>JAJNNQ010000065.1:2927500-4390000 GCA_027886175.1 Phylloscopus collybita | reverse complement strand
GTTCCAGCCTTCTAATGTTCTGTATTCTGGTGGGGGTGATTTGCAATTAGCACAGTTGCAGTGTAATAACTGTCCCTGAAGACACATTTGGTTTCACCCCTGTGAAATTTAATTAGGAGGTCACCAGTAATCATGCTGTGAAATGGCTCTCAATTATGTTTTACTCCAAAATCACAGAATCATGGCATGGTCTGGGTTGGAGGGATCTTAAAGCCCATCTAGTGCCACCCCCTGCCATGGGCAGGGACACCTTCCACTAGCCCAGGATGCTCCAAGCCTGGCCTTGGACACCTCCAGGGATGCAGGGGCAGCCACAGCTTCTCTGGGCACCCTGAGCCAGAGCCTCCCCACCCTCACAGGGAACAATTTCTCCCCAGTTTCTAATCTAAATCTATTCTCATTAATTTTAAAAGTATCCTCCCTTATCCTGTCCTTCCATTCTTTGTTTAGAGTCTCTCTCCAGCTCTCTTGGAGCCCTTTTAGGCACTGGAAGAGGCTCAAAGATCTCCATGGAACCATTTTCCTCTCCATGGTGAGCATTCCCAGCTCTCCCAGCCTTGCTCTAAAGCAGAGGGACTCCAGCCTCTGTTTCTCTGAAGAGAAATCTCTTCTGTTTCCTACCTGGGCCTCTCCACAGCCATCCTCCAGTGCCCATATCCTGACAACAACTAAGAATTAGAAGCTGTTCATGGGATTTTTTTTTTTCTTTTTTTTTTTTCTGTCTGAAAACAGCAAGAAGATGCCCATAGAGAAAATCCCAGTATGAGAAAAACAATGTGGATTTTGATGAGAATGGTGGATAGAATAGGGAATGGCTGTTGATTTCAGACTTCTCCAGGGATGTGTGACAGGTATTTATGGCTGTTAGGGAAAAAGCTGTCACGGTAACTGGAATGTCAGAAGAAGGAGGAGGAAAAGAGTTAAGTCTTGGTCCTTAGAGATGAGTTTTGCTGACAGCCTCTTTGAACACAGTCAGTTGTCTCTGAGGAGCTGCATGAATCCACATTTCTGGAAAATTGGCAGGAATGGAACTGGCAGAGTAGACGATGCTGCAGCACCTGAGAAGAAAACCTGGACTAACGTGACAAAACCCCCAAACCTGAGGAAGCTTTGCTTAAGCTTTGATAAAAATATGATGTTGAGGGAAGCACAGACCTGTCTGGTTTTGAACAGACAAATCCAGGTAGCAAAATGTGTTACTAGGATACAAAATTTCCTTAAAAACCTTTAGAAACCTGTGCCTTGACTTCTCGTTGTATCAGTGAAGAAATAGCCAAAGAGATTTGCCTGTTGTCTTCTGGCTTTGAAGCGCAATGTAATTTTAAATAGGACATGTTTCCAGTCATTAGTTAATTAAAATGAAAATTGAATACCAGACTGGGAAAATAATAAAAATGGGGGGAAATGGTAAAAACGGTTAGACAGGAAAAAGTTAGAAGCATGAATTTTTAGTTATCTAATTGTATTAGTTTTATCTGACCTATTTCTCAGCAAACACCCCACACTTGAACAGTTCTGCTGAACTGCAAGAGCTGCTTTCCAACCAAACCCCATCAAATGCACATTAATCTGAGCCAAACCCAGGAGCTGGAGCGCTGGGTTCGTTTCTCTGTGTCAGAATACCTCAATAACTGTGAAGCATATTCAAAACTGACAAGGTAAGTAAACAAAACGAGAATTAAACCCATAAAGTCTAAACAAAAGCTGCACATTCCCAGCAGCTGGAGCACAACAGCCTCCGCTGCTTTTCCCTTTTCTCTCACAGTTGCTGCTGTAATTTTTTGGCAAGGGCTGAGGGAGGTACATGGCAGCCAACATCCTCCCTGGAGGCACCGAGCGTTTACCTGAGTGATGCACATCCCTTCTGCAGCCTGAGGCCTGGAGCAGACCCAGCTTTCCTCCTGGATGTCTGCACGGAAGGGGAACGTGCTCCCAGCTGCTCCAGGGGGCCGGCTCCCCGCAGCTGGGGCCAGGAACCGCAGCTGGGGGAAGTGGCATGGATCGTAAACAATTAAGCAAAGGAATTGTGGCTTTTGAAGCCTTCCTCCCCTCAGATGCAAAGAGGCATCAGGCAGAAGTGCTGTCCTTTCCTCCCAAAGGTGTCTGGGAACCCGATGGAGCAGGTGAGCTGGTGCAGGAACAGGTTGCAGTGAGGTTCACCCCCCTGGCACCAGCACCTGGCACCAAAGTCGCTCTGACAGCCTGCTAGACGTGAGCCAGGAGGTGTGACCCCAAAGCCACTGGCAACAAATCCACCCCCCAAACCTCAGTGGGACAGAGAAGAAGCAAAGGAGAGGCCCAGCTGTTCTTTTGGCCTTAGGTTAAGCCAAATCATAGAACAGAATAGTTAACTTTAAAAAAGGTCATCAAGTCCAACCATCAACCCACATTCACCACTAAACCATGTCCTCAAACCCACAACATTTTTCAATGATTCCAGGGATGGTGCCTCCACCACTGTCCTGGGCAGTGCATTCCACTGCTGAACACCCCTTTGCACAAGGAATTTTTCATAACATCTAACCTTAACTAATTAATCCTAAGTGGGAATAGTGAGAAAATATCTTCATAGCTCCCAATCTCTACATGAACAGTAGATATTTAATTTAAAAAAATATTATTAACAACTTCTGATTACTGCTACTAATTTTGAAACCTTTTATACCTGGGCTACCAGGTCAGCAGCTTCACAGAGTATTTGTTTAAATAGAGAGGGGGATGCAGATTGTTGAGTGGATTTCACTGCAAATATTCCATACAGGAACTTCACAAAATAATCCCATATGGACCTCGGAATTTCCATGCTGGAGTTCAGGTGCTCAGGGGCAGATCTGGAGGGAAGGGTCCTCCTGGTGAGGTGTCCTAAGGCAGAACTGAGAGATGGATGGGGAGGGTCAGAGCAGTGGCAGGAAGCAAAAACAGACATGGAAATATCAGTGGCTTTGTTTCTAGACCTGTGAATTCTGAGCAACCTGGTCTAGGGTAGGTGTCCCTGCCCATGGCAGGGGGTGGAATGGGATAAGCTTTAAGGCCCTTCCCACACAAACCTTTCCAGGATTCTGTTTGTTTCAAGGATTTGAACTGTACAATTGTATTTCAATAAATCCATAAATAAAGGAAGGGAACCCTCCATTCAGAAATCTCAAGTTTTTCTATTAGCATTTCTCTTCACAATAACAATAACTGATAGCAAAGTGGCAAATTCACTGGTGACAGCTGATTTATGCATTTCAGCACAACCACACATTGCAAATGGCAACTTTTAATGGAGGGAGGGGGTGGAGGAAGAAAAAAAGAAGTAAAACTTCTTGTAAGCAACATTTGTTTGTGTCTTGTATTGTGTTCTACTTGACACCAATCCCACGTGGAATTAAGTACATGCTGCACATAAAGCACGGGATTAGTCCTGCTGCAGAAAAAAAAAAATTATCCAGCTGAAAGCTGCACGTAGCTGAAAACACTTTATAACTATAGAAATGTCCAAGTGCTTTCAGGCATGAGTTGTTTTGTAAATTAAATTAGGTGTTGCCATTTCCACTTAGAGGTACACAAGGATTATTACAAATTATTAGGAGAAGGATGCAAACAATGATGAATTTTGAGAACTTACATGTACAAGGTGAAATTGTAGACTCAGGGAAGTATATGTGAGGATCTTTGGTGGAACAAGAATGTTAACTTCCCTTACCCTCCCCCTTTGCTTTCCCCTTCCCCTTCCTCTACCCCTTCCTCTTCCTCCTCCCCTCCCCAGCATTACATTCCAATATCTGACAAAAATAATTTTGGGGACCAGAGCTTGATTACAATTCTCCTTGTAAACCAAACATTTCCATGTATTTATTTAATCACCCTGTATGTTTAACAAAACCAATTGGAAATATTTAGAAATGCAGCCTTTCTTTATAATTTACTGTATGTTAAGAACAGGAATCTAAAATTGATCTTTTCCAGCTCTGTTCTGTCTTTTCCTTGGGATTTTTTCCATTTTGTGATGTGCATCATCTGATGGTCTCACTGACAATCTGCTGTCTCGCCTCTGGCGTTGCAAAATCAAAGAAGAACAAATTTATTCCTGTTTATTTTAGTAACAACAAAACTTTCCACTCCGAGCTCTACATTTTTTACTCTTGAAGGTGATGTATGAAGCAGGAAAAACAGCTCGACTTTCAGATACTCAACAGAGGTTATGCTGGCAGTAAACAAAATCCTTTCAGACCTCTGCAGGAAGAGAGCTTGATGCAGAATTCACTGGGGAGAAGGTACCTGCAATAGAGGTTGTGATCAACAAAACTGTAGTTCCCAGGTACCTTAAGGAACGTGAATGAAAGATGATGTGGAAATATTTGGAATTGCAAATCGTTGTTCCAAAGTGTTTTCCTACTCTGCTGTTTGCAGTATTCCTATCACAGAGCTGTAAATATTTACTCACCTGTTACAAATGCTGTAATTATCATGTTTCCAGTTTCACATGGCAGCTGGAGTTTGCTTCCAGCAGACTAAATATATATTGTCATTGTATGTTATTTACATGTAGAGGTTGTTTTGTTTTTTTTTTTTAAACATGAAGATTTGTCTAGAATATTACTCAACAGGATTCTTCTGTCTGAATTAAGAAGAAAAAATATAAAATATTGAGTATGGCTGTTCCTTGGACCCAAGGGAATGGCTGGAGCTGTGTCAGGGGAGGGTTAGGCTGGATGTTGGGAAAAGGTTCTTCAACCACTGAGGGAAGCAGTGCCCAGGCTCCCCAGGGAATGGGCACAGCCCCAGGGCTGCCAGAGCTCCAGGAGCATTTGGACAATGCTCCCAGGGATGCACAGGGTGGTATTGTTGAGGTGTCTGGGCAGGGCCAGGGTTGGACTAGATGATCCTGGTGGGTCCTTTCCACCTCAGGACCTCCTATTCCCTTATTCTATTATGCCCTCAGTGTGTGAATTGAGCAAAAAGAAAAAAAAAATAAAATATTATCAGATAAATGCCTAAATCTGATGGAAATTGCATTTGTACCTGTAAAAGGATTTGCTGTTGGAACCATTTCCTGAGAGGAAGAAACACTTTGCCTGAAGCTACTGTGGCACAGAGCAAGGTCACCCAGGAGAGTGATTTTGGTTTAAGGGATACATTTTCAGTAGGATATCTTATATGGGGCAGCAAAACTGCTGCAAAATCGTGAGTCTTTCCCCATTTCTAGACCTTTGAAATCTGAGAGGTTTTTTGCAGGTTTTTTTTTCCCCACAGGGAACAGTCCTTGAGGATTTCTACTGGAATTAAAGGAGAGCTCTTGTTTTCACTGCATGCTCTTGTGCATGTAGAGGTTTCTCATACAAAGCTTAAAGAACACAATGCTGTTAATTTAGAAATTGAATAATAGAAATCCCTCTTTTTCCCTGACTCTTCAATCAGAGCTTCACAGCCTCCCCATGGGCTGGTATGTGTGTAAATATGTATGTATGGGCTGAAACCACCAGCCTATTTTTGATCTTCTGTGCCTCCCTCCATGAGAAATAATTTATATTTGCTATTTTAATACTTCTACCTGGGTTTACAAATGAATTTGCCTTTCCAAAATGAAACCTGGCAACAGGATCACTGCTTTATCCAGGATATATGAATAGGCAGGAAAGTGATTTCCCTCTAACACTTTCTTTTGGAGGTAGATGGTAAAAGAACACAAAATCTGAAATCCAGAAATAAAAGAAAAGGCAAAATCAACACATGGGCTTACAAAAATATCGGTGTAGGCATGTAAAATACTGTGGGAGGTAATGTGAAATGAAAAACAAGTAAAAGACAAACAGTTTAAATCTAAAAAATAGGTTTCAAAAGGATGTTTTGAGCTCTTGAGTAGAAAACAGGTTAATTGGAAGAAAAATTAGTGGAGAATCTCCAATTAATAAAGAATCATCCATTAGTTCAGCAATTAGGGGGGGACAGGTGAGGTCAGTTCAGACCCAAGACCTGGGCTCCACGTGTCACAGCTACAGACTGTGATTCAGGGTCTCCATTGGGCCCAGGGAATGCTTTACACTGACAGCTTTATTGCACTTCTTTAAAAAAAAAATATATTTAATTGATGACTCTTCGTTTAAGGGCTCTTCGTTTAAAATCTCAATCAGCTCTAATTTTGACCTGAAGCCACTCTGTTCTCTTCTGCAGCAGCACTGCATGAGTTTCTAATGAAACTAAATGAGTTTCTTTTCACCATTCTTCAGGCTAAGCCTGTCATCAAAGTGTCCTCATACCCAGGCACAAGAAATGTTTCATCTCAGGAGCTCTGCTTTGACAGCTCTGATCCCTTTTTTCCTCCTTTCCCCAAATTGGGATTGCTGTGCCAGCACAGGCTGGCCTTTCACACTGCATTCCTCTACCTGGCTGAGCAGAGCAAAGAGCCAGCAGCTCTTGAACTCACTACATCATCCTAAAATGCTGCTGTTATCAGCCTAATGCTGCAATAATTGTTCTTTTTGCCTGTTTGTGCCATGCTGTGTCTCTGACTGCAGGACAATCCCCTGATTTTTCATTCCAGTTCTCGGGAAATGTGGCTGCTCCAATGTGAGTTATCTCCGCTTTATAGCATCTATCACTCAGAATGAAGTTCAGTATCTGAACCCTGCAGCCTCCAGCACGTTATCAGCTGCCATCCAGGTAGGTCAATCATTTATAACACGTTTAACTCCAATCCTTTATTTTCCTTCATAAGTTGCAAGGTCACCTTAAACCCTGGAAAAGGCCTGAAGAGGGGTGGGGAGATGAACGAGCGCTCGCCATTGCCATAGGCTGCTTGTTTCCAAGCAGGGTGATACCCAAAATGCTAATAAATGGGATCAAAAAGGCAAAGAGATTCAGCCAAATGCTGCACTGGTCATCCAGATCCTTCTGTGCCAGGAGTGTGGGCCAAGGAAGTGACACTGCAGCTGAGCACCTCCTTGCCCTGGGCTCACGGTTCAGGGAGCAGCTCTCCACGGCTTCCCTGGCTCCTCCCAGGACTCAGGGTAAAGCCAACAGCTTATTATTTTTAATTTCATGAGAAGCCAGATGACCCTTGTCACGGTGCTGAGAGCCATGTGCTTCAGGAGCTAATAATAAATAAAAGTGTATTGACAGTGAAATGTTGTATTTGTGTTATTTTCTGCACTGGAAATTGCAGGTTTTGGTAGTTTGGGGTTTTGTTGGTTTTTGGGTTGTTTTTTTTGTTGTTGTTGTTGTTTGTTTGTTTGTTTGTTTGTTTGTTGTTTGGTTGTTTGGTTTTGTTTTGGGGTGTTCTTTTGTTTGGTTTTGGTTTTGGTTTTGTTTTTGTTTTGGGAATATTTGTACCTGTGCTGGAAAGATGAGAGTGCAAACTGGCCAATTTTCCCTGAAACTATTTTCTCAAAACTATCAAGAGTCGGTTAATCTACAAAAGGACAAGAGATCTTAACAAAGCCTGGTATCTCAGCAGCACAATAGGGCTGAAAGTCACTGTGACAGCTGCAAGGTAAGGCACGCTGGAAGGAACAATTGATACATTGATGGGATCTAAATTAACTGTAAGTACTCAGGGAAAAACGTCCCAGCTGTCATTGCGAACAGCCTGGTGGAAATCTCTGCCCTGTGTTCTGCAATGATTAAAACCCAAACAAGATGTTACAAAGTGCTAAGCAGAGAATAGAGCACAGCCCTGAAAGTGCTGTAAGGCCGTTCTGTAAATCAGCGTGGGAGCTCACCTTGAACCACACGCTCAGTTTTATCACCCTATCTTGAAAAGGATGTATCAGAAATAAAGAATAGGAGCTCTGAAAGTCTATCTTTTCAGAGAGATGGTTGGGTCAAACTCAGCCTTTGATTTATACCCAGGGCTGTCCCTTTGAAATCAAGTGATTCTCTGGGTTATAAATCACAAGGCAGTATGACCTATTTAATTTGGTGAAGGGATGCATGAAAATGCTTATGATGAAGATACACAAACTACTGAGTGCATACTGCAGGCAACAGAGCTTTTCTTTCCCCTGCCGAGCAGCCTTTGCTCTGAGACAACCAGGAGTGCAGAAAAACAAATACAAGTTCATCACTTTTAAATGGAGATAGGCAGCTGATACTTCCCCCAGATGAAATAAGTTGTCTTTCCCCAGCTTCTGCCACTTAAAAATAATAATTTGGGGGTATAGGTGTAGAAGAGCAAGAGGATTTAAGCTTCCTAAGCAGATGTAAGTATTGAAAAGTTATGGTAAATTGATTTTGGAAAAAAAGAGAGTCATTGAATATCCTGAGTGGGAAGGGACCCAGGGGGATCATGAAGCCCAGCTCCTGTCCCTGCACAGGACACCCCAGCAATCCTGCCCTTTGTACCAAAATGAAACTCAAATGAATATACAGGGACTGGGGAACAAGGATATCACACCCCTGATTCAGAATGCAGAGAGAAGCTCGGGGAGAAATTAATAAAAACCCCAACCATGAGGTGATAACCAGGGTGACCTGCAATGGAGAACAATGTTCAGCAACTCCATGGAGTCTTGGGCAACATCCTCCCAATTCCTGCCACAGCTGAGTTGTGGCAGCAAAGAGACACGGAGCAGAAGCAGTGTCTCTGGCTGGGCTTTGAGCAGCCTCTGCAGCCTGTGTTTGCTCTGCTTTGTAGCCAGTGCAAGGCAGAATATTTCAGCACTAATTAGAAGTCTGTGTGCTCCTGTGTTTGAAATGTCTGAACAGAGTCAGAAGCTCTCTCTAGTAAGGCAGAAGGAGCTGGTTATTAGTAATGAAGGCTGATCACAGGAGGAGATACTCAGCCAGTGAATCTAATTCATAATGGGCAGGAGAGCAGGATTTCAGCAGGGGAGGAAAAGAACATTTCATTCTCTTGTCACATGTCCTGGCAGGGGAGAAAGCCCAAATGGAGCATGTCATGGAGACTCTGCAGCTCTGTGCTGGATGATGTGATGTACCAGAGACAAGAGGCACTTGGGGAGAGAAACAAAGACAAAAACTCCAAAGTCTGATCTCTCCTGGTCTGGTTAACAGATGCTCTGACCCATTTATAATGATGGTTCCCATTCCTGTCACCACCGAGCCAGGGCAGAAAGGGGCAAGCCATGGCACAAACTGCCATCCCACACCACCCCTGTTATTTCCCTTGCCCCATCTGGGAGGGGTCTGATTGCCTTGACATGGGTTCCTACAGGGTAAGGCAATGTTTCCCATCCACACTAAAGGATAAAGCATGCTGGGCTCCATTTTCACATTCAGTTTAGTATCAGGTAGCTTAAAGTAGAATTTAATGAGGCTGTACATTTTATTTTTCTCCTTGGTTTACTGCTTGGCTAAACTGTGGGATAAAAAGAGCAAATATTCTGGTTTGGGTTTGGAATCAAGACCATGCATTTCTCTCCTGTTTTCCCATTAGGTCTTGGCTCAGCCACTTATTATTCTGACAGGCATATTCATCACCTGAGGGTGTGAAGGAGGTTGGAGCTGTGGGCTGTGCAGGACACTTGGGGGGTCACTGGAGTCACCAGTGAGGCTCCCTCCTCCAATAACAGCCCCTCTGTAGCTGCAAAGAGGGACAGAACGATTCCCAGCAACTTCACTCTGCTCAGGGCTCTGCAGGGAGCAAGGGGCAGGAGAAGAGAAGCAGGCTTCCAGATTTAATAAGGGATATAGGAAAGAGTTTCTCTTTCCATTGCAGGACTGTGATGCTCTGTCTGTGCAAATGGCCTTGGCTGTCAGGTGAGGATTTGCATGGGCTTTATAAACTTTAATGATGCATTCCCTCGAGGAATTCCTCCAGCAGTGCTGCTCCAGAGGTGAAGTAGCCCTTGTGGTGTCCTGAAACACTGTCCCTGGCCAGAGACAATTACAGAAGTGCATCCACTGTGTGTGCAGAGAACTGCACTTAGCTGTTGCTTGATACCTCTTGGAAAATGGACAATAATGAACATTCCTCATGGTAATTGGTATCTCCCTCAGTAGGGTCAGGGAAGGTTTTGTGAGCTGTCTATTAACGGTGCAGCTCAGCTGTTCTCACTCGGTGGGAAGCACATTCCACACAGACTTCTTTAGTGTTCAGGAAATATTTTAACTTTTCAGCAATAGTTTTATGAAGCCAAGCAGAGAAGTTTGCATGAAAATAATAATTGCTCTGGTTTCTAAAACCAGAAGCAAGCCTGCCAAAATATTATTAACATCAACGCCTCTAAACAACTTCTGTTTTGTCTATTCCCTTCTCCTCTCCTTGCAGCATTTATAAAGAAACTCTGCCATCTTGCATAAAGAAATTATTTGCTTAAGGAGAGTTTCAGTGTCTTCAGCACAAGAAATTAGGGTAAGAACAGAAAGGATTTATCAATGATATTACAGTGAACACAGCACTCAGGCTGTGACAACTGAGCTCTTGTAGTGAAGTACAGAGAGAACAAACTGGAGCAGGTGCAGACAATAAACCTGGCTGGGTCCACCTCACACTGCTTAAAATTCTTTATAGAACTGCTTTGTGAGTAAGATTTCAGGAGAAACAAGCAAAAGGTGAAAAATCTCCGTTATAAAAGTTTCAACACAATTTCTAGAGAGGGCAAGCATAAAAGTTTACAGTTCCCATAATGGCTTTCCGTGAACCAGACAAACCCTGGAGATTACGGGAAGGCAGGCATGCCAGGGTTATAAATATATTTATAGGAAGCACTGGTGCAGTGAGTAAATGGGCTGTTGCTCCCAGCAGGCTCCCAGGAGTGATCACACAGAGGCTGCACAGCTCCTCCAAGGGCAGGAATCCTGCCTGGCATGTCCCACCCTGCAGGGAGCACTGAACTTTCCGCAGTCTCTGGGAGTGCCCTGCAGCACAAGTGTCGTGCAGGCTCTTTCTTCTCGCAGTAAACAACTTCTCTTCCCAGCCAGAGACTCTCTCCCTGTGAATACACAAGCTACACATGTTCCTTTGGAGGTCCTTGGGTGCATCTGAGAAGCAGCAAAGCAAGAGGCATGAGATGAGGAACTTTTAGCTCTTTTAGTGACTGTTATATGGGGATATCACATGGAAAACTCAGCTAAGTCAGCTAATAAAATCTGAGTTTGTTTTTTTTTTTTTTCCTCTGATATCTTTATAGTATCTTTCCTGCATAGAAGTGTCCACATAGTTAGACATTTATTTTGGACTAACCATTCTAGTTTAAAGCTGGGGTATTTGCCTGGCAAGATTCCAGGTTTAGGCTCCCTCTGAACTGCCTTTGTTGGCAAGTTGATGTGAAACACTGAGCAGAGGCTGGGTGCTGTCCACATCCCCCTCTGCACCTGTGGCCATGCCCTACAGCGCTTCAGCTTTGGTTAGAAAGGAAATAAAACTCACACTGCTACAGCCCCAAAAGAAATCTATTTATACTGCAAGCCTAGACAGAAAGGTGCCCAGCAGCACTGGTGACTCCCAGGGTGAACAGCTTGGTGTGTTTGTACAGCCAAAGAGAAGCTTCCACATGGCAAAACCCTCTGGGAGCTGATGGACAACAGGAATTTACTCTCACTCACCAAGAAGAAGATTTTGCCTGCTCAGTGTCAGTGAGTGCTGTCTTGGTTCAGACCATGTTCAGCTCCTTGGATATCTCTTTCTCTCAGGTAATCTCTCAATATGCAAATTTCCAGAGAGCTGCCCTCTTATCCTGCTGTCCTGTACCAGAGTGTCCTGGGCTCATCCAAAAAAATCATGGGCAGCAGGTGAGGGAGAGGATTCTGCCCCTCCACTCTGCTCTGCTGAGACCCCACCTGCAGTGCTGTGTCCAGTCCTGGTGTCCCCAACATCAGGAGGACATGGAACAGCTGGAGCAAGTCCAGAAGTGGCCACTAAGCTGCTGAGGGCACTGGAATACCTGCACTGAGGAGGCAGGCTGGGAGAGCTGGGCATGTTCAGCCTGGAGATGAGAAGGATACAGGGTGACTTAATCATGACCTTTCAGTGCCTGAAGGAGCTGACAGGAACCATGGAGAGAGACTGTTTACAAGGAATGGATTGACAGGACGCAGGGAATGGCTTCCCACTGCCAGAGGGCAGGGTTAGAGGGGATATTGAGAAGGAATTCTTCCCTTTGAGGGTGGGGAGGCCCTGGCACAGGGTGCCCAGAGAAGCTGTGGCTGCCCCTGGATCCCTGGCAGTGTCCAAGGCCAGGTTGGACAAGGCTTGGTGCAACTTGGGCTGGTGGAAGGTGTCCCTGCCCATGGCAGGGGGTGGCACTGGATGGTCTTTAATGATCCATCTAACACAAACAATTCCACGATTCCATGATTATGATTATGAACATGATCAGGTTCTTTTGTGGTTTCAGACAACATTTTGTGTCTATTTCTTTTTTTATCTATAAGGAGACACAAGGAACAGCTTAGTTATTATAATAAATACGGGATTATTGTAGGGAAAACTCTTTTTCTGGTAGGTCATGGTAAGGTCTGCGTTGCTATATGAACATTTCATAATCTCAGAATTATTTATCCTCACTACAAAACTTTGAAGTGCATTGATATCCCACATATTTTACAAATAAGGAAAAGCCAGGATTAAGTACTCCGCGTTAAAAAGCAAAATAAAATTAGATACCATTGAGTCTTTGAAAATCAGAAAGTAGTGTTGCTCCAGATAAAAATTAATGGGTCTCATTTAACAAGACAGTGATACTTATATGTCATATGTAGCATTTTCCTAGGAGTTTACTGCTGATAAAGAAGTAATTTCCAAAGCTTTAAGGATATTAATGAGCTACTTTGAAGTGCTTCAGAACTATCTGTGTTAAAATAAAACTCAGCAGATGGGTGCAATGTCATGGAAAACTACTGGAGCTTGGTAGTTTCTTTTAAAATATTTTTTTTAAAAAACCAAAATTGACAATAATGTGAAAATTGTTCTCAAAAGTTGTGGTATATGTGATGATAAAGTAGAAAAACTGTTTCATCCATTATCTTTCCATATTCTGAACTGGGCTGTTTATGATCAGACCCATAAATCACAGGCTGCTGCTGTTGATTTGATGGTTTGGGGTGAGGAACATGGGTTAAAGGTGGCAGCTGCTGTGGTTTAATTTTAGCAGTTTAAAATGTAGGAGGTGTGAATAACTTTGCCCACACAATCCCCACCTACCTGGAAAAAACACCTTGAAGACAGAGTTTTAGGAAAAACTCAGAAACAAACAGAAGACAAAAAGAAAAATAATACATGGAGGGACTTGTTTGCCAAATTAGAGCTGTAGGAAAGGAAAACTGGGCAGGGATGGAGAGATTTCATAAGGAAAACCCTCTGCAGTTTACAGATCCTCCAAATATCAATAAATCTTTCCGAGTCTGGTTTAAAAAGCACTGTGCTTGTGTGTAATCCTACCTTAGCAAAGCATTCTGGGGCAGCACTGAGCCTCTCCTCATCCATTAATTTAATTTTTTTTCCCCAGTCTCTCTCAGTGGACCTCTTTTTGTTCCTTCCTTTTTTGCAGCGGTTGAAGAGATCTGTTCTTAATTAGTATATCAGTAGAGATTTTGCAGGTGAAACTTCTGCAATTCACACATTTGTCTTCTTCAGGAAGGTTATTAGACTGGAGCACAGATCATTTGTCTCCTTTTGCAGGCTCCTGACAAACCATTCTTTGCTCCCGATGGGACTGTGGGAATTGTAATATAGGCAGAAAATTGACCCTGCATGAGCGAGCTGGGGAGGAAGACATTTACAAACAGTCTTAAAACAAGGCAAACTCCGATTTGCAACGTTTAATAAAGCCAGAGAAATTGCCAAGGAAAAGGAGAAAAGGAATTGCACTTCCTAGGTCATTAAAACCCCAAAATTACGGCTTAATCTTGAAGTTATTTACCTTTGGTGTTGACGTTGCTGCATCCCTTCTGAGAGCAGGACATTTGGGTCTTTTCTGCTCTGGAGCTTTGGAAGGGAGACAATAATCTCTTTTCTTGTTGCTGGACAAATGTGGTTACTTTATGCAGAGGATGCTGCTCATGGGTACATTTTGCTTAGGGAAAAACTCTCTAAAGCAATGAGGCCTGGTTCCTATGGAAATTGTGCTGCTAGGTTGCTTTTTTTCTTGTTCTCCGTTTCCTGGGCCTTGTCCTTGATGTCTCAGGCATGAGCAGCATCTGCTGTTGCAAAAGCTTCTATGACTTGAGTCAAAGAGTTTAATTGCATAAATGATGATCACAAAACTGGAGATGACATTTGTTCTCAAACCTGCTTTGGAATAGTTCAGCACCTGAGGATCTGGACCGGCTGGATTGATGGGACAAGGCCAACAGGGTAAAGGGCCAGGCCCTGCCCTTGGGTCACTCCAGCCCCCTCTAGGCTGGGGCAGAGGGGTTGGAAACCTGGAAAAGACCCTGGGATGCTGGTGACAGAGGCTGAACAGGAGCCCAGGTGAGCCCAGGTGGACCAGAGGCCAATAGCCACTGGGCTGTGCCAGCCCTGGTGTGGCCACAGGCCCAGGGCAGTGGCTGTGCCCTGTGCTGGCCCTGCTGAGGGACTTTGAGTGGCCAGTGTCAGGCTCTGCTCCCAGGGAACAGGGACAGGAGGAGAGGAAACGGCCTCAGGCTGTGCCAAGGAAGGCTCAGGTTGGACATCAGGAGGATTTTTTTCCTGGAAAGGGTGGTCAGGGGCTGCCCAGGAAGGTGTTGGAGTCCCCATCCCTGGAGGTGTCCCAGGAAGGGCTGGAGGTGGTGCTCAGTGCTCTGGGCTGGGGACAAGGCGGGCATCAGGCACAGCTTGGACTTGATGATCCTGGAGGTCTTTTTCCAGCCTTAATAATTCTGGGATTCTGGGATTCTAACATTCTTAAAGATTCATTCAGCTCCTAATTCCTGCAGAGGAATTGTCTCACTCTTGATGGCACGGGCATGTTTTACAAGAAGCCTGAACTGGGGGTTGTGAATGACCCTGCATATCCAACACCTGGAATTGTTACCTATCCCTGTGGAGGGGAATTACAGGGTGGTGGTTTTCCTGCAGAAGCAAAGTAACACCACTCAGAGATATAAAGTATTCAATGACCTTTTGCCTTCAGAACTCTGCTTTTGCCCCAAAGTTACTCAATTTTAAGTCAAGATTATTTTCAGTAGTAGCAGTATTAATGACTGATACAGCTTTATTTACACCATTTATGCTTCAATTTTATTAGTGATCCTTCATAAATGTGTTTTCTTTCTGCCTCCTCACATTGGCATGCACAGGGCAAGGTTGTGTTTTTCCAGAACACCTTTCCTCCTTTCTCCATCTCTTGTGTTTCTTGCTGGGTGTTCACTGGGGGCAATATCACAACAAAAGGGTACAAAACTAAATGGGAACGTGGGATGTAGTAACAGGCAAGTCCTTTTTAGATGGGCCCAGTTTTCCCCCCTCAGATGTTTGTCAGTACCAGATAGAATAATCAACAGGCAGCAGGCGTTCAAAGCAGTCTCATGCTGGTTGAACATCTTGAAGCGGCATCCCTTTGTTCCTTAAATGACTGTGGAGGAACTTTTGGAGGAGCAGAAAGTTCCCTGATGCTTCCTGACCCGTTCCACGGGGGCTGTTTATTTATTGCAAGTTGCCAGGTTACCTCCTGCCTGGTCACTGAAGTCACTTGACACGAAGCTTTTATCTGCCACCAAAAGGTTGTTGACCAGGCCATTTATTTCAGTGAAGAGTTCTTCTGTCACTCTTAGTCATAGCTGCATAAATGCTGCAATGATAATAGTGGGAAAATTTATCTCTTAAAGTGGCAACTGTTATTTTATCCCCTGGAGCAAACTGTCAGGATTCCTAAAGGTCTTGTATTAAATTGCAAATCCAGCCCCATTGTGTCTGAATTCTAATTTTAGATGCTCTTGTTACTAAATCTGAGCAAATGTGCATTCAATTAAGGTAAGGGTTTGGAACTTTGCATCTAAGGAAATAAGCTTTTACAATTAGTTCAAAATTAAATCAGAACATTTCCAATCCACTTGTTCTGAAATATAGTCATAATAATTAAAAAATCATTAATGTACTTTGCACTCTAGGGGCCTTTCCTTTAATATTGGATTTTCTGTACACAGAAAGATGAGGGTTGTTTGTCTGCTAAGGAAAAAAAAGCAGCTGATAACCCAAGAACTGAAGTCTCCCATTTTTTTCATTAAAAGCTGATCAGAAACATCAGGTTCCCTTAACATCAACCCCTAAAGCTATAATTCAACTGGAACAAGCTCAAAATGGCTTTCAGCAACCCCTAAATTAACACTTTGTGGATGATTCCGCCAGAAGTGCTACTTTTATAACATACATTTAACTCCCTTTTCTCCTTGATATGCAGGAGAATGGCAAGAAATTTGACAGGAGGCCACTTGATTTGCCCAGTCCTGAATTTTCCAGGTTGTTCTCTAGTGTGTTGGGCAGGACTGCAGGTACCAAAGAAGATAGTCCTTCACTCTGAGACAAAGCTCAGTTCTGTAAAATCCTAAGTGCCAGGAAAAGTGTGAACAGGGGTCAGCTGTTCTCCACCAGTGCAAAATCTTGTGGGCATCCATTGAAGCCAGGAGACCACAGAAGTGTTCAGAAAGCTCTTTCCTACATTGCATACAGCTCAGTTGAGAGGGAAATCCCAAAATGTGTGTTGGGGCTGTTGATCCCTTTATCCCTTGCTGTAATGCTCTCCCACTCTCAATCCCATTGCCAAAAGTAGCTCTCAGGATATTTTATTTTTTTTTTTTCTTAATGGGCCAGACACCATTCCTGATGTCTAAAGAGGAGATGTGCTGGGAGATGTGCACACAGGGGACTCTGTAGCAGCTCCTGAGGCCATTCCTGTGGGAGCAGGGGATGAGAGGGAGCCAGCAGCCTGTCCTTGCCTCTTCCCAGCAGTGCTCTGCTTCCACAAACCCTGCTTTAGTTACTGAAAAAGCCATAAAAATACATTACACCAAACTCAGGTAAGTTTTACAGTCAAACATTAAGCTGCAGAAACAACAAAATTAGGTGACTTATATATGTGGCAATAAATCCTCTCACAGGACTTTGAGTGAACTATTACATGCTGCAGCCTAAATTGGCTCTATTTGGCTCGTAAAGGCAGGATGGAGCCTCATTTATACATGTAACAAATGGAATAAATACAGTTCTCTGAAAAATGGGAATCTGACAGTTTAATATATGTTGGGTTGGTTTTTTTGTGGTTTTTTTTTTTCCCAGGATATTTTAACTTCTTCAATAAAATTTCATTCAAACGACACATCTGCATACAGGTACATCATCATGTATAGACAAAAAAGATTAAATTAGAATTCCTGTTGGTTTTTTTGCACCAGTTTCAACGCAGGCTTATCCTCAGAATGATAATTCCTGCACACAGTTGGAAGAATGAGCTAAGCTCTCCTGCTCACATGTTTTTGTAAGTTAAATGTCATAAAGAAGAGGTGAAACTCCAGAATAAAGCTTGGCTCTAATTAGTGCACTGATTTGAAAACTGAGTTCATTTTCTGCTAGGTTACAACTTTCTAAATGTTCCAAAGCAGATGCACCTCATGATTCCTCTGCCACTTACTCTAATGCATAGAGCACTTCACCCCTCTGAATTGGCACTTTAAATCACTCTCCTGGCTGCTCCTCATTACATGCACACAGGCACCACACTCTGCAGCTGATCCGATCAGGAAAACCAGAATCACTTCTTCCTTCCCCCTGCCAAATGCCTTCCACTGCTGCAGAGCCCTGTTTCCACCTTCCTGATTACCTGACAGAACAGTACTCAGTGCAAAACACAAGGATGTGCTCCAAGAAAAAAAAAAAAACAAAAAACAAAACAAGCTCAAAACCAGCCAATTTTTACTAAAATGACAAGTTTTCTTCGCATGATGTTTGATAATGTTACAGTAGGTGGAAATTAATAAATGATTTTTACTCCCTCAAGGCTTAGAGTTTGGTTTTGGTTTCTGTTGGGAAAAATTTTAAAGGTGTGAGCTGCGGATGTGGAATTACACCTCCCACTGTCCCAGGTTGCTCCAAGCCCTGTCCAACCTGGCCTTGGACACTTCCAGGGATCCAGGGGCAGCCACAGTTTCTCTGGGCACCCTGTGCCAGGGCCTCACCACCCTCACAGGGAAGAAATTCTTCCCAATATCCCATCTAAACCTACTCTTTTTCAGAGGGATGTAAACTTATGAATTGTTAGGTTGATGTCCATTATAAACTTGCTGGGGGCAGAAGAATGAATGTGCCTCAGAGGAATTGTTTATTAAAAGTAATCATGTGAGGGGCTCATAGCCCCTACCCTCTCAATGCTCTGCAGCTGCCACTCTTTTTTTTTTTTTTTTTTTTTTTTTTTTTTTTCCAAAATAAAATCCAAACTGCAGCATTGCTCTGCATTTCTAATCAGCATGGAAATTCAGCATCCTGCCCATTTCCCCTGGGACTAATTAAGAAAAACATCAAAAGTAGAGTGACTTTAATTAGCAATTTATGCAGCGTGGTGTTATCATTAGCCTGCCCCTGTAAGCACCACCCTCCTCACAGCCATAATGATGGGGTAAATGGAGCTGTCCATATTGACCCTGTGGAATAATCACTTCCAAAGGCAATTGGATTTCACAGGAATGCAGTGGGTCAATGGGTGTGAGTGCAGATCCCAACAGCCTCACAGAGCTCTGAGCCCACCTGCTTTGAGGCCACAGGCATGAATTTGTGTCAGTCTCTGTGAATTGGAGTGCTGCAATGAACTCTCAGGGAGGCAGTTTAAAAAATCACAGTTGATTAAGAAATCCTAGTATTGAATGTTTCTCAATTTAGTAAAAGGATTTCTTAAATCAACTGTGAATTGGAAAAAAGATTGAAAACAATTCCCTCTATAAAAGTATATGACCCTTCCAGGGATGGGGCAGCCCCAGCTTCTCTGGGCACCCTGTGCCAGGGCTTCACCACCCTCACAGGGGAGAATTTCTTCCTAATATCTAACCTAAACTCAGTGTGAAGCCATTTCTCCTTACTGTCCCTACAGTTCCTGATGAATTGTCCCTCTCCAGCTCTCTCTTTAGGCACTGCAAGGGGCTCTGAGGTCTCTCTGGAGCCTTTTCTTCTCCAGGTGAATATCCCCAGCTCTCCCAGGCTGGCTCCAGAGCAGAGGGTCTCCAGCCCTGGGAGCAGCTCTGGAGCCTCCTCTGGGCTCTCTCCAGCAGCTCCAGGTGCCCCCTGTGCTGGGCCCAGGGCTGGGGCAGCTCTGCAGGTGGGGTCTCACCTGAGCACAGGGGCAGAGGGGCAGAACCCCCCGTTCCCTGCTGCCCACGCTGGGGGCTCAGCCCAGGGCATGAGGGGTTCTGGTTCCAGCTCACATCTTCAGCACCTTGAAGTGTCTTTCCAAAGACTTTTTTCTCTTATAAAGTTGTAGCTCCTCTCATTCCTGCATTAATTTGAACCAGGAATCTTGCCCCAAACCCCACAAACATTCATATTTGTATGTGCTGTTGTACAGCCAGCACTGAGCTGTTCTGATCAGCCAGGGGTAATTTAGATTCACCAACAATACTCACAAATATTGCACAATGTCACAAAGGATCAAATGCAAATGCACATTTCTCCTCAGCCACAGAGAAGCATTTAAAAAGAAATTAAACAGCAGATCTCATCTCCTCCCAAATATAAATATGCAAACTGATGCAAATTGCTTGCTCCTGACCCAGGAACACGATGGCCAATTGCCTGACCTGTGTTCACAAAGCAGTATTTCATTTCATTGGCTGCTCACAGGGAGTGCGTTTGAAAATTTTGTGGCATCAGGATAAAAATCAGAATGAGCATATGCTTCTCAGAGCACTTCAATCACTTCTGATTTCCTAGGCAGTGTCTGTGCCTACCAAAGCGTGAAGCCTGGAATATATTAGCAAAGTATTAATTATGGTTGAAATCCTCAAACAGATTTCAATACTTAGCTGTCACCAAAGTGGTGGCAAGAGTCATCCTCTAGCAAAAACCACTCTGTAGCAGCAAATGTGGTTAAGACCTCTACTATTTCTTAAGGAAAGTTGTAAAACATATATATAAATCATGTAAATAAATACTACAGAGAAGAACAAAATACAATAATAAATCTGCTAATTGGAAGAGGGTCCTGTAAATGTAACACTAACTAAATAGAGAATCACAAAATAAATTGAGACTTTAAAGATCATCTACTTCCTCAGTTCTATTTCTGTACCACTACTGAAAACAAATCCAACACCATGTTCTAATCCCATTATATACATATATATAATATTACTCCAAAAACTTATCTTTACTGCAAATAAAATCCAAGCAGGAAATAAAATTATCATTTTCTCACATGCAATGCAATATTCTTTCCTGCTGGAGGTGCCTAAATTTCTCTGTTGCTTCCTGGTCATGCTAAGGGTCTCAAAATTGAATTTTAAAAATAATAAAAAGCTGTTCCCTTTTTCAATATGATGGAAGTTACCATCAGTTCTTAGGTCTGTCCAATTTAAATAATAATGAAATCAATAAAAATAATAATATCAATACTGATAGCAACATTAATGATTTTAAAACACTACAATAACTTATCAAAATATTACTACTACTACTACTACTATTGTTGTTATTATTATTATTATTATTATTATTATTATTATTATTATTATTAATGCTGGTCTAGTGGAAGGTGTCCCTGCTCATGGCAAGGGGTTGAACTATATTATTTATTAAAACAATGTACACGGATTATAAAGGATGTTTTCCTAACGTGCTCCATGAATCCTGGAAGACATTTCCCAATAACAAGCCCAAAAGCTTTATTTCAATACTGTGAGATGCTTTCCTTCCTTTAATAGGGAGAGCTTTTAACAATCTAATTTTTCTACGGATTAACCTAAACTGGATATGAAGTATTAGTAATGGTTTATTGGGATATGATCATGGAACTGTGAGAAACACCTTCCAGTACCTGGAATGAACTTCAGGCCTTCCTTTCCAGCAAAGAGCTGTTAAAAAAATATTTTATTAAGCATGTTTGAATGTTGTAACAATCTCCCACAGCCACTGTCATTTTCCTCCTGATTCCCCATTGCCTTAAACCAGCAATTAGCAGCTGATGAGAAACGTCCAGGAACAATAATAGTTAAAGATCAATTAGGGATCCATGAGGCTGAGGAGATTAAATATTTATTAAAATAACAACAACCTTTCAAATAATGGTTCAAACTTCATTACTTTAATCCGTTCTGGAGCTGCTGTTTTCTGCCTGACTTCCCTGTAATTGCAAACTGCACCAGTGACAGGGAACGTCTCGCACCAAAGTACATAAAAACATAAAGTGTTTATGTTGCAGTGACAGTGCTGAGATTTTGTAAACAGATTGGAACAGGTTTATTTTTTTATTTGCCTGCACATTTCCAAAGTGCTTTTCTAGTGTAAAGTGACAAAAATCTCCCACTTAGCTAAATTCAGCTGGAATTTCCAGCATGGATGCATAACCCTCGCTTTGCAGACAGATGGACAAATGACCACAGGACTGATGTTCTCCAGCAGCAGACCTGGGGAAGGGAAATTGGGAAGATGGGTGTAAGGCAAGAAAGGTTTTTCCAGAAGGAGCAGAGCTTCTCTCTGGAATTCAGTGTGAAAAGTGACAGCTGGTGGAATGTTTCTGTGGAAGTGGCAGCCCTGCTTTCTATCCCTGCCTTGGTGACAATGGGAGAGGTGTGCAACCCACTCCTTCCCAAACACATAACACAAAAACGTCTCTAAATCATTTCAAATGGTGATTTAAAGCAATCCCTGACAGAATTTGGGGCCAACAGATACGAGTTTTGGCATCCATAAAGGCAAAAGACAAAACAATAATTAATTAGCATGGCAAAAGGGAAAGAAAGGGAACATCTTTAAAAGAGAGCACACAGCTCCTGACATTAAAGTTGGATTTGATCTTTTGTGGATTCCTCCCAGCTCAGGAGATTCGAGGATGTACAATTCAATGAAAACATTCTTCACTGGGGCAAAAGTGAGCACACAGCCTGTGGTGGCTGGAGAAGCCATCAGGACACAAGGGAACACCTCACACTCTGGAGCTCCAGACCAGCACCCAGGGACTGTGGCAGCAAGGAGTGGAGGTGCCACAAACCCATCATTCCATTTGGGCATGACATGATGTCATGGATGCACCAAGTGGCATTTTTTTTCCCTGACACAGTTTTCTATAAAAACATTTTTAAGTGTTTTATGTACTGGTTTTATTGTTTTATACAGTGAGTTTAGTATTTTGTATCACATTTATTTTCATCTGTATTTATTTTACATATTATTTCTAGTGGTTTGTATACTGTTTGATATCATTTTTCAGGCCTTTTGTTACACTTTGTTATGCTCCTCAGCACAGCAGGGACAGGGAGCTCCTGGGACAACACACTGGGGCCCCATCCAACCTTACTCATCCTTTGATTTTGTCTTGATTTTTTTAAAATAAACATATATCAACGTGTTTTATTATAAATTGTGGGGAATGAGGGGCTTGACTTTCATTATATTTGTCCTAAGCCCTTATTCATTACCTTCGGGGAAGAAAAAAAATAAATAGAAGAACTGGACACTGAAGAAATTACTATGTCATCAAAACAAGGTTAATTTTCTTCTATAAAAACCCCAAGTTTAACAACTGCTTAAGCTCATCATTGAAAAAATCAGCAGTGATTTCAAATGCTTTTAACATTTGATAAAACATTATCCTCAAGTTGCTCTAACACTCCTCTTTAAAGGTTTCTTATCAACTGCTGAGAATGGAAGCATCCCTAGAACTCTGATCACTTAGAGAAGTATACTCAGAAAATGTGAAACTATTTAGGCCGACATAAATATGCCTAATGGATTTGGTTTAAACAAGTTTCACACTGCAAATCTTTTTTTCCTTTTCATGCCCAGCAATTCTACCCCTGATCTTTAAACTTCACTGTGTTTCTCTTGCTGGATCCATACCTCAGGGAACACATGCTAATCATCCTGCTCATGCCTCCTCATGTTCTGAACTTCTTTCCCTCTGTCGCTTCCATGCATGATTATAATTTGATGATAAGAGAAACAATTTAAAACTGCAATTATGAAAGCATTTCTTTGTTAATTCCCTCCTGGCTAAATGGCTTCCTCTCACGCTAGGAAGTTAAACATCTGACAGCACGGCTGAGCTCCAGGAGCTTCAATTTCCATTCACAAAAGCCTCTTTTTCAGCCGCCTCTTGTATTCCAGTTGGAATTTATAGTGATTTGCTCCCTCTTTTACTTATGGATTCATGGATCCCAGAGAGACCCAACCTGGAGCTCTGCTGGACCTCTGACTCCTTGTTTTAGTTGGCATTATGAGGTGTGTGCTTTATGAAGTGGGTAGATGAGGAAATGAACCCTTTTGGGGCTGCTCCTCTGGGCACCATTCTCGCCAGCACAGAGACGGATCAGCACAGTGCTACCAGAAGGATTAGGCAATAACAGCAGATTACATTTGGTGGGATAAAATATTACAAAGCAGCTCAGAAATTGTCCTATCAATACTGCAATATTGCAATGAGACAATCAGGAGGTAGAACACGGGGTGGAATGAAAAATCCTGTAATTGTTGCCTTCGTGAATGTGAAATGATGAGCTGTGGTGCTGGTTCTGCAGTTCAAACACAGGTTAAAGGGTGCAGGGAGGTGACTAGGTTAGTTTTTTTTCTTTCTTTTTCCTCTAAAATCATATCCACACCAGCCATAAAGGAGACCAGAGAATAACACAGCAGTGTTAACATAGCAGGAAATAAAAATTATCCTCGTTTATCTACTCATCTTTATTTCACAGCTGTGAGCAGATACCAGTGGATAACTTTCAACAAACACAAAATTATTGTGCTTTCTGCTAAAAAATATGTAACTTTGATTTAAAGTAATTTGTTTAAAAGCCTAATGAGGTTGACATTTGAAACAGGTTCCTGCCATTTCTGTTCCTTCTGGCTTCACTGAGATAAAATAAAATTGTGGCAGGTGACTCATAAAATGAGCTGACCTGCCAGGGCAGAACAGACCCTCTGAAATGCCCGTGTGGATGATGGGATTTCTGATCTTTAATGGAAACTTTGGTGAGTTTTTAAGTACTGCTTGAGTTGGGCCAAGGACACGATGCCCTGGCAGGACACATTCAGGGTCCCGTGAGGGGAGATGGGGTGCAGGAGTAGGGGAGGGACAGGAGAGCCACTGTAGGGGTGACAGAGAGGGGAGCAGTGGTGGGAACTGGGCACGCCTCAGGTCCCTGCAGGCACAGGGCAGATGTGGAGCCAAGAGCTGATGCTGGAAAAGGACTAGGCAAAAATACTAGGAATAAGCTGAGGACAGCTTGGCTTTCCCCAGCTGAGCAAACCACACCAAAGAGCACCTATAACATGAGCTGACATGGTGGGAACAATGGGCTCAGAGAGAAAATGAGAGCATGGGCTTAGAGAGAGGGGAAAATCCCATTGCTTGTGGATGAGTTGAGGAAACACCTTTAGCTGTGGCTGCCCCTCCCCTGGAAGTGTCCAAGGCCAGGTTGGACAGGGCTTGGGGCACCCTGGGCTAGTGGAAAATGTCCCTGCCCATGGCAAGGGGTGGACTTGGATGGGCTTTAGGGTCCCTTCCAACCCAAACCACTCTGGGATTCCATTAAAATCCTCCAGCCTATAAGAGACTACATTGGCTCTTACACATCACTTCCCTAAAAAACCTGAATGCCTTGCTTCAGTAAATGTGATTATGATGGGTGAACACCCAGCATTTCAGAGCTAGATTGTCAAAATCTATCCTTAGAAGAAGAGATAAAAATTATTCCATAAATCTGAAGTTGTAAGGACAGTCCTTAACAAAGAGAGGGGAGATGACATCAGGCAGGGGACAAACAAATAAATCTGAGGGAGGTGAATGGGAACATGTGAACAAACATTTCTCATGCTCTAGAATAATCTGCATCTTGAAAAATTATTTAAAAAATATTTTATTTTTGGCTGAAGTATTTTGCTTAAAATTTGTATTTCATTTGTTTCAAAGGCCTTTTGGTTTACATGATATGGGTGTGTTATTAAACATGCTAAGAAAGGTAAACTGCTGATATAGAAGCATCTCTGGACAAAATCTGTGCCAGGAGGAAATGGTGGAAGGTGGCTGAGGAAGTGCTGAGAGGGATTAAATCAAGGGGTTCCAGGAGGTTTGGGAGGAGCAGGATAAGAACAGGGAAGGAGGGAATGCCTTACATTTCTCTGGGAAACAGAGGGATGCTGTGTGCTCTGCACTGGCCCTGCATTAGGCTCAGTGTTGCCACGAAGAACCATCACACACAGTGTAATATCTTATGTCTCTTTCTCTTGACCTGACCCATGACTGTGAGCCTTAAAGATAATGAGATCTGAGATAAGGAGGTCTTTTGCCTCATATCTGTCTTTTCTCATCTCACAGAGTCCTGCTCAAAAGGTCACAACACAGATAACAGCCTCTGCAGGAAGACCTGAACTGTTCATTTGGGCTCCTCTTATTTCTCATCCCGCTGACATCTCCATCAATCCGTAATGTCCCCTGCAAGTAATGTCCTCCTTAAATCAGCATATTCAAATAAGAAATGTTTTCTCTTTGTCTAAAGATGCTGTATTTCACTTTAATCTGATTTCAGTTCAAATTCATGTTCACCCTATGTATGTCTTTGGATTTTCTTTTTACATGACCAGTCTCTGAGTCACCAGCCTGCTGCACCCAGTTGTGCTGTCAGACAGGAGAGGATAGAAAAATAAGTTCAGCGAACACTTCCAAAACAATTTTTGCCTATGAAAAATAATCAGGGAAAAACATATCTTAAACCATCTAAATGTTAAGTGTTTTTCTATCAGTGTTAAAGTGAATTAAATTAATTACAGGAGTGATTCCACTTGACTGAGGTGTGTTGGGAAGGTTTTGGCCATGGAAGCACCTTGATCCACCTGAGGAAGATGAATGCCTGGCACAGAGGGGTGCTGAAAACAAACCAAACTGCCAAACCAAGCAATTCTTTGCCAGCCTTTCCAAGCTGGGAGCCCCATGGAACTGTCACACACTTTGGTCCATCACCTGTGTGATGCCATCAGGGCCCAGCCGTGGAGCTCAGGGTGTTTCCATTGATTCTGTCACATGGCTGTGAGGTGACAGCTGAGGAGTTGCAGGGACACGCTTCCTCAGCTCCGTGTGTCTCTCTCTTGCAAGTAGCCTTCTTAATCTTCTCCCTTTTTATCACCCCACTCAATAATTTCTCTCGAGAGCACAGGTGTCTGCCTTGTCTTTTAATGATGTGTCCAAATGGGGAAATCAATGGCATTAAATACTCATGGAATGGGATGTAAATAAGCAGCTATAAACTTACATATGGAGCTTTTAAGTGGATTTTCAGCCAGAGACGCACCACAGGAAGTGGGATTTTTTTTAATATTGATTATTCTTCCAATTTACAAAGCACTTTGGAAAATCTTATTGCTTTCCTCAGTATTTTAGGAATGTATTTAATTGCAGTTTCCTTGCAGAAAAGCAAAGGACAAACAGGAAAAAAAAAATTAAATTTAAGGAAGTTGAATTAAAATTCTGCTCTTATAAAATCTTATAGAATGGTTTGGGTTGGAAGGGACCTTAAAGCTCATTCAGTCCCACCCCTGCCATGGGCAGGGACATCTTCCACTAGCCCAGGTGGCTCCAAGCCCTGTCCAGCCTGGCCTTGGACACCTCCAGGGATCCAGGGGCAGCCACAGCTTCTCTGGGCACCCTGTGCCAGGGCCTCACCACCCTCACAGGAAGGAATTTCTTCCCAAAATCCCATCTAACCCTGCCCTCCTTCAGCTTAAAGCCATTCCGCCTTGTCCTGTCATGCTCACTTAACTGTATTTTGTTAGAACAGTTGGAACCAAACTTTAAAACAAAACTAGACTTAAAGATGACAAATTAATAATCCAAGTAATTGGAAATATTATCATATTTTTCCAAGTCTTGCCTCCCTGCTGGCAAAAAAATTCCAGGCAGAGGCACCTGGTGATGAAAGAGACCCGTGTCACATTCTATTTGTGGTTTATGTGGTTTTGCTATTTTAAACACATGCATTTAATTGCTTCAAACAGTGGGACTCCAACATTATTCTGGTGCCTACTGAACAGTTAAATTGATCAGAGCACTGAGAATTTGTATATGTTTTTAAATCAACCTCCTGGCAAATTTCCTTTGCCTTAATGCTTCCCCATTACCCTTAATTAAATCCTTTTCTTATCCATTGCCTCCCAAATTACATCGCTAACCCTTTTCCTTCTCATGTTGGTAGGGCCTCCAAAATTTACAAAAATTAATGGCTTCTCAGGCTTTTGACTGCTTTGGTCAAAATTCAGCACACATAATTTCATGGGGAACAAATGGAGCTGCACCAGGAATGAGTTTGGCTGCTAGCAATTGCTGAGCAACCTGAGGACTGAACTGATTCTGCACTCTGGTTTTGCAAATCTGATTTCTCCAGCAGTGCCGAGGAAGATGAAACAGCAAACCCCAAATGCTGCAGATGTTGTGATGTCTGTGAGGCAGAGCCTGCCCTCAGCTCACATCCACAGCTCCCAGGGACAAGGATGGGAAGTCTGCCATGGACCAGGAATAGTCATAAACCTCTGTGTGTTGGGTGGTTGGAGCATCTATTTATCTAAATGTATTTGAAGCTCTTCCCCTATGGACGTTTTTACTACCTGGGATGTGTGTTGGAATTGAATTACTACTGCTTTATGTTAGTTTTATGCTTCTCTAATAGCATTAAAAGCAATACTTACTCCACATAAACCCAGAGAAGATTATGGTGAATCAGGCCAGGTTCACTTTTGGTTAATTGTGCTCTTTAAAATGTGGGAAGAATCTGAGTATGAATGAAGCAAATTGCAAAAAATTAGGCTTCCCCTAGAAAATGACATTTTCTCTCTTTTTCCTTTAATTTTTTTTTTTTTTTTTACTCCATACCATTTTGAAAAATACTGGCTTGGAAACATAAAACCAATCACACTGAAAGCTTTACTTGGACACCAACATACGTGTATAACACAATAGTTGGGAAAGCAAAATGCCCAGGAAGCAACACGCCCAAGTAATTCTGAAACATTTCAAGCAATCAATTAAAAACCTTTTAAGGCTACACCTTTGGATGCAGCAGAGCACTTCAAACATCAAAATTGCCTGTAGATAGATCCTTCCGAAGCAGAAACCTGGAAATGTTCTTGCTAAACCACAAACAAATTGCTCGAGGTTCTGGTCACCCAGAATGACACTGGGGATAGGAGGGACTGTGTGACACGGTCCAAGAGCAGGGCAGGAAGTGTGGCACTTGGATTTGGGGGCACTTGGGAACAATTTCCTGTCAGAAGGCTGTCAGGAAAGCCAACCTCCTTGTTGGAATTAAATTACACAAAATACATTGTGAAAGAGTTGTCTCCACTGGTTCTTAAATATAATGAAGGGTTTTGAGGGGTCCAAAATGCTGTTGTTTTACGAAATTCTATGTTTTCCACTTTGGAATTCGCTGTTATTTGAAAAAATTATTCCTTGGGAGGATTCCACCTTCACTGTGTCACACACAAAAGCCTGTCATTGAAGCAAATGGCTTGCTGGGATTGATTTATAGATACTATATAATATAACATAATGACACGTAACAAAATTTCATTACACAGCGAGGTTAATTTGAATTATGATTTGTTCTCCCTGCCAGGCAAAGGGAGATGCTGGTGTGTTCAGTAACTGCTGCAGTATGTTACCCCAGATTCCAATGGACTGCAGCATCCTGAAAAAGCAGCAATTGACTCTCCTGAAGAGAGAAAGCCTAAGTGATCTCCAAGGTTTTATGGGCATGGATTGTTTAAAGGTAATTGCTGCAGTATAAGCTGGCAATCTGTTACTTCAGAGCAGTTAAAGAGGCAGCAGTGCATAGAGGGAATTGAAGAAATTCCTGAACTGAAGGTACGCCCCTGGATCCGTGGAAGTGCCCAAGGCCAGGTTGGACAGAGTTTGGAGCCACCTGGGCTGGTGGAAGGTGTCCCTGCCCATGGCAGGGGTGGCACTGGGTGGTCCCTTCCAACTCATACCGTTCCAGGCTGGTGATTCTAAGAACAGTGGAGTGGAACAGGGATCATGTTTGGTATTTGGTGA
The DNA here is from genome assembly GCA_027886175.1 of Phylloscopus collybita. Lineage (NCBI taxonomy): Eukaryota > Metazoa > Chordata > Aves > Passeriformes > Phylloscopidae > Phylloscopus > Phylloscopus collybita. The sequence goes on along the minus strand of JAJNNQ010000065.1, from coordinate 4,360,901 downwards.
CTTATTTCACTGTGGGGAAAGAAAGTGGTTGCAGGACAAGAGCCCCAATGCAGGAGGGCAAAATCTCATGGGAGACCTTGGTGGCTTCCTGTACACAAGGCCTTGTGTCCCTGCAAGGACAAAAGTACTCTGCTGTCCTGTTGGGAGTTAAATCATGGAATCATGGAATTCTGGAAAGAATGTCAAGGGTCATTTGGTCCATCTGCTCTTCATCTGGACAGGATGGCCCAGCATCCCAGCCAGACAAAAGTAAAATGTCCAGTATTGGAGAATCCTCTGCTTCCATGGGGAAATCATTCCAATGGCTGACTGTTCTCATTGTGAAACGTTTCCCTTTGTTATTCAGCCTGAATCTCCCCAGCAGTAACTTGTACCCATTTCCCCTCATCTTTTTTGTGGGGCTTCTTTTATACTCTGATTGAATTATTTGCCAGCTTTTGCATTCCCACTATCTGTGACTTAAAGGATCCTGGGGTAAAGTATTAATGAAAATACATAGCCACGAGCAATTGGGGTGGATCTGATTCCTAAAAAAGTAGATTTTTGAGTAGATCATAGAAAAAGGCATGAAACCTGATTTGGAAAAGTAATTAAATAGGCCTTTGGAGAAAGGAAGAAAAGAGGGCAGGGGCAGGGGCAGGACAGGGACAGGGAAGGGGAAGGGGAAGGGGAAGGGGAAGGGGATAAAAAACCCCAAAAGCCAACAGGTCCTATTGAAATGGAATTTTTTTGATTCCTCTAAGTAAAATCAAAACAGTAATTTTCACTCTTTACAGGCAAATGATATTGCAGAAAGAAATGTTTCAGCAGCAAAACTGTCTGGAAATCAAAACGGATTTGAATTTCAAATAAATGTAGTTAATTCTGAATTGATCACTTGCTAGGGAGGTCTCCCAGCTCTGTGAAATCTCCTCAAAGGTAGATTGTGAGTCCTGTATTTCCAATGCATTCCTATATTTCCATTATCCTTTGACAAACACACCTTTTACCAATGCCAGAACATTTATAAGAGGAGATGTCCAGCCTCATAGAGGAATCATTTCAGCAGGCCTGATAGGACAGGACAGCCCACATGTCTTTTGTCTTTTTGGATTATCCAAAAATATTTTATTTAATTCAATCAGGTGCCAAGAGAACAACAAAACAGATTCTCAAAACCTGGGGAAGTGGGAAGTAAAAATGACAGAGAGGTTGGGTGCAAAGACATCCTAGTTCTCCCTGGGACAGGATTAAAACCTGGGAATAACTAAGAGATATGTAAAAGACTGAATCTCATTTGCATAGAATGCTGAACCCCTGTGATCTGGGGAACAGTGAGAGGCTCTTTGCAACCATGATCTGCACAGATTATTTCAAGAAATTACAAATCAGTTTCTCTGCTGTTTAAAAGTAGATGTAAGAAATATCTGCTTGCTGGAACTCAGACTCCCATGATCACAAAACTGGTGCTACCACCAGATGCAGACACTGAGAACCTTTAGAGGAAAACAATAAAAGTGGCAAGAAGAGCTTTGAGAGCTGAAAACAAAATTGAACTCTTATCTTCTTTGATATTACATTTTTCCTGCAACAGTTTACAAAATAATCTCAACTTTACATTTCTTTGTCACTTGCATTTAAAGATATGGCACAAGGAGGTGAAAATCTCTGCCTGCACTAAGGAGACTTTTCTGAAAGCACTGCAAGACATCACAGAGGGAGGTGAAATCCAAGACAAAAACTGAGGGCTGAAAGACTACCTCAGCCACGGGCAAGTTTTGTGGGGTCAGGTTTTTTCCTTCTTAAGAAAACACCAACCTTTCTAAACATGAAATATATGAGGACTTGGTGCCCTTACCAAATGAATGAGTGGGAGAGAGAGAGAAATGGAAAGCAGGCCTAGGGGTAAGTATGATCCCTGGTTGTTAATGGATACACAGAATGCAGTGCCAGGATAATCAGAGGGAGTCTGTTGGAGAAGAGGGATGTGTGGCACACCAATTACCGACAGCAGGGAAAATTGAAAGGAATTACATTCAGGGGACTGTGAAATGTGAAAGTCAAGGAAATAAATTAGATGTTGCATGACCTCTAGTGTAATATGTGGAGAACTAATACATTTAACCTAGTTGTAATCATGTCATAGCCAGACTGCATTAGGAACTTTTCCATTTACATTTTCCTCTCTATGGCTCCTCACTCAACTTTTGGAAATGGGGAATAGCACAGCAACACGGAGAGGTGGTTCTGGAGAGGGAACAAAAGAGCCAAGCTCAGAAATTACTGATGGTGCACTGCTCCAATCTGATAACATTAAATATCAGGGTCACCAGAGGTTTCCTCAAAGAAATAATAAAAAAAAAAAAGACAATTCATCAGCTGCAAACTCTGGTCTGTCATAATAGACTAAAATAAAACCAACAGAATAAAAATGATCTCTGTGGAAGTAGCTTTGCTAGGACCTGCACAGGGGGAGGAGTGGCTTAAATTGCTTGAAAATGCGATTGGGGAACCTGAAGTGTAATGAGATTTCTTTCAGGAAAGCATGGATTTGAGCTGTCATCTGTCTTTAAGAGGGCTGTAAAAATGGTAAAAAAGTCTGACTAGAGAAAGTAAAAGACTTTGGGAAGCATCTGTTTCATACAGGAGTTCTCAAAGTCTGCCTGGTTCCTGATTTGAGTATTTCAAGGCAGCTTATGTCCATAACTTTTTGTCCCAAGCATCACAGGCTCAGAAGACTGTGTCTTCCTTTTTGCAAAAGCCCTTTCTCATTTCCTGTCTTTACTAAAAACAACTGCCATTCTTTATTTTTTCCTCATGATTTCTGCAAATCATTGTGTCTGAGCCCCACTTGATCCCTGTTCCTAAAATGGTTAAGGTGACAATAAAATTACTTTCAGTAGATATGAAATTTCTGGTTTCCATCATGAGTTCAGCTCAACAGAACTGGGATTAATCTTCTTGTCAGAAAAACAAAAACAAAAACCAACAACAAAACAATAACAACAAAACCAACAAACCCCAACCCTCCCATCTTATGAAGATGAATCAGTAAAGGTACCTGTTGGAGGTGGTTTATAGATTTTGGGGAAGAAGAGGAAGATTTAATAAAAAAAATCCTGTCCTGTGTTGCTGTTTAAATACACAAAATGTGTCTTTAGTCCCCAGAGATCTTCTTCACAAACAAAAACAAAGAATTCTCTCCCTCTGGACACCTAAGAAGATGGGTGGGACAAGCCATATGTCTCAGAACTTATTTGTGTGTCACTGTGTAGCTCAGTTACAGATTTGATGCAATCACTAAAGGTTTCACTCTGTTACTGGCATTTGTTAATTGTTACGGATATGTCTGGTTGAAAAAGGAAATCATGAGGTTGTGTTCCTTTCAGAAGGGCTGGCACAAATAACTGCTGTGCACCTTAGTCCTGATCAAATAAAGCTCCAGCATTGCTAAACTAGACCTCACTTAAAGGCTTTCTTGGCCTTGAATGATTTCTGAGCAGCCTGGCTACACAGTGGCCCCTTGTACTTAACTAAATTTTGCCAGATCCTTCTTAAAACAGGTGGAAAACCTGATGTTTCCTGTCCTCACAATTACAAAGAACCCCAAAATCCCAGAATAATTTGAATTAGAAGGGATCTGGGGGATCATCCAGTGCCCCTTTCTGCCATGGGCAGGGACACCTTCCACTCTCCCAGGTTGCTCCAAGCCCCATCCAGCCTGGCCTTGGACACTTCCAGGGATCCAGGGGCAACCACAGCTTCTCTGGGCACCCTGTCCCAGGGCCTCAGCACCCTCACAGGGAAGGATTCCATCCCAGTATCCCATCTAACCCTGTCCTCTGCCGATGGAAGTCCCTTCCCACTCGTCCTGTCCCTTCATCCCTTGTAAATATTGTCTCCCCATCTTTCCTGTCAGCTCCTTCAGATGCTGGAAGTCCATACTTAGGTCATCCAGAACCTTCTCTTCTCCAGGCAGTTGTTGCATCAGAACAATTTCTGGTTGTAATATCAGGAAAAACCGGAAATGTGACTATACTAAGCACTTCCTACCTACATTTGAAATAAATTTTATGTAAAATATACCACAAACCACACACAATATTCAAAGGATTTCCAATTACTTTTGTCTGAAAGTCTTCTTCTATTAGGATGAGGCATGAATACCAAATTAATCCATCTTTGCCAGCTGTGTCTCCACAGATAAGAAAGTCATTTTGGTCTTTAATTTGGAACTTATGCAGGTTGCTCATTTCTGTCCCTTTCCCTGGATCATGCTGCTTTTTTCCAAAGTAAAAATCAACTTTCACAATTGAAAACCAGAGCAGTTTGCTCAGAAAATCAATCCATTCTATGATCTCTCAAAGTGCAGTTCTCAAACCAAACCATTCTCCTCTCCAGGTTCTCATGTCCTTTCTGGGGATTTACACCATGGCTCCAGGTTTAACAAGGAGGTGTGCAAGTGCTCTTTCCAAATCAGAGTCCCAGGAGGGGCCAGGCTGGAAGGGCTGAGCCTCAGAGGCTCCTCCGGTGCCACCTCCCTGCTCCAGCAGGGCCAGCCCCGAGCACAGGGCACAGCAGAGTGTCCAGAGGGCTCTGGAACATCCCCAGGGAGGAGACTCCACAGCCTCTCTGGGCTCTGCTCAGGGCTGGGCACTGCCCAGGGCAGAAGTTGTGCCCCTGGGCAGGGGAATTGCTGGGCTCAGCCCTGCCCGGGGCTCTGGGGCCATTGCTGGGCCTGGAGCAGGGCCTGGGCCTGCTCTGCCCTCCCTGACACAGGGACAGACACAGGGACAGACAGGGACAGACAGGGACAGACAGGGGGACACAGGGACAGACACAGGGACAGACAGGGACAGACACAGGGACAGACACAGGGACAGACACAGGGACAGACACAGGGACACCCAGGGCTGAGGGCCCCTCTCAGCTGGGGCTCCTCTCCAGGCTGAGCAGCCCCAGCTCCCTCAGCCTTTCCTGGGCACAGAGATGCTCCAGGCCCTTCCCCAGCTCCAGGAGCTCCCTGTCCCTGCTGTGCTGGAGATCCAGAGCTGGACACAGCAGCCCAGAGGTGCCTCCAGGGCTGGGCAGAGGGGCAGGATCCCTCCCTGACCTGCTGGGAATGCTCTTCCTGATGCATCTCAGGATCCCACTGTCCCCAGCACGCCTTGTCCCCCAGCTGAGGGACAGCTCATTGTCCTCCAAGATCCCCATGTCCCTGTGGTGCAGATTGCCACCCCCTGCTGACCAAAAGGACATGGGACAGCCACATTATTCCCTCACCCAGACATGCCATCAGCTGTGCTCTCTCCTGCCCAACACTCTGGGTCCTTCTGAACATCCCGAGCAGAAGCACAGGAGCCTTGAATTCTAAAACCATGGGAAAATCCATATGACATACTAAGCTTTTCTCACTGAAATGATAGAAAATGGTATAATACCCATTCTCAGATTTATTTATTTATATTTTTTGTGTTCCTGTCACATACTGAGAGAACTTTGCTTCCCTATATACTCTTTTGTACAAACCTGTCTTGGTTTGCTGGTAAGACACAATTTAACAACAGAAAAATTGGGAAATTAATGTGTCTGGTTTTGTGTGACTGCCAACCCCATTTGGAGAAATTCATCCTGCTTCTAACCTTGAATAGTGATGTACAAACTTCACTCAGTCAACTGCTAAATCCTTTTCTTCAGGTTTCAATCGACCTATGGGTTCAAAAAGAAGATTTTCCTTGGGAAGATGATAACAATGTGTCCACTAAGGCAGAGGCAGCATCACAGGAAGGTAAACTCACCAGAGAAAATTTGACAAATGTTCTCGGGTTTGGCTGGTTTCCCGAGATTTGGGTGGTTTAGAGACCTTTGCCCTCTGAAAAGCCCCAGGCCAGGCGCAGGAACAAACCAGAGTCTTCAGATGTTCGGTTTTCAAGGTTTCTCGTGTTGTTTATTATTTCTTATCATTTCTTTCTGCTCTGAGCCTGGCCAAGGTCTTCACAGCATGGGCATCAGCCGAAGACTCCCCTCCAATGGAGGCTCATCATCTCTTACACAGATTATTATGTACTTATTATTTACAGTTACAAACCAATATCTCCATTCTATACTAAATAGGTCATTTCTACTCTGACCCAATCCCTCTAAAGCTACTTGGTGCCACCATCACTGCAGAAGATGGAGACGAAGAAGAAGAAGAATCCAGAGCCCAGAATCCTCCATCTTGTCCCCATTCACCCCTATTCCTAGAACCCCAAATGTGACAAACTACACTATTCTTTATTACACTTTTGTGGCTTGTCATTCCTTTCTCAGAGCTGGAAGTCTTTCCCATGGACTAAAGTCAAAGCCATTGTCTTTCTGGGCCCTGTGCCAGGGTCTCCAACACCCCTGCACAGATCCCAGACCCCCCTGCACAGATCCCAGATCCTCCTGTACAGGTTTCAGACCCCCTTGTACAGGTTTCAGACTCCCCTGCACAGGTCTCAAACTTTGTTGTTCAGGTTTCTGTCTGTCCAGGGTATTCAAAGGAATGTCATGGACTCCCACAAAATGGGGAAAAACCAAAAAAAAAGAATGGAAAGAGAGCAAGTAAAATGAAAGAATTCCGTTGGAAGAAGGCCAAAATGTAAGGTATGGCCAGGATATGGAGAGAGTTGAGGTACAATTTGGACAGGCAGAGTGGGATCGAGGGCACCCTCAGCAGATTTGGCAATGACATGGAGCTAGGTGGCAGGGTCACAGCACTGGTAGAAGGGAGGGATGGGGCATCCAGAGGGACCTGGACAGGCTGGAGAGCTGAGACTGTCTGGAACGCTTGAAGAGCAACAGGGCCAAGTGCTGGTCCTGCACCTGGGTTGTGGCAATCCCAGAGGTGAGCACAGCCTGGATGAGGGGGCATTGAGAAGGAGAAGGACTCGGGGGTTGTCATGGATGGAAAGCTGGACATGAGCCAGAACCATGCACTTGGGGCCAAAAAGTCCTCTGTGCCCAGGGCTGGTTCCCCAGCGTGGGCAGCAGGGAACAGGGGATTCTGCCCCTCTGCCCCTGTGCTCAGGTGAGACCCCACCTGCAGAGCTGCCCCAGCCCTGGGCCCAGCACAGGGGGCACCTGGAGCTGCTGGAGAGAGCCCAGAGGAGGCTCCAGGATGAGCAGAGGGATGGAGCAGCTCTGCTGGGAGGAAAGGCTGGGATGGTTGGGATTGTTTAGTCTTGGGAAAACAGGAGGCTCCAGGGAGACCTTAAAGCAGCCAAGCAGTGCCTAAAGGGGGCCACAGGAGCGCTGGAGAAGGGCTATTGACAAGGGCCTGGAGGCACAGGACACAGGGAATGGGAATTCCCACTGAGGGAGGGCAGAGTTAGATGGGCTGTCGGGAAGCAATCCTTCCCTGTGAGGGTGGGGAGGCCCTGGCACAGGGTGCCCAGAGAAGCTGTGGCTGGAATCCTGGATCCCTGGAAGTGTCCAAGGCCAGGCTGGACAGGGCTTGGAGCAACCTGGGCTAGTGGAAGGTGTCTCTGCCCATGGCAGGGCGTGGCACTGGATGGGCTTTAAGGTCCTTTCCAACCCAAACCAAATTTTAGAATTCTATGAATCTATCAATCTACAGGCTTCTGTGGAAACAGTAGCATAAAACCTGAAATTTAAGATACAGCTGCTAACTTCTCACTTCTGCAGAGGCCAAGACTTGAGGCATTCTATGAGATCCAGGTCATTCCTTGATGTAATAGTATTTTCACAAGCAAACCTGCTTATTAAAATATTTACATTGTGTTTGTGCATGCTTTCATTCCAAAAAAAGCAGTTTCTTTTTAATGATGTGCAGTTTGGGTTATCTGTCTTTTAACATGTTTAAACAGAATAACGAGTGACTAGTTTTTTCAACCCATGCAAAAGGAAGGGTATGTTTAGAACTTGTCTCCATGATCCTCAAAATGTTTGTTGTAAACATCCCACACTGCATGAGGAGTGTTGTAGGGACTGTAGGAGGAGGCACTAGATGAGCTATAGCCTTGTGAGGGAATGATAATTAATCTAAGCAGGCACTTGGTGTCCTGGGGTGAAAGCAAACTCCCCCAATTAATCAGTGTGACGTCCAGAGGTCACCTCCAGCTCTTTAGACATCTTTGCATCTCTGGATATGAAGGTGAGGGGACACATGATAAAATTGGATCTCGTGGCTTCCTCCTCGTTGCTGACCTTTGTTGGAACCTGCTGTTAGGAGGCTGCCAGCTGCTGTTCCAGGGATTTGGGGCTGAAGAAGATACAGGTGCTCTCTGTGTTGGCTTTAAGCTCTATTTCCTGCCAGGAGCAGGCTCTGATCTCAGCAGATCAGCATCAGAGTCTGAGGAATAACAGGGAAACAGCCCAGAGGAGGTGTCGAAGCCTGAGACAAGTTTGCATGGACATTTGGAACTCTTATCCCCTTCCTACACAAACCCAAACAATGCACAAGAACCTTCCAACCTATCCCACAACTCCTCTGCTGGGTCCTCCCTGCCAACCTCCCCATCCTGTTGGTAGCTGGGAGCCAAAGAGTGGGACACCACCCATTCACCACTGTCAGACAGCTGGCCTGCCCTGCCTCCCTCCCCACCCTCCCAATGCTCTTCACCCTCCCTGGAGCCCCACAAAACCAAATGCTCATCTTGTAAAAATACTCTGATAACTCATGAAAAACACTGGTCTTGTAAACCAAAGAGACTACACCTCTTCTGGAATTTCACAGAACATCTCAGGAAAAAAGGACTTAAAACTCCATCCCCGACTCCCAGTGCTGGTATTTTTACATTGCTAACCCTCACACAGCTCCAAAACAACAAGTGGAGTTTGTAACAGCCTCAAATCCCAACCAAGAAATTCCCTGTAACACAAATGGGAAAAAAAAAAATAGGAAATCATGCTTGTGACGTGTCTAACTTCCTCCACATTAAGCTGCAAGGTGTTAAACAGCTTTACTTCCAAAAGCATAGAAAAGATAAGGGAAGGACTTGACTCAGGGAGTAGGAAAGAGAGAAAACATTCTACAGGGAGCCCTGAGGGTTTAGGATTTTCAGCTAGGAGAGGATAGGAAAGATAATTTGAAGGAAATCAGGCATTCTGAATTTAAAGAAAGGATGTGAAAAATCCTCAAGTGAAAGAGCTCCTAGGCAGAGACTTTTTCCTGGAGAACTCCCTCCCCACAGAGGTTGTGGAATGAGAAACAACTCCAAAGGAGCTGATGGAATATTTGGGGAGCTACATCTTCCATCAAAGTATGGGCATCCTAGAGATCCTTATTTACCTCTTTTTCTCCCTCCAGGAGGCTGAATATTGGTGAGCAGTAATTGTAGGGGTTTTTTTAATCATACGGGTAATAGTAACCATAGCAAATTCACAAAAAAGTTTATTTGCTTATTATTGTGCTGCCACAGCTACAGCCAATGTAGTGTAATAACAGATTTCTGTGACTTCCATATGGTCATTTTAATCTTGTATTTGATATTCTGTGATAACCACAAGGAAAAACTTCTGGAAGGGATTTTATTTTGCTCCCTCGGTACTGCCCCCGATGAAATGCAGTAGGACTGGATACAGCTAAAATGTCAGTGTGAACTGGGACTACTTTATTAAACATGTGAATTTCTGAAGTTTCTATTACCCAATCAACGTTCTGTAAGCCAGGTAGAGATGTTTTCCAGTCTGTATAAAACAATTATAACCTTTCCAGTCCTCTTTAGCTATGATTGTCTTCTGAATATTTCAGGACTTCTCTTTTGCTGTTTTACCTTGCTTGTTTGGCTTGTGGGAGAGTTTTAACTAATGAGAAAGGTCTGGAGGGGCCATATAAGGAACTGCTGAGGACACTTGGCTTGTCCAGCTGGAGAAGAGAGGAGCCTGAGGTCAGACCTCCCTGAGGGCAGCTGCTCCTCCCAAGGAGCTGCTCTGATCTGTGTGACCAGACATAGGACCCAGGGAATGGCTGCAACTGGGCCAGGGGAGATTTAGGTTGGATATCAGGGAAAGGGTGGTGGGTGCTGGGCACTGCCCAGGCTCCCCAGGGAATGGGCACGGCCCCAAGGCTGCCAGAGCTCCAGGAGCATTTGGACAACGCTCCCTGGGATGCACAGGGTGGGATTGTTGGGGTGTCTGTGCAGGGCCAGGGGTTGCACTCCATGATCCTGGTAGGTCCCTTCCAGATCAGGATATTCTGTGGTTCTGATTCTGTAAAATACACAAACTGAAACTCAGGGAGTTCCACTTGAACAGAGAAGTTCCCCACTCTGAAGATGATCAAATCCTGGAACTGCTTGGCCAGAGGGGTTATGGAATCTCCATCCTTAGAAATACCCAGCTGGGCAACTTGCTATCCCTTGGCTCTAAACAGGACAGTTGTAGTAGGGTGACCTTCAGAGATGTCTTCCAACCTCAGTTACTTGGATATTTTGTTGGAGATGTCAGATCTCAAAGTATGTCAGTTCTGGGTGCTTCTTTCATGAAATCCCAAGGTCCACATTCATCCCACATAACTTCAGGCAATTCAGTTAAAAACCTGGAATCTTCTACAGTTCTGACAACACAGAAGCACTTGCAGAAGAAATCTCCTTTAACACTTGAAAGCAAGGGCAGGTACATCAAAATCAGCAACATTATGTAACAGTTTGGGAAGAGCTATTGCTTTTTAAAGAATGCCTAGAGCAGTTACACAAGAGACTGAATTTTTGATCTATTCCAGTTTGAAGCAAGGTAGATCAACCTTCTCTCCTTAAATTTCCACCTCTGGAAATCCTGTCCTGTAGAGCTGTGTCTTTAATGGGTACAGGAGTGCCAGCCTGGCATCAAGGCATCACCATGAGCAATACTGATCCCTTCCAAAATCTTCTCTGCATTTCAAACTGTGACACTTAAGTGATAATCTCTATAAAACCACTCTGGGCATGTCAAAAACAGAATTCCTGCCTTGTTCAAGCCCGTGTGCAAATTTTGATATACTTAAGACATGTAAGGGTGATTGTTATGCCAACTTGTGTCTGGACAAAAGCTTAAAATGCAGCTTTCTGGAATATTTTTTCATAAAGTCTTTAGGGAGAGAGTTTTAGGACTGACAGAGGAGATATATCTCAACTCTTTTAGGCCATTGGGTTACCACCAGGGTTTATATAAGACAGGTGTGAGTGATAAAATTAGTCAATTACTGAAAAATAATGAGAGATTCAAAGAGGACTTCTCTGGATTATAGCCCCCAGCTGCTGGTGCACATCCTGGAAAATAACTATCTCAATTATCAACTTGGCACCAAGAGTGATGTTTGTGAGTCACAATTAAAGCCAGTTCTTTGAACTGGGATTGCTGTGCTTTATGACCAGGAACCTGCAGGTGAACACCCAGTTTCACTTTTAAGACCTGCTTCATAATTTAAGCCAGAGGAACATCTAACATGCACTTTTTGTGCATTTAGCAAAGACCTGGCTGCCTTGTTCCAGGAAAAAATGCAGAAAAAGAGAGAAACCCTCAATTTAAAGGGGATATTTTTAGAGATGCCTCATTCTGTCATATTTTTCATGATACTTTATTACTGAATTAACAACTTTAAAAAGTCTTTTAAGCTACTTCACTCTATTTGTCTAATTACCTGCCTTTCTTTTCTGGAACTAGTACTATAAACCAGACTCCAAGCATTGGAATGAAGTCATTAATCAAATTGCAAATTTAACTGTCACGGGGAGCAACAAAAAATTGGCAGGAATAGATGGTGGGTGGTGGGAAGGTGTTTCTGGCAAAGCACGGCTTGACTTGTGATGTTTTGCAAACAAAGCACTACTTCCTGCAAATTATTCCTCATCTCAGGTGTCTGGGTAGGAACAGAGCTCTGCAAAAGTGGAGGTGCAAAGTCTAAGAGATTTTTAGACCTAGGACGTCATTAATTTTGGATGTACTGGGAACAAAATGTAAAAGCAGGGGATTCCTGAGCCACAGTGTCACCCAGATAGATCTTCCCTGGGCATTGAGCAGGTCATATCCTGCCTCTCACAGAATGAGACACTGAAGCACTGCTTTACTGAGATACATTAGCAGAGTCTTTCTTCTATCCATCTATATATGTTTATACACTTTTTATTAATTTTAATGTCTTTGTCGTGCTTGTCCTTTTGCTAAATTTGAGTAAAAATGGCCAGTAAAGTTTAGAGTTTTAGGGAAACAGCAAGCAAGCACATGTAAGCATTCCATTTTCTTGGAAAATGAGGTTGAAAATAACCATTTTGTTGACCTATTTTGTACAGAATAAACCTCCACAAATATTACTGATTTTTATGGTATTCTCAGTTCTGAGACATTCCCATTCTTCCACCCTTGTTCTCCACAACATCTCCTTCTACATCTAAACCCTGTGAATTGGAAGTCTGCATAAAACATCTGCTGACAACTTACCAGGAAGAAGAAAGAAATATTTTTTTAATAATACCAAGGAAATGAATCCTTAATATTCAGCCACTTTCCAGTCCACTTTCCACTATCTTAGCCATCCACTCAGATAAAACATGCCCTACAATTTAAAAGGGAATCTATTCCAAGGGAGTTTCATTAATACACACCCTTCTCAGTTAATACAGTGCTCTGAAAGCAATATATTGAGCAATATCTGAGTGATTCTGGTGCTGGAGTGTTAATCCTTTGGGAATGACACATTAATAGCCTTGTTTGCATTGAACATCATTCATCCAGAGCGTGTCATTCACAATTCATTGCAGATATCTGATATCAGCAATTAATGGGGATGAATTGCTTAAAGCAAGCCCTGGGTGTATCATAGATCATTTTCCATCTCCACAGGCAATGGAAGCTGTATCACACCAAGTATGACTCCTCTAATTCTTAACCTAGTTTAGGTGTAACTGAATTTAGCCAGATTTGCAGAAGATAATGGTCTGGAAGAAATCTGGATTCATTCTACTACAACTCAGGAAGCAAGCTAGTGGAAGTTCCAAGTTTTGCTTTTTGTTTTGATCAAAACATTCCTTGCTGAAAATTTTGTAAAGAGGTATTTCCCAGAATGAGCCCTGGGTCCCCAAAGACTGAACCACTGAGAAATTGGGCTGCCTGAAGGAGGGAGAGAGGAGGGATGCATGAAAGAGACCTTTCACCTTGGAAAGCATCCCTCCAAAATACACACATTTATTGTCCAAAAAATTGACTAGCAGGCTGCTCCTTGGTAGAGTCGTAACATTTCAATACACCAGCCTTATGAAAGATTCAAGTTACATTTTCTGTCATCTTTCCTTGGTGGCTTTGATGCTGGCACGCTTTAAAGCAAAATCAAAAGCCTCAGAGGGGCAGTGAAAGGGCTGTTGTCTGTGTAAAGCCCTGCTTCCCAGCTGAAGCAGCTCTGGGAGAGGCCTGGCGTGATCCCTGCTTTGAAGGGAGGGAAGCAGGAGTTCAGTTCTGAGGGGATCTCGAGTGCTGCTGTCCCCAGCGCAGCAGGGTCCTTCTGCTGTTTGGGGACTGCCCTCAGCCACATCGTCTGAGTGAGCTGGGAAGTGGTGCCAGGTGACTCAGGGGTGGTGGGATGACAGGGAAAGCACAGATCAAAGGGGGATTCACACAGAAAAAGGGTGGGAAAAGATCTGCAAAAGGGGATGGCAAAGGAGATATGATCAAGTGGCTCCTGGTCCTGTCTATGTCACGGGGTAGTAGGACTCCACTGTGTTTTACACTGGGAGCCAGACTTCAGTTTTGCACAAGAGGGATGTGGATTTTTTTGCACCAGGCCCAGAGGGGACCACACAGATCCTCCAAGGGCTGGAGCCCCTCTGCTCTGGAGCCAGGCTGGGAGAGCTGGGGGTGTTCACCTGGAGAAGAGGAGGCTCCAGGGAGACCTCAGAGCCTCTTGCAGTGCCTAAAGGGAGTTTATAAAGAACAGTGAAAGGAACACTGACATTTTACATGAGCAGACAGTGATAGGGCAAGAGGGAATGGTTTTTAAACTAGAAGATGACAGATTTATGTGGGATGTTGGGAAGGAACTGTTCTCTGTGAGGGTGGGGAGGCCCTGGCACAGGGTGCCCAGAGAAGCTGTGGCTGCCCCTGGATCCCTGGCAGTGTCCAAGGCCAGGCTGGACATTGGGGCTTGGAGCAACCTGGGACAGTGGAAGGTGTCCCTGCCCATGGCAGGGGGTGGCACTGGGTGGGCTGTAAAGTCCCTCCAACCCAAACCAGTCTGGGATTCTATGAACCCCTGTCATATAAAGAAATCCTGAGGACTTTGTGGTTGTTGGTGTCCCCATTGCATCCTGCAGGTGTTTGTGGCTTTTGTCCTTAGAAGTGTGTTAATGCTCCTGCCTTTGTGCTGACTGCACAGAAGAACAGGAGAGGAAGGCTGGAAAGGAAGGGTGAAAGAAAATTGAGATCTGCACATGCAGAGAGTAAGAATGAGACCAGAAAGAACAGAACTCCAACTCACTGGACTTGCTAAAGGATGTGTGAGGTGGGCAAGGTGTGCCCACACTGTCCAGTCTGGCACAAACTCTGCCAAAACACTGCAGCTTCAAATCCATGTCAGGATATAACTGTTTTCAGGTAATTTGAAAGCGTTTCACAGAATTACAGAAATATAGAATGGTTTGAACAGGACGTTAAAACCCATCCCATTCCATCCCCTGCTGTGGGTAGGGGCACCTTCCACTATCCCAGGTTGTCCCAAACCCTCTCCAACATGGCCTTGAGCACATCAGAGCATTTTCACAGTGGAATATTGGGTTTGCTGTTCCATTGTTGTGGGCTGAGGTCAACATCAGGCACCCAGAAACTGGATTTACTGTCATGAGGAATGATGTGCTGTGGATACTCTGAAGAGAGCATAGAAATGTGAATTGGCAGCTGAACTGTAGATAGATCTCTTTACAAAAAGTGTCCAAAGTATTGGATTAAAACAGTAACTAAAACCATTCCCAACATAAACTTTTATATTTTTATGATAGAAATGCTAATAAGGGCAGTTTATGACAGGTTTCTGGGTAAGTAACACATGCAGAAGCATATTTTAATCTACCCAATGTCCCCAGACGTTCAACTTCTACAGTAAATGAGTTGAATTGCAAAGCAGTAGTTTTGAGTTTTAATTGAGAAACAGAAAGGATGATTCTGAACAAAGCAGAACAACTTCCATTTCATTACAGCCCCTGTGATATCACATTGCTGCTGTTTTGTTCTGAGGAAATCACACCACTTCAATCAGATCTATCTATTCATTGTAAATATCACATTAATAATGTCCTTAATATGTTCTTGAGTTGAAGGTATGTGTTCATATTTAGGCCTGGACTGAACTCAAACTACCACTTCCCACAAAGGAAGTAACAATCATGGATCATTCCATGGAAAATAATCAGAATAATTTATCTTACTTCCCTCCAGCACCCCTTGCACATTGGCTAAAAAAGGAAAATATTTTGTGTGATTTGCAGACTCAAAAGTTCACTGATATTTTTTGTGTTCTCATTGGAGAAATCTGAAGATCTTTATTTTTGCTTTATTATCTGGCTCTCCAGGCAGACTGGGCCAGTGTACAACCAGCAGGACTCTCGTGCTAGTCTGCCCAGTGTAATTTTTCTGCTGCCCAGGAGCAAGGAGGGGAACTGCAATTCCAAGATGGATTTGTGCTAAATCCAGTCAAGTAGATTAATTATTACAGCTTGCTTCAGGATGTGTCTTAAACCTCACTCAAGTCCATTATATTATAGTTGGAAATAAAAAGTGGGATTTAGAATCAAGGCCATAATTCCTTTTTTTTATTATTATTTTTTAATCAAAGCCAGTTTGTCACATGTGGAATTTCACACCTATAGAGAACATTTGGGATAGAAAACCCTAGACTGTGTAAACAGAGGAAACAAAATGGCTCCCAACACAGACAATAGGTGAACATTTATTAGAATTAAACACTTAAATGTGGCTAATTAACTTATTAACCTTTACATTAATGATTATATTTCACACTGTGCACTACACTGCTGTGGTTCACCGGTTCCTTAATTAAATCTAAGTCCACTGGTCTTTCAAAGATTTCCCATTAATTTCCACTATTATCACCCTGGGCTGGTGGAAAGTGTCCCTGCCCATGGCAGGGATGGAAGGAAGTGAGCTTTAAGATCCCTTCCACCCCAAACCAGTTGGGATTCTGTGACTGTGAGTTCCACAAACTGGTGGGAAATATTCCACAAAATATTCCTCAAGATCCTCATGGTTACTCCTTGTCTCTGGCAGAGAGGGGCATTTAGTCATTCCTTCAGAAACGTGGGATCCTGCTGCATTTAATTAAAAGAGTCCATTTAAAGAGCTTAGGAAGCAAAAGGCCTGGGAAGAGCTTTGTGACAGTGATTAAGGTTTCCCCTGGCTCCAGGTGCTCACCTGCCCGTAGCTCCGTGTTCTCCCATCATGGAGTGACTCTCCTGGGTCCTGTTCAGAGCTCTGCAGTAACCAACACAAATTCCTGCCTGAACCCTTCACTTCTCAGTGCTTTTCTGCCTTTCCTGCCCCAGTTCACTTCTGGATGGGGATCAATATTCACTTCACCTTTCGTGGGAATGGTGGGATCTGCTGCAAGTTTGGACTTGAAGATCTTGGAGGCTTTTTCCAGCCCTAAAGATTCTGTGAATATTTGGGAGCCTCGCTCTGAAAATCTCTCGTTTGACAAAAGCAAACACAAAAAACAAAAAATGAATGAAGTGAAATTATTTGAGCTGCAAAGTGCCCAATACTCTGTGTATGATAATTGTGTAATATTTTGGCCTCACGTAATTAAATATTGCTGCTAATACATTAAATAACTGCTCTGGCTGAAATGCTATAAACACAAGAGAACTCAGTTATCAACTCTACAGCATTGGTGTGATTCTGATCAGCTTCTTCTGCGGGGACAAACCACCCCAAGCAAGGTCTGCAGCACCTCAAAACCCTTTATTTTCACCTGGAATATAAACCAGGTTTATAATCCTAATGCATCACCCCGTTCCTCAGATGTGAACATTGTCAGCCAGAGTCTGGAAGAGACAAAACCTCTTAAATCATCTTTTCCTGGAATCATAAAAAAGAAAGAAAAAGTTAATTACTGGTGCTCAAGATGTATGAGAGGTTTTTAAGTGTAACTATTCAATGACAGAAACAATTCCAGAAGTTATTGCAAAAATGGTGACAGGAGATTTATGTCTCCTAAGGTTTTGCTCTTTTTCTCCTGGCTTCCATCCAGTTCACCAGGTACAGTTTGCTGCCAGGCTATGAGGCTGTTTCATTAAAATAGCTTTTATATCTCTTTTTATAATCCATTTTTTCAGTGTAAAGGATGAACTGCAACATTTTCAGATTTTCTATTTGTTGATCTTATTGAAAATATGAGTCAGTGCTCCATAAAACATCACAAACTTCCAGTTTTTGCCATTAATACTCCTCCCATTTCCAACAATCATCCAGTGCTGCTTATTCTACCAGTTTATGAAGCTTCAAAATGCACTGCAAACAGGCCCTGAATGGGAAGAGAGAGGAGTATCAACAGTTTTGCCTTGCTTTTCATCACCTGTAGCTGAAAAAAAAAGCTTTTTTTTGTGTTTCTCTCTTTTGTGATTCTAAGCCAGAATTGCAAGTAAAGAGAGAGAGTTTTTAGGTAGAGAGGCCTGCAATGATATGGAAATAAAACAGTAAGAGAAATATAGGCATGGGCTCAGTTTAATACTTTATAAGAAATCTGGGATGCCCCTTTAATGCCATGTTAAGAGACTGGCTTGGAGCAGACCTCAGAGGGAAAAAATGTTCCCTAGGGACACCACTGATTATTCAGGAATTTTAGGCACCAGCTGCTGATGTTCCCTCACCTCACTTGACTTCCCCAAGCAGAGTTACAGGACATAAACAGTGAGCAGCAGTTTGTGTTGACAGGACAGTGTAAACCAGCCTTTCCAAAGGGAATTCCTGTTTTCCAAAAAGGTCTTTTGTTGTCCATCACAATGCTCTTGTGGCGTCTGAGTTTCACATCCAGCTGCTCACAGGATAAATGTAATTTCTCTCCTGGAGGCCCTTCACACCTGGATATTTCCCCTTCGTGTGCCATCAAGCAGAGTGCAGCAAAATGACAGAGCAGTCACAGGCTGATTTCCAGTGCTTCCATGAGTGACCCCCTGGCAGTTCTGCTGATGGACACATCCCTGTGTTAGCCACCTCATCCTACAGACATTTACAGCCAGAAACTGTCCATCCTGGGCACTCGCTGCAGAGTTCCTGGGCAGTCCATCACATCTCCGTGACAGAATAATGAGCTGGTGCCAGGCACAGACACCAATGGTTATTCATCCAGGATCGTCCCTCCTAAGGGTCCTGTTCACTCCCTGGGACAGTGATTGATGGCTCTGCAGATGGATCTGCTGCCACAAGTTTGTCTTTATATGGATTTTGCTGTTTCCAGCCAGAGGTTGGGGAAAGGTCATCTGAAGTTTCATTTTTTTTTTATTTTTTAACACCCTATTTGAATTTAGGCACTGAGCACAGAATCACAGAATTATGGAAAGTCCTGAGCTGGGAGGGACCCACAGGATCATCCAGTCCAACCCCTGGCCCTGCCCAGACAATCCCACCCTGTGCATCCCTGGGAGCGCTGTCCAAACCCTCCTGGAGCTCTGGCAGCCCTGGGGCTGTGCCCGTTCCCTGGGGAGCCTGGGCAGTGCCCAGCACCCTCTGGGGAAGAACATTTCCCTGATAAACTCTGCCTTCCTCCAGCTGAACAAACCAAGTGGCCTCAGCCACTCCTTGTATGGCCTCTCCAGACCCTACAACCTTCTTGCACTTGACCTCAAACCTCCTTTCCTTCCTGAGGAATGAATGGCAAAGATCCAGCCCAAAGTGCAACACTACTGAGGTATTTCACCACCCCAATCCACCACTCCTTCATGCTAGGAAGGTTGGAAAATTAAGAAGACTATGAAGAAACATCTCTGGAAGACTGCAAACCCGAATTTGCTGTGATTTAGTGATGCAAAGGTGTAATACAAGCTTTTCTTTCATTTTCTCAGAGTAAAATATCTGTAATTTAGGTATTATCAGTTTTTCTGTCTGCTGAGGGTCTGAAAATGCAGCTAAACATGTCCTGCTGCTGTTATGATCTGAAACTCAAATGCCAGTATTGTCACAAGTTTCTCTTCTGCTTCTGAGCAGAGGTGCAAGGTAGAAACATATTGGGAAAATAGAAAAATTCAGGGGGTTGTTACTCCCTATAGACTCCAAGAGGCTCCCACTAGTGCTTGAGGCTCTAACCTGGGCTCTGCTCCTGGGCAGTTTTCCTGTTGAAGCAATTCTCCTCTCTGATATCCCTATTTGTTACATGTTCAGATGACTTGTTGCTGAATAAATGAATGGAAATATTTTGTCTAATCTATTTTGGTTTTAATTAGCAAGGAAAGATTTTTTTTAAAACCGCACAAAAAACGCTCCATGAAAGTCAGGAACACAAAACTGTATCTCTAATTTCATACTCAGGATGGTTTTAGAATTCAAACAAACAAAAGGAACACTTTTTGGTCTTCACTGGGATTTATTTTCAGTGAAAAGCCACTGTTCATTAGCTAAAGCAGAAACAATGCTTGCCCACATGAATCTCAAGCAGTGTCATTAAAAATAACTTTCTCTGTGCATGGGGATGTAAATCTTCTGCCTGTATTGAACTGTTTAGCAACTGGATATAGAAGAATCTTCTTCAGCAAGTTCTGCAAATCCCCTAGACTTTGGGATCAGGATATGTACAGCCCCAACCCGCCCCCCATTAATTTTCCATCAGCATTTGATACCTATCCCTCTTGTCCCTCCTGGTGATTTTCCATTTGGGAAGCCTTGATCTGTTACTGTGCCCCATCTCATTAGCACAGGCTGTCTCTGCACTTTCACCTGCCTCATTTTTCTTCAGGCTTTTAACAGCCCTAGGAGCCAAAGTTATTTATTTGTGCCACAACCAAACTGAATCCTCCCTAAAACTGTTGAAGGGGAGTGGTAAAAATTTTGGGGTTGGTTGTTTTGTTTGCATTTTTTTTTTCCTTCCCATTTGTTAATGGTTTAGGTTTAGTGGGGTTGTTTGGGTTTTTTCCATAAGGGGAGTGCAGTGTGTCCAGGAAAGAGAACAGAGCTGGGGAATGGGCTGGAGCACCAGGAGAGGCTGAGGGAGCTGGGAAAGGGGCTCAGCCTGGAGAAAAGGAGGCTCAGGGGGGACCTGGGGGCTCTGCACAGCTCCCTGACAGGAGGGGACAGCCAGGGGAGTCGGGCTCTGCTCCCAGGGAACAGGGACAGGAGGAGAGGGAACGGCCTCAGGCTGTGCCAGGGGAGGCTCAGGTTGGATATTTGGAAACATTTCTTTACTGAAAGGGCTGTAGCACATTAGAATGGGCTGCTGAGGGCAGGGGGAGAATCACCACCCCTGGAGGTGTAAAGAAAAAACAAGGAGATTTGGGGACAGGGTTTAGTGAGCATGGGGATGCTTGGTCAAAAGTTGGACTTGGAGCTCTTTTCCACCCTAGATGATTCTTTCATTCTTTCTTTTTATTCCTGTCCACACCCTTTCCCCTTCAAATTCCCCAACAGAAAACTTTCCTTTGTTCATTCACACCTCTCACACAATAAAGGCAGTTTTCTCTACAAGGCTATGAATAGAACATTTCCTGACATTCACACAAACGCGTGCAGGAGTAGACAATAGAAATGAAGAGAAACAGGCTGAAACAAACAACCAACGTGTGATACAGCGAAACCTGCACTAACCCCGTGTTTAGAGAACATTCAGCCCCTTTGTGGAGAGTGCTCTGCTCAGGCTCTCTGGCTGATGGCAAAACCTCAGCCTGACATCCCCAGGTGGGTGCTGTTCCCTTTCTTTTTGCGCCTCCAGCCCCTGAATTCCCATTCAGGGGAGTGTCACCTGCTGCTTTCCACTCCTCTCCCTCAGGGGAAGAGCCACACAGCTGCACCTATTGAGGAGAAGGATTGTCCCAAGAAACAGGCAGGCTTTCCAGTTCTTTTCAGGATTGCAATGACTTTGGTGTACAGCTGAAGATTGTTTTTATTCGCTGTATCCCCTTCACATTCTCTTTTCAAATCAGCATCACTCCATTTGAGAGCTCTTCCGCCCTTGTTCTAAGCTAAAGGCTGTTTTTGTGATGCCAAGGAATTCCCTGAAGAGAACCACCTCAACCTCCCTTCTTAAAAAGCCAGGAACTCCTCCCAGACTGCATTTCTGCTCTAAATCAGGAAGATTTAATAGACTTTTTAAGATGAGCCATCATTTGCCCTCCCTGAGTATGAAAAGCAGCATGTTTACAAATCAAAGAGCTCAGAAAGTCTTTCATTGTCCCAAAAATCTCTTCCTGAAGCCCCTATTCAAACAAGCCTTTTGGAAATCTTAAAGCCACTCCTCTTTGTGCAGATATCTTAAAGTTAGTTTGCTGTTCTCTACTTTTTCTCTTCTGAGGGTGGTGTATTACACAGGCACCCAGCAGAACGGGGGAATTTCTGAAATGTATTGGGCTGCTCCAAAATCTGTCATTTATTAATCACTGTGCCTGGTGCTGTTCCAGCCCGAGCCTCTTCAGAAGCTGATTTTCCTTTTTTTTATTTTTATTTTTATTTATTTTTTTTGTATCCTGCAGCAGGAGTGGAGTCAATCAACTTCAAGCAATGCTGACACTACCGAACCAAAAGCACTACATCAAAACAGGGAGATTTGAGGGCAATATTTCTCTGAATACACGAATAATAAACTCCAGCTGTGTCCTGCCAGTGGCTACATCAGCTACACAATCTGTTTTATTGCTTTGTTTGTTAGTTCAGACCTTTGCTGTGTCTGAGTAGATCTGAAATCAGCCTTACATGGCTAAATTGAAGGGTTTGCCTATGGAAAGAGCCCCATCTTCAAGGTGGAAGATCTGCAAACATAAAAGACTTGATTTCAATGGCTAAGTGAGGAAAAGATATCTCTTTCTTTGGGAAAGCTTCACGAACCAGCCTCTACAAACCTCCTTTGAGTACTTTCCAAAAGATGGAATGATGTGCTGCCTCTGGACATGGACAGAGGCAGCACATCTGTCCCTTTCAGCCATTTTCTCTAGAACAGGAATAAATCACAGAATCCCAGATTGCTTTGGGTTAGAAAAGAACTTAAAGACAATCTCATCTCGTCCCCTGCCATGGGCAGGGACAACTTCCACTAGCTCTAGGTTGCTCCAAGCCCCAGTGTCCAGCCTTGGACACTTTCAGAGATCCAGGGGCAGCCTCAGCTTCTCTGGGCACCCTGTGCCAGGGCCTCCCCACCCTCCCAGGGAACAATTCCTCCCCAATATCCCATCTATCCTTGTTCTCTGGCAGTGGGAAGCCATTCCCCCTTTTTTTGCTCTAGGGCTGGGTTTGTTTTCCAGGGATGCTCACATGTTATTCCAAGTGCCTGCTGTAAAGTTCTTGGAAGGTGGATGTGGGATTGCTGACCCCTGCTCGTGGTGTCTGTGAGATGCAATGATGGAATAGCACTGAAAATTCAGGATGAGAATAACAGCCATTAATCCATGGATATATTTTTTTTTGTTTGGATTGAAGATAGATTATTCACATAGCATAGTACAGATAAAATAACAAGAGACTGAACAGAAGAGGGAAAATCCCATTAAACTCTCACATCAATATATTAACTTTGAAAGCAGCTTCAAGAAGGTTTGTTTTGCCTGGGTTTCTCTGAAGATCTTTTTCTGAAAGAGGTGGGGAAATCAAGCACCTGGATTATTCAGTGTACACCCCAGGGATGTGATTGCACCTCCTTCCTGATCAGCTATTTCTATTTCTCACAGGTCCTATTTCCTGCTGTCCTTCAGAGGTTTTCCATGTGCTGGCAAATGCTGGATTAGCTGTCACAGCCTTTGCCTCTGACAATTCAGGACTCACTGGAAAAAAAATGAAATGAGGGAAGCAAAAAGCCCCTCATCCATCTTATTTTGACCCATTAAAATCACTTCTCTATCAGGAGTTATTTTCATACCCTGGAAGTTTACAGGCTCTAGAAGGAGAAAGCATTGCATTATTTCTTGCCACATGTAAATTTTCTGTAACATATTTCATCTTAGGGACTATTTTTAAACTTTTCAGGGAAACGACTGATTGTGAAAAATTTTCAATACCAGGCTCAGCTTAAAACAGAAAAAAAAAAAAATCTGTATTTTATATGGTTTTCATTGCTTTCAAGCCAACCTTTAGGAGACATTTGTCATCTTGAGGACTGTCCCACCACATAAGAGAAAAGAAAAATGGAATGAAGAACCCATGTGTAAGAGGGTAACATCATCTTATCCCAACTAAAATGCAGTGGTTTGGGCCTTCTAGAGAATACAATTGTTATATGCATATTTTTCCTTAAAATAAAAAGAGTATGTGAGCTTTTTCCTTAGTACACTTGAAACATTTGTGAAGGAACAAGGAGTTTTTGAAGATGAGAAACTGAAAATTTCTTCCCATCACATTTCCTGTTGTTTGTGGTTTAGAATTATGTTTGACCTTCCTCACATGAAAGGGATGTATCTGCCAATGAGAAAATTGCAGGCTCCCTAGAATTCTGAGAAAAACACTGTCTGTGCAAAAATGAGGAGAAACAGAAAAAAAAAAAAAAACAACTTCAAGCAAATAAGCTGGTATAAAAGACCAAATTTTAATTTTTTTAATATAATTTTAATTTCTTTGTTATCTGTTAGCTCTGATTTTAAGAGAAGATGTGTTCATGTGTTACCTGAGGGCTGGTTATCAGCCCTAGAAAGGATGGGGCATTATTTGGTTCTGTTTTGTGAGGAATCTGAAATCTCACCTAGGAGATGCTGGCAGGTATTCCTGTGTAAAATTACCTTTCTCTTTGGTTTGTTTTGGGTGGGGGTTTTTTTTGGTGGGTGTTTTTGTTTGTCTGTTTGTTTGTTTGTTTGTTTGTTTGCTTTTTTGGTTTGGTTTGGTTTGGTTTTTTTGTAAGAAAGCTGCATCCAGAACTTCAAAACAGTCAGTTTCACACTAGAAAATACTGATCTGAGACTGAAGGCCAACAGGTGAGATGCTCTGTACTCTGAATTTGAAACTGGAGAACTCCTGAGTTTTCAGGAATACAAAGGGCTCTTACTTGGCTGTTACAGGCTCAAAGAACTGTCAGGGTTGGAAAAGACCTTTAAGTTCATTAAGTCCAGCTGGAAACCCAGAACCACCATGATGTTCACTGCTAAATCACCTCCTCAAAAAGTTAGTCTGACTTTCTCATTCAAGCACAAAAACCTCCTCCCTTTCTGCAGGTTCTCCACATATTTTAGATACTGTAAATCCAACAATTTACTCTCTGGTTGTCCTTCTTGTCCAAGCTCATGGATATGCTCTGGCAACCCTGGAGTGCATCTAAACTACCTCTTGGACTCTCACAAGTGTCTGTGAGAGTCCAAACTTTCCAAATGCTCTGTGGAGATGAATCTCAGATCAGCTGCAGGCTTCTGATGAGCACTGACATTTAAAGAATCTCAGAATCCCGGAGTGGTTTGGGTTGAAAAGGACCTTAAAGCCCATCCAGGGACACCCCTGCCATGGGCAGAGACACCTTCCACTCTCCCAGGTTGCTCCAAGCTCTGTCCAACCTGGCCTTGGACACTTCCAGGGATCCAGGGGCAGCCACAACTTCTCTGGGAACCTGTGCCAGGGCCTCCTCTCCCTCCCAGGGAACAATTCCTTCCCAATATCCCATCTAACCCTGCCCTCTGGCAGTGGGAAGCCATTCCCTGTGTCCTGTCCCTCCATCCCTTGTAAACAGTCTCTGTCCACGTTACCTGTCACCTCCTTCAGACACTGGAAGGCCACAATTACTCTTCTACAGGCCAAACATATTCCAAAGGGAAGGAAATCTGAGTTCAGGCTCCCTCTGGACTGGGACCCACGTTCATTTTGTTGTGCTGATGAACTGCCACTGCAACAACAACACCAGCCCTGTGGCTGCACTGCAGGGTTGACAGCTCCAGGTTTGGGTCAGTACCTCCAGATCTAGACACAGATTTCCTCCAAGTGGCAATTTGAAGCTGGGATTTAGCTCTCTCTGCAGCCAAACATAGCCCTGATGAGGCTCTTCATTTTTCTTCCTCAGCCTTTTGTCATCTGATGTGTTCTGATCTGACTGCACCACAGACAGGGATCTTCTGAAGGCTTTGCATTGTTTGATTGAGCAGAACCCTGGAGCTCTTCAGAGAGTTTTATAAAGCCCACAGAGCCCTGGCAGGTGGGGTGGTTTCACACCCACCAGGTCTAGAACCACTTATAAGCTGGTGGCAATGGAAAGTAGAAAACTTGACCACTGCCTGCCTTCAGTTATATGGAAATGATCAGATCAGGCTTCATCCCGAGTTCCTGGGGTGCCTGAAAGCTTAACTGACTCAGATGTACACCACAACAACACAGACCTCGACTTCAGAAGGCTGAAAATGACTCCTTTATTTTTGGGATGAGTCTCCCTTTTATACTGTTCTACACAGAATAACTCAATTGGTGAAACAAAGACAAACCTCTTCAATCACATTGGTCAGACCAGAGGGGCATCAAGAAGAAGTCCCTCCTAGGGAAAGGAATGTGAACAAAGGTTACAGTTACAAAAACATGTCTCTTGTTGGCAGAAAATTCCCTGGGAAAAGAATTTCAGAAAACCAAAACATCTCAGGCAGGAACCAGGGTTACACTTAACTAACACTGAAATGAAATTGTCTTAGACTGCTAGGAGTGGGAATTGCTGTTTTGCCTCAAATATCCCTGTAATGATCGTGGTGCAAATGCTGACAAACCAACAGCCACACTTCCCCTCCTCCCAACAATGCTTCAATCAGAGCTCAAAATCGCTTTTTTCCCTGTTTAGAGGGAAACAGCCTGCCCTACCAAACAGGCTGACATGATCAATTATTGCCAGAGTTAACTTCACACTCATGGCAGAATTTGGCCGGAGATTTCATCGCTGCAGGGAAAGAGGAAGACAAACACTGAGGACCCTGGGCTTTTACAGCATCCTCACAATGATTGACTGCACCACACTGAATTTCTCCACTTACACTGCTCATTTAAACTAAGCAATGAGCTGGTTGAACATTCATTTCAATCCTTAAATTTTAATAAAAAGCAGTTAGCAGAAGTGTCTGAGAAAAAAAAATAAAATCTCCTTCCTTTGGAAATTTCTTCTTGGAATATTTTGAATGTATCTTGAATAGTAACTCACCACTTTTTGCAGCGGGGAGAGAGGCAGAATCACCTTGTCTTGTGTCACTGTTTATTCACTGCTTTGTTCCCACACTGGGAATTTTTTTTCTAGCTGCATCATCGTACATTTTTGTGTTATAAAAGCAATTTACTGTCACCAGGAAACACTTCCTCAGCTGGGAACAGGACACAACTAGTTGCTATGTTTCCCGGGCTGGAGGTGTAATTACTGGGCACTTCTTTCCTGAACATTCTGTGAGCTGTGAAATGCTCACTGTGATTAACACTAATGACAGACCTTTCCTGCTCCAGCAGGCAAGAGGATCCATCAGAAATTATAAAAGACAATGTGTGAAAATTAAGAAAAAAATACTAAATAAGAGTTAAAGTTCATTTGAATTAATTCTTGATTAGTTTCCTCTCCATAAACTCTTGAAAATAATTATCCACATGTTCCTATAAAACTCCAATTTATTTAAAATTTTAAAAAATAAATGTAGAAAATACAGACAGCTGGGTGAGAATCTGCTTTCATTGTGAACAACTGAACACAGTTTCTGAGCACAGGAAAAGGACAAAAGCCTCTCAGCAAGTTAAATCAGATGTAAATTAACTGAGGAAATTTATAATATTTTATTCAAGCAGGACATTTATAAATGGGGTTATCCAAGGTCTGTGTATTTGGATCCCTGTGAACACAAATGGTAGAGGAAAGAGTTGAATGAAACCTGATTTTTTTTTCTTGAAATATCTCTGAACTGAATTTTCAAGCTTGTGCAAAATTATGAAAAAAAATTAATCTTACACCTAAAAGTCTGGGACAGAAAATCTGTGCAGTGAGTTCTGCACATAAACAGGAAAAACTGGAATAAAAGCAGAATTGAATTATTGAAGATTGAGCTTTATCTGTGTTCCATTCCTTGGAACAAACAATATCTTCCCAAAGATATTCAAATTGATAAGATTTATTAGGCAGGAATTTTCTTTAATGAAAGCAATATTTATATCTAATAATTACGAAACAACATCAGAGAAATAAATTTTTGTGAGGTGTGCAGAAATTTCTTTCTGTGTGGTAAGATTGAATCCCAAATCCTGAATCAAGGACACGAGGTAGGAGTTGGTAGGCAGTAAAACATTGGATTTGGGATCTTGGAACTCTGGATATTAGAAAACCTTGATACCACTCACCTAAATGGGACATGTTTTTGTTGACTTACTGCCTATTGCTGGAAATGATTTTTTGGAGGTGGTTTGGATGTGTTTTCATGGGGTTTTTTGGTTTGTTGGCTAGTTTGGATTTTTTTTTTTTTTTGCGGGGAGGGAAGAGGGCAATAAGATTATGAAGCGAAGTTCCACAAGATTTCAGAGCCTGAAGTCTAAAAACACTTTTAGTTTCACCTCTCGTTTCATGATAAAAGATTTTCAAACTTTATTAGACAACAGAAATTTGAATTGCCAAGTAGCCACACCCCCTTGAAATAGCCTAAAAGAGCTTTTGGAAGCTGTGAATGTTCCTTATGCACATTGGAAATCTCAAGAGCTGAACCCAATGCAAACCCTTTGCCAACGCATCTGGAGACACGAAATCTTACCATTTTCCAGTATGAGCAATAAAATTGTGAGCAATAACTTTCCATAAAACATAATTGATTTTAAACAATAGTAACTATATAATAGTAGTGGTAGTATTTTAAAGCCTACTACAAATGCTCCTGTCTGCAGGCAGGGAGAAAGGCCTAATTAAAGTGAACTGTAATGGGGTTGGAGCAGCATGGGATTTGACACGTTATAAATTCATTCCCAGATTAATTGAGAGTACCCTTTCTGTGGTCTCCAGATTAATAATAAGAAAGGGGGGGGGGGAAAGACATGAAGGTAATTTATTTGCTCTTTCTGCAGTACTGACATTTTTCACCTTAATGAGCACTTAAAATGTAAATTATACAGTCAACTTAAAAAATAGAACAAAAGAGGTGTGCAAGGCTTTTTCTTATTTTTCACATCAAAATTAGCTGCAGTTACCATAAAAAATTCCAGAGTTTCACTCCAGACTTTGTCCAAAAGTACTGGGCATCATCAAGTACCTTAAAACCCTCTTGGAGTTTCCCTGAAAGATTAGGTGGGAAAGAGAAGTCTGGATAAGTTTTCACTGTGTTACAAGATGCACTTATTTAACTTTCCAACAGGTACAGTGCTAAATAGTAATGACGTAAAAATCTGAAATTTCCAAGGAGATGAATTTAGAAGATGAGAATGAGATTAAAATTACCTTAAAACATCGAGCAGTCCTGCTGACATCTGCCTTGATTTAGACCTGGAAGTTATGAACAAAGTTGGTTTTTCACTTTAGCTGAAGACAGAAAACTGCATCAATAATAGTTTTTAGGGGTTTCCCTGTTTTTTCTACTACATTTGTATTATTAATATTCCTAATAAAGAACTGTTATTCTTATTCCCAAATCTTTGCCTAAAAGCCCTTAATTGCAAAATTATAATTTGGTGAAAGTGAGAAGTTTACATTCTCCATTCTAAAAGAAACCCCAGTTTTCCCTGGCAGATACCTGTCTTTCCAAACCAAGACATAGGGTTTGGGTTTGAACATCACTGAGCTTAGGTTTGGCATCTCCTACTACAATTTTGAAGAGTCCAGACCTCTGGACCCCACACTTCTGAAGCTGCTTGACCTCCCCAATCAGCTGCCCAGGTCCTCTTATTGACACCCAGTACTGAATTACCTCGTGGCTTACAAAGTCCTTTGAGGTGTTGAAGTGAAAAGTGCTTGAGAAAAGAGGTGCTATTGATAATTATGATCAGGCATTTATTTCATAAACCTCAAGAAGGGAAGATTTGTTTCCAGCTTCAGCAATTTGCCCTGATGTGCAGTTTAAACTAAGCCTCGGGAGTTCCATTCGCTGCCTTTTGTTGCTCACTGCTAATTGATGCTCTTTTCCTGCCTGGGTCATGAAGACAAAATGATGCCACCAAAGAAAACACACCTTAAAAGCAATTACTTCCCATTAGAAATGCTTCATTTATTCCTGAACATCCTGGAGAGCTGCCCCCAAAGGAAGATGATGAAGATCTCTGACTTTTATATATTTTGTGCGCTCATTTTCCCAGTAATACGAAGGATATTGATGTGTTTCTGGTTTGGAAGATGTGATTCTCTAGAAATTACCTGGAAAGCTGCATTAAAAGGTTTAATAAGGCTACAAAAGTGAAAGAGATGGATATCTGTGAAGGCAAATGTATTAAGGAAAAACAAGGGACTGAAAAATCGCCCGAAGAATTTGAGTCCAGGAACTGGTTTGTTCTTTCTTCTCAAGATTTATGATCCTTTCTGAGAAAGCCCATAGAGTCTATGAATAATAATTGGGAAAATAACTATTGTCAAGTTAAGAAAAACAAGAAATTATTTCTTTTGATTTTATTACTATTTTTACAAGCTTTTAATGTTATGGATACAACACCATAATTATAATCTTCCCATCTTCTAAATTCATCTCCTGGGAAATTTCAGGGGTTTTTTATAGCAGCAATATTTAGCACTGTACCTGTTAGAAAGTTCAATAAGAGCATCTTGTGACACACTGAAAACTTTTCCACAGCTCTCTTTCCCACGTAATCCTGGAGGGATACTCCCAGAAAGAGAGCCTGACTCTGGGATCAAAGCTAATCCAAGCTGCTGTAGTATTCTGAGCCCATTTCTTTATTTTTATTTTCTTTTGTTTTTGCAGGAGTTCCCTACGTTTTGATAAATGGAGTTTCTTCTCCGTGTGCATTTGCTTCCTACCACTGAAATTCCTGTAATACCATTACTTTTCCATCTTTTCCATCTGTTTATCTTAGAGGCAATGGATGTCTCTTATTATGTGGTTATAGACTTAAACAGATCCTCAGCAGCAGCTCAAGCATAAATCAAGTGGAAATCACAACAAACATAAGCACAGCGATAAGAATAATAAAAATGGGCTCTGTAAGAAAACTGCACCATCTCCAAGCCACTTAGATCCCATCAAGTGATTTTTTTGTTCTCCTTTTTCCATGCCAGACATGATCCATCTCATCTAACACATCCCTTCAATGCGCAGCACTTGTAGGACTCTGCCAAGGAAATAAAATACTGATTTAAACAGAACTCAGAAAATGCACTTCTGGGTACATTGCTCTGAGGTTCCATCCCAAACTTTAGCTGGTAATAAGTGGGAAACTCTTTCCTCTTGTAATCCAGGCCTTACACAATCTGAAACCAACAAAACATTAATTGGATGCATGTCGTAAAAAAGCAATTAAACAAAAGTGAAAATTTATTTTTCCTATAAATCCTCATGTTATTTTAATATCCAAATGTTTAAAACTAAACTGTCTTTTTCTTATAAATATGTATACATTGTTTAATTGCTATTTCAAACTAAACACTTATTGAAATACTTTCAGTTGCAATTCCATTTAATTTTTATAACATTGAGGGGGTTTTCCCCTGAATGAGGTTTTGGACAAGTTCTGTATTTGTCTGATTGCCTGGACTGGGGTAAAATTAACATTTTTAGTTTTTCAAGACACAATTGTTGTTTTTCAGCCAAGTTAAAAATAAATACTGTCTTTATGCTGTTGCTTCTCTCCAACCTCCCCTCAAATCCCACTTCAAATCAAGTCATTTGCCTGTTAAACAAATAACTCTACAAGTGACAAAACCAGATGAGAAATTCTGAAGAAAAATTTGGACCTTTGCTCACCAAATGTCACTTTCTCTCTTTCTTGTGTGCCTTTGCAGCCAGGGTTTTCTGTGGATGAGCTGATGTTTGCTGCAGCCATTTGAGGTGTAATTAATGTTTTTGTGGAGCAAACGCCTCATCAGCACTTTTCAGGGCCGTCTGCAACTCTGGGGTTCCCTAATTACCTGTCAGCTTTTGATGGTGTCTGCCTTGGGTCAGGACTTTATTCCTGGTTTATGGCAAGGAAAGGGAAAATGAATCATGTGTTGTTTTCAGAGCAGCTTTTATTAAGT
This sequence comes from Phylloscopus collybita, assembly GCA_027886175.1. Lineage (NCBI taxonomy): Eukaryota > Metazoa > Chordata > Aves > Passeriformes > Phylloscopidae > Phylloscopus > Phylloscopus collybita. The sequence continues at coordinate 4,329,688 of JAJNNQ010000065.1, read as the reverse complement.
GTAACTAAAGTTCTTTTTTCCCCTTCTTGGTTTAGAGATCTGTTGAAATTCTATTTTAAAAAAATTCTGTAAACTGCCGCCTCCCTGAGCACACATGTGAGCACATTTGTTTGTATACATGATTGCACAGACACAGCCTGGTGTTTCCAGAGGCCCTGGACTTTGCAGATGTCACTGGAATATCCTGAATTGCTACAGAAAAAGCAGAATTCCCTCAGAATTCAGGAATCCCTGCAGCAAGTGTTTGCAGGAAGGAGAAAGCCGATAGAAGCTCTCGGGCCATGATCAATGTGCTAATTTCCAGCATGAATGAATTCTCCAGAGTTCTTCCCATGGATGCATATTTATCTCCTGACTAAATCAATATTTGTCCTACAGAAAACTATTGATAGTCTCGAGGTTTTTTTAATAATACAATTGTAGAGCTTTCAATTGCTCTTTCTCTTCTTGATTTCTTGCCAAACCCAGAATTCCTTTTTATTATTGTTGAATTCAGCTACAAAACCCTGGCACTTCAAAAATTAAAGGCATATTAGAAAGCCCCCTGAATATTTTGCAATCCTTTGCCAAGTATCAGCTACTGGGCCTCCTGTGCAGGTGCATTTCCCACAGCACCCCCCCACATTGTTTACAAATCATTTTTCATGATCACTTCTGTGCCTCCATCCATTCCACTGTATCGGTGAAGCTGGGAATTGAAACATGGTGTTTGTTTGGGGAGATATTGATAGGTTTGGACAGGTAATTCATGGGTGGCTGACTCTGCTGCTCCTGCTTTTTGATCAGGACACAAGGGCTCAGCAAATTGCTCTCTTGTCTTCTCGGGCTGGCTGGGAAGAAGAAACCAAACTCTGGGTTCTCTCTCTCTCTCTCTCAGTAGGCTGGAGCCATAAACCCTGTCATACCTGGGTGCTCCAAAAAATCATCAATCAAAATACCTTGATGGTTCAGCATCATGAATTCCACTCTAGGATGAAAAGGAATGGAAGCTTGGATGGCAGGTTGTTTCTGACTTTCTCAGAGTCTTTCTCAGGCTGTGAGTGTTAAGTGTGCAGGGGGAACTGTTTGTGTTCAAACTCATCGGGTTTGGGTTCTGGTTGTGCCATGAACTGGCACAGGCCAAGGCTCTGGAAGTTTAGGAATGTCTGCGATGGGTCACAGAACAGACAACTTCATCATCATGACATGGGCAGTGAGGGAAGGGGAAAGGAAAAGGGAAAAGGGAAAAGGGAAAAGGGAAAAGGGAAAAGGGAAAAGGGAAAAGGGAAAAGGGAAAAGGGAAAGAGAAAGGGGGAAAGGGAAAGGGAAAGGGAAAGGGAAAGGGAAAGGGAAAGGGAAGGGGAAAAGGGGAAAGGAAGAAGGGAAAGAGAAAGGGAAAAGGGAAGGGGAAGAATGGAATGGAATGGAATGGAATGGAATGGAATGGTTTCTTCCAGTTCAGTTGGAAGGGACTACAACAACCATCTCTTCCATTTGCCTGAGAACTCAGGGCTGCCCCAAAGCCAGAGCATGTCGTTGTAAAGCCCTTGTCCAAATACCTCTGAGCACTGACAAGCTTGGGGCATCTGCCTCCTTCCTAGGAAGCCTCTTCCAGGGTTTGGCCACCTCTCAGTAAAACAATGTTTCCTAACATCAAGCCTCAGCCTGAATTGTCTCCAAAATTCCTAAGAGGACAGGTTCAAAGAGGAGCATCCCTCCAGCACCCTGCTCTGAATTTGATCCACACCTAGAGAAGAACAGCCAAAAGCTCTCCTAAAAGATTATGTCAAAGGGCTTTCCAGAAAGTAAGGGATGACAAAACTGAGCCTGACTGTGGACTCTGGGCTTTCCCCCTCCTTTCTGGGTGCCAGGGAGACTTACAAGGTGTTTGATAGCTATGCCTGTCTGTCCTCCCCAGCTGAGCACCCTGCAGGAGGGGGTTGTGAGCAGGGGAGGCCCAGCACCACTGAATTTCAGTTTTCCAGGCTCAGAGGGGCTCTGAGGGGGTCCTTGGGGGAAATTTAGGGTAGAAATTTGAGACACTTTTAGCAATAGATGGGGAAAGATGAATCAAAACAAAACCAGCTAAATTTGTCTTCTCAGAGGTAACTCAGAGCACCAGGACAGGCTGTAAAGGCTGAGAACTGCCTTCCCCCATGGGGAGCAGCCTCTGTGGGCACCACTGGAGAACAAGGGCCAAAAAAGCTCTTAAGGAAGCCAGGAAACTGGGCAAGTCCATGCTGGAAGGGACACACAGCTTGTGAAAGCTGCCCCACCTTTGCATTCCCACACCCATAGAGCAGTTGAGGCATTTCTGACCATGGCAACCTGAGCCACAACACCCCCTTGAATCAGCACCCTTGAATGAAACTTCTGGTATTTCCTTTGGTTTTGTTCCTTCCTGGTCACTTCCAGGTCACTTTTTGTCCTGGAAGGTGCAGCTTTGGCATTTCATTTCAGATTGCCTTTGCCCCTTGTCTAGAGAGCATCTCACAGTCAACAAGACACAAAATAGAATAGTGATTCCTTGGTTTTGGGCAGACTTGGCTGCTGGTTGTATCTCCAGTGTCACAGCGGTGTCACTGCCAAATGAAATGTCACACATGCATAAATGTACACAGGCATATGTACATGCACACCCATGTGGAATTTGTCCATTTGGAATGGAGGTTTTGTCTTACGAATCACAGAACATATTTATGAATATTGATGCATATTTCTTACTCTGATTCATAGACTCATGGAATGCTTCGGGTTCAAAGGGACCTCAAAGATTATCTTGTTTCACCCCCTGCCATGGGCAGGGACACCTTCCACTGTCCCAGGTTGCTCCAAGCCCCAATGTCCAACCTGGCCCTGGACACTTCCAGGGATCCAGGGGCAGCCACAGCTTCTCTGAGCACCCTGTGCCAGGGCCTCTCCACCCTCAAAGGGAAGAATTATGTGCATATAATGCAAATATAAAATCCTGAGTTAGGTAATCTGGTATCTATGGACATCTTTTTTCTTTCCTTGCATAAATAACCTCAGTAGAGGAAAGAACAAATCAGATGTTTTACATTAGTTAACATGAAAACCTGCCAAAGACTGGTTTCTTCTTTGCTGTTAAACCCTATTAAATAATGTTCTATATTTCCTGTTATTTTTGGATGTGAATGACCAGTGTGGTTGCCCTTGTACAGATATTTGTAACAGAAATTAGGGTTCATGTGACTGGAGAATGAATGAGAGAGCCTGGGTGTGGAAGTGTCAGAACTGAGAGAGATTAAACCTCAGATTAAAACAAAGGGCAGGTCAGAGTCAACATGAAGTCCTGAATCATGCAAAAAGTTCCATGCAAATCCCCACTTGGAGTTACCAGTTCAAGGAGAATATGAGGGATGGGATGGTGACTCTGCAATCAGCACCACCTCTCCTCTGTGCTCCTGCATTTACCCCAAGCCACTCAGCCCCACATTCTTTGGTGCTTATGGGTTATTTTGCTGAGTGAAATCAGCTCTGGTTTAAAATCAAAAATGCCTTTTCCTTCTGAGTTCCCACTGAGCCTCCTGGCCTGGCTGTTGTGATGCTGCATCACGACAAGTGTGCTCTGTCTGTAAAAAAAAAACCAAACTCAGGAGCATTGTTCTTAGCCAAGCACACAATTATAACAAGATAGTTTTTGTCTCTTAGTCAGTGCAATTTGAGTTTTCAGGCCTTTTAGGCCTGTGGGCAGTGATGGTCTCTTTGAGAATAAGGCTGTGGCTCCTTGGAGGCACCTGAGAGTTGTGTTAAATTGGTACAGTTTTAATAGTCTGGTCTAGGTGAGAAATAAATTGAGTTCAAAATGTTCCCTTGTCAGGACACCGCCTCAGAAATAACCTAATCTTGCAATCTCAGCTCTGTTCCAGCTTCTAAAACTTGCTGTAACAGTGGAGTTCACCCAGTTCTGTCATTTAAATGTTGTCATTAGGCTCTGATTGATGAGGAAAGATTCTCAATATGCATTGCTTTTTTTCCCCCTGTTTATTTAAGCTCCATCCAGATCAAAATATTTCTCATTTCACCTCATTTCTCATTACACTTGAAAGGTTTTTGTGTATAATTATTGGCTAGTGAAGATAAGTGGGGTTTTATATTTTTTGTTGTTGTTGTTCTGCAATTTGTTACGCTGTTTATCTCTCAGTCAAAAGAAAGCAAGGCTAGAAAATGTAATGAAGTGTTCATCTATCATCCGTGGGCTTTGCTTGCTGATAAAGGAGGCTTCATTTGGGTTTTATTTCATTAACATGCACTTCCCTGACAAAGCCAAAGAACCAAGAAAAAGAAAGAGAAGCCTTAATCGAGGTTTTCTTGGAGATAATTAACTGAAGGGCTTGTAAGATATGAGCAAGGTTTTGTTATTAGGACAGGAACTAAAACTCATATTTCCTTCAGCTCAGGATCATTCCACAGAAACTGCTCCTGGAGGAAAAATAATTAAGAACTGCAGTTTTACAGTGAACCTTGTCTAATGAACAGAACTAACATTCCTTTTTCACTTTTTATATAACATTCTAAATATTATTTGCATGGTCTACTTGCCAAAATAATGTTGTGCTGCATTTAAGGTTTGATGTCAAAGAAGAGAAAACAGATTTTCATTAAGTGAGAAGTAGGAGTCACTTTCCTGACAACACTTGCTTTAACCACTTTCCTTATTTTTAACCACTTTCCTTGAATGACAGAGGAACCTCATCAGTTCCAAACAAGGATTTCTTTTGACAGACCAATCTCTCTTGGAGTATATGGAGACAAGTGGCAGCGCTCCCTCAGCAATGAATTTATTTGTTCAGGGAACAATTCTTTTTCACAACGTCCCCACCTGGGAAATCTGTCCTCCAGGGAAGACAGGAGCATACGTTTCCCTGGGATTGCAATCCTTCTCCAGTCAGCCCTCATTCCTCCTAAGAAAAATGCCAATGTTCCCTTTTACCAAGGATAAGAGTTTCAATTCTCTAGCTCTCACCTCATATGAGTTTTTCATTTCAACCTTTTCTTCAATTCATTGCAAAGTTTTGAGGTTTTGAGTGGAGAGAAGGAAGAATCTTTTTTGTGTTGCTTTGCCAGTTAGACTCATTTGAGTCTTCATGACTTCATTGAAATGAAGAAATGAAGAACAAAAACAGGAAGGAATCATGTTTTGGGCAAGAAAGAGTCCATGTAAAACAGTGCAAATATTTGAATCCTAGAAATATGTGTGCAGTTTTCTCATTGCTTTTACCAGCTGTACCCTCAGGAACTCTGCTTCCTTTGTTTTTAGGAGAACCAAAAGCTGTCCCCAAACACTCAGCAGAAATTGTATATACCAAGGTGTGCTACCTGCCACAGCACACATGGGAGAAGGTCTCCATCAAAGGAAGCGTAATCATCTCAAAAGTCCCAAATTACTGTAACTGTAACAAACAAAAATTGAAATTAGAAATGATCCATGCATCAAGGCTTCCCTTTTTAACACAGGGAAGGGTTCAGGGAGCCCACAGGTAGATCAGGTAATTTTTGCTCTGATTGCACAGCCTCTTCCCATGTTAAAGAATGTGGCCATACCAGGGAACGTGCATGGTCTGCAGCTGGGGGAATGTGCAGGACAGAATCCCTTTGTGGTCACAGCCCCAAGGCTGCCAGGAGTGTTTGGACAGCGCTCCCAGGGATGCACAGGGTGGGATTGTTGGTGAGTACTGTGGAGGGCCAGGGGTTTGACTCAGTGATCCCTGTGGGGCCCTCCCAACTCGGGATATCCTGGGATTCTGTAATTCCATGTCAGAGTTTGGCAATTCTGAGTGTTGGTTACTAACAGGGTGCAGGGACTGTTGTTTCAGGCTGGTTGGATCATGCTCCTACGTAGCTCATTCCCTGCTGCCAAGACCTTCTTCCACACTGAGGGAGACTGAGCTGGGCCAGTGTAAAAATCAGTGTAAAAATCCAGATAAATCCAGATAATAAGTGTAAAAATGTGACGTGCAGTAGCTCCTTCTTGAATCACAGTCTCAGGATAAATGAAAGGAGAGTCTCACAGAATTTTTATCTGGAATTAGCTTATTAGTGAAAGATGGGGAATCCCAGAATCATGCAATGGTTTCAGCTGGGACATTAAAGCCTGTCCTGTCCCCTGTCTCCCTCTGGGGAGAAGGTTCTGGGGAGACCTCAGAGCCCCTTCCATTGGCTAAAGGAGCTCCAGGAGAGCTGGAGAAAGACTTTGGACAAGGGCCTGGAGTGAGAAGACAGGGAGGAATTGCATCAAACTAAAAGAGGAGAAATTTAGTTGGGATGTTTGGAAGAAACACTTCCCTGTGAGGATGGTGAGATCCTGGCCCAAAGAAGCTGTGGCTGCCCCTGGATGCCTGGAAGAATCAAGGTTGAACAGGGCTTGGATCAACCTGGACTTGGGAGAAACAGATAATCCTAGAATTGGACACAACTGTATTTGGCCTTCCCAAGTTTTAGTGGCTGCTGTAGGTACCCAGATGGAGCACAGAAAGCTGAGGTGGCTTCTCAAAAATCTGGCCAGTGTATGAGTTTTCCCCCCAAAACCTGCTTCTCTGGCTCTCATGCTCCTGGTTCCAATTCCTTGCCACATCAGGAGCTAGAGGGTGCTTCATTACTGCTGAAATGGTCCCAAAAAGAGCAATAGGAAAGGAGTTTTCAAGGGTGTTTCTGGTGTATTTCCAAACCTCTCCTGTCCCACACTAAGAAAAGATGATGCTGATGCTTCCAGCACCTCAAAGAAACATACCTAAATACAAAGCATAGGAATTCAAGTCTAGAGGCAAAAGCGTAGAAATAAGTATGCTAAGGATACTGTCCTAAAAACAAGGGGCATAGCTGGGAGGGGGAAAAAAAGATAAAAATTGTAGGATTTCTTCTAATGTCTATAGATCTTTCTTTTTCTTTTTTTTTTTTTTTTTTTTTTTTTTTACTGCTGTTACCAACTTTCATCCGACTGAGGAGTTTTTCAAGCAGTTGGAGAGCTCCCCAAATCAATCTCTTTGAAATGTGTGTATTTGTGAAATGGCTGCTATTTCCCAGAAGTGATCTGTCAGTGCCTCGGCTGAGCCTTCACCTAACAGAGCCTCAAATAAACTTCCTGCATGCCGAGAGAGCCTTTCAAGTTTCAGAGGCTCAGGAAGCCCTTCATCCCTCCTCATTAGTGCTGCTGGATTCCCTGCTCCACAGCTCACATCCCTCCCTTCCATTAAACTCTCCAGCTGGGCCTTGGATCGCCTTCCTCACCCTGGGTTGTAAGTGGACAGATTTATTCTATTGATGAATTTATCCTCAAGGCAAAATCTGATTTAATTACACCGCTGGTCACATGGGAGGGGAGGATATTTTTGTGCCTGCTATCCAGAAGTTATCACTTGGACAAGCTTTAATTTCCTGATAAGTTTCAGTTCCGGTTTTTCAGGAACTCTGGTCGCTTTAATTCCAACGGAAGTAACTCATAAGGAAGGATGGATCTCAAGGAAGAAGAGAAAGGTCATTTCTCTGGGCTTTTCCAAAGCAGTTTTCTTCCAAGGATTTACTGGAATAAATTACTGGATTTACAAGCTACTGGAATAAATTTCTAATTTGTGATCAAAGTCATGGTGCACAAGTCAAAATTAATTAAACTCTGCTCTGACTTGTTTAAATCCAAGGAAAACCTTGCTAGTCCAGACAATAGCTTAGAAATTAGAAGGGGATAGTTGAGCTCTCAGAGAGAGAGGAACCCAGATCTTCAAGAAAGTTCATCTTCATTTATAGCATCAGGACAAAATTAATTAATTTCTAAACAAATCTTTTCCATGTTGATAAGGTGTTTTTGTATTGAACTCTGAACAGATTCTTGTGAAAGTTTGCTTTAGAGGTTCTGCATCTTTCTTTGGTGTGTGGGAGATTTCTTACTTGAGGGCACATAAAATAAGCCAGAAAATGTACAAACTGAAGAGGTGTTAATGTAAAACCAATTCATTTTCAGTGAAGTTTGTTCTTTCAAGGTAGACAAGTTTTCTATCAGAATTTTGTGGGTCAGAGTTGTTTCAACAAACACTGTTCACTTCTAACATATTCTTAAACAACCCCTTCATATTACTGAATTTAATTTCAAGGCAATCCCACTTGACTTTTCCATATTTTTCATATGGCTGGAATTTTTCCTGTCATGGCATACTGTACAACCCTGAGGACCTCAAATTCCTCTTAACGATCTGAAAACTTCAATAACATGGTCCAGTGTGGATGGAGTGAGATGCTGAGGACCTAGATTTGGATAATAGAATTCCAAGTTGTGTGAGGTAAAGGGAGAAGTGGAATTGTTTAAAATCACTTTGTGTTGCAGAAGGCAGAGGTGCATGAGTAGAGCAAAGAGAGGTTGGCTGTAATTGATGGAAAGAATTCAAGTGTCACAGCAAAAGTTCTTACTTCCCTCAGACTACAAAAACCTGAATCTTCCCTCATCTTTCTCTCAGTGCAGTCCAGCCTATGGGAAAATACTCTTTTTTTGGAAAAACCCCAGTATTTACAAATCATTACAGTACTAAAAATGTTGTCCTTCAAAGATCAGCACTATCCAGGAGAACACATCTCCACTCTGTTATTACTAAATTAAAGGGATTGAGTCATATAGAAGCTTGTGTGAAAAGATAGCTTTAGAAATCAAATTCTTGTTTTTCTGGTAATTATTCAAGCATGACATTTTTGTTAAACTCCATCAGTATTTGTCAGCTCATGCCACCTTAATGGAGGACAAAATGACAGGAGCTGAATGTTTCAATGCCAAATAATATCATGCTAATTTCTATTTTTATTTAAAGGCATTTTCTTTCTCATTTTAATAGTTCTCTCCATTCTTTGTGATTTTGTTTTGTACAAAGGATGTTTGGGGAGTTCTTTGGGGTTTTGTTATTTTTTTTTTTTTTTTTTTGAGCTGGAAACACAGGAATGCATTGAGGAACTTTTGAAGCAGTGATGATTTCCTGAGATTTAAGAAAGAGTAAAGCTATATTTTCTGACTGTTTTACACTGCACTTTGACAGGTAGCTCTTCTTTTTTAGGACACTGGTTGTTAGAGGTGTGTCAGCATTATTGTCTTAATCAGGAAAATTCAATTTGCTCTCTAATGGAACTGCTAAACTTCAAGTCCCAAAGATTCAGCTTTGTTCAGATTTATTGTTATCATCTGTCTGAAATTGGAGACAAATTAATCTTTCAGTTTATCGCTTCTTTCAGATTTTTAGAGGTGGAAATGGGAGATAACAGTTGGAGGTTACTTGGGTACCCATCATTGATAGAAAAGCTGACCAGCTTCTTTTTTTTCCCTTATTTTTATTTTTCTTATTACGAAAAAACAACCACCATCATCAAAAGAATTGAAATCAAAATTATGAACTGCATTGCAATCTTGTATATATATATTATTTTAATGTGACTTGATGTTGAGGAAGAAACTCCTATCCTTTGGTGAGATTTTGCCCCTTTTTTATCAGGACAAAAGGCTGGTAAAAGGCTTAGGTGCTACATTACCTTACAAAGTCAATTAACAGGATTTATTAATTTAGCCAAGTGACATACTGTGTGTCATATTTTTTTAATAAATGAGCACATATAGATGGGATTAAATATATGCAATTTATGAACTCAAAGAATGCCACACTTCATGTGGACTAAAGTAGGTTTCTTATGTTACTTGTGTAGTACATTGTATAGATTCAGTCAGGGGTTAGAGTAGCTTTGAATAATTATCATGGTGCCCAAATTATTTTTTTAATTGGGAAATAACATTAGTGTCTTCTACATTTTCTGCATTTTGAAAAGTTTGCTTACAGTTGCTTTTCCTGAGGAGCTGGCAGGAGATCAGCAAATTGTCCAGGCTGGAGAAATGGTTCCAGGCCCAGCCCTCTCCCCTCTCTCTCATTACATTGGAGTCAACAGCAGGACTAAAACTGGAGCACTCCCAGAGACATTGTCTGATAACCTGTGAACTTTTGGGCATCAAAAACTCCTCAGGGAGGCAAGCCCTGAAATCCAGCACTGAATTTTCTGCCAGTTGAAGGCTGATTCACACTCCCTGGCTCCTCTTCTCCAGTGCTTGCTGTCAGCAGAGGTCAGTGTCCCTACCTCCAGTTTCTGGTGGAAAATAATGAGGCACAGAGAGAGAGACCTGACTTGTCTAAACCCCCCTGCAGGTGGCTTTGGAGCCTCAGTTCAGAAGGTCCAGCACTGACAATTTGTTGGATCCAAGTTACAGAATTGGTGCTGCTTGAATTCCCACAATTTCTTATGCTTGTAATCCTTCTGACAGCAAAAGGAACACGCCTGGAATGCAAAGCCAAGGATTAATTGCATCCCCCAGCGTGGGCAGCAGGGAACAGGGGATTCTGCCCCTCTGCCCCTGTGCTCAGGTGAGACCCCACCTGCAGAGCTGCCCCAGCCCTGGGCCCAGCACAGGGGGCACCTGGAGCTGCTGGAGAGAGCCCAGAGGAGGCACCGGGATGAGCAGAGGGATGGAGCAGCTCTGCTGGGAGGAGAGGCTGGGAGAGTTGGGATTGTTCATCTGGAGAGGAGAAGCTTTGGGGTGACCTCACTGTGACCTTCCAGGGCCTGAAGGAACTGACAGAAAATATGGGAGAGAGACTGTTTACAAGGGATAGAGGGACAGGACAAGTGGGAATGGCTTCCCACTGCCAGAGGGCAGGATTGGATGAGATATTGGGAAAAATTCTTTCCTGGGAAGGTGGCGAAGCTCTGGCACAGAGTGCCCAGAGAAGCTGTGGCTGCCCCTAGATCCCTGGAAGTGTCCAAGGATGGGGCTTGGAGCAATCTGGGGACAGTGGAAGGTGTCCCTGCCCATGGCAGGGGGTGGCACTGGATGAGTTTTAAGGTCCCTCCCACCCAAACCATTCTGGGATTCCTTGATTTTATGAGTGGTTAGTCAAAAGTCTTAGAAGCCTAATCAGAGCATTACTGAGAGTAAAGTTACAGTAATGCTAGAAGTGCATTTAAAATGCTATGTGCATATACAGACTTCCTCAAAAATCTTCTGATGTTATCCTGTTTTTCCACTGCTGACAGGGGACTTGCTCTCAGTGGCTTCAGACTCGGGCTGGAGGATGTTTTAGTGGTGCTGTCCCCCTGAGGCCCTTGCCAGGGGAAGTTCACAGCTTCTTGCCCTTTGCTGTAATATTCTTTGGAGTCATTTTGCTGCTGTTGCTAACCTGCTGTTACACAGGTTAACACGCTTTTTCTATCTTTTTTTTTGTCCAATGTCAAAGTCCACCTTGCATTTGAATTGTACCAACAGAGTGAGTTTTATCCCAAGACTGAACTCCTTTGGTGACTGTTGAGTTGCTCATTTGCTGCCCTCAGCCATCATCCTCTGTCTGGAGTTTCTAGGCCTCTCACACACGCTGTCTTTTATGCTAAATGTTTCTATAAATGCATAAACAAAGGAGGGCCGAGAGGAGTCTCAATCCTTTCCTGGATGTGGGGGGAACACTGACACAGAAGATGAGGAAAAGGCTGAAATGCTTCATGTCTTCTTTGCCTCAGTGTTTAACAGCAAGGTCAGGCCAGAGTCCCCATTCCTGAAGGGATTTAAGAGCCATGTGGATGTGGCACCTGAGGGCATGGGCTGGTGGTGGCTTTGATCAGTGATGAGCTAGCAGTTGGACTTCATGGTCTTAAAGGTCTTCTCCCACCTGAATGATTCCACGATTCTAAGGGTCCATGCTGGGTCACGGGTGACTCAGCCTATGCAGAGTAAATTCTTGGTTTTGATAGCTAAAGTTGGGCTAACACAGCAAATGTCACACAAGGCAATAAATCCAGGTAATGGAAACGCAGGCAGTGCTCACCTGGTGGTTACACCATTGCTGTCACAGCCAAACAAGCTCAGACAAATCTCCAGGCAGGCTCAGGAGCCTGTGCTGTCAGCTCAGGGCTGACTGCGAGGACCTGCAACAGCACATTTACTGCTTTGCACCACTGCCACCACTGCCTGCTCTGTGCAGCTCACCTGCAGTGGGGAAAACGAGGGCAAACCCAGGGAAACAGGTACCCAACACAGGCTGTGGGTGCAGTAAGGAGGGAGAGGGAGCAGCAGGGACAGGAGGGACTGGTGCTGGCAGTGCCATCACATAGTGACAGCCCTCAGAGCCCTGCACAAGACAGGCACTCAGTATGTGACACTAATGATGATGGTGATGCCTTAAGTTTGAGCTTTCATGTTTTTCAGGTTCTGTGCTGCCCAGGGGTGTAGTTCACACATACTAAGTGTCACTCAGCTCTCTTCACAGAGCAGGGAGACAAAACAAATCCTTTTCCTGACCAAGGACAACTTTCAGGCCCAAAAGCACAAACAAGGGTGGCTGGAGGGAGGAACAAGAAGGATGAAACCTCACAACCTGAAGCTGTAACTGGACAATTAAACCCCAATATGCAAATGGACCAAAACTTATAAAAGTGCAATACTTTGTGACCATCAGCCATTTTGTGACCATTTTGGGTCCACCTTGGGTGTAGCCCTGGCCAGGCCCTGTCCTGCCCAAGGTGTATCCTGGAGGCCTTTCAATAAATCCCTGCTTTATTCTCCAGCTCTGTGCAGTCTCTGTTCCAGGTCAGCCTTCCCAAGGCATCAATGGGAGCCACAGTGGCAGCTGGAGGAGCTCAGTGTCACTCTTATTTTGGACAGCCAACTCCTACATGACAAGGTTACAATTATAACACATTGCCAGCGTGGTCCCAGGTCAGCGTGCTCCCCCTTCTGACCTCTGCAACATTCACAGAACTCACTCAGTTACGCTCTGCTGTCTCTAACAGTATAAAATTTCATCCAGATAACTTTTAAAGACCTGAGTTCCGTAGTATTTATTTCAGATCTTAAATCTGTCTGCAGGTTATGAGTAATAAGGCTTATTTAATCACAATGCAGTTTTATGCAATCTCATACCACTGTAAGATGATGTCATTCACACAATTCTTAAATGCAAGGTCTCTGACATTTGCCTGAATTAGCCAAAGAAAATATTTTTCTGATGTTCTAGATCACTAGATTAATAATTTTGAGCAAAGATGTGTCTCAAATCATTCTGAAAATACTTCTAGTTTTGTTCTATTTATACACATATATGAATATTTCACATATATGTGTATTATATAGATGTGTGATGACATGAAGCTGTCAGGGGAGGTTTTGCTGGATAGCAGGAAGAAGTCCCTCCCCCAAAGGAGGTTGGGCACTGAACAGGCTCCCCAGGGAATGGTCATAGTTTTGAAAATCCCAGAAATATTTCCTTTGTTTCTCTTCATCAGACTTCTCTTCATGGCCAGGGGGATTCTGCTGAGGTAGCTTTGAATCAACACTTAATAATGACGAAGGAGTTTTGGATTGAACATGTTGCTAAATATTCAATAAAAGGGTATCCTCAAGGCCAAAATGAAAATTCTGATATTTCTGATTTAAAACCTGGCAGACATATCCTGGTTCCCCACACCACATCATGCAAGGCAACAGCAGCCCAGGACCTGACCCTGTAAAGTATTTTTCCATCATTTTTCTGTGAACCAGAGTTCCTTACCCCCCTTCCTGATCAGTGAACTATCAGTTTATTGGGGTAGGGAGAAAGGGCTATGTTGAAAGAGGTTTTTTTTTTCTGAAAGGTTTTCAGATTCAGGATGAGAAAGATCTTCAAATACCAAGGAGAAAATGTTTTCTTTCCCAGCCCTCTCTCCTTTTTTCATCTTGTTCTTCCCTCTGCATGCGAGATTTATTTGCCTTCAGTTCAATTTTCTCTAAGCCTCACTCTCCATTTGCTACCCTAAATACAATTAAATTGCAATATCCTAAGTGTGAAAAGGAATAAAATGATAGAAATGAGATAAAATACACACCTTCAGAACTTTCACTCCTCTGGCTGACTCTACTCTTCCTTCCCCAGTGATAGTAAGACACTTTCAAATTTATTTTCCAAATTTTGAAAGCTACTGTATATCAGGCTCACTGAACTGCTGACTCCTCAGGTTTCTTTAATAGAAAAGGAAACTTTCAAAGACACCCAGGCATCCACAGAGGGTGGGGAAAGAAAGCAGAGGTTAGAAAAGCAGTTAAAGTAAGTCTAAAATAATAAAACAAGTAAGATACTATTAAGGAAAGTGGAAAGAGTGATAGAAAAATTACCCCAGCTCTTCTCCCTAGAGGAAGCTGGTAGTAGAGGAGAGATAATCTATAGAGGAAAGGTGTATTCACACTTTTAATGAAATGTAGAAGCAGAAAAATAAGTAACAAAAAATAATTAGATGTGTAGAAAACACAACCTGCAAGGAGAGATTGAAAGAACCAAGGTAGCCTAGACAAGGGAAAACTAAAAGACAGTGTGGGAACAGTCAGCAAACATGCAACAAGCTGCAAAAAATCAGGAAAAATGTATTTTCTGAGGTGAATAAGTCAAGAGTAATGGGCTCAGTCTGCAGCCAGGGATAACTAAGTCAGGAAAAGGACAAGGAAACATTGGTGAAAACATGAAGACAGCATCCTTGGCGGTATTTATTTCTCTTAAAGTACTGGATTTCAGCCTAGTGAAGTCTCTGCCAGCCTTATTTTGTGTGATTCTCCCAACAAGGACATTAAATGTGTTTATAACACAAAATGTTCCCTCTGATTCAGATTTGAGGCACCTTCTTTCCTTAAATATTTCTTTTCCAAACCTGGTTTGCCTAAGACTACCTCTTCCTTCCTAAAACCTCTGAAAACCACCAGTTTTGTGGGTTTTGTTCTCTGGAGGGAGCTTGGATGGTGCCCAGCTGGGAAGTGCCAAGGCTGTGAGGTTTCAATAGCTCCAGCAGACACTCGATGCCCTTTCAGCCAGTCTGAGTTTCTCTCTTTCCACACTGATGCTTTCCAGAACATTCAGTGCTGCTGGGGTCATGTTACACCAGCAAAGAGAAGGAAAACTTCCCGACCCCAGGTTTTAGCAAAAAGCTTTTTGGTTGGTTTTTTTTAACAGTTTAGTGGGCAGGTTAACATCTGCTCAAGAAATATAAAATGTGGTTTTATTCAGTCAGTCAGTGAAAGAAAACAGCCTCAACACTCCCACCTAGGGCAAGGCTGAGAGGATGGTGCTGTTCCATGGGACCACTGCTAATAATGTGATGTTTCTCTGGTGTAGTTTTAACTTTGGCTCTTGTACAATATCATTATGTGCAGCATAAATGAAGGTCTCTGCCCAAATGCACAATTTTATGTCAATTTCAGAACAAGTAGAAGTTTTTTAATCACTGTGCAATAATCCGTTTAAAGCATGACAGGATATACTGACAGCTGGCACATGGAAACACGAGACCTCATTTGAGGATACCAGTTCTGAAATACTTGTTAATTCCGAAGAACATCTTGGGCTTGGCCGAGGAAGTGGAAAAAAAGGAAAAAAAATGCTTTCTGTAAATAAAGAAATGTCAGGGGAAAATATATATCTATAAGGAGACTTACCAATTTATCAGTTTTCCATGGAATATTTTACTTCCCTTATCATCAGTATCACAGTGGAAGCTGAACTAACAGTGAATATCAAAGAACCTTTTTCTTCCCTCCAATGTCTTCCTGTTGGGCATAATTCTCAGCCTTAATAAAAACAAAGAGGAAAACAAAACCTTATAGTTCATAAAGAATCTCAGAGCTCCATTGGGATAATATTCATTGTACTGCCACCTTCCCAAGTTTGTTGGTTGTGCCCTGGAGAACGTCTCTAAGCCAGCAGTGAGCATTTGTTCACATCCAGCTGGGAGCTAAAGGCTGTTGGCTCAGTAAACTTCCTTCATGGAATCACAGAACATCCCAGGCTGGGAGGGACCCTCAGGATCATCCAGTCCAATCCCTGGCCCTGCACAGACACCCCAACAATCCCACCCTGGGAGCGCTGTCCAAACCCTCCTGGAGCTCTGGCAGCCCTGGGGCTGTGCCCATTCCCTGGGGAGCCTGGGCAGTGCCCAGCACCCTCTGGGGAAGAAGCTTTCAAGGTGATATCAGACAGAATATTTGGGTGGTGCCCAGAAATCAGCCTGATTTTTGTAGCTCAGCCATAACTTTATTTCCTGGTGGTTTTATTGAGGCTTACCTTCCACTTATTTCATATGTTTTGCTAGCTGGAAATGCAGCATCTCCCAGGTGTGTTCTGAGGCACCTGCAATATTTTGCTGCCTAGTGCTTAAACTGCCACTTGCTCAGAAGTCTGCAGTGAATTGTTGCTTTGTAGAGGGCTGGGGTCCACATTATCAATACTCCATTTACCCCCCTCAGAAGAGAGCTGTTTAATATTAATTCAGTATTTAACCAGATGATCCTTTCCTTTTATTTAAAAAGGAACATTTCCCATGATAGCAAAGTTCATTCCCGTTGCTAAGCCAGGCTGAGCAAAAGTGTGTTTTACCCAGAGCCATTCCAAAACACTTGGGCTATATTTAGCCTTGTAAATTAAACATGTCTATCTCCTGAATTAAAGCCAGATGCCACAGAATCCTTTGTACCTGTGCCAAATCTGTGTCCCACTCCCCAAATCTTTAGCCACAGCTGAAGAGCCAGTGGGACACTGATCCCAGTGCTGACTGCTCCATGCTTGGCAAGGCTGGGGACATTCCTTGGGGATTTCAGACAGATCCATCCCAGGGTTGTAGGACTGAACACTACAGACAATCCCATTCAGTGAGGATCAGCATCTCCTGTCTCCTTTTCTGTGGATTAAACAGTAATGAATGCCACCATTAATGCATTTATTAATGCTTTAAATTCTTCTTTAAAACTCCCTCCTTTATTTCCATGGCTAAACTCATTTATTCTTGAGCATCCTTCATGCCACAGGATCAGCAGCAGCAGGAGCAAGGCTTTCTCTCTCTGTTAGGATTAGCTCTTAGAAAAGTGCTGGAGGTGGCAGAAATTTTGGACTCACACTCATTATACATTATACCTGAACAAATCCTTGAAAGTTAACAGGGGAAGGTACATGGCTTCCTCTCAACTAGTCTCTCTACCCTAAAAAAAAAAAAAAAAAAAAAAAAAAGGTACAAATTCCAATAGCATTTCAACCACTCTTGGAGATAAATAAAATACTATTTTGTGTATTCATATGATGCTTTTTTTTCTTTTCTTTTCTTTTTTGAGATACATGTTATGTGCAGCTACAATTCCTGGCAGAAACAGAGGGATTCAAATAAAACCCTTCATTTCATTTATTGTATTTGCTGCAAACACGGATTTCTGTGGTGCTAATTAGTATTTACATCAATGAAAATCAAATTGGATTCTAAGATCATGTCAGTCAATGAAGATTTATTCAACTTGAGGCGTTCTGGCTTGGTATCAGAAGGCATTAATCATTTATGATTCCTCATGGGTTGAAAGATGTGCCTCCCACAGCTGCATTGCTGCATGGACAACCAGAACTGATTCACACTCAGAACAAATACACACAGTTGGCTTTATTTAGCAAACTGATTCTGATTTCTGACCCTTTCCTAGTACGGATCAACACAGTTTTCTCTTTTAATGGGGAGTTAAGTGGCATCCTCAGGTGTTACAGAGTGACACTGACAATATTTCATAGCTTTCAATGCCCTCTTAGAATCAGAATGTTTTTCAGAGGGCACTAATAGGTATGTGATGGAATTTTTTGCCTGTCAAGATGTCCTTTTCCTCTTCTCCTCCATGTTTTGTTTTTTTTGACAATTCATTTATGACGAGTAAGGTTCATTGACACGGAGTTATCCAACAACCACACCGAGGCAGGAAAAGGAATTGTCCTGGTGCCTCCACCAGACTCTGCAGCTGAGGAAATGGAAACTCATTTCCTGCTGAATGTTCAGAGCAGAGGGAAAATGATGCTGAGAGAAAACATGAAGGCAGAGCAACACCTGAGCAATAGCTCCTCTGTGTAATTGTCCATTTTACATTCATAAGAAAGTTGTATTTTTTTTCTCTCTCTCCTGCTGACTTTTAAGAGTTTTCTGATGCTAATCCTAAAATCTTTCTCATCTTTTATTGATCACCTCACAGCCATAGCTTTTCTCATTAGGCACCCAAAATCCTGCTATAAACCCAGCAGATTCCAGTAAAAATGCACATATATTTCATGGCCTTCCCTGGCACACACTCACCTGATCCATCAGTGAACACTGTGATGGAGTATTTCTTTCAGAGCTTTTTGACCCCGTAAAGAGCTGCAATAACATCAGTAACTTCAAAATTAAACAAGATTTCACAGGATCATAAAATGAATCGTGAGATGGTTTGGGTTGGAAGGGACCTCAAAGCCCATCCAGTGCCACCCCCTGCCATGGGCAGGGACACCTTCCACTAGCCCAGGCTGCTCCAAGCCCCATCCAGCCTGGCCTTGGACACTTCCAAGGATCCAGGATTCCAGCCACAGCTTCTCTGGGTACCCTGTGCCAGGGACTCAGCACCCTCACAGTGAGGAATTCCTTCCCAATATCCCATCTATCCCTGCCCTCTGGCAGTAGGAAGCCATTCCCACTTGTCCTGTCCCTCTATCCCTTGTAAACAGTCTCTCTGCCATGTTTTCTGTCAGTTCCTTCAGGCCCTGGAAGGTCACAATGAGGTCACCCTGAAGCTTCTCCTCTCCAGGTGAACAATCCCAACTCTCCCAGCCTTTCCTCCCAGCAGAGCTGCTCCATCCCTCTGCTCATCCTGGAGCCTCCTCTGGGCTCTCTCCAGCAGCTCCAGGTGCCCCCTGTGCTGGGCCCAGGGCTGGGGCAGCTCTGCAGGTGGGGTCTCACCTGAGCACAGGGGCAGAGGGGCAGAATCCCATCCCAAATCCCATCTTTTATTTTTCCTTTCTGATCCTTGTGATGAATGTTGGTGTTTCCCACCCAATATTCCCATCCTCACGTTCTCCAAATAGCAGTTGCATCCTGGTCTGAAATCAATGAGGGGAAAAATCTGCCTGGAATTGCACAGCCAGAGAAACTTCCTTCTGAACACGAGGCTGAAGTCAGTCATCACTTCTGCTCCTATCCAGCTATTTCCCTACCCCTCTGTGTGAAATCCTTCCTTCTCTAACTGCCAGCTTGTATGACACTGAAATCACTGTGGCAAACAGAGAGAATGAAAACACCATTTTTTTCATTCCAAAAAGATGAAAAACCATTTTTGGCTGCACTGAATAGACAGAGGTAGAATTAGAGAAGGCCTCTGCATCCACAGCTCTGAACAGGGCACAGCTTGGCACCCACTGATCCCCAAAGCTTGGATGGCAGGACACACAATCCTGCTGGGGAGTCTGATGGCAACAAGGAGAAGCTCATCCTGTTCCTGCTGGAGTTACTGTGACACTCACAGAGCTCAAAAAGAAAATACCTGCTTTAAATTTTGCAAAAAAAACCTGTGATCGAAATAAAATTTCTTTTCTATTTCTCACTGTAATCTTCTGCCTTTTTATAAGCATCCTCCCTGAATGCTCTGTTTCAAACCTGTAACTCCACAGCGCTGATTTGTGCCATTCACAGCTCTTTACACCTTCCCCCGTGTTTTTTCACTACCTGTTTGGAATTTTAATAGGGATTTCTATTAGAAGATCATAACTTAATGAACCTGGAGGTTAAAGAATATTGGTGTGCCGCCTCAAAAGTAGTATTTTAATGAAATTATGTTGCACCACTGGGATTGGCATCCTCTGCAGACTTGCTTTTTAAATTAGCAGGGGTTTTTTGTGGGTTCACTGAAAAGGTTTCATTCACGGGGCCTATGAATAAACAATTTTCCAAAGGCTTAAAATTCCCTAATTTGTGCTTATCAAGGCTTTAGATGACGGAAGGTTGGTAATTGTATTTCCTGGAGTTCCTGTTAATGCTTCCACATGGAGTGACCAGTGTAGAGGAAATGCCATATGGATGAAATCCACTTTCTCCTTATTATTAGAGCCTTTGGCTGGTTATAATGTAAACAGCTCAATAAATACACATAATAGGAGTGGTCTGGCTGAGTCACTTGGCCAGGCAGGAGGGGGGCTGTGCTGGTTTGGAGAGCTGTCACGGGGTTGCTAAGCAAACTGGCAAAATCCTGAGGCTTCCCCTCCAGCAGGCAGTCACACCAAATCCCAGCAGCATGCATTCACCTGGCCTGTGGAAAAAAACGTGCAGGAGGCCTGGAATCCCTGCTGGAATCTCTGCTGGGGTGCCTGGCTGCAGAATACACAGCTGAGAACACATGTTTGATGTCAAGTTTTGTACCCAAATTTTTGGAAAGGTCAGCCTGTTGGAGCAAGTCCAGATGAAGCCACTGAAGTGATCCAGGGGCTGGAGCCCCTCTGCTCTGGAGCCAGCCTGGGAGAGCTGGGGCTGCTCACCTGGGGAAGAGAAAGCTCCACAGAGACCTCAGAGCCCCTTGCAGTGCCTAAAGGGGCTCAGGAGAGCTGGAGAGGGATTTGGGACAAGGGAGGAGGGACAGAACACAAGGAATGGCTCCCACTGCCAGAGGGCAGGGTCAGATGGGATTTGGGAAGGAATTGTTCCCTGTGAGGGTGGGGAGGCCCTGGCACAGGGTGCCCAGAGAAGCTGTGGCTGCCCCTGGATCCCTGGAAGTGTCCAAGGCCAGGTTGGATGGGGCTTGGAGCAACCTGGGACAGTGGGAGGTGTCCCTGCCCATGGCAGGAGGTGGGACTGGATGGGCTTTGAGGTCTCTTCCAACCCAAACCATTCCATGATTCTATCTCTCCAAGGAAAACTCACCCCAGAAGGAACTGCTCCTCCTACCCTCAGCCATAGAAACCAGAGATACTAAA
This sequence comes from Phylloscopus collybita, assembly GCA_027886175.1. Taxonomy (NCBI): domain Eukaryota; kingdom Metazoa; phylum Chordata; class Aves; order Passeriformes; family Phylloscopidae; genus Phylloscopus; species Phylloscopus collybita. The sequence goes on along the minus strand of JAJNNQ010000065.1, from coordinate 4,308,932 downwards.
CCATGAGAGGTTTGGGTTTTGTTTTCTTTTTTTTTCCAGGCATTGTGAGAGGTTTTTTTGAAGCCCACTGAAGTCTGTAAGAGAAATAATTTTAAGAAGTGAGGAGAGTTCAAATAGCTCTTTTATCAACACTCTAATTAAGCCTCTACCCTCATTACCATGTAGAAGAGCCTCTGTCCATAGCACAGTATAATTGAGGTGGCTGCACTTGCTAACTGATTGTCCTGGATATTAGCTGGCAACTAGGAGGAAATGGAGCAATAGCAAATATGAGTGAGATATAATACTTGTGTCCAAAAAGGCCTTGAGATTTTAAAATATTCCTTTGGACTGGCACTTGGCTGATTTTTTTATTTTTTTTACTTTTATACAATAGTCCCCCTCAAAAAAAAAAAAGTTCCAATTAAAGTAAACATATAAAATACCACCTTGTTGACTGTCCACCTGAACAAGAGGAGGGACCATTAAGGCAAGAGAAAGCTTTATATCTACCTGGCTGGGCACAGGGCAGCTGAGAATTCCCTGTCTGGAGAAGTATCCCATATCTCAGACTGCACCTGAGGATTTATCCCTTATGTATTTCTATCCCTGCACAGTGCTGCTCCTACTCATGCAGAGATAAATCTTCCCTTCCTTTTCTTCCCAGACAGCCTCTCCTCAGCAGTATATTCCTTACTCTTGTGGGGAGTCTGAGGGATTTACCTGGATGTTTCAGCCTTTTAGGATTTGGAGTCTGCTTGAAAAACTGAAGGGACAAATTTGTTGAGTGCATTAACCCTCTGGACTCTCTCCAGGATGGCTCCAATCTGCACAAAACCATGAGATTAAACAGACACAGCCTTGAAGGGTGTTTTGCCCACACAAGAATAATCTTTCAGTGTGGTTTTTGTGGTCCTAAAATTCCCATGAGCAGCTGACTCCCCACTCCTAATCTGGGAGCAAGGACTGAACCAAGGTAGGACTTGGTTGAAGAAGCAGTGAAGAAAGATAATCCACACAGCACCCAAAAGGATGAATTTATTTTTTTTTTTTTTTGTGAGGTTTTGCTCATATTTACAGTGTCAGAGTTAGTGACACTGTGAGAGCAAATGGCGAGAGTCCAGGACATGTGGCTTTTACACAGAAGGAATATTGAGGGTCTAAGTGAAGCAAATGGCTAAGAAAGAATGGAGAATTAATAAGATTAAGAAAAAGCAACTCATTTTTGAAGGTGATGGAGAGAATGGTGTCAGCTTTCCTCTACAATAATGCAGTATTTTGTTAAAGAGCCCTTGTAATGTGTTTAAAATGCTTCTCATGTTGGGCAACAAAGTATTGAACTGGAAAATCTATAAGTGTCCAACCCAGTCATGCTTGGGTATGATCTATTGATATTGTCTCAAATCTTCAGCCTATTTACATCATTTGTAAATATAAAATATTTCTTTTTGAATATTGAGTGCCTGTTGGTGTGTACAGCCCTCATCTCATGAACTAGAGTAGAATTGAGTCTCGGTTCATCTATTTCAGATATTCCTGTCTAGACAAATGAACTCTCTGCCTAAATTTATCACTCAGGGGTAATGAACCATGAAAGTTTTCGTTAAAGTGGCAATGAATGCAAGCTCAGAAAAGAAAAAAAAAAAAAAATAAAAGGAAACAGCTGAACTTCCAGATGCACTTATGGAGCAAAATACTTACGAGGAGATAGCAGAAAGTTTATACAGGAGTTTCTGACACAACATGTTCTGGGATACAAGTAGTTTATTATGGAATGTCAGGAGGCTCCTGCCTCCTGCTTGTGTTGCAGATGGCTGAGGAAAAGCACATAGATAAATGAGGAAGTCAACTGATCAAGGGTTCTTTGTCTTGTGGAAAAAAACCTGGTGCCTTCTGGTCTCTAAAATGTCAGGATCTTCATAGGAAGAAGGGACCATTCACAAACTGTCATAAGTGAGGCCGGATCTTCTTCCTTAATTAATTCATCTTGGTTACAAGGAGACTTCATGCAATATTTCACCAAGCAGTCTCCTAAGCAAATGGATTCACTGACTAAAAATACAACTTTAAGAGTGTGAATCTCCTACATTTAGAATATAAAGTAATGACAGTGAAAACACCAGCTTTAAATATAGAGTGTAAAATTCATTCTAATTTCAGATGAGGCTGAAGTCACAGCCTCATCAGCTTGAGAAGGGTGCACAGAAAAGATGCAAATATAAATCATTAATGTTCAGATTAATAGGTGGACAATGTGTGGAATCTTTCTGTGGTTTCTGAGGCTCACCTTGGAAAATCATTCATTCCATGATGATGATTAGCCACTACTTGTTGTTTGTAGTACAGATTTCACCTCTCCCAAGAGAAAGAACTCAGGTATAATGATCTGGGATTTCTGGAATTTCAGTGCCCTCTGAAAGCTCTCTTCAAGTCCACAGTTCAAATCCCTTCCCAGTCATGTCCACTGGCTTTCCCACACTGCTTCTCCAAGCAAAATCCCTGCCCATTCCTTGTCTGTTTAATCTTTGTTACAAGAGCTTTTTCCAGCCTTGTGTTGATGCCTCACCACTCTAATTTAGCATGACTTTGCACCATTTCCCAAATAAAACTGAGATAGGGAACGTAGCCAAAGTGCCTCGGGAGACCCAGAGGCTGATTCTTCAGGGACCTGATTGGATTTAATTAATTTGGGCAATTGACAATGCTTCGAGATCATCTTATGTAAGAATCTGGCTGCGTTCTTCCACGTGAGCACTAAACACTAGACAATGGAATAGGTCTGGGATTCTCTCTTACCCAGCTATTAACAGGCAGAGGAAGGAAAGGGACAATTCATCTGCATTTTCTCTACTTAGGTCTTGGTTGTTCTCTCTTGTCTCCCAGGAAGGGCAATTTTCTAATCGGTTCCCTGCGGCTGCCTTGACATTTTTATTTTTATATTTAGAAATAAAAGGTCAAACCCTCCAACCACCAGTTGGTTTAACACTGTGGAGGGCAAGGTGAATACCTTCCTAAATTAGCTCAGCACAAAGGAAGCTGCTGTTCAGCAGTTATTTCCCACTGGCAGGTATTAGTATTCCTGAGGGAAATATGTACAGCACAAAGTGTGTGTGTGGATTAAAAGCATTTAATCCACCTAAATTGAAAAAAAAAAAATAAGACTTGAACTTATGGAAAAGACAAGTTGTAAATAATAATAATAATAATAAATGAATAAATGAACAAACAAAACAGTGTAAATTAAGACCTTGGAAATTTATTTTTTGTCTGGGTGGAAAGCAAGTTAGTCACACAATAATTACTATTCTTGTTGCATCCACCAGAGAAGTCTCAATTAAAATCAAAATTCAAGTTCTCATCAGTGGAAGAACACTGAATATGACACTTCTCAAAGGAGTTACAGTGACTCTAAAAAAGCAAGAAACTGATATGGTGGAGAAGTGGATATAAAAGTGAGAGTCTTCCAAGATTTTAAAAATGAAAAAATTATGGAAAATTATAATGATTTCTTATGGGGACTGCAGAATGCACAACGCTGTATCCATGCTGTTTTGGAGATATTAAAGTAAATATAGTACATCTGCTCCAGAGCATTGGGATAATCTGCTCACAGTGGGAAGTTCCAGGATGATAATATACATTTAGCTCTTCTTCTGCATATTCCAATTCCTCCCCTTCATTATCTCACACACCAGAAAATCTGCCATTAGGAAATGAGCAAAATCAATACTTTACTCAAACCATCAATCCCAGTGGTACAATAAAGAATCCTAGAAATGTTCAGTAATATCCTGGGATCTCTGAGGCTGTGAAAGCCCTGCCAGACCATTGAGTCCGAGCTGGGCCAGATCCCCACCATGTCACCAGCCCAGAGCACCAAGTGCCATGTCCAGGTGTTCCCTGGACACCTCCAGGGATGGGGACTCCCACACCTCCCTGGGCAGCCTTTGACAATATTTGACAAACCTTTCCATCAAGAAATTCTTCCTGATGTCCAACCTGAATCTCCCCTGGTGTAACTTGAGGCCATTTCGTCTTGAGGCCGTTTCCTCTTGTCCTGTTGAGAGAAATGGGAAGAATTCTCATTTGATTCTTTCCCATGGCCTGTTGCAAGATGACTAAATACTTGAGAGGGGTTTAAGATCTGTGTTTGTTCCCAAATAATTCAGCTACTTATGAGTTCATCCAAGTCTGAGGGAGGAAATTCCTTTTCACCTTTTCCATTGTAGGAATCATTCACTGGCAGTGCATGAGGGAAGAGCTACACCGGGCATGCTTAGCAAATATACAATAAAAGGCAAATGATTACCAGGTTTTATGGAAATCTGCTGTGGTTCTGTGCTGTCATATTGTTTATGATGCTTTCATCTGACACAGAGCCCTATTGTCCATATGGGAATCATTAGAAAGAATTGCTGCTCCTCCATTTGGTTCAGTGGAGTTATGTATTGCCTGTGCATGTAAGGAATCAGTTCATGGAGGAAAAGGGGAGGAGAGGGAGAGAGAAACATTTCTCAAGAAACAAGCTCCTATCGGTGTTTTTTTGTTTGTTTTTTGTTTTGTTTTTTGTTTTTTGTTTTTTGTTTTTTTTTGGTGCTGTGCACTAAGTGAAATAAAAGAAGAAAAGGAAAAGGGGGGAAAAAAGGCCCATAAAGATTTCCCTCACTTACATGGCACACTAAAATCAAGGATTTCAAAACTTCCATTATCACAGGCAGAAGCTTATTATTAATGTGTTTTTCTTTTTCAGAGCTTCTTCCCTGAAATAGAATCCCAAGCCCATGCTGCGACTGTGCAATATTGTTCACTGCAAGCAACTATTTTGTTCTGCCTCAGAGGCAATACATTTTTACATTTAATTTTGCTGTGGGTATATACAACACTTGTTTATGTCCTTAAAATGTCTTTTAAAGAGATTTATTTCAATGCTTCTCTGGCAAATCCAGCTATGAAGGTTTAATTCTCTCCCTCACTCAGCAAGGCAGCACTGATATTTCATTTTGGTGGCTCATATGTCTACAAGGTAACACTGGACATATGTAATCATATACGTGAAGATAGATGCATGGATTTGTTTCATGTTCTCAGTGGAGCTTTAATTACAGAATTTTACTTTGAGTTTTATTATCAGCTCCACGTCTCTGTTTAGCCTCAAGTGCTGCTACTGAATTTCCATCTACAGTAAATTATGTTCATGTAAATAAATGCTGTTTCTCTCAGAAAAACACCAGTAAATGGCACATGAAAGATTTTTATTTGACCTGGTGCTGCTCCTTTGGGAATGAGCACAATCTGAAATTTAACATGGGTGTGTGGGTGTGATTGCTGTCTGTCTGTGCTCCTGTGCTCCCATTTAACATGGATGGGAGGGAAGCAGGAACAGGGTTTATTCCAATGCTCACTATGAACAACTTAAGAAGACAAGCCTGCACTAGTTTATCAGTTTACAGCATGAATGTTGTTTATTATAACACTTAAAAAACCCCCACAAATTCAAGGGGGAAAATGACAGTGTCACTTGAGTATTTTTCAGTATTATTCTGCTTGTTTTTCCACCCTTTCAAACCTTGGTCCATTGACTTCATATCTTGGCATTTGATACAGGTAACAGGAGAAATTTTCCTCTCATCTTCTCAGGAAATCATTGTCCTTTCCAAAATCTCAATCACGCTTTATTCCAAACACACTGTGACTGAAACCAAGTCATCACCTTCAAGCAAAAAGCTGTGTGTTAATGGCCCTGTTTATTTAAGCACAGGAAAATATTTGCTTTAATCAGCAGTCTAATTAAACCTGATTGTTTTAATCTATGTATAATCTGTGCTGTTGCTTAATAGTCAGGCAAAGAGCATGAAAAAATTGCTATAAAATATTGTCAAGCACTAATGCAAATGTCTGCTGGATATTCCTTGTCTTTTCGTGGTGAATGGATAGGAAAAAGAACTTCCAGAAATTTAATGAGATTTGAAGGTAGGACATAAAAAATGGAAAACTTTTGTGCTGACTAACAGCAAAAAATGTTCTTCCTTCAATGGGTTTCCATTTCGGACAGAGACCATCTGCTGGTGAAACTCTCAATAAAGGCAAGTTTTGCTTGGATAGTTCCATTATTGAAGATAAACCCCTGTAGCTGAAACCACACATTTTAATTTTCCATTACTAGATTGCATCTCCAGATACTGTCAGATCCAAGCGGCTGCCGTTTAATAAAACAAATAAATACAATTCCAGTGAAAATGGAGATAATCGTCGTTGCAGCCTTAAACCTGCATTTATGCTGATACGGCCACGCACTGGTTTTCTTTGTCTTTTTCTAAGCAAGCACATTTCTCTAATTCTATAGATACTGCAACCTGCAAACCGGAATTACTTTTCTATCAAAACTGTTCCCCATCAGTGGATAAAATATGTTTGTCTCAGAGAAGTGCAGCTTTCAGCACACACCAAACCTTGAGCTGAATTGTGCCATTAGAAACTGATTTGAAATGGTTCTCCATGAGTAACTGTTATTTTAGAAGCTGTCAATACAACTTGTTTTCAAATTCAATTTTTTTGCACTCTCCTGAATGCTTGTTAATTCATAAAACTGCTATGAAAGATTGCTGTTCTCCTTGTAGAAGGAACAAATTATTATTAAACATCAGACAGTTGCATTATGTCCAAATTTTACATAAAATTTCTCTTTTCTTGGAGAAAAAGAGGAAAGCAGAAAACATTCTGTATCTATGTAGAACTGCTCTCTGAAACCTGAGTCAAACTCAGCCCTTCATGTTTCACCTGTTAAATTTCTGATACATATTTATGCAATTGGGATGTTTGGCAATTTGTTTGAGTGCAATAGAATTTATAGATTACATGAAATAAGTGAGGGGTAAAAAGCAGGGATAAGGATTGCAGCAGGAATTGCTGAGAGGGAAAGACAGGATCATTCAACTGAAGGTGAGATTCATTGTAAGAAAAAGCAAAATAAAGCACATTGAGAGAAAGGGTTTAGTCCAAATGCAGGACTGAAATCTTACTGTCACAACTCTGGAATGAGTTCTTAGGTTATACTGGATAATTCCAGGAAAAGTATCAGCTCAGTGCTCAGTCACTGTCAGAAAAAAAATAGTTGAAATATTGAGAATAATTTGTAGAGGAGTGAGGATCAAAACACCATTAGGCTACTTTAAAAAATCCGTGAGGAACCCAACTCCTCAGGAATGCTGTACCTGGATTTCTGATCTCTTCTCCAAGACTTCCCAGGGAGTTCTCTGAGCACAGAAAGGTGTTCACAGAACAAAAGCATGGTTTGGTTTGGAAGGAACCTGGAATGGGATGCCCAAGGAGCTCCAGGAGGGGATGGCAGGAGGAGGAGCCCAAATCCCAGCCTAAGGCCTGGCCCAGGGGCCATCAGGGAATCGTGGGCCCATCCATCCAACACAGCTCAGGATGCAGAGTGGAGTTAGGGCTCCAAAACCAGGGCCCCCAAGGAACAGTCACCTTGTCTGGGTCCCTCCCAGGGCTGTCCCAGCAGATCCATCACTCCTGGGGTCTGAGACCCATTGGGAGCAGCCCCCCAGGTCACCTCTTACCAGATCTAGGGGACTTCAAAGGAAGCTAGAAAATAGCAGCTTTGAAATTAGGCAAAAGAAGTGGCTCTTCATACAGGATTTAATGAAGTTACAGACTCTGAAAGAGAAACAGGATGAAGTGACAGAATTAAAACACAGGAAAGCAGAACTGATGCAGGAAGTCCTAAGCCCACAATGAGTGAAACATTGCATGTGGAGTAATGAAGCTATCAGAGGGAAGGATCACCATGCCCTTAATTTGTTCTGACATTCCAACCTGTCTACCACTGGTTATTGGCAGAGACTGAGCCAGATCTGTCTGTGGGTTTAGTTCAGCTGCACTTTGCAGGAAGAGTCTTGCAGGCCCAGCATGAGGGGCTTATTTAACACTGCCTTAATCTGGTGTGTGGGGTTGTTTTGCTTCTCCCAGTCACTGTTCCAGCAGGCTCCTCTTCAGCTGCCTTGCACAGCAGTTGGAGTTTTACTTCCCTGCCTTTCAAGCAATCTTCTTGAAATTCAGGCTGTCTGGAAAGGCCTTGATGCAAAGGGGTTTTGATTATACTGCATATAGATTATCAGCTTTTGAAGCTGACTTTTATTTGTTTATCTTTTGATAGCCTTGGAAATTGTGATGCAAATCATGCATGGAATAGTTGAATAAGAAAGAAAAATAAATCAGAAAATGTCCATGTCCCACTCTCTACTCATTAGTCCCACTCTCTACTCATTACCCTGTTGAAAGCTGCTGGAGGTGCTTCTCAGTCAACAAATTTTCATTGACATAAATTGGTAATAACAATCCCTGATATGTAGGTTTCAACATTTGCTGATAAACATAAAAAATTAAGCCATTTTTTTCTTCCTCCCACATGAAAAATTTCTTTACAGTCACTGGCTTTCTATGCTACTGAGGTTGATAGAATGGGAAAAAAAAAAAAAAAAAGCCTTTGGGAATAAAGAGCCTTAAGTTTTCCTATAGACAGGTGTTTTATTAACTCTGGGAAGGAAATAATATGTGAATACACATAAAACAAGATATTATCTCACTGTCCCAGGTTCACGGAAGTCCAGTGGAAAGCACTTCAGAGTCTGCTTTCATTTTTCTGGATCTCTCCAGACTCAAACCTGGGCTGTGACATTAACATGGGCTAAACCTCATAATCCTGGCTCAGAAAGAGCTGAGTAGGGGATTTGTCCTTTCAGGGGTTGGATCCATGGAATCACAGGTCAAATCCCAAGGTCCTTCATTATCTCAGCTCCACTGGTAGCCTGGCCAAACTCTCCCTGACCTTAGGTAATACTGGAATTAATATTAATGCTTCAATTTTGAATGGGATTGAAGGAAACTGAAAAGCCATTGGAATATCATAATTCAGCACAGGACATGTGCATCTGCTGATTGAAGCCTTTTCCCCTGGGATTTGATTTTTTATTGGCACCCAGCCCACAGAACAGCTGATGGACACATCCCTGCAATATTTCTGTTGATACAGGAAATTAGATTCTCACCTTTAAAGTGCTTAAACTGAGCTTTTCCCAAGGAGCTAGCCGTGGGTCTTATCCTTAATAACCTTTTGCCTAATAAGAGATTTCATAAACAAATCAACATCCCAAAAACCTGCAGATTTTAATAATTAACAACAAAAGTCCACATTACACTTTAGATTCACAAGGCTGAGAAAATTCCTCCCACAGAAAAGGATCTTGGTGACATAATATAAACTTCTTGTTTAAGACTTCCACAACTGTATCGGTTTCCTTCCTGGCTGAGTCAGCTTTGAGTGCAACAGGCTCAGTTGATGATGTTTAACTGGAGCTGGATGCTGGGAGATAAAAAAACGTAATGTTTACTTTCTAATTCCTCCTTGCATTCAAATTCACAGTAAAGTGAAAAATCTGGTGTGAGAAGATTTTAAAAAACGTCTTTGAGATTTTTAATTCCTTTCAGGCAGCTTTGAAGAAGAAAACTTGGAAAAACAAGGTCTTTCTGGAGCATGGGCAACATCATCTCATATAATGATCCAAGCTGTAGTAGCTACACCTTTCTGTAGATGTGAAGTACATGTCATGCATGAAAATACACACTTGGGGAGGACTTAAACAGCACTCTGGCAAATAAACTCAGAATGCTACTTTCCAGCTAGGATATATTAAAAGTTATTACCCTCAATTAAATAAGCAAGTGGAATTTATTGCTGTAATTGTCCTTGAAAAGGAGTGTCCTGATGTAGCATATTAAAAAGTGGAGTAGAAGCACTGGTATTAAAATCAAGCATTCCACGGAGCTGATGATCCTTGGGGGTCCCTTCCAGCTCAGGATATTCTGTGATCCACCACAGTTCTATCTGAAAGGGAGAAATGGCTCTGTTAGGGACCCAAAGATGGCAATTTCACTGAGAATTAAGATTTTATTTTCAAAAGATAATAGTCTTCCTGAAATTTGAGCTTAGTATTTGTCAAGGCAATTTTATCTTAAGGTTTGGGAGGGGAAATCTGGAAAGTTGTGCCATTTGGGGACAAACACCACCAGAACAGAGGAGTTGTGTAGGTAAGTGAAGTGAAACATAACCATGGGAACTGCTGATTTTGTTCTCTTCAAGAGTCTTGTTACTTTTTTAAGCCAGGAATTGATGAACTTTTTAAAGGTGGCTTTATTTTTCCTTTTTTTTTTTTTTTTTTTCTTTCTTTTGTAGGGAGTTCAGAAGTACATGAGGCCAGATGAAGAGTGGGGAGAACACTGACAAACAACCCACATGCCCAAGTCCTGTGGACATAAACTCCATATCCATCAGCCTGGAACTTCCTTCCTTCCCAAGGCTATTAATGACTTGAGCTAGTGAGAGATGTAGAATCCTATTTATAGCAGTGCTGCACCCTCAGTTCTTCCTTTAGAGCACTAATGAGGCATTTCAGTGCTGCTGAAGGGAAGAGATTTTAATTCTCCACGTTAAGCCCATGGCTGGGCTCTGGAGCTGCAGATCCAAGCATCTGGTGGATCATTTGCTAGCTGTCAGCAGCAGAGACTGTTTATTTTCTGGATCAAACCAGCAGAATATCCCAGCCCTTTAATTGGGGCTCTGAAAAAAAATAAAACTTGGTGGGTCATAAACTTTTATAGAGTAACACAGCAAAATAGGGTAAATTATATGCATGTCTGCCCAAAACTGGGACAGGCTCTAATCTTTTTCTTCACCACCTAAAAGGTTCATTTTCTGCTGCAGATTTAAGGCATTAGTATAGGAAACCCCAGAAGCTGTTGTAAGCCTTGGAAATTACTGAGTTTGCAGCTGCAAAAGTACTGGTAGGGAACTGATAATCTGAACATGCTGTAAAAATCATGGAATCATGGAATGGTTTGGGTTGGAAGGGACCTTAAAGTCCATCCAGTTCCACTCCTGCCACAGGGAGGGACAACTTCCACTATCCCAGGTTGTTCCAAGCCCTGTCCAGCCTGGCCTTGGACACTTTCAGGGATCCAGGAGCAGCCACAGCTGTTCCGGGCACCCTGTGCCAGGACTTCATCACCACCTTCAAAAACATTTAAGTGCTCACAATTCCAAACCTAACCTGGTGGAGAACTATGGAGAATTAATTCCACTCTCCACTTTTGCCATGTTGGGCTTGCTCCTATTCCCTTTTCCATCTACCAGAGATCCAGCTGGGATGTATCCTGATTAGAAGTATGGCAAGGAAAGAAGAGCTGTGATGTCGTGAGCAGAGTAGACAAAGTGAAACTGAATAGCTGAAAATTTCATTTTGAAAAGTGATTTTTGATCTTGTCAAAGTGAAAGTAAGATTTTATTATTTTTTTAATCTTTTTTGGAACCTTTCAGTATTTGCTGGAATGGATCTTTTGGAAGCCACGGTTTTGATATTCAACATGTGGAAAATTTTCTACCTTCCCTGGGCAGATTCCTCAGGTCTCCTAGGTCCCCTGCCTTTCAGCTGAGATCAAGGGCAGAAATCAGCCTCTTCCCTGACTTGGACAAAGTCCCCCCTCAAATCCAACAGGTTCTGCCTAAGAATTCAAACGTAAAATTTCACGTCTTTGTTTGTTTGTTTGTTTTTGTTGGTTTTTTGTTTGTTTTTGTTTTTGTTTTTGTTTTTGTTTTGTTTTGTTTTTGTTTTTGTTTTGTTTTTTTTTTGTGGGGGTGGTATGGAGGTAAGGTAGTGGTGGTTGGGGTTTTTTGTTTATTTGGTTGGGTTTCTTTAGAAAGTTCAGTATAAACTCTAATACAACCCTTCCATAGAACCATGGAATCATTAAGGTTGGAAAAGACCTCCAAGACCATCAAGTCCAACTTTCCACTGAATCCCACCGTGTCACTAAACCAAATCATGGAGTTCCACATCCGGTCATTCCTTGGACACTTCCAGGGATGGGAACTCCACCACTGCCTGCATCAGTGCCTGATCAGCCTTTTCCTGAAGAAATTTTTCTTAATAGCATCAAATTCATTGAACACAGATTTTTATGCTTCAGTCATACCTGGTTTTAGTTTTGACTTTTAACCTTTCATTATCTCGAAGGTGAAGGAATGATCTCCCACTTAAAAACACCAGGACACTTTACCTGGGGAAATAAACTGACCTATGCAGAGACAATCTAGTTCTTCTAAATAAGATTCTAATGGTTTTATTTACAACTATTTTAGAATAATTAGTATCCCACAGGGTTATTTTGTTTGACAGGAAAGGTAGAAAACTGCTATGCTTTACAAATATTTCCTTCTAATTTTTTTAAGCTAAACAGTTACTTTATTGTTAAAATCACTCCTGCTTCACTTTTTTTTTTTCTGGAAGGTTGTTATTATTGGACCAGTATTTTTATTTAATATACAATTTTTTACTAATGACAGCATACATGAGGCCATTGTTACCTCAGAAAATTCCTGTGTTCAATCGCTACCCACAGAAGCTTTAGATATTCTTCTATTTAATCACATTTTTTAATTCAGATATGTATTCAGATTTTCAAGTTTTCTCCACAGCTGGAGAAAGGTATTTCACACTTCTCCAAGCAGTTTATCAAATATTCCACTTGCCAAGTTGCCTATTAATTTAGTCATCACCACTTGTCACCAGATTTTAATAAATGAGCATTTTCAATAAACCTAAGGCAGCTCTGAAAGCAGATGTTAATTTTGCATTCATGCTGCTTTGAAAATAAGAGTCAAAATACTTGGATAATAAAACCAGCAAAACAAGACAAAATGTGTTCAGTTGTTCTCTTTTAAGAAAGACATAATTATTATTATTTAGCTTTCTTCTAGAGGTTTATTGATACCTCACATATAACCTTGCACTCGACAAGTGCCAAGCCCATGTTTAATTCTGATTGCCAACCAAGGCATACCTTATGACAATTAGGAGGCAATTAAACAATTAGATAGAATTTAATAATGAAGAACTAGGCATATCTTTTGAAATGACAGAACTGAAAAATTCTAGTTTTGGTTTATTGTTTCCAATGCACAATTTTGTCTGTCTGTGCTCCTCTTTCCACGTACCTTGCACAAGGGACTCCCCTGTACCTGTCCCATCAGGGTGTGCTCACAGGCTCCCATTTTGTGCAGGAAACTTCTGTCTCCTCATCTGTGCTGTTGCCTCATTCCAACTTTGTGCCACAACTGGTCTTTTATCAAAAACACTCCCATAATTTTTTGGCTTTGAACCAACTCTGCTCACCTTGCACTCCTGGAGCAGCCCACATGTGCTAATCCTTCTGATTTTCTGTCTCATTATCATCAGCTGAGGTTATTTTTCTTCAGCACGGGTGCATGCACATGACAGATGACTGTGTCAGTCTGATCTGATCCCTCCAGTCTGGAGACTGGGATGTGGCAGAGACAAATGACTCTTCCATTTCCACTTTCTGGTGGGCACTGGCTGTGTTTACTTTTGCTTTGCATGGGAAGACTGTGGCTGCCCCAACCCTGGAAGTGTCCAAGGCCAGGTTGGACAGGGCTTGGAGCAACCTGGGATAGTGGAAGGCTTCCCTGCCCATGGCATGGGATGAAATGAAATTAATTTTAAGGTCCCCTCCAACCTAAACCATTCTAGAATTCCATCCAACGCTTAGCAAAATAAGTTCCCCTGCCATGCTTGTGGAGCCTTAAGTTTATCTCTGATTTAATAAATAATGCAAGGAAACCACAAATATCAATATATTAATTGTGTCTCAGCAAAGAGAAATTAAAGATGAGTCAGCATTCAGCCTTAGGTGGGAGGGCACTGCCACAAAGGAAAGCTCCTTCCATCCATGCCAAGTGATGAAGAATTGCAGACAATCCACTGAAACTTATTCCCAAGAAGCTCGTCCCACCAGTGGTGGCTAAATGTGCTGAAAGAAGGAACTAATTCGTGAATAAGTTGCTTCCACCAAGTTGAGTGGGCATCAATCACATCCTGCAACTGGGGTAACCCAGTTTGGGAATTGTTTGAGAATGAGATCCCAACAATCCCAGCCCAGCCGCCGTTGTTTGGGAATGTGCTCCCGAGGTGCCCCAGGAGCTGCCAGCCAGCACCAGGTAGTGGCAGTGTGTCATTTGCCTTGTAGGACATGAGAGGATTTTATTTAGTCCCTTTGTTGGGGGTTTTGGTGTCTTTTTTTTTACTGCAGGAAGACAAGCTGGAGTTCCGTGATTAATATGGAACCTGTTGTACTTCCAAGTCACCCTGCCTACAAATGTGGATTGGGATCAAAGTGCCTTTGTGTTAAATGAGCCATGCCATCCAACAGAGAGTTGGTGTCAGGTTTGTGCTCTCAGGTGGCTTCGTGCCAGCTGCACAGGACTGGTGGGATTTGATCTGTCAGGGAATCTGCTGGCTAAAAGTTAATCCATCAGCAGTTTTGAACAAATCAGAATCACAGAATCATTGAGACTGGAAAGGACCTCCAAGATTATCCCTGGAATTTTTCAAGGCCTGGTTGGACAGGGCTTGGAGCAACTTGGGATAGTGGAAGGTGTCCCTGCCCATGGACGAGGTGACCTCTGAGATCCTTTCCAGCTCAACCCATCCTGTGATATTAAAGATGCCCTGCTTTGTTTTCCAGCCTCAAAAGAAGATATGAGCAGGTACATAGAGCCATAATGAGCCATAAAGTGGGATCAGGCTGGAAAAATGTGTCTCATCAAGCACAGCAAAGTCTGTGTGTGGGCAGGTAGGGGTTTTGGAGGGAGCACTTATTTCTCTGCTGCTGAAAGGTTTCTTGCTCTTCATTGTCATGCAAATTCCAGCTTGAGGAGGTGAAATGTTGGAATTGACACTGGAATACATTTTGTGCACAGTCTCTCCTTTATCTCCCAGCCTCTGTCGGTGCCTGCTCACTCCACCACTGCTTTGTAGTTGCAAAAGAATGAAATCCTGTCAGTAGCTTCTCCAGGCAGCAAGGCCAGCATTTGCAACTGAATAAAACATCTGCATTTTCTTCCAATTACCCATTTTGGGGCTGTATTTTCCTGCAGTCATACCTGTGCATAAGATAGCTCAAGGGCAAACCTTTTTTACCAACACATAATAAACCATTCAACTAAATAAAAAAAGCCCCACACCTGTCCCTGCAGATCATCCTTGGTTTCACATGGAGTGTGGACCAAAATGAGCTCCTGGGGAATTTGCTCACAATCTGAGACTAATTCTGAACATTCAGCTCCCTTTGTCTCACACTGAAGTGCTTCCATGGGTTTCAGGCTATTTTCTTTAAAGTATTTAAATAGTTTATCATGGAGTGACACAAGACTGCTTCCTTCTTTACAGCCTTTTAAAGATATTCAGTGGCTTTGTTTTATTCAACTCAGGCAAAAACGTAAAGCTTTAAAGGCATTTTTTAACTGTTACATTATAAATGTTCTTTTTGTAGCAAAAGAAAAAAGCCCAAAACTTAGGGATTTCTAAAGATTCATAGGGTCTTTTGTTTTTCTGTTTTTCCTTACTCTTTCAAGCTGCTAAACAAACACCAAAGCATTAAATGGGGAGGCACCATCCAAGTGTGTTTTTCTGATACTGTGTGGGAGGTGTAGGAAAGGAAATGAAAAACAAACTTCCAGCTATGGAACAGAAAAGGTATGGACCTGATATTGGTGATATGGATAACTCCTGCCTGCAGCACCACTGTGGTCCTCTCCAGATGAGGAAAATTGCTCTTGGCCCAGTCTTTTTGTCTCTTCAGCCCTTCTGCTGAGACTGTGGATGGAATTACCTGTGCTGTTGGTGGGGATGTCCCCACTCAGGTGCAAATTACCTCATTCCAATGTGGCCAGGAAATTCAAGCAGATAGTACAAATTGCTATGTAGCCAGGCCAGCTTCAGATTACAGCCTACCAATGGAAAAAGTTTGGAGTCAAAGGACACAAAAGGTTATTGACATGTGAGCTTCAAATTTTTGTGAAGCTCAATGTGCTTAATTTGACCCAGCTGGAGCCTCTGGGAATGTTCTAGGGACAAACATGATGGGGAAAGTTGAAAAACTGCTGCCCAGTCTCCATGAAAGATAATTGTCTGCACTGGAGAAGACTCATAACTGCCTTTTTCTCCTTTAAAATAAGAAACCTTTCACAAAATGTAAGCAATTTCCTCTCTCACCTGTCTTCCACGCATGACAGATGAATTGCTGTGAAAAGTCTTTCGAAGAAGGATCTGATCAAGGTTCCCCTGCCACCTTCTATTTGAAAAATTGCTGCATGTGCAAAAATTCCTGGGAAAGGAAACAAACAAAAAAAATCAGGAGTGACTCTGAAGTTTAAAAATCAGCATAAGAACCTCCACAATTCCCTTATTTTTTTGAAATGGAAAGACAAGGGCCCTTGGGTGTGAGATTTTTTAGTCTGTAAATCAACATTTGCTTTTATAGATCTTTAGCATGGCAGGAGATTGTTGGTGAATGACTGCCCGTGACAGCACTTCCAGGAGGATTCTCTCCTTAAAATACTGAACTTATTTTACAGAGATTTCCTCTTGTGAGCTCTGCCTAAATGGGGGAAACACAGCTCAGACAATCCCCTGTCTGCCAAGAGACCAGTGGGATGGAGATGGGGATCGCTTTGGGGTTGAAGGATGCTGAGACCAGCCTGACTTATCCATCCCAAAGTTAAACACTCTGAGGAGAAACATTCCTGAGTTCCTGACAGAGGAACTGACAGGTTCCTCTGACAACTGAACTAACCCAGCCTGGGGACATCTGACATCAGCCACTTTGTGCCATAAAAACCCAGCCCCACTTTTTAACGGGAGGATCTTCTAACACCCCCCTTCTGGAAGTGTGTGGAGATTCCTCCCTGGAGTGGGGACACCCTCAAGGTCACTTCTTGAGGGTGAGGAAAGAGATTTGTCCTCTGGGATGGGTGAGTGACATCAGTCTCTACTTAATGACTGTTTTTCTATCTTTGATATCATTGCTCCAATAAACAGTGCACCATATTAGTTATAGCTGCCTGCACTGTGTATTAAATAATTCTGATTAAGATCTTTCAGTTTAAGCATTCTCATTATCACTATCATTCTAATTGCAGGGATGCAACTCAGGAAGGGCTTAGGAAAGGGGAAGAGGATGAGTTTTTTATCTTCTTATTTGAGAGTTTCAGCCTTTGCTGCTAAGACAGGATTTATTTTACACTCTTCACCTAATAAACATTTATTGGAGAAATAATTTTCCCTTTGTGGATCCTTTTGGAAAAATGTGCCTTCTGAACATTGAAATAATTGGAAGTCTTGGCTGTTTGGTAGTCTCCAAGGCCTTGTGTTTTGCTGACACAGAGATGCCTCTCTGGCTCCCAGGGCAAATAAAAACCGTGCCACAATTCAGGGGTTGCCTTTTCTAAGAACTCTGGAGAAATGGACACCACTACCTGTGAGTTTTCTCAGCCAGCTGGGGGGGTTGCACTGGTTAGCAATAACTCAGCATTCCCTTTTCACCCCAAATTTCCTGAAGGAACTGAAAATGTAGTGCTGGCCAATGCTTGATGGGTGTATGTCTGATTGCTCATCTGGGAAAGGCTGATCTGACGTGGGGAAGTGCTGCCCAGGGAAGTGGTGGAGTCACCACCTCTGGAAGTGTTCAAAAAATGTGGATGTGGCACTTGTGAACATGGCTTAGTGCTGGGGTTAATGGTGGGACTCCATGATCTTGGAGGCCTTTTCCAGCCTTAATGGTTCCCTGATTCTATATGTGCGCTGTAGTTTTAATTAGACATTTTAAATAGACTGCTATGATGGGATTTTTATTCATTTATTATTCCTTAATTACTTAGCTAGTCTATTATAATTGAAATATGTGTTCTGTGGTCTCGTGTGAAAAGAGATTGAAAACTAAACATAGGAGCTTCTCAGTGGATGCATTAATTGGGAAGTCAGATAATCAATAAAGGGAAAAACTAAATTAAGGACAATTTAAAATACTCCTGGCAAAGATACTCAATCAAGGAAATTGAGGGATTTCTCCAGCAGAAACTGGGCCCTGTCCCCTCCCATCTCTGGGGATGAGTGGTCTGATGTCCACCCCTGCACTGGTGGCTAGGGATGCACAGCCTCATTCCCAAAATCCGGGGGTGGGTGACCTCCATCCCTGGAAGCCAGGGAGAAAATGATGGGCTCCATATTCCTGAGGCACAGTGTTAAATCAGGGGCACAGAAGGGCTGTTCTGGATGCCTGACATGGCTTTTAAAAGGTGGCAAATTAGTGCAATATTTTAGATTAAAACCTGTAATCACGACTCTCTAACAGAGGGCGGATGACCTGAAGCAAAGCTTTTTTTATATTTCCTGCATTGTTAGAAAGCAGCAGAGTTTGAAATGTACAGGTTTTGCTGCCATACAGATGAATGAAGGGGTAGGAAAAGTCCAAATAAATATCAATAATATTAAATATTCATTCTTTTACGATCATGGAATCATTTAGATTGGAAAAGACCTCCAAGACCAACAGGTCTGACCTCTTGCTTCCCTCAGGCTCCGTGGAGTCAGGACACAGAAGCTTTAGTATACACTGTCAGAAATATTTGGTTATAACAGGGTGACCAACAGTGCCAGCTTGGCTGGGGTGAAACCAGACTCATCTTTTGGGCAGTGACATTAAAGGCAGCTCTGCACAGTTCCTCTGGGCACCCTGTGCCAGGGCCCCACCACCCTCAGGGCAAGGGATTCCCTCCTGCCATCCCATCCTGATGGGCTTTAGTGTCCCTTCCAACCCAAACCATGCTGGAATTCTATAATTCTGATGAAGGGAAGTCTGAAGGACTTCTATCAGAGGGAGGAGAAGCCAAACTGAAGTGTTTTAACGTGAAACAAGATTAATTGTTGCCAACTGCTGTTCTATTTTCACTGGAATCTGGTGTTCCAGAATGCAGCTGTTTTAACCTCCTCCATCCCTCCCCTCCTTTAGTTCATTGCTGCCACATAATTCGGAACAGGAATTTCAAACTACATGCTTCTAGATGAGCACACATGTTCCCAAAAATTAAATATCCCAGTTAGTGGCCTTGGACTTAATGTGGGAACATGGGGGATAAAAAAAAAAAAAAACTTTAATTCATACATTGCATGGGATATTGAGTAACTTTAAATAACCTTCTCTTCCAAGGCTTGGGCTCTGCTCAGTGCAGAGATTAACCCAGAAAAGAAACTAAGTTCCAGCAATCAAGAGAGTGATGAGCCTGATTAATCCTCTCCATTACTGCAGAGGGAAGAAAGGAAGATAAGCCTCATCAGACAAGTGTTGGCCTTCAGGAACTCTTCCTTTGCATATTTGCATGCATAAATTAAATTAACTCAGGCAGCTGCATGAACCCCAAAGTTTCAATTATTAAAATGATGACGATGTAAAAAAGATACAGGAAATTGCAAGGGGCTGCTGTACAAAATATTAATTTTTTTTTAGGTTAAATGCAGGTTATGGGGCTCATCCCTGATTTTGCCATGTGTTTGGCCATAGAAGAACTTCCAATAATCATTGCAAACTAATATAATGGAGTTTTCTACTCATAATTATAAAATTAGAATTAATATAGAAGAAAGGCAGTCGGTGAACACTGCCATGGTCCTGTGCAGATCACTGAAGAGACAAAATCTGACTCTAGTTGGACATTATTGATTTTTCTCATACTTTAATTTCTGTGCATTTCTGCAGAACTGAAACATAACAATAAATAAATACAGAAAATAGTTTAGATGGTGTTGAAATCCCAGCACTAGAAATTGATCCCAGGAGAAAAGAAAATGTCGGAGTTCTTTCCAAATAAGAAATAAATTGTTCTTTTTTACAGCCTAATCTTTGCTGGCAGTGGGGATCTTCTTGATGTTATTTCTACATAAAAGAATAAAATGCACCCTCATTGGTAACAAGAAAGTTTCATGGAGGCACACAGAGTGTTTTACAGTTTAGTTATAATAAAGTTTGTGGCATTTAATAGAAGGGGTGGACATTCTCTTGGCAGAATTTAAAATTCATGTGGGGAAACAATGCCAGTGTATTTTCTAATGGATTAGAAAATACTCCAAAGTGAATACCTCAAACCTGATAAGCAGGAAGGATTGTGCAGAGGCAGAGCATTCACAGCATTTCTGTAGATAAAAGTGGGAAAAGAGGAAGAAAGACCATCAGAAGCCTGGATTAATGCACGTGCACCAGCACAGCTTCTTAAATCCTGTGTGACGGCTCGAACATGACAACATGGAACAGCTTCACAGGACATGGCCAAGGAGATAAATTTGGCAGCAGCAGGTGTTCATTTCCCCCAGGAAACTCCTAAAAGTGCTGAAAACCAGCGGGTTGTCTACTTAACCTTGTTCTCAAGGACACAGCAGAGAGGGAAACCGGCACTTGCTGTGGAATTCTTGGGAAATGTTACATAAAAAAAGTAAAGACACCGCTCATTATAACTCAGTGCTCCTTTCAAAACTGCCAGAGATCAGCAAGGCCAAGAGCTCTGCAGGATTTAAAAATCAATTGGATAATTACAGTGATCCATGAGTCGTCATAGAAAAGACTAAACAAAGATTCATTTCCTCTTGGAAGAGAAAATGTCTTGGAAGGGAAAGAAAAAAAAAGGTTCAACCTTCAGGGCATAAGCAGCCTCTGACTAACAGGGATTGGGAAGGAATACTCAGGGGGAAATACTGTACCTAAGCCAGGCTTAATGGTTTGGGGCATTCCACATTCCTCAGGCACTGGAAAATCAGAGTTTGAAGTGCTACCTTGTGGTGTGGTCAGCACTCTGCAAAGGCTCCCTGCTTACTGAGTGCCTTGCATGGAAAAATTCCCATGAGGAGCAGCTAAAGGGAGCTGGGAAAGGGGCTCAGCCTGGAGAAAAGGAGGCTCAGGGCTTGTGGCTCTGCACAGCTCCCTGACAGGAGGGGACAGCCAGGGGGGTCGGGCTCTGCTCCCAGGGAACAGGGACAGGAGGAGAGGGAACAGCCTCAGGCTGGGCCAGGGGAGGCTCAGGTTGGATTTTGGGAAAATCTCTTCAGTGGAAGAGTGGTCAGGCACTGGCACAGCTGCAGGGCAGTGGTGAAGTCCCTATCCATGGAGGTGTTCAAGAAATGAGTGGATTTGGCACTTGGTGATCTGATTTAGTTGGAAACCGTGGGATTCAGCTGAAGGTTAGACTCTATGACCTCAGAAGTCTTTTCCAGCCTCAGCAATTCTGCGTTTCTTCCCCTTCCTGGCAAAGGGGAAAATTCACCACATTTCCTACCTACCTAGGGCCCATTTCAAGAAAAGTTTATTCCCTCCTGCTCGGAGGAGCTGGATGAATCTGCTCCAGCACTTTGGGGAGGGACAGAAGTCAGGATATTAAATAAAGCATTTCAATTCTCTGTAAAAGTGGGATTCTCCATGACTGCAGTAATTCTGAAAGGCAGAGCTGTCTGACAGGGATGGCACTTGTCACAGGCAGCACATGGACAGAAGCTCAAACCCTGAGAGGTAGCTGGCACACAGTAGCAGAGTTAAGATTGGTGAAAAGGTGGCAGAAGGAAGGAAAAATAAAAGTGAGAAGGCTTTAATTCACACCATTTCCCACGATTATTTATAAATTCCATTCAACCCCAAGTTAACATTAATTTCAGGCTCCCTCAGAGAATTTTGGTGTTGCAGCACCCAGGTTTCACACACCCTCCTCTGAGGGAGGTCTGTCAGGCTGGCAGCATCTTCTGACAGCTAAATATGTCCTGTTTAGACTTTTTTTTT
This sequence comes from Phylloscopus collybita, assembly GCA_027886175.1. Lineage (NCBI taxonomy): Eukaryota > Metazoa > Chordata > Aves > Passeriformes > Phylloscopidae > Phylloscopus > Phylloscopus collybita. The sequence goes on along the minus strand of JAJNNQ010000065.1, from coordinate 4,287,215 downwards.
TTTTTTTCTTAATCAGCAATCTAGCCCCTTCAACTCATAAGAAACTTGTTCAGTTAATCTTTTTAATAAAGGGAATAATTTCTGTTTTCATGATAAGAAACAGTAGAATTTATTCTTCTGTGAACTGCTCTTGGAATTCTGTGTGTGTGCGTGTGCACATGCACCTCTGTGTGTGTGTCTGCATGTGTGTGTGTGCAGGAGAAATAAAAATACAGGACAGACACAACTTTTTTGCTTCCCATTTGTGACTACTCCCCCAAAGACATGGGTGACCCCTCAGGTGTAGCCAGGAAATCCATAGGATATATTATTGCTGATAATCTCCTGGCAGCTTGTGCTCCTGAGGCATGAGAGCATCCTTTCTGTTCCTGCAGTGAGACCTGAAAAAAAACAAAAGGGCCAAATTCCCCCTTTTGGAAGGTAGACTTGCCATTTATACAGGGTGCCATTAAAATTAATTACCTGAGAACCAGTCCATAATGTCCACAGGTATGGAAATAATAAAAATTAATTGACTGCAAGTATTCATAAAGTATTTGGAGCAAAGGTCGTTAATTTGTGCTCGCCGAAACAGAGACTTGCATGCTTGAGTCACCCAAATACTTCAGCAATAAGACAAATAACAGGTGCTCCAAAAAGGGCTGGCTACAGGAAGGCTCTGCACTTTTTGGGGGGAGTTCTAGGAGGGCAGTGGGTGGCAAGGCAGGAGGTTGTGTAACTTGACCCTCTCCTTGAAAGCCTTTCCCAAGGGAAAGTGCTCAGACCTTCCTTCTCTTGCACTCAGACAAATCCTTTACTAAAGTAAAGGAAAGAAGAAAAAGAAAAAAAAAAAAACCAAAAAAACAAAAGCTTTACTTACAGCTGGGATTTTCTGAAGGTAAATTTCTTGCCACAGCAAAGGAGCAATTGGAGATGTCACTTCTTGAGGAAGCAGATCCTATCCCCATGTGATTCCTCAAGTGTAATGGAGGTAGGTATCAACCAAACTAATGAAAAAGGATTATTAAAAAAAATAAAAAAAAAAAAAATCCAGTTTATAGTTGAAATTCAATTTTTATAAACTCAGGAGACTGGGATCTAATTTCAGGTGCTGAAAGGTGAGCCATTTCTGGCTGTTGCTGCTCGGGTTCATCTCTGTTGTAACCAGCAGAATGCATATATTTATATATCTATCTTTTGTCATATGTCTGCTAAGATTGCTTATAAGTAATGATAATTATATAATTTCTGCCACATTATCAGGGTGTCCAGAGAAGCTGCAGCTGCCCCTGGATCCCTGGAAGTGTCCAAGGCCAGGCTGGACACAGCTTGGAACAACCTGGGACAGTGGAAGGTGTCCCCACCCATGGCAGGATGAAGATTCATCACTGGATGAAACTGCAGGTCCCTTCCAACCCAAACCACTCTGGGATTCTGTGATTATGAATTAATTTCCCTCCTACTCTCCAGCAGTCTCTCTGTACATCTCCCAGAACCCAAAACCACTTTTGGAGAGTTTAATTATTCCCAGTTTCAAATCCAAAGTAGTTAAGCATAGCACTCTGCTCTAAATAAATGGAATAAGAATCTTTGATTTTTAAAAGCACTGGTGCTTTTGTATAGTGAATATTCTCTTAAAGCACTGGAATGGTCTGGATTTACACAGGCAGCTCCTCATGTTTATAGGTTACAATTTACACAATCAATTTTATCACTGAAATTGCAGAAACTGTGTGCTAAATTATTTAATTGTGACCACTTGAATAAGTGTGTGCACCTCAATATGTATTATGAATTTAGTAATTAAAGGGGAAGGCAAGTTTTTTGACCTCAGTGTCATTGAAAGAGTAAATAACTCCTATCATTTTATTATAGATCATTTTCTGAAGATTAATTATCTCTGTGGTTGAGGTTCTTGACTGGTACCAAGTCACCTGTTGGGTGACTGGAGAAGTATTACCCCATTATTTTTAGTTTTCTTTTGACAGAATACTAATTTCATTCTGTTTATAAGGAATTTTGTCCAAGAATGATGTACTGTTATTCTTTTAATTCTGTTATTTATCAATAATACACAACGATTGCTTTAGACTGCAACAATGACAATACAGAAGAGGATAATTTGGAGATTATTTCTTTTGCATGCAGTGTAATAATTACATGTAATTAGGACCAAAACTGCTGCAGAAGTCTGAATATAGTGTTATAACTTCTGATGTTCAGATTTGCGTTAAGAAAAATGGTATTTCTTGCCTTTAATTTTCTTCTCTCTAATTTTCTTCTGCTGTTTTTTCCTAGTAGGTAAATAGATGTAATTTCCCAATAATTATGCTGTTGTGGGGAGTCGGTTTGGTAAACAGGACTTTGAGTAATTCATTCCTTAAAGGCAATCACATACTGATGAAGTTAAGTGCATTCAACTTTTTCACTTTGCAGCTCTCCATTGCACATCACCACAACTGGAATTGTGTCCCTCCTTTACTGTGTCTCTGTATCTTCTGTACACTCCTTCTCTCCAAAGAACCTCTGCAGTCTCTTACTGCTCCCCTCCTTGTTCCTCTCAGTTATTGAAGGGATAACCCTTCAAGCTGTGCCTGGTTTTAGTGATTTCTAACTTCTCCAAGTGGCATCCTTTACCTTGCACCATCCAGCAGTTGGAAAACAGGGTTCCTTTATTTATCCCCTCTCAGCTCAGAATTCCCTCATGAATACTAAGAAGTGCAAAACTCATTTAATTTTCCCACTTTATCCTGTTCATTTCATATTAAGTTTCTCCCTAATCCCTTAGTGGGCTAATTATTTCACTTTTCAGCCCTTTATCTCTTTCCCTTTATATATTTAAAGAATCTTATATTGTTTTTAGTCACTCCCAAGATAATAATTCCCTTTTTATTGTGTTTCTCCATTGCAGCATTTTTGAGACCCTGACATCCATCCTCCTCTACTTCCTTTATTAATTTTCAGGAACATTCATTTACACAGCTCTGATACATTTTCTCCATTATCCCTCTCTCTCTCCATTGCCTCCTCCCTCTGGGACAACCTCTTTTTTAAAGTTGGCCCAGAGCAATTACAACACAATTAGAGGGGAACCAACCACAGGAAAATTTTAATTTCCTCAAAATATTGCCCGCCTTCCTTCCAAATCTGTGCCAGAGGGTTTTTTGGGTTGGTTTGTTTTTTGTTTTTTGCTTTTTTTTTACCTCTTCTCTAAGTCAGAAGCCAGGTAAGAATATTGAATTACAGGGATTCCAGAATGGAGTCACAGGAAGTGCCACATGTCAGGCAGGTCCTGCTGTTTTTCTGCCCAATGCCACTCCTGGGATCACCCTATTCCCTGAAAAAGCCACTTTTCATGGATTATCTTCCATCTGCTACACTTTAGATTTCTCATGATCACAGGTGCAACATCCTCAGAGTTCTACTCCTGCCTGTGATACCAAATCTGGCCCCATAAAATACAAACTACAGGAACTGAGTGCTCTAAACTTGCTGGTTTACTCAGATGAGGAAAATTAGGAATTTCATCTGAAGCGTGTTTCCAGAGAGATAAAACTAAAACAGTTAAGCCTCTATGTCTCTCTGAATATATTTCTCTGCACATGTTTGTAATCTTACAACCATATAATTATATAACAGGCACAGATATTTTAGAGTTTTGTGTGGGCTTTCACTGATTTTAAACCCTGTATTCCAGAAACCTGAACAAATAATACATTCCTAATATCTTCTTTTCCCTTCTTGTGTTTTTAGCATTTCAAGCACAATGTGGTTTGAAATGCTAAAAAAATATTTTATTTTATTTTATTTTATTTTATTTTATTATTTCATTTCATTTCATTTCATTTCATTTCATTTCATTTCATTTCATTTTGTATTCTAGGTGGTTGAAGCTAGTCTCTTGCTAACTTGGCTCTCCTCTTAATCACCAACTCATCATGTTCCACCTAAAAAAAGTACAGATTAAAGCAAATAGACAGTGTTTGGGAATTTTGTTTCATTTGGTTTTAGCAAAAATAAAAAATTACCATCAGCAGTTGGAAAGGTTTTCAACTTCCTCAGGTTTTCAGTCTCTGTTGGCTTCATGGCTTGAGTTAGAAAGAGTTTAAAAGGAATTGGAGCCAGCACTTTTTCAAGCCAGACTAAAGCCTTTGAATGATTCTGCAGATTACCATTAATTAGTCTGGGTGGAATCCAATCACTTCCTTAATCTCTAGAAAAGGGAGTGTTGTTCGAAGCACTACAGGCATAGTCTATCTGCAGATATTGTCAGTATTATTCCACTCTTTAGCTCAGCCAAAATAGAACAAAAATAATCTTAGCCTCTATTAAACAAGACTAATAAATATTCCTCAAAAACAGATTGATTTCCCCAGTTTATTCAGTGGAGAGCCCTAAAAATGTTATCCCTGTTGAAGTATTTATCCCTGTTGAAGGCAGGTAATTGGCAGAGGAAAGGAAAAGATCCCTGCAGGCTTTCTGTGTTTAATACCTGTGTAGTTCAGGGCTCAGGCTCCACATCCAGCACGTGGCAAAGGAAAAAATGGGAAAAGAGCTGAGGTGAAAGCATTCTCACTTCTACCTCCCTTCATGTTCATGCAAGATTTGAGGTTCTAAATTTGACACAAAGCATGGGTTTTGCACAGAACATGGGTTTTATTTATTTACATTTATTTCACACCTTCCAGTGTTTCAGCAGCCAGATTTCCAATTCATTGACGATACACAGAGGTCTGTTTCTAGGCTGTTCTCTTCCAGTAATTCAGCACACACAAAGTGATTATGGTTGGGTGTCATGCTGAAAAATCCAGTCTGAAGGGTTGAACAAACCTGGCTCATTATGATTCCCAAGTGACTTTTCTGGTTGTGGAGGGAAAGCAGGGACAGGGAGCTCCTGGAGCTGGGGAAGGGCCTGGAGCATCTCTGTGCCCAGGAAAGGCTGAGGGAGCTGGGGCTGCTCAGCCTGGAGAGGAACCCCAGCTGAGAGGGGCCCTCAGCCCTGGGTGTCCCTGTGTCTGTCCCTGTGTCTGTCCCTGTGTCCCCCTGTCTGTCCCTGTGTCTGTCCCTGTGTCTGTCCCCCTGTCTGTCCCTGTGTCTGTCCCTGTCTGTCCCTGTCTGTCCCTGTGTCTGTCCCTGTGTCTGTTCCTGTGTGTCCCTGTGTCCCCCTGTCTGTCCCCCTGTCTGTCCCTGTCTGTCCCTGTCTGTCCCTGTGTTTGTCCCTGTGTCTGTTCCTGTGTGTCCCTGTGTCCCCCTGTCTGTCCCTGTCTGTCCCTGTGTCTGTCCCCCTGTCTGTCCCTGTGTCTGTCCCTGTCTGTCCCTGTGTCTGTCCCTGTGTCAGGGAGGGCAGAGCAGGCCCAGGCCCTGCTCCAGGCCCAGCAATGGCCCCAGAGCCCCGGGCAGGGCTGAGCCCAGCAATTCCCCTGCCCAGGGGCACAACTTCTGCCCTGGGCAGTGCCCAGCCCTGAGCAGAGCCCAGAGAGGCTGTGGAGTCTCCTCCCTGGGGATGTTCCAGAGCCCTCTGGACACTCTGCTGTGCCCTGTGCTCGGGGCTGGCCCTGCTGGAGCAGGGAGGTGGCACCGGAGGAGCCTCTGAGGCTCAGCCCTTCCAGCCTGGCCCCTCCTGGGACTCTGCAATAGTGTGTTTGGAACTGGCTAACAAAAAGAGTTTAGGACTGTTTCATTAATTGGTTTTGGCAGTCAGAAAGATCTCTGAGCTTGTTTCACCGAATCACAGAATGATTTGGGCTGGAAGAGACCTTAAAATTCACCTTGGTCCAGCTGTAGGGAAGGAGGGTTTAATGCCCATAGTGGCCATTCCCTGAAGAGTCAGATCTGGTGATCATTCTGGGTCCCTTCCAGCTTGCAATATTCCATGATTCTAAGATGAATTTGCTGTTTGTTACTGTCTCTAGTCATGCCAGGAGCAAACCAAGTCACTGTTCTAGTTACATACCACAATGCTTTTTCCTTTTGAAAGAACTGTTTCCAGCCAAAGAAAATAACTTCTGTGAATTTGCCTTTACTGTTCCTGGAAAGTTTTATGGATATTTGAAATTATGGGAGACACCCCCACTGGACTGCAAACAAGGAAATTTCAATCTGGAAGTAGAGAAACATGGCTCAGGACCCAGGAGAGGAGTCCTAAAAACACCAGAGCCCTGATGAACACAACTTCCCAGATTCATATTCCAGAGAAGATATAAATTCCTCTTTGAGAATTTCTAGCGACCGATTTTGGAAGTGATTGATGGAAGAAGGGTTTGAGTCACGTGATCTTTAGGAAATGTCAGTGAAAGTTCAGAAATCAGGAGTGTGTAAAGTGATAAAGAAATTAATACCTCTTAAGTGGGAAATATGACCTGCCTTAGAGCTACAGAGAAGCCTGTCATGTGCAACTGTGTTTTTATGAGTTCCAAAGCCACCTTCCTTTATGTGAGAAGTTTAGAAACTGGTTCATTTTCTGGAGGAAAAAAAAAAAACCACCAACCCAGGAATTTCTAAATGAACAGGTGAGACAAGATTACAAATGAGCTTGGTAAATAACAAAATGCAGAATCCTACCTGTTCAAATGACTCAGCTGGCCAAAAAAAAAAAAAAACCAAACAAAAGCCTTCCTATATGATTTTAATGATTTTAAAGGAACAAACCCTCTGTAAGTCTGTGTTTACAGAACATCCTGGTGGATGGAACAGGAAATTTGCCCCAGGTCAATCTGTAATTTGGAAACACCAGAAGGCTGTGCATTTTAATTAACTTTCAGCTCTTTCTCTGGTGTCTTTCCCTCTGTTTCCTTTCTGTTCACAATGATTAAAAGACAAAATCCTGCCCCAGTTCCATGCTCAGGAACGCTTCCTGATTTGCTTTCATTAACTTCCACTACGCAAACACATTTAATTATTTATCTGCTGATTTCCACAGGAAATCCTACAGAGATGTCAGTCTGGTTCGTGGGGATGCCATGTCAGCAGGAGCTGCAAAATCCAATCATCCACCGTTAAGGGAAGAGATGAGTTCTCCAATTTGTTTATAGGTAAAGGAAAAACACTTCAGTTTGGGTTGAAATTCGGGGACCAAAGACATACTGGATCAGCTGGTACTTCTCTTCAAAGCTTCCCGCTTTGTTCTTTGGACTTAAATATCGTGAGAGAAGAATGTTGCCATAGCACATGGAATTAATCTGGAAGCTCATTGCAGTTTCCCTAGGAATAACCTGTTCCATGATCTTGGACTAGAACATGCCCTAGGTGGGAAATGGGTTGGTTCTTTGGGAGTAAATGTATTGAAATAAAAAAAAAAAATAATAAAAAGACAGACTCAGACTATGAAACTGATGGTCATCCATCCTGTAATGCTGAAATGTATTTAAAATTATTTCCAAATTTAAAAAAAAAAGAGGTGAAGGCGACAGCAGACAGATTAAACCCTCTGCAGTGTTCAGCATGGAGTTTTTTGTGTGTATGCTGTGAACCTTTATGAAAGCAACATCTGCTCCTATTTGTATGTTAATTTTTTTTTTTTTTGGCATTTAAAATTTTTGGCTTTTAAAACTCATCCTCTCTCTTTTCCCTGAGAGCGAGGAGCTCAGTTACAAAGCAGGTGCTGCACAGAATGAGGAGAGCATCTGAGTCAAACCATAAATAAAACTAGCACAAAGGAATAACTTCAGTTATGGAGTGCCAAATGCCAAGTTAGGGCATGCTAATGAGGTTTGAACCTGTATTGCCAGATTAATATTCTATTTTTGGGATTAGTCTTTGTTTTCTATTCTCCCTGTCCAGTTCTCTACTCCTTCCTTCCCCAGGGAGCCATTCCAGAGGTAGAGGGAAGATCTGATTCCTCCATCCTTACTGCTGATACCTCCAGCACGTGAGAAACAGAGATGGAATCTTTAGATGGAAAATTGAGTGGATTTTCTCTCCTTGTGTTTTAGCTTTGGTGTAAGGAAATGTCTGTGGTGCCTTTACAGAACTGGTTTTCATGAGCTGATAAAGATCATTAAGAGCAAGAAAGTAATTTTAGAGGGAGTTCCAGGGGCTGCCTGGCCTTGTCCAGTTGAATTTGAGCCTCTGGGCACCTGGAGTTTGGTGGTGGTTTTTCCCCATATAATTGGACTTTCCCAATTTCCAGCTTGGCCCATTGCCTCTTTTTTATTGTCTTGCTGCTCTGAAATGACTCTGCCTCTCTGTTGGTGGGGCAGAATGCCTTTGCTTTTCAGTGGCAATCACCTTAAATGAAACCTGGGACACAGGAAAAGCCTTCAAAACAAACTATCATTTTTTAATTTCAATTATTATATAAAAAAAAAATAGGAAGGCCCCACCTGTTTGATTTGAGCCCTGCTGTTTCCATAGCCCCAGTTCCCTCTCTGGGATCCTGGACAGGACGACTCATGAACCTGGAATGCAGGAGCAGCAGCAATTCCATGAATTTACTGTTCAGTTGGTCTGTATTTATTACTTATGTGGTAGCACATTATCCTGTGATGAATTGCAATGATTTCCTAAATCCTCCTTTCCATGGATTATTTTTTCAATTTAAGGTGGTTTCTTTCTGTCTTTTACAAAAATAAACAGCTTTAAATAGACTTGCTGAAAGGTGAGAAAATATGAAGAAACCCCACACTGGTCTTTGAGGAAAATGTGTCAGACTCCAACTATCTCAGTCCCTCAGCGCACAAAAAAAATTCATGGAACAGAAGAGGAGCAAAGAGAGGCCTCAATCACATCCAGATTTGACAACCCTGGGGTAAGAGGTAATTATTCAAAATTAATTCACCTCCCAAAAAATACCTCCTGGAGTTCACAGCCAAATCAACCTCTGGTCAAACACCCTTTCCTAGGAATAAAAATGCCTTGCAACCAGCACGGGATAAAACACAGCTTGGGGAATCTTAAGAGCCTAAGAATTACTGCAGCCTCAATTTCCTCCTTTTCTAAGTGCAAATCCAAAGATAATTGGCTTAAACTTATAAAACACAAAATCGGAGCCATCAACTGGAATTGCTGTTGTAACATACCATTCACACTCACAATTATGCCCAAACAAGCTTTTCCAGTTCCACAATAGCTGGGGTTCTAACAGATTCCAAAGTTCTGCAGAATGAGGATTTCCCTCAAGAAACAAAGGTGTTTACAGAGTGCAGGAGGGCAGAGGTGCACAATTAGACTCACAACTAATCACTAAACCTTTCAGCAAGTGTTCCTTTGGATCTATTTCTCAATGTTTTAAATTTTTTTTAATTATTTCTATTATTATCCATTTTGCTTCTTTCCACCTCAGCTCTTGGCTATTCCCAGCTAAGTCTGAAGAAAACCAACACGGTCCCATGGCAATCTTTGATTCTTCTCACCCAGTGTCTGCTAATAATTACCTTGAACCTCTCTCATTTACTCAAGCCAAAAGAGCTTTATCATGTCTTCATAATAAAATGAAATTCAGACATGTGGAAGGTTTGCCATAACCTTAATAAAAGCCACAGCCAGAGGGTGTTGATCATAAAAATCAGTGTCACTCTTGGAGACATGTGGGGGACACACCAGGGGGAACAGAACTAGGGCAGAAATCTTAGGCAGGAAGATGTAAATTCTGTTATTCCACCTTCACCTCCTTTCACACCTTAGGGGTTGTCCTTCCAAGCCTGTCCTCTCACTTCCAAGCAACCACTGTATTTGAATAGGAGAAAAATTAAAAAAAAAAAAAATCAAAAGAAAGTCCATGTGAAGGGCAGGTTGTTTTGACACTTTCACTGTTATTAGGGAAAAGTTTGCACTCAGAATTTCAACTGAAGCAGAATTTTTTTGTTATCAGGTCTTCAGACAATTAGTGGGTTCCTGTTCTAATAAGTTTTGCTGATGTGATAGTGAGCAAGGCAGATGCTGAAGTTGCAGAATTAAAATTCAACATTTTTGTTTCATTTTAAATTGATCTTTTTTCTTGCACAGAATCACAGAATATCCTGAGGGAAGGCACCCACCAGGATGATCCAGTCCAACCCCTGGCCCTGCACAAACACCCCAACAATCCCACCCTGTGCATCCCTGGGAGCAGTGTCCAAACCCTCCTGGAGCTCTGGCAGCCCTGGGGCTGTGCCCATTTCCTGGGGAGCCTGGGCAGTGCCCAGCACCCTCTGGGGGAAGAAGCATTTCCTGAGATCCAGCCTGACCCTGGCACAGCTCTGGGCCAAACCTTTTTGGGTTTTGTTGAGAGAATTTATTTAGTTTTGTTTTTGTGGTGGTTTTTTGTTGGGTTGTTTGTTTGTTTGTTTGTTTGTTTGTTTGTTTGTTTGTTTGTTTTAATGGAATAGCTTGGAGACCTGTCTTGATTCCAGAAGAACTCAAAGTTCAGGAGGTCAGACTGAAGTGCATCTGGTAGAGCCATTATGTCACTGACACCACAGGCACCTTGGAAGGAATTTCCTATCACTTGTTTTCTGCAGTGCTTTTCCCAACAGGCTCCTTTTCTAACTGTTCATAAGAGGTTTCTTTAAGATGACAGTAATTTATAATTACACTTTACCATTAACAACCCTCTTTTCTCCTCTTTATTTCACACATCACATTTATTTTGGTTAAGGGTTACCAAATATGGGGTAGGTGGGTCAGGCCCCATTTCCTTGTTGCCTTTGAGCTTTGGTTTATTTAGCTGAAGGAGAGAGAATTTTTTGCTTGTTCTTTGGTTGTTCTTGATATTGATTGTTTTTTTAATTTTTATTCAATTAATTACATAATTGAATAATTTTTTATAATTAAGTTCCATAACTTCCAAAATTGAAATGTGTGTATCTTGTGTGGCACAAACTTGCACAAGTTAATCAGAGCCTCTAAAGTCAAGTTTCACATTAGGAATTAAGCACTTGTGGATTATGAGATCTTGGCCTGCCTGAGGTATCAAACCACTCCCATGAAATCAAAAGGAAATGAAGCAACATGTGAAAGCAGTCCCAGCTTTTTAAGCTATTCCTTGCTTTCATATTTACCCTTTTGTCATTTGCCAGGATGATGGAAAATGGCCTCAAATTGCACCAGGGGAGGTTTAAATTGGAAATTAGGAGAAATTTCTTCACTGAAAGGGTGGTCAGGCACTGGCACAGGCTGCCTAGGGAAGTGGTGGATCACCATACCTGGAATTGTTAAAAAAAACCTGTGCATGTGGCATTTGGGGACATGGATTAGTGATGACCGTGCTGTTGATGCTGTTTTAACAACTAGATTTGATCTTAGAGGACTTCACCAACCTTAGTGGTTCTGGAATTCTGGAATTCTATACCACTGTTCTACCATTTCTAAATTAGAGTGGGTAGGGAGAACTTACACCAAGAGCAGATATCAAGCCTTCCCTGTATAATTAAATGGCTGTAAGACTCTTTCGACAGTTTCCCAACAGTTTATCTATAAATTCTGGCTACCTAACTCTGTATTTTTGCACCAGGAATTCACAGCCTGTGAGCATGTCCCACCTTCTCCCACACCCCAGATGTCCATCAATCCTGGCTGGTTTGTACATGAATGCACATGAAGCCACCCAGCTTTTGGGGGTTTGCCATCCTCCAAAGCTAAAGCACACTGTTTTCCCTGACAGATTTAAAATGCACAGTGCCATAAAATCCATTAGAAGCAGCTTCTCTCTCTGCAGCAGAGTGTTTTGGGGAAGGGCCCTGGCTACACATCCCTCCAGCCATTAATCAGAGGGTTCAGCTACCTCCTCTTGTGAGTTGTAATGATAATGCTTCACATACTCACATATCTCTGAAATTCCAGCTTCAGGGATCATGTGGGCTTATAATACTTATCACCTTTTTGCCTCAAAGAGAAATTGTACAGTCATGGGGAAAAAAAATAAATAAAAAGAAGAAAGGGAAAGGGAAGGGGGAAAAAAGACAGAGAAAAAGACAGAGACGGAGACGGAGACGGAGACGGGGAAGGGGAAGGGGAAAGGGAAAGGGAAAGGGAAAGGGAAAGGGAAAGGGAAAGGGAAAGGGAAAGGGAAAGGGAAAGGGAAAGGGAGAGGGAGAGGGAGAGGGAGAGGGAGAGGGAGAGGGAGAGGGAGAGGGAAAGGGAAAGGGAAAGGGAAAGGGAAAGGGAAAGGGAAAGGGGAAGGGAAAGGGAAAGGGAAAGGGGAAGGGGAAGGGGAAGGGGAAGGGGAAGGGGAAGGGGAAGGGGAAGGGGAAAGGGAAAGGGAAAGGGAAAGGGAAAGGGAAAGGGAAAGGGAAAGGGAAAGGGAAAGGGAAAGGGAAAGGGAAAGGGAAAGGGAAAGGGAAAGGGAAAGGGAAAGGGAAAGGGAAAGGGAAAGGGGAAGGGGAAGGGGAAGGGAAAGGGGAAGGGGAAGGGGAAGGAGAAAGAAAGAGAGAAAGAGAAATAAAGAAAAAGATCTTTTGAATTCAGTCTGCATGGTCAGAAATTGTTGCCCAGAGAAGCTGTGGCTGCCCCACCCCTGGAATTGCTCAAGGTCAGGTTGAACCAAGGATCATCTCATTCCACTCCCTGCCATGGGCAGGGACACCTTCCATTAGACCAGGCTGCTCCAACCTGGCCTTGAACACTTCTGGGGATTGGGATTCCATACTGAGATGGTTTAAATTCTTATTTTCAGGCCCTGTTATGTTTGCTGGTAACTGTTATGTTCCTCAATGAGATGTAGCGTGGGCATTTTTCACGTGACATTGCACAGAAAATGGAGCTGGGTGACAACTAGGGCAGACAGAATGTACTGAAAATGCCTCGGTGCTTTGCTTCTGTCTTTGTTTAACCCCTGCAGAGTCTGATCTAACGATTCAAATGCATTCTGTTAGAGTTACCACAACATAATAACCCTCAATATTCCTGTTGCTGATGAAATCAGGATCAAATACAATGTAATAGGCCTTGGGGAGAACGTTTTTGGAGTTTGAGGGTTTATCAGAGTTGCTTTTCCATCAGTCCTTCCCTGCTGCTGAAATAAAATCGCAGTGCTGTCCAGAAATACTTAATGAGTGTGAAAATGCTGAAGGATGTCATGGACATAACACTGTTGGGCTTTATCTTTTCTATTGGGACGCTTTAGGGCTAATGGAAAACAGCCATTAATTGTGAGATTTGCTTTATGGCCATAAGCTCAGAAAGCAGCAACTTATTCCATTTTAATTTACTTCTGCTGTTTGATCTGTTAAGATTCACATTTTCCAACTTTCATCTGCTGTCCTGGGGGACAGAAGTGCATTTTAAACCAAAATGATGTCTGGATTCTTTTATGGAGACAACAAGGCCGATTTTCAATTAAAAAAATGTGAAGTAGCTTGAGACCAAGAATAAGTTCACAGGTGCTGGTGGCACAGACCTGGGAGAACTGTGGCACTGGTGGCACAGGCTGTGACACTTTCTTGGGATGGTATGGCAAGGTTTGGGCAGCTGGGGGGCTGCAGGGGTGATGCTGTGAGAGGAAATCAGGGATGCCCTGTGATGGACACAGCTCATTCCAGCCATGACCAAGGACCCGCCTCTGGCCAAAGCCAAGCTTTGTGACACTGGCAACACTGGGGAGGGGGGGATGCCTCTGTGATGACTTATTTGAGGTGTAAATAAGGAAATGTGAAAGAGGGAGCTCTGCAGACACCCAGGGCAAGGCAGGAAGAGGGGCAGGAGCTGTTCCAGGTGCCAGAGCTGAGATTCCCCTGAGATCCCGTGGGGCAGCCCGTGGGGAGGCAGCTGTGCCCCTCAGCCCCTGGAGGTGCCCAGGGATTCAGAGTTCCACCTGCAGCCCCTGGAGGTGCCCAGGGATTCAGAGTTCCACCTACAGCCCCTGGAGTGCCCAGGGATGCAGAGTTCCACCTGCAGCCCCTGGAGTGCCCAGGGATTCAGAGTTCCACCTGCAGCCCCTGGAGGTGCCCAGGGATTCAGAGTTCCACCTACAGCCCCTGGAGTGCCCAGGGATGCAGAGTTCCACCTACAGCCCCTGGAGGTCCCCAGGGATGCAGAGTTCCACCTACAGCCCCTGGAGTGCCCAGGGATTCAGAGTTCCACCTACAGCCCCTGGAGTGCCCAGGGATGCAGAGTTCCACCTACAGCCCCTGGAGGTGCCCACCCTGGAGCAGAGGGATGTGTCCTGAGGGAAGCTGCAGCCTGTGTAGAGCCCAGACAGGAGCAGATCCTGGCAGGACCTGTGTCCCACAGAGAAGAACCCACACAGGAGCAGGTTTTCTGGCAGGACCTTTGGCTGGAAGAAGTCTGTTCCAGAAGGAGTTTATCCCATGGGAATGACTTTATGCTGGTGTAGGGGGAGAGTGTGTGGATGAAGAACCAGGAGAGATGAAGTATTATAGACTGACCACCACCCTCTTTTCCCGTGTGGGAGGAGATAAAACAGTTGGGAGCAAATTCCAGAATCTCAGAATGGGTCAGGCTCATCCAGTGCCACCCCTCTGCTCCAGCAGAGCCATCCCAGAGCACAGGGCACGGGGTTGTGTCCAGAGTACTCTGTAATATCCCCAGTGAGGAGACTCCACAGCCTCCCTGGGCTCTGTTCCAGTGCTCAGTCACTGCCCAGGGAAGAAGCTCTTCCTCAGTCCTGGGAAGAAAGGAGAGGGAGAGGACATTGTTTTTAGATTTATTTCAATTCCTCTCTATCCTACTGTGTAAATACTTGGCAATAAATTAAATTGTTTACCCAAGTCCAGTCTGGTTTGCCCATGACAGTAACAGGTGAGTGATCTCCCTCTCATCATCTTCAGCTTTCCCATGAAACTCTCTTTCCCATTCTGTTGAGGAGAGGCAGAGAGAGAGCAGCTGGGTGGGTGTCTGGCAGAAGCTTTCCATCTTCTTTCTTTTACAGTCTTTCATTTGCTATTTCTTAGCAGTGACAGAATTTAATATCACTAAAACCTGAACATCTGGTTGGCTTTATCCATGTGAAGTCCACGTGAGAACACTCTGGCAGTGTTTTCCTTCTGATTTTCCATTCCTGCTGCCCTTCCTGCACTGGAGTCTCCTCTTGCAGACACAGTGTGAACTTCATTAAGGCTGAATCACCTGGAAAAAGAGGTTTGCTCATAGCTGGGGTTTTTTTATGATTTCCTGTCTGCTGATTTATATCACCCAGTGATGATTTCCTGAGGAATCTGTCTGGAAAGGTTTCACCAACAGGGGATGGGAGATTTGGCCTGTGTGATCTTCAAATTCCTGCTATTTTCAAAATGCATTTACTCAGCTGGTTGAAAATAGAAAAAAACGTGCCAAAATATAAAGGTCACCTATATTTTTGATAATGCACATTTTAAATACAGGAAATTATACATCGAGGGCTGAGAAGTGGAAGATAGAGCAAAATGCAAATCCTGTTTTGTCTGATGCAATCTCACAGAACTCTTGAGCTGGCTTTGGTGCTGAATTTTCTCATTTTTTCCTCCATTTTACAGTGTTTCTGTTTATTTAAATGACCTCACCTTGCTCGTTGTGGTTAAATTGACCACTAAGAAGAAAGAGTTGACGTCTCAAATATGCCTTTTTCTAGGAGTTGCTGTATAATTTTATTTTTATTGCTATCTTTTCTACCAAGTGGTTTCAATTCAACATATTTATGACATAACTTAATGTTTTCCAAACTTGTCTGGTGCCCAAACACTATTTTTTCCCAAACATCAACAGGGATGTTTTACCTGTTCTCTGTCCATTCTCAAAGTTCTCAAAGAAACAGTGTTTTTCCTGCAGTATTGAACAGTGTTTAAATTGAAGGAAGTTGCTGAGAAATCAATCTCTGTGCTGGCTGATGCTTTTTGCCAGGTTTCACTTAGCAGGTGATACTTCCAAATCTCCTCTAATGTCAGTAAATGACACTGTGTACCCTCCTTAACAAGTGATCTATACCTTCATCTCAACATACTGGAATTTATTACTTTTAATTACTTTAACTGCTCACTCAAAGAGCTTCTTTCTTTCCAAGCTTTTTTTTTTTTTTTTTTTTTTTTTTTTTTTTTTTTTTTTTTTTTTCCTTTTTCCCTAGCAAAACAAAAAATGAAATAGGAGAACAAATGATGCATTTTAATTATGTCAATAACATGCAATTTTCTGGTCTTTTCTCCTTCCCTGAAGTTTAATTAATTTGGAGCAAGTAATAAATTGTCATAGCTTTCAGCTCGGCTCCTCGATTCAAAATGAATTCACTTCATTCGATGAAATTAGATTTGAGATCTGCTCTCATCTCCGTGAGCTCCAGTTCCTGGCTAGGAATCAAAACACGGACATTTTACAAAGAAAACAGTTCAATATTTTGTGTTGGTGGTGATGCTGGGCCCATTGTACTCATCCCATGACCCACATCCCATCTTCCCAGTCCTGTCATCACCATGGCATTGTCCCTAGACCTGCTCTCAGCCATTCCTGAGTGGAGTATTCCTCACTGCTTCTGGTTTGGTGTCCCTGAGATCAAACTGGCAGAATTCACCCCATGGTGAATTGTCCTCCAGAACAGATAAATGGACTGAAGTGGTGACCATTCCAGAAGGTCTGGGGTGAGCTGTGACACCAGAGGTGCCAACATCCACTGCAGGTTCATTGTTTCCTCTTAAAACCCACCCTCGTGTGCAGCTTCCATCAGAAAGACACACTGGGATTTTTCTCCATGGAAGAGAAACCATAAGAGAACTTGGGGGAGGATATTTCCCAGAGCCTCCCACACTTGGATGAGTGTCTCAGGACAACATTCCAAAGAGATTTTTTTTCTCCAAAAGCCACTTCTGCAAGGGTTGCCAGCCACAAGCCAGAAGAAGCTCCATGGTTTTGTCATTGGTGGTTTGTGGTTTGTTGTTTTTTTGGGGTTTTTTTAGTTATTGCAGAATAAAAGGTCATTTGCAGGATAAATTTATAGCAAATACATTTGTCTTATTTATAGAGAAAACCTCCCCTCTTCCACCTTCCCTCTTCTATAATTCTCCAGTTTCAGGGGTGTGTTTCACACACACAGAAATCTGTTCATTCCAGAGAAGATGCTTTGCATCAAGTTTCTCAAGTTTAGTGTTTAACTTTGTTACATATGAGAAGAACTCATGGTTTTGAGCTTGAAATGTTTTTCTAGATTTACTGGCAGAGACTTCCCCTGCCATTCACTATTGCCAGCAAGAGAGGTTGACGTGGCCTTAGACAAATTAATAAGTATTATTATTTTTAATTAAGCATGAACTTTCAGAACTCTGGAGTTTGGGAAAATCATCAGCTCTATTTCTGATAATTCAAGGGATCATTTCATATGCTGAGAGCCAAGGAAGACGGAGCTACATCCACAAAGAAGTGTCAGTAGGTTGGAGGTGTGAATCTTGGAATGCAAATGTATTCATCCTGTGAAAATTTCCATTCTCTTTGTAAACTTCCTCAGAAGAATGGATTAATGTTGACTTGTGTGCTGGGGGGAAAGAGTAATAACTGATTATCCAAAATGAGCATTGTTATATTGTGAATTATACACTTTGGTCTTTTCAATACTCACGGTGGTTTTTGAGTGATCACACCTTTGCTGAAAAGCTTTATCAGGGGGATATGAGTCCTGGTATGGAATATCAGGGGTTTATTTGTGGGAATATGTTAAATATTGTATGAATACTGAAAACTGAGCTATAATGCCCTAAAACCTTTGTTCAGATGCCACTCACAGCTTCTAATGCCTGAAGTTTGCCCTTGTTTTTAGAGTCTGATTGCACCAAGGTCTGACCATTCTGCTCTGGTCCAAAAAGAGTCTTGGACATGTGAGTCTAATCAGACATGCACAGCTAGACCTGCCCTTAGCAATGCCAGCCTCTGATGGTGGCTTGCTTTAAAAAAATAATTAAAATAAAAGAGATAAGGGACAAACCTATTCAAAAGTGCTGCCTCGGTAGGCTGGAGACCCTCAGAGTATGGGATATAAAAATGTACCACATTAACAAGCTGAGATGTAAGAAATAATGAATCCTAATTACAATGACTGCAAGGCTACTGAATTTAAAATTAGAATATTTTGTTCCACTGAGCAGCACCTACCAGTCTGCACCATGCACAAGACACAGACATAGCTACAGTTTGCAAGGGAATTGAGTGTAATTGGCATTATTATCACTGTATCAGCCTTCATTTATTTGAATGAACGTTATCATGTTGCTATATGCACCATCCAACTCCAAAAACAGAGAAAGAAGAAGGGACAAGGCTCCAAGGTGAAGGGTCCAAGGGAAAAGCTTGGAGCAGGACTGAATTTAAGGTGACTTTCACCTTGCACTGCTGAAACCACTGAGCCTTTATGGGACAAGAAATGTCTGTCCTGGGTCAATCTCACAAAGTATTGCACTCTCTGAGGCCAAACAACACTTTTCATCAGGGCTCTGGTATGGCAGCTCTGAATTTTGCCATGCAGCCGACAGCGAGACAATTTGTAGCAGCACAATGAATAACACTGCAGCCTGTCCAGCTTCTGACACTGGAATAAAAACTATTTACAGAATATTTGTGTTTCTGGGCTAAGGAAAACCCACTCTGTTCTGGGCATCTCACAGAGGTGTTTTGGTCATGTTTTTGTTCTCTCACGACGAAATTGCAGGCAAACCCCATTTTCTTGCAAATGGAGTTACATGGCAGGTTTCGTTTTCTCCTCTCTTGTTTCTGTCATTCCTCATTTGCACCAGAACTCTTATTTCCATTTCTCCCCATCCAGCAGGACAGTGTTATTTATTATTTTGTTTCCTGCCGATTATTGATTCCCCTCTGCAGAACAGATTACAGTTGCTGGTTGAGGGATTTTTTCCTCTGGGAACAGAGAAAATCTTTATAAAAAGCAAGGGTTTAGTAGGTTTATATGCTGGTGGTTTCAGTGCTGAGTTCCAAGCAAGGCCTGGCTGGAAATTCCAGGCTTTATATTTCCAGGGAATGTACTGACAAATGAGTCAAGAATGCATTTCATCAATTCCTTGCAGCTGAGGCAACATGTATCTTTATGTAGCTCTCTGAAAGAAATTCAGAATATTTTATCAGTCACAGAAGTTTTGGAGAGATTAGCACCTTCTATTTTTTTTTTTTTTCAAGAAAGATGTTTTCTTGCATTTTTGGAGGGGACAGGGAAGCACAATTAGTTTGTTTTTTTGTTGGTTTTTTTTTCAGTTATGTCACAGGAGATAAAAGGGTGAACTGTTAGAAAGTTTTGGGAAATGTAAGTGGGGAGCAAGCTGGGTGTGGAGGTGGTGTTTTGGGGGCAGTTCTTGTGAAAAGAGACTGGAATTCCTGAGGTTAATGCAGGACTCAAGTGTGCACAGACAGGAAGAAAGCTGCTGCTCTTAAAGATTTCTATCAAACATTGAGTTTTGTTGGAGCTATCAGCTCCCTGGTGTAATTCAAGCCTGGGTCATGACTCTGCTTAGGGTTAAGATTTGAGAGAAGAGGATGTGAAGAACACATTTTCTATTAGATTCCCCTTATCTAACACTGAGAGATAAGAGGTTACCATGGGGAGCCACTGCCTTAAGTTGCGTTTTGCTGTAGGTGCTGCCCCTGTAGCTGTAATTACAGCTTTGATTTCATGCCCTGATCATGGCTGGATACTCTGGAATCAGGAAAGAATTCCTGGGGCCTGCACCTTCCAGTGCATCATCTCAGGCTGGAAGGAAGGGCAGGGCTTGGGTGGTGGTGCTGGGTATCCATTGCTGGGTGCTTGGGAGCTCAGCACTCAGGAGATTGTCTTACCTCTGCTGATGTCTCTGTTACCTCTTCCATTTATCTTCTAGATTTACCAGTTACCCCATTGATATGGCTCTGATCAGGGCAGATCAGAGCAGCCAAATGCAGAAGGATCAATTTATACCCTCGGATGCAGCACAACCATGAGAATTCTGCAGGGATTGGATGAATCAAAGCCTCTTTTTAGTACATTGAAAAGGGTTTGGGCTCTACATTTTCAATGGCAAGGAGTTTAGAACTTAAAGATTAAGGATCCCACACTCTGTGTTGGATTCTGAAAGCTTTCAGTGCTGGGGTAAGGCCAATCATGGATTTAGGGAAAAGTTCTTGTCCAGGTATGCAGGTCTGGGCTGTAACACCAAGCAGGAAATACAAAGGTTTTTTAGCCCAGTTTGTTTCTCTGTGCTTTACAAATTCCTGAGGGTAGGAAGAGGATTAGTGAAGAGGTAATGACGCTTTAAAATTTGATCAGCATTAAGAGTAGATTAAAGAAAATTGAAGATTAAAGGTTTATTGCGGCCTTCTGCAAGGGCCTTGGTGATAAGGAATGGCTTGGTGGATATTAGAGATCAAAATATGGGGCTTTTCTGCTACAGCCAAGTCACAAAAATTCCCAGTCTCCACTGTTGTGGGAATGGTATTGGTTTAGGAGGAAACTTTATCCTACATTTTGTTGACTATTCAAGGTGAGAATTGATGTTTTGGAGTCAAAGTTGTGCACTCAGTCGTGGAAAACCCCTCAGAGGCAGAAAAAAAGGCTCTTGCTAGGTAACATCAGAGCTTTACAGCCCTACTATGACATGGCAGCCCAAGACATGATTATCCATATTCAGAAACACTTTTTTTTTTACTAGATGCTGTTTGGATCCTGAAAGTGAGGAAATGGGCTGTGACCTTCCTTTTATCCCCAACTACACACCACGCCTGGTGCTAATTGATATTGGGGAAAGAGGCACTGGGGATGAATTTGGAGAAACTCATTGTACGTTTTTACATCTCCTGGGTTTTAAAGAAACATTAGAGATTCAAAGAGAATTTATTTAAAGACATAGAATTTTCATTTAACTCTAATGGCACATGATGAAACTGCTGGAAATGAACTTTTGCCTTCGATTATAATGTGAATAAACTTATTCCATAATTTCTTGGGCAGTGGATTACAGAAAGTTAAATGTAAGGCATCAGTCAGGAAAAGCAAGCCTTTTCCCACACTGGTGATCCACATTAAAATGCTGTTAAAAAGGCCTTGGCACTAATCACAAATCCCAATTGCATTACAAACAAGGGAAAATATCTGTAGGAAGGTCAAACACAAGTGACCTCACATTGCAGCTTCACCCCAGGAAAATATAACAACATCCCAGGCTAAACATCTTCCTAAATCTCAATTCCAGGTGCTCTGATTCAGGGTTCTGATCCTGCTGTAAGGAAAGTGAAACTGTCCTCTCTTGACAGAACCCTGAGGGACTTTGGGAATCCAGCAGGAGAATGATTGTGTGCTCTTTAAGCTCCCAGCCCTGCTCCTGAGCACACTGCTAACAGCAACCTTCATTATATTCCACAAACAGACCACAAAAAGGATGTGATGTTATTGTCCCTCTTCTTTATTCCTGTGGCCCTGTAGAACAGCCACTTTCAGATTTCCAAGCCCTAAACCTTAATTAAAATCATCACATTGGCTGTAACACAGAAAGGCACCATAAGGCTTTCCACCACTACAAACCACCAGCTCTAATCAGCCTCTTCCTGTCTCTGGCAATGATACGAAATTGAATTGAACAAAATGGAACAATTTCACTTCTTTAAGCTTATTTCCCAACGGCTTCAGTCCAACATTCCCAGCATAAGCTCTCCATCTAAGTCAGGGGGTGGGAAGTACAAAATCAAGTAAAAAACTGAGCTCTTGGAGCTTTAATTTCCCAAACCCAGCTGTAACCTAATCTATGCTGTAACTGGAGGACAAGTGGAAAATATAAAGCCTCTGCAGAAACCAAGGCTCTTTCTGCCTCTGCGGCACCCTGGGCTCCTGGGGCTTCACTTTTCCAGTCAAACTGCTAGAAACCTTTCCCCATTACTAAAGGGTAACAAAAAGGAATCACGTTTTGGGGGGGGCTCTGCTCATCTCCCCATTTTGAAGGCTTCAGAGGCCATTGGTTCTTGGGTGTGTTTTGTTCATAAGCAGCCTGGGTAAAGCTGATCCCAGGAATGTCCCCAGTAGAAGAAAACCTTCCTTGAGCCCCAGTGAGAGACATCCAAAACCAAAGGTGTGTCAGTACGTTGAGCTGGAGGGAGCTGTTGAAGAGGATGTTTGGATTTCACTCTCATTGCTGGAGAATCAGCTGGACTGTTTAGCTTGGAAGGGATCTCCTGACATCCTCTTGTACACCTCAGACAGGTTACCCAAGGTTACCAGGTTACCCAAGAGTGCATCTGGTCAGGCTGGAATAACCCCATGAGTGGAGACTACACAACCTCCCTGGGCAACCTGCTCCAACCCAGACCTAATTCACTTGAGGATGACACAAAATTAGTTCCCACTCCCTAAAAGCTGCCATGTTTAAATGATATATCACATTTTCTACACTGCCACCAGCTATGTCATGAATTTCTACTTTCATAAAAGCGAAACCTATGGATGGTTCCTCTCCCAAGCAGTAGATTTGTCTGAGAAGCCTCCAAAATGCTTTGGGGAATGCCAGTTCTGTTTTCCCATGCTCCCCTAAGCATTCACTAGTGGTTATTTCCAGCAATAAAAAGACCAGATCCAATGACAAGAGGAAGGGCAGGTTCTGCAGCTGAGGAAGAAATATCCCAGCAGGAGCTGGGGACCAACCCTGTGAGAAGAACTTGGCGGTCCTGGGGGACAATGAGCTGTCCTTGAGTCAGCAGAGTGTCCTGAGGGCCAAGGAGCCACTGGGATCCTGGGGACAGCATTCCCAGCAGGTCAGGGAGGGATCCTGCCCCTCTGCCCAGCCCTGGAGGCACCTCTGGGCTGCTGTGTCCAGCTCTGGATCTCCAGCACAGCAGGGACAGGGAGCTCCTGGAGCTGGGGAAGGGCCTGGAGCATCTCTGTGCCCAGGAAAGGCTGAGGGAGCTGGGGCTGCTCAGCCTGGAGAGGAGCCCCAGCTGAGAGGGACCCTCAGCCCTGGGTGTCCCTGTGTCTGTCCCTGTGTCTGTCCATGTGTCTGTCCCTGTGTCTGTCCATGTGTCTGTCCCTGTGTCTGTCCCCCTGTCTGTCCCTGTGTCTGTCCCTGTCTGTCCTTGCCTGTCCCTGTGTCTGTCCCTGTGTCTGTCCCTGTGTCTGTCCCCCTGTCTGTCCCTGTGTCTGTCCCTGTCTGTCCCTGTGTCTGTCCCTGTGTCTGTCCCTGTCTGTCCCTGTGTCTGTCCCTGTCTGTCCCTCTGTATCCCTGTGTCTGTCCCTGTGTCCCCCTGTCTGTCCCTGTGTCTGTCCTTGTGTCTGTCCCTGTGTCCCCCTGTCTGTCCCTGTCTGTCCCTGTGTCTGTCTGTCCCTGTGTCGGTCCCTGTCTGTCCCTGTGTCTGTCCCTGTGTCCCCCTGTCTGTCCCTGTGTCTGTCCCCCTGTCTGTCCCCCTGTCTGTCCCTGTCTGTCCCTGTGTCTGTCCCTGTGTCAGGGAGGACAGAGCAGGCCCAGGCCCTGCTCCAGGCCCAGCCATGGCCCCAGAGCCCCGGGCAGGGCTGAGCCCAGCAATTCCCCTGCCCAGGGGCACAACTTCTGCCCTGGGCAGTGCCCAGCCCTGAGCAGAGCCCAGAGAGGCTGTGGAGTCTCCTCCCTGGGGATGTTCCAGAGCCCTCTGGACACTCTGCTGTGCCCTGTGCTCGGGGCTGGCCCTGCTGGAGCAGGGAGGTGGCACCGGAGGAGCCTCTGAGGCTCAGCCCTTCCAGCCTGGCCCCTCCTGGGACTCTGGGACTCTGAGAGACTGAGCCAGGGAGATCTCTGCTCTAACCCAGAGCATATATGGCAGTTTTTATATGTTCCCACCTTTAGGAAAATAAAATTTACAGCTTCTGTCCAGCTGAATTGAAGAGATTGGGGGAAAAAGGGGGCTGACCCTGTGCAGAAGAGAGAGTGAGCTGAAAGACTAAGAACCAAAATTAATTTCCTCTAGAATAAGATGATTATTCTTAGAGTTGGCAAATGGAAGCAACATTGCTACAATAATTTGCAATTAATTTCTGTTATAAACAGTGCATGTTTGGGGGTTTGTTTGGGTTTGGGTTGGTTTTTTTTTTTAGCTTGTTGTTGCAGGGAACATTTGTGTGAGGAAGGAATGAATATCTGCAGTGTCTTTGTATTCTGTAGTGGAGATGATCGCAATCTGCTCTGAGAATTCAAAAATAAAATGTTTTTTCCCACTTTTTTCTGTCCCTCTGTACAGACACATCTTCTGTGTCTGCAGAGAAGGTTTATTTCTCTGCCTGATCCCATGAACTGATGATCCTGAAGCACTTGCAGGATGCAGACAGTGGGAACAGGGATATAAGGAAGTCACAAGGTCCTGCCTGCCTCCAGATGTTGCAGTGGTTTCCTCACAAAGGTGGTTACTCTTTTGAAACACTGCTTTCTTTTCTGCCTCTGCCTCTTTAATTTATCTTCCCTGCAGTGCTGCAGCCTGAGGAATAACAGATAATCTCGAAACTCTCCAACACCCACCTTTAAATCTCCATTCAGCTCTGCGCTCGTAAAACCATGCACAACATTATTGTGGAATAATTGATCCTGGAATAAAGGATGGCGAGAGTAAATGAATTGGAAAGGTGTTTTAATGGGAAGCTTTTCCAAAATTATGTTTTAATTATTTGCAAGTACACACTCTTGCATAGTCTTTTGCCACACAGGTGTGCACTAAATCTACCACCTTGTACCATTTTGTCAAGTGAGCTGGAGGTGTTTGTGTTTTGCACTAAATTAAAGATTCAGCAAAGCTACTGTGCATTACAATGAGCACTGCCTATAGATTTTGTACAAAAACTCCAACTTGTTCAGTGTTTTCCCCGAGTCCAGTCTCCAAACTCTCCCCAAATCAGCCCATTTGAGTTTTTATGCTCACTCTGTTACTTCTTTTAGCCATTTGACCTCTCGTTGTCTCAAAATACAACCTGCAAGTAGTTAACATGACCAAGGGCCCTGCAGGAGCACTTGGCTGAAGTGACACATTTCTTTAAGTACATTTTGGTTTCAGCTTTGCATTGTGTTGAAATCTTGCAAGCTACATATTAAGACACTTCTGTTTTCTATGTGTTGCTCTTTTCAGCAGCAGTGAGCTATTGCTTTGGTATTCTCACAGGTTCTCTGATGTGCCCATGAATATTTTGGGGACTAGAGATCCTCAGGTGTGTGACAGAGCTGGGGAGCAGCCTGACCACTCATACCTGGGGTCATTTTTGGGTTCTTAAAGACTCACAGCTTATACTGCCGGTCTGGAAACCCTATAGAGTTTGAATTTCCAAAACTGTGTTCTGCTGCCCCTTCAAATTCATTGCACCTGAAACTCTTTAAGGTCATTGTCCAAATTTATTACCAAGCATCCTCTCACTACTCATTATTTTGACCTTCTGGCTCAGAAAGAGCTGAGAGACCCCTGTTCACTCCATTTTCCCAGTGCTACCCTGAAAATACATTTATATTGCAGGCTTTCAAAGCACTGCACCGAATCTTTTTATATTGTTTATTGTAGCCTAGTGAAAAATATTTGTCTATCCATGGTCTGAAATAAAAGAAGAAAATAAAAATGTTTTACAGAGGGGAAACAAAAAGGAATATAACACATTCAAATGAGAAGCAGCTAAGGTGTATTTTATCTTTTCCCAAGTAACAACAAACAAGCTTTGTGTAATTTTTTAAAATGTGTCCTTTATCATCTCTTTTTATGTGATTCCAAGTGGAATTGAAAGCCTCAGGGAATAGCTGCCCCAGTACTTTTAAAATGTATTATAGCACTTCTGCAATATCATGAAGCGATGAAGGAACTTGCATTTAATTTCACATTTTTCAAAATATTTAGTGCAACTTAAATCAGACTTTAAATTGCAGACTCTTGTGACCATGCAGAAGGTATTGTCTGCAGAAGTGAGATAAAGCAATCAGATATCAGGATCCCTTCACTGATTGCCCCTCTGTTCAAAGTGATTGAAATTTGGGGGTGAAAATTGCCAGTGTTTGACCACCTTCAAAGTAAAAGAGGGTTCTTATGTCCAGACTTGGGGTTTTTTTGTTGTTGTTTGGTTGGTTTTTTATTTTGGTTTTGTTTGTTTGTTTGTTTGTTTTTTATTTAAATTTGTGCCTTTTATCTCGTACTCTGTCACTGGATACCTCTGGCAGTATCTTCTTCACTGCCCTTCCCCATGAGATATTGATAATCATTGATAAGATCCCATGGAGCCTCCTCTTCTCCAAGCTGAGCATTCCTAGATCCCTCAGCCTTTCCTCACATGGGAATTGCTCCAGTAAATAGAACATCTTTCACATACTAAATATAACTTTTTTTTTTCTCGATTGGGTCAGGTTTTGTGTTGTTTTATTTTTCATTTTATTTTTTAATTTTCCTTTGCTTGAGCAATAATCTAAGTTTAGTTTCCCTTAAAAGGCTATTCATTTCATGAGACTAAACCAAAGTATTTCCTGATCCGCTGTAGCAGTCACTGTTAGTTACAGCTCAAAAGCCACAACCACTAAAGCACCATAATTGATGAAGTAGAAGAAATTTTAAATTACTTATATTTAGTCAGCGTCCTCTGTGATATTCCTTACATGCATATTTAGAAAATATATATAAATCCCCCAAAGCTTCAATAAGAAACCGAGTTAAAATGTGTGCTTCACTTTTGAAGCACATGTTTGGCTGGAGATTGCTAAAATGAGCTTAAAATGTCACCTGAATTACTTGGAAAAGTAAATTTCTGCACCCATTGAAAGTGATCTGAAAGCCAGTTTCCTTTCAGGTTGGTCCCTTGAGCAGACTGAAGTGTGTTTTAGTGGCTGTGAAAATAACACAACCGCTGAGGGAAATGTGAGGATGAAAGGCAGAGGGTGAGAGAGAGCAGCACAAGGCACAGCCAGGGGCAAGGCCTTCAAGGGGGGAAATAAAATTAGGCAAGTCTGGCTGCCTTTTTCCTAAAATGACTGAAGTGACAGATCAAGGCACTGATACAGAGGCAGAGCTATGGGAGACAGAGGGAGGGGATGAACGGGGAATTGTACTTGAAAATGGAGTTTAAATAGCGTGGCTACAGACCAATGGGACTCAAAGACACGTGAAGACCTCAAAAAAAAAAAAAGCACTGAAAGCACTCTTGGATCTAATCTTATCAAATAATGGGGTTTGGACCCATCTCTCTGCAACTGCACTGATTAGGGGCTGAGCATTTGTCTGCAGGGTTTACTGAGAGCCATTTATAATGACTTGAAATGACTCAAAAGATTAAAAAAGATTTCACATTTTCCGTGCATTTGGCTTTTATTTGCTTTGTAAGAATTGCAGTGGAAAAGCACAGCTGGTGTATGACAATAAATAAAGAGGTTGTGCTTATCATTTTATCTCTATAATCATATTAAGAATACATATCTGAATTATAAGTTTTATGATTTTATTTATATCTATATATCAGTAGAAGTGTGTATTTTCTCTCAATATCTGTTAAGTAAGACCAAGTTTTCAGGTGAGCACTTCACAATTCGAAAAGTAAATTATATTTTAAACCAATAAATTGAAAGCAACCAATTAGTGAAGTACTTTTGTTTGTACCTTTGGGTTTGTTATCAATGGCCTCATGTGCTAATCCATACTAACCCATGGCAGGTTTATTTTAGCAGTTTCTAAATAAATACCTGGAATATCTATGTATGAAGTAATATTTTAGCAGGTAGAGCTTGGCAAATCACTGAAAACCACAGTGCAGACAGGAATTGATGAGCATGAAATCAAATATCACTTTTGTATCATCTGAGAGGTGCATCTATTGGATTAAATTAGCTCTTAATTCCCTTTTCATATGTTTGCAAAGATGGTACAGCTTCTTCGGGCCAAGTTAAACACAAGATTTGTAAGAAATCAGAGGAATTTACAGAATATTTCTGGTGTTTTGGTTGTAAACAATCAGTTCCTTTTTATTTCTCTGCAAGGCTGACCTGGGTCAGAACTGCAGTGTCCTTTTGAGAAGCCCTTCTCAGAAACATGAATCTCTGCAAGAGAAGGAACCAGGGCACTGAAACAGAGGTTTTAGGAGTTCGCTTTTCCTACAGCAGTTTCCTGTTTGAAACAGGTGGAATATTCCAGGGATGAAGGAATATGCATCAAAAAGAAGGGACTGTGCATCAAAAAGGAGAAAACATGCAAACAAACAAACAAAAAAACAACCCAAAAAACCCCAACAGATTTAGATATGTAAGAAGAAAGATTGCTATGGCTTTGTGAGGTCTTCATAAAGCACTCAGAGGAACTCACCTCAACCATGGTTAATCTCAAGATAAAGTGAGGAGCACCAGGCTTCCTGGAAAATAATGGATGCTAATCCTAGTGCTTCTCAACAACACAATCAGAAATTCAAAGCCTTGCCATGCAATTTTGCAGGTTCTGTCAACATAAGAACTGTAAAAATTCAGGTGTTTAACTCAGACAAAACTGACCTATAGCCACAGTTTGTATAAAATAGGGAAGACAGAGCATTTAAATTTAAATAACATCATCACCTGCTGCTCCCTCTTGGTGCTGGATCCACCTGTGTGTTGTGACACCCGACTGTGACACCGTTCCTCTGACATCACTCCAAGCTCCTCAAGGATCAGGCTGGAGTGCAAGAAGAGCCTGGCATCCACTGCTGCCTGAGGGATTCTGGTTAAGCAGGTACCAAAGGAGCTCCTTTATCCCCAGGTCAGCAGGTTTGTGTCGTGTCACTTCTGGGAGAGGTCAACACACCTTGGCTGCGAGCTGCTGAGGGAGAAATGACACCCAGAAATGGAACTGGTGTCTGACACTTCTTCTGGGCCTCTTCAACTTCCTCAGAGGCTCAGCCCTGGGGAGAGCTGCTCCCAGGCTGTGCAGTTCTCTCCTCTCTGCTGCCTCTCAGGGGGCTGGTGTTTGGATCCATGGAATGCAGAGTCTGCAGTCACTGTTGGAAGCTTGCTAGGCATCCACCCTGAGCTAATTGTATTCAGGTCTTCTTATCACAGAGCAGATTGTTCCCTTTGGCCTTGTGCAGGCAAGAACTAATTTTTTTGTACTTTCCCATCCTGACACTTATTAAAAACCTAAAAAATATAGAAATTACCTTTTCCTGACAGCACTTCCCTGATGCAGGAAAGGCTGGGAGAACTGGGATTGTTCAGCCTGGAGAAGAAAAGCCTTTGACCCAATTTTGGGATTCCACTGCCTGAAGGAGCTAGAAGAGAGATGGAGAGAGACAATTTACATGGGATGGAATGACAGCAGAAGGGGGAATGGACACAAACTGACAGAGAAAAGGGATAGATGGGATAGAGAGAAAAAATTCCTGAGGGTGGGGAGGCCCTGGCACAGGGTGCCCAGAGAAGCTGTGGCTGCCCCTGGACCCCTGGAAATGCCCAAGGCCAGGTTGGATGAGGCTTGGAGCAACCTGGGACAGTGGAATGTTTCCCTGCCCATGGCAGGGGTGACACTGGATAGGCTTTGAGGTCCTTCCACCCCAAACACTTCTGGGGTTCTGGAATTCCATTACTCAGCTCTTTTGTTTTTCATTCTCCCAGACTAATAGAAATTTCCCCTCTTTGTTCTCCAAATATGGATCAGTGGTTCCTGCATGAGAAAGTGTTGTTTACTGAAAAAAATAATAAAGCAAAACTGCAGCAGGGAGGTGTTACGACTGTCACAGGAAATTTTCAGGAAAGGATAACATTTCAGTCTTCTCGAACTGCCATCCTGGTAAAATCCATTAGTGCCATTCTATTTCCTTGGCCACTGGCAGCTGGATGCCCTTTTTTGAAAAGATGTAAACTTCAGTTCTGAAATGAGTGAAAATTCTGCTATGAATAAATAAGGACTTTCTGTATATTTTGGGGATTCTCTGTGGTTCTTGTCCCCTCTTGAACATCCAAGCAGGAGAGCATACATATGGAATACAGTTAAAAGCAAACTCTATTATGACAGCCTTAAACTCCCTGGACTTCTCCTGTTGCCCCTTTGAAACAATATAGAAATTTCACTTCATATTTTCATGGGCAAGACTCTCTGCTGGAGAGTGACTGAAATCAGTGCCAGTCAGAAGGGGGAAGGAATGCAAAGCAAACCAAATTTAAAGCTGGACATGACAGAGTGGAAGAAATTCAGGAATTCTCATGAATGTGCAAAGTCTTCTGCAAAGTTATCTAGCTCATAGGAAACATTACAGATGTGAGGTGCTGAGATATTTAATAGCCTGGGTTATAATAGTTAATGTGGGGAAATCTGCACTGCTGCAGCCTCAGATATAATGGGAGAGACTTTTTTATCGAGAAAGTTGTCATTTGGAATGAGATATGCATCTCATGTCATGACTCAGAGAGAAAAAAAGAGGAAAAATGTGAATAAATACATCTCACACCTTTCATGGGCACTAAAAGCTCATTCAAAAATAGTTCTGAAAAATTCATTTGGAGAAAAGATTAAAGATCAATTCAAGCACTTGCACAGAGATGAAGACACTTCACACTGGAACAATATTGCCTTACACAGGCAGACACTCAGCGAGGAAATGAAATACATTGGGATCAACAGAGCTCCAACAAGCTGACAGAACCACAAAATGATGTTGTTAAAATGACAGCTAAAATGGGAACTGGTATTTCACCCGTTACAATCACTCTCATCTTCCACTCTTATTAGAACCTTCATTAGAAGCATGAAACATTAGCATTTTAATACCTATTTGAAAGACAACTTTTCATTTGCTTTCCTTTGGACTTTTTTTTTTTAATTATGAGATAATGACTGACTAGTCTAAATATTTTGTTAGGCATATCTTCTGCTAAGTACTTAATTTTCTCTGTTTTCATTCTCTTTGTTGTCTATCTCATGCATGTTCAGGGAGGGGAACGGAGCTGGGGAATGGGCTGGAGCACCAGGAGAGGCTGAGGGAGCTGGGAAAGGGGCTCAGCCTGGAGAAAAGGAGGCTCAGGGGGGACCTCCTGGCTCTGCAGAGCTCCCTGACAGGAGGGGACAGCCAGGGGGGTCGGGCTCTGCTCCCAGGGAACAGGGACAGGAGGAGAGGGAACGGCCTCAGGCTGGGCCAGGGGAGGCTCAGGTTGGACATCAGCAGGAATTTCTCCATGGAAAGGGTGGTCAGGCCTTGTCAGGGGCTGCCCAGGGAGGTGTTGGAGTGTCCATCCCTGGAGGTGTCCCAGGAAGGGCTGGAGGTGGCACTCAGTGCTCTGGGCTGGTGACAAGGTGGGCATCAGGCACAGCTTGGACTCGGTGATCCTGGACATCTTTCCCAACCTCAGCGGTCTTGTGATTCTGTGAGTGGTTGGGTCACGTTGCCTGGTTCCTCAGGAGCATCCTTAGCACTTTATCCTAAGTGGTTTTATACTCTACTACCAATAACACACAGGGATTTTACTCCACACCTGTGTGTTCGAGTCCATACATATATTGAGTAAAACGTAAGAGAAACCTGCCTTGTAAAATAGGAATAAAAGCCACTGCACTGTCAGAAAATAAACTGTCCATGACATGGCAGTAGCTAAAGCAGACCTGGACTCACATTAAATTAAATTAAATCTGTCAATGTTTCCATGAAGGATGAGCCAGCTTCAAAGCAAAAAGGGTCATTTTTATTTTCCTAATTACAAATAGAAGAACAGTTTCCTGTGAAAATTAGAAAGTGAATTTTGTGGAAAGTGAATTTTGAGTTGAGATGTTGCTTGGTTCCCAGGACTTGGAGTCAGGCTATCTGACTAATGGTAAATCTCATTAAACACAAGAAAAAAAACAACAGACAGCAACCAGGGAGAGCTTAAAGCACCTGCTGGGACAACTGAGGAGCTGCACTGTTCTCCTGATGTGAGATGAAGTCAAGGAAATAAACTTTGTCCCCAGAAAGGCATGAAAAATAAAGGGAATTACAGCCCACAGGAGGATAGAACTTATGGGGTGCCACAGAAGGGCATTTGGAGACACCATAAAATTTCTTATGGCATGTTTTAAGAGCAGTGTGGAGATGTGTGAGACTACATAAGGGACGCTTGGGGAAGCACCAAAGCCAGGGGAAACAAAATGGATTGGAGATAACAAAATGGATTGGAGAGGGTAAATAGGGGAAAATACAGGGAAAAGGGCATAAGAGGGTTAAGTTTTGTATAAGCAGGCATCACTTGGCTGAGCCATATGCCCCATCACTGCCCTGCATCCTTTGGCCACATTATACCCTATTTCCAACTGCCTTCCCATTGCTGGGCTTTGCATTCCAGACCTCTGTGTCCAACCAACAGCAAACCCCAGGTGGGATGAGGGGACAGCAAGGACATGTCAGGGTGTACACAGGAGATGTGACTGCACAAACAAAGGCTCCTCAGCTCTGGGTGGCAGCAGGGACAGACCAGGGCTTGGGGACACAGATGGGTGTCCAAGGCCCCTCATCTCATCACAGACCTGGCTGTGTCCCTGGGTCTCCGTGGAGCACACACTTGGTCTTGATGGAGCCTGGACCATCCACTGCTCTGCCTGATTCACCAAGCCCACAGAGGCTGCCAGGTTAATTAAACACAATATTCCCTTCATAAATCCCTACTGACTGCTGGGTTTGTCTTTCCTGTGCTTGGAAATCATTCCAGGATTATTCGCTGTCACCTTCCCAGGGTTTGATGTTGGGCAAACCAGCCCACGCTTACCCAAATCCTTCTACTTGTCCTTCTTGAAGATCAAGTGATGTTTGCTTTTTCCAGCCATCCTTTCCCAATTGCCATGAGCTTCCAGAGACTCTATGCTTATTAAACAAAAAATCCCAGACTAGTTTAGGCTGGAAGAGACCTTAAAGCCCATCCAGTGCCTTGACCTTCCATGGGCAGGAACACCTTCCACTATCCCAGGTTGTTCCAAGGCCCATCCAAACCAGCCCTGGGCTTTTTCAAACACAGACAACTGATAACAGCACCAAGAAAGTACTGCACAAACAGAAATCTCTTTCCTTTTTAAAGCCTAGGAACTTATATCCTTCCTAAAGCTCTTCACATCTAACACACTCACTAATTTAGGGGGAGCATCATTAAGTTCTTATCCAGCAGAGAAGGGTTAGACATGAAATTCCTTCACTTAAGGATGCAGACTGTCTTTCTCTTTGTGTCTTCCAGGCTTTTCAAACACTGATGTTTTCACAATTATTTAATCATTTTCTTCTATTTTGAGTAATGAACCCAGGTAAGGAGTAAGGACTTAGTTCAATTACTTGAGCTGGCAGAGGGTGAAGTTGACATAACAAAATCTTAACGGGAAGGAAGAGAAATCTCATAAACATCTTTGATGGATCTTTGCGTCGCAGATGCAGAAAGACTGGTGTGACAAGAACAGCTTGAGAAATGGAAGCAATAAATAAACAGATTTGGGGCCAACCTTTCTAAAATAATCAAATGCATGAAACACCTCAGCATCATTGATAAATATTTAAAAAGCAGCCTGTACTGTGATGAGAAGGGGAGGCACTGGTGTGTGCACCAGATTCCCAGCTGTGGGAAGAAGCCGTCAATCACAATTAATAATTACACAGTCCCTCTTACAAAAGGTCATCTCAATGTGTAATTGTCTTTGAAAAGGGGATTTGTTACCTATTTCCTCTTTTAAAATGGTCTAATCTCATTCTCAAGATCAGCAGTGCTGTACAAGCACAGTGCTGCAGGTGACACCTCTGAAGGACAGGATGGCATCCAGAGGGACCTGGACAAGCTCCAGGAGTGGCCCATGGAACTCCCAGAAGGTTTAACAGGACCTGGTCAGGGCAACCCCCAGGGTCAATCCAGGCTGGGGAGGAGCAGAGGGAGCAGCCCTTGGAGAAGCACCTGGGGCTGCTGTGGGTGAGAGCTGGAGCTGCCCCACCCCAGAACCCCTCGTGCCCTGGGCTGAGCCCCCAGCGTGGGCAGCAGGGAACGGGGGGTTCTGCCCCTCTGCCCCTGTGCTCAGGTGAGACCCCACCTGCAGAGCTGCCCCAGCCCTGGGCCCAGCACAGGGGGGCCTGGAGCTGCTGGAGAGAGCCCAGAGGAGGCACCGGGATGAGCAGAGGGATGGAGCAGCTCTGCTGGGAGGAAAGGCTGGGATGGTTGGGATTGTTCACCTGGAGAGGAGAAGCTTTGGGGTGACCTCACTGTGGCCTTGCAGGGCCTGAAGGAGCTGACAGGAAACATGGAGAGAGATTGTTTCCAAGGAATAGAGGGACAGGACAAGGGGGAATGGCTTCCCACTACCAGAGAGTGGGTTTTGATGGGATATTGGGAAGAAATCCTTTCTGTGAGGGTGGTGAGGCCCTGGCACAGGGTGCCCAGAAAAGCTGT
Organism: Phylloscopus collybita; assembly: GCA_027886175.1. Classification (NCBI taxonomy): domain Eukaryota; kingdom Metazoa; phylum Chordata; class Aves; order Passeriformes; family Phylloscopidae; genus Phylloscopus; species Phylloscopus collybita. The sequence goes on along the minus strand of JAJNNQ010000065.1, from coordinate 4,253,070 downwards.
GGCTGCCCCTGGATCCAAGGCCAGATTGGATGGGGCTTGGAGCAACCTGGGATAGTGGGAGGTCGCTCTGGCAGGGGGTGGAATGAGATGAGTTTTAATGTTCCTTTCCCCTTTCCATGATCCATGATGCACATTAATATCCATAAACACCCAGACACTCTGCCTGAGGCAGTTCCTGTCTCTCTCTGTGTCTCTGCTGCTGTGAATTGCTGTAACAGTTTGTTCTCCCTTGCACCATTATTTGCAGTGTAAATTCTGCTGATGGCTTTCTGTTACAAATATGCAAAGCAAAATCTGCACCATATTTCCTGATAAATGAGGAACAGCTGCTGGAGGTGTCTGGGAGAGCATGAAGACATTCAGTGAGGTACCCAAGGATCCCAGAAATGTCTCAGGCACTTGAGGCACAGACTATTTCAGACAGACAGGAAATAACTTATCCTTACATCTTCTAATGCATTTGCCTCCAAGTGGGAGCAAAGGTATGGATTCTGCTCCTAGACCCATGCAGGTGTTCAGTTATCCCCATAATCTTTCTCTAGGAGCCCTGACTGATTGAGCAGGGGATGGTTGCAGGAGCATGGAGCAGTTATTTCACCCAGCTCCTGAGCCAGCTGTACTTCCCACACTGCTGTGGCAGCTGGCTCCGGGCTGGGAGGCATCACTAACACCACAATGATGTGATTCTTCCTCTCCATCAGTGCTTGCTGCTTGATGCTTTCTAATCCCTGCCCTGCTCCAGCCTCTCTTTGTCACTGGCCCTACAATTACCAGAGTTATTCATACCATTATGCTCTGGTTGCAGGAGATAAGGTTAGACTGCTGCACAGAGATATCCCACATTGTGGCTGATGCAGGATGTTCTAATGCAAAGGGAAAATAAAAACCTACATAGAATTAAAAAAAAAAAACAACCTCAAACCAGTCAGCCTGACTGTGGAAACACTGTAAAACACCACCAGGCTCTCACCAGTTTGTACCTACACTGGTTAAACAAGCACTTTATATACAATCATTTTACCTACTCAGTTGCTTCATAGTATAGTTCTCTCATGTTCCTCCCACTCTCAACAGGGGCAACTTAGAATCTATATGGTAATTAAATGCACCTCATTTTAATTAGCCTATTCTTAAAATATATAAATATGGCTCTGCTAATCAGGTGATTTCATTAATCTTTTTTTTTTTTTTGTCAGAATTCTTCCACAAATATCAGCTGTTCTTTCTTGCTATAATATCCCTGCTTCAGATAATAGGAGATGATCTCTGGAGCAAAAAGAATTAGTTATAATTATGATCCTGATTTAGAGACAGAGCAATATTTTTCAATTCATGTTACTGCATTTGACAGCTTCCAGCTTCCCTGTGCCTCAGCAATAACAAAGCCATTGGCAGAGGTGTTTAACAGCAAAAAAAAAAAAAAACAAAAAAAAACCCCACCCCAAAACAGGCAAAGGGAGCTGCAATCAAGGCGAATCCTTATTTTCAGCTTGGGAATCTTTCCTAAGGACAACCTGTCAGCTCCTTAAGATGTGGAGCCAGGTGTAAAAGGGCACAGATCAGCCCTCTGGAAAAGAGCTTCAATTAGACACCACCACGGAGTGAGGCAGGATGGAGGGGCTATGGAACCTTTTCTGAATGGTAATGGGACAGAGAGGGTCAGTGAGAAGGAGGGTCTGGGAGGGAATGGGTATTAAACGCTGACATGCAGCAAGGGGAAATGTTAACGAGTCAGAACTTGCTCCTGGTAAGACATCAGAACTCTCTTTTTCTCCTGGCAGAGGAGAAAGCTCCCTCCTGAGGTCCCCAAGTGTGATGAGACAAGAGGTGTGCTGGGGAACACAAAAGGCTGGGGGAACACTAAGGACCATTTTGTGATGTGCAGATAGAGCAAGCTCTTCTTCAGGGCTGCCTTGCCAACTCAGAGTTTAGATGTTTCAAATATGCTTTCTGAGGTGCCATTAGTTACCTGTTTCAACAGCTCAGAGTAGGAGGGAGAAGTCTCTGAATTGCTGTGTTCAGAGTTTTTATGGGAGAAAACAATCCCTGCCTTGCAGATTCCAGTGCCACTCCAGTCAGCAGCTCTGCATTGGAAAAGCACCTTCCTTTTGTTTCCCTGGCAGCTGCCAGGGACACTTCCAGAGACAAAAGGACAAATGCCACCCCCAAAAACAGCAGAAGCTGGCACAAGGAATGCGGTTTTCTTGACTATGCAACTCGAGGGTGTGAGAAAAGAGCAGCAGTTTTGTCACTACAGCTACTGGCACTTCTCTGTTACACTTCCTGGGAAAGGAGGATCATATCCCAAATAAATGACTGGGAGCACCACTGCTCAGCTCTGTTACAATGTAAATGGGCAGCAGGTTCCTCACCCCTCCTTGGCTGGGGAACATGAGCAGCAGGAAGGACAGGGGGAGAAAATGAAGAATAATTTAACCATATGGCTCTTTAGTTTGTGATCTATCTCAGTGACAGGATGTCAGGTACTTTATGTTGCACCTGGGGTAGAGACACCACCCAAAAAATGGTGGTTTACAGCAAACAAGGTTGGAATAAATACCAGAGACTGACAAAACCTCTTTGTTGCTTTGCATTCTAGAGCTCCCCTTTCTCTTCCAACTTCTGGCATTTTCCTGGGTGTATTATAGTGCAGATCAAGTAGGATTTAATGATGTTAAAGATTTAGTCATTAAACTGCTTTTGAAATTGTTTAGTCCTAGTGCAGAATACAAACACCTGAAGATTAGAGGTTTGTTAGCTATTGGTGTTAAACATTGAAAATTTAAACTGGAATATTAGAAATGGGAGACTCTATCAAAATTTTAAATGTCCAGAACAGATTCATTAAAGCATTTACCTTTCCACAAAATCATTAAAGTTGGAAAGATCACTGGGATTGTCAAGTCCAAACTTTTACCAATATCCCCACATTGTTAAGTGCCACATAAACTTGGTTTTTGAATATTTGATTTATTTAAATCCCACTGGCTCTGGATTCTGAGCTAGGACAGATTACAGCTATGTATTCTTATGAGGTGCATACTCTTTCTGGTAGATTTGCAGAAGAAAATCCACATTTAGTCAGACAGCTGAGCCAGAATAATAAGAACTCACAATAGGAAAAACACATCCTCTGCTTTCCTTCCTTTTTCCCTTCTCTCCACCTGCCCATGACTCTTATTTAAGTTTGTTTGTAAGCAGAGATTGTTTTTCATCCTATATAAGTGATTTTGTGTAAGCCAACATTGAGAGAAAAGAGGACTTGAGAAAAGTCAGGGGTGTCAAATCCACAGCAAAAAAAAGTTCTTTGTGGATACAGTAATGCATTGCTTTTCCTTTAAAAGTTTTGTTTCAATTTCAATGACACCTCAGTGATCCTTTCACTTGCTATTTTACCTTAATTTACCCCCTAAGGTCTATAATTTCATGGGGTGATATTCTATTAAAAATGTTAACAAGATTCCAAACACCAAAAAAGGCACCATGCAGAGTAGGAAAGGCAAAGTCAAATTTATCGAGGAGAATTAGAGCAGCCATTATAGAATAAAAATTGCATTTTATAGTAAATATTTTCCTCGCTGTGTAAAGAATGTACTTAAAACAAGGATACACCAGAACAGGACTCATGATAAATGCACCCCTAAATGTATCCTATAGCAACCTTTTACTTATGAACTGGGAAATTTTTGATGGAGAGCTGGAAATGTGTTTTCAGGTTCTTACAAAAGGCCATTGAGAAATGTTACTGCTACCTTAGACCTTCAATGCATATGAAATCCTAAAAAATAATGTGGGTTCTTTGCTCCATGAATGAGATGATGCTCAAATTCTTCAAATGTGCCCTTAATTTCAGTATGAACTGAGCTGAACTGGTTTGAACTTGGGAGAATTGTGTTCAAAAGCTTAAAACCAGGCCTTACTCATGTGGAGTTTGGTCTGTTTGCTCCATTGGCTTCTTTGTGCTCTAATAAGACTGAAACTTTTACTGCTGCACATTCAGTGGCACTTCCAGAAATTTGACTTTTATCTCCACATTATGATTTCTTCTGTTGTTCAGCCCATGTGTTACCTCAAAAACACCCTGTCCCCTCCCAGAGATCAATAGCAGAATCATTTTACTTCTTCAGGAAATAAGAGAGCCCTTAAAAAGAAGAAATAAAGCCCATCCTTCTGTGTGTGTATAACTTTCCTTGTTAAAAGCACAGTTTGTTTAAAATCTTTAATTACTTTACCTCTTGTGTATGCACAGTACACAAGGAGATGTAGCCATCCAGATAATAAGGCCATAAAAGATGAAAGTCACAAAATAAAATGTGTGGTTTTGTTTTCCATCTTCCCTCTTCGAAAGAAATAATCTCAGGCAATACAGAGAGAAGATAAACAGAGAATGCTGTTAAAAGTGAAATGAGAACTAAAGAAAATATTTACTTCCTGAGGTATTCCCACCTGATATAAAAGATAAAAAAATTGGACTTTAAGTTGATATTGATGGAAATATTTCCCTGATTTATTTTGCCATTCCCCAGCCTTAGTGTGTGTGCAGAATGTGGTGTCCATTAAAATAATCACATTTTCTGGTCTTTCAGACAGTGCTAACTAATCTTTCCTTGAACTGTGGAAACAATAAGATTTGCTGGATGTCATAAAATAAGTATTTTGGTTTATCTTTCTCTTCTTTATGATGTTGTCATCATAAAAACCTTGATGCTGTATGTTTCTAAAATATATTTGATGTTTTATAGGTATCGAATTTGGTGGAATTAGCAGTGAATATATTTGGGAAATCATTTCACATTCCCCAAAATGCAGTTCTGCTGGGGGAAAATGTGCATCCACTATGATAACTGGATAGTTAAAGAGGATAAAGATGGGAAGAATAAACACCCAGGAAAGTCAGGGCTAGGAGGAACCTGTTGGAACTGAATTACTTAAAGAAGTGGAAATATTGTCTACATCTCCCGTGTTCATATCATCTTTGATTTTTGGATGGCTCTTGTTGGTAAACCCCCAAGTTAAAAACTGAGAGCTAAAACGTTCCAGAATTTTAAAAGATGCACATCAGATGGAAACTGAATCTGTCCTTGAACCATGGTGCAAATTCCCCAACAAGTCATGTTTGAAATATTCCAAAATTTATGACAAACCTGGAAGTTGATCTAAACATGCTTCATAATGTGCATTTCTTTGTGAAGAAAAAAAAGTTTAAGATTCTTTACTAAACATTTGCTTGACCAAAGCAAATATTGTGGATTACAAAGGACATTATTGTCTCTGGGCACAGCTCTGTATCAGGAAAAGGCTGGGAGAATTGGGATTGTTCACCTGGAGGAGTCTCTGGGATATCCTCATTGTGGCCTTCCAGGACCTGAAGGAGATGACAGGAAATGTGGAGAGAGCAGGGATAGATGGGATACTGGGAAGGAATTCCTCACTGAGAGGGTGGGGAGGCCCTGGCACAGGGTGCCCAGAGCAGCTGTGGCTGCCCCTGGATCCCTGGAACTGTCGAAGCCCAGGCTGGATGGGGCTGGGAGCAACCTGGGCTAGCAGAAGGTGTCCCTGGCCATGGCAGGGGTGGCACTGGATGACCTCTAAAGGTCCTTTCCTGCTCACACACCACCACCCTGCTCACACTCCAATTCCTCACTTGTCCACCTCAATCCTTGTCTTCAGCACTTCTACTTTCTCCATACCCTCTCTATGTCAGCAAACACAAAATGCCTTCTCTAAACCATGAAAAATGTAAATATGCTGGGGTTTTGGTTTATTTCTTTTTTTTTTTTTTCACCTAAAACATTTAAACTTTGACACTGTTGTCTCCTCCAATGGGAAAAGCTCAAAACAATTTGAGAAGGGCTGAGTTTCTGGAACATCCCTGGTCACCCCTGACCCATGGAGGAGGTGGGAAGCATTTGTACAACTAAGGATGGAAACTCAGTGTGAGCTGAGACCTCCTTCTTCCTGTCCCTTGAAAGAAGACCAAGAACTCTTCTCCTCACACTAACCTTGCTAGAGTGCAAAAAGCAGCCCCCCTCCCCGTTTATTTAAAGCTTGTCTCCCATTACTCTGCCAAAACCCAGTTCAAGGCTGTTCATTTATGCAAGCACAGAGACCTTTCCCCACAATGTGCTAATTCTCAACAACCTATTAAGCTGCACCACAGGCTCCGCCGTGTGCTTAGACACAAATTGCTGAGAGAAAATGTTTGAGTGCTTTTCATTTCCCTGTGTTCAGCCACAATGTGTTTACAATTGGGTGGGTTTCGAGGTAGATGTAAATAAGTTTCTCCCTGGTATACAAGTAAGCACTTTGTGCTAGATTTCCTTGCTGATTGAGAGGAAATGGATAGCAGCATTACAGTGCTGTAAATCACAATTTGTGCCTGGCTCCTTGGATCATCAATTTGGAAATATATCAGAACATATTGTTACAGAATAAACAGCACGACTCAGTCGGAGCTTTCTGGCTCCTCCGAGTGCTGGAAGCGCTGCAAAGTACTCCTGGATTCAGGCAGGTGCCTCCCTTCAGAGCAGCTAATAAACCCAGGCTCTCTCTCCCTGTCTCTGGGATTAGGCTAAATCCAATTGCATCCTTCAAAACAAATACAGCTGCTGGTTAAACATCCCTTCTGATCTAGGAAGAAAGGGAGAGTCAGGTTCTTCGTGTCTTCTCAAATCCAGTTAAAACACAGGTGCCTGCAGGGTCTCTAATCTTATAACCTGACACATACAGAAAGTGCCCGTCAGAGCCTCAAACCAATTCCTGACACATGATGGGAGCCCTTCCCCTCACCTTTTAAATGGAATCAGTGCTGAGGGAAGTTCTTCTCCAGGTCATTTTAATCACTCAACCAAGAGCACCAAAAACCATAATCCAATTGATCTGCCTTTGTCGTCTCCCAATATTTGCGTTACTGACCTTCTTCTCAGCTTAAGTTAAATCAAGATCATCCCTGGTCAATCTTGTTGACCTACACTCCTCTGCTAATCATATTTAATGAAAATTGCAAGCATACCAAAATCATTTATAGGATGCAAGGGAAAAGAAGAGCCCTTCTCACCAAGGACAAAACACAACAAATCCAGGAGGCATTGGCTATCCTGACTATAAAACCAACAAACTTTTAAAGCTTATTTTATCTCTGCAGGTCACATAATGAATGATCACAACTTGAAGCATGTCTGGTTCAGAGAAAGAGATGGCCCAGCTCCTTATATGCATAATAATTAATACCTAATATATAGGAAATACTGAGATAATATTTGTTTCTAGCAGAATTTTATGCATTGTTTCTCAGAAGTGAATTTTTCCAGTGAACAGTCAGATATTCTTCTCTGTAACCAAGCAGGTTCCTATGAAGACAGAGAAATCAGGCAGCCAGAAAACAGTCGTCCATCATATTTTAATTTCTCTTCTAGCTATCTATCTAACTATCTATGTAGCTGGTGAACCAGTCAATCTGCTTCAAAACCAGCTTTCTACTTTCATTTGAGATCTTTTCTGCAGCAGCTCATGTTCCTATGATATTTCCAGGACAGTCCAGGACATTTCTTGTAGGAAATCAAGGCACAGAAAATTCTCAAAATCTTGTGCATCTAGGCCCAAATATAAAAAAGAATACGGGGTTCGACCTGAGACTTTAGAAAAGGCTTCTAAATTTAGAGACCATGAGCAAGAATGTGGGTTTGTATAAACATATTAAGCTAGGTAGTGGAAAGTTTTAAGGTTTTAAAGTTTGGACATAGAAGTAGTTACAGAAATAGTAAAAAAGTTTTAAGGTGCAGGAAGTAGTTTGCGTGTCACTATATGATTGGATTAAAAAGTCCACATTGGGGCAGGACGTGTGACACAGTTTAATTAGCCATTGGTGTGAAAGTTAAAACAATATGGATGGCAGTAGATTATTGGCTAATAAATCTTTAAAACCCCTTGTAACCTGTGGCCTTGTGACCACTGATGACCACTGGGCCACCAACTCCTGGCGTATGTGGTAAAGACATTCTCACTCCCTGAGACTGAGGCGATAAATCATGTTTTAAGACATCTCCCAGTGGTTCCATCTCTCTTAACATCCAAAAAAATTCTAAAATGTTTCTTCTTACCACTAAGATAAAAGTGGGAGCTGTTTCACTGGAGCTGTTCCAAGCAAGGAAGGAAGAACAGGCCGAAGCTGAGAACTCAAGTGCGGCTGTGGCTCAGCAACCAGCACCTGCGGCAAATTCAAAAACCTGAGAGAAACCATGGAGAGCAGCCACAGGCCTGGAGCTCAGGAAAGCTTTTTGGCAGGACCCAGCGGGAGACTGGATGCCACTGCAGAGGTGAAGGACAAGGGAAAGGCTGAGTGGCCGATGGTACAAACGTGGTGGTGCATTCCCCCTGCCCTGCCCAGGCTGCTCTGTGTCAGAGAAATGCTCAGCACTGACAGCAGCCCCTGGGCTCAGCTCCTCCCCAGCTCATCAGAAACACTCTCTGCTCCTAGCAGCCGCTGCTGTCCCACCAGCTCCTGTTTTCCTCAGGAACAGCCTCGGAAAATGGTTTTCTTGCCACAATGGCAGAACATTCCTGTTCTCACACTTCCAGAGAAAGCACCGCCCCACAGTGCGGCCGACATGAAACATTGTTATGACCAAAGGCCCTCTCTGGGGGCTCGATAAACCCATAAAGGGCTCCAAAATGGGCCCTTGGGGCTCTCCTGGGCTCAGCAGCTGTGAGCAGAGCCTCCCTGTGAGGGGGACGCCTGTCAGAGCAGCCAACTCCCAGTTTCTGTTCTGGGAGCATCCCTGGCTGCCACAAGTCCTGGGCCCAACCCTCACTCCTCAGGGCCCGACCTTGGCCTGGCGGGGCTGCAGGGGCATCCCAAGGGAGCATTTCACTGACCCCGAGGGGAATCCCTCACCGGGGCCCTGCCTGCACAGACTCTTTGTGCCTGTCTGCATGCACCTGCTCCTGTGCTACAGCAAATCTGGGAGAAATGCTGCTTGCTTAGATGCTTAAGTACCGTGGATATCTAAGTAATTTAGGGTCGTAAGGAAGGTTAAGTTGTAGATTTACTTAAATGCTGCTAAGTGTCGTTCTTTTGCTAGGTTGCTAAGTTTAACATAAGTTATAAGCTTACTTCAGTGCTGCTGAGTGTTGATCTTTGCTAAATTGCTAAGTGTAACTTCAGAATTATAACTTTGGTTCAATGCTGTTAAGTGTTATTCCTCTGTTAAGTTGTTAAGGTTAAGGTATAAATTGTTTTGGGTATAATCTAAGTTAAGTAGAAGTTAAGTGTTGCTCCTTTGTTAAGTTGTAAGCTTTAAGGCATACATTCAGTTAAAGCACTGTTAAGTCTGAATGTTGTCGAGCTTTTGGGCTGTGTTCCTTTTATGCTTGCCCTCACTGTCTTTTCACACACACACACACACACACACACACACACACACGCAGATAGTTCTCAGTTCATTTCTCTTTTGATTGCCTGGATTTTATTTACTTTGGCTGTCGCTTGCTTTTCCTTGTTGCACCTTAATTGTCCTGTAAGCAGTAGAATGAATCTTTCCAACAAACTTTGTCATGCTTTCTCTTAACATTAAATCTGGCTTTTGCAGATACTCTTACTAAGGATTTTTTAAGCAATCTCAGATACTCGCTACTAACAGCAAAACTGCTTTCCACCATCTCCATCACTTCTGAGGTGCCAGGAGATGCAGGAAACTGACAGGAGAAAGTCACATCCCACACATCTGCTGCAAGGAAGATTGTGGAAAGCACAGATCTGTCAGCTTCACCTCATTCCCTCAAGCTTCTTCATCTTGTTAAGGATCCAGGCTCTTGCAGAACAGTTTGAGACCAGGAAAATGCATAAAGGGTCTTCTAAGGGAAAGCCAGAGCTGCCCTGATCCCTTTCCACAGTGAAACAAGGGGCCATGTGGACAAGGGAAGGACAGTGGGTGCTGTTTACCTTTTTTTAAAGTAAGGTCATGGGTAGAGCCTTCCACAAAAGTCTTCTGGCCTAAGTGAAGAGACATGGGATTGATAAGAGCATGAGGTGGGCAGAAAGGGGGCTGGAAAACTGGTCTCAGGATGTGGTGGTTGGTGGTAAAAAGTCCAGCCAGGGGGTGGTCAGTCCTAGTGGTGACCCCCAGGGACTGGTACTGATATTGTGATGACAGGACAGGGAACATCCTCAGCAGGTCTGTAGACAGTGTCAGACTGGGATGCAACCTGGTACACTGAAGGGGAGGGCTGTGATTCCAGGAGAAGTGCCCAGAGCCCTGGGCAAACACCTCCAGTTGGTCATAAACTGGAAAATATTGCTCTCCACAGTGGCCTAATGGGAGGGTGGAGAGGAGGCAGAGCAGACTCTCTTCTCAGAGCTGTGCTCCAGTGGATAAAGAGGCAACAAGAACAAGCCAAAATATCAAAAACTCTGATTAGATAGAAGGAAAAATGGTTGCCAGTGGTGTGGTCAAAAACTTGCACAGATTTCCCAGGGACACTGTGGAATTTTCATGCTTGGAGACAGCAAATCCTGGCTGGAAAAGGCCCTGAGTGACCTCCTGTAACTGCACCTGTCCTGACTGACATTGGACTTGGTGACCTTTGGAGGTCCTTCCCAACCTGTAATGTTATTTTCTGTCTCCATGATATGGCAGTATATCCAGTGCTACTGTTTGTCCTGGATGGAGTAGGAAAGCAAGGAGAAGAGGGAAATTTGTTATAAGGCCCATGTGTCTGGGTTAGCAGTTCCCTGACATTCCCTTTCAATCATTAGCCACAGGCCATTATTTCTGCTTGTCTGAGTACCCTTGACGTGTATGAGCTAAAAAAAAAAAAAGTAGAATAAAGTGCCTAAAATGTTTTGCCAATGAGAAAATTTGATGATAGAATGTCTCCTCAAACTGTCCTTGTCCTGTATTCTCCTTCCTGGGAAGTTTTTAACTTCTCTTACTTTCTGACTTAAAATACCTCTGACTTTGTCCACTGTGCATCCCAATTAGACAGAAGAATAAGCTGTTGTTAAGCTGTATCTTGTCAGACTCTTGCAAGAACAGAAAAAAAAAGAGAAATTCTGCTGCCTCTTCTCCTTTCTTATATGACTCAGAGCTCTTGCATAACAACTAAAGCAAAGTTATGCCTTGATGAGAGAGGTCAGGGCCTTTGGAACAGAGAAGAAAAATTCAATCGAAAAATCAGTTCTATATTTGGAACAACAACAGCAACAACAAAAAGCCTTTTCAAAGGAAAGGTAAGTTCATAAATATTTTGTAAACTTGCTGTAAGCTTGATTAGGAACCTGAAAGTGCCTAACTTTATTTAATATCCTGCCAACTTCAATCTGTTTTTTACTCTTCTAAGCAACTGTCTGCACCAGGATGCTGTTCCCTGTCCTTGGAAAACACATGTTAACCCTATTAGCAGAACAGAAGGGAAAAGCTGAAGTGAAAAGCTCCTCTCCCTTGATCTGCACAAACACCTTGAAAGCTGTTGACATGTTTGGATTAGAGTCTAAGTCTACAGCATGTTGGAGCTACACTTCTGGCATTTCTAATGACACTGTTTCAGGAGACTCCATAAACTCCGAATCTTCACCTAATGGGGAGTTGGCAGTGAATTAGTCCCTTTAAACCTGAAAGATATGATCCAACCTCCAAGTTAACAGGCATTTTCTAAATGTTTTACCATGTTGCATCAATGCTTGTGCAACACTCTGTGATGGAACAGGCCTCGACTTCTCTTATGTCAGTTAATTTGTTTAATTACTGATACTGCATCCAGCCTGGGCATCCCAGCACAGAAAGGACCTGGAGCTGCTGGATTGAGTCCAGAGAAAGCACCAGGATGATCTGAGGGGATGGAGCAGCTCTGCTGGGAGGAAAGGCTGGGAGAGTTGGGATTGTTCAGCCTGGAGAAGCCCTGGGGTGACAGAGAGTTTAGTTTAGATGGGATATTGGGAAGGAATTGTTCCCTGTGAGGGTGACGAGGCCCTGGCACAGGGTGCCCAGAGAAGCTGTGGCTGCCCCTGGATCCCTGGAAGTGTCCAAGGCCAGGTTGGATGGGGCTTGGAGCAGCCTGGGCTAGTGGAAGGTGTCCCTGCCCATGGCAGGAGGTGGAATGGGATGAGCTTTAAGGTCCCTCCAAACTATTCCGTGATTTTGTGACTCCTCTGTGATTTACTGGTGACTGTAAGTGTTGTAACCATTTGCTTCTACGCACAGAACAGCCATTCCCAATCCCAGGGATGGATGGGAGGCTTTCCCCAAAGGCTTTCCCAAAGCTTTTAATCCCTTTTCTAAGCACAGGTTTATCTCTAATGAAGCCCACAGTGGGCTGGGATGGCTCAGAGCATCCTTGCAGAGCTCTGGTATTCCCAGGCTGCAGGTTCTGATCCTGGGCTCGCTCAGCCAGAGCCTCCCTGGCCAAGAATCCACAGTCACACGGAAGATGGGCACATCCAGAGAAGCAGAACTTGCACCCAGTAGGAAGCTGAGGATATTTTCAGCCAGTTTTACACTTCCCTGAGGTATTTCCTGAGACTTTTAGAAGTTGACAGTCTGATTCTCAGCATACAATCTTCCCTGGGGTGTGGAAGTAAATGCTCAGGACACAGCCTTACAGTTGTCTGCTACAATGCCACTACAAAAAGGATATTAAAATCATTTTATTTCACTTTTTTTTTTCTTTTTTTTGAGGATGGATAAGACAGAGCAGATGTGAGGCCCTTCCCACATTTCCAGATTTTCCCTTTCTCCTGTCTCCTAATATTTTACTGACACATGCAGTAGCTGTATAAATATACTTCACCTGAAAGATTGGTGAGGAAAAAACCCATAGTTTTTGGGGAATTTGGGGAGTGATAAACTGAAAACTGGCTTCCTAATGGTTTACACAATAAAAACAGTATGGAAGAAATTGTTCAATTTATTTTGAGGCCAAGGATTGTTGTCCTGATATGGCAATAATAGGTACCTGCAGAAAATAATACAGTGATCACACAGCAATGAGACTCCTGAATAAAAATTAATAACAATAATTCCAAAACTGCTAAAGTTCAGGATTGTTTCGGACATCCATAAGAGCATGGAAAAGGGGCCATCACTCTGTTTCCTTTAGTGTATTCTCAATTGCTTTTGCCTGGTCTTGTATTTCTGTATGCAAGCCCAGGCTTGTTGGATAAGCACAAGCAGAATTAACACACCATGCATGACTTCTTAAAACCATGTAAGCTCTAAATTCCAGGTGACTCATCCCTACCTAACTTGCCCATCAATCATATTTTTTGCCCTGTGAAGCGCTCTTCTAGCAAGATAAATGCATGAGGAGGTGGATTGGACACACTACTCTTTAAATTATTCTCACATCTGTGCTTAAACAGTCAGCACTTCCATCCTCTGGAAATATTAAAGAGAGGAAAAATCCCCCCTTTCCCCTTAACTTGTCTTCCTTCTGTGCACAGAAAAGTCTCACAGACAAGATGGCTTTTAGAGAGTGGAGAAATTATGTCCTTCACTTAAACAATACTGAGCCATCGTTCACCTTACAAGGAGGTACAGAGTGTCACTAAAGAGCAACACTAAAATGCAATGCAATTTTGACGAGAATAATAGTTAAAATAAATGTTAAAGGGATGTGTTCCTTTTTCATATTTCTGTGTCAGTAACTCTGAAATTTCACCACCACTAAAAAAAAAAAAAAAAAGAAAAAAAAGTAAAAAAAAGGAGAGTATTTTTGTATTTTTTGAAGCAGTGGGAGCAAAGCTGTGGCAGTGGAGATTAAAATCAAGACCACAAATCTCACTGGTGTTGATATTCTGAAAATGGATTGACTTTTAATTTTTCCTTAAATTTGTGTCAAAAAGTTTTGTTGCCTAAATCTCTGCATTCTTTTATACCAGGTAAGAGTAAACTTTTGGATTTAAAATCTGCTGCTAACAATACCAGCTGCAGATAACCCCACATGCTCCTATAGACCACGAGTGTATTTTCACCCCATCTCTGCCACGTGGATCCCAACAGGTCTGATTTCCCTTGTAACCAAAGCCATAAGGAGTGTGTGACAAAACATTTTGGGAATTGAAGGGAGATGCCATTCCCAAGAAGATCTCTGAGTGTCTCCAGCACAGAAGTGTTTGCAGGATGGAAGCCGGAATGTGCAAACACAGCTGAGAGAGCTGGAAGGGATTTCGGAGCTTTTCTGTCTGCAGACAAATCTGGGATGTGCTTGGCACACCCTATGAGTTCCTCCACCTGTGCTCCAAAATTATCCAACACAATCCTGGGGCGACTGCTCCTTTGCTGGGAGCAAGTGGGAGATTGCCTGTAAATTGCCAAGAAGGCTGAAATATGGGAAGAGGAGAATTTTTATACAAAAACACGTGGCAGAAGTAAAGATTTTCCTTGGCTTTAAAATGAAATGCTGTTGGAGTACATAAATTGGCAAATACTTGTGCTGCTTTATTGGGACAAATGGTTGTTGTCTACTTTAATATACCCCTAAGTATTCCAATAAGGACACCAATAAGTCTGGAATACCTGCTCTCTCCTTGGATTGATATAAACAGCAAAAAGGCACTCCTTTGTTCCTGCACTGGGATTAAATGGCTTTTAAACACTATATTTGCACGTCTGCATGGGAGCAAAGCAACAAAAGAAAATTAAAGAAGTTTTCCCACCCCCATCCCTTTCTTTCAGTTAAGCTAAGGATGGAATATTGCATTTCCCCCAGAAATATTCTCCTGAACGTCAAAGAAAGGCTGGTTCTTAAGCAGCCTGTGGATTCTTTCTTAATAGAACCTAAAGTTATTATCCTACTTTTATTGGAGATATTCTGTGTGCACATGAACTCATATTTAGGGATGTAGAAAATGTGCCAACAGAAAGTTATCCATAAAAAACCTGTGTGTGTAGGAGCCATGCACAGTAGTTACAGATCTTTGACTTACTCGGAATTTGCTTCTTACCTCAGTCTGGTAAAATCACAGAATCAGGGAATATCCTGAGCTGGAAGGGACCCATGGGGAGCATGGAGTCCAACCCCTGGCCCTTCACACACACCCCAACAATCCCACCCTGTGCATCCCTGGGAGCATTGTCCAAACCCTCCTGGAGCTCTGGCAGCCTTGGGGCTGTGCCCATTCCCTGGGGAGCCTGGGCAGTGTCCAGCACCCTCTGGGGAAGAACCTTTCCCTGAGATCCAGCATAAACCTCCCTGGCACAGCTGCAGCTGTGAAATGGTGCTGCATTAATGTTTATCCAGATTTTGATGTGACCCTTCACAGATATTTTCCACATTTTAGCCATACCTTTCCTCTGGATGATGTTAAACACCTAAGAAGTTCCTTCTTCCTGGACTACCATGGCAAATATTTTGTTGGGGTTGTCCTCCCACTTATAAAAGGATATTAAAGTCAATCTACTATGACTGAGTTTAAATTTGTCACTGGAGCACATCTGGCTCAATGCTGCTGTCTGATACAGCTGGTTGTGGCTGGACTCCTCACTGGAGAGATACAAGCTGCTTGGAACATTCCCAAAGCATGGCATTTTATGGAATAAAAGCTTGGAAACCTGGGGAGTTCTTCAGGCAGGCAGGGACATTAAACATCAGCACATTTCTCTATCCAGCACTGAACATATGTGTGTGTGTGTGTATATTTATATATATATAAAATACATATATGAGCTGCAATACTTTATCACTGCTGTCTCATGAGAACTTTCTAACTAACTTTCACCTTCCTTTTTGCTGACACACAGACCCTGGAGCACCTAATTAACTCCTGAAAGGGAGAGTTTGGCCCCTTTGGAAAACATTATCCCAGCTTCTCTCAGGATTAATAACATCCTCACTGCAAATACCCCAGAGCTTGAACAGGCTCACCCTGAATATTTAAATTTTATGAAAGAGGGCTGCTCTGCCGTGCCACTTTGGGCACAGCTGAGATTTTACAGAAACAGGCCCAGAATTTATTTTCCACCATGTAAACAGGGTGGAATGGCACAATTTTAGTTCCACGTGGAAGCACAGCCATGTGTTCAGTGAAGCTGCCTCACGCACTGGAACGACAATTCCTTGGCTCACTGCCAAAGCCTGGAAACAGAGAAAAACCAGGTGCTTGTGTAAACACACATCCCGTTAGTTCCCTTTAAAAATCTCTGTATAATAACTTATTTCACATCAATACATTTGCAGTTTTCCCTCTTTTCCACCACAGCACTGCGAGTTACTTGTTTTGTTACAAAACATGTCAGTCCTCATACGAACTCAGTGCTTTACAGATAAAAAGCAAATAAAGAATCTCACAAAGTCTAATAAAATCTGACAAGCTGTTAAAAGCATAAGAGTTCTGCTAACTCTGCCTTTCCTGTGCTCGTGGAGGCTTTGCCATTAAAGGGTTTTAACAGGACAGAACATTTAAGCTATTCCTTCAATCAGTTGCCCTGTGGTAGGTGATGACACTCATATCCAATTAGAAGAGCAGCAAGTATATAATTACTGGAATTTCAAGGAAAAGAATATTGATATTTATGTGTAGTGGTTTAAATTATGCCCGTGTATTTTATGCTGTGCAATATGAATTAAATATATTTACTGGCAAAATGCTGTTAAAAAGCTGGAATGTTTACTTGAGTGACTAAGCACTTGTAGAAATAAAACATTAAGTTGTGAAAATGCTGTTGTAACAAGGTCAGTAAATCATGTTTGGGCTTTTAATGAACGAGCCATATTCAGTTTCTGGGTTTGCTGCTTTGCTATCACTGGTGTTTTCTGTGGGTGTATCCACCAGAACATTAAAAAAAAAAAAAACAAACAAAAAAACCAAAAACCACCAAAACCCTGCACTGCACATAGAGCAACAGAGTTTAACCAAAGAGGTGAAATTATAAAACAAATTAAATCATTTCACAGATTCACAGCAATAAAGAGAGATTGCAAATATTGAGCCCCAAATTCTTTCACTGACTGAGGAAGTCACTCAAGGTCAGAATATGGAATCTGAAGGACACTTCCAGCCCCAACAGTTTCATGACATCTACCTTCCTTTCCTTGGGAAAAGAGGGAGACAATAGATATTCCTTTGGGTGGTGTAGTGCATGATTCACAACCATAGTCTTTGTTAGAGGGATTGATTGCTAGATTCATTTTAAAATAAATACATTTTAATTGGGCAACTTCAGTATCTGCCTCCAGAAGCTGCTTAAAAATGATCAGGTAAGTACATAAATATTTCTGTTACTAAAGAAGCCTCTTGGCTCCAGCCAGCAGAGAAAATTCCACTTTTCATTGCTACGGCCCAAACCCACTTTTCTCACAAACCCTGACCATTTGCCTCAGAACTTCTGAAACAGAGCCAAAGAGTAAAAAACTTTTTTTTTTTCCCATAAAGCAGGAGAGATACAACACAATGACCTTGCAATTTCCACAGCCCCAGCCAGCCT
Source organism: Phylloscopus collybita (assembly GCA_027886175.1). Taxonomy (NCBI): domain Eukaryota; kingdom Metazoa; phylum Chordata; class Aves; order Passeriformes; family Phylloscopidae; genus Phylloscopus; species Phylloscopus collybita. The sequence goes on along the minus strand of JAJNNQ010000065.1, from coordinate 4,235,653 downwards.
AACCCTTGAAAAATGCAGCAGTGAAGTGAGTAGAACAGCTTGTGGAAAAGCCTGACATTCCCCACAGTTCCAGTTACACTCCCGTGCTCAGAACAGCCATTGCACCAGAAGGCTGGCCCAGATGACAGGAAAATAACAGCAAAAAAACCAATAAACAACCACATTTATTTCACTTTGAACCTAAGAGCTCTTCCAACAGCTGAACCTTGTCTCATTCACAGCACTCTATTTCTACATCATAACTTCCTCATTAGAACAGTAGTTTGCCAGACCTTAAATAAGCACTTTTACTGAGAATATAAGGATTAATCCTTTTTGCTATTACTTTCAATATTCCTTGTTAAAGAGCCATCCATATATGACATTTATTAATGTGTGTATACTGCATATTAATTCCAATTAAGTTCTACAGTGAATAACGCTAAGACCCTCAAATTAAGTGATTTAATTCCTTTCCTCATCTAATTGCCAAGACTATTATTTAATGTCTCTTGTTTTTTTCTCTCTATTAATCTGTTTGCTTTATTAAATTGCATTCAGTTGTTCCACTCAGAACTTGTACAGTTGAGAGGCAAAGTGAAGGTTTTATACAAAGGAGGAAAAGAATTTACATGGAAGGAGAAGGAAAAGCTGGTGGAGGGAACATCCAGATCATGGGGTACCTGTCACAAGTGGTCCTCTCTAAGTGAGGGGAGAGCTGGAAAGGGTCACTGAAGTGAAAGGATTGTTAATAATGGGAAGGAGGATAACCAAGGACCTGGAATGTACTGGTGGTGTTGGACCCCACTGGGGCTGCACAGGAAAACAGGATGAAGTTCCAGTCCAGCCTGGACTGGAGCTGACACAGATGAACTGCTAAAGCCAAAATGACAAAACTCTCAGCTTAACATTTTAATTTTAAGCACAACTGTGTCACCAGGCTTTTTAGATGCTGTTGTAACTAATGGTTACAAGCCCACACTGCTCTGAAAACCTTCTCCCTCTCACTGTTCCCTGCCCAGGTCATTCCATTTGTAAATGTTTGCTTGCATTTAGCATGCAGTGGGGATTTTTATTATTTCATTTTTCCCTTCTTTCCTCTCCTCCTGAAGGAAAGAAGCAGAGCAGGAAGGTTATGTGGGATTAAGGAGGCATGGTTCCTGTCCATTTCTAAGACTTTCCCATGACAAGGATGGTTGCTATGAATATAAAATCACAATTCTTTTTAAGACACAGTTTAGCTAAGGATGAAATAACGAAATAAATTAAAACTTATTTCACTGTAATACCTATGACTGAAATGCAGGCTGTAATTGCAGTATTTTTCTAGGCCTGTTCTCAAGGAATGTGCACGTTTGAAGCTCACGTTGTTCCTGTTGTGACTAAAATATTCTTTGCAATAAGGAGGTAAAATAATTGTATCATTTCTGCAAATGAATCCTGTTTTCAGAAATGAGCTGTGCAGTGGCAGAGACACATGCACTCTTTTCTGCATTCACAGTCTCCCCTCACACTGGTAATTGGATGCAGAGCCATTTTCACACTATTTTTCCCATCAGCTTGGAAAGCACCTTATGTTTTACCCCTGACATCAGTCAGTATGGACATACAGTGTGAAGGGCAGCAGCAATAACATTGATCCCTGCTCTGAATTCCAAAAGAGGTGTGTGCTCTGGGGGTATCTGACTTCCTTAGGAGAATACAGCACTGCTGAGTCAAAATGCTGCATGAAGCAGCTCGTTGTCCTTCAGTGTCCTGCCAATTACTGTCATTGCAGTGGGGGGAAAACAAGTCACCAAAAAAAGTCTTGGTTTCAGCTCCTTTCCACAAGTTATAAGCATGCAATGACTATTGGATTGATTTATGTCAGTCTGCCATTTTAATCCACAGGAAGCAGTAGTGTCTGAATGGCAGACAAGCTCTTTGCCAGGGCTGTTTTCTCTGCCATCCCACAAAACTTACCTGTAGACATTTTGAATGTCGTACCTGCACAAATTCATGTAATCATGGAATGGTTTGCATTGGAATGGACATTAAATCCCACCTTGTTCCAAATCCCTGCCAAATGCAGGGATGCCTTCCACTAGATCAGGGTGCTCAGGGCTTAAATTAACTTTAGGGAGCAGGGAAAGGAATGAAAACATAAACTCCTTGTTTCTTTCCACTTTTTTTTTTTTTTTCCTCTGTGGCCAGGGACAGGACCCAGGGAGCATTTGAACAGTGCCAGAGGAGGGTTAGGTTGGGTATCAGGGAAAGGTTCTTCCCCAGAGGGTGCTGGGCACTGCCCAGGCTCCCCAGGGAATGGGCACGGCCCCAGGGCTGCCAGAGCTCCAGGAGTGTTTGGACAGCACTCCCAGGGATGCACAGGGTGGGATTGTTGGGGTGTCTGGGCAGGGACAGGGGTTGGACTCTGTGATTCCTGTGTGTCCCTTCCAGCTCAGGATATTCCAGGATCCCATGGTATTTACCTTTCTGCCTTCAGCACAGCACATAAAATCCTGTAGATGCATCTTGTCATCAGCGGTTGCTGCTGAATGCCTTTTCTCCTGGCACCAGAAAGCCTCTCTGGGAATCAACAGTTGTGGGCATTTTGGTCCCCTCCACCTTGTTCTGCCCTGATGTCACATCTGTGCTCCCACACAGAGCCAATATCACAGCCCAGTGATGAGGTGGGTGCCTCCCCACCAGAGGGTTCTCCTCTCACTAAGAAGGTCATAGGGATCTTCAAAGTCCAACTCCTGGCCCAGCACAGGGCAACCCAACCTTTCTTTTGCGGGCCCAAACTCCTCTCTTGAGCAGCTGTGTGCCACACTGACACTTGCTTTTTCTCTCTGAGCATCACCCTGTCCACCCTAAAACACTCAGGTGTGGGGCAGTCCTGCTTTTCAGTGATGTTAAAAATAGAGGAGTGATGCTCTCGGAAGTGTGAGCTGTGGAGTGAGGACTGGGACAGGGCAATCCGCTCCTCTTTGGTCTCTCTCCAAGCATTTATTGCTTCCTAAGTGTTCTGTTTGCACAATCCTCTGCAGACCTCAGCTTTTCTCTAAAGATCTGAACTGCTGGCCTCTTGTTTGAGCTATGATCTTCTCTATATTCTTCACAGACTGTAGTATGGACTGATCTTGGAACCAGAATCAATCTTTTCTTGCAACCAGAAGAGTATTTTTACATGACAAAGCTTTTGTTTTAGGATCTCAGAGCTTTGCTCACTGAGGTCTAAAGAGTAATTCCTACTTTGAATTTTTGTTTTAACATTTGCAATTCACCTCATGAATTTTCTTCTGTTGTATTCTCTGTTGTCCCAGATAAGATCCACAAGAGTGACTCTCATGGTCCCTAATCTGAAAGAATAATTGTTTCTTAGATTTTTGGTTTGCTTAGATCCTTTATTTCCCTCTCCTATAAATCTTTAGCTTGAATCAGTGTGATTATGTAACAGACAAATCTGGCTCACTGCAAACCCAAGTGTGCTGTGTTTGCAAACCAAAAGATTTCTGAAATAAAGCTGGAAACTGGTGGAATATCTGTGGAGCTGCACCCATTTCTTTAAATTCAATCATTCACTTCAGCCCCTGTCTGAGTTTATCTAAGTGACAGAAAAGGGCTTTATTACTGTTGACTTCGGTTAAGAGAATGCACAATGAGATTCTTTAAATGACTTGGATGTGTTTGGACAGCTAATATGTCAAAAAGTCTATTATCTGTATTGACTACAACACTACAGAATGTTATAAAATTAATTATATTCTTCATAGGTTAACAATGATTGCCTCATTTAGAAATATAATTACCTATCACTGAGGTTTTCAGCCAGAAGGGTTTTTTTTTTAACAGTGTATAATAGCTTATTTTGTCAGACTTCATTTAAATCCTTTGCTGCTTTCTTCTCCTCCTTGTAAAAGTTTGATATTTTAGTTGACTTTTTTCTTTTTTGATGCCAGAGTTTTATTCCAGGAATTTAGTGTTGTTATGCACAAAGGACAGACTGACACTAAAGGAGCAGCCTGGCCAATAAAACAAGGAACCACCAAGTGACAGCATGTTATGGGATGCTCTGGGATATAATGGGATAGTCTGAGAAGTGTCCTCCTTCTTCAGATTTAAAAGAAGGGAAAATTATTATTCAGGAACAAAAAAGTATGATCCATCTCCTGAAACGGTCCTTCAAAGAGACAGAAGTAAGAAAATTAAAGCCTGATGATCTTTCCCATGATTTTCCAAAAAAAAAAAAACAACTCTTCCCGGGATTTCTGTTCTGATTTGAAGTTATTTTTTAGAAGCACAAGCATTATCCCCACAGACACATCAAAACCAAACCCACCTGAGAGAAACCACCATTTCCATGTGCATTTTAAAAGCACAGAAAAGAGAAAATAAGTGCTAAACATTGTCAAAGTTCATGTCAAGTTATGCAAACCATGGCTCCCCTGCCATCCCATTCCCAGGTCCATCTCTCTCCAGCCAGTGAGGCAATGAGAGCTGAGAAATGCTGAAGAGAGGCAGATAATGCCCTTTGTTCCTATTATTTATCCTGCAGACACAATTTTTCCCCCTCGATTGTATCAGAGCTCATCATTCTCCAGAGCTATTAATCTGGCATCTGTATCGACAGCGTGGGATTGTAAAAGATGTTATTTATTTCCTCTTGCCTTCCAGCTCCAATAGGAAAGGAATACTGAGCTGCCCCCAGCCTCAGGAACCAAGCAATACGAGGAAAATGATGGAGTGTGATAATTTACACACAAAGACATCAGATCCTGGCACTCAATACATTGGTTTTGCTTAAAAACTGCAGCAGTTTGGTCGGGGTTTTTTTCAGGTTTAGCTTAAAATTAGAATTTAGATGTTTGGATTGAAGCTGATTTAGCAGTTGAGATGCTGTTTTGCTTCAAAATCTCCCTTTAATAAAAGACACCACTAAAATTGGGGGGATCAGTAAAATAAATACAAGAGCAACGCTTGTGTGGCTTTTCATTCCCTCTCTGTGGTGTGGGTGATTATGGAAAATACATCTGTAAAACAAACACAGGCTGCTTCTTATGTAGGCACGGTGTGTCAAAACAAACAGCACCAATCTTTGGCTCAGATCTGGGCTTTTTAGCATAACCCCTTAAATCCAGCATAAAATCCAGCCCTGCATATAGATGTAATATTATAGATTCAGGTCAAAACCGTGTGAACTTGCACTCAATGCTTTTCTACATGAGCTGGACACCTCTAGAACCCTCTACCTGAGCATTTGGGATATTTTATTTCATTTTTATAAACTGAGCCCCTCAATTTGCTAAATGATCAGCCATATTCAGAAAACAAGCACTCGTTAATGATATCCATGTAGCAAAATACAGAGTAATTTACAAAGGTGTTAATGCCGAATATTTTACAGATATTTTACAGATATTTTTGCTGTGAGGGTGGTGAGGCCCTGGTACTGGCTGCCTGGAGAAGCTGTGGCTGCTCCTAAAACTGTTCCAGATCAGACTGGAGCAAACTGGGCTAGTGGAAGGTGTCCCTGCCCATGGCAGGGGGTGGAATAAGATGAACTCTAGGGTTCCTTTCCATCCTAAACCATTCCAGGAATCCATTATTCTATTTGATTTGGGTTGGTTTTTTGGGGGGTGGTTTGTTGTTGTTGTTGTTGTTGTTGTTTTGGTTTTTTTATTTGTTTGGTTTGGGGTTTTTTTTTTTTTTGTGGGGTTTTTTTTTGGTGGTTTTTTTGGGTTTGGTTTGTTTTTGGGTTTTTTTGTGGGGACAGTCTCTATTCTAGAGGCTATTCTTATTTCATCAGAGCTGAGCTTCTTTCCAACAGGGAGACCTCCATCAGGAGAGAGTTGGCAGCTGAGAAAGGGACTGATGGTCCAGCTATGGAGGGTGGATGGACTAAAAGTTTTGCTCAGATTTGAGGGAAGTGTGACTGGGGTGTGACTCCAGGAACGAGGGCTTGCCCCACTGATGATCCCCAGCCCTGAGCAGGGCACTGGTGACCTGAGTGATCCTTGGGATTTGGCAGCAGCCATCCATGAGGAGATCTCCTGGGCATCAAAGCCTGCTGGGTTTGTCTCCTGCAGCACAGCCAGGAGGGAGGAAATGAGCTGTGTTGGGAACTTTGCCTTTGGAAATGTCAGTCCTGGCAGGTCTAACAATCACCTAAACAAGAACTTGGGGAATCCCTCTGAATCCCATGGGGAGAGTTTGGCTTTTCCTGGGCTTTTGTTTTTTTGCAGCCCTCTGTACAGTTCCTACAAAACCTCCAATGCCAGGCTCTCCCCAGTGATTTTGTCTCTCCTGGATTGTCCCTACACAGAGCCAAGGAACGCTGGAATTGCTGAGAGGTGTGTTCCAGGAGGATTGTGACACACCTGCAAAGGAAACACAGGGAAGGATTCATCCTGCCTGCTGAGGGATTACAAATACCTGAACAGGCATAAACACATTTAATCCTCAACCTTCTGCTTGCCAAAGTGCAGGGAACCTTGGGACACAGCATTTCTCCCTTACAAGAAAGAGAATGATCTCTGGGATCACCATCCAGGTCATGGTACAGGGCATTTCCTCTGAGCACTGCTCAGTCTCAGACTGGACCATTTTCAAATAGACTCCGAGCTTTGGAAGTCTTCATTTCAGGATTTTATGGTTTAATGCTCTCTCAAAGTAACAAAACAGAGCAAACATCTTCTGAAGATCTCCACACCATGAAAGGGTAAAAGTAATTTAATCTTGGATCAATATTTGCAAGTGGTAAGTGGAAATTGCCACTCAGCAAGGATTTTGGCTCACACAGTTCCATTTCATTCTACTTTTGTGTGGTGCAAATCTGGGATAACATTCCCAGTGTTGGACTGCAGAGAGAGAAAAGAGGTACTTGCATTATTTATTCTCTGCTCTATATTATTATAGAGCCTTTTAAAATCATATACCATATATTATATGTGATATATCATCTATACAAATAAAATATATGGTAAATTTTGAATCTATTGAGGTGCCAGACCATGGATCCAGCTATGCAATTGAGCAGGTCACAAACTCAGCTGGTGCCACACTTGTTTTGCCATTTAGTGAATATGAATCTCCTTCTCATATATAAATTTATACATACATATTTAGACATACATAAAATAATATTATCTGTTAAATAAGTAGAAATTTAAAAGAGTTGTGGGCTTGCTGTCAGGGTTTTTTGTTGTTGTTTTGGTTTACAGTTGGGTTTTTTTTTTTTTTACTTCTTATTGAGAAGTAAAATTACTTACTGAGCTACAAAAATTAGGCAAATAAAAAGCAGACTAATGGCTGGTTTAACTCACTTCACCCCTGACTTTCTTTGTCCCTTGGTCAGTGTTTTGTACAAGATTCAGTGAGAACAGGAAAAAATTCCAAGGGCAAAAGTGTAGGAAGCTCACCTTGCAGCAGCCACAACATGTGGAGGTGTCAGAGCCGTGCCAGCAGCGGAGGAATTTCCTTAATGAAAAATTTCCCCAGGCATCCCCTCATGTCACTGGTGGTTCCCAGTGCAGATTACCCATCAGTTAGCACAAATTTGCTTTTTAATTGGCCTGTATTGCACCTGCCACATCCTGGCTCCCCAGCCTCCGAGGCACTGGCAAAAGGAGGAAGGTGGATATCTGGGGGGATTTCATTTAATGCATTCCAGGAAGGGCCTGCACAGCAACAATTAATGTTTAAAAGACAAGAATAATGTGCACCAGCACGAAGTGATGAGGAAGAGGGTAGGGGAGCTGGGGAGTAACTAATGAACAAGATTAATTAGCCACAGCAGAAAGATCTAAAGCCCCAGTGACTTCAGGGGGAAGCTTTAATTCTGTTGACTTTTGTGGGTCCTGGGAACAGCCCAAGAAGTCCAGGAGTAGGAGATTCATCAGCAAGGCTTAGTTTATCCAAGCTTACTTTTAAATGATGCCAAAATCAGTGTGTTCTGGAGGTAAACTGTGAATAGCCAGGCAAAGAAACCACAGGCAGCAGATGTGGGTGGCTGGCAAGACCCAGGAATGTGGGTGCAGTTCTCCTTCCCCTGGTACAGGATGCTCCAGGTCCCCTTTTCCCATTTCCTAAGAGTATGAAAATTGAACTTCAGTTGTGAAAGCTGGTCAGTGACTTCTCAGTTTTGTTCAGATGTCCCAATCATTTATTCTTCTCCCTTTCTTCCAGAATGGCTGGGCTCTCCTTGCTCAGATTGCTATGGAAGTCTTAGGGAATAGATGTTTTTATATAGAGAGCTATGTGTAAGTTCCTTGCAGTGAGTTCCTGGTGAATTCCACTCCCAAACCATGCAGCTTCCTGGCAGCACTGCCAGCAGAAGGAGCAATATGACTCCACAGCTCCCAGATGTTGTGATTCCAGAGAAATATTATCCTGCAGAAAGCACAGGCAGCTGGGATGCTAATTCCCAATGTTTGCATCTCATTAGGGGCTACAGGAACTGCAGAAGAGGGAAGGCAGTGGAGCTTCTCTAAGCTGGGTTTGTAAGGACAGTCTCAATTGAACATCAATCAATCAATAAATAAATAAGCTGCTTGGGAATTAAAAATAAAATTAAAACATAAATTCTAGGAAACTGAGTAATTTGTTTTAAATTATTGAAATCGGCAAAACTTGAATTTCAAGTTTTAATTGGTTTTGTTGAGGATTTTTCTACAGTTGACTGCATTTCCTTACTGTGAGTTTCATTCATAACCAGTTTCTCTGAAAGATTTATCTCCCTCTTCTCCTCATCCCACACCACTCCCTTGTCTCTGTAACTCATTTCCTTGGGATTGTTAAGATAACCATGCAGAGATGTTCCATGAGTTGGCAAAAAGCATTTTTCCCTCCAGAGTTAAATTCCAATTCATTGAGTGAACTGATCTGCCTCACTGACCCAAGTGTAGGACAGCAGTGGGAAGAGATGGTGCAGGGAGAAGGGAGGCAGGATTGCCCCAATTTCTTGTGGCTCTTCACCATTTTATATGCCCGTGGCATTCATTCCTTATTATTTTTCCCCTGCCATCCCCTTTCCCCAGGTGCCTGCACTATCTGTCTGTAGTGCCTTATTGAGTTCCTGCTTTATTTTCAGGAAAAACGAAGTTATTTAATAAAGACATCCAAAATAAAGATACTCAGATAGCAGCTGCATAAGTACATATTTGAAATTTTATCTTTGCAGTGCTGGTGTGTGTTGCAATATCTGTGATATATTGCTCTTCCGTTTGCCTTATAACAGACTCCCTATTATAGAGGCAAAATTTAATAAGGCCATGTACATTAACATTATGGCATAATTTCCTGGCTGCCAGACAGGAGAGATTTTGAATGTTAAACTGTGTTTGATATGTTAATATAGGATGTAAGTGCCAAATGGGGCTCTATTAACAACACTTGCTTAAAATATTTTCCAATTTTCCTGTTCAACTGGGATGCGGAGAGAAAGGCACTTGGTTGGAAGGGAAGGAACTGGGAGCTGTTGGATATAATTTAACTGCAGCCCAGTTGGTGGAGCTGGGAGCTGTCTGTGGGAAAATCCAGCAAGCAGGAGAGCACATCTTGCTAATGGCACAGGGATGAGCAGCGAGGAGTCTGTGAGCAGCAGATTCCTGCTTTCAGGAGAGAATGGAATTTAATTGTCATCAGGCACTTTCTCAGCTGTCAGAGATGTTTTGAAATAGATGGGCTCCACTAGGACACTATTCCACCTCACCTCCTGAATTGCCAGATATATAACCTGGCAGGAATGTGGAGGTGGGCAGGTCAGGCTCTGCTCCCAGGGAACAGGGACAGGAGGAGAGGGAACGGCCTCAGGCTGGGCCAGGCGAGGCTCAGGTTGGACATCAGCAGGAATTTCTCCATGGAAAGGGTGATCAGGCCTTGTCAGGGGTTGCCCAGGGAGGTGTTGGAGTGCCCATCCCTGGAGGTGTCCCAGGAAGGGCTGGAGGTGGCACTCAGTGCTCTGGGCTGGGGACAAGGTGGAGATCAGGCACAGCTTGGACTTCATGATCCTGGACATTTTTCCAAACTCCATGACCCTGGGATTCTGAATCTCCATATTTCCTTGTAACGCCAGATGCACAATGGGAACTGTAAAAAAGACAGGAAAAATGAGAAGCCTGCATAGATCAACATCTCTAGAAAAAAATTCCACCTCTTCCAGGTCTCTCATTTTGACTCAGGACAAATTGCTTCTCTTTTTCCTCTGATAGCACCTACTCTGTTTCTACAGCTTTTGGTTAGGTACCTCATATTGTGGGTTGGTAAAATCTACATGGCACCACCAGAGAAATAATACTAATACTAGTTAAGTGTAAATGGAACTGCTTCTATAAGCACAGAGAATGGTTTTTCCTGGATGAGATTAAAACAGTTCCTTAATTTTTTTACAAGTCTACAGGTTAAGCTGCTACAGGGCAGTCGTACCTGTCTTCCAGCTCAAAGAGCAAACATCATAATGCCTGAAAATACACTGAGGGAGCCTTTGTTCTGCCTGAATGCTGGGGACAGCATTAATCTCTAGTCCTCCTATTGCTGCTTGTATGTGTCACAGAATCATGGAATCATGGAATGGTTTGGATTGGAAGGGACCTTAAAGCCCATTCAGTGCCACCTCCTGCCATGGGCAGGGACATTTCACTAACCCAGGTGGCTCCAAGCCCCATCCAGCCTGGCCTTGGACACTTCCAGGGATCCAGGGGCAGCCACAGCTTCTCTGGGCACCCTGTGCCAGGGCCTCCCCACCCCCACAGAGAGGAATTCCTTCTCAATATCCCATCTGAGCCTGCCCTCCAGGAAACCATTCCCCCTTGTCCTGTCACTCCATCCATTGGAAACAGTCTCTCTATTTTTTGTCAGCCCCTTCAGGCCCTGCAAGGCCAGAGTGTGACAGTGAGGTCACCCCAAAGCTTCTCCTCTCCAGGTGAACAATCCCAACTCTCCCAGCCTCTCCTCCCAGCAGAGCTGCTCCATCCCTCTGCTCATCCTGGAGCCTCCTCTGGGCTCTCTCCAGCAGCTCCAGGTGCCCCCTGTGCTGGGCCCAGGGCTGGGGCAGCTCTGCAGGTGGGGTCTCACCTGAGCACAGGGGCAGAGGGGCAGAATCCCAATCCTTTTCCTGCCACCCATGCTGGGGGCTCAGCCCAGGGCACGAGGGGTTCTGGGGTGGGGCAGCTCCAGCTCTCACCCACAGCAGCCCCAGGTGCTTCTCCCAGGGCTGCTCCCTCTGCTTCTCCCCAGCCTGGATTGATCCTGGGGGTTGCCCTGACCAGGTCCTGTTAAACCTCCTGGGATTCCCATGGGCCACTCCTGGAGCTTGTCCAGGTCCCTCTGGATGTCCCCACCCTTCAGAGGTGTCACTGCACCCTCAGCCTGGTGTTACCTGCAAAGCTGAGGGTGCTCTCCATCATCTGTGTCAATAATGCAGATATTAAATAGAAATGTATTTACACTTGGTATGTTTGCATGTTTGTAGCTAAAATCTGCCTGCATGATAAAGGAATGGCAGGATCCTGACACAGCCTCTCCTCAGCAGGGCTGACATCCAGGATCTCAGCCTGGGCACGGGGCTGACCCCGAGCTACAGCCAGCTGGAGGTTTGGCTTTGTCAATCACATGTGGCATTTAAAGCAATTTCTCGCCTTCACAGGCTCCCACCCTTGATAATGTCAGAAGCAGAGCAAAGGATGCTGTCAAAAATCAAAAAGGCACCTGAATTTCCCTTCTCAATAAACCCCCTTCTGCACTGGGAATTGTTTAGAGATACCCTGAGAATGAAGGAAAACTTCAAATCTCTTCCTGCCTCCATCACAGTAAGAACATAATGACACTCTAATGGTGTCAAAATTGGAGAACTAAAATTGGGGAGAAAATTTTATGAGTTAGGGTTTTGGGTTTTTTGTTTTGTTTTTTTCTCTAAAAAAACCCCTTTTTCTAAGGGTCTCTTTAGGTTCCAGCTGCAGTTTGAGGAAACACTTTTCAATCACTAGTCCTTGTCAGAGATTTAAAGCCGATAAGAGCACCAACAATTGCAAAGGACAGTCAAATCTGCAGTTTATTTTGGAAATACTTTGGGAATTTTGCAGCTCCAGAGTCCTCAGCAATGGAACAACTCTCAGAGGACTTGAAATAATTCCTCCCTGCAGGTCACACATAATTTCTGACTGTGTAACTCCCTAAATGAGCTGTTAAAATAATGACTGCTTTGTGATTTTTTTTAATTTTCTTAGGGGCAGCCACTGGATTGTCTTACAAATAATTTAATGTGTGGGAGTTGCAGCAAAACGCTGTCACTTCTTTTTTATTGTTGAAACTCATCACGAATCATTAAATTGAAACCAGGCAACCAAGGGAAAAAAATGAGTTTTGACAAAAGTAGAGCCATGCTGGAAAAAAAAACCCCAAACCCTGACACTTCTGTACAGTGGCACAGACCTTGAATATTTTGGGGATTTTCTTTTTCTTCCATCATCTGATTTCTAAAATTTTCAGTTTGGGATTTGTTTAATTTAGAGTACACAGCCCCAAGATGTTGAAGAAGCAACGATCATTCCAGTTTGGGAAGGAGAGTTGGAAGTCTAACTTTCACACTCAGTCCTGGCCCATATGAGTAGATATCCTGGCAGTGTCTGCAAACAGCTTTAAAACACCTCAATCTTGACCTAAAATGCCTTGGTTATTTTTATCACTCCAGCTGGAACTGCACATCTTGGTCAAAATGCACAAAAAAAATGGTCTAAGCTGTGAATCAAGATGAGAGAGAAACAAAATGGGTAATTCCAAAAGAAAACTATTCAGAGTAATGGACAAGAAAGAAAATTATTAAAGAGGACATGTGTGTTGAACCTCTCCCTATTCAGGCATTGCTGAAACAATTCCTTGTGTTGGTCAAAGAAAACACTTATGATAAAATGTTGGATATTGCACCTCTCTGATTTATTTCACCTCAGACTTAGGAAATTAAGTAAATTGTCTTGACTTCAGTGAAGTATTGGATGTAATATCACATTCCCAAATTATTGGTTAGGATGAAGATGGTGGGAAATGACACAACAGCCCTGAGATAAGTATGGAAAGAGCCAGACTTTGCCCTTAATGACAGAGCTGTAAAATGAGAACTTCCCCAAGCAGAGCCTCAGGATTCCTAATGAGGTTTTCTGGGATAGCAGCTCCCAAGGCTGTCCTTTGCAGAGCCCTGTTGGTAAATTGGTGTCTGTGACCCAGAGGTATCCAAGTGTTCCTCTCCTGTCCCAGGCACTGGCCAGGGATCCCCAGAGCCAGGCAGTCTTGGGGTGAAGAGCCTGATGGGGACAGACATGTCCTGGTGTCCCCTGTGGCTGATAACCCACCAGGGCCAGGCAGCTATTCCATAGAATCAGAAAGGCTCTGGAGAAGGCCTCCAAGATCCTCAAGGCCGCAGGAATGGGTGTCACTTGGAATAGCCAGTGAGGATAAAATTCCCAAAGCTCACCATTAACGTTTCCAAGTTTGGGGACATTGTGGATGTCAGTCTGGGGACTTTCTTTGTTGTTTGGGGGGTTTTTGCCTTCAGTTTTCTCCAACTGCAGCTGAACATACCCAGCTCCATCCTCCTGGCTGTGATGGATGTGCTGCCCTCTTTTCTCAGCTCTGGTGCCAAGTCCAGGGAAAGCTCAGCCCCCAACCTGCCCCTGTGCTGTTCCCCAGCCCTGTCCCACATTTATCAGTGCAATAAAGCACCTGCAAGCTGCCTCCACTGAGATTTGCTTGGTTGTTAGCTTGTTTTATAAACACGCCAGGTGATTTATTTCAGACTTTCCCTATCAGGTTCGCCTGACAGAACATTGCTGAGATAATTTACAATTTGTTTCCATTGATGTGTACTTTTTAGCACTTCCCAACAACAGACGACCGCTAATAAATAGGAGATGAATTATATTAATCCTTTCTGTCATTGATAGAAATGTTTTCTCCCCCCTTCATATTTCAACTCAGTCATATCATTGTCTGCTGAGTTATTGGAATGTGGGAAAACAAGGTTTTTTAGAAGTATTAGAGAGATCCTATTTTTTCCTCACAGGGACACCAAACACCTGCCTTCAAAGATAATGGCAGTAACAATTATTTGCATCATAGGCCAAGCTGACTTGATAGCTGGAAGCTGCTGTTCTTATCTCTGAGCCTCCCAACCTGCCCCCAGTGAGACAACCACACAGGAAACGCTCTGTCATTTCTCTCTGTGACACCAAACTTTGGGGAATGTGTGGGACCTGACACGAAGGAAAATCAGCTGCAAGGTTGCCTTTCGTGTTCATTTTAGGTATGCAAATAAACAGTGGGGTCTAAGTGAGCAAATAAAAACAAATATGTAAATGTTGTTTCTCAAAAAGAAGTGTAAACTCATAATCAACTCCCCTAACAGACCATCAGCTGCTGGAGGCCCAGCCAGCAGAGGGGAGTTGATACCTCAGAATGATGCCTTCAGTTTTAACTTTAAAATTTTTCAGATTCTGCACTGCCCAGGGGTGCAGTTCTGAGCCTCACATTCAGTGTCACTCAGCTCTCTTCACAGAGCAGGGAGACAAAACAAATCCTTTTCCTGCTGAACACCAAGGAGAACGGGTACAAGTCTCAGGCCCAAAAGCACAAACAACAGTGGACTGAAGAGAGAAAACAAGAAGGATGAGACTTCACAACCTGGAGCTATAATTGGACAATTAAACCCCAATATGCAAATGGGCCAAAACTTACAAAAGTGTGAGACCTTGTGACCAGGCAGCCATTTTGTGACCATTTTGGGTCCACCTTGGGTGTCAGGCCCTGTCCTGCCCAAGGTGTATCCTGGAGGCCTTTCAATAAATCCCTGCTTTATTCTCCAGCTCTGCCCAGTCTCTGTTCCAGGTCAGCCTGATAAGGCATCAAGCAGAGCAGAGGTAACAACCACTCAAGTTGTTCTCACACTTTGCCATGAAGGGGATCCGCAGGGTGAACAGCTCGGGTGTGCTTTACCCAAATCACAGTTCTGTTGCTGTATTAACGCCATCAAACATAAGGAGAGGGTTTAGATGGCATATTCAGATGGAATCCTTTCCTGTGAGGGTGGGGAAGCCCTGGCACAGGGTGCCCAGAGAAGCTGTGGCTGTCCCTGCCCTGCTCCTCCTGCACTTTCTATGGAAAAAGGGAGGCTGTCACACAGGTCAGAAAGCATCAAAAGGTCTGATTTTTCAAACAGCAGTTTGAGGAGTGCATTTCTGTAATATATTCATCAAGAAAAGATTATAAAGGCAAGAAATGGAAGTGATAAGACCCAGATGGGACAAACAACTATTTTTAGTATCATGTCCTGATCTATCCATTGCCTTACTGAAAATTTCAGTCCTGAATCAGCACTCTGTCAAACAGCTGGCAGAATGCACACCAAATGTAAGTTTTATGAGTCCCACCATCCAAAAGCTGCTGCCATCCTTTTATGAGCCGGATGCTGGATATCCCTCCTTTAAATTCTGTTCTGTCAGCAGAGCAATCCCATGCCCAGATTGGTGTCTGTGTGTGTGTACACTGTCTCCAAGTGGCATTTTTTAAGCAAAAGTATCTTGAACTGGCTGACATGGGTTGTTTTGCTGTGCAAAAGGAACAATTTGGCATGGACAAAAGCTGCATTTCCCTGTGCTGTTATCAACAATAAATGGTTTTCACATCGTCAGCTGTTCTAACACCAGTGTACATATCCAGAGCAGGCTTTCTGTCAGGTTTTTATTATATATCTCCATGCCCGGGTCTATCTCAGCTCCATCTCTCAGCACTCCCTGATTTCTGATACAGATTTATCTCCCTCCCCTCGGCACTGTCGTGTGCTCCCTTTTATGGCTGTGAAATATTTGCAGGGCAATCCCTGAGTCACAAAGCACAGGGCAGGGAACAGCACCCTGTGTTCACAACATGCAAATCCGCTCCCCCCTTTCCCATCCTTCCCGGCTCCGTGGATTTACTGTGTCCTGTTTGCCTCTCTCTGGCTCCTTGTGCTGGGTGGTGTTTCTCAGATTTAGAGCTTGGCAGGCTGAGAAATGTAATCCTGGTTCTAGCAGCAGACTGTGGAGCCTTGGCAGGGCTGCCTACACAGATGCAAATAGACTGGAAGTGCTCATTATCTGAGGAACCCTCAGCTCTTCAAAAGCAAACAAACCTCTTTTTTTTTCTCTCCCTTTCTTCCCACTGCGCCACACTTCCATGTAAAAATAAGGCAAGAATATCACTTCAGAAATATCTTTCGGGCTCTACAAAAATACAGCAAGCTCCTAGCCTTTTCCTAAACATCCCATAAATTTTATGCATTCCCCAAATTCTCTTCCCCCAGGCAGAGATGAGAGGTGACCTGGGGAGAGGTGACTCACGGCAGAAGTGCCACCGGGATGGTCTTCCAGTACAGCCAGGTCAGAGACTGGGCTTTGGGGTCCCTCCCCTATCCTTCCTTGCCCTGCATTATGCCTCTGTGTTCCACAGAATATTTAGAAATCAGACTTTTATCCCAGGTTTGGAAAACAACACCCAGGTTTGGACAGGTGTTTTGGGAGCATTGTCCTAAAACTGTTAACGAAGGGATTTTGCACTCCTCATTCCAGACAAACACAGGACCCTATTTGGAATAAGAGAGATGAAAAAGACTTTCATTCACCAAGCAGAATATAAATAATATCAAGGCTGACTGGGGGTGAAAGGCCTGACAGCATGAGGGATGGCTGCTGCTGTTTGCTTGGCCCCATGCTCTGCTAAAGAGAGAAAAGTACCCAGCCCTGAACCACGGAACAGGCAGAGCAGGAGCACACAGCTGAGGGAGGCAAAACAAAACCGGGGTGGATCTCATTTTTATAGTATAATTCAGAGAGAAAACTGCAGTTAAAATGTTTCAAATGTCCCCCGGGGTGTGATTAAAATCCTTGAGTCCACTGGGATTTTTCAAGTGCAAGTGTAATTGTGTTCAAAGGATTCTACTCAGCTGAAGAGGAATGAAGCTCAAAACTGCACCACGCTCAAAATGCAGCCTGCTCTCCACCTTTGTCCCAGCTGCTGACATGACCTAAGTGTGTCCTGGTGACAACAGCAATAAGACACACTGTGAATGTCCTTCTTGCCTTGTTTTCTTATTTGGATCTCCATCCAACATGATGAAAGAGGAAAAGGAAACACTAATTAGGAACTAAAAATAGCACTAGGAATATCAGGAACATAGAGAAGCTGTGGCTGCCTCATCCCTGGAAGTGTCCAAGGCCAGGTTGGACAGGGCTTGGAGAAAGCTGGGATGGTGGAAGGTGTGGGACTGGAAGGGAGTGGGACTGGATGGGCCTAATGTCACTCCAACACAAACCATTCTGTGACTCCATGATTATCTTTTCTCCCAGATAACAGATTCTTGGGAGTAAGGCTTAAGGTATTTAGCCAGGTGTTTCATTTCAAAGTATCTGGCCTATGAAAGGAACTTATGGAAAAGAAGTTCTTTGAAAAAAAATGAGCACCAACTTTGAAAAAAGTAGCACTGTGGTGCATCCTGGTTCCCAAACAACAGGAGTCTGAGGATGATTTTCCAAGACTTTAGCAGGCACAGAAATAAGTGGGTTTTTTTAAGGGAAGAAGTGTTTATAGCTAAGCAGAAGACTCTCCTTGGAGCTTACCAGGAGACCTCCCTGAGTGAAACAATTTTTCTCCTGGCTCAAGGGTAGATTTATAGGCACCAGATGCAGAAAAACGGTTCATGACCATTTTTTCCCTGCAGGAAGGCTGAGCAGTCAGGACCAAACGGGGCCTCAGCACACGCAAACGCAGAGCCAACGGAGCATGAGATAATATTTCGAATGAAAAGCATCCAAGGCACACGCAGAGACTCATTCATGGAAATGGTGCCATCTGCAGCAGTGCAGATTTAACTCACAAACACCTGCGGGGCTGAGGTAACAGGGGCCAGGTTGTTTTCCAGAGTTCTTTACCTACATCAAAACTCCTTTAAGGCCATTAATGGAGTGGAGGCACAGATGGAAGCAGACGTGGCTGAAAACACCTCTTTTCTAAGTCCACTTCCCTTTACATTTGCAAACCAAGTGGGATGTTCCAGCAGTGAGCAGTGAGTGAGCAAAGCGAGAAATAGGCCAAAGAAATCAGGAGGCTGTAACTGCAATTGTAATGATCATGGAATCACAGAACCATGGAATGGTTTGGGATGGAAGGACCTTAAAGCCCATCCAGTGCCACCCCTGCCATGGGCAGGGACACCTTCCACTGTCCCAGGTTGTACCAAGCCCCATCCAGTCTGGCCTTGGACACTGCCAGGGATCCAGGGGCAGCCACAGCTTCTCTGGGCACCCTGTGCCAGGGACTCAGCACCCTCACAGGGAACAATTCCTTCCCAATATCCCATCTAACCCTGTCCTCTAGCACTGGGAAGCCATTCCCCCTTGTCCTGTCACTCCAGGCCCTTAAATAGTGTCTCTTCATCTTTCTTGTCAGGTATTGAATAGATCCCTAGTAGGACAGTAGGAAAGATGAAAGTAGCAGGAATTTATTGGACAAAATTTGTGAATGACCAACAAAAAGCCTCTCATGCACCATAGAACACAATCAAGGAAAAAAAAAAAACTGAATTGAAGCCCACCTCTGGTGGAGTTTTGGGGGCAAACTCCTCCTCTCTGCTCAAGCTTGCTTGGTGATTCCACTGTGAGGCCTTCCTGCACTGCACTATCTCTGCTTGGTTTTCCTTGATATTGCTACATACTCTCTTCCAAAAATGTTCAAGTTTTGGAGATATTAATTTATTTAATCATTAACCTGACAAAAAGAAAAGGGAATAGAATGTAATTTTAAAAACAAAAAACAAAACCAACACAAACAAACAAAAAACCTAAAACCAAACCAAACAAACCCCCCAACTATTTGATTTTCAAAATTCAGCTGAACTCCCTGGAACAATGGAGAAGCAGAATCATTTAAGGGACTTTATCTGGAACTCCCATTCCTGCCTGAACACTGGATGGGGCTTGGAGCAACCTGGTCTAGTTGTAGACAGTGGCATCCCTGTCTACAGCAGCAGGGTGGAACTGGAAGTCCCTTCCAACCCAAACCATTCTGTGATCCCATGATTCCGTGGTTTGCTTCCAAGAAGATCCATGAAGTGTGTTTAAAGGGTCTCTTCAGCGGGAATCATTAGCATTCCCTGTCAAATGATGAAGGGTCTTTGTCAGATAGGATTAGAAGGTTTTGGGTTTTTAGAGATGAAATCCTTTTTGGAAATATCTGCATTTTGATAAGACTTACTGATCAAAGGGTAACTCTTCCAGAACACTGAATTTCAGCAGGACTTGAGCTCCTGTGCCAGTTTTGAAATGAGGGCAGCAGTTGCCAAGTTATTTGGGTGCTTTGGAGCAGTAACCAGAATCTTGATTTATCCCTCAGTCACAAGCTAACAATCCTAAACACTCATTTAGCAGGTTGAGGTGTGCCATGCAGTCGTGCTTGTAGGTGAACTTTAGTTTTTGGTGTTTGATTTCTGTGCCAGAGCAGCTCTGTTCAGTCCCTGTCTCATCCTACATCTGTCATTCTTAAAAATACAGGGCTTGTTTTTAGGGTTCTCTAATCACTGCACGTTTGGGGATCTGTGATTATTGTAGTGTTGGGATCTCTGCAGTGCCAGGATCTCCGACTAACATCCTTCTTAACTGTGACTTGAAAATGTTTATTCAGCCAGAGAAATGCAGCTGGATTCAGTTTAACCTTCTGATAAACCATTCACTGGTAACATCAAATTAATGGAATCACAATTTTACCTTTTGAGAGCTTTGAGACAGAGGGTGATCTGTGGTTTAAAAATCAAGTTTTAGTTTCACACAAGAATTACCATATTATGTATCTAGAGGAATATAAATAAAAATGTGCAGGAAAACAATTCTGGCTTTGTGTTTTCATGGCTTTTGTTGTTTTCCTTCTAACAAACCCCTGGAGGTTTTTCACTTCAAGCTGGATTTGAAGTGGGGCACCAAGGGATCATTGTTCAGGGAAGATCACGGTGACTCGGATATGGAGCCTGCAATTTGGAGAGGTAAAATGGCCAAGGTAAAGCCCAGAACTAACAAAGAGGTAAAAAATAACCCTTCTCTAAATATGGAGTTGTACCTCTGGAATTTTAAGGAAAACTTGGCCAACAGAGTAAAACCAAACCAAGGCAGGAGCATCAGCTTCTCTTTAGTTTCACAGCAGTTTTACACCTGTTAGTTCAGCAGCAGTGTGAGGTCAAAGCCAATCCAAATGATTTCACTCCAGACATCTCCTTTGGATGGATTTTGAAACTGAATCCAGCGATCATTCATGGGCAGGGATGAGTTGGGATGAAAATCAGTGCATCCATTATAGCATTTTTGCTTTCTTTAGGAAGAGGACAGGAGATCCCAACAACAGAATCAGGATTTCTTTTTCCCTGTTTACTACAAACTTCCAGCTTTGCACTGAACTTGGTGGATATCTGTGTTTCCACATTCTCCAGCTAGAGCTATTCCTAAAGGGATGTTTTGTTTCTGACAGTTTTAATCTTCCTTTTGCCCTATATATTTGTTCCCATAGCTTAGAAGAACATGGAAATGCCTCTAGAGATTCACCCCATTCTCTAAATGGGGACAACAGAATTTTTCTGGAAAAAATAATTATTTAAAAGTTGTTTCTATGCCTTGTTGATGTTATCCATTCTGGCAATTTTTAAAACGCCTAACTCACAGAATCATGGAATCATCAAGATTGGAAAAGACCTTTAAAAGCCATGACCTTCAGGCCCTCAGCATGGTCAGGAAACACAGAAATGATCCCCTTCCACCTGTAATTCCCTCCAAGAGCTGTGGTGACTTTTCTGCATGACTGGTGCTTTAAAGGCAAGAACTTGCATTTAACACAGCATATTCTATTTCACTGCTATGCTGTTGTTTTCTTTTCTGCCTTACAATTTTTCTATCTGAAACAAACTTCGTGCTGACAAAGCATCCAAGATTTGATTTCATTTTGATTTCACCAGTTCACTGCTGTGGCAGAAAAATACCTCCATACAACCATGGAATCATGCAATCCATACATACAATCCAAACCACACAAACCTCCATACAATCATCCTCAGCTGGAGGAGACCCACCAGGATCAAGGAGTCCAACTCCAGACACCCCAACAATCCCACCCTGTGCATCCCTGAGGGCATTGTCCAAACACTTCTGGAGCTCTGGCATTTGGAGTTTTCTCCCCACAGATATCCTGATATAGCAGATTAAAATTCTAGCTGGAATAATATACCAAGGGGAAAAAAAAAGCAGGGGAAAGAGAAGATGGTTTTTTTGTCTTCCTATCTCAATGGACATCTTCACGTTGTGTAGGGTGAGACATCTCCTGTTCACCAGGGAGTGGAGGAACAAATTCTTTCCCGTTATCTCTGTTTATTAAGCACTGTCCTATTTATCTTGCCTGACTCGTACAGGGAGAATCCTCATCTGAGACAACAATATTAATAACTTGCCACATTTTTTTCATGTTGCTTTGCAATAGAAAACAAGAACACCATCTTAATTAGTCTTAGAAACAGAGGCAATGCAAATAAAAACAAGACTGAGCCACAGACCACTGGAAACTCTCCTGTGTGATCTCTCACTCACTTTCAAAACAAAACCCAACAGCATAAACTGCTTTTATAAAAACTATTTCCCTGCTTTATGACACAAGCCATATGAAAAACTGTTTGATATTGTCAAATCAGGTTGGGTTTTTTTTTAGAATCACAGAATGATTTGGAACAGAAAGGGATCTAAAAGCCCATGCCCTGGCAGTCCCACCTCTACCATGCAGGAACAACTTCCACTATCCAGGTTGCTCCAAGCTCCATCCAACCTGGCCTTGGACACTGCCAGGGATCCAGGGGCAGCCACAGCTTCTCTGGGCACCCTGTGCCAGGGCCTCCCCACCCTTCCAGAGAAGAATTCCTTCCCAATATCCCATCTAACCTTGTCCTCTGGCAGTGGGAAGCCATTGCCCCTTGTCCTGTCACTCCAGGCCCTTGTAAATAATCTTTTATTACTTCTAAAATTAGGCTTTGCTAGTTGAAATTCCCCCAAAACAAATAGGAAATGACAGAAGAACAGAGGTGAATTTTAAGCTGTTGAAGCTTCTTTCCTACCTTTTTTTGGTCTTTGCTTTTCACGTTTGCATTTTTTGGGAGAAATGCTTTATTTTCTTTTTTACTGCTCCAGTATATTGGTAACTTTGGTCCCTGTATCATTAAATAAAGGATGTGCCACGTTGCAATGTAGATTCAGGAATGAAAGAATTTTCAGTTCATGTTTCCATACTCTATGAGCATCCCCTAGGAAATACTAAATCTGTCTGTATGATGGTTTAGGAGTCTTTTTTGGATTATTTTTTAATGCAGCCTATTCACTCCATCCTTATTGCTGTATCCTGCTTATTGCATGCCATTTCCATCTGCCAAAAGGGCCCAGCAGTTTGATTTCAGATTGCACCCAGAGCCGTGCCTAGGAGATAAATTAATTGTTTGCCCTTTCCAAATTCCCAAAGACTTTTCTCCCCAGTCTGTGGGGTTTTTTTTTTCTCACACAGACACAGGAACCCTTCCACAGCAAATTTCCCCTCCCTCGCTGGGGTGGAATACAAACGAGCAATTAAGCAAAGCCCTGTACTTTTAGCACTGGTTTTCTACCCCCTGAGTCTCTAATGGGCTCTGACTCGATGATTTATCTGTCTTTACCCTATCTGGAGCAGGATTTGAACAAAGTTGTAACAACTGGGAACAATATAAGAGTTTTCTCAGAGAGAAAATGGCAGGGAAAACTCCAAGCCACTGCCTGAAAGGCCATTAATGTTTGTCAGGGAGAGAAAGGTTATTTAATGCCAGAGGAATTGATACTGTAACTTAGGCCAGTCCAAATGCTCATCCCTCTGATGAGATGATAACCTTCTGTTCTGAGAATTAATTTATGAATCCTCTTTGGAGCTGGAAAACTTCTCCAATTACTGCTTGTAGCAGGCACCAGCAAACAGGCTCTCACTGGAGGAGTTGCCTAGGAAAAGTTGGGTAATTCTGGATTACTGTTGGCTTTAATTTCTGGTTTTTCTTATATTTATACATTATATTACATTGGTATAGTCTCATATTTCATATAAACACATATTTTACTCTATTTTGGCTTTTTGGTGCTTCCTGAGGCATCACAGATAACATCTCCAGCAGGCACTGCATGTCACACACTCAGATCCTGCTGAGAACATTTCCACCCTGTCATTATCAAGATGCTGAGAAGGGCACACTACAGAATTTTTGTCCTAATCGTCAGAGTGCTGAGCAGGATGCAGAATTGAAAGCAGGCGTAGCAGTATCTGATTGGCAATATCCAAATGTTTCAGAGCTGCTAATGCTCCTGTGGTGGACTCAGCAATAAAAAATAAGATTTGTCTGGCAAATTACCATGAGTAAAGTGCACATTGAGTAGCCAACAAATAAAAGAGGAAAGGGGAAAGGATGAATCTGTTACAAACAGAAATGGTCCTGGTATTGAAATCTATTTTTCAAGGACCACTGAGGACAACTGGAGTTTGCTCCCACTGAAGAATCCCAGAACCATTAAGGTTGGGGAAGATGTCCAGGATCAGAATTTCCACCTTGCCACTGAGTGCCACGTCCAGTCCTTGCTTGGGACACCTCCAGGGATGGGGACTCATCACCTCCCTGGTCAGCACCTTCCAATGCCTGACCACCCTTTCCAGAAGTGAGAACCACCTGAGTGGTGAGAACCACCATAACCTGAGTGTATCCACACAAATCATCCTTGGCTGAAATTGCTTGTGTTTGTATCAGGCTTTAATGTGTGTTAGTGGAAACCATTGGATCTATGACTCCATCTTTTCCTTCCTTTATATGCCCACCTGGGAAATGTGGAGAGTGTAAAACTCTGCTCAGATCAACTTTCCTTGGCAGAAATATTTTTATTATCCCTCTATTTCTTAACAGTGAGCAGAAACGTGGAGGAAAACTAGTTCCACATAACGAAACCAATTTGCTTCCTCCTCATTATATGCACTGAGATTGCATTTCAGCAGTCAGGAAGATGGAAGGGAATATTAAAACCTTTAGATAACTGTCGACAATTATGTGAGGTTCGAAATACAGCCCATAAAGGGAGGGGGTCTCTCATGCTGCAGGGTTTGTGACTGTCCAAGCAGCAATAGACAGGTATAATTCCAGTGGCTGGGTTCCCTCATCATCCAAATCCAGCAGAAACCCACTGGAGTGCCTTAGCTTCCACTCTTCTCAATTAAGGGCAATTAGTGCTGCTGTGCACAGGAGTGAGACAGATTGTTGTGGCACCAGAGACAAAACAGATTCCGAACAGGAAACAGAGTATGGCTCTAACATCCTTAAGTGTTGTTTATGGCAAGTCATAAATGCTTTGCACTGTGTTTATCTGAAATTTATGGTGTTCTCGAGCGAAAACTGAAACTTGCCAAAAAGAAAAAACAAAGTAGAGAGAGAGAGAAAAAGAGAATTATACCAGCAAATATACAGCCAGTGATGCTTCTACCTAATCAGGTTATTACAAAATCTGCTTTTCCAGATGAGAGCTGATTGCAGCTATCAAAGCTAAAACACACCTGCTCTCCTCTGCTCACTCAGTACACAACACAAAGCCATGGAAAAGCACTTTGGGAGTGAATTCAAATATTAACCTGTTTTAAAGTGTTTTCTTTTAGCAGGGAGAACTTTAAAATTATTAATTTTACAGGTTGAGATGCAGGCTCAGATTTAGATAAGGACTAGAAAAATTAAGATTTAAGAGGAGAATTCCCTGTCGTGTATTTTAGGGGTTGCTAGATGGGAAGAGTGTTTTTTCTTGAGCACATTCAGTTCTAAGTTCTCAGTGCCAAGATTTCAGTGAAGGTCAAGAAAACTCAAGGTCCAAGTGCTGGTTTTCTTCAGGTGTGTTGATAATTTGAAGGCTGAGGAAGGGATTCAGTGTTACCTGGACCTGAGACAGAACAGCTGATTGAAGAGCAGGAGCTGTCTCCCAAGGCAACTGTTTGGATTTAAGGGTGTACGTGTTTCTCAGGATAAAAAAGCAGCAGCTTCACAAAGGACCTGAGTGGTCCATGTCAAAAGAGTTGGAAGAGAGCTGATGTTGGACAAGCACAAAGAGCTGCCTGGATGGAAAGACCCTGATGCTCCAAGTCAGATTCGGAGGAAAGTTCAGAGTTCAGGAGGCAAAATTATAATGGTGCGTTCCTGGAGCTGAAGGGAGCAAAAAAGCCATTTGGTCCCCAGGGCAGTTATGGTGTCAGTGGGAAATGTGAGTCCCTAAAGTCACATTTAATCTCGGGTTATGGAAGGGCTTAGGTTTAGGAAAAAGGGTGAAGAGGAAGCAGTTTGGCTAAGCCTATGCAATAAACTGTTACAGCCCCTCCTCAGGCCACAGCCAGGGGAAGACTTAGATGTCAAAAAATAGCTAATTTGGTGAGAAGTTATAAAACTATGCTCTAGATCTACCTGGGGCTGATCTATATCATCTCAAGAGGAAAAAAAAAAAAAAATAGCACCTGCCTGAAGTTTTAATTTGGAGTTTGCTTGCTGCTGGTTACTCCTGCCTGCATTTCCAGGGTCATGAAGACAGCTGATGTCAGCTGTTCCCAGGAGCAGCTTATTTGGGGGGTGAAGTACTGCTCTGAATCTTTTTATTTTTTTTTTTTCAATATTGCTTAAAACATGACCTCTGTAATAAATGGCCTTCTAAGGTACTGGAGCCACAATGAAGTGATTAGGATTAAATAACTTTTATTCCCCCATTACTAAATGGGTTATAGCACTACCATGCTTAAGGGGGGGTTTAAAATGACCATTTGATGAGATATTCCTCATACTACTGTTATTCGAAAATCCTGAATTCATTACTCAGCCCAAACTCCCAGAGACTACATAATTTATTGCACTTATATTAATGTGCCTTCTAGAGGTACAAAAGTAAAGAAGAGTATACCCAGGCACAGAATATATTTCCCCTAAACCACAAATCGAACACAGAAATTCTGATTTGAATTTCATAGAGGTGCGACTGGGAGAAACACAAGTGAAAATAATGATCTTTTGTAAACGTGTTCGCTTGCAAGCTGATCTGAAAGTTCCCAGAAAGGAGTCACAGGGCAGAGCAGAGCCTCTGTCTTACCGGTGGCTGTTTCCACACCTGCACCTTTTATTCTCCTTTAATTGAATGTAAAGAGAGCGATGCCAAGCGGAGGCAACCACAGGCTGTCGTCCATGCAGTTAATGGAGAGGGAGATGAGGGGAGGCTTATGGAGAGGCTCTCCCTCGTAGGGAGGCTCAGGCAGGGGATTAGAGAGCACAGCTTGTGTACCTGCCAAGGACAGGATTACCTGTCACAGCTCTCTGCTCTCTCTGGGGACAAAGTTCCGTAATTATTGCCGGACCACGGTGTCTCCCTGACAGCTCACTGTTCCCAAGGCAGTTCCTTCCTTATCTGAAAGCCTGGTCAGACAGGGATGGGTTCTGCACCTGCAGCCCATCCTGCTCCTGGTGCTTTTCCCTGCTGTGGCTTTGTGATTGACCTCAGCCCATCAGCTCTGCACTTCCTCAAGGCATGATCCGAGCACAGCACTGAGTCCTGGAAGTCACAGATGCCTTGGAAGGGATGGGTGGTATTAATCAAACAGAGCCCTCCCAGAGAGGGGTCAGTTCTAGGTAGATGTGCACACTCCCATGTACAAACACCCACACATCTGTAATTCATCAGGTGAGTCCAGCAATGCCTGGGCATTTCAAAGCCAGGGCTCTGCCTGCTGGGAAAATGCAGAAAGCAGTGTCACTGGCATTCCTCTTTGGGTCACTTTGCACAGAGCTCTAAGACCTTTACCAACTACCTTCATCACAGACAAAAAAGCCAGATGTGTTCACCTGCCTTTGTGCAGCCAGATTTGTTCACCTGCCTTTCTGACCCTGAAATCATCCTCATGGAGTCAAAATTAGTTAGAATAGCCAGAATCTTGGCTTTTATGCCTAGGAAAAAGTGACTGTGTGAAGCTTGGCTGAAAAAATCAACTGTGGTACTCACCTGGGGAGCTGTTCAAACCATTCTGGATCTATGGATTTCTTATCCTTGCTTGATTCTATTAGATAGAGACCATGTCTCACCCAGCACCTGCTATCTTAATCCTCTTTTTTGGTGTTTTTTGGTGTTTGTTGGGGGTTTTTTTGGTTTGGTTTTTTTTTGTTTGGGTTTTTTTTTTTTGGTGTTTGTTTTTTTTTTTTTTTTTTTTTTTGGTTTTTTTTTTTCTTTTTTAAAAAATCTCCCTAAAGCCAAAAATCTGCCACAATGACAACATTTTCCTTGACACATATATATATATATATTTTTTATGTGTATTTGCAGTGTCACCCTGGTGTCAGTAACTGTGCCACGTTTCTTCAGCTCTCCCTAAAGGCCACTGTAAATGAGTGAGGTCAATTAAACATCCTTTACTTACCTCTTTAGGTCATTCTCATTTTATTCCATAGATGGTTCAGGTCTGTTTTTCAACTGAAGACGGTAAAGCTGTTCCCAGGTCAGCATTTCCCAGTTGGAGACCTCTCCCCATCAGACTCATGAGCCCAGTAGCCTTGTTGGAAGGATTCCTTCCACATTTCTACAAGCCCAAATCAACTGCTGCAGTTAATTAGCAGCAGTGCTCCTCAGAAGGGGATTTTAAAAGCAGTGGCTGAGTCTTTTCTCACTTTGCAGTTCTCTACAGGATCATACCATGGGAGAAAGACTATTTACAAGGAATGGAGGGACAGGACAAGGGGGGATGGATTTCCATTACCAGAGGGCAGGGTCAGATGGGATATTGGGAAGGAATTGTTCCCTTTGATGGTGGTGAGGCCACAGCACAGGGTCCCCAGAGAAGCTGTGGCTGCCCCTGGATCCCTGGCAGTGTCCAAGTCCAGGCTGGATGGGGTTTGGAGCAACCTGGGCTAGTGGAAGGCTGTAATTAGATGATCTTCCAAGGTCTCTTCCACCCCAAACCATTCTGAGATTCTATGATTTCCTCCCAGAAAGCTGGTGTGCTCACACTTGGTAAGTGGGATGCTGAAGTAATGCACCTTCCATCCCGTGCTCATCTCTTGTGCCTGGAGGGCAAATCCAGGGTCCTGTCCTGGTTCATCCCTCATTTACACTGACACTTGGAGAGTGTGGAATGTCCAGCCTGACCTCTGGATGGGTGACAGGGCCCACTCACTGCATCCTGTCAGAGCCCAGAGACAGTGACAATCAGAGCCCAGATGAAAAGGGCTGTGGACAGGAAAATCACCTCATAGAGGCCACAATTAATCTTCCTGGGTGTCCTCCAAACACTGCCTCAGCCTCTTGTCCTCAGCAGTCAGGTGACACTCCTGGTGTGACTCTGGCCCAGTGCCAGGCCCTGGGCAGGGCTTGGTTGGTGGCAGCAGTTTGGGGATGGTCACTGTGGTCTGAGGGAGCAGGAGTAGGGCAGCCATGCTCAGCAAGGTTTATTCAGTTCCATGTGGGGTGGGAGGATCTCCCAGAAGGTACCACCTCCTGCCTTGAGCACAAGAGGACACCTGATGTTGCAGGACTAAAATTAGATTTCATGAGCACCTCCACCAATATTTTATCTGACTGATCTTTTCTTACATCACTGTTGTGATGATGCACTGTGGGTAGAAATTATTTTTTAAAAAATCCAGTTTTTTTGCTGAGCTGTTTGTGTGACAAGTGGCTGTTGCTGTGGCACTGCTGTGTTTGGTAGATGTATTAAATGCCCCAACAAGACTCTGCAGCACCATCATCCATTTGTCTTCCAGCTGTATCTTCATGAATTTGTCTTTCAGGTTGCCAGCAGCTTGTAGTATGTGACACACAGGTTTTTATTGAGAGCCTTGTTATGTATTCCTTGAACTGCTGCTCCTGGGAACCAGCAAACAGCACTGACCATCTTCATTTTACATTGTATCTGTCTCCCTCTTCTCCCTCTGCTCACCCAGCCCTTCATTCAGTTATTGCTGTATACTCTGTCTCTGTCTCATTTTGCCTCATTGACTGCATGAATTCCTGTTTCCTTATTGATTGCCAGCATATTTGAGAAGCAAAATCTTCAGCAGATCCATCTCAGTCTCACATTAACCACAGAGTCATTTTTTAATTATATTCAGCAACCTCTCTTTGATGAATTGCTGCATATGGAAAGGAAGCTGCCAAGGCCAGTGGGCTTTGGGGTTGAAATCCCTCCTTCCTGGCCCTGGAGCTTTCTCTTGTAATCCCTCCTTCCTGTCCTGGAGTTCCTTCTCCCCTACCCTGATGGACACAAGTGCTGCTGGTTCCCAGCCCCTCTCAACACCTGGTTCTCCTTCAGCCTTGAGCACTGCATTTCTCCACCTAAACTGCCACCCAAACAAACGTCCTGCTCCTTGTTATTATTTGTCCATTAGCTCCTGTTTTGTAGAATCCATACCCAAATTTGGTGTTTCTGATGTTATCATCACAGATTGCCTCCCTTGCCTGTTGACATTGTGGGAGACAGAGAAGATGCAGCTTCTTCCATTCTAGGGAATGACTCAGTTCACACCCAACACCAACTAAAAACTTAATAAATCACAGAATCATTAATGACATCTGGGATCATCCAGTCCAACCTTTAACCAAAGCTGAACTGTATCTCAGAGTGCCACATGCACTCGTTTCTTGAACCCTTACAGGGATGGTGACCCCACCACTGCCCCAGGCAGCCCCTTCCAGTGCTTGACCACTGCCTCAGTGATGACATTTTCCCTGAGATCACTGATTAAAGTGCTGGTAAAGGATAAATCAGAGCTTTCATATCTCACTGCAGCTTCAGGAGCGTTGCCAAGCTGTGAGGTGGTGCCTCTGTCTCCCAGAGGGGATTAGTGGGTGCATCCAAACACATCACTCTTTGGATGCTACCAGCTGCTCATGGCAAGTCAGAAAAGCTGGAAATCTGGTATAAAGACACATCCTACAACCAAAATCATGCAGAAGCCACCTCTGCACACAGCTCTGTCCATTGCCCAGGTAATTCTGGTCACATCCTGCTGGATTGCCCTAAAACAGCTCCATGTGGAGTATTTGAAAGTTAATATTTCACTGAGGGCAAAAGACCTGTGTTAACCTACCCATTGTAACAGACCTCACAATTAGAGTTTCTACCATTTTCCTGATTCCTGATACCAGGGCTGAGAATGTCACACTGCCCATGACCAGCTGTCTTATCACCCTCACTGCTCCTGTGTTGCTTCACCACAGCCTTCTCCGGAATTAGAAATGAATGTTTTTTAAGGAAAAAAAAAAAAAAAAAAAAAAAAAAGGCTAATATTTTCCATGTTATTCAGTGCACAGAAGATCGTTCAGTGAATACACTTAAATCCACCCCAGACAGAAGCAGTTGTTGAAATCCTTGGATGGCAGAATTAGCTTCTAATTTTAGAAAAACAAAAGTCATTATCTGGGCTTGAGAAACTCAGTTCCTACAAAAGTAAGGCTGATAAATTGCTTCAGAATCTCTTTCCTTATTACTTGCAGCCACACAGTTTGGAAATAAATGATATGTAACACTGCAGGAAAAATGTGTTTTAAGTAATGCAAAGGTACATGCCTATATATATATATGTAAGTAGAAATATGGGTATCAATAAAAATATGCTCAAATGTATGTACAGATGTAGGCAAGAAAAAACATGCTTATCCTAACCTAATTCCATAGTACAACAGCTCCTTTCACATCCATGGGATGACTATATTCATGGATCTGGTCCTGTAGCTTCCACTGGGTCAGTTAATTTTTATCAGGCAAGGAATGGTCTTTAAAAATGAAATAAAATTAATTAAAACACACATTCCCAAGTTCACATACATGGTCTTTGCATGTATCTTTGCTGCATCAGCTGCATCTTTGCCCACTAGAAGTAAAGAAGTGTTTTCCATCTGAAACAAACACAAATACATAAAACAGGGTGCAGAAGTTTGGGGAATGATTCAATATTTAAACAAAGGCTGAGATTTGCCACAGGCTCTTACTTCAGGCCTCATAAATCCTGTGTGATTATGGTGGCTTTGTGCTCTGAATGTGCCTTGGATCTGCCCTCCTTTTGCTCATCTCCACTATTAGATGGTATTTTTTGCAGGCTTTGGCATGGACCAAAGTTCTAAGTAAAGAAAAGAAGCCAACCAGCAGGCGGTGTCGGTCTCTGCTTTTTGCCTCTGTCCTACTTACCTCAGCTGGGCTTATCACGCCTTGCTTTTGTCCTCTCCAAAGCTTTTCATCACTGGTGCTTCCTCCAGCAAATCCAGCAGTTATTGTTCTGTCTGTCAGGAATGTCTGACAAGTTCTTTCCCCATCACACTTTCTCCCCTTGCAGCCTGGGAGCCCTAAACAGCATTATTTGGCCTCTGAGAGCTGCACTTCCCCAAAATTTGCACATATTTTTGCATGTGTTCCCCTAATAAATCTTAGTGGACAACACTCATAAAAAGAGGAAAACAACCCCAAAAGAATGCTGATGCTCAAGGTGAATATTGATTAATTCAACAGGGCATTAAACCTTCTGATGGTAATTATTAATAATTAGCTGAACGGACTGTATTTTTCAAAAACGCTCCAAAACTGGCACAGAATGTCTCTGACAGAGCTGGTATCACCTAACAAAAGCCTGAGTGCCACTGTGGGTTAAAGAAATGGATTTTTGAAGCTCTAATCTTTCAGTAGATGAGTGGATTTTCTTATGTGGGAACTGTGGGAGAAGAAAAGAAATGTTTCTGTTGCAGGAATGTTAAAGCTGTGTTTGATCAGAGGTTCTGTCCATTGTCTGCCTGAACACGATGAGAAACCTTCAACCATGCAATCAGTGCCTCAAGTCTTCCATTTTCATCCTTCTGAAACAGGAACAGCCATTTGTGTCAAAAAACATCTACAAAGAAATACAACCATATTTAACACTTTTGTTTTAGGAAATATGTTATTTGCAGAACTTCTTCACTCTCCATATTGACCTCTTAGAGGCATCAGCTGAATTTTATCTTTTTATAAAGAATTGGTGGACCTAGTTTCCTGAGATGAGTGTATTCCTTAACAATCCTTTGGATCTCTGTGTTGCACCTCATCTAAATAGCTGAGCCCTAAAGGGAGGGATATGCCCCAATGATGGGCCAGAGTGGTCACCCTTAAAACAGTAATTTAATATAAAAATGGACATTAACCTCTGTAGGCTTCACTTAATGTCTGAATCCACAGAACTATTTTGGGTTTTTTTTAGAAAACTGTTTCCAAGGCAAGTAAATCTGATTTTTATTTCCTCTCGCAGCTTGACAACTTACTTTCTTGGTTGCTGCTTCTCTTCTTGAGTCAGAATATAGAGAATCATGTACCATTACTGGGAAAAACCACTCCAAACTTCTGAAAGCCAATCCTTAAATGATGCAGCAATGTAATATGGGAAATTATATATGATTCTCAGGCAGTTTTAGCTGCGAAAACATCCAAAGCCTGGGAACAAGATCAGAGAGTATTTTTACAAAATACCTTTGACACAGGAATGGAAGCAGAGCCCCCAAGTAACCTCCAGACAAAATGGTTTCGATGTAAGACAGGTCAAAAATGGATCTTCAGCAAAGGAATGAGCAAAATCTGGGAAGAATTAAATCCTGAGTCTCTCATCAGGGAGTAAAACTCCTGAGACAGGAATAAATAGAGCCACCACAGTTCCATGCAGAATCCTCACACATCGAGGGCTAAGTCGAGGAAGAGGCTTAAAATACTTGTGGGGGGCAGTCTCTGAGGAAAAGTGCTGCTGGAAATGCTGGGGTGATGTGATGATGAGACTTTCACACATATTTATCAGACCCCTAAGGAAGGAGCCAGAAAAAACACAGAGATTGATTAACAAAGCTCCATAAGGCTCTGTATGCCAGGGAAGCTGGTGTGATCACTGGGATGCTCTCCTGCTTTCAAGGAGAAGTAAAGATGCTCTAAAATACTCCCATTTCAAGCCCACCTAAGGAAAGAACTGCTTGAATTTCAGTCCAGTCCAAAGGAAAAAAAAAAGGGGCCCATACAAAATAAAGTTCTCTCAAAAAATATTCAGAGAGGCAAATATGAAAAATATAAAAGTCTCTAATAAGTGCAGCAATGAATTGAGATACAGAGGGGTGGGGGTGATATCGCTATGCTTTGGCAAAACAGAAATCTGTACTGTGAGGGAATGGCTGGCTAAGGACATTTTTTGTAAAGAAACGGAGTTCTGCAAAGCAAAAAGTAAATTTGAACCTGAATACACACATTAATAAACAGCTGAAGAACACGGCTGAGATTTGAGAGCAAATGGAAAAAATAACTTTGAAGGGGAAAAAAAAAATAAGGCACAAGAGAGACAATTGCAAAAATCTCATTTAGCAGATGTCCATGAAACCTTCAGCCACAAGTCATCGCAGAAATGAGAGATCTGCAAAAGCAAGCAGGCTAAACCCAAATCCTAAAGGGAGTTCATGAGGATTTCTAAAGACCAATGGAAAATGTACACAAGAGAGAGCCAAGGAAATTACACACAACCACAGGAACAGCCTCCTCTCCTCACACACTGCCATGGCCAGCGCCCCTGGAGCACTTCTCTCCATATTTTCATCCCATTTTCCAAATGGAGTAATTCATTCTGAGTTCTTCTACCAGCAGCTGTGGGGATGAGGAGCACAGCCAGGAGCCACTCACCATATGTAGCCTTATAATATCAAAGAAATTAAAGCAGCAGAAATGTCTGCAGAAGGGAGCTTTCTGCAAGAAGTTGCTCACATAATTATTATTGGATTATTTGTTTATTCCCTCACATTAGCTAGCTGCCAATGTCCATTTTATGTCTCCAGTGTTATCTGACAGCTGAGGAACTTCAATGGACAGTTCCTAGAAAGGAGCTGAATAAATAGCAACAACAACAATAAAATAATAATAGCAACAACAATAACAATAATGCTGTAATCTATTTGCCTTATTGCTTCTATTCTCAAATTCCCTGTGAAGTGAAAGCTCTTTCAACCTCTGAGGCTGCTTCTAAGATATCAAACACTCCTGGTTTGAAATTCCTCACACCACCAGTCTGAAAAACATATTAACAGTGCAGGGGATCCTATACAATTCTTGAGGATGAGGAATTTGTTTCCATGACTACTTCAATACAGCCTGAGAATTTTTCCTACACCTAGAGATCCTTGATCCTGCTGGAGGACTCAGTAGCACTGTGGATCCTGAGAAAGGGGCACAACAGGCTGCAGGCAGTGTAGCACATCCTTGGAGGACAACTGAGATAAGATCGTTATCCAGGGGATACACACCCATTGCTCACTAATATTGGGCAGGTCAAGATTGGTCATGGCTTGGGCTCCAGTGGAATTCATGACCTCAACGGAATATAGGACAGGAAAAATTAAATTTACTGGTTTAGTAAAACACCTAAAACTTAGGAAAGTGAATATTCAGTTGTTTAAGGAACATTTTTTTCCAGAACAGATCACACAAAACTGGTGACGGGGCAGCAGAACTGCTACTGTCACAGTTCAATAGCAAAGAGCATACCAAAATGTCAGAGGAATTTTGGGTGGTGAGCCAAATTGGTGAATTTTAGATTACATTCAAATACAACTCCTTAGGTAGCCTTGAAGGCAAATAAGCAGTAGTAAGAAGCCATCACCATGCTATCCAAAGTGTATCCAGCATTCTGAGAAAAGAGTCTAGTGGGGATCAAAGCTGCAGATGAACCAAACAAGAGGTTGGGAAGGTTGGGTCTTTTTCCTAGACTGGGAAATCAGTACAGATTTCATGTGCTACAGCTGTTATTTATAATGTCAAGATTTACAACTTGGTTGCATTTGAAATACCAGCCAGTGATATCAGAATAAAGTGGAAACTGCCTTATCAGAGGTTTGCAGTGACACAGAACATATGGGAGCCTCCAGTGTCCTGCACACAGGGAAAGCTGTGACATCTGTTCAAAGGGATGGGAGCAACACCTGAATAAAGCAGTGCAGTTTGCACCTGCTGGAATGGGTTTTTCAGGGGAAGAAATAAGAACACTCCATGCCCCGACTCAAAGCAGCTTTTTAAAAGCGTGCTGAGAAGGAAAAAAAAACCAGAAGAGCTTATTTTACATCTTCTTTTAAATTACTGCCTTGGATTGCAACTAGCAATTCAAGGTACAGAGGTAGATTTGTGAAACAAAGGTGTGAGGATTCATTTTGTCAGGGAAGAAATTGAAAAATTCAGTGTATGCGTTGTTCAATTTGAAATACATTTGTGGAGTAGAAATTCCTGAACTGGCATGGCAGTGTTCCTGAAATGTCACATTATTCTGGAGTTACTCATCACATATAGAAGGGTTTGGTAATTATTTTTGATAGGTTTGGTGTCACGCTGGCCCTCATCAGTTCATTAGACTCTTTCACATCAGATCATCATCATAGTTAAGTCATTTAGGAAAGTAAATTGAAAACATATTATGCATAAAATGTCAATCTACTGCCGTGCTCATTTACAATCATTAAAGATGTGCATATCTCCATACAGATATGTGTATTTATATAGCAGTAGTAGATTGCAGGAGGTTTTATAAAGCATAATGATCAGTATCTCTGTTTTATCAATGGAGAAATAGCAAAAGGCAAATTATTTAACAGCAATATTCATACAAGATTCATTATCATCCAGTCTAGGAGAAAATGCATTTTAAATTAAACTGTGGTTGTTTTCTCCAGCCTGCTCACCTACCACGATGTTCTGACCACAGTGTTGTCCGTGCACATTTATATATTTGAGGTTTTTTTTCTTTTTCGCTCTTCATTTCCCTCTGGCACATCCAAGGCACCTCCAGAAACAGCCAGATAATGAACCTAATGTGGTCTAATTAAAGTATTGATTGTGGTGTTCTCCAGAATAGTTCAGTTACCACAAATACCTGTTGGAGAGTCCAGAGGAGGCACCAGGATGAGCAGAGGGATGGAGCAGCTCTGCTGGGAGGAAAGGCTGGGAGAGCTGGGATTGTTCAGCCTGGAGAGGAGAAGCTTCGGGGTGACCTCACTGTGACCTTCCAGGACCAGAAGGAGCTGACAGGAAACATGGAGAGAGATTGTTTACAAGGGGTGAGACTGTTTACAAGGAGTGAGATGACAACGGGGAATTGCTTCCTGCTGCCAGAGGATGGGGTAGATGGGATATTGGGAAAGAATCCCTCCCACCACAAACGCAGACAGCTCCCTAATTAACAGATGAAGCTGAAAGTATTTCAACAAGAGATCTTTAGCAAGCATTTTAAAGATTTGGGGACTGCAAGTTGGTGAGGGTGTCGGCCCAGGACTTGTGGCAGCCGGGGATGCTCCCAGAACAGAAACTGGGAGTTGGCTGCTCTGCCAGGCGTCCCCCTCACAGGGAGGCTCTGCTCACAGCTGCTGAGCCCAGGAGAGCCCCAAGGGCCCATTTTGGAGCCCTTTATGGGTTTATGGGGTCCCCAGAGAGGGCCTTACCTTACGACCCTAAATTACTTAGATATCCACGGTACTTAAGCATCTAAGCAAGCAGCATTTCTCCCAGATTTGCTGTAGCACAGGAGCAGGTGCATGCAGACAGGCACAAAGAGTCGGTGCAGGCAGGGCCCCGGTGAGGGATTCCCCTCGGGGTCAGTGAAATGCTCCCTTGGGATGCCCCTGCAGCCCCGCCAGGCCAAGGTCGGGCCCTGAGGAGTGAGGGTTGGGCCCAGGACTTGTGGCAGCCAGGGATGCTCCCAGAACAGAAACTGGGAGTTGGCTGCTCTGACAGGCGTCCCCCTCACGGGGAGGCTCTGCTCACAGCTGCTGAGCCCAGGAGAGCCCCAAGGGCCCATTTTGGAGCCCTTTATGGGTTTATGGAGCCCCCAGAGAGGGCCTTTGGTCATAACAATGTTTCATGCCGGCCGCACTGTGGGGTGGTGCTTTCTCTGGAAGTGTGAGAACAGGAATGTTCTGCCATTGTGGCAAGGAAAACATTTTCCGAGGCTGTTCCTGAGGAAAACAGGAGCTGGTGGGACAGCAGCGGCTGCTGGGAGCAGAGAGTGTTTCTGATGAGCTGGGGAGGAGCTGAGCCCAGGGGCTGCTGTCAGTGCTGAGCATTTCTCTGACACAGAGCAGCCTGGGCAGGGCAGGGGGAATGCACCACCACAAACACACACTGAACATATTCTAGGTGGTTTAGGTTTCATTTTGTTTGGAATTGTGCCCCACCTTTCCAGCAGCCCAGCAGGAACACCTCAACAGGAAGCCCCCTGGCACATCACTTCATGTGGCCTTTCTTGAGAGCAACTGGGTGAAGAGACCTGAAGATGAGGAGCACCGAGTGGTTGTGAGAGAGGGCAGGTTCATCCCTAGCTAAGGTCAATTTGCTTCCTTCATTCTCTTGAATTATCTTTTGGTGCAACATCTGTAAGAGATTGACATCGTTTTGTCTTCAGCAGAGATGTTCTAAGGAAGAGGAACCTGCCCAATGAAGGGAGAGTGAGTTTGGGAATATAATCCCAGTCTCCATCAGGCCTTTGGGTAATTACTATGAAAGAGAGGATGGTGGTGTCCCTATTCCCAGAGAAATAAGTTTGGAACCACAGAATCATAGATCTATTCACCTTGGAAAAGACCTTTAATATCATCACCCCAGCGCCACTGGGCTCACCACCAACCAATGTCCCCAAGTGCCACATCCATGTGTGTTTTGAACACTTCCAAGTGTGCTGACTACATCACTGCCCCAGGCAGCCACTTCTGGGTTTTTCCATGAAAAACTTGTCCCTAATACCCAATCTAAACCTCTCCTGCATAACTTGAGGCAGTTTCCTCTTTTTCTGTCCCTTGTTCCCCAGGAGAAGAGCCCAACCCCAAACTGTTCCCACCCTCCTGTGAGGGAACTCCTCCAGAAGTTCCAGAAACCATTTGAGTGTGAGACAAGGAGAGGGAAGAAGCAGGGGTGGATTTGGCCAGTCCAATCCATATCACCACCCCACAAAAATACTACAGCAAGAGCAGTAAAATTTTTAAAAGTTCAAGGATCCCACTGCATAAATTACCCAAATTTTGTCTCTACTTTCTCTTCTCTGGGAGAGGCGGTGTTTCTAATTCCCATTTTCCACCAAAACTTCAGAGAATGAAGAAATAAAATAAAAAAGCATGTCCAGAACCATCTTTTTCCCCAAAGCAACTTCACATAAAATGCTCTAGGAACTTCTTTAAACTAAATCTCATTCTTGCAATAGTAAAACAGTATTAAATTTCTCAAGTCTCAAAGTGTTTGGATGCAATTGGAAGGAAATTTGTGAGCACTTCAAGAATTCTGGTGCCACAGCACCATCTTTGCATCACTGCTGAATCAGCACCAGTGGATTTAAAATATTCTGATTTGAGCTAAAGAAATGGGAAAATCTTTTTTCCTGGAAACTTTTGTTTTGGCGTGCAGAGCTCTCAGTCATCTCCAGCTCCATATGAAAGCATCTCAGCTGAGCTCTGACAGCAATGCCTTTTTTATGAGCAGATGTTAATCCACAGAAAAGTAAATGCAGGAAACGCTGAGCTGCCCTCGGGAATGATTGACTGTCATGATTGGGAGAGGTGTCCCAAGCCTGCAGATCTGTAATGGACATCACTTTAATTATTGAGCTGGGAGTGTCAGCTCAGCAGCCACATTGTGCCTGTTCCCAGCTGGAAGTTAAACATAAATGTTCCCAGAATTATCTTATGGAATTATATGAGACACGTAAAGGAGAAATGTAGGAGGGATCAAGAAATGCGCACACAAAAATCAAAATTTCAACTCTAAACTCTCAGTACATTTTTCTTCATATTTTCCTGAATGATACTGAGAATGTAAACTCATTTTTTATCAAATCTGGTTAAAATCCTCTTCCATGGAAGTGTTCCCTAAATATCAGATGAAAGGGATACACTGAAGCAGGCTCCAGGGCTCAGAGTGTTAATATCATTCCCTTCCTCCTACAATTCATATTATTTACTAAAAAATTTGCTGTGAAACAAATAAATTAAATATTCAAGGACTGATAATGACACTGATCCCAACCCCCAAACTAAACAAGGAACAAATCCCAGTATCCCTGTCTGAGGGACATGGTAGCTATTCCTTGTCTTGTGAATCTGCAGCTTTCCAGACCAAAACCAACCTGAGTTGATCAAGTAGGGAGTTCCATTTTAATCTTTTCCTCTTGTTTTTGATGTATTTCTTCTTCTCTGTCTGTGCCAGGTGCAAAACCAGGTAGCTGTGCAAGAGTCTTTCCTCAAAATATGACAGCTGAAGCAACAGAATTCCAAAAATACACCAGATCCATCATCAGAAGATGAGCTACTCGAATGGATCTGCTCTTCAAATAATTATGACAAATATCAACGATAAACTTAGTTTGCTAAAATGGAGTTTATTTTGAAATTGGTTTGTTTTTTTAAATTGGGGTTCTGATTTCCAGATGCCACTTTAAAAGAATGTTTTTAATTAGTCCCCCTCTTTATCTTTAACCTCAAATACAGTGAGTGCAGTTTAGGAAGGACGGATGAAATTCATCCATTTGTCACTCTCAAATGGTGGCATCTGAACACTCAAAGCTTCCCAGGTAGCATTCCTGCTGATTGCTGTTCATCTGGATTGGAGTGAAATCAAAATTTTAACTTGTTCAGAGGGAGACTCAGGAAAAGTAATGCTGTAAAAAGCACTGGGGTTGTGCTGTTAGAAATATGATCCAGTTTTGAGAAATTAGATCATATAAGTCAAAAGGAAAACATATTTTCCATTGCTTCTCCCACTCCTCAAATTTCCAGTAAAGTGTCAATTAAGACAGTTTTTTATAACCTTTTTATGCAGCTTTGGTAACATTTTCTGCACTTAACTTCATCACATCCCCTAATTTTACTGCAGCAACATCAAAGTGTAATGATCTTGTTGCCATAAAGCAAAGTATTGTCATAAAGGCAACTTTTCCCAATCTGGAAATGCTTAAGGAGGGCAAGCAAGCCAAAAGAAAGTTTTCTTGGCACTCAGAGGCAAGGCACAAATGTTAAACCCACAAGAAATGCTGACAGCTTACATAGGAATAACAAAACAAATAGTGAAAAAATCAAAATGCTTAATTTTAATATTCCCTTTTTCTTTACTGCCTCCTTCCCCATTTTCCTAGAGATGCAGAACACCTCTGTTTCCATAATAATGAGTTATAATTCACAATTTAGCCTTACAATTCACATTTCTCTTATCCACAGTGACATGTACCTTGCAGTAAATACAAAATAAAACCCTAGGATGGAAATCTGAATGTATTGAATATTTGGAGTGTGAGGCAGATACAAAAAAAAAAACCAACAAAAAAAAAACCCCAACAGCCTTCTCAGCATCATCATCATGAAAATAATACAGAAAAAGAACATGAATCTTTTAAATTCCACTTGCAACTGGGAGAAGCTGCTGTTAATGTGAAAGAAAGAACCTTTCTTCCTACTGTGGCACCATACAAAGATAACAAAGATATAGGAGAAACTGTGGCACTTCTTTTTTTTTTTTTTTTTTTTTTTTTTTTTCAATTTTTAAGGTTTGGGTTTTTTTCCCGTGTATTTTAAGGAAAGAAAAATTAAGTAGGTAGATGTCAAGAGAAAACATAAAGGATAAGAAAGAACCCAGAATATACCCCAATTTAACTCCATCTTGCGCTGTTTCCAAGGCTTAATAATAGGGTGGAATTCAAATTATCTCATTATTGAGCCGTGTAGAGGCAATTTTCTGATTCCCTTGAACCAGGATTCCAGGCTGGCT
The DNA here is from genome assembly GCA_027886175.1 of Phylloscopus collybita. Taxonomy (NCBI): domain Eukaryota; kingdom Metazoa; phylum Chordata; class Aves; order Passeriformes; family Phylloscopidae; genus Phylloscopus; species Phylloscopus collybita. The sequence goes on along the minus strand of JAJNNQ010000065.1, from coordinate 4,194,823 downwards.
GGACAGGAAATTCCCCCTGTTCTGTTGGGCCAGGTGTGGATGGAGTGAGGGCACAGGGGAGGCCAGGAAAGCTGCACCTGAGAGAGAACCGAGAGGGAGCTGCAGGGAAAATCAGCATCTCCAAGAGAGCTAATGGGAGCCGATTCCCAGCTGGAGCACACAAGGAGCCGGAATTTAACTCCTTCTAATGACTCCAAAGGTGCCCCTGCAGAGAAGGGATTTGTTCCCTGGAAAATTTGTGTATTAGTGATTTGTGGTGTTAAAATTTAACCATCTGTTACTGCTGCACCACCTACCAGTTTCTCGCACTTAATTCCCAGAGCTCCGTGTTCCTTTTTTTTTTTTTTTTTTTTTTTTTTTTTTTTTTTTTTTTTTTTTTTTTTTTCCCTCCCCATGGATTTGTTGCACAACTGCCCGTGCAGCTGATGTGGAAGAAATACACCTCACGTGCAAAGAGAGGAAGGGTTTCTTTGGTTCTGTTCTGCAGGTTTTCCTTCATTGCCATCAGAGAAACAAAACCAAACTGCATTAAATCTGCCTCGTGTTGTTGGAGATAAGGGCTGCAAACAGAAGTGTTTAAGGTTCTTGACCGAGAAGGTGAAAAATTCCTTGTTCCTGTCCTGCCCTCTCCCTGCTGTGATTTGTCAGGCTGGACAGGACTAGGGGTGCTTTGCATTCCCTTCCTTCCATCAGGCAATGTCTTTTACATTTATTTTTACAAATTACAACACAGCTCCTTAGGGCTGGGGCAACTCCTTCCTTTCTCCGGCGGGATGATCTTTCGCTGATAATCTGAAAGGAAGGACACGCCTCTTCCATGGCTCTGTGTCACACTGCAGCATTTTAAAAGTCATTAAATTAATTAGCTTGCTTAAATAGCTCGTTGACTTAATGGCTGATGGTATTTTTGATGCTTTCTATATATATATATATATATATATCCAATTGTATTTTTTTTTTCTGATTTTCCCCAGATCCCCAAAATCACAGAATCATAGAATGGTTTGGAATGTGGTGTCAGAGGGTGGGGAGGCCCTGGCACAGGGTGCCCAGAGAAGCTGTGGCTGCCCCTGGATCCCTGGAAGTGTCCAAGACCAGGTTGGACAGAGCTTGGAGCAACCTGGGCTAGTGGAAGGTGTCCCTGGCCACGACAAGGGGTGGGATGAATTGATCTTCAAGGTCCCTTCCCACCCGAACCATTCCGTGATACTGTTTTATTCCAATATTCTGCTAAAAAGCTCATCGCTGCATCTGATTTCCTGCTGGGAAATGTGGAGACACCTTCAGAGGTACCTGCGCAAAGGACTGTCCCGCCTCCCTCCCGACTTCAGTCTCCAAAACACGTGCTCAGTGCCCTGAATTTCATATCAGAGACGTTTATCTCAGGGCAGAGAACAAATGTAGAAGCTACAAGTTACATTTTCCCTTTCCCAAGCACACCAAAGGAGCTGTGGGTGAGGGCTTCAGACATGGATAAGGATCTTAATTAACCGAGGAAGTCTGTAACTGGCCGGGAAACACAAACAGTTCCCTATTGTCTGGCAACAGGACCATTTGCTAGAAAGGAATTTTCACCTCCTTTCAGGCTCAAGTGTCACTAATTGGTGCACTTGAGATGGGCATAGATATCCCGAGGATAATTACTGCTGTTATCCTCAGTGGGAACCTCTGGAAAGGCAGCAGTGTTCTCCACCTGGCCTTTCTGAACTGCAGATCCTGCTGGGATAGAGATTATAGCCTGACTAACTCACAAAACCACCTTCTATGCTGACTTTAAAAATGGGGATTTGTTCCAAAAGAATCACTGAATCCAGGAATTGTCAGATTATTATTTTTGGGCAAAGTCCAACTATATTAATTTCCACTACTCAGACAAAGACTCTGTAAGAATGACTGAAAGGATAATATCCACCTCTTTTAAAATATCATTATTCTTATTAATAAGAGCAATGATAATAAAATTTTATGCTGATAGATGTCCAAGCAGGTTTTTTTACCTAAATTCTTTCTGGTTTTGAATATTTCCAGGGATGGTGACTCCACCATTGACCTGAACAGCCTGTTCCAGAGCCTGACCACCCTTCTTCCCATGAAGAAATTTTCCCGAATATTCAACCTAAACCTCCCCTGGCACAGCTTGAGGCCACTTCCTTTCATCTTGTTACTTGCTTCCTGGGAGAAGAGACCAGCCCCTCCCCCACCTGACTTCCTGCAATCTCCAGTTATTAAATTCTTCCCTAAGAGATCTGAAAAACATAAAGATACATAACAGTAGTGGTTGTTGGGAGAGTTATTGACAAACAATCCCTTGCTGTGCATGTCAAGAGACAATTCCTCCATTCCACCTCGCAGGAAAGCAGATTTTCCACACATTTGAACATATATGACCCAGCACTATTATTTGCAATTAAAGGTCCCCAAATAAAATACACACAATCACATATTCACCACTTAACACAAACCAGCACATTCATACTGACTCCCTGCACTTAATTGTCCATTCTCACCACATCCCGCATTTAGTTGTAAACCCTTTGAAGTGCACTGAATTCTCTTAAGAGCTTTACTGCAATTCAATTTTAATTTGCCTTTTTATGTAGCATCTTTGATACGATGGATCTTGGAATTGTGTGATAGGAAGGTAAAAGTAATGAGAACACTTTCCAGATTTGGAACATTGCACATTTGTAGGAGCGAGGCAAAATGATGTATGGACATGAGAGAGAGGTAAAAAGAAAATGAATGTCTATTTTAAACCAGAAAAAAGCAGCATTCAGATACTACTCCATTGGCTTTCATCCTGCCTTCATTAAAAGCTTTTGGAAAGGCATTTTATAAAGGAGTAACACTCAGAAATGCTTGTAATGCTCAGAAAAGGGAAGACACTTCATATTTCATGCAGCTAATTATTTTTTTTCCTGGTTTAACTCCTTGCAGGAGTCAGCAAGGAAGGAATTGCTCACTTCACATGGCTCAGGCAAGGAGGGCAGAACATGTTCCTTGGATGGGCTACAAGCTCCAGGGCTTTGTGCCTGGGATGGAGCTGCAATTATCCATGTCCATGGAATAATAATGATCCTTGTTCAATCAGCCCAGGTCACAGAGTCGTGTCAAGAGTCCAGCAGGCTCTGTGTTCCAAGCAGGAATGAAACCTTTGAGACCTGCTGGCAGAAACTCCAGCCAGGAACAAGACACAGGAAGTGCAGGGGAAGGATCACACCAAATGCTGCTTCTCCTTCCCCTCAGAAAGCATGAGGGAGGAAATCCAGGGAGGTGAACAAGTTGTTCAAAGGAAACACAAGTTGTTTATTAACAAGTCCAGGGGGTGAAAATCACCCTTGTGGTTTAAAACTTTCCTAAACACGTGACTCTGCTTGGTTTCAAGGATCAGAAACCAAGAGGATACCCAGGATGTCAAAAAGCTTGGAAAAAAAAATCTTTCCTTTCACCACTCTGACAAGTATAAGAAAAAGAAAAAGAAAAAGAAAAAGAAAAAGAAAAAGAAAAAGAAAAAGAAAAAGAAAAAGAAAAAGAAAAAGAAAAAGAAAAAGAAAAAGAAAAAGAAAAAGAAAAAGAAAAAGAAAAAAGAAAAGAAAAGAGAACTGAGGAGCTGATCAGCTTCCACCCTGGGCAATCCATTGTTGCTGGCAGCATGGGCCACCAAAATTCTGATACCCCTTCAAAAAAACAGAAGGAGAAGGAAAAGAACAGAGAAGCAGCCGAGTTCCAATGCAGGCCCAAGGTACCAGAAGTGTCACTTAGCAAGCCGTGGACTGTAAAGCTGCTTTTATACACTCTGGGAGCTCCTCGAGGTCAGGGAATGCCAGCTGGGAAAGAAGGAGTTAAAGCAGGTAAGCTTTTAATTGCAGTTTGTCAGTGAGACTCAAAAGTAGCCTCAGCCATACCCCACACATCAGCTGCTGGAGTTATAAATGAACAACAAATCCACGAACAAGCCAAATTAACATCAACATCAAATAATCACCTTTCTGCCTTGGTAAAACATCAAATGCATCCACAACTCCCTGTAATTTCTGTACAATGCATCTTCCTCCTTATCTCTCTCAAACCTGGGAGTTGTTCATCAGTCAGTCCCCAAGTTTAACACTTCAATAAAACCAACTTGACAGTCACCAAACTCAAATAAAGCCCCTCTGCACACAAAATTTATCCTGAACTTCCTACCAACCATCTTCTGGTACTAAAAGTGAGTACAAGAAGGAGGAAACCCAAATCCACAGCAAATCAACACAGACATTAATGGGTATTTATAATTATTTACAATTAATAATAAAATTAATTAATGACTATGAACATTCCCATTAGTAATGAAGACCTTCCTACTTTTTCCATGTTTTCAATCAGCATCAGGAGGATGGCACATGTCCAGAAATCTGTGATGTGGGTGGACTGAAGGGCTTCAGTTTTCCTGATGTGAAGTATCACATTAGTAAAATCTGATGGAAAATCCTGCTGCAGTGGGTAGGGGTGTAAATACACAGATTTCTTCATCTATTATAGTAAGGTGCAATAAAATAACGTATTTCACCACAATATAGTGGTGGGATAAAAAAATATATATTATCTTTATAGCGGTGGAATAAAAAAATGCTGAAGACTGAAACTTACAGAAAAATATATATAAAATATATGTACATATGTATATTTATATAAAAAGAATACTCTTTTTTTTTTTTTTTCAGAAGTGGGGGTCAACTCCTTATTCCTTAGTAAATCTTAAAAATATTTATAGATTTAGTGATAAGTCCTTAAAGTTTTCTTGATTAGGTATTGTTTTTTGCACACCTAAGTGATGTAGACTATTGACTAAACTGGACTTTAATGTAGCTTTTGAGATTGTGCCCTTCATTTCTGCCAGATCACAGCAGTTTTCTTCCCTTTATCCATATTTTACCCTGAGCCAAGACATCCTTGCAGCAGATCCACACCTCTTCTGGTTCCCATGTTCCTTGCAGGTGCCATTCCCTGTGGAGGCCACGTGCAGCCTCCTGGGATGGATCCCTGTGCCACAATTGCTGACCACAAAGGAATCACATGGGTCTGCAATGAAAGGAAAATCCAGCTAAAGCCTAAGCAGAGAAAACCCCTCTGTCTGCCACCACCACCACCAGTAAGGTCCTTCCCAAAAGCCACCTGTTCAATAAGGAGCTGGTTTTTGCAATATTTTCACCTCAGGATTATAAAGCCCTGGTTCATTTTGGCTCCCTCACTGCTTGAGAATTCCAAGTGACTGCAATTCCAGCAGAATCTCACTGGAAACTGGTCCCTGGGAATACACAGTCTCTGATTGCCAGTTTCACAATCTCTGTTGATAGAGAGTGACACTGTTCCCAAGGCAGAACCACTAATCCCATTACTCCATCTCTAATCCCATTAACCCTCAGGCTTTCTGGGTGGTTTAGAATCCTGGTTTTGGTTTTTTTTTTTGGGGGGGGGGGGGGGGGCGTATTTTTAAAAATACATTGTGAGTTCCTTCAACATCACTGATTTGACTCCTGTTATTATTCTGAGCTGGGTTTCTTAGGAGCTTTGTGGCCTAGGCTGTAGAGTGACTGCAAATACAGATCAAAAATTCTCCTGGCTTTCTGAATGAATCCTTAAAAACGGGCTTTACCCATCTCATTGCTCTTACTTTCTTTAATTAGTGACTTCACTCCAGCTAAACAATATGTTTTTAATGGCCACAGCCCCACGCAATCACAGCCATGAAGACTTTCCCCATTAATTCAGCTCCAAGGGCTGCACGAAGCAGCACTTTGATCTCATTAGCATAGAAAATAAATCAGGGAGCACAGCTACTGCCAGTTATTTTCTGTTATGCCTGAGAAACTCGTCACAAGATTGATGATTATTGGTCAGCTTCTCTGCCCCCTTTAGCACTTTGGCACAGTCCTGCTTTGTGCACCACAGAGCCCTGAAAAGAGTCCTTGCATGAGGAAAACCAAGTGGAGGAACAACAGAATGAACTCAGTTTGGACAAGCTGGGCTCACTCAGAGGGAAATGGTGATGAAATTAACACAGAACTTGCCCAAGCAGAGAGTTTCAATGCTTCAAACCATTCTTGGTAGGGATGCTGCCCACCAATCCCTCTTTCTTTTCCAGCTGATGGTAGATCTTGGTGCTGCTGGTGACAGAGCTTTGGGGACATCACTTTGAGGTGGAGGTTTCTCAGATGGAGTGCAGAATGCACCGCAGTAATATTTGTTCAAAGCCCAACACGCCTTGATTCAATACTCAAAGAGCATCAACCAACCAACCAAACAAACAAACTGACAAGAGTTCTTCCGTCCCTGGAACTGAACTACAATTTTTCTGCTCCCATGACCAACGTTAGTGAAATGTTGAATTGCTGAATTGTTCATGGCTTGCTTTGGGCTGCTGATTTCTTGTGACAAAGTGGGGGAAAGCACATCAATGCCCGAGCTAATCTGAGTTTCTGCAGGCAGCTTTCTTTTTCTACATAATTTTCGCTTTCATAGAATCATGGAATTGTTTTGGTGGGAAGAGGTCTTGAAGATCACTTTGTTCCACCCCCTGCCATGGGCAGGGACACCTTCCACTATCCCAGGTTGCTCTAAGCCCTGTCCAGCCTGGCCTTGGACACTTCCATGGATCCAGGGGCAGCCACAGCTTCTCTGGGCACCCTGTGCCAGGGCCTCACCACCCTCACAGGGAACAATTCCTCACCAATATCCCATCCATCCCTGCCCTCTGGCAATGGGAAGCCATTCCCTGTGTCCTGTCACTCCATCCCTTGCAAACAGTCTCTCTCCATCTTTCCTGTCAGCTCCTTCTGGTCCTGGAAGGCCACAATAAGGTCACCCCAGAGCTTTTCTTGTCCAGGCTGAACAATCCCAGCTCTCCCAGCTTTTCCTCCCAGCAGAGCTGCTTGCTCCATCCCTCTGATCATCCTGGTGCCTCCTCTGGACCGGTGTCAGAAGTGGGACTTTCTCTTGATAATGCATACAGCAGACTAACCAAAAACAAAACAACAACAACAACAACAACAACAACAAAAAACACAAAAAAAAAAAAAAAAAAAAAAAAAAAAAAAAAAACAAAACACAAAGAACTAAAAAATCAAAACCAAAAGAACCCCAAATGAACAAGAAAACCCCCAACAACAACCACAGAACCCCAAACCACCCCTAAAACCCATCACAGCTAGAGAAGGAACAATTTGTAATCAGAATTTATTCCTGGGCTGAATTTTTCCTGTGTTACTGCAGGATGTGAAAAGTTTCCAGTTTGTTTAAGGTGAATATTAAAGCTACCTAGGAAAGCACACTATCAGAGAGACATCATAGATGATAATAACCCATAAAGCAAGTTAATTTCTTCCCTTTATTTTTAATTCCACCCAGCCATGAGCCATCCACTGTTCAGCACAAGATGAATGAATCCCACTCCAAATGCTTTTCACTTGTCAAACTCTACCCCCCAAGCCTTAAGTTTTCAGGAATATAATGTCAAAACACTTTTTCTTCTGGGTAAATCACTGGGAGCTGAGTCTATCAAAGGAGAGGATTCACTGGGAGTGATATTAAAGACAGAGTTTGGGAGGATTTCAATCTGTGCTGTGGTTTGAGTAGATTACAGTGCTCACCCATCAGTTCTGACCACAAGAATGGCTCCAGCCCTGTAGGTGTGGTCACTGTGGTCATCTTCTAACTAACACACCAGGCAGCTTTTTGCATTAATCACCTTTGTTTAGCAGGCAGGCATTGCTCAGGCTCACTGTGTTTGTCCCCTGCACACACAGGACCTCACAGAGCTTTTTTTTTATGGACTTGGATTAAATTTAACAACTTCGCTGTTGCTAATCCTAAGAAGTTATTTCTGTTCCTCCTCCATCCTGACAACAAGAGATGGCAGGAAGGATGATAGGCAGATATCTTTATCACACTAGTACCAACATGGGGGTTTGACGCTTGGCAGATGACAGCAAATATTTTAAACCAAAGAAGCTTTTTAGATCCTTTTGCATCCCTCCTCTCTGCATTTCAGCCCAGAGAAGAGAAGGCTCTGGGGAGACCTCAGAGCACCTTCCAGAGCCTAAAAGGGCTCCAAGAGAGCTGGAGAGGGACTTAGGACAAGGGCCTGGAGTGACAGGACAAGAGGCTTCACACTGATAGAGGGCATGGTTAATTGGGATTTTGGGAAGGAATTGTTCCCCTTGGAGGTGGTGAAGCCCAGGCACAGAGAACCCAGAGGAGCTGTCCCATCCCTGGAAGTCTAAGGCCAGGTTGGACAGGGCTTGGAGCAACCTGGGATAGTGGGAACCTGGTCTAGCCCATGGCAGGGGGTGGCACAGGATGGGCTTCAAGGTCTCTCCCAAGCCACACCAGTCTGGGATTCTGTGGAAAATGCAAGGCTGAGCTCTCTGCCACGCCAGCACAGACCCTTCCCTGCTGCTCCTGCCCTTTGTATTTCTTATCTGTTCTGGCCACAGGCTTTCCAAACAGGAAATATGAAGCTAATAAGGAAGGGGAAGGTGATTTAAAATCCTCCTCCGTTTCACAGATGTGCCCATGTAGTACAGCCACATTCTAATGGTTGCATTTTGTCTTACAGGTAAATGCTATAGAACTGACATAAATATGACAAAGGGATTGCTGGTTTGTGGTGCATTGATTCCATTAATTTGACCACAAGGCTCTGGAGAGGGAATTGCACTGCCTACTCATCAATATTTTGCTCCTTTTTTTGCTGGAGCCTAGAATCAGACAAGGCCCTTAAAGAGTTTGTAATAAATGCAGCTCTGGCCTCTGGAGACTCATTCCTGCCCAGGAGTTTGAAAAGAACTATCTTCAGCTGAATTAAAAATTTCTCCAAATACATCACGACATTCCAAAATATTGGGCTAGTTCAGATATGCTTCTGGATTTACATGGCCCTGAATAGCTCTTTCTGTCCAGAGGGTTTTCTAAGTTTATTGCAGGCTAATCATTTCAGCCTCAGAGTTGGTAAAGTATTAGAAGTATTCCTTTATATAAAAAAGGGAACACAGAGGTCTGACTGAACACCCTATTGACATTTTTTGCTGTGGAAAAATGGATCCATCAGCTCCAGGTGGAGCTGGCTGGCAGGGATGTGGTGTTACCACAGGTCCAGCTCTGTCAGCACAAAGCAGCCACGAGTGAGCTGACACAAAGCTGCAGCCTCAGAGCAGCCCCCAGAGTTTGGAGTCTGTTGTCTCTGTCTGTGTTGTCCTCCCTGCAATCAAATTACTTCAAAGCAGAGTGAAAATAGGGAAGATAATTCCACCACTCTTCCATGTAAACCCAGGGCTCGTGCTTTCTAGGATGCAGTGGAGGAGCAGGCAAGCTCCAGGAGAGGCTCTGGAAATGCTGTAGTTCACACAAGGAAACATTTGTTGAGCTCAGGGGCCCAAATTTGCCTTTATTTGGACTTTCTAGGACAATTTTCCAAGTGAGAAGGTCAACTGCCAGGACCTACAAAGTTGAGTCTTATCCACGTGCAAACCCCCCTGGCTTTTCCCCTTGTCACACTGAGTACAAGAGGGGCTGTCAGGAGGAAAATTAAATTTAAGAATAAACCTTTGAGTTTGGCACTGCTCTAAGCAGAATCTTGGACTCCATCTCTTTCACAGGGCGGTGCAATTTGGTTAAAATGGATGCTCCCAGCAGCCCAGGTGGAGCTCACCACAAACCAGTGTCACCCATCTCCTCTCCCAGCCATGAGACATTGTCTCCAAATGCTTAGGATATATTTGCAGCACAGAGATTTTTCCATGGTGCACATCCCAAAGCTGAAATCCAGGTGCTTTGAGGTCATTTGGGGGCTGCAGGAATCCAATCACCACTTGAGCGCTGAGGTCACAATGGCCAAAAAGGGCCAACATGGTGATGGGGCCAAAGGTGATTTATGGAGGGGACATGGAGACAGGGAAACAAGTTATCAGCTTGGAAAGCCTTCCTCCATGGAATTGCCCTTACCCCATTCTCACCACACCTTTTCCAGTGCTGCCAGGGATGAGGTGGGGAACTCATTTTCAGTTTTCTGCTCGGAGCTCCCTGGGGAAGGAAGCCCAGCTACTCATCATGTTTGTGTTCTGTTTTTCACATAGCAGTGCTTAGTTGTTAAGAGAAATCCTGTGTTTGTTATCAATAAATTGTAGTAAGAATAGGAGATTTGTATATACATATATACATATATACATGGAGCACTTTCAGATACTGAAACAATAAAATTGTCTTCTGGATGCCACTTGGTGTCAGACAACAGCAACTCATTCTTGAGCTCACTTGAAAGCTGTTAAAAACCATTTTGCTGATTCACTAAACCCTTGTGTGGGAGTTCTCAGTTACCTTTGAAGCAAACAGCCTGGAATGAAGGTAGAGGTGCTGCATGATTTTGGGCAGTGCCTGGGTTCATCACAACCCATCCCATTTTGTACTATTTCACAGGAATTCAGGGGGGAAAGCAAAAGGAGCCACTCCATGGTGCAGCAGCTCCCTCATTAGAGGGTAAAAATGAGCTGAAACACAGACCTTTTTCTTATCACAGCATGAAAAGGGTCCTGCTTTATTCCCCTTTACAGCTCAGCCATCCTGACCCCAACCATTCCCTGACCCTGGCTGCAGCAAGCTCCTGCTGAAGGTTTCCCTTGCAGCCTCTGCCTGCTGGTCATTGCCTGCTGAACTCTGACTGCAGGGATCAGTTTGCAGCCTCTGATTGCAGCTTTGACCCAGCCAGACTGTGACTGCAGGTTCCAGCAACAGGCTCTGACTGCAGACCCACACTGACCTCACAGCAACAATCCCCTCCTTCCCTCTTCCTCAAGGTTCCTCTTCCTTCATGAGCTGACTGACTCCCTTTTATCACTCTTATCTTTGTTGGCTACAGCTGTTACTCATCGGGGTGAGGCTGCATTGGGTAATTAACACAGCTGTTACTTATCAGGGACAATGTCACCTGTATTCCCTTCTCCTACACCAACACACTTTCTGGATCAGTCTGTCTGACACAGTTCTAAACTAAAAGGATCACGATGTGGAAGGAATGACATGAATTTGGAGGAAGCTGGAAGCTGAAAGGTTCCATAGCCATTTAAAACATGAAACAAGCTTTAACAACCATTTAAAACATGAGACAAGATAAACAATCATTAAATAAACAAGGCAAATATTAATGAATTTTCTTCTGTGGCCTTCAATGTCCGCTTGCACAAACAACAATGAATTTTATGCAGTGAGGGGCAATCAGAAATTTCTGGAATTCCTAGCGTGATACTCTTAGTGATAAAGACAGGCTAGATTATCCCTGTACTTGTTTCCCTATTATTAAATCAACATTCATCAACAATACTTGGATAAAATCTATTGTACTGCATCTATATGACATGAACCCAGTAAATATATATAAAATATGTACATATAATATACATGCCCCATTCTTGTGGGTCTAATCACAATCTGAAAACCAGTGGCCTGAAATAGAAATCTGCAAAGGCTGATATTGCCCAAGAAGCACAAGATTTAGGCTTCCAGCTCACACTGTTATTTATTAGCAATTGCACAAATCATAATTAGGCCTCTTTTTAAAAGCCCACACTGGAGGTTTCATGGCCATTTCTTTACAGCAGCCCTTTATAAATCATTCATCTGGAGGTTTCTCTCTCATGTGCCATGCAAACATTCCTGTAAAATCCTCTTAATGGAGTCTATGAATCAATGCACAGCAAAGTGTCACAGGTGGAATCGATGGCTCCAGAAGCAAGAGGACCTTTTTAGAGGCAGGTGTCAAAAACCCTGACTGAATTAGAAACTTTAATCTATGGCAGGCACTGAAATTTATGCTCCAAAGAGATAGTTTAAAAGTCCTCCCTTTTTTTTTCCACTGCTACGGGTGTAAATTCCTGTCAACAGCCAAAAGAAGGAATGAGAATTCTTTGGTCTAGAAATAAGACTGAAGGGATGTATAACAATAAAATTATACTGATCCTCAAATACATGAGAGGCAACTGAAAAAAGAAAAAAAAAAAAAAGAAATAAGAAAAGGAACTCACAGTGCTTTGGGGCTTAAAATGCAGAAAGGGATGCAGAGGGTGGATCCTGGGAACACTTTTTGATAGTGAAGGCTGAAACCCTAACCCAAAATTCAGTTATTAAATAGAAGTGACCTCATCATCAGTTATTTCAGTATTGTGAGTTCCAGTCCCATTAGTGACATCAAAGGGTCATCACTTGGTTCTCCCTGGCCCTCAGAGATGCTGCTCCCCTCACAACCCCCCATGAAAGCAGCCCCCAAACCCTTACTTTGGCTATTTCTTCCTGAAATTCCTCCTTATCCCCAATAACTTCAGGTTGCATCCCATTTGCCCTACCTTGTGCTCTTCCTACTGTCTTCACTAATTTTATCACTTTGGGTTTTTTTCCAATTAATGACAAAATATAGATTGGGGAAATAGCCCATCAGTTGTTTTGCCAAGAGTTTATCCTCATCTGCTTTTTCAGACCATGAAACAAAAATGTTATATATGGGAAAATGTTTTTTGAAGTGTAAAGGTACAAAACCTGGACTGTATTTTCTTTTAGTTATTTCTACTAAATAAAAAAATTCTAAGATAAATCAGCATCATTTCATAGGCTTCTTAGGAGGCTTATCATCACATAGTCTTAAATAAAACCCTACAATGAATCTGTCTGCTGCTTTATTTTTATTTTTGAAGAAACAAGACCTTTTGAAGTCTTGATCACACTAAGCAGTCTGTTATTTCCATATTCAGGACACTTGTTTGGCTCCAGGAAGTCCTGGAAATAAATAAGTTTAGAGGTGAAGGAGGAAAAAAAATCAGCAAAAAAACCCCAGAAAAGCGACTGTATTTGTACTTCAGCTTTTTAGAAAAAAAACATGATGCTGTGTCTTTGCTCTTTTTTACTCATTAATTAAAGCTGACACTTCCAAAAGCAGCATTAAATTTAACTGGGATTTAAGAACTCATCTGCTCTGCTCATCTATTTCAAGTTAAGGTGACCAGACACCAAAGCAGCTGCTGCCTCTAAAGGATAATGGAGTTTAGGACCACGTATCCCATGCAAAATGTCATCTTTATCCAGGAACGGAGAAACCTTTAACCCTCAAAAGAACACATTTGAATCAAACAACAGGAAATCTTTCCAGGAGCCTTTTCAGCATGTTTGAAGAGGGGTGGGGAGAGGAAAGGTTCTGAGGTTTCATTTCAGGGCTTTTGGTTATTTTTGAGTGTTTGATCACCTGGGAAGCAAATCCAAAAGAAACTGGAATTGTTTTCCAGGGTGATAACGCTGTGCTCCAGGAAAAATTTGATGAGGAGAGGGTGGGGGAGCTGGGAAAGGGGCTCAGAGCCTGGAGAAAAGGAGGCTCAGGGGGGACCTTGTGGCTCTGCAGAGCTCCCTGACAGGAGGGGACAGCCAGGGGGGTCGGGCTCTGCTCCCAGGGAACAGGGACAGGAGGAGAGGGAACGGCCTCAGGCTGGGCCAGGGGAGGCTCAGGTTGGACATTGGAAAAAAATCCAGTCCCTGACAGGGCTGTTTAGCACTGCACAGGCTGCCCAGGGCAGTGGTGGAGTGCCCATCCCTGGAATATTCCAAATCGTGTGGATGTGGCACCTGGGGACAAGGGTTAGTGCTGAACACAGTGGTGGTGCTGGGCTGGTGATCTTAAAAATACTTCCCAGCCTTAACAATTCTCTGATTCCATAAACCTTCTTAAGAAACGATTCGTGTTGCGGCACAGGTCTAATTTTAGCAGACCGGAGGAATTAAAAATAATCCACTTGTTTTGGAAGTCATTTAAGTTGAGGCTGTTATGTAAGTACTTTTACGTTGGAAAAAAAAAAAAAAAAAAAAACCAAAAAAACCACATCAAACAAAAACCGTGACAGAAAACTATCACTGCCTAGAAACTGGCTAATTTTTTTAATCACCATATATAGATATGTATATATGTTTGGATACAAATGTGTGTGTGTTGTACAGGGAATAAGAAGAAGAAAACAGGGGTGTAAAGGCCAGGGATAGCTATTTCTCCCTAATTAAGTTTGCAATCACCAAGGCGATCAGCACAGAGTGATGCTCCGAAACCATCCCGGCTCCATCCAGGAGCCGGCAGCGGGCATTCCGGGCTGAGCGCCGCAGGATAACACTCTCCTACACCCCAGTGGCAAAACAGGGACACGGCTCCCAGCAAAGCCCCGCTCTCCGCCGGGAAAAGCAAACAAACAAACCGCGCTGCTGAGCACATCCAGGCTCGGGATTTCCCCCGGAATTGCCCATCAAACCAAAGGGGATGCTTGCAGATGCTCAGGTGTTTATTTCCCAGCGCCGGGCTGCCAGTCGGATTGGAGGTTTCCCCAGGGGAAAAGGATGGAAATGCCTTCATTACAAAGCGATCGGAGTGTGGGAAAGGCCGAGTGCCCCGTGCTAGTTGGGGTTACAGCAGTTCAGGTGCTCTCCTAATTAATGAGGGCCGCGGCTAAATGCCATCACACGTTTGTCATGTCCGGGGGCCTCGTTCAATTCCCGCTGGAAACAGAAGGGATCAGATGGTTTAATTAACTCTGCTGGCCTTTGGATTGCACTGAAGGCTCCACTCGGAGTGAGGTGGAGTTCTCCACGGAGAGGCTGAGCACTTCCAGCTCCTGTGGAACCTGACACCTCCTCACTGAGGCTGAGCATCCAAAAACCCTGCAGGGGAGCTGGTCTTTCCTGCACTTGAAATCAAACTGGGGGCTTTGAGAGGAGCCCAGGAGGTCTGGACACCTAAATGCAACAAATTGCCTTCGAAATTCTTGATTAAATTGTGGGAATGATAAAGTAAGTTGCATTCTTTCTTAGGACGCAAAAAATTAAAGATTGTTATCATGGGATAGTTTGGGTTGGAAGGGACCTTAAACATCACCTTATCCATGGGCAGGGACATCTTCCACTACAGACAGAACACACCACACACAGTTTTGATTTAAATTTTGCCTTTTTTTTTTTTTTTTTTTAATGAAGCATCTTAGGAAAAATTAACAGAGAGGGTTTGTTTGTTTGTTTGTTTGTTTGTTTGTTTTTTGTGATTATATTATACAGAACAATGATATGACAACTTAATTGCTGTAATCCACAAACTTTCTCAGCAGATGTGGGTTTGTCCCTGCATTTAATGCTTGTTTATAGTTGGGTAGTTAGCCCTCAAAAGGACGCAATTGGGCTGTCATCTTCAGAGTATCAGAAAATACATATATTCTACAAATCTCCAAAATGCAGCAGCAGAGTAATTGACAGCCATGATTATTGTGCCCTCTAGAAACATTCTGGATGACAGATGATGGTAATTTCCTCATAAATCATGTCTAAACCATGAAAAATGCAATGGAAACTCATTTAAGGAATATGATCTTACCAGGACTAATGGACGGGGTAGAATTTGGATCTGCAATGTTTATTTGAGTTTTTAGGGATAGAATCTTCCAGAAGTTGCAAGCGTGTGTGTGTGTATAGAGAATAAAATCCCATTCCAGATGAGCAGCACCATCTCTTTTGCCTCTCCTGTGTTGCTGTGGTACTTTTCCTGATCCTGGCTGATTGACAGGAGGGAAGGAGCTGCAGCTCCTATTTCAGAAAAAGTCCCCAAGATAGCAGCGAAGGGGTTTTTGTTCAGGCCTAGAAGAATAAAAGGGAAAAGAGAATGTTTTAGACCCTGAGAATCCAAGTGAACAATTCTACATTTTCTCCATGCTTTCAAGCTGGAATGTTTTCATTATTTTTAATATAAAGGAATTTTTTTTTCTATTTTTAACTAGATTACTTGAATGAGAATAAGGCTGTTCCTCTCCACACTACATTTATATCCTGTGAAAAGCTCACAAATTAAAGTTCCAGTAACTTTTTTTTTAACATCATTATCTCCCCCATTCCACCTGTGTCTTTTAACATTTTCTACTCGTTATAGAATGTGGTGCCCAGTTGACTCTAGGGTTCAGAAATGTTGGATTCACAGGGAGCAGTTTGTGGTATTACAGAATCCCAGAATGGTTTGGGTCGGAAGGGTCCCCAAAGCCCACCCAGTGCCACCCCCTGCCAGGGCCAGGGACACCTCCCACTGTCCCAGGGTGCTCCAAGCCCTGTCCAACCTGGCCTGGGACACTGCCAGGGATCCAGGGGCAGCCACAGCTTCTCTGGGCACCCTGTGCCAGGGCCTCCTCGCCCTCATAGCCAAGAATTTCTTTCCAATATCCAATCTAAGCCCACTCTCTTTTGAGTCCCTATCCCCCTGTCCTGTCCCTCCATCCCCTGTAAACAGCCACTCCCCATCTTTCCTGCCAGCTCCATTGTGGCCCTGCAAGGCCACAATGAGGTCACCCCAAAGCTTCTCCTCTCCAGGCTGAGCAATCCCAACCCTCCCAGCCTTTCCTCCCAGCAGAGCTGCTCCATCCCTCTGCTCATCCTGGGGATAGGTGGGAGGTTTGAGCCTTGGGCAGACCCACGTTTGTTTGCATGTTTGCTCACAGGGGTTGTTCAGGGCCATGAGACAAAGACAAGATCACTTAGGAATTGCTGCCGTGGGCACAATGTACTCAGGGAAAATCACATCATTTTGCAATAAGAATAGACTTAAATCATGAGAAACAAAACCAAAATAAAACAAAATCCTTCCCACCCCTTCTCCCCAGGCTCCACATCACCCCTGGGTGGTGCTGGGGATGGGGAATGGGGGCTGTATGGGACCATACAGCTCCTCTCTGCTGCTCCTTTCCTCACACTTTTCCCTTGCTCTGCCAGGGTTCCTCTCCACGGGCCACAAATCCTTTGGAAAAAACCTGCTCCTGTCTGGGTCCTTCCTTTGGGCTGTGGGGGAATCTTCCTCCTGCTCTTCTTCACTGGCAAAGCAAAAAAAAATAATAGAGGAAATACTGTTTTATTTTAAAACTACAAGCTTTTGAGAACAAACTGCTGATCACTTTACTTTCCTCATCCAAGTTAAAAGCAAAAGGACCGAGGCCTTTGGGCAGGATCCGCTGCTTGCATTTGTGATGTCCCAAAAAAAAGCACTCAGAGGGTTTAGGGTTTATCATCAGGAAATCATTCCCACCCCTGGAGCACCTTCTCTCATCCCACATCCCACATCCTCCTCTGTCAGCATCTTCCAGGCTCAATACCCTGTTTGCCCCCAAGTTATGGCACTGGAGAGAGGGAAGGGAAGAAAAGCTTTCAAGCAGGAATTGCAACATTCCCCACTGTTTCTGCAAAAAGCCAGAATCTTCAGATGTGCTGCAAGGAAAACCTCTTTGCAAGGACTTCTGCAAAGATCACAAGGCTTGCAATGCCTTTTAGGAAAAAAACAGATTCTTTCTCTGGGATAACTTAATCAGCATGGCAGCTTCACACAGAACCTGGACTCAGCAGAACTTTAATGCCATTAGGCACCTTTAGAGCTCCATTAATATCCCCCACCCTGGAACTGCACCTTATACAGTGCAATGTTCCCTGCACAACTCAGAGAAGAGGCCTGAATGAATCACAGTTCAGCCAAAGTTCAAGCAGGTGAAAGCAGGTAAAACACCAGTTAAACCTATTTTTTTCCCAAATCCAATAAAATAACAGACATCAGATAAGTATTATGAGACAAAAATTGCAATAATTGATGACAACACACCTTCCTCCCAACACACAGAGTAGAA
Source organism: Phylloscopus collybita (assembly GCA_027886175.1). NCBI lineage: Eukaryota > Metazoa > Chordata > Aves > Passeriformes > Phylloscopidae > Phylloscopus > Phylloscopus collybita. Next base: position 4,177,130 of record JAJNNQ010000065.1, on the reverse strand, counting down.
TGTAAGAATTTCTGTTTCAGATAAAAACTCAATGACTTTACCACTGTGTTGTTAACACGTAATTTTGTATGTTATGACTAAAGGAATTCCATTCCCAAATGTTGGATTTTCTGTGAGCACCGGCTTTGCATGGTGATAAAATAATAAAGGAACTTGAAGGCATTCCAGTGTTCATAGAAACATGGAATGGTTTGAGTTGGAACAGCATTAAAGCTGATCCACTTCCCATGGACAGGGACACCTCCCACTGGAGCTCCCAGTCTGAACTGAAGTTGCCTCTATTTGGTGAAACCACCCAAATCTCCACACTTCAGACACAACTTCTGTGTCTGTTCAACAGAAGAATGTTCAGCAGTGTCACCTTTCATGTTCCATTCACGGCCTGACCCTTAAAAGTGTACTAAGAGAAAATCACAGATTCACAGAAGAGGTTGAGCTGAAGGGATCTTTCCAAGGTTGTCCAGTCCAAGCTCCCTGCAATGAGCAGGGACAGCTGGGCCAAGGCTGCTCAAAGTGGCCTTTCCAGGGATCCAGGGGCAGCCACAGCTGCTCTGGGCACCTTGTGCCAGGGCCTCACCACCCTCACAGGGAAAAATTCCTTCCCAATATCCCATCTGACCCTGCCCTCTGGCAGTGGGAAGCCATTCCCTGTGTCCTCTCCCTGCACCCCTTGTCCCAAGTCCCTCTCCAGCTCTCCTAGAGCCCCTTTAGGCACTGCAAGGGGCTCTGAGGTCTCCCCACAACCTTCTCTTCTCCAGGTGAACACTCCCAGCTCTCCCAGCCTGGCTCCAGAGCAGAGGGGCTCCAGCCCTTGGAACACCTGTAAGCCCAGTACCAGGATGAGAAAGAGACTCAAAAAAAAAAAAAAAATTAAGTTCATCTTTCATCGTCTCCTCTCAAAGACTTCCATTTACAATATTGAGTTCCTCAAAGTGGGGGACAGGAAGGGCAAAGATTCCAGAATAAGAGCCCAGTGAAATTTGGGTTCCTGCCTTTTAAAGCCATCCCTGCTTTGGGATAAGAAGAGTTCTGGGTGCTGAGCTGGAAATGTGCCTTCTACCTAAACCCACAGGGTTCTGTAGGTGCAGCCAGCAAATGCCAAGAAAAACCTTTGGAATGGTTTGTCTATTCACTGCACAGCACAGTTCACTCTTGGGCTTCACATCAAACCCAGGGGAGAATCCCTGCTGAAACAAACCAGTGAAGCAACTCTGAAATGCACATTCCTTTCATATCAAAAGTGAGCTGCTTTGAGGTTTTGAAAGAATTTAATATTCCAGGAGATGTTACAAAAGCCATAATCCCAATCATTGTCCTCCACAAAGGGAATAAGGAGAATGATGGACAATATCCCTGGACTAAACATAGCTTAAGCAGTCACTTGGGATGTAGAAGGCAAAACATTTAGAGTCTGAAGGTCTAAATGCAAATTAATAGATGAGGATATGCTTCCCAGGAAAACTCTAAGGCCTTTAGCAGTGTTTGAAGTCCTCTCTTGCAGCCTGTGCACAAGTCTGTGTACAAGCAATTATCCCTGGAACATTTGAACACTAAGGGGAAGTGTCTGAGCACCGGAGATAACAGGAACTTCTCTTTCAGCCTGGAGAAAAGGGTGCACAACCACTCTAAAGCAAACACGGCGAGGGGTGGGGCTGAAATTGCAGTGCAGCGGAGGAGTTTGGAATCTCAGCACTCAGAACCTAAGGAAACCCAGCAGGGGTGAGCTGTTCATCTTTTAATTAGGGATGAGGCTCAGGTCAATTCCAAAAATAACTCTGACACAAGGTTTGCCGAGATGTTGGCACCTCTGAGGGTGAAAGGAATCTCCAGATCTCTGTGCCCAAAGGAAGAAAAACTAGGAATCATTCTAGTGTTCAAAGAGGTGACTATCTCTCCTTTTCTGGCACCAGCCAAAAAATCCTACTGTAACAAAAAATTCCTCATGGAATTCAACATGAAATTCAAGCTGGTGCTGCACATGATTTGGAGCAATCCCAGACAGGAGCACAGGCTGGCAGAGGATGTAACTGAGAGCAGCCCTGTGGAGAAGCACCCAGGGGTTCGGATGGATGAAAAGTGTGGGCAGCAGCTCCAGAGAGGGGATTGTCCCCCTCTACCCTGCCCACCTGAGACCCCACCTGCTGCATCCAGCTCTGGGGTCCTGGCACAGGCAGGAGCTGCTGCAGAGAGTCCAGAGGAGACCATGGAGCTGCTCCCAGGGTTGGAGCCTCTCTGCTCTGGAGCCAGGCTGGGAGAGCTGGGGGTGTTCACCTGGGGAAGAGAAAGCTCCAGGAAGACCTCAGAGCCCCTTGCAGTGCCTAAAGGGGCTCCAGGAGAGCTGGAGAGGGATTTGGGACAAGGGATGGAGGGGCAGGTCACAGGGAATGGCTTCCCACTGCCAGAGGGCAGGGTCAGATGGGATTTGGGAAGGATTTGTTCCCTGTGAGGGTGGTGAGGCCCTGGCACAGGTTTGCCAGAGAAGCTGTGGCTGCCCCTGGATCCCTGGAAGTGTCCAAGGCCAGGTTGGACAGGGCTTGGAGCAACCTGGGATAGTGGGAGGTGTCCCTGCTCATGGCAGGGGGTGGAACAAGGTGATCTTTAAGGTCCCTTCCAATCCAAACCAGTCTGTAATTCCATAATTCTGTAAGAGGGGTAAAAAAAAGTATTTCCCTGAATTTATAATCATCAGTAGAGAGAATGGACAAAGAGAATTTTAGCCAAGGAAATTCAGCTGCTCTGCCTAAAATGTTGCTTGCCCAGCAGCCAAACTCTCACTGGGTGTTTGTGGGATGTGATCACTGCATTGTGCCAAATGCATAATCATAAAATGTCATTATTTAGGGAATGGCTTAGTGGGGGTTTGGCAGTGCTGGGTTAATGGTTGGGCCTGATGATCCCAGAGGTCTTTTCCAACCGAAATGATTTTATGAAAATTCCAATTATTGGTAAAATAATAGCAGACTTGGCTTACTGCAAGTTGCTGGGCTATGTATCACTACAGAAAAGCTTTAACAAACTTTAGCAACAGAACAATGAAAATGCCTTTGAGAATTGGTCCTGAAGGAAAAATCAGCTTTGTGACCTTGGCTCCAAAGAAATGTAACTTCACCCTTGACTTCCAAAGGAGCTCAGTTCTACCTGTGATATACTTAGGCTCTGTGTTTGGATTCAATGTGAATTATTCCTTTGCCTTTGAGAAACCCATTGGATTCTTAAAGATATTTATTTACCTTATTTCAGCTGCTGTTTCATCAATACCTGCACACCTTCAGTGGCTTAAATTCTGTCCTTTCTAAATGCTTTCTCCATTTTTATTTTCCTCCAGATTGAGCAAAAACATCTAAATTGGCTAAATTATTGCAAAAATTGGATTAAGGATACCAGAACGTATAAAAGTCTAGAAAATCAAAGCTGGGCCTAAAATAAAATCCCACTATATTCCATGCAATAATGTGTGACATATCTCTGTCTCTCTCTACTTTTGTAACATTGTCATTTATGCAATATCTGCAATAAATACATGATCTATATATTTAATATATACAGTAAATAGATGCAATAAATGCAGACAATGGCTTCAGCCATTTCACAGAAATATTCACAGAATTCCACAGAAACAACTGGGAATATTGTGCTGTCCATATGCCAATAAGACCACAGATCTTTTTACATTCTTATTTAATGTCAAATTTTACTTTCAAAGAGAAATTAGAATTGGAATTTATGCCATATTAAAAACAGTCTTTCTAACTGCACTTAGACACCTGAATATTAAACCACCCATTTCTTATCACAATGCAATTCTCTTGATCACTTTTGGGCTGGAAATGTCTTCCCTTATAGCCACTAGCAAAATATTTAAAATAATCAGCAAAATTTGCACGAGACAAAAGCCAGGAAAAAAAAAAACCTTTCTGTACACACCTCCTCTCATTTCCAAGTTGAAATCAGAGCCTTTAATGTTACTTTAACATGTGTTAATCATATCATTAATGTTATGACTGACAGACAGAAATTAGTTTAATGGAGAGTTCAGGGTTCTTAAATCAAGACAGGCTTTTGGGTTCCCATGATTAATAGAGCAATACCCCAGCCACATGTGCTCGGGCTGCAAAGGAAGATGGATAATGAGCTCCTGCATCCGCTGAAGGAATTTTAAAGTCTGTGGTGGACTACATCCCAATGAGAGCACATTACAGTGGAATTAATGGAGGATCATTTGTCTGTCAGAGCCAATGTTCAAAGGGAAAGTGCAGAGACTGAGTGGGGATATTCACAACTCCAGCTGTGGGAGGGCTAATGAGATGTGGGATGAATGGGGGAAGAAAAGGGAAAGGACCACTTGATGGATACAGAGATTTCCTTCCAGGCCCAAAAGGGTGCCTGATGACCTGCAAGACTTTCTTGGCTCCTCCAAGCAGCTCCTCAAATCCCAGCTCCTCACCAACCCCAGGCCTCATTGGAAAGGAGCATGTCTGCATGTCCTGCTCAATCCTCACAAGAAATTCTGTATCAGAAAGACACTGACACCCTGGTCTCACGGAATCCAGACTGGTTTGGGTTGGAAAGGACCTCGAAGCTGCATCCAGTGCCACCCCCTGCCATGACAGGGACACTTTGCACTAGCCCAGATTGCTTCAACCTGGACACTTCAGGGATCCAGGGGCAGCCACAGCTTCTCTGGGCACCCTGTGCCAGGGCCTCAGCAATTCCTCACAGGAGGAATTGCTGTCCAATTGCCCATCCAGCCCAGCCCTCTGGCAGTTGAAATAATGCACTATTTTCCTTCTACCATAGTTTCTCCAATTTATCCTGTAATTTGCTTAATTTGAAATTACACAGTCTTTAGAGAATTTGTGGTGTTGGTGATGTTGCAGTCCTCCAGGGAAACAGCAGGATCAGTAATCTTCGCTTTCCAGAGAGAAAACACGGCCTGGGAATGGTTTTGAGCAGCTCTGTAGTGATGTACTACCAATGACCTGGGGGAATTACAGGTGTAATGTGGTCTGTATGACCTGAGCTGAGTTAGGAAACATTAATTACAGGCATTGAGGCAGTAAATTAGTTTATACACCTTGCTGGTTTTGTACAAAGAGTAATTGTTCTCTGTGTATGTTGCAAAGATAAAAGTCTGCAATGTACTTGATATTTTTGGCAATATGAATTGTGTATTTGCACAAACCAGATCAATATGTGAAGTGTTTATTTTCTAATGATGAAGTAATTTTCTTCAATTCCTTCTCATTTTCTTATTTCTTTTTCTTAGTGATCTTAAGATCCTCATACTGCTTCCTTTAGTTTGAAATGATGTGATTCTTATCCTATATACTTTTGCCTCATTCAGACAAAAAGAAGAGCACTTTAATTATTTTCTTAAGTCATAAGCTTAAGACAAAATCTTTAGCTTGTAATATGTTACATAATTATTGTGAAGCCAGTAAAAAACAGAAATGATAGACTGTATTTCAGTGGATAACCAAGTAGTGAAATGAAATTAAATGAAATTAATCAAGTAAAATGGCTTGGTTCCAGTAAACTAACTTAAAATGTAAGGTGACCCAAGAAAGTCCTGGTTTTGTGTAAAAAGGAAATGCAGCCAAGCAGTTTCTTTCAGATGCAACACTGATTGCATAGTGGGAAGTTACACAAAGTGTGTCAAACTCAAAATAAAAATTCAGGATTTTTTTAAGAATTCATCTTAATAGTATATAATTAACTCAGAAAAAAAAAAAAAAAGAAAAAAGAATCCTCTATTAAAAGTAATCATTAGGGAAGGGTTTTGTCTTGAAAAAAGAGTGTGAGAAGGGAAGGAAGACTTGAGGACAAGTCAGTTACTTTCTCCTCCCAGAAAAGAGATATTATTGCTGGAATTACAGTAAAAACATGCAGGGAAGCTCTCTATGAGTCACTAGCCCCAGATGCAATGGGTTTGGCCCCCAAATAATGAAATTTGGGTACAGTGAATACCGTATTTGGTGGGTTTTTCATGTTACATGAAAGATGTTGGTACATCCAGTGAAGTGTGTAACTCCCATCCTCAGCACTTGGCTGGGGCTCAGGTGAAACACTGATCAAACCTGGTGACAAAGTGACAGTGACACTGCTCAGCTTGCCTGATCTCTATTAGTTTTTGAAAGCTCCAAACCCTTCACCCTGTTAAGAATTTAGATAGAAAGGGGAAAAGTCCCTGACAACTGCAATAAGACAATTACAGACTTATTCACCTCCAGGGAAAGTGTTTTTGTAACTTCTAATTGGAGATTTAGTTAAGATCTGAATCAAGAGGGTTTATATTCCTTCTGCATATTCTATTTTAATTGCTTTTTACAGGCTGGCTGGAAGTGCCACGAGGTATAGAGTTATAATTTGAGGATATTATAAATTTTCCTTTGGGAAGTGGAAAAAGCCAGCAGCAGAGGGAAGCAGAGAGAAGGCAGTGCTCCAAAGGCACTGCCTCCATTCAGGCAGGTGCCTCTGGGAATTCAGTGCATTGCTGCCTTCACCCATTTTAAACTCATCCCTTTATTCAGTTAGTGGAAGGTGCATTTTCCCTTCTTTTCCTTCATTTTATGTGATCAGCTGAAAGAGAGCACCTCAAGAAGTAAAGGGCAAAAATGCACCTTGGGCTTCATGCAAATGAGAACTGGGCTCTGCATTTTAATGAGTGATGCCTGTAAACTTTGTTCTTGCTCATTAGCTGGAAGATGTGTCAAGATGTGGAAGTGCAGTGGACACTGACAGTAAATGAATGAGGTCCAGGGGGCTTGGGGCTGCATCTCAGTTTCCCAGTGTTTTAGCTACTCTTTGCAGCCTCTGCTATGATACAGCAGTGCTGATACCAGCCAGGCTTGGCAGAAATTACTGTAAAAGCTATAACTTTTTTATAATGGATCCCAAGTTCTTACCAGAGGTTGTAATCATATCCTTAGTACTTCCACAGCCCCTCATAAAAAAAACATCCTGCACATAGAGTTGTTCTCTATTAAATTGTTAGACAATCTTTTATTAAAACAGTCTGAAAGCTTCCTGGAAAGATTAAAATGAAACAGTGAGATAAGTTTTAATCCTGGGCTGTTGGTAAGGTCACTGTTTGGGAGGATAACCCGTTTTACAGGCAGGTACAGTGCTGAGGGAGGGAGCCCGTAACAGCGTTAGCGCCGCACAACCCGCCGTGCCTCATAAGGGAGTTTGGTGTGCCTCAGCAAAAATTCATTCCAGAAGAATTCAATCACTTCTTGGGAGAACTTTCTGACGGGAGAAAATAATTGAGTGCTTGACATCCAGCTTCAGAGGTCAGCCGCTGAAAAGGCAATATCTTGGCAATAAATTGGGATGAAATTGTCGAATTTGAGTTGCGAGGCGAGTTTGCGGCTTTGTGGAGCAGATGGTTCAGGTGATGTGGGGTTCAGGGAGTGCTTTCCATTCGGACAATAGCACACCAAAAGCAACGTATTCCTGGGGGTTTTCCCATCCTGGTAGTTTTTAAATTAACCATTTCAGAGGAGGCTGAGCTGGAGCTTCACTCAAGACAGGACAGAGCCGCTCTTCTGAATCAATCCTGTCGGATCACAACTTTGAGTGCTTTTTCTATGGGGAAAAAATGGGTCTAAAAAAAAATATTATCTCCTTCTCACAGTGTGGCCTATTATACTCTCAGAAATGATTATGGCTACGGAATCACAGAATCAATAGAGTTAGAAAAGACCTCCCAAGGTCGTCAAGTCCAACCTTCAACCAATTGCTACATGCCCAGTAAATCACGTTGTAAAGTCCCACGTCTACTCAGTTTTAGACCACTTCCATGGATGGCGACTCCACCCCTTCCCTGGACAGCCTCTTCCAGTGCTTGGCCAGCTTTTCAGTGAAGAAATTTCCCTAAGATCCATCCTAAACCTCCCCTAGTGCAACATGAGGCCTTTCCCTTTGTCCTACCACCTGGGAAATTACCATAGGGAGCTGGAAAAGCACCTGCACTAATTCAATTGCAGGTGTTACCTATTTTAATTCTGGTGTTATCTTGATTGATGAGTTAGCAAAAAATGTCTCAGCAATAAGGTATTTTACAGGATTTCTCCAGTGATTTTTTAAACAAATGGTGTTGCAGCACAAATAGCAGCTTTAGCATCTTCCTTTGGTAGGCTTCCATATTTTATTTTACTTTGTTCCTTCTTTGGAAAGGGAACAAATAAAAGATTTAGTAATTTTTTTTACCAGCCTAAATGGGTTTTCTACCCATCTAGTTACAATCCTAGAGCAAAACAACATTCTCCAGTCTGCCCAGTGCCCTGTTGCCCAACCAAATTGTGGAACAGATAAAACTCCTTTATGTCAGTGAAATATCACATATCTCCTGCTCACAAGCAGTTTCAATCCTACCCTACAAAAGTCAAGAAGGGGGAAAAGCATGTTTGTGTCTGCATCCTGTCATAGGGGAGGTATTCAGGTCTATTTGACACTGCTATTAGGAAGCCAGAAAAAGCAACAGTATGTTCCTTTTCCATATTCTAAAAGCCATGGAAGTAAGGAATGAAGAGATTTGTTTTTGCAGAGTGATGTTTTACATATGCCAGTTGTGAGGGAAAAGAGAGGAGCAGTTTTAAACTTGGAGAGGGAAGATTTAGATGGGATATTGGTGAGGAATTGTTCCCTATGAAGGTGGGGAGGCCCTGGCACAGGGTGCCCAGAGAAGCTGTGGCTGCCCCTGGATTCCTGGAAATGTCCAAGGCCAGGTTGGACAGCCTGGGACAGTGGGAAGTGTCCCTGCCCATGGCAGGGGATGGGACTGGATGAGCTTTGAGGGCCCTCCCAACCCACACCTTTCCATGATTCCATGGTGTAACCAAAACATCAGCAGAGATTCTGAATGATGAAAGGCCATAATCCCATAGACCAGGGAATATTCTTAAAAATTCCATCTAGGATATGAAGAATATTTAATCAATGGATGTATTTCACAGGTCAAGAAAGGTGTTCCTGTTCTTTCAGGTAAAAATAAAATGTTTATGGCTTTTTTGAGTACAAATTTTCTGGGTTTTTAGACCCTCAGAGGATACTCTGACATAGGAAATTTGAGCATTTGCTATTCCAACATTACAGCTTTGATTTTCTGGTGAGTGTGAGATTATAATTTCATGTTTTTTGGGGTTTTTTTTTTTTTCCTATTACTGCTTTCTTGTGCTCATCATGAAGTCTTCATTCATCCTTACCCAGGTTTAAATGTGAATTTGGACTGGACGGCTGCAATAATGCCATGTGTGGGTTTTTGTTTTGTTTTGTGGGGTTTTTTTTCCTATTCCACTACTTAAAGCAAATCCCTTGCCTTTTCTGGAAAAGATCATAAATTTCATTTTCTTAACCTTAGCCAGAAGAGGCTGTTTCTTCTCCTTTGGGATTAGAGTCACATTCAGTGTTGACACCTGTGACTTTTTTTCTGGCAATTCCCACTGTGAAAACAGCCAAGGAGAACAATGTGAAAAGCCCTTTTTTTTGTAAGAACCCTCAATTATTTTCCATGGCATTTCAAGAATCCTCTTACTCAACTTTCAAAGCTTGCTGTAGAATCCAAAGCCAGAAACTATCAGTGCAAACACTACATCTAATTTTCCTATCACATTCACCTCAGCACAGGAAATCAATCCATCAGGAAGGGAAAGATTTGAAAATAGATAGCAGTGGCAAGCCAATAAAAACTATAAATAAACAGAGGGAAACCTCGTGTCAAATGCAGATTTTCAGATTTACTGCATATATATATAAACAAGCCTGCATGGTGATTTGGGTGTCACTGAGATCACAACTGCAGGGGTTTCAGAGCATATAAATTCAAAACTGGGAAGAGGAAACAGAAAAAAAAAGTTAAAAAAAAAATTACCCCAAATTCTTGAAATCACTGGTATTATTATTATTATTATTATTAATAATAATAATAATAATAATAATTTCTGGGGGTTTATCAGGCTGGTAAATTTTAAAAACTTAATTTATAAAAATATAATGGTAACTATATTGTGAAATGTTTTTTCCCAAAGGTTTTTTGAGTAGCAGAGTTGCTGGGGTCTTGCTTTGTTTGTCTGCTTTTTGCTCAAGAAATCCCCAATACCCGAAAGAGTCCTCCCAGGATTCAATAATGCAGACAGTTTCTGCTCCAAGTACTTCCAGCAATTGTTGGCATCTTTTAGGACTGTCTGGCTGGAATTTATTAACATATATAGCCAGAGCTCTCTCCTCTATTGAAAGGCAATATAACACACGTTCCCTGACAGATTAAAGCAAGCTGCACCATAAATTGTGCAGATTGAGCCCTCTTACATGGCTTATCCTAATCATAGCTCTGCCATTTGCTTCTCATGACAGGATAAAAATAAAAGTACCATAAAACTAAAATAAAATAGACAGTCTGCCATTCCTCCTTTAGACAACATTTGTCAGAATCTCTTCAAAAATAATTGGGAAGAAAATGTGCTGAATTCTACAATCTATTGAGCCATTTTTAAAGCTTGTCCAGGCATGTTAAAAGGCTGCATTCTTCATATCAGCTAGCTTGGGAGAGGATGTATTCTACATTTTTAAAACCCTTTCAGAGTTTGCTTTCTTTCACTCTTAAGTTTCCCCGGACTTTAAACTCAAATATTTATCCGGTGAGCGAGAAAGAGTGAAACATTTGGGTGCACTCACCATGCCAGCCTTCAGTGATCTAAACCCTGCTTTCCCCTGCAATTTTTCTGTAGTCTCACAATTTGCTTCTTTTTTTTTCCCCTTTCTGCAGTGTCTGCATTTGAACTGTTGCTGCTAAGGAAAGCAGCGTGAAAGTCTTCTTTTGCTGGAGATGTGTATATTAAAAAGGCAGTTTAGGGCGCATTCTTCAGCCTTTTTTCAAAGAGAACTCCGAAACCTGAACTCTTCTGGCACCTTCAGCAAGGGCAGTTGCTTCCCTCTTTGGTAAGGAAGTGGTCACTCTGCCAAGGACAAATTCTGGAAAGCCAGGATTCAGCTCTAATCACAAAGATTGACATCTGGGAGGTGCCGTGACAGTGACACGGGGAGACAGAAATATTTAGAACAAGGATTGGTTTCAATATCTCTTGGCAGAGCTGGTAGGGAAACAGGCCAACTCCAGAACTGTTTGCTGCAGCAGGGGAGAAGGCACAGTGCTCCCCCTCAGCTCTGAGCACACCACATCAGAGCAGGAGTGCAGGTTCTCCCACCTGAGCTCAGATCTGTGCAGCAAGGCCACAGAATGGGGGCAGAACAATTCCCAGGCTGAGCATCCCCCTCGGTGGTTTTTCCTGACCAAAACAAAATAAAGGTGTCGTGGCAGAGCACAAAAAAAGCACAAGGGGTAAGATATTACCCCTGCAAAGGACAGATTGTGACATCTGCTTTATGACATGGAGATTTAGATGAGATATTGGCGAGGAATTGTTCCCTGTGAGGGAGGGGAGGCCCTGGCACAGGGTGCCCAGAGAAGCTGTGGCTGCCCCTGGATCCCTGGAAGTGTCCAAGGTGTCCAAGGCCAGGCTGGATGGGGCTTGGAGCAACCTGGGCTAGTGGAATATATCCCTGCCATGGCACAGGATAAACTTTCAGGTTCCTGCCACCCCAAACCATTCCATGACTCCATGATAGCTACAGTACAGTTACTGTGTCTGATATAGAAAACAACGAATTAAACAGCTTTGCTTTGCATACACAGGGACTTTTCAAGGGCCAAGAGTGGCTCAGTACTTGAGAGTGAAGTGTCAAGTGTCCTTCAGAACTGCAGACTACATCCATTCATCCCGGTTTTGGAAAAACTTAAGCTTTACCAGAACTTTTCTAAGGTTTTGTGATCAAAAAGGTGCAGTTTTGTCCCCTACATAGGATTCCTCTAAAATAATAATTTACATCAATCTGAATGGCTTGAGCCACTTCTGTGGCACTTCAGCTCCCTCTCTGTTCTGTCCCTGTGCTCAGGAATCTGCACAGGCAACCTTCCTTACCAACCTACACCTTCCACACCAATTGCTCCAGAGAAACTGAGCAAGAGAAAGGTTGGTGCCAGCAGGGCCCAGCAGAGTCAGAACCCTGCAATGACACCAAAGCAGCAAAGAGTTCAAGCAGAGAATGATAAAGGCAGCCTCACTGGTGCTTGGCTGCACTGCAGTTTGTCACAGCTGAGTGGATGGATGGCTCAGCCAGGAGCTCCGGGCAGGGCAGGGCTTTAAAAGGAGGAGCAGTTGTGAGACTGAGCAGGACTCTGCCTCATGTGCAAAACTCTGTGACATGGGGGAGATTCAGATTATAAATACAGGAGTTCCAATTAGGCAGTAGAAATTGGGCACATGGACCAGGCTGGAAATGCAGGGGAATGAAGGATTTGTGCCCTGAGGTGCTCAGCACCCACCTCAGTGAGCTGCAGGTCCCCTTTGGCTGAGTTCAGGAGGATTTTCCCTTTTCCTTTTGAACACCCTGGCAAACACAGAGCCTTTCAGCCCACACCCCTCCCCTCTGTGCCAGCACCAAGACATTCACAGCCTGGCAAGGCTGGGCTCCCACCCCCTGTGCTGCAGCTGCTGCCAGGCTGCTCAGGGAGCCCGGGCAGCTCTGCACACATCTCCTGGCAATTGCTCCTTGGGGAGCAAGCAGGAGCCTGAGACTGCAAAGACAAACCAAGCAGATGCTTTGCTGGGAGCCCCAAGGACAGGCAGTGCCCAGCAGGGCAGACTGTGGCATCCTACAGGTTCCAGCTGGAGAATGCCTCTTGCCAAGCATGTGTCCTCCCAGGCTCGGGGTCTCAGTAGATTTTCACCCAGGCAGCAACAACTGCACTTGCAAATGAATTTTAGTGCTGCAGCACCTCTGGGGCTCGAGACACAGCCAGTGGGATCCAATCTCCTGGCAGGAAAAGCACTGTGTGCCTCCCAGCCAGTTCCACAAACCAGCCTGGGAGCTGCTCCCCTGCAGAACAGGCAGTTCTGCAACATCTCCTTGGCATGGCTGAGAGCACTCCTTCCTGCAGGGATCCTCCAGAATGATCTCTGTGCCAGGGCAGCTCTCTAGGAGGAGAACTGGGCACAAATAAAGGGGCTTTTGCATCAAACAAACACCTGATGTCACAGGTCAGAAGGACTTGGTGTCCCCACATCCCTCCCGGCCCAGGCAGCGCCTCTCTCCTCTGCCCCAGCCCGCACACACCGCACCGCCCCAGCAACCAAACGGCTTCCGCCTTCAGGATTTCCCCCAGATCAACGGCTGCAGTGCAATGAAAACAACAAGCACGTCTGCTTGATTCATTCAGTCCCTTTATTTCAACAAAACCATCTCATCTAACCTGGCCTAACTTAGCAAGAGCTACAAGTTAACTGCCTAAGGAACATATTCCAGAGGAACATATTCCACACCTAGCATTGACTAATGTTATCTCTCAGAAACAAAAAAGGGCTTCCTACAGCTTTTCTTCTACAACTTCCTACAAACTAATCTCTAGTTTAGGGCCTCAGAACTCTTGACCTTTAACTCACGGCTTTCCCTGTTACTACCTATGCTGAATACAAGTGTGTAATTTATTAATTAAACAGGAAGAGAAGGCATGAGATGGCCTTTATCCTGTTACCTTAACCTCTATCAGGGAGGACTACTAATTCCTACCACTAATTTCACCTACAGAATCTACTCTACTACTACTCCTACTTTTAACTCCTCACGTCCCTGGTCGGCCAGGGCCCATGAGGGAGGGACACTGAGTCACCATCTTGTTCCTCAGTGCTCCAGCTCAGGTGTCTTCTGGCCACGCTGTGGACAGCCCTGGTCACGCTTCAGACGGTCCTGGGTTCCTTGGAGCCGCACCGCTGGTCAGGTGGTGGCAGTGACCGGTGTGGCTCTGCTTCTGCCCCTGCCCCCTGCCCGCTGGGAGCTTCCAGCAGCCTTGGTGAGGGGCTGTGAGGGCAGCAGCCTGGAATCACGCCTGGAGTGGAGGCCTTTGCCCCGCTGTGAGGGGCTCTGCTGGTCAGAGCTGGCGCTTGGCCCGTGGATGTGCACAGCTGAAGGCTGCCGTGCTACGCCCAGGCCTCGCGTGGCTCCACAGCCCTGCTCTCGGCGTCTTCGCTGAGGGCGTTCTCCGTGGCTTCAGTGCCTCCGCGCCCTGATGCAGGGTGGCCGCTGTGTCCTCGGCTGCTGGCAGCGTCACCGGATCACAGCCGCCACCCTGCTCAGGATGGCGCGGGAGCCGCGCCACAGCGAGCGCAGCAGAGCCCGGCCGCGGGCCCTGGGGCCGTGCGGGGCCGCTGCCCGGCACTCTGCTGCTGCTGCCGCCGTCTGCGCGCCAGAGGCAGCAGCAGCTGCTGTCTTTGCCGCCTCTTGTGCCTCGGCAGTGGCACGCACGGGGTGCTCCTGGTTCTCAGGAGCTCCGGCCAGGGCAGCAGCTGCTGGCTGGGTGTCCCTGGGAGCTGCCAGGGCACCAGATGTGCTGGGCAGGTCAGCGTCGGCCTCTTCTTCCCCCAGCGACTCGGGGTCCCTCAGGAGCTGTGGGTAGCGGGGGTTCACCCAGATGGTGTGGATAGTGATGACATCCCACTTCCCATCTGGCGAGCCTTCCGTGCTCCTGCTGTCTTGCCCTTTAGCAGCGGATGGATCTCTGGTTTGGGGAGAAAGCTCTAAGTGTCCTGTGCCATTGCAAGGCTCCAGGCCTTTTGTTGTAGAGTCACAGGACACGTAGTTGCTCTCATCCCCGCTGCTGCCGGCTTGGCCATCCTCTGAGGCGTCCCCCTCGTCGCTCAGCAGCCCTGCCAGGACCATCCTTGTTGCTGTTATTGCCCACTGCAGGCGAGCTTCCACCTGGTCTGCTGGGGGGCAAGAGGCTAAGAAATCCAGCACCGTTTCTGAGGTGGGGACGTCCGGCCAGCCGTGAGGGGCTGTGCTGGGCAGAGCTGAGGCTTGGCCTGTGGCTTCGCACGAGGGAAGGTTCCCCTGCTCTACCCAGGCCTCGCGTGGCCTCACTGGAGGCCTCTGCTCTCCACTGCAGCCCTCCTCTGGATCGTCCTCCACCGGGGGCAGATCTTTGAGGCTCTCCACTTCCAAATCCTCATCCTCCAGGGTCACCCAGGCCTTCTGCTCACGTTTTGATGTTTCCAGGACCGTCTCAGTTGTTGCCGCTGCCTCCTGCTCCCCGACAGCTTCCAGCGGGCCGGGCGAGGGGCTGGGGGCTGTGCGGGGGCTGTGCGGGGCAGCTGCCCGGCTCTCTGCCGCTGCTGCGGGGGCTGCTGCTGCCGTCCCGGAGCCCGTGCCCCGGTGCAGGTGCCGCTGTGTCCCCGGCTGCTGGCCGCGCCGCCAGATCACAGCCGCCACCGTGCTCAGGACGGCCCGGGAGCCGCGCCGCAGCGAGCGCAGCAGAGCCCGGCCGCGGGCCCTGGGGCCGTGCGGGGCCGCTGCCCGGCTCTCTGCTGCTGCTGCCGCCGCCTGCGCGCCAGGGCCAGCACAGGAGCCACGGTGCTCCTCAGCCTCCTGCGGGGCTGCCCGGGACTCCGAGTTGGAAAGCTGTACAGAGGACGAGAAGGATGAGAATCAGGGGTCCGTCTGGGGTGGAAAAGGCCCCCCTGGCACAGCAGCTCCCTCCCTGATGGCAAGCCCGGCCCCGGTCCCGAAGCGGGTGCCTGCTGCCCCATTCCTCACTTTCTGCCTCCTCCGAAACATCAGCCACGTCTTCTTAGGCCGCACGTCGGTGCTCGTCTCCTTGTCCGTGGACATCGCTGACTCGCTCCGACGCTGCCGTCTCCCGGGAAGATGCTGTCTCCTGACGGAGCTGCTCTCCTGGGAGTGGCAGCCCCGGCCTCTTTGCCCCCTTTTATACCCCCTGGTCAGGGCGCGGCCCCAAGGGTCACAATGGGCTGTGCACACAGGCAACCTACACGTCACAAAGGGGAACGGTCTGCCTGGGCTGCCGGCTGTCCCAAAGGGCGCACTTAAGAAGTCCATCCTTTCCCGCTTTATAAGGCAGAGTAAGACAGAGCAGAACTCACACGGCTGAGGAGGCAAAGGAAAAAAAATCTGAAGATGAGCTGTTGGAATACAATTGGGAAAAAAAGGAGACCAAATAGCCATGAAGGGCTGGAGGACTTCAGCGTCTTTTTGGCTTTAGCTTAATTCAAAAGGTTTCCTTTTGAAAGTGCTTAGAAATAAAACACTGGAAACCCTCTGAACGTGTGCTTTTTCCTTGTAGTGTCTTTTGTCTAACATTCAAAATCGGCTGATGATTAAGCAGGTGTTTAAATGTAAAGACAAATGCCAGTCAAGCTGGAGGGGCACTGGCCTCAACCCTCAAAAAAGTGATGCTGACCCAGAGATTCCAATGGATACTGCCTGGCGGATGTAACCACTAAAAAAGCTGCTTTGGAAAGCGAGAGGTGTCCATCCAAGAGTCAGATCAGCTCTGCTGTCCTGACGTGCCACTCAAAACTCAGCGTATCATTCTACAAAGCAAGATAGGCGTGGTAAAATTTGTTTCTGTCGCAGGATGGGCGGTCTCTTAGGGCAAGAAGAGGAAAGCTGCCTGATTTGGCATGAAGAGAAAAACAGCGGGAGAAGGACTGCCAGTAAAGGGAGCTTGAATGTCACTAGCATGTGGTTTGACCATCGTCCCCGATTTTGCCAATCTTCCTTGTCCCATCATCCTTGTCAGCTGCAGTTTGGGAGTCTTTGACACTACAAATAGTGCAGCTGGCCTTAATGTCAGGCCAATGTGCTTTGAGAAAATGAGACATATTTCACCTTGACATCTAAAGACATAGACACAGGCCATTCTTACAGAAAGTGCTCTCAGGAATGAAGAACAAGACTAACAGCAAAGAGAAAACCTTTGCTTGCACTCGAGTAATTCACCCAGTTCTACTGAACCTCAGTAGACTCCAAGAAAACAAAGAACAATGATACGTCTTTGGTATTCCTTTCTATGCCTTTAGTAAGATCACCTTGAATTTGTCCATTTTATCCATTTTGATGACCAGAAATATACAGACTTTGGAAGACTTTCTGTGAAGCAAGTGGAATAGAAGATGATCGCGCTGCCAAAGTAAGTGCAGCCAAACCTGATATCTACTCCTTTCAAAGTCTGTTTGTTCAGCTTCAAAGGAACACAATATGTAAGAAATCTGTCTGTGCCAGAGAGGTGGTGAGCTCCACATTGCAAAGGTGCTCAAGACCGGGTTGGACAGGGTTTGGAGCAACCTGGTCTACTGGAAGGTGTCCCTACACATGGCAGGGGCTGGAACTGGATGAGTTTTAAGGTCCATTCCAACTCAGACCACACTCTGTAAGTCTGTGAATCTGATACTCTATTGTGATGTAATCTGGTGTGTGGACTTGAAGAGGCAGCTGTTGAACATTCTCTGTGCGGAAAATACACCATAACAAGAGTCTCTATACTCTTAACAATTGTCTCTGATGTGCCAGGAAAAACCCAAATATTTCCCTGTTAGTACCCAGAATGAATTAGATGAAATAAAGATGCTAAGAGTATTCTCTTCTCCTTCCTTACCACAGTTTTTAGTATGGCTTAGTATTTTCTCTTCTGTAGAAACCTGCTGATAAGAATTCAATGGGACAACTGAAATAAACATCCCATGGTCTCATGATTATTTTCTTTCCCATAATTTTCTATCATATTAAACATTTATTTAGTTAATAGCCTGACTTTCATATGCCATGAGCAATTAAGCATGGGAAAAATCTGGCTGTGTGGGCCAGCCTACGGAACTGGATCATCATTCTCAGGGGCACAGGTGCAGTCACAGGTGCTCGAGGCAAAGCACCGGGCAGATTCCGGTTGCCATTCGCTCCCTCCTGCAGGACACTGGTAGAACGTGGTTGTTTCTGTTACAGAGTGGCTCTCCCAGGCTGGGCTCCCTGGGCTTGGATTATAAGGAAAAATATGGATGCTGACAGCCCCTGGACGTTAGGAAGCAAAGAGAAATGAAGCCAAGCCCTCCCGCCGCCCGCACTCTCCTCAGGCCCCTCCGTTCCCGCCCCCTGCCCTGAGGGCCGCGGGGGCGGGACGGGATCCTGTGGGCAGCGCCTGGCCCCCGAACACACCCACTCTCCCCGCTCTGGGAACGTGGTGGTTTTTCAAATCCGTTCAACTGGTAATGAGAAACCTCATAAAGGTGTGTGATTGTGAAAAGTTGAAATTCCTGCCGGAGGAGATGAATCACAAAAGCATCACCCACTTTCCCTCAGCGCAGGCCAGGGGTTGACAGCACCCACAGCACTGGAGCAGCTCGTGTCTGCTTCCTGAGGGAATATTCCCCTTCAGTTCCTCGGGCTTCAAGTCAGAAGAAAGGGTGCACAGGACAGAAGGGATACATGTTTACCTCCCCTGGATGAGCCCACTGCTCCCTGCACAGGGGGAAACACCGCCAAGCACAGGACTTGGTGTGTGTTTTGAAAAGCTCAGGCCTCAGCACCTCCTTGTGGGCCCTGCTTGGAGTGAAACTGTTTCCAGCATCCCCAAGTGATGCCACCAAAGATGAGAATGTCAGTCAGGAACACAGGTACAAATGCCAATCTGTCCTGTATTTGCCAGCTCTAATTGGCTGTGCTCAGGCCTGGAAAATCAAGATCCGGAGTTGCCTAAAGCTCATCGGGAAGTTGATGGATTTTTGCCTGCACTAATAATGCAGCTGCTCTGCTGTGATGTTATTGAAGGACAGTGACTTTAAAATCAAAAGCAGAAGTATTTTCCTTGTTTGGTGGCTTGGGCTGCCTTGAGAAGTTTAATGTAGATTTCCTCAAAGAAGAAAGGGGCAGCGGGGGGGCGAATTTAGTGACAATACCTGCATTTTTACAAAAATGGAAGAGTCTCAGAGCCTCTGGAATCCCTTAGGTGATCCAAAATTCAAGCTGTTCTTCCCTTTTGGCCCAATGACAGGGACATGGGCCACAGGGCCACAGGGACAAACCCACTGCTACCAGCAAGGAAGTCCTCAAACACTTTTCCTTAAGGGACTTTTCATGTGCTCATTTGAGATACTTCAGAACATGAAGACAGATGATGGCAAAGCTCTGCATTATCCAGTCATGAAATGAAGGTGTTAAAAAAAGAGAAAGATGTTCATTTTATAATGGTGTCAGGGCCCGAAGTTGTGTCTGAGGCCGTGCCATCTTTGGTCTTTTGCTGTCAACCTCGACAAGATAATGAAGCAAAGTCAATGAAGAAAACCCTCTTGTCCAACTGGAATTTGACCCTCAAGAGAAACAATGGGATGGTGAATTGATGGGAACTTCACCTGTGAAAGAGGAACGATACTGACTGGAGCTGTGGTCAGCATGGAGGGGGTATCATGAGCTGTTGTGGCCTCATCTCAGGCTCTGGTCAAGCGTGCGATGCCGTCGTAACTGGAAAACTTCCAGTGCAGAGGGGGAGACCTAAGGTGTGGTTCTGTGGAGGAAGCAGAGAGAAGGACAAGATGCACACCATTAACATCCAGGGAAATGCCTGCCCTTCCCGCTGAGCGCCGTGCTCCATCTCCTTCTGCTCAGCGGCTTTCCACAAATCCAGGGGTCAGCGTGCATTATTTGTTGCAGCAACTAATAAAACCAATTTGCTTTGCAATCACAAGTGCCTTTCAAATCCTTTGTGCACAGGCATCCTCCAGAATCCACCACCTTAATGGAAGGAGGGTGGCAGGCCCAGAGCACAGAAACTGGCTCTGAGTGTGTGTGAGAGAAGAGCTGGCACTGTCTGGAGTGTAAAGGGGAGTGAAAGTGACGTGAACACAGCCGGGGCTTGGGCAGTGGAGCGTGAGGTTGCACCAAGAGAGTGGGCGCGTAGCGGCCCCCAGAGAAGCTGTTCTCTGTGTGTGTGTGTCGCATATGGGAGGTCAAGATTTAACGCTGGTACCCAGTCGTGTGGGTGGCTCCTGGTGGCTGAGGAGCTGCCATTTACAGTGCCAGGCAGGGCAGCTGTCTAGGAGAGCTGGGGACAAAAGAAAGGGGTCCTGCATCAAACAAACACCTGATGTCACAGGTCAGAAGGACTTGGTGTCCCCACATCCCTCCCGGCCCAGGCAGCGCCTCTCTCCTCTGCCCCAGCCCGCACACACCGCACCGCCCCAGCAACCAAACGGCTTCGGCCTTCAGGATTTCCCCCAGATCAACGGCTGCAGTGCAATGAAAACAACAAGCACGTCTGCTTGATTCATTCAGTCTCTTTATTTCAATGAAAACATCTTATCTGACCTGTTCTGACTTAGCAAAAGCTACAGCTCAGCTGCTTAAGGAAAATAATCCAGAGGAACATATTCCAGACCAAGTGCTGAATAAGATTATCTATGGGAAATAAGAAGAGCTTCCTACCTCTTTTCTCTACAAACGAATGTGTAGTTTAAATATTCAGAGGTCTTTAGCTTAAACATTTGACTTTCTTATGGCACTGCCTAGTCTGAGCCCCAATTTGTAATTTATTAATTAATCAGGAATAGAAGGCATGAGATGGCCTTTATCCTCTTATCTTAAATTCTAGCAGCAAACTCTACTAACATCTACCCCTACTTTAACCTGAATTTACTGAATTTATCTCTATTAATACCTCTAGTTTTGCTGCTTAAATTCTTGAGGCAGCAGCTACAAGGGTACCTCAGTCATGAGCCTCCTGCCCCTCCAGCAGATCGACACTGCCACCAAACTCAGTGTCATCTGCAAAACGACTGAAGGTGCCCTTGATTGTCTTGTCCTGATCGCAGAAAATGTCAATTCCATAGTCAGGGTTTTGCTTACTCAGACCAGAACACTGACTTGCTTTGGCACTTGCTTTGCCTTGTTTTGTTTCCTGGTTGGAAAACAGGAAAAACATGTGCCAAAACCAAGGCATTCAGTTTCTGCAGGGCCTGGCTCAGGGGCCTGTGCACAGACACCACACACGGCGTGGGGAGCACACAGAGGAAGGAGAAAAGGAGAGAGCATTTCCGTCCTCATTCCAGTGCTCATTCCAGTGCTAATTGCTAGCTAGGAAGAATTTTGGAAACGTTCAAAAAATCCAAGGGCATAATTTTATCGGTGTCTATTAAGTGTGATAACTGCACACTCAGCAGAGAATTCCCTTCTAAAATCAGGTTAGAGAGCCCACTGACAAATGCAGAGGCTCTTTCTTGCATGTGTGACATGTGCAACACCAAGCTGAGAGGAACTGAATGTTTGGTCCCATTTCTGAGAGGACAAGAGGAAGCAGCCCCAAGTTGTGCTAGAGGAGGGACAGGTTGTATATAAGGGAAGATTTCTTCCTTAGAAGAGTGGTTAAGCAATGGAAAATGTTGCCCAGGGTGGTGGTGGAGTTGCCATCCCTGGAGGTGTTCACAAGCAGCATTTGGTGATATGGTTTAGTGCCCATGGTGGTACTTGCCAACAGCTGGACTTGATGGTCCTGGAGATTTCTCCAGCCTTAGTAGTTCTATGGTTCACATGATCCATAGTATGTTCATGATAAAAACTCCATAGCATGATGATAAACCACAGTACGATGATAAAATCCATAGTATGATGATAAAAAACATTTGATGCTATAAAAACCACTGTGCTGTTTATCAATTCTTGTGGCTCTAGAGAGCTCCCTGAAAAGTAAACTACATCTTTGTAATGCTGTTAAACATTCTTCATTCCTCTTTCTTTACATTTCTGGGAACTCAAATGTGAATGCTCTAGCACAAACTTGTGATTTAATAAAGAAACTGACTTCTAAGTCCTTCCTCCAGTGCATCATGATACATGATTTTTTTTCCACCATATGTGATTTCACCTAGGAGTCAGCCCCACTAATTATTAGCAAAGGGTTTCTCAAGTTAATCATCTTCTTAGAAGACTTTTGGGACCTTAACTGGTGTTTACTGCAGGGCCTTTTGAAATGCAAATACTTCTGCAAACTTCAGAAAACCCTAAACTCTATTTGGATTCATTTGTAAGTAGTTAAAGATCAAAGCCCCTCCAACCCAGAAAGAAGATACAACATCTTTTTGTTCCAAAATGTTGATTTATTTTCCCCACAAACTTTCACAGCAGTGTTTGGTCTCATACTTTTTGGTACCTGCAAACAGCAGTCAGAAATCCTTCTGGCTGTTTCTCTAAAGATTAATGAGTTGCAAGATGCATTTCTTTATTTCATAACCTTTACTATCACAAGAGGTCACTCAATCTGTGAAGGTGACAGCTTTGGATATAACTTTACAACATTAAAAATGTGTGACCCACAGTAAATTACACAGCTTGTTCTTTT
This sequence comes from Phylloscopus collybita, assembly GCA_027886175.1. Taxonomy (NCBI): domain Eukaryota; kingdom Metazoa; phylum Chordata; class Aves; order Passeriformes; family Phylloscopidae; genus Phylloscopus; species Phylloscopus collybita. The sequence goes on along the minus strand of JAJNNQ010000065.1, from coordinate 4,154,899 downwards.
TGTGGGCAGTGCTGTCAGTGTTTTTCATCTGTGGCTTGTCTGCGGACCAGGAGAGCTCTTGCAGCCCCATTTGTCATGCAGAGAGAGCTCCATGGTGGAGCCTGTTAAAGAATTCTCATGGACCACTTTGTCAGGAGTGAAGTGTCTGAACTTACCCATTACACAAAGTCAGGAGGAACTGTAGCTGCCTGAAAATACACCAAGCCATTTCCATCCAGACCCCTACTTGAAGCTATTCCACTAGTTCCTAATAGGCATTAGAGAAATTATGCCAGCCTGTGAGTTCTGGTGCCATCTGGGTGAATCAATTTCAACACTCTATCCCTGTTGTAGTTTCAGACATAATGATTCAATTGTTGGTGCATTGATTTTCCAGCTTCTTTTTTCACTCTTTACTGAAAAGAAATGGCAGTGAAATCTATATATACTGTATGGATTATTTAAAATACTGGAAACACCTGAAGTTGTTACTTGTAACTGTTGTAACACACAAAGGTACCTCTGGCTGCACCTGTGAGAATGGTTTGGGTTGGAAGGGACCCTAAAGCCCATCCAGTGCCACCCCCTGCCATGGGCAGGGACACCTTTCACTGTCCCAGGTTGCTCCAAGCCCCATCCAGCCTGGCCTGGGACACTTCCAGGGGTCCAGGGGCAGCCACAGCTTCCCTGGGCAATGTTACAGGATGACTGAATCATTGAGGTTGGAAAAAGGATCAAGCCCAAGCCATGCCCGATGCCCACTGTGTCACCAGCCCAGAGCACTGAGCACCACCTCCAGCCCATCCTGGGACACCTGCAGGGATGGGCACTCCAACACCTCCCTGGGCAGCCCCAGACAAGGCCTGACCACCCTCTCCATGGAGAAATTTCTGCTGATGTCCAACCTGAGCCTCGCCTGGCACAGCCTGAGGCCGTTCCCTCTCCTCCTGTCCCTGTTCCCTGGGAGCAAAGCCCGACCCCCCTGGCTGTCCCCTCCTGTCAGGGAGCTCTGCAGAGCCAGGAGGTCCCCCCTGAGCCTCCTTTTCTCCAGGCTGAGCCCCTTTCCCAGCTCCCTCAGCCTCTCCTGGTGCTCCAGCCCCTTCCCCAGCTCTGTTCCCTTCCCTGGACACGCTCCAGCCCCTCAGTGTCTGTCTGGCCAAGAGGGCCCAGAACTGGACACAGCACTCGAGGTCCCTCAGCAGGGCCAGCACAGAGGGACAGTCATGACAGGAGTGCATCATTTCTACATATCAAAACACCATTGAAGTGGAAAAAATGTTTTATCAAACTTCAGCATATGATGGGGGGGGTTTTCTCTCTCTCTTAGAGCCTAATTTAAAAAGTAAGTGGAAAATGTCAGTAATAAAAAAAAAAAAAAGGACAAAAAGTCATTTTAAAGCCCAATTTATCCTAACTAGAACTTGGTTACTCAAATACTGAGTAGAGGGGTGGTTTTTCAATCCTGTCCAAGTCACAGATGCCAAACTCAGTAGATTAAGCCAGCAAGTATTTCAAGAGGCATTACAAAAGTCAGGCCAGAGATCAGAGAAGAAAAGAACAGGATATAAACCCCAGGTCATTCCCATGCATGGATAGAAGCCTGAGGTACCAGCTATAATTAGCTGGGACTAGAAAGCATGGCTAACTTTCCTGCTGGAATAAATGGGCACAGATCTACCAAAGCCAGCACACCTCTGACATTTACAGTGGCAGAATATCTGACCCACATTCCTCCTGGTCCCTTCATTTTGCCCTGCTAACTCCATCATTTCCATCCATCCTGCTCCTGCCTCTCCCTCCTCCCACCTCCCAGCTTTTGTCACAGTAACCCCATTTACAATCCATATTTACCTTCCTTACCAGGGGACAGAGCAGATGGATTAGCATCATTCTGAACAGATAATTTCAGGGACATCTCTCCTTCAAAGAGGAGATGAAAAACGGTGCAGTAGAGCTGGAAAGGCACTTCTAAAAAAGCCAGAAAAGACAGTTAGTTCTCAGCATGGGGGGAGGGATGGAGGGTGGAAAGGTTAATACACTGCACAGAGCCATTGCTTAAATTAAACCTGGCCTTTGAATGCTATCTCGCTCCAAGACACACCGGATACTATCTCAAATTGCCTCGGCCCTGCTTTTTTCTTCTCTCCCTTTCATCCATTCAGTGAGTCCTGACTCCTGTCAAAGGCACCTGACAGAAAGCTTGAACTCCAAAGCGTTCCCAGCAAAGAGCCTAGATGAGCTTTCTCCCTCTCTTTTCCCCCTCTCCCACACATTTTCCTGCTCGTACCTTGGCTGCAAGCTGCCAATTCCTGAGCAGGAATGCTCAGCCACAGCTTTTCCTGGGGAAAGCAAAACACTGGCAGGCCCCTGGAAAACTTAAGGAGCAGGGAAAGACCAAAGCAGGAAGAGAGGAAAAGTGAGCAAAGCTTGCTCTGATTGCACAGGTAATACATGTTCAGCTGACCTTTGGTGTTGAGGCACATGGAAAATCTAGGGAACATAAAGAGTATTCTTAGTAGGGAAACACTGCACAGCATCTCAATGGTTACTCTGGGGAGGAAATCACTCAGTGCTCTCACTGCTTGCTGAAATTAGAGAGCTCAGCTTGGGCACCAGCAAGTTCTCTGGGTGTATCCTCTTTTCTCCTCCTTCTCGCTTCCCCTTCTCCCAGAGGTCACAGAATATCCTGAGCTGGAAAAGAACCACCTGGGTCATCCAGTCCAACCCCTGGCCCTGCACAGACACCCCAACAATCCCACCCTGTACATCCCTGGGAGCATTGTCCAGACAAACACTCCTGGAGCTCGGGCAGCCTTGGGGCTGTGCCCATTCCCTGTCCAGTGCCTGACACCCTCTGAGGAAAGAACTTTTTCCTGACCCTCCTGACCCTCTCCTGGCACAGCTCAAGGTGAGGCAATTGGGAGCTTGGAAGAAATTATAAATAAACTTCATGGTCTCAGACCTCCCATGGGCATCCAGGAGGCCACGTGAGCTGCAAGAGGCTCCTCAAATTGTGGGATTTCCAAGGATTTCCAAACTTCTTAATACCCACATCATAGCTAGCAATTCCAAGATAATTATGAACTGACAAACATCATAAAGTCCAATTGCTGGGATCTGAATGGAATAATCCATCTCCAATTCAAGAAAATTGCCACACTTACAATAATTAAATATTATGTGCATGTATAATTAATAGATGTCTAAACCATCCAGAACAACAAATCCATCTTCATTTCAATTTAACAACAGAGGGCGTTTAAATGGAAGCTGATTGATGCAATGGGAACTGATGGATGCAATTACAGTGTTTACCTTTTTTTTTTTTTTTACCCCAGTTCTTGAAAGCAATTCTTTACAAGCTCGTGGCACTGAGAAACTCCGCTTCCATGGAATTTAATGGCAGAATTCCACATGGGATTACCATGACAATGGAGACTGACAACACATACCCAGGGCTCTGAAAGCTCCATCTTCATGTTTCTTCCACAGGCTGTGTACAGGCTCTCACAGGAAGAATTTTCATATCCAGTGGCTTAGTTACATGGAATTTTATGCTCAAGCTATTTCCAGCTTTACAGTGGCTACAAGCATTGGACAGAGATTCCTGGGAAACACACCTGATCCAGGTTACAGCTCAAATTAATGCAGGAAGCAGACTGGCTTCCATTCACACTGATTACATTTCAAATGGGCCTTCAGTGCATAATGATTAATATTTCACTATAATTATTTGTTCCAATTAAATGTAGCATGATTAAGCGACATTTTCCCCTGTGAAGCTAAACTGCATATTTTTCTTTAAAAAAAAAGCAACGATAAAATTAATTAAGGGAGGTTTGACTTGCTTATTTTGCCATTTAAACTGCTCTTCTTTTTCCATTGCTAATTGAGAAATTTAATTTCTCCAGGATAGTTCTGTTGTACACAAAAGAGGCTGCAATCTGGTAATTAAAAGAAAAAAAAAAGGAATATTGCTCCCCAGAAACATTAAAAATAGAGAAAAGCCATTCAGAATGATAAGAGCAATAATAGCTTCTGTTGATTTGGTCACCAGCTTTAGATTTGACAATAAGCTCTGAATACTTTGTGAAAGACCCCAGATACAACAGCTGGAAGAAACAGACTCTTTATACCATTATTTGAAATTTCCATGAAATATAATTTGAGTAACATGAAAGGTGCTTAAAAACCCCCACATTTTCTTACTATTTTTCTCAGACAGGAACACTGACTTCTGAAGAACTGTCAGAGTCTTGTTTTTTTTTTTTCTGGAAGAACCTCAGCTGTGACTCCTGACCACACAAAGCAGCAAAGTGGCTCTTCAGCAGAACTTTCACACCAGAGAAGTTCCAGCTTGATCTGGAATTCCATTCCCTTGGATATTCATTATCTTCTGGCTGATATTTTTAAACCTGCCTATGGGATTTGGATGCCCAATTCCCATTAAAATTAAAACGGGAAATGAGCAACCAAATTAATTAATTGAATTAAAATTAATGAGAGCTGGGCATCCATATCCTTAAGGCAAGTTTGACAATTCCAGCCAGTCGAGTTTTAGGACAATGCATGCATTTCAGGACATATATATGTGCTCTGGGTGTGCATTGACCTACAGGAAACAGAGGGAGGTGTTTCTGCCAGGCAGTGGAAAACATTTCTCTCAGCATAGGAAAAGATCTCCAAACACTGGCCAGTGCTAAAAAATGACAGAATTCAACCCCATCTATATCCACATCCACATCCTAGGCAATGGCTGTTCATAATTCAGATAATAAGAGCTATCAGAGCATGATTTAGAGCTGCAGTTTGGTTTTTAAAGAGGGATTGTCATAATATATTTGAACATTAGTATATACTATTACTCAGAGCTTCCCACAGATTTCCCTGTCACTTCAAATATTATTATTTTATATTTCTAGAAGAGATCAATCACTTCCATTTGATATATTTAAAATTACTGATCCCCCCCCCCCCCCCCCCCCCCCTACCTGCATAGCTCTCCTGTCATAAAAAACAGTCCACAAAGTTTATGGGTCAGCAAGAAGCTGGCTAATAACACAAATCATAGATTTATATTAGCACTGGAAGTAGGATTTAGGTCTCCCAAAAGTATTTATACTTTTGCTGACAACTAAAATCACACAGCAATAGAAACAGCAATGTATCTGTGGCAGCCTAATGGACTTGGGCTTACTTTGTTTTGCAGTTTTTAGAGGGAACTCTCATTTACCAGAAGACTTTAAACTGAGTTTTTAACTACTCCACTCTCATTTTTGCTACAGTGAAGAATTTCATGGATGTTCAGGGATCTCACTACCAGTCACCCAATTCTTAAAACAAATTCCCTTCACATCAAAGCAAAACTGTCATATTTCACTGACACAATCAGAATTCTTCTGAGAGTTGAAGGTATGGAAAATATGAAACCTGTGTTTTATCAAAGAAAATAACTTTCTATTAAATAATCCAAGTATTGGTGGAAATATAATAGTTGGTCAAGCAATATATAGTTAATGTCTTAACACTGACAGTTCTCTCTCTAGGTAGAACTTCAGATTTCCTTCATGCCCTTCAAAGACTCTCCTAATTGTCTGTAACTCAAAGTGCACGTTGCTAAAGCGGCACCAGGTGAGCAATATCCCCAAAAATATCCCAAAATTCTAGATGTGCCTGATGTCTTGGGAAGGCTGACCTGGAACAGAGACTGCACAGAGCTAGAGAATAAAGCAGGGGTTTATTGAAAGGCCCCCAGGATACACCTTGGGCAGGACAGGGCCTGGCCAGGGCTACACCCAAGGTGGACCCAAAATGGTCACAAAAATGGCTGCCTGGTTACAACATCTCACACTTTTGGAAGTTTTGGTCCATTTGCATATTGGGGTTTAATTGTCCAATTACAGCTCCAGGTTGTGAAGTTCCATCCTTTCTTGTTTTCTCTCTTCAGTCCACTGTTGTTTCTGCTTTTGGGCCTGAGACTTGTACCCGTTGTCCTTGGTGTTCAGCAGGAAAAGGATTTGTTTTGTCTCCCTGCTCTGTGAAGAGAGCTGACTGACACTGAATGTGAGGCTCAGGACTGCACCCCTGGGCAGCACAGAATGTGAAAACATGAAAGCTCAAACTTAAGGCATCAACTTCCCCCTTTGGGGGCTTGACAAGGCCTATTCCTTTTCAAGTCTCTATTCTAAATATCTACTAATAATAGGTATTCAATAACAGATCAGTATCTAACAATAGCAAACAACTAACAATAATAAACATCCAACAGATGTTGTTACCACATCTTGTGCTACCCCTGAGGCCAAGAGGGGTGACCTCCAAGAGGCCAGCTTGGAAGAGTCTTGGAGCAACCTGGTCTGGGGCATAAAGGTCATCCAGTTCTACTCCCTGCCATGGGCAGGGTCACCTTCCACTATTCCAGGTTGCTCCAAGCTCCATCCAGCCTGGCTTTGAACACTTTCAGGGCATGGCTTATAGGTACACTCCTCTCTAATCCATTCAGATGCAAACCCAAGAACTGCTGGTGGCAAAAACCTTAACAAAATTAAGAGAGCTTAAGAAAAATCCTGTGAAAACACAAAGCGTTTTCACTGTCCTTTGATGGCCTGTGATATACATCATTATTGGCCACATCTCTCTATTCACTGCCCTGAAACTTCTCTGGCTTTCTCTCCTTCCTTTCCATGTTTTATTGGTTTCTTTCTAATTTATCACTACATGCATCCAAACAAGAAGCTGTGTCTTATTAAGCACTTTACAGGATTTACATTATACAGCCATTACTGGAAATGTTGAATGTCATTAATAAAACTGCTGCTAATTTTAAATAAACTCCACCGTTTCACAGAGGAACATCAGCAGACATAAAACCTGGGGAAAAAAAAAAAAAAATCAGATTTACAATGTCATAAAGGATAATTACCGAGAACATTATCAAGGCAAAATTTCTACTCTTCTCCCTGTAATTAGTGTCCAAGGATCTATTTAGAACTTCTGCTTCCTCTAGGTAACATAACAGAGGTTCAGAGGATACACAGCACAACTCACTGATGTCGATCTGGAACTTGTATGAGAGGTGGCTGAGGGCACTAGGCTTGTTCAGCCTCGAGGGGAGGAGGCTGAGAGGAGACTCACTGAGGGCTGCAGGACACAAAGGGACAGCTGGAGCTGTTCCAGGCAGGGTCAGGCTGGAGATCAGGGAAAGGTTCTTCCCCCAGAGGGTGCTGGGCACTGCCCAGGCTCCCCAGGGAATGGGCAGAGCCCCAAGGCTGCCAGAGCTCCAGGAGTGTTTGGACAATGCTCCCAGGGATGCACAGGGTGGGGTTGTTGGGGTGTCTGTGCAGGGCCAAGGCTTGGACTCCATGATCCTGGTGGATCTCTTCCACTTCAGGATATTCTGTGATTCTGTGATTTTTTCAGTGCTAGAGAGCTAGAAAAGAAATAGTCTCCCAAATAACTTTCACTTCAGTATTCAGCAAGTTCAAAGGTTTTTTGGCTTTTTGGGGTTTTCTAAGAATCCCTTCACAGTAAATGTTGACACCCACCAACTGCAAACCCCCAACAAGGCCTGGCATTGTCAGACACAATGATCTAAGAAGAAAGCTGTGAACATTTCTCCCTTAGAATGTCTGCATTGTGCTCCCAAGTGGCTCTAAGTTGTTGCAGATGTTCTTTGCAGTGCCTGTGTTAATTCTTCACACTGCCTGGGCCGTGTGTTTTATGTGTGATGGGAAGAAGAGAGGAAAATTACATTCTCAGCCAATTCACATCACCACCTCCTTAAATTCCTGGGAGACAGGGGCAGGGTAGGATCTGCAACAACAGCCTCTCCTGGGAGAGCAGCAGTTAAATGCCTCTAGATGTCACAGTGTTCCAATGCAGGCTGATCCACAGGGATGACACTGGCACTCGCTGAGCTGGTACAAGCCTGTGACAAACCTCCAGAGACCTTTATTTACTGCGCTGCTATTCTTCCCGGAGCCCAGATAATTGGAGCAATCCAATTTACAGTCTGTCTGACAACAGTCAGACGTGTTGGGGTGTTAGAGGGGACCTTTGACGTGACCTATCAGTGAACTGTATCTGTATTTGAGGAGAGGTTAAAGCCAAGTCCAATCTGCATTTTCCCTAGGGAATTTTATGGTACTTTCCGAACCACAGACTTGTCCCATACTTCACCCTTGCTGCCAACACCAGCTGATTTATTCACTGTACATGCTGATTAACTATTTCTTTCCAGCTGTTTCACATGTGCCTGTTGCTTTCCCACCAGCAAATGCTGAGGCAGTGTCCTCAGGAAACCAGCAAAAATCATTGCTGTGGCCGTGGTGGAAAGAGTTTCCTTATTGCTTGCCCACTGGCTCTCTAGTCCTGTGCACTGAGGCAACTTCCAGCTTAATTTGGGAATATTGGGCAGAATGGAAGCTTTGGACAAGGTTTTTTAGGGTGACCCTCCTGCTTAGGTGCAGCAAGGAACCCCTGGCTTTCCTAAGTCCTTCTCAGAGGGGGCTCTGGATGTGGCTGGATCCAATCCCAGTGCCAGGCGTGGTTTGCCTCAAGGACTGTACAGGTGTAACTAAGCGTTTGTGTGGGATGGAAATCCAAACAATAGTTATATGAATAATAAAATTATTTCTTTAAATTGATGATGATAATAAATTTCTTAATCAGAATTATTTACTACAAAGTGTAGAACTCCATTATGAGAACTCTTAACTATGAGCACAGTGCATTGTTTATTGAAGCAATGATATTAAAACTAGAAAAACAGTTATTAAGATTATTGAGATTATGATTCATGTCACTCACTCAGCCCAATGACCAATTGTCTTTCCTCAGCCTCAGGGAATGACCTTGAGAGTGTCCCCACTCCAGGGAGGAATCTCCACACACTCCTAGAAGGGGGCTGTTATATCCTCCTGTTAAAAAGTGGGGCTGGGTTTTTATGGCCTAAAGTGACTGATGTCAGCATTTCCCATAAATTCATTTGACAGACAAATGCTGAATATTTAAAAATGCTAAGCAAACTATTCAATAACAGAAGGGGCTCAGTCCAGATTTTGGCTTTACATCAGTGGATTTTTTTCCCGAGTGTGTGCACACAAGACCAACAAAACAGCCTCACATTGACTAATATTTATTAATCAGCAGTGCCTGAAACCAGTTAAAAGCTGAAAAACAGGCATTTGAAAGAGCTTCTCTCTGTCTCAATAAAAACATCTAATAAGTAATAATTTTCCCAACAGGGAGCCTGCTTAAAAAAGCTTGCATGCTCTTCCATTAGCTCTGTGTTCTTCAGAGGCTTCTTCCCATATTTCTCCCAAAGTTTTTACACAAAAAGAAGAAGACAGACAATCAGGTTCTGGTTAGATTAATTTTTGTAGGCCCAGAAAATGGTTAGTCAGGTGTAACCATGCCTGAACTATCTCACACACTTTGACCACACCTTTGAAGATCACGGCGTTCACTGGGTCTTCATCTGTGTGGAGCTGACACAAAGTTTAGTGCATTGCAGCTGAACATCCCTCACTTTTCCCATCACACCTCTGTGTTTTGGGCAAAACAGAAACAGATTTATGCAAACTTTATAGGGAATATGGAAAAATAGAGTAGAATCATTCAGCTGGAAGGAACCAATAATGGTTCCAATTCTGGCAGTGATAGCCTTGTTCAACTTTCTCACCAGTTCAGGGCTGATTGACAGATTTGTGACCCAGCAGAGGAAGTTTTACGCCAGACAAGGACCTTTGAACATCAGGGTAAGTCTTTCTTAGTCAAGCTGTTCCTATGTCACAATAAGAAACTAAGTGTTCCAATGTCTTATTTCACTTATTATGAGATCATAAAAATAGTTCTTTTCTTTCAGCATTTTTCTTTTTATGGCTGCAAGCTTATCCAGCAGTCAATCCCTTCCCTTTCACCTCCTTACACTGTCACTTAAGTTTGGGGTGAGCATAAGTCAAAATAGCTCCATACATTTATTTCTACTACCAAGAAGCCTCGAAGGCTCAGGAAATACAGCACTTGCTGTGGAAATGCTGGAGGTTTTCATACCGGCATAGTCACTGTCTTACTTAAAAACTTACCAACTTGACATAATGAAAAGTGTAATGAAATACTCTATATAAAAGCATGGCATTGAAATTGTGATTTTATTAAAAAACAGTGCTTCAGGAAGCAGTCAAATTTGAAGTTATAGTTAATTAGATTATTCAAGTCTAATAGTTTGTTCTAAGAAGCATGAGTAATGAAAACACTCTTGTTATATTTTAATTTTTATACAAGTCAAATATTTGTTTCAGAAATTTCCCAGATATAATAAAAAGGCATAAAGCCAGAAAGGAACTTTAAGAGCAAAACTCAATTGCTGACCTGAACCTATTCCTTCTCCAGTTTTCTGTTTGTTTGTTTTTCCTGTTTTTACCAACAATTCTCACCTCATGCAATAGCATGATTTTTCACTTGAGTCAATGAACCAGAACAATCAATCAGCTTTACTGTCCTTCTAAAATCTTTGGAGTCTCAGAAAATTCCAGCCATGGATATTGAGCAACTTGCTCAAGCTCACAGAAGGAGCTAGGAAATTATTTGAGTCACAGTCCAAGGGCTTGGATCTCCTCCCTCAAGAGACCTCATTAATAAAACCTGGCTGAATTATATTAATAGGAATTAATTTTTTTTCCAGGCTGGAGCTGCATTTGATAGGAATAGGATACAACTGGCTCTCTGTGGCATTCCTAACCCTTAACTATAATATGTGTGTGTAAGGCTGTGACAAATGAAAGGACTCACGTGAGCACCATTCCGAGAGAAAAATTAAATATGTAGGTCAAGAGGCAAGCAAAGACAAACCAGGTTCATGCATTTGGACCACACAGTAGAAGTTTCATTTGTTTATTTTGTGTTGTTTTACTTGCCTTGCCATGACAGGGCTTTTATTCAGGCTCTCCCTTGTGCCTAATAATTAATGAGTTTATGACGACTATGGTGTGACAGATGAACATCACTCAGCATCTTTTGACATAGCATCATAATGGCCCCTTTGGTTCCGTTTCACAGTTTTAAGCTTCTGTTTCAGTTTCCCTGCTCCTTTTCCTGCCAGCCTGTTCTACTCAGCAATGTGCATTCTGTGCCAATTACTAAGCAAATTAATGCCGTGACAAAAGTTCCTCTGCTTTAGTTTAGAGATTTCCTCTCTAGATTTCCTTTACCATCCCCTCTGAGCTGATGACAACCCTTATCAGATTTATTACCTTTGTCAATCAGTAGATTATGAGCATTCATCTGAGAACAAGAGTTACTCACCAAAGCAGACAGGAATTTGCATGTAAACAGCCTGCTTAATTTCTCCTGGTAAGAGCCTGGCTGGAAATGCCCATTCATTAAACTACAGGTTACAGAACCAAGGCCTGTTTTCATACAAAACACCAAAATTCTCCCTATTTCTCATCCTTCTCCCCACCATTGGTACAAAATCCCAGAGTGTGCTGGCCATAGATTTTGTCTATAAAAACTGCACAGAGTCTTGTCCTAAACTTCCTCCAAATTTAAACTGACGTCTTAAAAATGTTATTAAAATCAGCTTAAAACACCCCAAAAACTAAACCAGGCAAACCCAAAGATCACCTAGACATGACTGAAGTAACAGGGCTACTAAAATTGCCCAAAATTAAGTAAAATCAGATTCCTCCACGGCTGCCACTATGAAGTGAAAGCTGACATTCCCAAAGATTCCCACTCCAATGGTGAGATCTCCATCATAACCACAACTCCATCCAAACAGGTAGGCTACAGTTAATCACTGCCAATCTCAAAGTTAAGGACCTGTCTTCCACTGTGGGAAACTGCCAGTTCTTTTGAAAGTAGATGGTCTAGGAGGAAATTAAGTCAACAGAGACAACCTTGTATCTGACAACCATTTATTGTTAATGGAAAAAAAAAACAACAACAACAACAACAAAAAAGGAGTTGCTCTATAAGGAGCACTAGAAAAGACAGAAAAGGAGGAAGGAGAATGGAAAAGGATGTGGGCTAGATCAGAGGCAGGCAGGGTTGGACACAGATGGCTCAGGCAGGAATGCAGGGACAAAGCAGGCAGGGTTGGTCACGGACACAGAGGCAGGACAGATGCAAGGGCAAGCAAGAGCCAGTGAGGGCAGGAGAGCCAAAAGGCAGGCTGGAGCCAGGACAAAAAGGGCAAAAACAGGCCAGGGCCAGAAGCAGACCTCAGCAGACTGGAGGCAAAGCAAAACACAAGACCCTAAAGGTCCCCAGACTCAAAAAGCCCAAAAGACAAGACACTAAAAATCCCCAGTCACCAAGTCCCCAGAGCTTCTGGTACAGTTCCTTTTATCCCCCCTGGCTCCTCCCAAAGTCCACCTGCTGACAGGAGACCACTGGCCTAGTCCAGCCTCCCACTGCAGACCAGTGCTGGAGACCTTTCACCATGGGATTGGAGAAACCTCTCTGGAGGGTGCAGGTGGTCCCCTGCTGACTGCCTGTCCCAAGTGAGGTGTGAAATGGTGCCTGGGAAAAGCCTCCTCAGGGACAAGGCTTTCTTCTCCTCCATGACTCCTGCAAGTGGCACATGTGCAACCCCTCCTCCACATGCCTCTGACAATCAGCATCAAGACAAATCAAAACTAAACTGGCTCCTCACAGTATCCCAAACTTCCCAAAGTGATGGAAGGAGGTTACCCTTTTGATAACTCCCTAGGCCCTCTCTCGGTTTGAAAGACAGGTGTCCACCAGGGAAAGCTGAAGCCTCCCTTGGAATGGAGAATGTAAGCCCCCTCCCCCTGAATTACTGTAATTTTGAAATTAAGAGGCTCTCAGGCAAAGATGTGGGGATAGGAATGACAGTTCTTTACTACTATGTGTAACAAGGCAAATAAAACCACAACTACAGCATTAACAACAAAACAGAACCAGGAACCTCACGACAGCTGAGAGCCGAGAGACAAACCAAAACTAAACTGGCTCCTCACAGTATCCTAAACTTTCCAAAGTGATGGAAGAAAGTTGCTCTTTTGATGTCTCCCTAGGTCCTGTAATTAACTTTCCTTGGTACTGCCCACAAAGTGTAAATCTGTAACCACTGATACCTTTAGGGCCTGGATAATTCCCAGTCATTAAGCCTCTCTTATGGATGACAATATAAAGAAATATATGGCTTGTGATTTTTTCCAGCTGATTTAACACGTGATTTATTCATAACACACTCAAAACTTTGAGAAAATAGTAATTTAATCCTACCATTTGAAATACTTGGGAATTTGAATACCTCTTCCCACCCATATCCATAATTCTGGCTCTCTGCTCACTGCTGCACACTGGGCCAATGGATAAACAATATCAGAAACAGAAAACCTGCTCCAGTTTTCTTTAAATGTATCCCAATGCCTTCCTCTGAAGGGGTTATTCAGCTGCATATGCAAGAAGGGAATTACTTAAAGTTTATCCACTCCAGAGCACTGATTCTGCCTCCAGAGTAAGGTTTTCATGTCATTGTTTCTGTCCTAAAGCAACTCATCTTCTAGAGTGACCAACAATTTCTCATTTCTATCTCTGCAAGACAAGTTTGTTCAGTGAGAAGGGAGATTTTGAGACATGCTTGATTATATTGATGAGATAAACTCCTGCCTCAGGTGTTAGCCCAAAATATTTAGCATGTTGTCACTCACACCTCAGCTATAACAAAATATTGGAAATAATAATAATAAAATACAAAAAGGTTGGAAAAGGCCTCCAGAATCATCAAGTCCAAATTTCAAAGTTACCTGAAGTCACTCCTGCCACAATGCCTGGCTCTATTAGGACTCCTAAGGCATGGGAGAAGGCAGGAATGTCTGGGATTCAACATGGCTTTCAAAATGACTTCATTTTCAATTTAAAAAGGCTCTTCTGTAAGGTCTTCTAAAAGTCAAGGGTTTCATTAAAAAAAAAAAAAAACAAACACAAAACAACACTTTATTCCTTTTGCTTCAACTCTGCCTAACAATTTATTTCCAACACTTATTTCACCACGAACTTCCTGTTTGGAATGACTTAGCTATTAGGAGCTACATGTCCCTCTTTTCATATAAATACACACCCAAAGTGCAGGTAACATGGAAATAACTTCCTGAATAATTGCCATATCAATTTCTTCCTCCCCAAATAATTCATTATCGAAAGACCTTCCTTACCTTGTGCTACAACAGAGCAGGGCTTTGTTTCCTCTTGGAAATCACTGATTTGGTTAAGACTTCTAATCTTAAAACCTGCTAAATTGTGATAACAATTAGGTTGATTTCCTTCCCTTTGCAAGTGCTATACAAAACCCCATCAATCAAGGTGTATCTAATTATGAAACTAAGTTAGGAGGTGTTTGAACAAGATGGCTCAGGTTCTCAAGGGACCCGAGAATTCAATTGGTACTCGAGACATATCAAATTAGTTAATGATTTGGGGACCTTTATTCTGCAAGAGCATGGAAATTAAAAAAGAATAATGAAATTCATTAAAGCTTGGGAACATGCAGAAAGAAGGACATTTGGGCCTCGCTGCATGTGAAGTTTAGGACCTGCTTTGTCTTGGTAGAATGACAAGTGGTGGTGAGGGTGCACTCCCGGTTTCACAATTCACCTCACATGTGACCACAGCATTGCTCATCCAATAATCAAACACAACTCAGCCCTGAACTATTTCAAACACTCACAAACAACCATGGCTTGGAGCTGGGGGGGGCTTTCCCCCCTTTTTAGAGGAGGAAGGAATGCAAATCCAGGAAGATCCCCTGCCTTTGGAAATAGGAAGAGCCTGTCAGGGTACATGAGTAGTGTTGGTGCCTGCCCTGACAGCAGCTGCAGGACACCACACCTGAGGAGAAGCTGATTTCAGCCAGATGGTTCCAAACAGGGCTTCTGCTAATCTTGCATTCCTCGCTGCAGTGTTAAGTTTCTGGTTTATAAATCGAGCTCACTCTGTGTATTCATCTTCTGGCAGCACGTGCTCTGAGTCTGCACAGCCCCTCTGAAATCAACACACAGAGAGCAGAGACACTCCTGGCACTATGGAGCAAAGAGCTTGACCACAGCACCCTTGAACAGGGGTGGACACCTCTGCATTATTCAGTTTTAAGTGGCAGGGAGTTTGGTGGAACGACTTAATGAGTTTTAAATGAGTCCATTTAAAACAACAAAATATCTCCCAATTCCTAATTAATCCCTTCAGTCTGGGAATCTTTTACCTGGTCAGCACCTATTTTAGCAATACTGAATTGTGGAATCTGAGAATGGTTTGGGTGGGAAGGGGCCTTAAAGCCCATCCAGTGCCACCCCTGCCATGGGCAGGGACATCTCCCACTGTCCCAGGTTGCTCCAAGCCCCGTCCAACCTGGCCTTGGACACTTCCAGGGATCCAGGGGCAGCCACAGCTTCTCTGGGCACCCTGTGCCAGGGCCTCCCCAACCTCACAGGGAACAATTCCTCCCCAATATCCCATTTAACCCTGCCCTCCTTCAGCTTAAAGCCTTTCCCCTTGTCCTGTCACTCTCGTGCTATTCCTGAATTATAGTATTATAAAAATGGATAAAAAGAGAGAATGTCCTATTGACTATATTAGTTTTTTGGGGGTTTTTTTGTTTGGTTTTTTTTTGTTTTGTTTTGTTTTTTGTTGGTTTTTTTTGTTTTGTTTGTTTGTTTGGTTTTTTGATGTTGTTGTTTTGTTTTGGTTTTTTGTTGTTGTTTTGTTTTGTTTTTTGTTTTGGTTTGAGTTTTTTGTTTGTTTTGTTTTTTTTTTTAAGTAGAAAAGACAACATATAAAGTTTAGTCAGAACTCAGAAGTTGCTTTTAGATGAGGAAAAAGCAATGAGGTAAAAAAATTCCTTGGGCAATCCTACCTGCTGTAATAGAGTGGTGCAGCAACACCGTTGGTATCAGTTGACACAGTTCCTCTAAGTAGAACAATTCAAAACTACAGGAGTTTTAGAGCTTGGTCTTTTTAAGGGCCCATTGTGACTAAGTATTCGGGGCTTAAAATTGTGCTTTTCCTTGTTGTCCTTTAGCAGAATCTGAAATGTTGAAAAAAATCCCCATTTCAGAGCCATATTCCTCCAGCCTTGCAAACCAAAATCAGATTTCCAATGGTAACAACCACATTCCTCTTTCTCAAATCCTTCAGAAGAGTTTTCATAATAATCATCTTGTAAATGACATATTTACAATCTACTGAGCTAGAGCTGAAGGTTCAGGAGGTTTTCAGGAGATCTTGGGGTCACCCTGAAAAGCCCAGACAGATTTGGCAGAACTGAATGAACATGGTATAACACAAATTTCACTTTTGGGCATCCTTCACTTCAGTCAAACACATTTGCAATACATCTTTGCCTAGGGCTACCAAAAACATCAAAGATTTATTTCCCAACATTTTTTTCTTTGGAAAATTAAAGGCAATTACTTAAGTGCTTTTTAGGAAGACATTAAACCCAGATATTTCATAAACAGGGATTTAGAGGCATGGGCAAGGAGCTGCTCTCACAACTAAACCGTCACTGCTTGAAAAATAAGGATTAGAGAACCAGCACAAAATAACCAGGCTAATTAAATCTGCTAAAAACCAGGAGAACACAGGAGAAAATTCATGCAGCCAACAGAATTGACTTGCACACAGGGTTTTTAAGATTGATGAGGTATTGAGAGTGGCTTGGATGGTTTTAGCCAAAGCAGGGAGTTTGGGGGTTGTGGCAGCTTCAGTTTTAAACATCTGCTATTTCCTTAATTAAATATGTTGAAGAAAATTATTACAAAAGTCCATTTCTGGTAGCTTTGGAACTCATCCAGAAAGAGCCTGCTGAGTAAACATGCTGTTAATCTATAATAACTGAAAAGTGTTTTTCAGTCCCCAAGCATGCTGTCATCCACCACCTTGCCTTACTGAGGAAAACTAACTTAGGTGGCTTGAAAATCCCCTTTCAACCTCAAACACAGTGCAAGGGTGGCAAAGATGAACCCAATACCATGGAGGGATCAGTAATAAAATTAATTGAGATCATCCCCCCAGCAGTGTGTGATGGATTTCACTGTGTTATTTGTTCCTAATTTACCCAAATGCTTTAACTCCCTGGGTGCACAATGATGGCTTGACCTGGTGTGTCCCCTCACACTGAGCCTTCCCACTTGTTTCCTTACAGAATCATTAAGGCTGGAGAGACCTCCAAGGTCATCACATCCAGCCTTTAACTGAATATCCCTGTGCTCATTTTTTGAACAGTTTCATGCATGGAGACTCCACCACCTCCCTGGGCAGCCCCTTCCCACGCCTGACAGCCTTTCCATGGAGAGGTTTTGTTCTCAGTATTTGACCTGAGCCTCCCCTGGTGCAATTTGTGGTCACAGCACCTTATCCTGTCCCTGTTCCCTGGGAGCAGAGCCCGAGCCCCACCTTTTGCACCCTCCTCTCAGGGAGTGGCAGAGAGGGATCCAAGACACCCCTGAGCCTCCTTTTCTCCAGGCTGAACTCCCTGAGTACCCCCAGCCACTACTCAGAGGATTTAGGTTCCAGGCCCTTCCCAGCTTCCTTGCCCTGTTTAATGTCATTTTCTAATTTCATGGATTTTTTTTTTCCTTTTTTTTCTTTTTTTTTTTTTCAGGATGACCTGGCAAGAAGTATCCTGGTTAGGATGGATGTTGGCATAACTAAGCTGTGTTAAGATGTCAAATTGTAAAAATTCTGCCATCTTCCCTTCTCTATATCTATTTTTGCTCAATACTTGAAAAAGGTGGGGGTTTTTTCCCTACAAAAAAAAAACCCCAAACCCCAGCATTGTGTTGAAAAATCCTGGAAGGAAGAGAGGTTTGGGAAAGCACAGAATCCTAGTACAGAACTGCCACAGCCACTGGGAGTTACTCCCTTTTCTCTGAGTAAAGAGCTTGAGGACAGAGATACATTTTTTCCCTGGCATTAATCAGACCCCTCAAACAAAAATTTCAGTGAGAGGCAACTCTGTCTTTTCCCCACTTTTTGATACTTTGTTATTTCTTTTTGTGGAGACAAATCATGCACAAGAAAAAGCTGAATGCCATTACAGCAACTGAGACTAAGGGGATAAAGACACCTCACATTTGTTTTTATCTTTAATGTTCTCTTTAGCCTAAAGGGATATAATATTTGTATAATATTTGTAGTTTTGAGATAACTCATTCTGGGGCTTAAAGGAATTTTGAAGAGAATCTTAGTGTACATGAGCAGAAACTAACATTGTGCAGTTTTATTAAAAATCCTCTCATTTCACGGCTTTGCAAACTTCTGTATGGAATGCATTCTGATAAAATGTTCTAATAATGCTGCACTGAATGTCTTTCTTTGTCCCAATTTATTCATATTTATTGGGGGAGACAAGCCAATCATTGAGTTTGCTATACCTGTGGAGGTTTATTAAATATTCAAGATCAGGTTGGAGGGGGCTTAGAGCACCCTGGGACAGCGGGAGGTGTCCCTGCCCATAGCAGGGGTGACACTGGATGGGCTTTAAGGTCCCTCCCACCCAAACCATTCTGGGATTCTTTAACTCACTAACATTTAAAAACAGCTTAATAAAAAATATCTTTTTTTTATAAGAATAATTCCCTTTCATTCACTCACTGACAGCCATCAAGACACAAAGCGAATTTGTATGGTGAAAGTCTTATTAGCTGAAATATATACAAAATTACATAGATTAAAATATGTATAATAGGGAAAAGTAGATAAATTAAAACAAATTGCATAAAATACAACATTTCATAAAATAAATACATGTTTTCATAGGACTCCATGCCCTGGCCCTGGTGCTGCTGAGACTGAGCACTGTGAGTCAGGAAGGGAGTGCTGCCAAAGGACAGCCCTGCTGTGGAATTTAGGAGTGCAGCTTGTCCTGGGGTGCAGCTCCTGGCAAAGCCTGGAAATACCCTTCCAGCCAATATTTCACACTGTCAAAGGGAAAAACAAATAATGAATTTTTAAGCGCTATTGCCAAAGCTGGCAACATTATGTTGAGTGCCAGAAAGGCTTAGTTTTGTTAATTAATTCTATTTTACACTACTGTGCTAAGCACGGCTTTGTAGGGTAAAAGCTTCCCTAAATTTCATGACTACTGGAAATGGATTCTATTCTAATGGTGTTTGTCTAGGTGGAAAAGATAGGAATATAATATAATTCACTTTTATTATTATAAAATAAAGACAGAATTCAGCATCATCATTACTAGTAGTAATAGTACTATCATCATCATCATCATTATTATTATTATCATTATTAGTATTATCTAGACATGTTGCTGTTTGGAATTTGGAACTGAAAAGAACACAGGTACTGTTTCTGTATTGGTTCTCCGTGAAGATATTGGAGGTGAAGAGGAATCTGCCCTCTGAGCTAAATAAAAAAACAGTTTGATGAGTCGGCCTAAAACTGGCAGAACCTTTGGGAAGGGTCTGAGGAGGAAAACCCTTCTTCAGTTTGTTCTGAAAAACACATTTTGTTTCATGGCCAACCTGAAAGGGGCAGAATGAGATGGGAAACTGCAATTCCAGAAAAAGAAACCAATTTTCATATGCAAACACAAACAATAAAAGATCCCATTTTGCTTAATTTCCTTGGATCCTCATCACTCAGAGGTTTTTCCTTCGTTTCTCTCTGTGCACGCTCAAAAAGCAGGATGTCTTGTTCTGGGACAGATGTGAGGGATTTCAGCTGCCCTGTGCTGTTTATAAACATTATTGTATCAAAATTTGTTTTGCCAAGGGCAAACATAACCTCTGGAAAGAATTCAGCTTTCATGAGGAGGAAAGTAGTATTTCAGGAACTATCTGCAGAATTTCCATCACCCAGGGGCACATCCCATGGATCTCCAAGGTTACCTGCTCTCCAAGGCACATTGTTGAATATGTGCAAGGTTTCCATTTTCCTGACAGGAACAATTACAAATGCCATGCAAGAATAATTCCATACAAAGAACTGAAACAGGCACCAGGAACTCTCTGAGGTGGCACTTACAAATGCTGATGCTAATGCTGCAAAACCTAAAGAGTGGCTAGGAATAAACAGGTGTTTATGGTTATCTTAAAACTCAACTGGAGGATTTTAAAACAGTGCATGAAACAGGTGCTATTTGACACAAAAACATGGAATTGTTTTGATTGGAAAAGCCCTGCAGGATTATGGAGTCCAACATTAACCCAGCACTGCCAAGCCCACCACTGAACCACATTGCTTAGCACCAGAACCACAGGTGTTTTGAGCCACTGGGAATGGTGATTGTTGCCTTGGGCAGCCCATTCCAATGCCTGACAGACCTTTCCACAAAGAAATTTTTCCAATATCCAACCTGAGCCTCCCCTGGCCCAGCCTGAGGCCGTTCCCTCTCCTCCTGTCCCTGTTCCCTGGGGGCAGAGCCCGACCCCCCTGGCTGTCCCCTCCTGTCAGGGAGCTCTGCAGAGCCAGGAGGTCCCCCCTGAGCCTCCTTTTCTCCAGGCTGAGCCCCTTTCCCAGCTCCCTCAGCCTCTCCTGGTGCTCCAGCCCCTTCCCCAGCTCTGTTCCCTTCCCTGGGCACTCTCCTGTCCCCCCTCCATGTCCCTCTTGTCATGGGGGATCCAGAGCTGCCCCCAGGATTCCAAGTGCGGCCTCAGCAGTGCCCAGCACAGAGGGAAATGAGTAATTTTAGTAACAACATTCACCTTTAGATACAAACTCTCCATCCTGAGTCTTTTGCAGCAGCACCAGCAGGAGCTGCCCAGTGTCCTCTCCAGACTGGCACACATCACAGCAGCACTTGTTGCTGGAAAGCAGAAGCATGTGGGCAAGAGCAGCTCCCTTAGATCCCCTGGGATGGGCCACACTGAGCAGTCAGTGCATGTTTGTCTCCCTGCTCTTCTTGGTTTTTCTGAAGTTTTTCTAAAGTTCAGTTTCAGCTTTTTGTATTTACCTTTTGTAATGGAGTTTCTCACGCACTGTTCATGTAAACAATGATTGCTTTGCGTTCCTTTCTGGAGGAGGAGAGAATTGATGGACTGTTGAGTTGACCAGTGTGGTTGGAGAGGAAGATATTCTTCCTCCAATCCATGATCGCTGTTGGAATTCTATAAATGTCGAGGTCTGTAAATAAAGTGCCCCTTTTCTGCCTTGGACATCTCAGTGTGTGAATGTCGTTCCTTTTGGGTCGAATTGTGACAGACACTCCCTCCGTGGGGTTGGATTCCTGCTCCTTCTGCTGAGTCAGTGTGTGCTTTGTAATTTCTAACAGAGCAGTGGGACATGCAGAACACTCAAGTGCTGTGTTAGGCTTCTGGAGGAATATTAAGAAGATATTTTAAAATACACTTTGAAATACAGCACGATGAATAAAACATGCTGTTTTTCACCAAGCATTTTGTTTCAGCCAGAGGATATCCCTGGCACCATAGATTCATTTTGTAATTTTGCTCTGGACAGCTCCAGGATATTTTGGCACTTTTTCCACTGCTTTTTCCCCTCAGTCTGTGTGTCTGTGGAGTGAGGGATAGCCAAGCAGAACTCTCCTTTAATAAAGGACAGAACTGGAGCATGGAAGATGGATAGGTCAGTGCTGACATAACTTACCTGAGCCAGCCTGGGCATGCTCTGGAGGTAACCAGCATTCCAAGATGGGGTGGAAAAGGGGCACTGAGGGCTGGTAAAGGTGTTCCAGCACATGGTCTAAAGGCAAGGTTAATGGAACAGCCTCTCCCACCACATAGGACAAGGGGGGATGGCTTTAAACTGAAGGAGGGAACATTTAGATGGGATACTGGGAAGGAATCCTTTCCTGTGTGGGTGGGGAGGCCCTGGCACAGGGTGCCCAGAGAAGCTGTGGCTGCCCCTGGATCCCTGGAAGTGTCCAAGGCCAGGCTGGATGGGGCTTGGAGCAACCTGGGACAGTGGAAGGTGTCCCTGCCCATGGCAGGGGGTGGGACTGTATGGGCTTTGAGGTCCTTTCCCAATCCATTCCATGGATCCATGAATTTAGCCTGTTTTCAGTCATGCTTTTCTGCATTTTGTAATCTTTAAGGTTCACCTATTTACCTTGCCCCCCACCAACAACATTTCCCAAGGAAAATGCAATCTTATCAAGAAAGGGATGGCTTTTAGAACTGTACAAGTCCACAGGAAGGCTCTGCGGGCTCAGGGTGATTTGGGATCCATAGGGGAGAGAGAAACTTAATTGCACTGTAACTGGAAAATGAGAGATCCCATTCCAAGTCTATCTTCATCCTCACTCTGGAGAGGGCCATGAAGCTGCACATAGTGATGATTGCCAATTTCCTGTCAGAGGAGGAAATAAATCCTTCTATATTTAGGCTTTTTTCCCTTGGTTTTTTTTTTTGTTTTTGTTTTTGTTTTTGTTTTGGTTTTGGTTTTTTGGGTTTGTTTTGTTTTGTTTTTTGGGGTTTTTTTTGGTTTTTGTTTTTTGTTTTGTTTTTGTTTGTTTGGTTTTTGTTTGTTTGTATTTTTTTGTTTTGTTTTTTTGGGGGGGGTGTTCATTTTTTGTTTTGTTTGGGGTTTTTTTGTTTTGTTTTGGGTTTTTGTTTTGGGTGGGGTTTTTTTGTGCCATTATCTCTTCCCTAGCAGCTCTCCTCCTTCATTCACTGCAGGCAAGCGGACAGGACGTTCACATTTTCAGTGGCCTTCAATTTTGGGTTTTTTTCCTTTTTTTTTTTGGGAAGGAGCTTATATGTGAAGCCTCCCACACGAGCAACACGAGCTCCCCAAACACAAAGCAGCATTTCTCAAACACTGTATTAAAATCCCAGCTCTATTCAAAAGAACATAATAGTAGCCCTGCCATCTCAGCATAACAAACCATGGCCAGTTTTATTTTGTTAAGAAATTTACATTCTGCAAGGAACATAGATTTGCTGGAGGAAGGGGGGTTGTGAGTCAACCATTGGGAACTCAAAGCCAGTTTTGAGCTGAAGAATTTTTTAACAACTTAAAGGCTCTCCTGGAGCTTTAAAAATTTTAAACCTCAAGATCTTTTCTTCTTTTGCCATTTTACACACCAATGTGCATTAATTTCCACGTTTAAATGCAGCAGCATAAACTATATATACATTGGCATTGTCAGCTGGGAGGAAGCTGCCAGGTCAGCTGATTTTCCCATGGGAAACTCACAAACCTCAACTGTTTTTCATGAGCTTGGAAGTCCCTGAGGAGGATTTGTTCATCAGCATTCCCACAAACTGAGGTGAGCTGACTGGGCCACATGTTGTTCTTGCCCATCTTCTGGGGAATTAAGGGATGAGTTAAAATTTCACAGAATCACAGAAGCATTAAAGTTGGAAAAGACCTCCAGGATTCATCGAGTCCAACCATCGGCACCAACACCACGTTCACCACTAAAACTTGTCCCAAGTGCCACATCCACATGTTTTCTGAGCCCTTCCAGGGATGATGATTCCACCACTTCGCTGGGCATCTCCTTCCAATGCTTGATAATCCATTTACAGAGGAAAGAGCAGTCAGGGACAGGAGTAGACAGTGAAACTTAAGATTCCTTACACGGTATCCTTTCCCCCTAATTTACCAGCTAAATAAAGAGCTTTAATTCTTCTCTGTCCCTCCTCTAGCTCTCACAGGACTGCAAACACAAGATACTCTCCAGTCTCACTGTGCCACCCCTAAAGCTTCTGTTTTCAGCACACATACCACCCAGACAACGAGAGCACCAAGCAGCTCTTCCTCTAACCGTGTGTTTTCCACAGCCAGACACAGCACGAGCTTCACAGCCTTTCCCAATCCTTCCAGATGAACCCCTTGGATGGGATCATTTGGGAATTGTTTCTGGCCAATAGCCCCAGGTGTTGTTTAATGTAACCCCCGGGGATCCGTTCACTGCAGGGATCTCTGAAGGACAAGCCAGCTGAGTTAATTCCAATATCACCTGCAAAGCTTTTATTCTTCCACCTACAGTGGCAAAAAAAAAAAAAAGGATAAAAAAATCAATAAAAATGATAACTATGTTGTTGACCTAACCTTTAGTCCCCCTTCACAGAGCTGCCCAGCTGCTGCCTGTTTACCTGGGAGGGCTCAGGCTGAGCTGCTGCTGTTTGAGAGCCTGAAAGCTCAGATAATGAGTAGGCAGCAGCTTCCCACCAAACTCCCTTGTCTCAAGTTTTGGAAGCTAATAGTTTAACATCTTCCTTATTTTTCCCAGGGAGCAACTTGGGATAAATAAACCATTCTAACCCAGGCTGAAGCCACTATCTCCATTTCCAGTAGCCAGACTGCTGAACCCTTTTCCCCCAGGAGCATTCCCTGTGCTTCCTTCTGCACTTTCTCTGCTTTAATGCTGTTCATTCAAGCAGGATTTGAGAGGGTTTGAAATGTAAGTGCAGGAACAAATACCTCCTGCTTGTTTCACAGTTTGGTTACAGAGCTTTGACATCTACACAGAAATTTATTCCAATGACTTAATTAGTTTTGAAGCAGGTAGATTTCAGATAAAGGCAGCCCATTGTCATTGTAAGTAGCCAAGAGACATTTTAGTGGTGCAGAAAACTTTCCAAAGCCTGCCTCACTTGCTAATTTGGGATTACTCTGTAATTTTGGTGTCTAGGTACAGCAAGTAATCCACTGATTTGTCAGATACTGAGAGAGCAGTGCTTTTGAACAACTCACATGGCACAAAAATCTGCTCTGTGGGTCTTCCATGAGAAGAATAAAAAAGCCAGCAGCAAAAAATCTATTTATTAAATGCCTAGAGGTGTTCCAAAAATTCTGGTTTATCAGAAAATTCTGTTGTTTCCACCGGCACCCTGAAGGATTGTTTTGATGACCCTGGCATGGATATTAATCATTTATGGGTGATACTGTACAGAGAGAGGAAGGATTTGCTGCAGTGAATAATTCCTCTTCCTTTTCTTTTTACATTTTGAGTGGGTTTTTTTTCTTTTTTTCAAAATGTACCACATTAGCTCATTATTCCACAGAAAGTCTCAATGGAGAGAATGTGGAGCTGGTGGAGCCAGTCCACAGGAGGCACCAGGATTATCAGAGGGATGGAGCAGCTCTGCTGGGAGGAAAGGCTGGGAGAGTTGGGATTGTTCAGCCTGGAGAAGAGAAGCTTCAGGGTGACCTCACTGTGACCTTCCCATGCTTGAGGGGAAACTACAGAAAAGGTGGAGAGAGACTCTTTACAAGGGCCTGGCAGGGGGGAATGGCTTCAAACTGAGAGTAGGTTTAGATGGGATTTTGGGAAGGAATTCTTCCCTGTGAGGGTGGAGAGGCCCTGGCACAGGGTGCCCAGAGGAGCTGTGGCTGCCCCTGGATCCCTGGAAGTGTCCAAAGCCAGGTTGGATGGGGCTTGGAGTAAACCAGGATAGTGGAAGATGTCCCTGTCCATGGCAGGGGGTGAGCTCTGAGCTCCCTTCCAAACCAATCTGGGATTCTAGGATTATTAAATGCAATGTATTTCCTGTTCAACCTGCAATTTTTCATGGATTAATGGGCTATCCTGTGTTTTTCCTGGACACTCCTATACACTGACAGGCATTTGGAAAATTTGTCGTAGGACAATGTATTTTAGGCACAGATTTTTTCAAGAATCCACTGTGCCTTGAGGATCCCTCAAGTTTGTTGCTGCCATCAGCATCCAGAAATGCAGGACCCATTCCCTGACAGAGAGTTATCTCATACATTCATGGAATAGTCAGTCATATATTTTGGACACCTTGAATAGACCCACAGGCACAGTCAGATTTTCTTTAATGAGGTAGATCCTCTTGGTTCCAGCCAATCAGAAATAAAGAATCCATGTTTAATGTTCTGTTTTGTTTAGAAAAAGAGGCTGAAGGTTCCTAAACCTTTCAGAGCCATCTCAGGTCAGCATTTTGTAGTGCTCTGGGACCTTCTCATGTCCCCCAAATTTAGTATCTTTAACCCTGAGTTTTACAAGGAGGGGATTAATCCTATTTCTCATGAAAACTCAGATAAATGCCAACTATCTTTTTTCTCCTTAAATAGGGAAAAAATTGTAACACATGTCATTGTCATGTTTTTCTACTTCACCGTCTGCAGGATTCTCACAGTGCACAAAAAACTAATAAAGACTAAAATCCGCAAAATGATCTGCTCTGATAGCTGATACTTTGTAAAGATTAGACCTTCTCTCAGAGTGGGTCTAAGCAACATTTTGGCTCCAACATTAATTTTGTGTAAGCTATATGAACATTATTTCTTCACCAGTGTCAGCCAACGTTTGATGCCTGCCCTGCTTTCGGATATTAAAAACCATCTTGCTTATCACTGTTTTCTTATCTAAAACTACAGCTGCTCATTTCCTGCCCCTCACACTTGGCCTGACAGGTGCTGGATGCTACAATATCAGGGTTCCTCTCCTGAAAGGTTTGCAGGCCATGGCAAGGCCCCAGCCAGATGGAAAAGAGAGTGAGAATTAGATGGATCGAGCCAAATTCCCCTTGAGACTGATCCAAACACTGGAGTTTAATCACACTTCAGTGTGAGATCTGAATTAGGACAGACCTGAAAACAGGAACAACTCTTTTCCTTCGTCATGCTAATAAATTGCCAGAGCATTCAGCTTTCACTTTACTGTCACCCTGCTGAAAGGAACAGGAGAAGTCTCAGGGGAAAAAAAATAAATAAATAAAGGAAGGATTTCAGAGTTTGCACTCGAGTCACATCTTGGAAAAAAGCAACGATTTCATCTTTGGAGATAAAAGCTTTGACTTGAGAGTTCCAGTGTAGAAAAGACCATGAAAGCAGCACTTAACAAGACAGTACAAGCCAGACAAATCTGACTGAGATGGGACAAGCTGAGCAAGTGAAAGGACATTATCTACAAATGGGGCCCTGGTTATTAATAGTGTCCTATTTAATTAATGGACAGAGCTGTGACACCCAAGCCAAATTCCACATTTCCCCTGCATCTTGCCCCAGGTCTAACAGCCTTTCTCACGTGTGCATGGCCTGCCAACCCAGCCAGCTCCTCAGAGCCACACTGACCAAAGAGCAGCTACCAGGATCTCCAAGCAACAGCAATTTCCATTCTCTATAGGTTTAAAATCCACATGTGGGATCCTTTCTGACCTGGTGTTTCACAGTAAAATAAATGCCACCCATTTCCTGGTGAGTTTTGCTGTGTGAGAAGCCAGCCCTGTTTTCCATGAGCCCTTCAGGATGAGTTGGGAACTGTGTGTGTTTAATCTGTAGAGCCCAAATCCACATTCTGCACAGCCATGCTGGGGGATAGACAATTACACCAAGAATAGTTTTTTAATTTAACAGCCTGTCTCTTGCAGATAAGCACTGTAATCATGGTGCAAAAAAAAAACCAACAAAAAACAACCAAACCCCAAACAAAACCCAACAACCCTGAAAGGCAGAAAAACAAGTGTAGTTAAGAGCCACAATTAAAGAGTTTAAACTTCATTTTAAATGTTTTACTTTGTGTATAGAATGTTTTTATCAGGATTAGAAAGGATGAGACATGCTGTCTGTTCCCCTGCAAGAAATGCCACAGAAGAGAGTGGGGAGTTGTGAACAAACCCCAAATTATGTCACTTTATCATATTTAGATTACTAAAGTCCTCAGCCCAGTAGGAAGTCTGGTACAGCATTGTGTAAAATCCCCAGTTCCATGAGGTGAACTCAGGGGCCACCATTGAAAGTTTGCCACATTTATCCCTGACAACAGCAGGAAAAAGGAACAGAAAACCAGTGAAAGCCACTGTAAAAACCATGGAGCTCAAGGCCTCTATTGGAGCAGTCATGAAATTGTTGTAAA
Source organism: Phylloscopus collybita (assembly GCA_027886175.1). Taxonomy (NCBI): domain Eukaryota; kingdom Metazoa; phylum Chordata; class Aves; order Passeriformes; family Phylloscopidae; genus Phylloscopus; species Phylloscopus collybita. The sequence continues at coordinate 4,127,145 of JAJNNQ010000065.1, read as the reverse complement.
TGAGTCCTGGCACAGTGCAAGAAGATTTAGGGAGATAAGTGAATTTTCCATACAGTGGACAAGGCTATGCAGCCCGTTCAGTGTCATTATCCCATTATTAATACAGTTGGGTGATTTTTGAACAGGTACTGTCACTCCAGGATGGAATTTCCAGAACCACCTTGCTTTTCACTTGGGAAATACAGTGATAACTTAGAATAGAGATACAGATGGGAAAACTGAGAATATTTCTCACCTTTTCTTCTCTCCTTCCTTTCCAACCTAAAGATCTGCAATCCACAAAGTAACAGAAACATCTGGTGCGTGCAAACACCTTCACAGCACCAGGATTTGTAAGAGGTAGTCAGAGACATCTGCTGTGCCATGCTGCCTGCTCACATGCCCTGCCAGCCTCAGGAATTTTTTCCAGAGGTAGCATTTTTTCCTCTCTAGGATTGTGTGGGCCTCTGCTCCATGCAGGTGCTGCACATCTGTTGGCAAAGCAAAGCAGAAGGGCTTTGTGTAAGCAGGAATTTAAATACGGATATTTTTGGAAATAGAAGAAAAGAGCACAAACAGGTTTCCAAAACAAAGCCCTCACAAGCCTCTTAAGGGGGCTAAAGTGGCAGAGGGAGGGGGTTTTGTCATCATGCCCCTCTATATTACACCCAAATTCCTGTAAAGTAGTGTTGAGACTAATGGGTCAAATGTATAAACCTAGTTCCCCCTCAGGAAAACCCATTTAATAATAATAATAATAATAATAATAATAATAATATAAAAAAATTGAAGACTCACTGCATGAATATTTCCATGTCCAATCCATAATAGAGAAAGTCTTAATTGTACCTACAATACAACTTCTCCCTAAAAACTATGGTGGGTTGACCCTGGACAGCCACTGTGCCCTTTCCCAGCCACTGTCTCATTCCCCCTCACAAAAAGGCTAAAAAGAGTTGAGGTAAAGACAGGGACTCACTGATTACCTTCATGGGCAAAACAGGCTCAACTTGGGGAAATTTAATTTACTTGATTGCCAATGCACTACCTTTGGGTAGTGAGAAGGAAAGACAAACTACACCACCTTTCTCCTAAAGCATTTTATCCCAGGCTCAGTTTCACTCTCAAATCCTTTCTCCTCCTCAATCCCAGTTTCAGTTTTAGGCCACTAGGCTTCGAAAAGCAAAAACTTTTTAAGTTGTGAAAGCCACACTAAAGGAACTCCTCTGTGAATTAAAGCTGATCAAATCATTTTGTAGGCTTAGATTACAGGAATTTTCAAGTTTGTTCTCCCCAGTCCCTTCCTTCCCACAGCCAAGAGAATCAGAAAAAGACTGCAAAATAATCCCGGCAATGCTGCCTTGCTCAGGTATGAAATACTGCTTGCACGTGGCCTTCAATTAAACCTGACACTTCCCTTAGAAAAGGCTGGGTTTCCTGCATGGAGGCAGAGCCAAGCAGGAAAAGAATCCCCAGGGAGAATTACCACTGCAAGGCTTCCTCAAGCTGTTCGGGATAAACCAACATGAGCTAATTTTAGCTCTGGGGGTCGGCCGGATCGGCTGCCTGGTGCCGCTGTTTGTTTTGCAGCGGTGCCAGATGGGATTTACAGAGCCAGGGAGGCTCGGGGCAGCGGGAGCTTGGATTCACTGCTGCCTGACACAATCCCTGGCTCCCAGCTCCCCCCTCCACGCTGCTGCCCACTGTGAGCTCACACACCGCCCCAGCTCTCCCCTTCCCTCCGCAAACTCGGCTCAAGTGCTGCCGACTGCAGCCAGCAGATAAGGAGAGGAAAAAACGGGAGGCACTCAAAGATGAGATTGGATGGGAAAATGCCCAAAGAGAAAATGTTTTACGTTTCCACTCCAGTTTGTCAGCACTTCCCATGTGCAGAAGGATCCATCCTGCCACGTCTGTTCCATTGTCTTGGAGCGACCAAAGACTCGGAAGGCTTCGCTTGCCTCTAAAGCCATCAGGTTAAATTTTTCAGGATGTGTTTCTGAGAAAACTGCCATGGAAAACATCTTCTTACCCCACTGCTGAGCTGAAGCTTTTGTCCTTGGCCTGTCCTTAGCCACCTTACAAGGATTTTTTCTGCTTTGTTGATCCTGTCCCATGGATTTGGATTCCTGGCTCTGCCCTGGCCCTGTCCCAACACCACGGGGTCATTCCTGAATGCCACTGCCAGGAGACCTCCCTGCTCCCCTCCCAGGATGGTGTCCCTGGGTGGGAAGGGCACTGCCAGCCCCTCTGGCATCCTTGGCTCTCTTCACCTCACACAGCAGCCAGGTCTCACTGCTCACTGCCATGGCATTTCCTAAAATTCACAGGCTCTATGCTCACATCATCCTCACTTTAAAAGTGTGGGACAGGTGCCAACAGACATGGGGAATTTATTCCCTATTGAAATCCCCATGCTGGTAAAGTTTCCCATCACTAAAATTAAATCTGGTTCTACTTAAGCCATTTCTCAGCAAAGTGGTCTAGAAAAAGAAATCTCTGATTCTGGGAAAATGGGAACCTGATATGGGAATATAGTAATATAATAACATGCTCCTATGTAGGAACATTAACTAACATGGTAAAATTGCTGTAACAGTACAGTCCCATGGAAATATTTTTTTCCATGTAAAACCATTAATCCCAGAGTGGTTTGGGTTGGAAGGGACCTTAAAGCCCATCCAGTGCTACCTCTGCCATGGGCAGGGACACCTTCCACTGTCCTAGGTTGCTCCAAGCCCTGTCCAGCCTGGCCTTGGACACTGCCAGAGATGGGATTCTTGTATGCTGGCATCATCAGCTGAGGTGATTGCAAACCTCCTGAGCTTTCCTGATGCACATTTGCCACCTGATTCCTAGGAAGTCACGCTGGGAGCAAGATGGACCCCAGGCTGGGAGGAATGGGGCAGACCTTCTGCATTTAATTTCCTGCCTAAGTAAAGCAAAGTACATTGACTTTATGTTTTAGTGAAAGGTTGCTCTGTTTGCAAAACTTACACACAACCTGGGCTCTACTAAACTAGTTTTTTTCAGCCAGATCTACCTGTTTGTACTCAGCTGTACACACCAGCCTCAATCCTCCAGCACATGGCTCCAGTGCTCCTGAGATAACTTAAATTAACTGAACATGTAGCAGCTGCTCACCCCAGTCTCAACCTAATAAAAATGCTTAGATTGGGATGAAAATCTTGGCTGATAGTGGAAACCACAAATACCAGCAGATCTGAGGCTCAGCTACAGGTTTGTATGTTTTTAAATAAATAACAAAAATGAAAACAAAGTAAGGATATGTAGGTTTTGTTACTCATTGTCTCATGGGCAGCTGAAGTTGATATTACCTGTCATACATCACCTGGGGGCCAAGTCACTTTGCCAAAAGGCTCATGTGAAAGGAAGGCTGGCAAAGCATTTGATTGTTTTTTTCCCTGTGATTGGGGAAAATTGTTACTCTTTCTTTTCCAGGCGTGCCTTGGTGACAGCAGCTCATGTGGCCCTGCCTGAGCCACAGCCTGGTGCTGCTCCACACATCCACTGCTGGGATTTTAAGAGAGACGGGACCACTGGGAGACATTTTAAAACGTGATTTATTGCTCTTCTTCTACAGTCTCATGAAGGGTGAGAATGTCTTCACCACATACGCCAGGAGTTGGTGGCCCAGTGGTCATCAGTGGTCACAAGGCCACAGGTTACAAGGGGTTTTAAAGGTTTATTAGCCAATAATCTACTGCCATCCATATTGTTTTAACTTTCACACCAATGGCTAATTAAACTGTGTCACACATCCTGCCGCAATGTGGACTTTTTTTATGCAGTCATATAGTGACACACAATCCTACAGAACTACACCTTAAAACTTCTTATTGCCTTTATAACTACTTCTATATCTTAATTTTAAAACCTTAAAACTCTCCACTACCTAGCTTAATATGTTTCTGTCTAAGCTACAAACCCACATTCTTGCTCGTGGTCTCTAAATTTGGAGGCCTTTTCCAAGGTCTCAGGTCGAACCCTGCATTCTCTGCTGTATTTAGGCCTTCATGAACAAGATTTTGAAAATTTTCTGTGCCTTGATTTCCCACATTGAATCTTCTGTGTCTTGATTCCCCACAATCCACCAGCCCAGGGTGGGTTGGGAGGGGTGCTAAGGGAGATGGATAAATGGAAAAGCCACTACTGGAGCTGCTGGCAGCTGTGGTGACACCGATCCCTCGCTGCCCTGTGGGAAGGGATGGGATGGAGTTGAGCTGCAGGCCTGCAGAAGGCCAGGGCAGCACAGCCGGGCTGGTCTCCGCCTGACCCTGGGGACAGGAGTGTAGTCATGGTTCCTGCCTGTGATGTTTTGATTTCTCTGAAACTCTTTCCCAAGCACTGTTCTGTCAACAAGAGACATGTTTTCCTAACTGTATCCTGTGTTTTGCATTCCTTTTCCTAGGAGGGACCTTCTCTTGATGTCCCTCTGACTTGACCAACGTAGTCGAAGAAGTTTGTCTTCCTTCCACCCCTCGGGTGGGTTCTTTGTAAAATAGCATAAAGGGAAGAAACTCCCGGGCAATAAAGATTGATTGGGGTAACTTCAACCTTCTGAAAAGTTTGTAGTCCGTGTCGTTGTTAATCTTGAACAGGGTGACAGGTGGTGCCACAGGGCAGAGCCCTTTGGGACAGGAACCTGCCAGAAGCTGCCAGCCGGGTGAACAGCGTGTGATCACCCCACAGAAGGACATTGAGAAGGTGAGTCACTGAGGTGGCAACATGGGAGAGGTCATGTAGAGAGGATTACCATATGAGGATATACTGTGCCTTGAAAAGTGTGTAAAACCAGCTCATTTCTTCCAATAAACCATTCAGAGTCCCCGCCGCTCTGGGTCCATGTCTCAGTTGTTATGCTGCCCTGTGTTGCTGGCAGAAAGATTGGACATGTGCTGCAGTGTCAGGGAATCAAGGAATATCCCAAGGGACCTGTGAGAAATGACACTGACTTCTAAAAATTTAAGAAGCCTAATAAACCTTAACAAAATACAACAAAAGACTGAATCAGGAGAAAGAGCAACGCTGGGAGTCTCTGCGACCAGTAACCACATGCTCATGTACAAAATGGCTGTGCCTTTTATACTCTTAGCCCCTCCCAACACCTGTCAGTCAACTCCTTCTTTGCCATCCATTGGTGGAGATCACTTCCTTGCAATGTGATTGGAGGTCAGCTGTTGCCATAGTAACCAGCCGCCCCTCCCCAAATGCCCCCACTGCTGAGGCCGTCCCCTCACAACTATACCAGGGAGAAGGAAAGAGGACAATGGGAGGGCATAGCACAATAACATAACTATCCATCAATAAAACTTCTCTTAACATGCATATAATATTCATCCCTTACTTGGGAGAGCCAGCTGTTGCATTGCTTATTTATAACAGGAGCCACAAGTTGATGCAGTGCAACCCCTGGCCCTGCCCAGACAATCCCACCCTGTGCATCCCTGGGAGCATTGTCCAAACCCTCCTGGAGCTCTGGCAGCCCCGGGGCTGTGCCCATTCCCTGGGGAGCCTGGGCAGTGCCCAGCACCCTCTGGGGAAGAATCTTTCCCCGATCTCCTGCCTGACCCTCCCTGGAACAGCTCCAGCTCTTCCCAGGGGTGAACAGTGCAGTGCACACAGCACCAAGTTGTTTCTGGAATATGATGAGCCTACAAACAACCATTATGGGAAATGAACAAAAATTAGATATGTTGCCAAAGTATTTTTGTTTGTTTTCAAATGCTTTCAGTGATCGTTCATGGGCAGGTACTTGTGCCTGCCATGCTGACTTCCAAGGCACAGTGACTGCAACAGTGGCCAGGGAAAGGCACCTGAGCTGGAAGTAAAGCCACCCTCAGGTGGTTTTCTCATTCGGATATTATCTGCTTTTTAACTTGTTTGTGGCCCCAATGTCAAAAGATATGAGAAAAAAGCCAAACTGAAACAAATAAAGAAATCTATAAACTCTTCAAGCTTATGGGTGTCCTCTTCTAGTCCTCACAACGTGTCTTAAATCCATGTTTGCTCCACTTGCACAAAGCACTTTCTAATCCCCTGCTCTACCCTTTAGCAGTAGCAGGATACTTGTTCAGCGTCTCCTTGGGGAATTTGCAGGTTTCACTTTCCTTCCATGCCTTTATCCACTGCTCCCAACCAGTTTGTTTGCTGCAAAGATTTTTTTTTTTTTTTAACAGATATAAAATACCTGCAAATCCCACAACAGCCTGTAACATCCATAACACTGTCACAGATGTCATGAGGTCATTGTAGGTTTTGTTTACAAGGGTGTTGTTAGAGGACAAGAAGAAATGCTTCAAACTGAAAGAGAAGAGGTTTACATGGGATATTGAGAAGGAATTGTTCCCTGTGAGGGTGGGGAGGCCCTGGCACAGGGTGCCCAGAGAAGCTGTGGCTGCCCCTGGATCCCTGGAAGTGTCCAAGGCCAGGCTGGACAGGGCTTGGAATATCCTGAGATAGTGGAAGGTTTCCTGAGCTCTTGTGCTGCAGCTGCTCCATAATCCCAGGGGAAGAAGCTGTATCTGGGGCTGGATTAATCCCACAGCTCTGGGGACAATCTCCTGTGAAAGGGAATTACATCAATTATATTAATTGCCAGCTGCAGCAATTAGAAGCCCTCAGAAGTTAGTGATAGTCCAAACCATAAACCTGAATGATGTCCTTTCCCTTGAAGATGAAGGATGCCAGCCCCTCTCAGGGCTCTGTGTTATCTAACAGGGATTAATTGCTGCGCAAAAATGACAGCAGGACAAGGCCCATAAACTTCAGTACATATCCCAAAAAACTAAAGAGAATTAATAAAACCCAGAGCAACAAATCATTCCTCCACTCGCAAACAGGAAAAAAGCACAAAATAAACAGGAATACAGGCAGGACATGTTTTATCCCATCAAGATTTAATTGCACCATTACTTTGGCCCTTTATGGGCCAAGATAATAATCTTTTTAGGTGCTTATGGCAGGTGGAATCAATCATTAATTTATAATGTGTTTTGTAACCTGCTTCTCTTTTCTTAACTATCAGTTACCTGAATCACTCCACAATGTTAAATACATAAATATTATATTGCATCTCCTCAGGGTGCCAGGGATATTCTTAGCTGTTAATCAAGCTGCCTCATTTCTTGATTTTATTTCTCCAGTAATTGTTTGTTTGGCATTAGGATGAGGGGTTTAGAGACCAGCAGGTGACACTGGTGGCTGCCTACTAAACACACGGATCCAAACAGCCTCTCATTTCTGACATGAAAGAAAACACCTCCTGCTATGATTTTAAACTCTTTAATGGAAAAAATAGAGTTTTGGGGAGATGTTTCTTTCTTTTCCTTGAACTTCAGACATTTCCATTAGTACAGTTGTGGTATCAGGGAGATAGGCAGTGAATTATAGTCCCATATTCGTGTTCTCTATCCCACTCATGATTTAGAAATTTTAATCCTACCCCCTGCCCCAAGCCTGGAATGTCATTCCATGCCTTTGATTACCCTTTCTGCCCTCCTGTGCTCCTTTTCCAGCTCTCTTCCTTTTTTTTTTTTTTTTTTTTTTTTTAATTTTGAGGCAGGGGATCAAAACACCAAATAATACTTGAAATGCAGGGACAGTACAGATACACACACAGTGCAGCAATTGCATATTTCTGGAAGTTTTTCCCCATCTGTTCCTTTCCTAAAAATTCCTAATGTTGTTTCATTTTGTCTGTCATTTGTCAAAAAATGATGCAAGGATTTCATAAGCATATGCATTATAACCTCTCATGGAGTGATGCCTGGACTGTTTTTCTTGTGTGCCTCACATAATATTAATAATTTCAATCCTTCCTGAATTTTCTATACTCTCTTGGAGAAGTGCACGATCTCTCAAGTACAAAACAGCTCTATAAGAGCCACTTGAACTATAGTATTTTAAATTTACCCGTGAAGTCCCTAATTTTTTTCTTGACTCTAGAGCCAGAAACCTGGGTTTTGGAAGACAGTCATGGGCTGAGAGAGTTAATGTTTAAATCTCATCCTCACTGCAGCTTCTGCTTTTCTTTCAGCATAGCAAACAACACAGGAAAGAAGTTTCAAAAGTGCAAATTGAAAAAGGTGGTTTTTTTGGTTTATTTTTTTGTTTGTTTGTTTTTTTCCAAAAAGGAACTTCTAGCATCAATATGAAGCCTGTTAATTTATCTCCAACGAGGAGTATTCACACTTACCTAAGATCACTCTTCACCAATTACTATTTAAAGACTTTTAAAAACATTATAGTAAATAGCACAAAACATTTTTCTTCCCAAACACTTGATTTTCTCTACTGTAAAAAAGCTGTATATTTCCCCAGATACTTCTCTTTCTATTAAGACATTAAAAAACGTATTTTAAATGGGCATGAAGTAGTGAATTGCTGATTTTTCATTTTGCTTCATTTCAATAGAGCTTTGAAAGTGATGCCTGGATCAAGTTTGTGTGAAGAAATGAAAGGCTGTGGAAATAACAAAGGTGTCTGGAGAACCAATTAAACCTTCCATGAGGTTATTATGCTGAAAGGAAGTGTTGTTATGCACTTTTTTTTTTTTTTTCCCTGCAAATTTACAAAAAAAGCCCTGAGGACTGATATTTAAATGCCTTAATACCACCTGCTGAGCAACATCAATTGCAAAGTGAAATGTTGAAAAGAGTGTCCTGGTTTGGGACTGTTTGATATTTAAAGACGGGATGTATTTACCTTTTTTCTAACAGGATAAATGTAGCACAGTTGATCACTTCAAATTAGAACTGAATTGCTATTTATACAGGACTGCAAGAGCTACAGGCAAAACAACTTTGTGAGACACAAGTTAGGAACCTGAGACCTCTTCTCTTCTCTTCTCTTCTCTTCTCTTCTCTTCTCTTCTCTTCTCTTCTCTTCTCTTCTCTTCTCTTCTCTTCTCTTCTCTTCTCTTCTCTTCTCTTCTCTTCTCTTCTCTTCTCTTCTCTTCTCTTCTCTTCTCTCCTCTCCTCTCCTCTCCTCTCCTCTCCTCTCCTCTCCTCTCCTCTCCTCTCCTCTCCTCTCCTCTCCTCTCCTCTCCTCTCCTCTCCTCTCCTCTTCCCTTCCCTTCCCTTCCCTTCCCTTCCCTTCCCTTCCCTTCCCTTCCCTTCCCTTCCCTTCCCTTCCCTTCCCTTCCCTTCCCTTCCCTTCCCTAGAAAAGCACCTTTGTTTTCACCCTTTGAGGGGGGAACAACCAACCACAGAACCAAAGCACCCCTCCCTTGCTCCCTAATACCCCCAGATTATTCCTGCTTACAATTTTGATGGGAAAGCTTATCAGCCATGTAAAAAAATTGGATGTTATTTAGAACAACAGCCACACCAAAGGCACTCTTTTCAAAGAAGGCTGAAATGGTTTAGGGTGGAAGGGACCTCAAAGCCCATCCAGTGCCACCCCTGCCATGGGCAGAGACACCTTCCACTATCCCAGGTTGTTCCAAGCCCCGTCCAAACTGGCCCTGGACACTTCCAGGATGAAGAGGCAGCTTGATCTGAAAAGGCAACTGCTGCTCCTATTGTAGGCAGCAGAGAAAATCATTGATCTCATTATAACACCAGGGAATGAGTAATCCCAGGCAATAATTCCAGTGTCTTTCCCTTAGGCCAGTGAGATCCACTGGGTAGGAGCAGTGGATCTCACTGGCCTGAGGGAAATACACTGGAATGTCTTTCAATGGAACATGTGAGGCAAATGGAGCACACTAATGGCTCTGGCAGCTTGCAAAGTTCTGTCCAATCACCTGAAGCTGAATTTTTTAAACCAGGTGAATCGCTCTGCCAGCCCTTCAAAAGTGCACTTTGATTCTCCCCTGCATGGTTTTGTTGTAGGTGATGCGTATTGTGTAATCAAGAGGAAATAAATTTAATCAATTTGATTTTGAATCAGTAGATTGTTTTAACTGATAAGTAGAGATCTCATTTCTACACACTCATTGTCACATGAGTTTTTATTATTTCTTTGTAATTAATTATTAATATATATGTTTAAAAAAAAGTGCTAATTTGTAAGTTTTTTGCTTCCTGTAATCACTGGATATTGTCAAGAAAGTGGGGCTGGAGTCAGCAGAGCACCATCCCTTGTAGTTCCTGCTGGGCCCTGACTGCTTCCAGAGCTTTGTTTGCCTTTCCTCCCTTTTTGTTTATTTGCCAATCCAGCAGCTCCAATCTCACTCCTATTTCCTCTAAATCACATCGGTTTTGATGTCTGCTCATAGTTTTTCTCTTCTTTTGGTAACATAATTTTTTTCTGCTTATATTGCTACGTTGTCCTAGAGAATACACAAAGTGCTTTTAATAACATGTATGAGCACTTAGTGAATGCAGGAAGTACAGGGCTCAGGGGAGGCATCCTCTTTTGTTGGTATCATTTTTAGGTAAGGCTGTTTTCTATAATGCAGCTACAGCTACAAAAAGGTAATGACCATGGAGACCCAGACTGGAGAAGTCAAAAACATCTGTTTTCTTGTTTTCCTCACCCATCTATAAACAGTGCAAGGCTTCTCTCCATTTCCCATCCTCAGGAATTTTAATTTTCCTCAGTGAAGGATCCCCAAAGACCCCCTAAAATATCTATGTGCAGTTAGGTCAGTTCCAGCAATATGTTAGGACTTACTGTAAATGAGAAAGGGGCCCTTGGAGGATCGGAGATATTGAAGTGTTGCCTTTCGGGCTTATTGTAGCCAAATAAAATTCAATCGTTTCCTCTGACTGACTGCTCTTAATCCAGCAGAATGAAAAAGCATCTTATTAGAAGGTATTAGCCCTCTATTGAGCACATGATGCACTGGTTGGGGGATTCCAGCCGAGTAAAAAGTGCTGAACAAACCCTTTATTAAGTTCTCACCTGGTACAGCAACTCTGGAATGCCAAAGCTGGCACAGTCATCCCAGCCTCCATTCCCACCCTGGGAACCACCAAAGCAGATTTTGTCGTGGGTTCCTGGGGACTCAGAGATGGAATTGCTGTTCCCTTGGCTCTTGGCAAAGAGAAGAGGCCATTGGGCAGGATCCTGCAGTGGTGAGCCCAGAGGCTCAGGGAGTGGCAGTGGCACCAAAAAAACCACAGGAAACAGATCATCTTTCTTATCAGGGAGTCATCAAGGTTGGGAAAGACCTCTTGGATGGAAGGTGCACTGTCCTAAAACTCTCACATTCCCTTGAGTGGAAGCTGCACAGTCCCAGCCCATCTTGCCACTTCTGTCACCTCAGGTTTCACCAGGACAAGAGGACAATAAAGTTGTTGTCTTCAAAGAGCATGATGATTATTTCAGCCTGAAATCCCCACCAAGTGATTTAAGTCTTGATGTGGCAACTCTTGGAAAGTGGTTTTTTTTTTCCCTACAATAAATGTATGGGCACAAAGCCAAGCAGTGACTGAACCTTGCCAGCATCTGGAGATGGAAGGAAGCACTGGGCTGATGTGGCTCTGGCTAAACCTCATAGAACACACAGCAAAAATCCCAGACTAAGGTAGGAAATGACAGTCTCGGTGTGAAAAGCTTAGTGTTGGATGGCTGCAATTATTTTGGATATCAGGTGTCTAAATCTGCTCTGACAAACAGCCTTGACCTTCTGACCACACTCACAAGGGGCAGCCCAGACCTACAGTAACCAGAGACAGCTGAATGTAACAATTCTTTCTGAACTGAATTGCAGCACAACTTTCAAACTTCCACAGCAAAATGGTACGTTGGGTTAAATTTAAAATGTTCAGCTTGTCTTGCACGTGGCTGCCCCACAGTTTCAGGCATATTAAAATGTTCAGGCACAATTAAAACAAAGATGATGCGTTTTATGCAGTGTATTTGTGATGCAGGAAAGACTTGTCATAGCAAATTCTCCTAATTTGACTTCTCTTACCTCATGATTATGTCTGTTTACACATACTCTGAGTAGGCTGTGGGTAAGCTCCCTACACCCACAGCTGAGACAGCTCTTGGTTTGGGTCTGGGCTATTTCTGCAAAGTGCTGCTGATTCTCTGCTAAATCGCTGAATTTTCTGAGAGACCAGACAATGCAGCACTAATGAAGGCAGATGGTTCACATCAAACAGCCAAGATGCCAGCATTTCAGAGGAAAAGAATTCAAAGGAAAAATCCTGTACCAATTAGCTATGGGATTAGGAAGAAATTAGGAAGGAATTGTTCCCTGTGAGGGTGGGGAGGACCTGGCACAGTGTGCCCAGAGAAGCTGTGGCTGCCCCTGGATCCATGGAAGTGTCCAGGGCCAGACTGAATGGGGCTTGGAGCACCCTGGGCTGCTGGAAGTTGTTCCTGCCCAAGGCAGGGGGTAGCACTGGATGGACTTTGGGGTCACTCCAACTCAAACCATTCAGGATTCTGGGATTCTATGAATTCCAGTGTGAAGAAAATTAATATTAATATTTTTGGAAGGCTATCAAGAGACTATGTTTTTGACCATATATGATGAAATCTGTGTCAACCATACAGGAAAATAGAAGAGAAAATAAAAAGAGAAAGGGATAGAGTAAGAAAAAGAAAGAGGAAGGGAAATGGAAAAGGGGAAAAAAAGAGATTAAAAATTTAAAGGCAAAAGCCTGGGAATGCTCTTAGCTGTAATAAAAAACTAAAAAAAAAAAAAAAAAAAAAAAAAAAAAAAAAAAAAAAAAAGGAAACTGGTTGTATATGATTAAATGGATGCCACTTTTATTTGTAGGAAAAATGTTCCTAGATCCCGAATTCAGACATGTCAGGCCAGATGTGCTGGTGCTGCACTGGATAACTCTCTGCTCTAGGAAGCAGTGGAGGTGCACTCACTCTCAGAATTCCTTCCAGACTGCTCCAGAGGGAGCGTGACACAATTTGCAAACTCCTTACCTGACACATCATCACATCCTGGCAGAAAGGCACAGTTTTCCCTCTCTAACAGGATTTAGAAAGGGTGACCAGTAATGAAAGAACACACACAGACACACGCACATCTCTCAAAGTGACAAATCTCTGTTAACCCCCTGCTTCAACAGCCATTGATCAGCAGAGAATTCCCTCCTTGGAAGGGATCCATAGGCTGGACAAGGTGTCCTTAGGCTGGCACATTCTGTCATGCTTCAGATTAAACTGCAGAGAGACGTAAAGATACCTCCTGTGAAAGAGACGTTTGTGTGGTGCCTTCCTCAGCTCAGGGGATGTCCTTGAAAAGTTGATTCATCTGTGAAAAGAAACCTCAGTGGCTCACAAGTGTGTGAGGCTGAGATAAGGCAGCAGCACTGGATGGGGCTGACCTGGACATTATCCACTGAACACAAACACAGCCCCAGTTCTGCCCTCCTGCACAATTCCCAACCTAAAGGCAGCTTGTAAAGGAGAGGAACAATTTTAATATATCAACATATTTCTCAGTGGCCTGAACTCAGGAGGTCCCTGGCTGGACTTTATCAATACAGCAGGCTCTGGGCAGCTTATGGCAACGAGCCACTGAGCTTTGCATTTGATTTATCATTTGTGTGGCACCAGAATTTTAAGATTGCTGGAAGCTGTATTTCCACAAGCTCAGCAGCTTCCCTGAGCACTGCAACCCTCCTGTAAAAACCTCCCAGGATGCAGTAGTTCCTATCATGACTGAAAAAGCTGAATTAACTTCAATCATTTGAGAAACTGGTTTATATGTTGAAACACAGACAATACAAACCTAACAAAGCTGTGCTACACCTTGGGCAGCACAGCTTCTCTGTGGCTGCATTTTTGGGAGCTGATAGGGGCTGGGGTCACACAGTGCCTCTCACTTACACTGTCACTGACTTTCCCAAGACTAGCAGAAAATCAGCATTTTGTGGTCTGTGCCCTGCTGTTTGTTTGGTTGCATTTTACCTTTGAGCTCTTCAGAAGAGACAGGAAAGGGAGAAGGGGTGGAGGGGTGGCCCTTTATATTAGGAAGGCTTCTGATGCCATAGATATTATAACTAGTGATGATGGAGTTGAATGTTTATGTGTAAGGAACCGGAGACTCAGGAGTGACCTGATCACTCTCTGCAACTCCCTGAAGGGTGGTTGTAGTCAGGTGGGGGTTGGTCTCTTTCTTCAGGCAGCAAGTGACAGAATGAGAGGACATGGTCTCAAGCTGCACCAAGGGAAATACAGGTTGGATATTAGGAAAAAGTTTTTTACAGAAAGGGTAATAAAGTTTTGGAATGGTCTGTCTGGAGAGATGGTGGATTCACCATCTCTGGATGTATTTAAGAAAAGACTAGATGTGGCACTTGGTGCCGTGGTTTAGTTGAGGTTAGGGTTTGGGTTGGACTTGATGATCCTGGAAGCCTCTTCCAACCTAATGATTCCGTGATTCTTTGATTCTGTGAAATGGGATCTTCCACCCAGCACCTTGCTTGAATCTCTTTGCTCTTGGGCTGCGGTGTTGCAATTTTGGATAAAAACCCCTCTTACTTGTCTTGTAAAGAACATTCTTTCCCAAATGTCCTTCCTGTGGGCACCCCCAGAAGCTTCCAGAGTCTTTACCCCTTTCCAAACCAACCTTCCCTTCCAATGCCAGCACCTTAAAAATAAATCAATGCACGACACGTGTTGAAGTGGGAAGTGTTGGTTCTTTCCAGTCAAGCACAAAAGTGGATGGGTGATTTCAAATTAGTTAACAGCACTCCCAGACTCTCATTTCTCCTTTTCAAGATGAGCAAACACAGATTTACAATAACTTGTCATAACATCTCAGTCTAATGAGAAGAGAGCAGGATCAGCTGAATATAAACAGAGTTATGACCCAGCTCACCTGAGCGTGGCTTGCAATATAATTCTGAACCAGTTGTGTCAAAGAAGACAAAAAATATTAAACCTGAAAACGTGTATCTTGCTCCCTGGAATGGCACTTTCCTTTAAAGGTTGTAAACTTTTGAATACAGTGAAACTGAATTTAACTCTTGGAAAGCCCCTCTGACAGCAGAAGCAGCAAAGAAGCTGCAAAGTGACTCAAATCTATCATTGCAACTGTAATTAAACAAAGGAGTATCCAGGAAAGAGGAAACATCTACCATGTAGAGAAAATGTTGCACCCTTAAGTACCTTCACTGGAAATTTAGTTTTCCTTCATGGCGCGGGAGCAATGGGAGCTATAAAAGCATAATTTAACATGCCAGTAAAAATAAATTGTAATGCATTTATTCCATATCATATTTATTATGAATGGTGCTGCTCAGTAGGGTAGTTAAAAATTAACATCCTATAAGTCACAGAGGGGAAGTTTAGGAGACAAGAGGTGAATGTGTCCTTTGCCAATAGATCTAAATTTTAACAGAAACCAGGCAGGCTGCTGAGATCTGACTTTATTCCAGCAGAAACAGAAAAACTTGTGGAAGTGTTAAAGAACTCCAGCTCCTAGAGTTGAAGGCTACACAAGCTGAGGTTTTCAATGCATACATTCAGGTTTTGGCTTATAGTAATGAACAAATCTATCCTATGACCTAATCCAGCCAAAAGCAGCTCCTGACACAACCTTTCCTGTCTACCCTGAGGAGGGCTGAGGGTGTTTTGCACCATCGCAGAGACCCCAGGGTCAGTGGTGCCAGGAGTTCATCTGGAAGCCCTGTGGAGATGGAAGGAAATGCAAAATCATGGATGGTGACAGCTTGGGCTGTTAATGATGGGGACAGAGGGAGGATGAAGAGGAAGCATAAATGAGAAATTCATCCCATTCCCTCATCTCTGTGTCCTGGTGTGCAGCTTCTCTGGTTGCCTCAGGAATCAGCCTCTGTTGGAGGAGATTGGGTACAACTCTTTCAGTCAGAAAAGTGAGGGGGTTTGGTTTGGGTTTTTGGTTTTTTTTGTTTTGGTTTGGTTTTGGTTGATTTAGGTTTTGTTGGGGTTTTTTGGATGTTCGTTTTTTGTTTTGTTTCTGTTTTTTCATCTTTGCTTTGTTCTGTTTTGTTTGGGTTTTTCTTTTTTGGTTTTCTGGGGGGTGTTTTGGTTTGGTTTGGTTTTTTGTTTGTTGGTTTTTTGTTTGTTTTGTTTTTAGGGGGGTTGGTTTTTTTTGTTTTTTTTGGGGGGGTTGTCTGTTTGTTTTGGTGTGGTTTTTGGTGGGTTTTTTTGTTTGTTTTTGGTGGTTGGTTTTTGTTTTGTTTGGTTTTTTTGGTTTTTGGGGGGTTTTTTTGTGGTTTTGGTTTGGTTTGGTTTAGTTTGGTTTGGTTTTTTTGTTTTGTTTTGGGTTTTTGTTTGGTTTTTTTTTGTTTGTTTTTTGGTTTTTTTTTTGTTTTTTTTTGTTTTTTTGTTTTTGTTTTTTGTTTTTTGTTTTTTGTTTTTTGTTTTTTGTTTTTTGTTTTTTGTTTTGTAGCTGTTGTTTCACCTTCAGGTAATTGGAAAGCATCCCCTGGAATGCTGAATTCCCCAGCTCCAGCACAAGAAAGGACAACTGGGCAGGAGCTCCAGGCTCTTCTGGGGAGGCAGAGTTGTTGGCCAAGGGCTGACTGAAGAGCCTGGAGCTCTCCTTGCAGCCATCCCTCTGTGTGCCAGGGAAATCCCTGATAAATAATGACATTCAGACCAACATGATACCAACATGAAATTCTGTCCCAGAATGACATTCAATATCATAATTGGCAGTGTAGTATTTATGACCCTAGAGTAAAGGAATAAATAAAATAATTAGTAGCATTATAATGATAGTTATGATAGTGATGATATTACAGTAATAATAACAATAATAAAAGAATGTTTCCAACTCGTTTTTACCACCCAGTTCTGCTAATTTCACTCCAAATGCAAACTTGTGCCAGGTGGATGTTTGTTCGCAGCAAAACATCAAAGGAGGTGGGGTAGAATTTTTATGAAAAGGATTTTGATTTCCCATGAGAAGAACAAAGTTATCTTAAATCACCTTCTACCACTGTCTCTTCAGGAGGGTGCTGGAGAAAGTATCAATCATTTAAAAGCTGGATTGCTCAGAACATTTGGTTTCTCATCGTTTCCTCTGACTTCTGGGCAGAAAACAACCCTTAAATTACCTTCTGTTTTTCTGTAGTTCCAGGCATATCTTTCTGTGCTTTTTTCCCCATCTCTGCTTTTATTCATGAGTTGTCACAAAAGTAGGAAAACAAGTAGAAAACAAAGAAAAACAAAACAGGAGATAGCTCGGAGAGCTTGACAGTGAGCTCTGCCCCAAGGCCACCAGTTCAAACCCATCAGAAGTCAGCAGCAGCTCAAGTATCTGAGATTTAATGGCTGTTTGACGACCTCAGTAAAGTGTGGAGCCTGTTGGTTTCTCACACTGTCACAGCAAGGAAGTCTATGCAGAGAATTTGGAAAGAGCTCTTGCTGGGTAGGTGATGCTTCGGGTCAGTGATGAGGAATGTGTTATGGAGAACAGGTTAGGAAAGCTGGTATTCCTCAGAAAACACACAAAAAACACTGCTCAGAAGCCTGGAGCAGAGCTAGGCTCACCCCAGAAGAGAAGGAATATGTAGAGAGGGAGGTCAGAAATTAGAATATGTCTAAGAAAAGTAAACTAAAACACACAAGTCAGACTCCTAAATCGGTTTTTAATTACACTGAAGTTGCTGTACTCCACTATGGCTCTAAATGCCACTAAAAATATGGGATTAGTGGGAAAGAATCAAAGTGTCAATGGAAACTGGAATAAAGGTTTTAAATCCCTCCTTTTAACTACTCTTACAGCACAAGACTGGGCTAAGAAAGGAAAATATAAGGAATTAAAAAGAACAAGCGAGCCCAGCCCTTTTCTTCTTTATTGAAGCTGCCATCTCCATTCTAGTGCAAGGTGTCCCGTGGCAGGGGCTGGAATGAGATGAGCTTTAAGATCCCTCCCAACCCAAACCAGTCTGGGATTCTCTGAGGGAAATAAATACTTTTTTTTTTTTTTTTTTTTTTTTTTTTCTTCTTTTTTTTTACTAAAACAGCCTCTATGCTACAGTCTAATCCTATTGATAAAGAGCTTTAACCTGCTTTAAAAAATCCCATATAGGAATATCAGTTCCTGCCACAGGCATAGACATGGTTTCTATGGGATTAAAGCCTGGTTTCCACTCATGTGCCCAGGAATGGAAGCAAGAAGAGCTTTCCTCTGCACAGGCATGTGGGAGGAGGAAGCAAATCCTCACCTGGACTGTGCTTAGTCGCTCCTGGAAGTCTTCTGGTTGAAATTGCTAGAGCTCAGCTGAGCTTCCCAGGCTCCCAAATGAGCTACTCCATCTCCAGCCAAATGAGATGCTTGACAGAGGAATTACCCTGCAAGCTCCTTGTCAGGGTGATCTGGAGTGCAGATTAGTCTGTCATAAAGGTGCTCTCTGGCCTGGAGATGGATGGCAATACTCAGGGCACAATTAAGCTGTTTTATTGCTGTGTTACCCATGAGTTGATTACCAGGGCAACATTTGTTGGTGGTGTTGTTACAAAGAGGGGACTTTTATTAGAGCTCTTGATTTAAATAATCTGCCGGTTTGTGGTCATTAAGGAAAAGCTATGTCCTCTCATTAAATCAATAGTCTGAAATGCCTTTCACTGTCAGGCTCCATTATGGTGTAGGGATGAAAGTGGATCTGATTATTAATTAACCACTGATGAACCTGAGGAGACCAACAGCTCATGTCTAATGGCTGCTCCTAGGGCAGCCCTACTCCAACACACCAGTTACAAATCAATCCTACATCACCACAGTCACAAGAAGTCCCATGGCAGCAGTGATGCCCCAATGCCTCCACGGCTCCAGGGTGAGGTGTAGACACAGGGATCCTTTCTCCTGGCTGTGACAATTTGTGTGTCTCTCTCACACTGTGCCCCTTCTCATGCTTTCCTCACAGAGAGGGGTTTTTAGGATATGGGTCCTTTGAATTCCAAAGGGCTCGTCTTTTGGTTCTAAATGCACTGTGCATGGTCATGGAAATACGTCCCTGGAAAAGAAAACAATCATTCCTGGTACAGAAAACAGACCTCAGGCTCATTTCCTTGCTGCTCCCATCCATTTCATAATATCAACTTGGAGATTCAGTCTCCACCTTTGTCAACCAGCCTCAAAGTTGTTTAGCTTTATGGTATGCTCTTCTTTTGGGAAACTGTGCCCTTCACCCACCTGGGAAGGGGCCCTGGGAAAGGCTGATGGTGTTCCCCTTCTGGCAGAATAACACCAGTAAGCTGGGATCAAGAAGGGAAATTCTCTACTTCCACATTCACGGAGTTATGGAATGGTTTGGGACAGAAGAATACTAAGGCCCATCTGGTTCCAACACACTTCTTATTAGCCCAGGTTGCTCCAAGCCCCATCCAGCCTGGCCTTGGACACTTCCAGGGATCCAGGGGCAGCCACAGCTTCCCTGGGCACCCTGTGCCAGGGCCTCACCACTCTCATAGCCAAGGATTTCTTCCCAATATCCCATCTAAACCTACCCTCTGACAGTGGGAAGCCATTCCCCCTTGTCTCCAGGCTCTTATCCAGAGGATGCCAGAATCACTAAGGTTGGAAAAACCTTCCCAGACCATCAAGTCCAACCTGTGGCCTATCCCCACCTTGTCACCAGCCCAGAGCACTGAGTGCCACCTTCAGCCCTTCCTGGGACACCTCCAGCCATGGGCACTCCAACACTTCCCTGGGCAGCCCCTGGCAAGGCCTGACCACCCTTTCCATGGAGAAATTCCTGCTGATGTCCAACCTGAGCCTCCCCTGGCCCAGCCTGAGGCCGTTCCCTCTCCTCCTGTCCCTGTTCCCTGGGAGCAGAGCCCGACCCCCCTGGCTGTCCCCTCCTGTCAGGGAGCTGTGCAGAGCCACAAGGTCCCCCCTGAGCCTCCTTTCCTGCAGGCTAAACACCCCAAATTCCCTCTCCAGTCTTCCTGTAGGCCCAAGAACCTTTCTCAGGAACCTTGTTACATGGATGGAAAGCAGCTCCAGATGAACAAGCCTGGTGCTCCTTTTTTCGAGAATAATTGGCTTTATTTTTGCCCACCAGCTATAAGACCTACTTTTAATTTACTCTTTTTCTTATTCACTTTTTGATGTAACAGTTCAACCAGGGTTTAAATTCCTTTTCCCATGCAGCCCTTTCATCATGCTTCTAATTACCTCGCCTAATTGCTCTGAACTGGTACGAGCCCGTAATTTTTTTTTAAATTATTTTCTTTAATTACAATTCTTTAACAAAGAAAATGTCACTGAAATACATCTTACTGAAACAAAACAAAAAATAAACAAACAAAAAAACACCCCACGGAAATACATCTTCCAGCCTTTTAAATACTTTGGCACAACTTATCATCACTCTGAGTTTGTCCAAAGTCACGCACCACATGCAAAAAAAAGGGCAGAAATGTACAAAATATTGAAATAAGAAAAAAGATGGAGAGGAGCACATGTGGAATATTCTCTAAAACTCGATGTCAATATTTTTCCTCTTTGAAGTGCAAATGCCATCCTCTGTGGGGGAACAATGTCTTCATTGTGCTAAAGCAAGCCTTTGAATAGATTTGAGAATCAATGGATGTTAATTGGGTGTGAACAAAACACTTGACATTTCCAAAACAGGACCTGTGGATGAAAATTAGCAACTGGCTTCTTTTAGATCAGCAGAAGAAAAGTTGGGTTTGTTTGTTTGTTTTTGTTAACCTATGGAATGTTTTCATAATTCTGCAACCAAACTTCAGCAGTGGGAGGCGCTTACATGGGGGTAAGAGAGCTGTGATCATAATTTAGGGTGACATTAGAGAAAATCCCCTGTAAGATACAAGTCACTGACAAAAATGAAAAAAAAACAAATGTTTAAAAAATCAACTTCAAATTGAATCACATCCAACATAGTGCTGAAAAGAGGTGCCTTGTTCAAAATCCCCGTAGCCTTGTGTTCTGGAAATTTGATAATGCCAAAGTGGTTTATATTTACATTTTAAAATGGAACCAAAGAGATTTTCTACTTAAGTTTGTGAGCAAACTGTTGTCTTTTTCCATAACCCAACACATTGCTTGAGATTACTCCAATACAAATCCCCAGAAGGGGAAAATCATTTGTTTAATGATAGTGAAACTCTGAGGACTGAAGCATCTTTATGTACATGTATTGGCTCATTTATTGCCTCGCAAGGCTTAGCCTCAGCTTCTACATTAGCCTCCAGCACAACAGATGACATCATTTCTGTTTTCCAGGATATTTTGGCTGTCACTGATCTGCAGCACAGTGGCTCGATGAAAGATGAATGTCACCCCTCATCAATACGCCTTGCAACTTAATTAATTTCTCAGCAGTGTATTAATTAGGCAACAAGAGTAACCTGGAACTTCCATAAATGAGACGAGAAATGGATAAAAACTGTCCTAACTCAGCAAAACAAGTCTATGCATGAGGATGGTGCCAGTTTCTTCTAAGGAACACCCATTGTCTACCAGGAGAGGCAGTTCAGCAAATGCCCAGCGCTTGCTGAGTTGGACATTGGGTTTTGTCCAATCTAATGACCAGATCCCACCCTCTGGACTGGAGAATCTGCTGCTAAATGAGGAAAAATTACCACCATGCTGAGAGGGAAGAGTCCAGCCTTCAGCACTGGGGAAAGAGCAGAAGCCAAAAGGTGAGAAACCTTCCATGAAAGACAATTTCAACCCAATCTGTGCCCCTCTGATGAGCAGAGACACTGAAAACATTCACTGTCCACCATCAGGGCAATTCTTCCTAACACAAGTTTTATTTTTTAGAAGAGAAGTGTTGAAAACAACAGGCTGAAAGAGGGCTAAAGTTTTCATTGCCATGGCCATATATTTCCTGCAATGCCTACAAAGAGGGCCTTGAAGCCAGACTCCATCTCCAAAAGAGACTCAGAACTGCTTGGGGCAGGGAGCAAAGGGGAAACTGTCCTGGGTGAACGTGGTCGTGTCAAGTCAACAAAACTGCAGGATTATAGTTCTTTAATACATGGGATAAGCTCTGGTCTGAAATTCCAAACATTATGAAGCTCTCAAAGGGGAATCATTGAACCACAAAACCACAAAATGGTTTGGCTTGGAGGGAATCCTAAAGTCCATCTCACCACACCCCTGCCATGGGCAGGGACACCTCCCACTATCCCAGATGGCTCCAAGCCCCGTCCAGCCTGGCCTTGGACACTTCCAGGGATCCAGGGGCAGCCACAGCTTCTCTGGGCACCCTGTGCCAGGGCCTCCCCACCCTCACAGGCAAGAATTTCTCCCTAATCACTGCTTTCTTATTTACATGGCTGGATTAATACAAACCCACAGGGATAAAATGGCACAGCTGAACTCAGTCACCACTTCAGAGAAAAAATAAAATAATTAAAGAAAAAATGAAAAAATCATTCCTGTTTATTTGGGAGCAGCTTCATCTAAGTTTTCTTCCAGGGCTCAATTTAAGTGCCCCAATGATTTTCCTTCCTGGAGGCTCTCAGCACAAAACAAATGTGTTTTTTTGTCCGAGGTTGCAGTGAGCATTTTAGTGCTTCTTGCATGGTAGACTGACCTAAGAGCTAAGAGAGAACCATTTTAAGAGCTGTTTTCATTACTTTAAGTAGGATGTAAATAAACATAAAGTGCTCAGACAATTGGTTCCTGAGTTCTGAGGGAAACGAAAGACTGTGCTCAAGTGAGGGGGTCCTCTCATCACACTCAGAGTGTGTCCTGCTAAAACCATAAACCCAGGAGGGGTTGTTGAGGAATCCCTGTTGTTCCATGATTACCAGAGCCCTGCAGCACAGCCCAGGTTGGAACGACCACAGACAGGGCTGGCAGGACCTGGGGAGCAAAGCCAGTCTGACAGAAATGCACAGTCACCACAGCTGGGAGGGGAAACAGCACGCATTAGGAAACCACTGTGCTGTGGAACGATCTCCTAATTGCTTCTGCTGGTTTTGTCAGATTCCCTGGAGTGCTGGAAGTCTCAAGACTAAAAAAAAAAAAAGAAAAAGAAAAAAAAAAAAGCTAAAGTTAAACCCAAAGAGGCTGGTAGCAGTGCCACACTGGCGGTGTGCGTTCAGGTCGCTGCACAGGTTTTCTGGCAGCCCGCTGTCAGCTGATAAGAACCTGCTTGGGTGCTGTGCTTTTGCCTTCAAAAGAAGCCTGTGAGGATACCTAAAAAGGACACACAAACCATAATTCTGGTGTCCAGGAACTAGCAGAAAAAAAATCACAGAATCATGGAATGGTTTTAGCTGAAAAAGACCTCAGAGTTCATCTCATCCCACCCCCTGCCATGGGCAGGGACACCTTCCACTAGCCCAGGGTGCTCCAAGCCCCATCCAGCCTGGCCTTGGGCACTCCCAGGAATCCAGGGACAGACACAGCTTCTCTGGGCACCCTGTGCCAGGGCTTCCCCTCTCTCATAGGGTAGAATTTCCTCCTGATAATCTAAATCCAAATCTGCCCTCTTAATCAGCATCAATCAGAACAAGCAGAATTAGCAAAACTATGACTTGTGACCTGGGGCCTTTTAATGAACTAAAAACACCTCAATACTTCACCTTGTGTGGGTAAGTGATGAACTTTCCTGAAAACAACAGAAGAAGTTGTCCCTGTGCCCCAAAACCTCTAATCTCAGCAAAACCTGGGTCGCCATGAGGTCAAAGCCATGTGGAGGAATCAGTCCTCTGTTCTCTTAGTGTCCTTGGAGAATAGCAACAAATAATGGCTAAAATTAATCCAAGTAATTTATTTGGATTTTCAAACGCCTTTTGTCAAGTTCCCTGGGGAACACTCAACTCAGCAGCCTTTCAAGAAGACGTAAAATAGCAGAAAGGAATTATTTACTTTAATCACCCGAAAAAAACAGAACTCTTGGGAGCTGCAGAATTTCCATACTCAGACAGAAATGTACAGACTTTTTTTTTTTTTTTTTTTTTTTTTTTTTTTTTTTTTTTTTTAATGAGGGGAGGAGCAGCAAGGTAGCAAAGTTTGCTAATTATTGGGGTAAGTTCAGATAATTCAAAGGGATCCAGCAAGTCTGGGTGAGCAGGAGGGGCACTGGCTCCTGGGCAGGTGCTGGTGATAGAATGAAGACCTGGAGCTATCCAGACACATCCCTGTAAACACCACACAAAAAGGAGCCATTATTCAGAGGAAGGAAGATTGGAGGAATTCATTAATTTTTATTTCTTAGCTCGCTTGCTCATTTAACTGAGGTGTTGTGCTACACAACATACATAGACGGTCAACACTTTCAAAATCTCATTGCCAGTCTTTAAACATATTAAAAACTTTCCAGTCAACGACCAACTTGTCACATCCTGTATTTCCTTGGATCCTGCTCAGCTGTGCCTTTGGCACTGCTCCGGCCCTGCCCAGGTGAGTGACACAGCACAAACACTGCAGCGCATCCCTGCAGGGAGGGGCCGGCAGGGATTTACCTGCAGGGACCCCTCAGGAGAGCGGGCTGAGCCCCCAGCAGCAGCCAGACGTGGGCTGTGTGAGGGCAGCACCGAAATCATCCCAGTGCTGTTCACCAGTGGATTGATGCTGAGCTTTGTTGGATAAAATACCCAGCACCAGCTGCTCGGGGCTCGGCTAGGGAAACCAGGATTGATGGACAGCATCAAAACACACCATACTTACAGAGCTGTTAAGCCCCAGCCTTCTGATATTTCCAAACAATCAAATTCCAGTGCTTAGCAAGGTTCAGGGCTTTGTACTTTTCCATCAAAGTAGCCAGCTTTTGGCAGATGGGAGGAATTTCCTACACTGCGTGCTCAGAAAAACGAGTTTGCAATTCCTCTGCTGCCATCTACCCTCAGAAATGCCTTTGTGCAGCAAGGCTGGTCCTATCCACAAAGTTTGAAAGTCATTAACCAAACGCTAAACCCTACAAACAAAAGGTCTTAACAACAGGCAGCTGTGTTCATTTGCATTTTCTTAAAGACATTTTTGAAAAAAACCTAAAATAACACTGAAATAAAAAACAAAAAGATGACTTAAAGCACCATCCATCACAAGGAGACTCCCCAAATAAAAAAGAATTGCAGGCATTTAACACATGAAATGCTTTCTTTTTAGAGGCAGAGACAACATGTTTGATTCTGAGGACGTGCAGAGAAATTTTGTCCTGATGAATGTTGGCAGTAACAAACAGGAGGTAAAAAAGTTTGTTAATTTTCTCTGTGGTTTCATTGCCTCTTTCAATTTGTCCCTTGTTTGTGTTGTGCTCAGGCTCCATGAGAAAACTGTATAAAAAAATCCAGTCTCCTTTTTTTATTATTATTTTGGCCAAAAGAAACATTCAGCTGGATCTTGCAGTCTGCTCTTTACCAAGTCCAAAACTCCAGCCACTGTCCACCTGGAAGTGTGGAATCGTGCTCCAGCCCAGCATGGAGCATCTCCACTCCTGCACGGGAGGAGAGGAGAGCCACAGTCAGCTGGGTTCGGGGGTTCTGCCAGGATTTGCTGTGTCCCACTCACCCCTTTTAGGACTCCAGTCAATGCTGGGTTAATGACTGCCCTCAGTGCTCTGAGAGGGCTTTCCCAGCCTTAAGGATTCGGGGATTCTGGGGTGGAACAACTTTCTCTTTTCCCTTGCCAAAAAACAGGTGTGCAGGGATGACAAGGAGGTGTTTTTGGTTTTGTTGGGGTTTTTTTGGGTTTTTTTTTTGTTTTTTTTTGTTTTGTGTTGTTGTTGTTGTTGTTGTTGTTGTTGTTGTTGTTGTTTCCTTACTCTTGATTCCGGATATTTTCCAAGCATCAATACCCTTTTCCATGGAGGTGTGACCTTTAGGTGTCTATTTGTCCAAACAGCAGCCCACTGAGGATAAAGACATCCTTGAGATGAAACCAAGCCCTGTGCACCCCTCTGTTGCTTGCTCTGAGAGCACGAGGTGGTGAGGCAGGGTTTCTCTCACCCCATCTGAGAGGCTTTTCTCTTCCACTGGAATAACAGAGCAGGGATCTTGAATTCAGACAGGACTGATCCAAGTCCTCTGGTGGCACCGCTGGTGGTGGGTCAGGTAATGGTCACTGACCAGTTTTCATGGGATCTCAGAGTGTCCTGAGCTGGGAGGGACCCACCAGGGTCATCCAGCCCAGCTCCTGGCCCTGCACAGACACCCCAACAACCCCACCCTGTGCCTGCAGGGTGGTTCTGTGCAGGGCCAGGTTTAACCCCTTCCTTGTCACGAGATCTTTTGGAATCATGCTCTAAACCAAGATCAATGACACAAATGAAAATCAGTAAAAAATCCTAACGCCCCAAATAAGGACAACCTTAGCAGATAAATCTGCTTAGGAACAGAAAACATTCAGGCCCACTGAAGGGCTGTGGCACTGGCTGACATAGAGCCCAAGGTGACACAGCTGTCTTTATCTTCCTGAAAAGAACAGGTTAAATGCTTCCTTCGGGGAAGTTTTTCTCCTTTCCTGCATTCAGTCGCACTGAAATTGAAGAGGAATTAACAAAGTGTTTAATGCCACATCCCCAAAGCACCCACACCCCTGCAGAGGGTGTCAAGGGAAGTCAGGACTAAAGCCAAAGAACGGATTCTATTGTGTCTTTTTAATATTCCTCCTTGGTATCATTCAGTACCAATTTTATTTAAATACAGTGGCCCTTGTTGCTGCCACTCCTTAAACATACCCCTCTCACCTGCCACAGGCAGAGCAGACCCAGCTGCTGCTGAGGGACATTGAGAAATGAATTTACTTTCTGTACCACTATCAAAAAAATCTGCTGTTTGTGCAAAAGTTTGATCCCTGGTGCCTCTTGCTCCTCACTTTTTTCTCAGTCTGACTTCAAGAAAATACTTCATAATTTTAGAAGACAGATCCTACTAATCAATGTCCAATGGAAAAGGCACAGGTCCACATATT
The DNA here is from genome assembly GCA_027886175.1 of Phylloscopus collybita. Lineage (NCBI taxonomy): Eukaryota > Metazoa > Chordata > Aves > Passeriformes > Phylloscopidae > Phylloscopus > Phylloscopus collybita. The sequence continues at coordinate 4,100,389 of JAJNNQ010000065.1, read as the reverse complement.
ATATCATCATTTCATATACTTAATTGCTATTGCCTCGTTTCCCCATATTCCCTGGAATAAAAAACACCAAACAGTGTTCTATTGGATTAACTGAGGTATCAAAGAGCAAGTTCACCCTGGCCCTATCTCTCCTCCATGGGCTCCTGGCACTGCGGTGAGTTGCCAATGAAATAAGAAAGCAGATTAGATATAATTCACTTTGAAGCTGTTCTGATAAAATCCAGCAAAGGAATCTGACTTATTTCAGATGCTCTATCACTACTTATCCACCTATTGCTGCCAAGAGCTGCATTGCCAAAAGACTGACGGAAGATTAAGGGGAAAAAACACCCCACACCAACACCTTCTGCTGCAGAAAACCCCTGCCAGGGTGTTTGTTCCATCTGGACTGAGATGCCCAGATGAAGAGGGGCTGCTGTTGGTCCATCTGCAAAACAGGGCCCACACCAATAGCCTGACTTATGGCAGATTTGGAAGGCTGTTCTACGGGAAAGATGTGCAAAACAGCTTGGCCTTCTCCCCATCCCATCCTGTGTTTTCATTTCTCTCCCTTTTTACAGAGATCCTCCATCAAAATGCATTAATTCTGACCTGCTCCTGCTCTGTGTATTCTTGTGTCTGCTGATCCTTGATGGAGAAATGGGTGAAATGATTCACTGGATATTTTTTTTATTTATTTATTTTCAACAAGACTTTCAGTTTTTCCTCCTTTCATTTATTTTCCACGGAGTTTTGTTCTGTCTTCCTTCTGAATACACAAATGTAACTATATCTAATGTTGGTGGCGTGAGCAGGGAAGGACTCAGGCAGAAAGAATTTAAAACCTTCAGTGTTTAGGTTTATTAGAAAGAATTTTCCAACACCCCACTAATTAACTGCTTTAAATCACAGAAGTTCAAAAAGCAATGACATGTAATGATAAACTGCTATTTAAGGTGGGTTGCAGGTGTCACATCTGAGGCAAGGCAGAGAAGAGTGTATGTCCACTGTTTTCCTTGTACATGGGTCAGAAGCATCCTTGCTTTCCTTGCTACTTGTTAAGAGACATATTATGCAAAAAAAAAAAAAAAAAATCCATGACGAGCAAGAATACAGTGATTAAACATAACAAACAAACAAACAAAAGCCCTCACATTTAAAAACTTCATTAAATCACACTTTTTCATAGAGCTCCACAAGCCCCAAGTGAGTCCAGTGGGAGCAAACATGAGGGGCTCAAGGAATAGTCTAATAACAAGTTAAATTCAAAATACAAGCAGCAGACAGACCTTACTCGCTAATAACAACTTTCTTTTCTTAAAAAAAAAATCAAAATAAGGTACCAGATGGGGAAACCAACCAATATTCATCATCGTGTGCAGCCCCAGAAATGGTGTATCTATAATATGAAAAGATAACAGACCATATGTGCTCTAAAAAATTAACCAAAATAAAAGGCAGCTAATTCGCTTCATTTTCATTTAACTGGGCCCATCCTCTGAGCTTTAATTTGCAGGCACTGAAGGTGAAACTCGAGCTGCTAATCTTAATCATTGTTGTGTGCACAGCAAGGTTTATGATTATACAAGTTTTTGGAGAAACAAAGATGACAATTTACAAAAATGTGGTGGTACAACTTGCATAATATGCAGAGGGAAATATTACAGTGGGAGCAAGGAAGGGGATATCAGAAGTCCTTGGTTCTGTCATTTGTAACCTGTTTGAAATGAGGTTTTGGGGGAAATATAAACAAATTTTCTGAAGTCCTTGACAGCTGCTTAATCCTGCAGTGAAGTTGTGCTTGCAAAGGTGTAGAGACAGGAGAGAAAGCAATTAATATGGAGCTGGGCATGAATGCAGTCAGAGTGAAAGCTGGAGCAATGGGAGGAGCTGGGATCCTGAAGGCCAGGTTTGGAGTGCAGGAGGGAGCCAGCATTACCTCCAGCAGCACCATGTCCCTGTCACTGTCCTGTCCCTGCCCTCCCTCTGGGCCCTGCTGGCCACCTGAGCACGGCCAAAACTGCCACTTTAGCTGCTGCAGGACTACAAAATCATGGAAAATTCTGAGCTGTAAGGGGCCCACAAGGATCATCAAGTCCTCAGCTCCTGGCCCTGCCCAGACACCCCAATAATCCCACCCTGTGCATCCCTGGGAGCGCTGTCCAAACACTGCTGGAGCTCTGGCAGCCCTGGGGCTGTGCCCATTCCCTGGGGAGCCTGGGCAGTGCCCAGCACCCTCTGGGGAAGAGCCTTTCCCTGAGCTCCATCCTGACCCTGCCTGGAACAGCTCCAGCCATTCCCTGGGTCTCATCCCTGTCATAGGGAGCAGAGATTGGAGCAGCCCCTTGGGAGGAGCTGCAGATCCTGCTGAGCTCTGCCCTCAGCCTCCTGTGCTAAGGCTGAACAAGCCAAGTGCCCTCAGCTGTTCTTCATTTGTCCCCTCCAGACTCTACACCGTCCTCAGGTCCCTCCTGTGGGGTCTCTCCAACAGCTTTAGGATTTTCTCATATTGTGGAACCCAAGACTGGTAGGAGACCTTGGTTTTGCACTGATGCTTTTTCACATATTCACATCCTCCTGCTCTGGTCCAGCAATTAAACATCCCATCCACTTATTTGTGGGCAGATTTCCCCCAGGGTGACCTCCTGGGATCAAACACTGAACCCACAGTGAGAGAGAACAGGTTCATTAGAGGAGCTGAGCAGGAGGAATCTGCCTCTGCTCCACTTGCCAGCGCTTTCCAGACAGGATTTCAGTCATGCCTGCGTGTCAGCAGCCTTCCTGGGGATTCTCTAAAGAGCCTATCAAGCTGCCCACCTCAGACAGGCAGGGCCAGGGCCTCTCTGCTCTCCAATTCCAATGAGCTGTGCTTAATGCAGCATCTGCCTTGTCTGTCTTCTGCCTGCCCATGTATTAACACACAGCTTTGTGCCGCTCCCCGGGGCTCTCAAGCATATAATAAATAGAGTTCCAGCTCGCTGGAACCTCCTGCAGCAGCTGAGATTGTGATTTGTTTTGCTGTGACTGCTCACTTGGAAGTTCCTGGCTTTGGCAGGACGGCAGAAGTATCCAGAGTTGAACACACATGCTTGGGAAGTGGGTGGTGCTCCAACATGCTCCTGCTAAGGCTGGAAGAGGAGCACCCTGGCTGAGGAGCCCTCCTGAGGCAGGGAAAGATCCTGGGGGGAGTCTCGAGCCTGGGGAAAAGGATGGAGGACACAGGTATGCAGAGGATACAGGTTGCTTTCCTGCTGGTCTGCAGTATTCTGCCACTTGGTAGCAGAAAACAACAAGGAAAACCTTCCCTTCCCTTCCCTTCCCTTCCCTTCCCTTCCCTTCCCTTCCCTTCCCTTCCCTTCCCTTCCCTTCCCTTCCCTTCCCTCAGAAGGATTATGTTGAATTTTCCCTGAAATAAGAACATTTATGCTGATTGTTATCTGTAATCTTGAAATAAACTGCTGTAAACAACAGCCAGGTTGTTTCCAAAGTGACTTCCTCAAGTACCTTGCTCCATTATCCAAAAAAATTCATCTTATGCTGCATCTTCTGCTCAGCAGAGAGAGACTGATCTCACCTCATGGCTTTATTCAGACATTTGTGTCAGTGACACCTGCAGCAAAGCGTGGGTGAGAGATCTCTTCTATCCAAAACACCATGGAAAGGCTTGGGTTGGAAGGGAACTTAAGGATCCTCTCATTCCAAAGGAGCAGGGGGAGGAGGAGGTGAGACAGGAGCTCTGGCAGACACACTGTTCTCCCAGCAGCTTTCTCCTCAGGGCATCCAAAGCTACCAAAGCAAGCAACACCCCCAGTGTGACACAAAAAAAAATAAACCCAGGGTGCCAGCCTGTGTTTCTTGGCTGGTTTAAAGTTGGAGCACAGACATCACAGTGTAGGGGTGAGATGAAACCTACGGTGTCTACCGAGTGCAAAATTAGATAAGTGTGCTCTCCTGGGTAAGAGGAGGAGTGTCACAGCCTCCTCCCTCGCTGTGGGATTTAACATAAAGGAGCCTCACTAAGTGCTCATGGGGAAAAAATCCAGCCTGGAGCTACACCCCTGGCCACTGCAGGTGTTTCTTCCCTCCCAGCAGACTGGTGCCTGCTAAGAGCTGTGGGTGGTACAGAAAGCTCAGCACCCCAAACCCAGCTCCTGCCATGCATGACTTTTCAGTATCCAAATCCTCTACAGGCTCCAGAGCCCACAGGCCAAGCTAAGAAAGGCTGCTCCATCCAACATCTGCCTCCACATAGCTCAGGGGGGAAAGAGATGGATATCTCCTCATCTTGCTCCCAGAGTCATTAGGCACTGTGGAGATCAGTTCAGCACATGCTCATTTTGGAAGGTCATCAGGTGCTGTTATTACTCTGTACAGCCAGCCCTTGCTGCTGGTGCTGCTTCTCTCCCTCTCTAGGAAATGAAACAGATCTGCTCCCTGGGCACTTCAGCAAACACAAAGGGAACACTGTTCCCCTCCCACCATAATCTACCCTCTTGTTTCCAGCTGCCTACCACAGTTAAAGTAAAAAAACAAACAAACAAACAAACAAAAACCTGTAAGAGGAAATTCAGCGCGAACAAACCAAAGCTTAAAATCTGGAAAAGTAAATGTGACACCCAACCAGAGAGGTTGGCAGGCAGGAGCAGCCCCTCCCTGTCACATCAAGGAGTCATTCACTCCAAATCCCTGCTCTGACAGGTGATCTCCTTTTCCTCCTGCTCCTCCTCTCCCTGGAAAAGCCCCCGAGCAGAGTGGCTGCCAATCTCCAACACTGTAATTTCCATCAATTGTAATGCAATTAATGGAAGGATCCTTCTCTTGGAAGAGGAATCCTGGTGAAAACGCATTGTTCTGCTTTTGTGTTTATTTAGGTGTTCCCTGCTGGCTTTACCTCTGGCTCAGGAGACTTGGATATGGTTCCCAGAGCCATTTCTCACAACCACCACGGGCACGGGAGCAGCTGCTGCCTCCCCCAGGAGAGAGAAAACCTCTCTGTGGCTGTGGATTCTCGCCTGCAATCCCAGCAAAGCCCACCTGAGGTCCAACGCTATCATGGCACAAACACCCTCAGCCCAACAATCTTTGCATGGCAAACAAAACAGGTCTATCAAAGACCAAAACTTCTAAAGCAGCAGCATGGATTTGAGACCTGCTTTATTTCCTTGCCTCAGGCCTTTTAATGAGGGTTTCTCGTTAGAGGACATGGCTGGGGCTCCTTGTGCACAGTTTAAAGGAAAGTGAACATCACTGAAGCTGCTGTAGTTTGTTATCTCCTCCCCAACCAGGGCTATTTTATTTATATTTAGGCCCACCACCTAAAAGCTTTGCAAGCTAAAATAAAAGTGGCTTGGAAGGAGTTGTGAGATTGCTGTGAAAAGGCAGCTTGAAAATAGATCCTGGCTGAAAGGAAAACCTCTCCTGGGGAACTTTCATGTCCTGATGTGAAACAAACCCAGAGGGTTTGCTTTCAGTGCCTGCTGAGCTCTCGCAGGCATTGTGGGTGTTAAAGGTCCTGGTGTCACACAAACCTCCTGACAGTGGGAAAGGGGTCTGGGCCACTCCCTGAAAGCCATCTTTCCACAGGGAAAAAAAAAAAAAAAAAAAAAAAAAAAAAAAAAAAAAAAAAAAAAAAAAAAAAAAGTGACCAGAGGGGACAGTGACTCCCTAAAAGGACTTCCCAGCTGCAGCTCCCCAAATGACAATGTGTCTTTTATCAACGTGACTTTAAAACTTTCCCATCTGCTCCCACAGGCAAAATTTCAGGACTTCCCAGCTCAGAATTCCCATTTACTGCCTCAAAAGTCTGCTGTGTCCCATAGTCTTCCCAGATCTTTCCACCTTGGAGCTGCTTTTTGGGAGCTGCCTTTTTTCTTTCTCACCTACTCATTTGACAAACTTCTTTTGTCCTTTCAGTGTTGTTCTTCCCACCCTGGTCCATTTTTCTCATGACCTCACATCCCTTCCACTTAAGCCAACCCCTTCTCCTCAAAATCAGTTAATTAGCCTTCTCCTCTAAGTCTCATCCTCCAAGCTTCTTTTCCTGCTGCAATCCCAGCTGTGCCACACTGGCTGCTGCTCCATGATGCCCCCAGTGCTCCTGCTGGCCACCCTCTCCCCTCACCACTGGCCACTTCAGAGCCAAGCCACCTGCCTGGATCCCCTTTTGAAAGACCCAGGAGCATCCTGAAGGCTGAGAAAGAGATGCAGCTGTAAAGACAGACCATTCATTTTGCCCCAGCTTCTCTCATCTCTTCGCTTGCCACCTGCAGCTCCTCTGGTAAGAAGTACAAGAGGAAATGCTGCAGGAACCAGGAGGGAAACTGTCCTTGGATAAAGCCTTATTACAGGGGTTGTGGAAGGACTAAAGCAGCTCAGGGAGCTTTTCTATGAGCTTTACAGAGCTTTCCATCAGGTATTTTTCTTCTGCAGGTCTACAGAAAGAGCATTTTTCAGAGCCTGCATGGGTGGAGGTCTGGGACAGGAGGGTATGGCAGCTCTTCCCAAAGAGCCATGAGCAACAGGCACAGCAGGGAAAGTTTTAGTGCTGGGATGGCAGGAGGTGAAGCAGCATCACAAATTCTCACTCTCACAGCAGCACAGAGGGAACAAGGCCTGCATTTTGCTGCACACTTGCTGCCATCTCCCATTCCTCAGCTTTTTCATGTGCTGGACTGAGGTGATCTGAGCCACGCCAATGGATCCCATGTGGGAGCTTCCTGAGGAGCTCACATCAGGGCAAAAGCCACCAAACCCTGAAAGAGCACAGAAGTTTGAAAGAGAAAACCACTTCTCAAGCAATTTATTTCCCAATCCTTTCAAAGCCACTTTATTTCAGGTGTGTTTGACACCTCCTTGTCCTCTGCAGAAGGTGCAAAATGTGTCAGGAGAGAGAGAAAAAAAAAGGGGAAAAAACCAATTTGCTCTGAGTTAATTTCTGCAAGTGTCATTTACTGAGTGGAATGTTACTGGAAAGGGCCCTGTTGGAAATGCAGACACTGGCCCATTTACAAGTCATTTCACCCATTCAAGAAGGGCTGCTTCAGGTCATGGGTGGCTTCTGGGCACTGATTCGTACCAGGGCATTTTTCAGTCCTTTTCTGAAGAAATATGAAAGCCAGACTGCTGACATTCAGAGCTTCCTACTCAGATGTATTTTTGCCAGGGGTAAAAAAAAAAAAAAAAAAAAAAAAGGGTATGGTTTAATCACTAATCAAAGAGATAAAAAGTTACTTACCCACCAGAGGATTGTTTTATCCTCTTAGATCTGTGGAAACATTTCATGATGATGATGATGATGATGATGATGATGATGATGATGATGATGTAAATCAACATGGAAAAGTTAATGTTTCTGTATTGGTCCAAAAGGGATATTTTGCATGTTTTCCCTCTTATTCCCCAAATTTTTAATATCTTAACGTGAAAAGAAGTGATTTCTTAACAAAATCAAAATTTCCTTCAGGAAAGATCTTGTTTCCATAAGTCACACCTGTTAATTAATAAAGAGGTTTTCCTCCATGAAAAACCAACTGGTTTGACCCTCCAGCCTTTAGAGGCTTCTCCCTGTTACAGGTGGAGGCAGAGCAGAGGGCTGGGAGCATGGCACTGGTTGGAAGGGAAGAATCAACAGCAGGAATTGCTGCCTTTTCCCTTTTCTCCCCCTCCCCAGCTTGCCTTTGTCATGTGTCCACACAAACCAAACTTGGATGAAAGGGCCTCAGAAGGCCTTGGACAAAAAGTGAACTGGCATCAGAGCCCAGAAACCTCTTCAGGAGCTCAGGAGGTCAAACTGTGCTGTGCCAGCACCTCGTGTCCCATCCCTCCCCAATGCAAAGGCTGTGCCAAGGGGTTGGGACCTTTGCCAAAGCCACCCCTGGCCTGGGAGGTCCTTCATGGGGCAGGAGGAACCATCACCACAGGCTGCTTCTCTTCTCTTCTCTTCTCTTCTCTTCTCTTCTCTTCTCTTCTCTTCTCTTCTCTTCTCTTCTCTTCTCTTCTCTTCTCTTCTCTTCTCTTCTCTTCTCTTCTCTCCTCTCCTCTCCTCTCCTCTCCTCTCCTCTCCTCTCCTCTCCTCTCCTCTCCTCTCCTCTCCTCTCCTCTCCATTATTTGCTGTACTTTATTAAAAAAGGAAATCTTTCTGGAGTGATGGAAGGGTATTTATAATAACTCCTCACAAAGTTGGGGGGCCACATTTCATTTAGCTCTGAAATATAAAAAGAAGCTTGTTTATCCTTTTTCCATTGGAATCAAATATGCCCTGTTTCCATGGCAACTCCAACACTTCCCAGCTCTAACTGTTGCACAGGCAGGAAGTGTTTAACCCTTGGAAGTGTGTGGATCTGATTCTTTTGGAATCAAGACCAAAATAATTGCCCTTCATTGCATTGTCAGGCTGCCTCTGGTGCAGGGATTTTGTCCTGTTTTGTGAAAAATAACCAACCCAATACTTGTGGCTTCATTAACTCACGTGAGGAAGAAAAGCAAGGAGTCACTGGTGTGCCTGGATTTATGGCCAGGGTGATGCATCAGTGATAAAAAGATGTTTCAGCATTGAGAACTTGCAGTGCTAAACTCCCTGGTCTAAGAATTTAACTTAAAACACATGGGATCCTTAACAAAGCCCACGAGGACAAGTTTATTTCTACAATAGCTTGATATCACACAAGCCCCAGGCTGGAACTTGCCATACCTGGTACTCACAGTGTGGTCACCTCCCCGCCAAGTGTCCATACTGTGAGAATATCTTCATTAAAAAACTCCTTTTCTTACTACTTCTGCCTCCCACCCTTCCCTCCTCCCAACCTCATTCTTTCACAGCTGGACCTGAAGCAGCTCCTGGGATGTTCCCCTTCCTTCTCATTGGAGCTCACCTGTTCCCAGATGGGTAATGCCATGCAGATAATGTTGGAAAAGATATATAAACATCCTAAGCTTTTAGGATGGTGGTGGTCTGGATTTAAGTGCTGTGACTAAACAAAAGGCTCAAGTATTCAGTGTCAGACCTCATCTGGTGAGTGATTCAGTGACAGTCGATTATAAATCTCAGCTTATAGGATCCCAGAATCCCAGGCTGGTTTGGGGTGGAGGGGACCTCAAAGCCCATCCAGTGCCACCCCCTGCCATGGGCAGGGACATCTCCCACTGTCCCAGGCTGCTCCAATCCAAGCCCCATCCAGCCTGGCCTTGGACACTTCCAGGGATCCAGGGACAGCCACAGCTGCTCTGTGCACCCTGTGCCAGGGCCTCCCCACCCTCACAGGGAACGATTCCTTCCCAGTTTCCCATCTAGCCATGTTCTCTGGCAATGAGAAGCCATTTCCCCTTTTCCTGTCACTCCAGTTCCTGATGAATTGTCCCTCTCCTGTTCCCTGTAGCCCCTGCAGACCCTGAAGTTGCTGTGAGGTCTCCACACAACCTTCCCTTCTCTGGGCTGAGCATTCCCAGCTCTCCCAGCCTGGCTCCAGAGGGGAGGTGCTCCGGTGCCCTCAACAATTCTTGGCCTCCTCTGGATTTGCTCCAGCTGTTCCACATCCTTCCTACATTGTAGGCAGCAGACACAGCACTGCAGGTGGGGTCTCATGTGTTCGTATCAGAATTCCCTGCTCCAGAAATCAGCCTCACTGCTCTCCTGGATTTCCAACAGAGGGTTTGGTGAGGTGGAAAATTTGTAATGTTGCTGTATTTGTTGCTTTCTGAACTCCAGAGCAGGGGGCCCTGTCCTTTCCGACTTCATTACATCATGGAAATTGTGCATTGCTTTTGGGAAGCATCACTGGAAAAATAATGTCTTGGGAAGGGGATGGCAAAGTAGGAAAAGAATAAATAAAATAAGTGAAAAGGACAAAAGCCATTAAAGAGTTAAAGTATCCCATTTTGAAGTATAATAGCAGGAATGAGTCATGAAGAGCCCTTTTCTCTCTGAGCTAAGCTCAGTGTGTGTGGCTAGACTTGCAAATAATCTCTCCCACAAGAGAGGTCTGTTTAGCAAGATATTTTTTTAAAAAAAGTAAATTCAAAAATCTATATTAATCTTTTCACGTGCACTGGAGACTTCTTTGTTGTGCCCAGGTCTAGAGCTGTTGATGTTTGTGGCCACATTCCTGTCCCCTTGTGCCCTCTGTGCTCAGGACAGAGGATCAGGGTGGCGCCTTCCCCCATCACAGGGAACTCCAGGCACTGGCCATATCCCAGCCTGGGTGTGAAGGACAGGACAGCAAATTTTCCCTGGAGAAAACACCCCCACTGTAAAGAAAGACCATTCATTTTGCCCCAGCTTCTCTCATCTCTTTGCTTCCCACCTGCAGCTCCTCTGGTAAGAAGTACAAGAGGAAATGCTGCAGGAACCAGGAGGGAAACTGTCCTTGGATAAAGCCTTATTACAGGGGTTGTGGAAGGACTAAAGCAGCTCAGGGAGCTTTTCTATGAGCTTTATAGAGCTTTCCATCAGGTATTTTTCTTCTGCAGGTCTACAGAAGCAGTAATATTTGTTGAGCTGGTTGTTCCTTGTATGGGACTAAATAATCCCTATCCCTAAATAATATCCCTCGGATGAATTTCAGTGACTGCACTGCTAAGGAAAATAGCATCTTTCTCAAAGTTTTAAGGACTGGCTTGGGGGGAAAAAAAAAGCTTGCATTCTTCAAAATCATTGTAAAATCTTTGTTTAGAACGTGCTGCTGGTAACTCCAAGGTCATGGGTTCAGTACATGTGTGGGCCATTCACCCAAGAGTTGGACTCAAGGATCCTCGTGGGTCAGCTCAGGATATTCTGGGATTCTGTTGCTGGGGCCAAGGAAGGAAAAAAAAAAGGAGAAAAAAAAAAAAGCTCAAAAGTGAACAATTTGCAATACAATTCTATACATTCTACGTGGTCACTGTGTGTCTTTAAATACTTCATATTTCAGAAGTAAAGGAACAAAGAAGATGAGGAATGACAGGTAACACCGCAAAAGGAAAGGAAAGGAAAGCCCTCCACGTCACAACACCCTGAATCTGTGAATATCCCACCAGAGCACACTCCAGCTGCTTCACTGGCAGGCAAATCTCTCCCTGGGAATACTCACAGATTTCCCTCAGACTCTGCTTTCCAGCAGTCAGGCTGAGAAGGGTTTGAAACACACAAATTCCAGTTTCCTGGCAGAAGAGCTGAGGACATGACCCTGCAGGTTGCCAGTGTGAGGATTCCATCCCAGTGCAGTGATTCCAGACAGGGATTGCAGCAGGCAGGGGTCAGGATGAGAAACAGTGCTGGTTCCCCCTGGAGAAATGTGAGAAGAGCAGGAGAGGATCCCATCCAGTCCCACAGACCTGAAGGCGTCTTATTGGCATTCACAGGGAAGGCTTGCAGGGAATAAGGGAGGAAATGAAAGGAAAATGAATGTATAAATAGCTGCAAAGCCCACCAATGAGAGCAATTTTAGGGAGTAAAGATGGAGCTGCCTGTGGATTTGCAATGCAGAGGTATTCAGGCAGCATTCCTCACTTTCACTGCCAGCCAAAATGTCAGTGCAAGACAAATAAAGTGTCAGAGGGATAAATAAAGAGGAAATTACTATCAGGGATCCTTAAGGAAAAATAAAAGACCAAAAGCCAAAAAGTCACAAAATTATCAAAAGTGACAAAATTGGTGGCACAACTGAAATTATTCTTTGATGCTGCAATCTATGAGGATGATAACCAAAGTATGGTCATACCAAAGTATGAAATTAAGCTGGCAAGACAATTCTATATTAAAGACAAAGTGGATTAATAGGGAACCTGTCCTTATGTGGTTTTCTGGAGTGGATGTTTAGTTGAAGCAAAACATATCAAAACATTGGATATTCTGATTGACCCATGTTCTCTGATGGGATCCCTGAGGGTGGATTTCATTGTAAGGGTTATTTCCATCAAATCTAAAATATAGATGGTCCTGTACAGCACACACAGAGAATGTTTCACCTTCTACCTCCGAGTCCAAGAGAAAGAAAGAAACATTTGACTTTTAGAAGTTGGTTTTAAAACTCAAGCCGTGCCAAGTATTAGCGAGAAGGGTTTGTTTTCTTAAAATATGTGGGCAACTGGAATGAGCATCACTGCTCTACAGCAACCTCTTCATTGAACCCAGACTTATTGAGCTTAACTGCCTGTACACTAATTAAAGCATCTCTCATCCTGTTTGTCCTATTCAGCACTACACTGCCAGCTCAGAATGGCTTTCACAAAGCCCAGGCAGTGATAAGTGTTAATGGTATTTTATTATTTCTCAGCTGCAATGAAGACATTTCTCTGGCTGCAGGCAAAAAGCCTCCAGGGAGGAAAAGAAATGCCTAAGAGTGGGAACATGCCCTCACAGCATCGCTGCTTCACCAGCTGCACTCTTTTCAGTGCTGCTCAGGCAATGGAAGGACATCCATACATCCCCCTGGAAGATGCCTTTGTGCCCTGTGTCTCTCCAGAGAGGGGGACTCTGAGGGATGTGCAAGGAGCAGAGTGAATTATTGGAAGAGCACATGAAGAAATGTGGGGCAATAAGGCTGATTCAGTGCCTGGCATCAGGGGGAAGAATGACAGGACCCCTTGGGCCAAGCAGAGTGTTCATGGGATGCTGTTGGGTGTAAGTAAGTGTGTCACAATTCGACACAAATGAAAGGCACTCTCTCACTGAGATGTCCAAGGCAGAAAAGAGCAAGTTTATTTACAGACCTCAACATTTATTGAATTCCAGCAGTGGCCATGGATTGGAGGAAGAAAATTGTTCTCTCCAACCACACTGGTCAACCCAACAGTCCATCAACAGTCTCCTCCTTATGAGAAGGATGTAAACAGGGTTATATCGTTACAATAACAAGAAAGTTGTTTTGTAAAATTGTGTCTGACTCTCTTGCAAAAGACAAACACGGAAGGCTGAAATAGAACTTTAGAAAAACTTAAAGAGACAGAGGAGAGCAGCAAAAACCCAGACAACACTCACATACTGGGGTGTCCAAGGCAAAAAAGGGGCAGTTTATTTACAGACCTCAACATTGATAGAATTCCAACAGTGACCATGGATTGGAGGAAGAAAATTGTCCTCTCCAACCACACTGGTCAAACCAGCAGCCCATCAATTCTCTCCTCCTCCAGAAAGGAATGCAAAACAATCATTATTTACATGAAAAGTGGGTGAGAAACTCCACCACAAAAAGTAAAACATCAGAAGGCTGAAAAGAACTTTAGGAAAACTTTAGAAGAACAGGGGGAGATAAGAGCCTTTGGAAAGAGGCAGTGGTGACTCAGGAGGTGGGTGGGAATGGCCCTCTTGCTGTCAGTGGTACCAAGGAACCTCTCAGCAACCAGGAAAGACAAAGGCAGGGCAGAGAAAGTAAGAAGGGAACAAAGAGCTGGGAAACTTTGCTGTGTGCTCTGCAGTGCAGCAGCCCCAGCTTCTGGAGGTGTCCAGGCCTAGAGGACATCACCCCCTAACCCTGCTGCCACCTCCAGAGAGGCTCCCTCGTGTTCCACTTCCTCTCTGCACAGTGAGAAAACTCTGTCTGATGTGCTGAAGATTGGCATTACATAAACACCAGACATCGAATATTAATTGGGAAAGTATCAAGTAGAGTAACATTTCGTAAAAAAAAAATGCTGTCTCTTAGCAACTCAGCTTCTCCAGCCTCAAATAAAGAATTAGAATCTGACAATGTCACATTATTTTCCACAGTAGATTTGAAATTTGGCTTAATTAAAGCTTATGCTTTAGCTGGATTACCAAACAAGCAACCAGCAGCTACAGGGAGAAATCATTTTTGTCTATCTGTGTGATGGGGATAAAAAGTTCTGTGATCAACAGTGCTGAGTATGAGACACAGTTTATTTCAGGCAATTGCTCCAAGTGCTCCCATCACCACTGAAGCCCAGATCAGCTCCCTGGTGACCTTGAATGTGCTGTGCTCAAGGACACACGTTCAGAGACCAGGCCTTGAAGATGTAGAAAGAGATTCAAGGGTGGAAGCACTGATAGAAACTTTAGTCCCAGGACTCTGCAAACCCAAACTTCCTTCAGGGTCTAACAGCAGGAAAGGTCAAGGACTTCCTGAGATCCCCCTGATTTTCCACTCTTGCCACATTATAACAAACTTTCCTTGGAAGCTTATACGTGGTACTTCCAGTGCCTAAAGGGAGCCTAAAAAAGGACTTTTCATCGGGGCATGGAGCATCAGGATGAGTGAAAATGGTTTTAAGCTTAAGAAGGACAGAGTCAGATGGGATATAGGAAAGAAATTCCTCCCTGGGAGGGTGGGGAGGCCCTGGCACAGGGTGCCCAGAGAAGCTGTGGCTGCCCCTGGATCCCTGGGAGTGTCCAAGGCCAAGCTGGATGGAGCTTGGAGCACCTTGGGCCAGTGGAAGGTGTCCCTGCCCATGGCAGGGGGTGGGACTGGGTGGGCTTTGAGGTCTCTGACAACCCAAACCAGACTGTGATTTCATTGTACGACCCAAGCTGCTGCAGATTCTGCAAAATCCTATACAGTTATTCAGACATAACACAGTTCAAAGCCTTCAAAATGCAATTCAGATTAAAATAAAAATAAAATTTATTAAAAGGAATCCTTCAGAATCACATTCAGCTGCGTGAAGGCAATTCACAAGTCCCTGTGCCAGAACTTTTGTGCAGGTATCCACTGGCACCCATGTAAGTAGAGCAGCTGAGCTCTGAAGAGGAGTGAGCCCAGAAGGCTGGCAAAATGCAGGGAGTTTCACCCCAAAACTGGATTGGCTTGGATGGGACACTTCTCTGGGTCCCCCAAGAGAATCATCATCCATGTGGTACAAACAGGGACAACTTCAAAGCCAAGTCCCACAGAGAAGTAAGACCAGCCCCACAGCTTTGAAACAGATCCAGAAGCAGCCCGTGGCCCCCCCAAGCCCAGCTTAGCACTTCACCTATCCAGTCATTATCCCCCCACACCACAGAAATAAAACCCTGGTGCTCGTCTCGAGATAAACAGACATTATTATTCCCATAAAGGAAAATGAGGCAAAGGAATTGCCACAGTTCTCTTGCCTATGGCACACAAAATATAATTTAAAATCCTCCCAGCTCCTCATAAAATCTCATCATTGTTTAAAACAGTAGAAGATACAGTCTTTGAAACTTTTAAATATTTAATTTGCATATTTCTAAATCAGAGGCAAAGTTTGGATTGCAAGGTTCAGTGAGGAAAGGGAATATTTTTGTTCTGGTAAACACAAGCCTAGCCCGTTTCTAATGAGTAGCAATCAAGAGACACTGCAGGGACACAAAACATAAAATAGTGAGAGAATCCAATATGCTGCTATTCCTGGCAGTTCTAAAAATTAATTCAAACCTGCATCCATTACAAGAGTAATGGAAAAGTAGAGCTCCATGTCTGTAAATATTAGGAGCGTGGCTGATAGCCTCATTTCCTCCCCCATCTCAATTAAATATGGCACCTTGCAGCTAAATTACACAATGTGGCCACAGTCTGTAAACAAAACAATCACTGTTACAAATGTTTGTGCCTAATAAATAGATGTACTGCTGTATTAGGCAGAGTTATGCCTCATGCAATAGATGCTCCCTTCCAAACAGGTAGATATCTTATTAAGCATTTGATTATTCATTTCTCCCTCCCCAAAATGATAGCACATGAAGAAGCCTTCTGCTGGTGCATCTTCTGCAAATCACACCCAAAATCTTAATAAAGTAGCTCCCAATCTCCTTCAGATCTAATTCTCCCAGACAGCTGTACATTGTCAGCCTCACTCAGATGTTTAAAATGCATCAATGTTTACTCTTTAAACTGGAAAAAACAATCATTGAGCATGATAATCCAAGATTCAGCCTGTGCCCCACTGCCCCCCGGTGGATTTGACTGCCTGATCTTTTCTCATCCTTGTGTAACCCCAGCATCCCTGCTTCATTTAATTCCTTAAGCTTTAATTAAAAAAAACAGCAATGAAAGCCAGCAAGAAAAAGAAGCTGAGAATTCCTTTATAGCTCATGGAACAGCCAATATTGCTTGGAGGAGAGGCAGCAAACACCACAGCAGAATACAAAGGCGGCCTACTGCAGCTTAATCTCTCCTCTGTTGTGTTCTGCTGAGGAACACTTTGCAGAGCTGGTCCTTTATTTGTGCTCTGGCACCAGGAAAAGGGGAAAGAAAGCACAAAACTTGTCCAGGGGTTTGTACATCACAGTGACATCCTTTGCTCTGGTTCCCTCCTCCTGGCTGGGCACCGTGAGTGTGGATTCTGCCCAACAGCAGAACGTCACTAAGGGTGCACAGTTCTTACAATCTCCACACCTCAGTGACTCTCTGTGGTAAAGCTGGAGGTGCTGTTTTGGTTGGGACCTTCAGGATGTGGCCAAACCCTGCTTCAGTGGCCAGGTGAGGTCGATGCCAGGGGAGCCCAGCGCGTTGTTGATGTGTGGGTGCACCAAAGTGGCTTCAAACCCAGGCACAAGTGGCTGTCCTGCTACAAGGACATCAGGACAGTCCCCAGGGACACAGACTGTGTCAAGAGTAAGTTTTCCTCACTCAGAAACTCTCAGACTGAGGAATTCCCCATGCCCATCCCAAAGCAGAGGCCCTTTGAGATGCTGACCACCTCACCTGATGTAGCACTTACTCTGTGTGCTCCAGCTCTTAATTTTAGCTAAAGCTCCAGCAGCTGGAGGAGCAGCTTTGGTCATGTCCAGAGTGGTTTTCATTGTTTCAGCTGAAGCTGTGATCACTGAGGATGGTCAAGGAAAGCTTTTTCCCCATTTCAGGAACCTTTGGATTTATGGGAGTTTTATTGTCACCTGTCTACAAATTCCTGGCTAATTGTAGGCCAAGGGAAAGGTTTTGTTGGAGTTTCTTTTCCATATTTTTGCACAAGTTTTACAGCTAGCTTGCAGTTCAGAACAAAGTCTTAAGTGAATCAAGAAAATTTGTATTACCCTTACAAGTGTTTTCAAGCAATCCTTAAATGGAAACAAAAGCAAACAAAAAAAACCCCCAAAACAGCAAACAACCAAACCCCAATCAAGATGCTCAACAGAAACAGTCTTTACCACAAAATGTATGTTTTGACAAACTGATGTATTTGGATGAAAAGGAATAACACAAATCAATCTAACCAAGTTCTGTAACTGTTATAAAACTCTGTGTGGCTCTACTCAGTGGGATCCTTATTTCCAAAAGAAATCCGGATGCTTTTGGAGCCATCAGCCACCAGGACCAATCCTGTCTAAAATGTTGTCCAATTAAGTGGTTTTCACACCACTGCGTTTAAGGCCACTGAAGCCAGAAGCAAATGAGGCACAGCCCTCACTGAGCAGTGACTGATGTTTTACCTCACAACAACCACAGCAAACAGAGCAGAAGGCCCCAGTGTTTTATATCTTCTAACGCAAGCAAAAGTGTGCAGCAGAGCAGCGAGCTCCCGCCTGGAGCACTGCACCCAGCCCTGGTGTGCCAGTTCCTGAAAGGTGTGGACCTGTTTGAGCAGGGACACTGAGGGCTGGGACAGGCTGAGGGAGCTGGGGTGTTCAGCCTGGAGAAGCAAAGGGTTTGGTGAGACCTTATGGAAACATTTCAATATGTAAACAAAACTTATAAGAAGCTCCTTTTAGGAATCCCTGTAGTGACAGGGCAACAGACTGGACATAAGGAAGAAATTGTTTCAGATGGAGGTGAGGAGGCCCTGGCACAGGGTGCCCAGAGAAGCTGTGGCTGCCCCTGGATCCTTGGAAGTGTCCAAGACCAGGTTGGACAGGGCTTGGAGCAACCTGGGACAGTGGAAGGTGTCCCTGGCCATGGCATGGGGGGACTGGATCTTCAAGGTCCCTTCTAACCCAAACCAGTCTGGGATCGTATCATTCTGACATCTCAGTCCTCAAAACTGGTGACCATGCCATAAATTGTCTGCTTTCCAGCTGCCTCTGGCTGCAATGTGCTGACACTGAAAGGGGCTGCACGTCTGCACTCCATTTCTGTGTGCCCTCCTGAGCTCAGTAGTGCCGTGGTTTTCATTCCAACTTTTTAAATATGGGTTTTATAGTGTTTCACCTCTCTCTCAAATGGGTAAGTCTGTAAGAACTTTGCTGTTTGATTAAGTTATCATGCATGAAGAGCCAGAAAAATTTAAGACAATTGTTCATTTAAATTGCTGTTAATTACATCCTCCTGACATAGTTATTGTACTGTACGCACACTTTGGATAAAACTACTGTAGTGTCTAATTGAAGTCAAAAATATTTCTGACATTTTAATGAACACACCAATAAGTTTTATTTTACAAGACTTTCAAATGAACCACGGAGGATTAGAAAATGACATTCAAGGAATGCGTATAATTGAATTACATAGCACAGGAGGGGGGGAAACTTAGTGTCCTGTTAAAGGGATAAAAAAGGTGGGAACACGTTAGCATTTGGGATGTGTTGGAGTAAATAAGGTCTTTGTAGAATGGAAGCCATTCTTTATTTTTAACCACCAAAGTTTCAGGAAGTCGGTGGAATGTCACAGCATCATTGTCACCAGCCACAGATAGCAAGCCTGGGGACTCAGAAGCCATTATCCTGCTCCTTATCAGAGATCCCATTTCCATTTCACTTTTATGGAAATTTTACATAATTATTTGTGGAAGTCAAGTGGAACTTCACAGAGTCAGTGGAGCCGTGCTGGAATGAACCAGAAGTGGGAAGACAAAGAGTGGTCTGGACTTCAGAGCAGTCCTGGTGCTTGTGCGGTTTTCCACATGAGAGCTCAGCTGGAGAGGAGCAGGAATTGAAGGCATTTAAAGCAGTTAAATCAGACATATCGATCCCACACTTATCCAGCTGTCTGGATGCATTTTACCGAGCCACAGAAGAAGAAAGCCGGATCACACGAGTGTTCCATGGAAAATGTTCAGTGCCAGGGACCCCTTGCTGCAGCAGTAAACTCTGGCCAAAGGAAGGAGGAGATGGAGCCCATTTCCCAATGATCAGTGTAGAGCAGTCAGGACAATGAGTAAAGTAGAGATAAAGAGATACCCTCAAGGGCACATCCACACTTTAATACACAGTAAATTGTGCACCCGGAAATCTTTAGTCTCTTCAGCAGTTTCTCCAGCTCTGGAAGCTTTTTCCTAAAACTTCAGCCTCTCTCTGTGCTGCAAGAACTAACCCCAAAAGCAGCATCCTGCCTGCACTGGGAGGAAGTGCTGCAGTGGAGCCCAAAGTGGCAGCTCAGCCCCTCACTTCCCCTCAGGGGGACTGGGGAGAGAATCACGGGGTACAAGTGAGAAAACGCCTGGGTTGGGATCAGACAGGTTAACAGGGAAAGCAAAGGCTGTGCACACAAGGAAATCAAACCAAGGAATTCATTCCCTGCTTCTGCTGGGCAGGTGTTCAGCAGCCCCAGGAAAGCAGGCCCCATCCCTCAGAACAGTGGCTTTGGAAGACAAAAACCTGCATACTGAACATATGGAATATCCCTTGAGTCACTTCAGTTCACCTGTCCTGCCGTCCCCTCCCAGCTCCTGGGGCTCGTCCAGCCCCTCACTGCTGGGATGGGTGAGGAGCAGGAAAGGCCTTGGCTCTGTGTGAGCATATCCCTGTGTCACCAGCTCTGCTCCTACACCCCTGTGTCACCAGCTCTGCTCCTACACCCCTGTGTCACCAGCTCTGCTTCTTCATCCCTGTGTCACCAACACTGCTCCTACACCCCTGTGTCACCAGCTCTGCTTCTTCATCCCTGTGTCACCAACACTGCTCCAACATCCCTGTGTCACCAACACTGCTCCAACATCCCTGTGTCACCAGCTCTGCTTCTTCATCCCTGTGTCACCAGCTCTGCTTCTTCATCCCTGTGTCACCAACACTGCTCCTACACCCCTGTGTCACCAACACTGCTCCAACATCCCTGTGTGAACACCTCTGCTCCCACATCCCTGTGTCACCAGCTCTTCTTCCACATCCCTGTCTCACCAACACTGCTTCCAGCACAGATCCCAAACCCACAGCCTATGGTGGCCTCAGGGAGGAAAATTAACTCTGCTCCAGCCAAAGCCAGCACAATGAGACATAAAATATTATTTTGCTTTCCTGATCATCATCCTTTGACTTTCTCACAGACTGGCCTTTGCTCCCTTTCTACTCTGTGAGAATAACTCGCTGTGCAAATATCCAGTTCCCTCCCTGTGTGTGTGTGTCTTGCTACCACCACGATGGGGAGAGACAAAACAGGCACAGTTTAGAGATGAGAGAAGGGAAAAAAAAAAAAAAATCAGTGAACTTGGCACAACATTCAATTATAAAAGTGGATGTAAAATGCTAACAATTCAATGCTCAGAAGAGCTCATCTGAATTTCATTATCATCTAAGTAGAATCTGGTATTTGTTAAAGAGGACAAATGTTCTTAAGAGATGTGTTGCTCACAATCATCTCAGGATATAAAAACATGAAATACAAGTTACCAGTCTGTCCCTCTGCATTCCAAACAAGAAAAGGGAAAGAGAAAAGAAAAGAATTAAAGATGACTTTTCACCAGATGCAAAGCACTCTGGGGGGCTGTCACTGAGACAAATAAAGCCGTGGGACGTCGGGATGTCCTCTGGAAATCCATGAATGCCTCTGGAATTACTCCAGGTGTACCACAGCAGGTTTGGACAGCACTACACACTGGCTGATGAGGGGTGGGGGGAGAGGGGCAATTCCTGCTAAAGGACAGGAAAGAAACGGGGCATCAGCCCAAAACACTGGTCCCAGGAGAATCAAAGAACAGGATTTTGCTCCACTTTTTATCCATCAGTACAGATGATATAAAACTGCTTCCAGCAGCTTTTTTTTCATATTATAGAAAAAAAAAAAAAAAAAAAAAAAAAAAAAAAGAGGATTAAGGGAAATATAGAAAATTTTAACTATGGAAAATTAGGATTGGAAATTTGAAATTTCAAAGAGGAAAATACTTCTTACTTAAAAAAAAAAAACAAACCCACATCTTTTCATTAAAAGACGTATTTGCCAATTTTTCCAGTGAAAATTGAGGTGTTTATTCACAGAGATATTGTTTGCTTCTTTTAGATAATGCATCTTCATACCATCCCCCACATTACAGAAGAAAAGGGGGAAAGCCATTGCAAGAATTTTAGCTGATGTACCTGGATGGTTGGTAAAGCTGCTACAATTTTTCAGGTTCTAGGACAGTGGTGTACCCCTGGAAAAAACCATAACATTTTCACAATCATCTGTCTCAACAAAAATTAAGAAATTAATAAAAAATTAAGAAATTAATAAAAAATTTTCCTTCTAGAAGTAGAGAAAACTCAGCATAAGCCAGATAAGGTAAAATAAATCGATAGCTGAGTAATCTCAGAGAAACAAAACTGATCTAATTTGTCCTGGAATTAGGCATCTGCCATCATCTTTAATTTGCCAGATCCCATACAAACACAATATCAAAAAAAGTCCCTAAAGCAATTTCACATTCTAATTTGGATGATTTTACATCACCAGAACCATGGAGTTTTGCTCCCTATCTTGTCCAAAAAGTAGAAGAGTAGATCTTCTATTTTAAGTTAACTGTCTTTACTTTTCTAAGTCACTTGGCATTTCCTATTTGTGGAGGCAACTATGCAAATTTAAAGCCTGATCTTTACCCAGTGTCAATCAAAAAACTTCACCAGGGGAGGGGGAAAGTACAAGACTCCTCACCAAGACTTTGTCACCAAATGCATCTCAGCATCAAAAACTGCCAAAAACTACTTATTTTCATCTAAAACAATCCAGAACACAATAAATATGGCTAAAGTGTGGAAATCTGCATATAACCCTCAAAATTCCCTAAACCAAATATCACTTTTTACATTGGAAAGCCGAGGCTGCAGCCAGAAGCAATAGACTTTCCAAAGTATTTCCTTGGTGTGCACTTTCACCTTGCTTAAAAGCAGTTCTTTACAAGACTCATTTCTTGTAATGCTGGGGAGATCAACAGAGATTATTTTAAAGGTATTTGAAATCCACCGTACAAAACAAAGAAGCACTAAAATTAGATGTTAGATGTGAGTTATGTAGAATTAGCCTTACCTATCTCAGCATACGGATATTTGACCATTTAACTGTGCTTTATTTTCACACATTACATGCAACACAAACTTCAAGCCCCAAATATGTTGGTGTTTATCTCTTATTCTTATTTTAACATGTCCAGTGCAGCCACATTTTCTCCAGAGCCAAACTTTGAGTCCATTCCCAGTGCATTGAGACAATAATATATATTTACCATATGGAGTGTGAAATCTGTGAAAGAGGAATATTTCTCACCCCTTGTTATTTGACTCCTGCATCAAAGAAGTGTATACCTTACAGTAAAATCTACTATCCCGTTTTTGGCTCTCCTTCTGCATCACGCTGTGCCTTGAACCCTGAACAGTGTTTGAATTCACAGAATAATCTGAGTAGGAAGGTACCAACTGGTGACTTGCTCTGATCTCAGATGAAATTTCCAGCCAGGAAGATCTAAAGCAGGAATTCTGAGGGTAAAGATGGGATGTGACCCAAAGTCACCCAGGCTCACTGAGGGCACTGGCACTCACCAGTGTCAGACTCCAGGGACAGCCACACAGCCTCCACCATCACCAGGATCCTGATCCCAGCTGCCCAAGCCACAAATGCCCTTTGAGCCCTGGATCCTTCCTCCTGCCTGTCAGGAGGCTGTGGTTAGGGATGGGAGCTGCTGACCCCACAGACAGTGCTGTCAGCAAGAGAAAACCAGGAAAGCTGATCCGTGGCACAGGCAGGCACTCTGACATGGGGCTGTTTGCCATCTGGCAGGGCAGCAGAACAAGGCTTTGGGGAAAGGAAGGAGAAGCTGTGGTGGGGAGAGGCAACATGAGCACCAGGGTAGGGAGAGGTGCTCTGATAAGAGGGGTCTGTAGAGATGGGGTGAAGTGTTCCCCTTCCCTCAGCCCCCCGAGGTCAGCTGCTAGCTCAGGTTTTAGGGAGGTTAGGGTGAGGGGAATCTTCAGGATATGGACATAAAACCAAAGGAGGCTCTTACCCTGAGATGTGTTCCAAGGTTTATTCCAAGAAGGGATCCCAGGGCGAAAGAGACCCAACCCCGGAGGGAAAGGGGGTTTTATGCCTTTCAGGGGAGGGGGCGGGGTTACCTATGGCCAAAGGTCAGAGTCAAGGGGCAGGTAGGGTTTCACAGGGAGGGGATACCAGAGGGATACAACAATGGGGATCAGGGAGCTCTGGGAATGGACAGCAAACCTTTGGCACAGACACCCCCACCCTCACCACTCACCCCTTCCATGCCAGCCCTTCCCTCCCAGCATTTCCCTAAGTGGCCTGTCCTTGCCCCTTTCCTCTGCTCTGATGGGACAGGACCAAAATTGTTCCCCCTGTTGCAATACGACACAAAAGAAATGACACTCACACACTGAGATGTCCAAGGCAATAAAAAGGGGAAAGTTTATTTACAGGCCTTGATATTTACAGAATTCCAGCAGTGACCATGGATTGCAGGAAGAAAATCTTCCCCTCCAACTACACTGGTCAACTCAACAGTCTACTAACAGTCTCCTCCTTATGAGAAGAATGTAAACATAAAATAACTGTTATGATAACAATTTTGTTTATGCAAAATTTTGTAAGAAACTCCATTACAAAAAGTAAATACAGGAGGCTGACGTAAAACTTTAAAACTACAAAAAAGAACGGAAAAAAAAACAAAGCAACACCCCCCCCACACCCCCCAAATTTTCACCCACTTCTCCCCATGCTGCCAAATTCAATTTCACCTGTCCTGCCCAGCAACCTGAGCTGCTGCTGCTAAGGAGGCACTGCCCCATCAGAGAGCAATCCTGGTGTTGGGAAACCAGGCATTCAGCACACAGCAGGCTGAGCAGCAGGAACGTGAGCCACGGAAACCTTTTTGACTTATTCATTCCTCCTGAGTCATCTTGCAGTTGGAAGGGCTGTGTCTGTATTTCCCAACTCCAAATGCAACATAAAAACCTGAGGCTGCTGTGAAACTTTGATAAGGAAACTGAAATTTGCCATAAAAAGCAAGGCACAACACCAAACACCAAAATGCCCCAGCAGCACTGAGAAAGGTTCAAGACACCCAAAAGACAGCATAAGCACTCAGAGCATCTTCGGGGGAGGTTGTGAGGGCTGCAGGGTCACCTGTACGTGGTCATTTCCCACCCCACACTCCCACCCTGTGACACAGCAGAGTACTCGGGATTTGCAGCCTGCTGGGTGAATCTGAGTCCTGGAAGACTGCGCTCCTGCTGGTGAAGAGAAAAGCTGGGTTTAAATAAATCATCACCGGGATCTGTTGTGCTAATCCACGGGAGAAAAGAGTTTAACTTTAATTTCAGGCAATGGCACTGATGGATATCGGGACCTGCACTGAGCCCATGAATAGATTAATAAAAATATACTTAAAGAGCCCGGGATGTATACCTGTCAAACACTCGGATGACTAATGCAAGAAGAACCAGATAAAGACATTAAACATGCAGTAGACACTGGCATGGGATGGGAGGACGTCTGATTCTTGTCAAACAATCACAAAAGAGAATTATTTAAGATCCAAAAATACGGTGTGGGGGACTGCAATTCAATTGCAAAGGCACTGAAGACAGCAGCTTTTGAATACAGCCTTTAGTTAGAGTTTAAGAAATCAAAGTAGCTGTATTATTAATGTGCCTTAAACACCAGGTAAACCAGCAATTTCTTCCTCTGCAGGCACCTGGTGCTCCTCACAAAATAACACCGTGTTTTGAGACATCCCCGTGCCTGGCACGGGCTGCCTGTCAAGCAGAGGAGGGGACAACAGAGGGATCCTGGTGTGTCTTTCACAGCTGTGGCTGTGAGCCCTTCACAAGAAAGGCAGACCTCAGATAACTCTCATCCTCCTGGCTGTTGGCACCTTTGCTGCAGCACCCACGTGGGCTGCGTTTAGCTCCGGCTCTGTGCGCCCATGGCAGGGATAACCCAGGCTGGGTGACTCAGACACATCCCCCTCTGCTCCAGGAGTATCCTGAGACTAAAATGTAGAAGCTGGGAGGGCTCTCTCTCTACCTGCAGGAGTCCAAAGGAGGGCAGGATAAACACTTTAATCTCTCTGCATCAGCTTTGTAGAGAATGAAATCCAGTAGAGTGCAGAGCAGGGACCATGTGTCCCAACTGCTTCCCCACACCAGGAGAGTATTTTGAATATTAGGATGCACAGATACACATATTTTTCAGCTCCTAAAAATAACCCTGGATGCCAAAATAACCAGGCTTTACAGAAATGCTCTGGCAGTTTGTCCCCTGTGTGTTTGGATGTTCTCATGATCAAAAGATCCTTTAATTCAGACATTCATACCTGAGGACTGAAACTGCAGAAAAGAGTTTGTCTCACTTCCACCATCTGTGAGTCCTGCCCAGCTCTCCAGAACTGACATTGCAGTACTCTGCTCTCAGGAATAAACTCAGGATGCCATGAAATGAATCAGCATAGCAATATTTTGCAAAAACCTGTCTGTGTTTGTTTGTTTATTTGTTTGGTTGTACATTTAAAATCAGTATGTGGAACGTGGGAGGTTTGCCTAGAAACCTCTGAGCTGGGTGAATCTGGATTCTCTATGAAAAGATGAAGATGTCAATCTCACCTTTAGTCTTAAAGGCACATAAAGGTGTTTTCAGACACCTTTGCCTTTTCTAAGCATCTGCCTGCACTTTGTGGTTTTTTTTACAATGTGCAATGATCCTTTCAAACCCCAACACCTAGATGTGGATAGCTTCCTTTATAAGAAGCCTGTCACAGATGGCTTCAGCTGGACATGTTACCTTAATCTGAGGCAGCAGGTCCAGCCAAATAACCTACATTACAACCAAGAGAGAAGTTTTCCTTGCTGCCTTGCTGCTGGAACGTGCTATTGTAAAATTCACGGAAGTTTTCACAGGGATATTTCTCCAATCGACTTCAGTTCGTGTCTATCAATGCCTTCCAGCAGGCTGAAGCCATACAAATTCTGCACACAATTGCTCCCTGTCCCCTGCCACAGGAGCACTTCCCTTAATAGGAAATTTCCCAAGGATTTTCAATCGGAGGCACCAACAATGGTTGCAGTTAATGGCAATGCATTCCTTGAGATTTATTCTGCGAGAGGCACCTTTCATTTTAACAAATGTACCATGGCATGAGGAGTTTGTGATGGGTGAACTCAGTCAGCATGTGCTGACAGCCCCCCGAGAGCTGCAGGGCTCTGCAAAATGTATGATTTGAAGGCTTGAAGTGTGTTATTCTTCCCTTTGTTACTCAGTTGGATTCAAGTGCTAAAAAAAAAAAACAAAACCCACCTGGCTGTAGGAAATCATCTTTTCCTCTGGTGAAGTGTGTGCTTTGCGTTTGTATGGGAGGTTTATTGGGGAAAGGAGAAGATGAGGTAACTGCAGTGTAAACTGGAAAGGTCTCCTGAAGAAAAGTTTTCTAATTTCTGCTTCAATAGTGGATATCAGGAGAGGGGTGAGAGTCACCAGCAAAATTTTCTGAACAACTGGAGCCATCATTTTTAACTAGAAGCCCTTTTAGTGCTTACTCAGTTTAGAGAGATTGAATCTTAAAATCTGCATCACTTTCCATTTCATCACATCCAAGTTATCTCCAAATCAGCAAAAGTGGGATACTTTCTTTTTTCCCTTTCCACTCTCACTCTGCAATCAATTTTCTACCTACATTCCTCTCCCTGGAAATATTAAATTTTAATTTCATTTGCACAGGGCAAGCATTCTGTCTTTGATGATGATGGGGCAGCAAAAGCTGCAGAGGGAAATCCCACACTGCCCAATCCAAGCTCTGGTAGCTGAACCCCTCTCCAGTCACTCACCACCTCGAAATTTGGAACTGCAGAAGGGGGGCCAACTGATGAAGACAGATCTCTGCATTTTAATGAGCAGTCCTGCAATATTTACTTGGTTAAAAGACAGTGGATACTTCATCTTGCCTGTCATAACAAATATGCTCCTCCTGGCAACTCAGCATCTCATGTTTAACACTGCACTGACAAATGTACCTCTCCTCTTTCATGATGAAAGCAGACACAGTTTTAGAGGGAACAGGCCTGCAGGTTAACTGGGACTGTTTTTCCTTTTAATTTTATAAATTCAGTGTTTCTCCTAGAGCTAAAGACCACTACTGCAGTTTAAGTCTACAACCCGAGTTCAAAGCCATGTCAACACTCTCCCTGTAAATCCTCAGCTTCATGCACTGCCCAGTAGCAGAAGTGAATTGAAATGCAGAGGTTAATGGTCAAGTCTGGAGTCAGGGACAGGGCCCAGCTTCCCAAACTGCATCTGCCCTGCTAGGTCTGAGGACAAACTGCTCCCTCCTCATGTGTGGAGCTGATGAAAAATGTTCCTCCATTGCTTTCCCAGCGTCATCTCCCTTGCAGACCCCCAAAAAGGACCTGAGTGAGCTCAACACTCCCCCACCCCCCAAACTTGCCAGAAGGGTAAAGAAAAAAGAAATCTGTCCTTCTTGCCTTACTTTGTGTTCTTCCAGTGAGTTTCCCCTTCCCAGGGCTTGCTTTACATCACCTGGAGTAGCTTGGTCATGTAGAGGTGGCTGCAGGAAAGGGCAGCAGGAACTGATGGTTTCTGAGACACCCTGACAGTGATGGATGAACGTCACATATCCTGACATTACTTCCCACTATTTCACAGAGGGGAGTTAGGAATGGATTCATTGAGCAATGTTTCCTCCTTTCATGATCCATCTTGAGATGACAATCCAATTTTCAGGTCAAGAGAAAATTCTTAAGTGATGGAAAAGTCACAGGTGACAAGAATAATGGCAGTGGGTGATGGCAGAAGGAGGAATGGCTCTGGTGTGGGTTTTATGGATGAGACACACAGGATATGATGGAGGAAGGAGCACGGTGTGGGAGTCACAATGAAGCAGTGCAGGAGTTGGCTTCTGCACAGCCAGCCCTGTTCTACTCACAGATCACACAAAAATGCACAGACATTCCCTTCTCCAGACTTCTGACAGCAGAAATAATATAAAAATATATCTGTGAGTATTCCATTTTCCCCACTGAAAGTCCAGCCAGAGTCACTATTTATCATCATTTATTCCAGTAAGTAGAAGCCACACCCAGACCAATTATCTCACTGTCAGAGCTTGTAAATGGTGTTTTGGTACCATGGGATTCCTGATCAGGAGTTTTGTTTGGATTCTGAGGCCTCTAATCTTTATCAGATATTACACCCCACTCATCACTGTCAGGAGCTAAGGCAGCATCAGCAACTGTGGCATTGCTAACAGGGCTGTCTCCAGCATGTGAATCACCCTGCACATTATCCTCCAAATTCCTACCTGCCTGAGAAAAATTAACATGACCAGGACAGGTTGGATGGGGTTTGGAGCAACCTGGAAGGGGGGAGAATGAGATGGGCTTCAAGGTCCCTTCCAACCCAAACCAGTCTGGGATTCTGGGATTTTGGGACTCCGTGGGTATCAGCTGTTTGCTGCTTTCCATGGAATATGAGGGCAGGGAATGGCTTAGTGAACAATAAAATTACCTAACTGGATGCTTAAAAAATGTTTTCATAGGAACAAAACTTGAGTGTGGCCAAGCAAGGCTTTTGCAAGGTGCAAAGGGTGCAATTCATTTATAGAATTCAGACTGGTTTATGTTGGAAGGGACCTCAAAGCCCATCCAGTGCCACCCCCTGCCATGGGCAGAGATACCTTCCACTGTCCCAGGTTGCTCCAAGCCCCATCCAGCCTGGCCTTGGACACTTCCAGGGATCCAGGGGCAGTCACAGCTTCTCTGGGCACCCTGTGCCAGAGTCCCACCACCCTCACAGGGAACAAATCCTTCCCAATATCCCATCTAACCTTGCCCTCTGGCAGTGGGAAGCCATTCCCTGTGTCCTGTCCCTCCAGACCCTTGTAAACACTCTCTGTCTGTATATCCTGGAAGCTCCCTTCTTCCTTGTTCACAAAAGAAAGAGGCCACAGCACTTTCAGAGCCACTCCACAACAAAAACTCACTCCAGAGGTGCCTGACTCAGTGCTGGTGGGATGCACCCACTGTGCTGGCAAAGCAGCACCTGGCAGAGGGATGCTCTCCCACACAGCCTGCCCAGCTCTCCCTGCCAGTCTCATTGCAGTCTGCAAGTCTTAGCCTAAAAAACCTCCAGACACCCCACCTGAGGCAAAGAACAGACCATGTAAATGGCTCCATGCTCCCACTGGATGCAAATCCATGCCAATTCCCATGCCAGCTTTCTTGTCTCCTGGTCATCAGTTAGGCTTTAGTTCTGTCTTCCAAATAAAACTGCTTTATTAAACAGCAGGAGATAATTACAGCAGTGTCAAAGCCTGCTGAAGCACAAACAATGTGAGATTAAGGTGACTGATGTCAGAAGGAATTATGTGTATAAGAAATAAGTGCACTTCTGATTATAAAACTAAAGTATTGATAACCATTTTTCATCTTAATAACTTTAGCAAAAGGGATATTAATGATGTGGAAGAAAAAAAGGAGCAGCTTATTAGTGGAAAGTCTGATGTCCTGGTTTGCTCACTTTTTTGTGAATAATTTAATTATAAAAGTTCCTTTTCTCAACCTCTTACATTTCTCAATGAAGACAAAACAGGAAAAGAGTGGCATAAAACTATAAGCTGCTTTGCAATTACTGAACTCAGAATTCTCTGGGTTTGGGTTTGATTTTTATAATTCAACAAGAGAACAAAAAAGCCACTTTGAGATTGAGTGAAAGCTTTGAACCTATTTATAAGGAGAAAAATGAAAGAAAACTGCCCTGGGTTAAAAAAAAAAAAAAAAAAAAAAAAGTATAAAACATAGTTTTAGCTTGAAAAATATTATGAATCTATAATTCTTGGTTTGGGTTTAAGAGGTAAACTGCCTGTGGTAACTTCCCTTGCCCTTTGTTCAGCACCATCTAAGCCAAGGGAGGTGGAAATAGAGGCTTTAACATTTTCCCAACAGTTTAGCCTGTTCAACCTTTTTTTTCCCAGCAATTTAACCTTTTTTTTCAAGCACAGTTTTTCTGTGGTTCCAGGTACACTTTTGCTGGGGGCTGACCCAACCCAGGAGAGCTGTAATATCCAAAGAGCCCCATTAACTTACCTTGACATCTCATTTCCCTCTCTTTATGTGACTCTGTCACTCATGACCCCTCCTCTGCAGCTCAAGCCTCTGTCAGAACCCAGAATCTGCAATTACATTATAGTAGATATTAAACATGAGTCACTCCTGCCCACCCATTTTCTCACTGCAAGGAATACCAGTGGTCAGCTCAAACCTCCAGGATGACAAGTGAGTTTTGAAGCATCACTTCAAACTGGCAGAGTTTTCTCTTGCTGCAGGACAGCAGCAACTGCAGAAATGACAGTGAAATACAGAGAAGAGAAACAGCACAGCATAGGGTTTTATTTCTGTGCCACTTTTCCCCTTGCTGGTGCATCGGGAGGGTTTATTTGGATCCTGCTATCACATGTATCCTGTGTGGTTGTCCTGGGTTGAGGAGCCAGGGGTGTGTATTCTATTTAATCTCTTAAAAGCAGCTGGGAAGATGTTTTTCTTTATCTCTTGTAACTCAAGGGCGGGGAGAGGGCTGGATGCCTTCTGATAATGGGCCATTAGCACCTCCCCAAACTATACCCTCCCCAGTGCAGTACATCCACATTCCATCATCCTATTGTGAGATGCTCCACCCAGTGGGGGGAGCCAACCATTCCTACCTGGATAAAACTGAGACACAGGAACACGAAGGCATCTGGCTTCACCTGATTTCTGGGAGGAAGACTGGATCCCTTCTCATCATCCCTGGACCCTTTTGCTACAGGATCATCTCTACTTCATCAGAACCACATCTGCCACTCCAGGAGACTCACTTTTGGACTGCTTCCAACACCCTGACCAACAGGGTGTCAGGTTGTAGCTCTGACTCTGTCAGGGTTCTCCAAAATTGTTGTTTGTTTGCTGGTTTGGTTGGGTAGTTTTGTTTTCTACTACATTTGTATTGTTAATATTCCTAGTAAAGAACTGTTATTCCTATTCCCAAATCTTTGCCTGAAAGCCCTTAATTGCAAAATTATAATTTGGTGGGGGTGAGGGGTTTACATTCCCCATTCTAAGGGAAACTTTAGCTTTGCCTGGCTGATACCTGTCTTTCCAAACCAAGACAGTGGTTTTAAAGACTTTGCATATGCAGGGAGCCTGATTCCATGCAGGATGCAAACAAGTGGGAATTTCACCCAGCTGACACCACAGGGAGAACTGAGCCTGGGATTTGTGCTACAGCCAGGTGAGCTTGGAAGGGGATGTTGGATCCATGTGGATCCCTGTGAGGAATCCCCGGTGGCAGCAGCTGGGATGGTGTGGCACTGAGGCCACCTGACAAAATGACAAGCCCCAAAAACACCATCCCAAGGCAGCGATTCTCCACAGGTAGAGTCTCACAACCACCAGCCCAAGTTTCAGGTCACTCATAAATAGGGTCAAAAGTTGGACTTGATGATCCAGGATGGAAACTGGGCTTCCACTGCCGTGGTTTGGCCAAGGAGGATCCATCCCCTCATCCTCCCCCAGGAGAACAGGTCTCAGGGCACATGATTCACATTTCAGTCACACCAGGCTGCACATTTTCACATTAGAAATGAGAACTGTGGAAGAGGGTTTTAGTGCCATTATTTATTAGACAAGTTCCCTGGATTTTTATCATCCATAACTCATGCCTTGAATGGATTTGCCGCCAATTCCCCTAAGTCATGTACAGAAGGTCCTGGAGTGGAGTGTTTCTAAAATACCATTTTTTAAATTTCACATTTACATGCATTCCATCTGCACACCGAGAGCATTAAATATCATAAATGTGGAGTTAATGTCTCATTTTTAAAAATTATGTAGTTTTGTAATTACATTAAATGAGGGGATACTGACTTTTAGAAACTAAATTCCAAGTCTCTTTCTATTGCCAAAGCAGCCAGGAATATCTTTAAATAAGTTTATGCAATAGGGACCCTTTAATGATCCATCTGCTGAAAGTAGAAGGAAGAGGAAGAAGTGGTTGAATCATAGAGAATGAAACTTCAATTCACCACACATTAATAAAGGCTCAGCTATTGATAATCAGTGAGACATTAATGAAGGCTTGGAAAGTTATATCCATTTACACTTAGGAACAGGCTGCCAGGAATTTTCTCCAACGTGGAAAGAGACTTCCAGGTAGGAACAAAAAAATTCTTACACAAGTCAATCTTCCATGACTCCTGACCTGGAAACCAGTATAAAAGTCTCAGAATTTTGTTTTATTTCTCTGTGAATGATTTCATTTTTCAGAGTTTACCATTTCATACTCATTTTCACAAGCACAAAGACTGCATGGATACCTGAATCATGGAATCCCAGACTGGTTTGGGTTGGAAAGGAACCTTACAGCCCATCCAGTTCCACCCCTTGCCATGGGCAGGGACACATTTCATTAGCCTGGGTTGCTCCAAGCCCGGTCCAGCCTGGCCTTGGACATTCCAGGGATCCAGGGGCAGCCACAGCTGCTCTGGGCACCCTGTGCCAGGGCCTCCCCACCCTCACAGGGAACAATTCCTCACCAATATCCCATCTAAGCCTGCAGTGGGAAGCCATTCCCCCTTGTGCTGTCATCCCCTGGAAACCATCTTTCTCCAAGCTACATTTGACTGATTTTGCTCAGTTTCATTTTTTTTTTTTTTCTCTTGGTATCTGCAGGGGTTTATATCAAACCCTCAGTTTTAAATTGCTCAACTCTCCAAGTCTTTGGGAAAAGTCTGGGCACAGTGCAGGTATCTATGATTTAGCTAAAATCTGGTTATTGGGGTTAGCACAAGAGTAATTGTTGGGAGTCTGTGGATGACCTTACAGTCATTTCAAGGCTGGCACATAGGCTCCACTTTAATGGTGCAGCATAACTCTCATGCCGAGTTTATTCTCCGGGTTTAATATAATTCAACCTAGATGGCAACTACAGGGACTCTGTTCCCTCTCACTCGACAGAATAACCCTTCATTGCAAGGTAAGTGGGCTCTCAAATTTATGGGGAGATTTGCAAAGCAGTAGATTTTCCCCCGATTGCTTTCTGACTGAAATATATCCTCAGACCAAAAGGGGTTTGTGCCATTTAGCAGTGCTGCCACGGCAAAACAGCTTCTTTGGCTGGAACAGAAGTGGAGATAAGCAACTTTGAACGTGGAGCAGAGTTTGGTCATGCTTTAGGTTGTTTTACAACATCCTGTTTGGATTGAAGACTTTTCATATTTCATTGAATCACAGGATATCCTGAGTTGGAAGGACCAACCAGGATCATGGAGTCCAAGTCCTATCTCAGCACAGACACTCCAAAAATCCCACCCTGTGCATCCCTGAGAGCATTGTCCAAACTTTCCTGGAGCTCTGGCAGCCTTGGGGCCATGCCCATTCCTTGGAATATTTAGGAGAACCTCAGTTACAACTCCCTGAAGGTGGAGGACTTGGAAGAGGTGGTTAATTTTGGCAAGCAGCCTGACTTAATTAGGAGTAGCAGGTTTCTTAACATACACGTGGATTTTTGTACTTGTGTGCACGTGTGCATGGTCACAGGGACAGCCAGAAAAAAAGCATCATTCAGCTGAGCTGGTTTTCCTGTATTTGCCAGCTATCAACATTAAAGCCCTGGAAATTCATGGCTCTGCCAAAGGATTCTTATATTGCAGTCAATCTGTAGACAGATCCCTAAAATAGCCAACAAAAGAAGTAACACCCTAATCTGAATAATACCATAACCTGAGCAAAGGTATGGAGTTAAAACTGAAAAGTCTTTGACCTTCAGTTGGAAAAAAGGGCTGGATTTTATATGCTAGAGCTCAGGAAATCCCACTGTTTAATGGCTGCAGTCACTGAACTGACTGTAGAATCAGAGAATCTGGGAATGTGTTGAGTTGGAAGGGACCTTAAAGCCCATCCAGTCCCTTGCCATGGGCAGGGACACTTCCACCAGCCCAGGTTGCTCTATCAAAGCCCAGCACAAGCTTGGGGGGAGGCTGTTGTTGTGTGCACCTCCCTTTTCCCCATGTCCTCATCACCAGGCTCACTTTCCCAATTCCTCCTTTTTCCCTTCTCTTTCTCCTTGTGCTGCTGCACAACTGTAACAGCAATGGTACCTACAAAGGAAAAACCTGAAAAATACCCAAAATGTGGAGCTGTGGCTGTGAAAATGATGCTTTGCAGATGAAAGTAGTCCAGGTACCATCACTTGATACCACAGACAGATGTAAAAGCCCAATTAGAAGGCTCAGAAGAAGTTTGTTTCACTGCAGAGCAGAAGATGTGGAGCACAAAAGCAGAAGGGACTGGGCTTCAATAGTAAACAAAAGCAGTTTGAATTTTTTTTTTTGATGAAGGTGTTCTCAGTGAAGTTTTACAACCCCAAAATACTCTGGCATGTTGTACAAAGTGACGTGAAGGGTTTGATTTGTCAGGGCCTTACCTGCAATGTACTCCATAAAGATGCCTTTAAAAGAGTAAAAAAGTTTAAAAAAAAGAAAAAAGGTGATGGTTTCAGAGCCCATTTTGTAAGATGTTCAGAGTGTGAAGTCAGAAGCAGCAGCAGGCAGGTGCCACCTGAGGACAGACAGGAATGGACTCAAAGCCCTGAGTACAAAAGGGTTTTTCCACCGGTTTCAATGGAGCTGTCCCCAGCTGGCTCTGGTGGCTGATGATCTGCCCCTGGAACAGAGGCTTGTCCCACTTGGGATGCACTACATGCACAGTGTCTAATCCTTCCAAATGGCCCCAAACTCAAAGGCTGGTGCAGACAAAGGAGAGCCTTTTCTTGTCCCTTCTCTGAATCTCTGTAATTAAAGACCATCTCTAAACTGCTCTGTTTCCACTTGCTTGTGTTTCCTGACCTGGCTTCCCAAAAATGAGGGACTCACTTTTACCACAGCACTTGAGAGGTGTTAAGTTATTCATGCTTCAGGTTTTCTGAGGACAGCAGGCTCAGCACCTGGCAGAATCAGACCTGTATTTCCCTCAGAGCTATAGGGGGTTTGCATGGAGTTTTCAGCTCTGAGTAACAAAATAGGTCAGTTTAATGCTTTTGCTTAGTTTGCAAGACATAATCATCCCACCCCTCTCTTTATCTGATCAGACTGACAGCAAATCAGCAAATTATTATTATCCAGGTTACTTTATACTATTAGTGTGCCTCTCTGGATTTTTTCAGGTTGGTTTGTTTCTAAGTCAGGTTATTTCTTTAGAGGAAAGAATCTTCCACTTTACTTTCCTTCACCTGTGCAAGACTCCTCTCACAACACTATCACAATCCTTTGAAAAAGATGTGTTGATTTTAAGGTCCTGTGGAGCATAAGACACAAAACTTCCTTGAATTAATTTTTTTCATCAAATCACATTGGGTGTCTAGGGAAAAAAACCCACAAAATTCCACTTTTGGTGTAAATATTTTCTCTGAGGTTGAGTCTGCTGCTATCAGCAAGATATTCTAGTGGGTTTTTACTACAAAATGCAAGACCTTTCCTTTGGCTCTGTTAAAATACATATCATTTGCAGCAGCTCAGTCAACAGAAAAATGAAGGTTACATTTTTATCAACTATCTGTCAACCTTGCCTCCTTACTCTTTGCATTATGTATCTTTCAGTTCCCCCTCTACCAACCGGGTTCTCTCTTCCAAATAATTGATGAAGGCAATAAATTGCTGTCATGGGGTGAACCTTCCCTGAAAGCATTCCTCAGATTCTGGAGACCTTGGCCACACTTGTCCAGCTCCAGCTCATGAGCTGATTCTGGCACGTGCAGGGAAGTAAAAAAACACAGAATTTTTTTGTGAGGAAAACCTACCCAAAAGCTCTGCACTCACTCTAATGTGTAGTCTGGGTTTTTGCCATTCTCCTTTGTCCCCTTTAAGGAGTTTGGAAAAGTCATTTTTAGCTTCTGTGTTTTGGAGTCAGATACACTTTTGTATTAACAACTTTCTTGTTATTGTAAAATTTAGAAATGTTTACATCCTTTTCATAAGGAAGAGACTGTTGGTGGACTGTTGGGTTGTCCAGTGTGGTTGGAGAAGAAGATTTTCTTCCTCCAATCCATGGTCACTGCTGGAGCTGGATAAATGTTGATTCTGTAAATAAACCCTCCTCCTTTCTGCCTCGAACATCACAAGGTGTGGGTGTGAATTCTTTATGTCAAGAGCGACACTAATGATTTAGGAATTCTAGAACCTTCTGATAGATATTGGGCAGGGGTTTAGAGGGTGATAGTGACCCAAACAGGGCAGGAATTGGCTCATGTGGGGTGGGAACAGAGTGATGTGGGTAGAGCTCCATGGCTCCTAGTTGTATGTTGAATGTTATGTAAATGGTTACTTTAAAAGTGTTAAAGACTCTTAATAATACACTGGATGTTCTGTTGATGTTATGCATATTGTTATCTTTAATAGTTTGTACCCAGTTTGTAACCCAAGTCCCAGTTTTGTAAGCTCTTACTAGTTGCTGAGGGGTTTGGGCTCCCTGCCTGCTCTGTCTGCCTCTATTCCTGCTTCCTGCTCCCTGCCTGCCTTCCTGCTCCCTGCCGACCCCCTGCCTGCCGGTCAGGGAGAAACTGCCCCCCCTTATGGAAATTGCAGAGACCCCCATGAAGCCTTGCTTCATGTTTACTACAATTAACACCAAAAACCCCTAGCAACAACGAGCCAGCACATAATCCAGACCCATAAAGAATGCCACCTGGCTGGGAAGACATGAAGCTATCCTGGCCAGACATGAGCTATCTCACCTGCTCACCATAACCTAAAGACACTGAGAAAGAAAGACACCCCTGGACTAAACTGAGCCAAATTGAGTT
Source organism: Phylloscopus collybita (assembly GCA_027886175.1). NCBI lineage: Eukaryota > Metazoa > Chordata > Aves > Passeriformes > Phylloscopidae > Phylloscopus > Phylloscopus collybita. Next base: position 4,063,552 of record JAJNNQ010000065.1, on the reverse strand, counting down.
CCTGGGAGCTTTTGTAAGGCTGAGTTTCTGGCTCTGCAGCGTGAGCAGCAGAATCGACTCAGGCTTCCTTCTCGGCCGTGATTGAGGGAGCAGCAGCAGAGGTGTAGGCCATCCCTTGAGCTTTCCCCTTTTAATAAAGGCATTTAAGGAGTTAATAATCATTTCCTGCCATGTTTATTTATAACGAGAGCGCTTGGCCCAGGTCAGTGAGGTCTTGGCCAACCAGGCGAGTTTTAAAGCACTAAACAGGAAGAACCAGCCCCTTGTGGGGTTATCCCTACACAGACTTCAGATGTCAGGTGGGAGCCCAAGGCCACAGTGCAGGAGCTGGGCTGTATCCCAGGAATGGACACATCCAGCAGTGGGATGGGCATTCCTGTCCCCTGGGTCCCTGGTGCTGGTCCCAAATGGGGCAGGGGCAGGACTGGAGAGTGTGAAATCTGTGACTGTCCGAGGATAAAAGTCATTCAGCAGAAACCTTACCATAAAAGTCACAACCCACCTGCTCTGCCTATCCCGCTTGATAAATTATAAATTTAATGTTTCTGAGCAGTGTGGTTGTGTTCTTGGGGCTATCTCATCCCTAAATTCCCCTGAAACACCATCAGAGAGCATAACACAGCCCACTTCAAGCTCAAATATCCCCATCCCCAACAAGCCTGCCTTGGTTTGCTGCAGGACGTGTTTGGGGGTTTTGCTTTCTTCTTTGTTACATGCAGCTTCTTTCCTCCAACTGAGACTGTCTGACTAAAAAGCAAGGCAAAACAATAATCCCATAAACATTTCTTAAGCAATTCCAACAAGAAAGAGCCAAGTTAAAGCGTCTTTTAGGATTTTCAACTTCACTCAACTATGAATAACACTGACAATGCAAAGAAATTACCCAAGTGTAAAAGACATTTATCTGAGCAAGTAAATTACAATGGCACCGAGAGCAAACCCGCCTGCAACTCCAGTTGTCAAAATCCTTTTCTGCTTTTTCAGGGTTCCAGCATTAAAGCAGAAAAGCCAGAGTCAGGGAATAACTCAGGGCAGCACGTCTGTCTCCAGAAGCTTTTGTTGCAGCACTGCACAGGAAGAGAGATTGGGTTATTGATGGAAAAAGAAAAAAAAAATTTTGAGAAAAAAGTAGAATTAATCCAGAGAAGCCATTTGCATCCTCTACTGCCTGGTGACAGGGATGATCCTGTCTCTGTTGGCATTCCTGTGTCTGCCAGCGTAAAGTAATGATTTCACTGATTTCCATCAGATAATTCCAATGTTTAGAGGTAAAAATGTGTCAGACAGAGAAGCTTTCAGATTTCAGAGAAGAATTTTATGCTCTGAGAGCCACTTACCTCTATTAACTCCAAAAAGGCTGTAATTTTCGAGTGTCCTTTGTCCTTGTCTTCCAGTGTGAGAACAAAAAATGAGGTGCAATATCAAATGCTGCCTTTGTTAGATAAATGTCCCTGCATTGGCACTGTGACCTCCCCTCCCTGTATTACTCCACAAGGGACATTTAGGAGCTCTGCAAACCCAGGGCTGAGTTATCCAAGGTGTTACCTGCAGCGATTACCAAGGCTTTAAGGGCAAGTGCTCCATAATTCTCTGAGCTGGGAAAGGTGTTTCCAGGAGATAAAATGGCCCAGTTCAGAATATCAGAGGTTATCATGCAGCTGGAATTGTTTTTAATGCCTCACATTAGCAGCACCTGAAGGCTGCAACTGAGCATTTATTGATTTAAAGTAGTGCTGGCAGGGACTGGAGAGCCTTCTAACCCTCAATTTGCCAATAACCCCCTCCAGGCCCTTACAGCAGCCACCAGACCTTTGTGCTCCTATTTCTCCTCGAGCCCTTGGTGGAGTCATCAACTCAAAATTCATTGAGACAAGAGCTACTCATTATTTCTGCTTGTGGAGCATCCTGCACATGATGCCCTCAGTGTTTAGGGCCTCTATTTCCTGCTGCTGTATAAATAAATTTGAGGTTTCTCTCCATACCAGGCCTGCTGGTTGTTTTGTTGGGATTTTTATTTCTTTCCCAGGGAAAGAGTGGAAACAATTGCTGCAGACACAGTTGAGTCATTTTAGTCATCAAAAATCCCAGTCTGAAGTGGAATATTCATTTTAGAGATATTTTAACCTGCTGGTAAAGTCAATTGCAGTGAGTGGATGGCATTTTAACAGCATTTATTTCCTTCGAATTGAAATAATTTCTTAAGATAGGAAAGCCACGTGAATAGTTGCCATCTGCTTGGAGTCAACATCCCAGAGAATACATGGAGCCACAGGTGGATGCATAGAGATATTTGTTCTTTTTAGTCAGTGATCCTAATTTTTTCCATTTCCCATTTGACCTGTCTTGACTGGCAGCTAAAAATTTCAATTTAAACAACTGGCTGAGATTCATTTGCTACAAGTTATAAGTAGGAATAGTGTTCTGATTAGCAATGGAGCTCTCACCCTCTGAAGAATAAAGGGGAATCAGCTTTGAAGGAGGATATGAATATGTATCCAATACCAAAGCTTCAGACAAGGACCAGATTATTGATTGAAATTGCCTTTTGTTACTTAACACACTTTTAACAAGCTCTGCAGCTTAGAAAAGGGGACAAGCCTGTTCCAGGTGCTGGTGTGAGGCAGGCAGCAGACATTACACCTACTTTAGGCCTGGTTTATAACCTTGCCATTCCATTTATAAACATTTCCCCCCTCACCCATCATGCTGCTGATTTTAATACAGAAAATTCACCAGAACATTTTTGGTTTGAACACCACAGTATTTACAAAATAAGTGAAAGAGCCTGAAAGAGGTGACACCAGAGTTCATGAATTCTCTCTTTGTCTGAGCCATTAAGGTAGGAAAGGGCTTTTAAGATCACCAACAATAAGTGCAGCGCCAGCACCACATGCAGCATTAAACCATGTCCTCAAGTGCCACATCCACAAGTTTTTTGAACAGAGATGTTGATAATCATTGGGAATGAAGCTTCAATTCACCACACATCAATAAAGGCTCAGCTATTGATAATCAGTGAGACATTAATGAAGATTTGGAAAGTTATATCCATTTACACTTAAGAACAGGACTCCAGGAATTCTCTCCAACATGGAAAGAGACTTCCAGGCAGGAAGGAAAAATTTCTTACACAAGTCAATCTTTCATGGCTCCTGACCTGGAAACCAGTCTAAAAGTCTCAGAAAGTTGTTTTCTTTGTCTGTGAATGATTTCATTTTTCAGAGTTTACCATTTCATACTCATTTTCACAAGCACTGCATGGATACCTGAATCATGGAATCACAGAATCATGGAATGGTTTGGACTGGGAGAGACATTAAAGATCTTCCACTGCCACCCCCTGCCATGGGCAGGGAGAACTTCCACTAGCACAGGTTCTCCAAGCCCTGTCCAATCTGGCCTTGGACATTTTCAGGGGTCCAGGGGCAGCCACAGCTTCTCTGGGCACCCTGTGCCAGGGCCTCCCCACCCTGACAGGGAACAATTCCTCACTAATATCCCATCCCATCCTGGCAGTGGGAAGCCATTCCCTGTGTCCTGTCACTCCACCCCTTGCAAGCAGCCTCTCTCCATGTTTTCTGTTACACCCTTCAGGCACTGGAAGACTACAGTTATGTCACATTGGAGCTTCTCTCCAGGCTGAACAATCCCAACTCTCCCAGCCTTTCCATCCCTCTGATCACCTTAGAGCCTCCTCTGGACTTTCTTCTTTTGGGTCCTTCCAGCTCAAGATACTCAGTCTGCTCTGTGATTTTCTGATCACATGAATGAATCCATGGATATCAAAAAGCTGCATGGAATTACATCTGAATGGTGACACTGGATACATTTTCATCGGGATTATTGAGAGACATGTTAAAAGGGTGATCTATTGCTCTTACCTTCATCAGTCTCTGAGAGTATGAGAACGTCTTCACATCATTCCTCAGAGGTCCCAAGATCTCTAGGTACAACACCTTTTATAGATTTATTAGCCAATAAACTACTGCCACAAGCTTTGTTAGCGTCTTTACACCAATTGCTAATTATTTTATTTTACACGTTTGCAGCAGTGTGGGTTTTCTTAACCAATCGTATAATGACACACAGACCTACAGAACCACACCTTAGAACTTCTTACTACCTTTGTAACAAATTCTCTAGCCAAACTTTTCTGCTCTGAAACTTTCCACTACCCAGCTTACCAAGTTTCTGCTTAAACTACAAATTCACGTTCTTGCTTCCATTCTAAATCTGGAAGCCTCTTCCAAGGTCTTCAATCAAACCCTGCATTCATTTCTGTGTCTGGGACTGCATGCACAAGGCTTTGAGAGCTTTCTGTGCCTTGATTTCCCACACATTTTCCCATCCAAATATAATTTCGTCCCACTAAAAAACATTTATTAACGTGGACATTAAGAGGATCTAATTGAAGTGGCTGTCAAAGGCAATCCTGGAGGATGAAGACTGATACTGACTAAACCTTATTATGCAAACTGGTTGTGTTCCTGTTGGAGCTGGCAAAGCTCCAGCTCACCCCCTGCCATGGGTTGTGGAGCCAGGGGTGTGTATTCCATTTCATTTGTTAAAAGCAGTTGGGGAGATGTTCATCTTTTGTAACTCTGGGGGGAGAGCAGCCTTCTGATAATGGGCCAGCTGATAAACCAGGTAGGGCAGTGTTTCTTATCTCTGTCACCCCCGTCCTCCCTCCAGGGGGATATTTTTCTGCTAGTGGGCCATTAACACCTCCCCAAACTATACCCCCCCCAAAGCAGTACATCCACATTCCATCATCCTATTGTGAGATGCTCCACTCAGTGGGGGGAGCCAACCCCCCTAAATCCTACCTGGATAAAACTGAGACGCAGGAACACGAAAGCGTTTAGCTTCTCACCCGATTCCCAGAGGAAGGCTGGACCCCTTCTCATCATCACTGGATTCCTCCTCGCCATCCCTGGACCCTTGTTCTACAGGATCATCCCTACTCCACCAGAACCACATCTGCCACTCCAGGAGGACTCACTTTTGGACTGCTTCCAACACCCTGACCAACAGGCTGTCAGGTTGTAGCTCTGACTCCGTCAGGGTTTTCCAGGATTGCTTGTTTATTTGTGTGCTTGTTTGGTTGGGTGGTTTTGCTTTCTACTACATTTGTATTGTTAATATTCCTGGTAAAGAACTGTTATTCCTATTCCCAAATCTTTGCCTGAAAGCCCTTAATTGCAAAATTATAACTTGGCAGGGGGTGAGGGGTTTACATTCTCCATTCTAAGGGAAACTCCAGCTTTCCCTGGCAGATACCTGTCTTTCCAAACCAAGACACCCCCAAAGCAAAGAAACCACGCAGGGATCTGTTGGAATAAGGCTGGGGACAGCCAAACTGAGCTGTCCTGGGCACAGTGCTTGCTCTGCTCAAATCCACAGCCCCTCATCCAGCAGTTTTCATAACACCCTCCCTGCTCCCCAACTCCTGGGCCCCAGCCATTTATCCCAACACCTGCACCCAGGTGCAGACACGGCCCTACCTGAGCAGACAGCGCTCAATACTCGTTATGTCCTCTCCACTGTTTGCCATTTGTTGTTTTAATTATCTCTGGCTAGAATCATTCCAGCTGGCTGGCCGGGGAGCAGGCAAGGCCCTGAGGAGAAGGAGGCATGTTTGGAATGACAAACACTCCAGGAAGGCAGAGGCTGGTGTGGTGAACGCTGCAAAAACACCCACATCTATAAAGAAAGCCCCAAAACAGCACCCGAAATGTGTGAGAATCATTTGACAAACTAGCACAGAATAGTTAATACCTTTAATAGTTATTCTGAGCCTAATTTAGCAAAACAAACAAAAAATTGAGAGAGGTTGGGTACTTAGTTCTTTTTACAATTGTGAAATATTCAGACAAAAGGTTACCAAGCACTTTGAACACTGCCAGAGTCAGCTTTTCACCTAAGAGCACCACAGAATCATCTGATTTACCTGCTTTTCCTCCCTCCCAATTTTTACTGCTTTGAAGATTTTTAAACTCTCTGTATACAGAGAAAACAAGTTTTTCTGTTTTGTTTTTTTTGGGGGGAGGTGTTTTCGTTGGTTGGGTTACAGGTTTTTTGCACTAAATTTTTAATTAGTTGCTCTTGTTTTCTCAAAAATAATATAAAAATAAATAATATCACCACTGTTTCTCACAGCACTGCTGGACTGTTGCTCCTGGGACATTCAGAGCCAGACTAATGGCTCAAACATAGCATCTAATTTTAGTTCAGCCACAGAATTGCAAGCACCCAAGTTATTAAATCATGGAAGAGGTGTCCTGAAAGAAGTGGCAGGGTGTGAAAGCACTCATCACTGTCACAGCCAAAACAGCCAGCTCAGGTTACTTGGTCTGATCTAGAAATCCAGCTTTGCCCTCCCTTTCTTCCACCAGCAGCAAAAGGATGGAGCAGAGCTGCCTGAGGTTTGTCCTTTTCCATCCCTCCAGTAATTGGCTTACCTGGAGCTGGAAGTGCTACATTAGGCACTGTCACACAATTGATCCTGTAGGTTCCTCACTGTTATTTAATAAGATTTTTTTTTTCTTGGAGGAGATGAAGATTGAAGCCTGTTTGGTGCCAGCACACAGACACTGTCATGTAAACATCATAAATTAGAGCTCTCTCTTTTCTTTGAGGACTGAAAAGAAAGGGCTCACGGCTGTTTGCACAGGCAATTATAGAAAAACAGGGATTTATTCAAACGGGGTCTTACAGGTAAATCCAAAAGTATATATCCAGCCAGACCATTTGCCTGATAAATGCATCCATCTTCTTATGTGCCTCTTTTCCTGATGTGGGCTGAACAACTCTTGTGCCTGAGCACATCATCAGTAACCTTGAAAACTAAAAGTCAATATCTGGATAAAAATCCTTGCACCAAGACACGGGAAAACTTCAAGCTGGAAATCTCAGCAGGGACACCTGCTAGCTGATGACTGGGCATGTTTGACATGTTGTTATTTAAATAGGATTAAGCATCCAGAGCAAATGGAGGGGGGGGGGGCGTGTTTTAAAGTTCCCTTCAGCAGGAAAATTCCTCACTACTTCCCCAGCCCTTTGATCATCCCAGTGCCTGGGCTGACTGCTGCAGATCAGCTCCTGCAGCCCAAAAAGCGCTTTAACAAGACAACTCAGGGGGGACAAGGGTACAGAGTGGAGTTTCCTGTCACTTGGCAAAGCAAGTGCAAATTGCCTTGGCAGGACCAGCTGCTGAGATAGCAATTTGTCTCTGTCAGGGGAAGAGCACATGGGTGGAAGCACTGCTAATACAGTGTGCCTTTGAAATAAATCACTTTATGCATACACGGATCATGTTGTGAGGCTTTTCTTTGGGGGTGATGCTTCTCCGAGGGCAGTGAAGTAATAGAAAGTTTGCACCCATGTGGAGTTGGGGGTTGTTTGCCCCATCAATCAGCTGACAGTGCAAAGGAGATGTGCTAATAAAGCCTTCACTTGCACAGGCAACTGCAGTGTTCTGTGTCTCACCAGGATAGGGAGAACACTGTCCTGATGGATGGAAAAAAAAACCCCAAGCAGATCTGGGGAGGCAGGAGGCTGAGGCTGTAACTCGGCCTGACAGGGATGCTCTGCTTGACCTCCTGGGGCTCTGCCAGCCAAGACATTTTCCAGCTGAGCAACCTTCCCATGAAAAACAGCAATTCAAGGGAAGAACAGCACTCTGAGCACTTTGTAGCAGTGTGTTGAGTACATCAAGACATCTGACAGCACAAGGTAGAGATGTTTTTATCGGGGAATCTGTTATTCCTCCCGTGAAGGAACAGCTCAGGGTGGAGAAGGAACTCCTGTTTCTGCATTCCTGCAGGTCCACAGGTTCAGCAGCATCCCTACCTATTGACTTGTGGGTTGCAGTACCTCAAATCTGGGATCTGCTCTCCTTCTGGCATTTTGGACCAAAGCCTGGGCTCTGGTTGTCCTCCTGCCTGCACAGCATGCTCGGCGTAAGGCTGGAGTTTGTGATGCTGCTCTGGAAGCATCTCTCGTGTCCCTCTGCCTCTGAAGCCAAGAGCCTGGGGCACCAGGGCTCCAGTTCTGCAGGGACACAGGAATGTGACAACAAAAAGAGGTCTGGCATAACTTCCCTACTCCTAGAACTGCACAGTGAGGCCATCTCCAGGGAGCAACACCCGAGACCTTTGGGAAAACACAGAAGGGTCAACAGATAAATCCTTTTAATTAAAGGTAGTAAGGTAAGGTTTCACTCTTGAAAAGAACAGTAATAATAATGAACTTTTTGATTTTGGAATTGATAGTTCTATTGGTCAGATGGCAAAATCTCAGATGAAATAATTGACAGATATTATTCATTACGGGCAGATTAGAGAAAGAACTGATACCATGGGCAGATTGCTGTTGTTATTACAGGAGTTTTTCCCTAAATAAATTTTGATTAGTGCTGTTAACATGTTCACAGCCCACACACAGGGAGAGATTCTCTTATTCCACTTCATTCTGCTGTGCTGATATTCACAGCTTTTGTTTATCAGCAGCTGTACTATTACCAGCCCTAACATGCTCCAGTAGCCTCCGTGATCTGAGAGCACAGGAAAAATAAACCTTGGGAATGACAATGCTGGCAGCTGAGTGGAACAAAGCCCACAAGCTGGGCTTTAAAATGGCAATCAATATTAACTTCCATCATGCTTTAGAAACAAGATGGATTTGACAAATTGCATCAAACCATACCTCCAATCGACTTTTGTAAAGGAATGTTTCTCCTATATTACATTTATGTTTCTAGAGGTTATTGAAGTTGTTTAATAATGTTTTCATGCCATCAGAGAATTTGTTATTACAACTGAATATTTTATTTTTTGTGCTCAGAAAAAGGAATTCAGTGAAAATAACCCAAAGATATTGAAAAGATATTCCAAAAGGCTCAGTAACTTGTAAGTAACCAGGAAACATCAACACATTGTTTGCTGCCATCACAGATCTTATTAATTTATTATCCAGGCAAAACTCTCCTTCATCAAGATAGGAACATGGAAATTTATGCATTTACACATTCACTAAGTATGGATTATTAATTGTACAATTACTAATTATTTTTTCATAGTAGCATACACAATACAGGGTCAGCAAAGACCAGGCCAGAGCCCTCCTCCAAAAATCTGAACTAGAGTTTCTCTTTTCTTCACCAGTTTAGTGACCACTTTCCACTAGTGGATGTTGTCCAGGGATTTAGAATGAGATGATTTTTAAGGTCCCTTCCAACCCAAACTATTCCATGACTCTGTGACTCTGTGATTCACATATATCTGAGCACTCCTATTCCCAGAAAAAGGACTTTCTGAAAAGCCCACCTGGGAATGTTATTTAAGTGAAACCATCTATGAGCAAACTTTACAGAAAGAGAAGCTGTATGGCAAAATTGGGGAGAAAAAAAGTGAAAATATGTGTGATTTTTGGACATACAAAGAGGTGTGTTGCAGGAAAAGAAATATGGAAAGATTTAGGAAGGCTTTCAAACCCTGCATATCTGCTGTATTCCTCTTGGATATATGGGTTTTGGTCTTTAAAACATCCAGCAACTGAGATTATGTAACCTTTGTAGAAAATAAATTCCAACACACATTTCAAACTACTAGAAATTTTATAATAAGCCTAAATTAGCTGTATGATTAGATTAAATGTGCTGCCATCCAAGCCAACTCGCTTTTTTGCTCTGACATGGGGAGGAAACTGCTCAGCAGCCACAGACATGTTGGGAGGCTAGGCCATCGTGTTTCCCTTCTGTCTTTTCCCCTCTAAAGTTAACCCACACAATTACTTCAGTCTTTTCTTCTGGGTCATGGTTTCTAAAGCTTGACTCTTGTCCTCTGCCTCTGGACTCTCCCTGATTTTGGTCTCATTTCCTGAAGGTTGGTGCTCAGCCACTGTCATTAAAGGCAGCAAACTTATTCCACTTCTGAACCTTTCTCCTGTTTCACCATCCACTTCTCATGTTTGCCTTTTTCCAAAAGCCTGACCAACTGGAATTCCCAGCTCCTTTCCTGAGGAACTGTTGCTAGTGAGTGACTGCTGGCAAAGGATAGACCTTTGCAGTGTCCTTACTGGATGTCCTCAGAGCCTAGCTGGACTGGAAACTTCTTCCCATTAAAGCCTGAGCAAAATTTCACAAGGAAAATCAAGTGTGCCGATTGGAAGAGGAACATTTCATTGATTGCATGTCTGCAATAATCATTTCAGTTATGGAGAAAATGATCTATGACACACCAAACAACACTTGTCTATAAAGAGACCAGCCACACGAACTTCATTAATGGGCCTGCATAAAAATTGATATGGTTTGATAATATTGCTCTAATCCACCTCCCGAGCCTATTACACAGATTGGGTCGAACTTCTCATTGCCATGCACGGCCTGCAGTCCTCCACATCAATGGGAAAAAGCCCCACCAGGGTCCCAACAAATTGAAATGGCCCATAAGTCATATTGAACCAACAGAGCCGATTTCATTGGGCAGATGTCAAAGAAAAATCAGTGCTGGACTGCTCTGCCCTTCAAACTCAATGAGGCAGTCTTGACTTTTAACTGTTTGCAAAGGTGGATGCCAAAACACCAGAATGTGAAGTAGCAATGTTAATGCAGGGACCAGAGAGAAGGCATAAGAAAAGCTACAGCACAAAAATGGGATTTACAGCCAAGCCTGAGGCAGCTAAATGCAAACTGGCTTCAAGGAAAAAGAGTGTGAGTGTAGGATATTCACACCATACTCTGCACAAATCCCACACTCCTGAGGTTTTCCTCCTAAGGTCAGGCCTAGACCTAGATTTACAAATGGACAGATTTAGAAGCAGGTCCTAGAATCATGGAATCACAGAACAGTTAAGGTTGGAAAAGCCTTCCAAGATCATTGAGTCCAAACATTTACCCAGCAGTGCCAAATTCATCAGTAATCTGGATCCTAAACCACCACACTCACATGTTTTTTGGGATGGTGATACCACCACTGCCTTGGGGGGCCTGTGCCAGTGCTTAACAATTGTCTTTGTGAAGAAACTTTTCCAGTCTCCAACCTGAACCTCCCCTGGTACAAACCAAGGCTGTTTTGTCTTATCCTGTCCCTGTTCCCTGGGAGCAGAGCCCGACCCCCCTGGCTGTCCCCTCCTGTCAGGGAGCTCTGCAGAGCCACAAGGTCCCCCTGAGCCGTCTTTTCTCCAGGCTGAGCCCCTTTCCCAGCTCCCTGAGCCACCCCTGGTGCTCCAGCCCCTTCCCCAGCTCTGTTCCCTTCCCTGGACATGTCCCTCAATGTCCTTTTGGTGCTGTCCTGCTGAGGAGGGAGCAGGAGAGGTGCTGCAGGTGCCACGAGGTGGAACGAGGGCGGTGGATGGGGTAAGAAACCACAGTGAACTTGCACAAATAGCCTGAAATTGGCCAGTTTGGGGGCTTTTGCATATTTTGTGAACTTCACCCTTGAAAGCTGAGCAGATCCTGTCCTTTGGCTCCCGGTGACAACAGCAGCACTGGCAGCAATGACCTGCTGTTTAAAGCAGGGACAAGGGCTCAGCTCACTCCTGGCTGGGAACGGCTTTGGCATCGCACAGACAGGCTCCAAGTGTCCTTATTTACAGACCTCCACCTGTCCCCCTGCAATTCCTGGCTCCAGCTGCAGCATGTACCTCCAGCAATTTTGTCACCTGCCAGCCCAGAGCCATCCCCCCCTAAAAATGCCATATTAATAAGCAGTGGGCTGCGGCGGGCCAGAACGTGTGTGGAGCCAGGTGAGAACACCTCCTGTTCCTCTCCCTGCCTTCACCAGGCACAGCCACTCCTGCAAGGGCTCGGGAAAATGCAGAGAGGGGAAGAGCTGGCTGAGCCCCAAAAAACGGAGATTTGACATCTTTTATTCCTTCAGGAGAGAGGCAGAAAGCTGCAGAAAGAAATAGCGGGCAGGCTTTTTGTTTCAGAGCCCTTCCCACCTCTCTGTATTTTCCTGAGCCTTTCCCATCTCTCTTTTGAGTGCAAGGAAAAAGGCTACAAAAACTGAATAAATCATATACTGCTGTAATTATTATCATCCTTGCACTGAAAAAGGTGGAACAGGCTTTGTTCACGAGGGATGTATTCTCTATTTATTTTGCTTCCCTTTTCCACTTAAATCCTCTCTTTTTCTCTATCTCTCAGAACAGAACCTGGATTGCTTTTATCAATATTATTTTTGTCCAAATTCTTACCTTTTTTTTCTTCTTGTTAATCATAATGTGTTTTTTTTTTTTTCTCAATTAGAATGAAATAACACTGGTGGCAACCATTACAGGCAAAGATCCCTCTGGATATCTTAGGGATGTTTCTCTTACATTCCATAGTTGTTCTTGTTTTACTGTTTCGCTTTATCAGAGTCATAAAATGTGATATAAAATCTTTAGACAGCCATGGATGTTAAATTCTGAACTCATCTAATTTCCTCCCTTCCTGTACCCCATCCCTCCAGAAACACTATCCACAAAACTCGTAGAAAAATCCCCCAGTATTTGATCTCCCAAATGCTCCCTGACTCTCATCCTGTTCCAGACTTCCCCCTGAGCAAATGTGCAGGGCCCCCACTGCTCCCCCTTCCCATTTCTCTCCGTGGGGACTCCCCCTACATCCATGGTGTGAGCTCTGTGTCATGTCCCATCCCATTTGAGCCTCCTATCTCAGCTGAGAGGCAAAGTGGAATTCAGCACTGCTGTCAGTGCATAGAGAGGACAGGATTTGATAGCAGGTGCTCTGCCACACCAAGGACACCAGTTTTTAATCCCAGAGCACCCACCTCCTCTCTTTGTGCTGCAGACACAAACACTGACTGCCTCAGGTAAAAGGTTGCTCTGGAGTTTTTCCTTTCTGCCCTGGGATGTCTTGCCTTTCTGTTTTGCTCACCCCCCCACAGAGGTGAGACCCCCCTGATTTACGTGACATGTGCTTCAGCAGCTGCATTTTCTGCTCTTCCCACATTTCTGGCTATTTGCTTGAAGGCTAGCAAAAGTGGGAAGCAGCAAGGAGTTACTTTCACAGCCTGGAGCACACTGTTGTCCTGGTGTGGCCCTGAAGTTTTTTTTAGAGTGAGTTTCAGAACTTGTTCAGGCACTTGGAGACACTGGGTTGGCCTGCTGAAGTTCAGGTCAAGACAGGATTAGGTCCTCAAGTTGTAAAGTTCCTCAGCCTCAGCCCAAAGTGGTTACCTGGTGAAACTCAGAGCAACGAGACCATTTAATTAACCTGAAATCTCCCACTGGCACAAAATTAAAGCTCTTTTGCCAGAATCATTAGTAATTTGCAAGCTCTGTTCGGCAGGAGAGTAACAGATCCTGGATCAAAGGTGCCCTTTGCAGGAAATGACAGCCCCTGCGCCGGAGAGGAGAGGCACTCTGGAATTCACCTGACCAAGCAGAGCAATTTGGAATCTGTCATGCTCCAAAGTCTGCTACCCTCACTGCCACTGCACAGAACGTGCTGCAGGAGGAAGATGCTGCTCTGCCATCCTGCTCTCCCCCAAACCTGACATACAGCTTGGTTTGAGATGTGGACACATTCTGACCCCATACACAGGCAGTGGCAGGGAGCAGAGGAAGCAGATCCCTCACTATTTTCCTTCTCCAGTCATGCCCCAAAATTGGAAAAGCAATTATGCTTTGCATATATAATTTGTCCTGGAATCACAGGGTACTTTGGGCTGGAAGGGACCTTAAAGCTCTTCTCATTCCACCCCTTGCCAAGGGCAGGGACAACTTCCACTCTCCCAGGTTGCTCCAAGCCCCATCCAGCCTGGCCAAATATTGCACTTGGGCAGTTTTCATTTTTCTTTATTAAGAGACATACAGTTAAACAATTAACATATCAGATAATTGCACACTTTATGCATTTGAATAGCCCTTTTTTCACCACATTGCTTGGAAAAGAAAAGGAAAAATTTCTTCGCTGAAAGACTGGTTTAGCACTGGAATAGGGAAATGTCACCTCCCTGCCCAGGGAAGGGTCCCCATCCCTGGAGGGATTTAACAGCTGTGTAGATGAAGCATTTGGGGTCATGGGTGAGCAGTGGCCTTGACAGTGATGGGGAAACAGTTGGATCTGATGATCTCAGAGGGGTTTTCCAAATTAAATGGGTCTGTGATTCCTTGTTCCATCAAGCTTTTCTACAGGACTGAGAGCAACACTCAAAGCAGAGCCGAGGTGTCCCAGGCAGTCTGCTGGGAACAGCAAAGGTGACATCACAGGATGGGTTATCCCAGCAGCCCCACTGCTGGCCACCTCCCAGCAAACAGAACAGCATTAATGCCACTTAAAAAGTTATGTTTGGAGACTCTCAAAGAGTAAAGCTTGACAAATGCAAGCCACGCTTTTTATTTTCACAGGAAAATGTAACGTTCCCTTTTATCTCCCATAAAAATGAAAACCCATTCAAAGTGCTGGCACCCTCTGCGGGAGGAGAAGTCCTTTCTGGGGGTAAATTTCTAAATTTAGGGAGCAAAAAGATTTCTGGGGACTCAAGCCAGAACAATCAGGAGCCCTCTGTGACGATGCCTTGCACTGTGCACTGGTCCCACATTTTGTTGTACAAATTCCTTCAAAAAGAGGAAAAGGATATAATGGTCATAAAGCTTTTCTCTTCTGATCATTGAGTGTCAGCTGCCATGGCAAGGAAAACTCCAGCACAGTTTAAAAGGGAGCACACACAGATTAAAAAAAACAAGTGCACGGATTTATATCTGTGTGTTCCTGCAATGTAGCACAGCTGAGATGAGGACGAGATGGAAGGATCAAAAAAATGGCAAAACTGGAAATCATTGTGAAGAACTTTCCCAGAGTATCTTGAAGTAATAGATGAGATAAATGAGCCTCTTTGAAACCTGTAGTTTCTTTAAGCATCTTGTCAAGACAAGTAGAGATGAGGCTGGGCTGCCAAAAGACAATGTTTGCCCTGTACCTTTACAAGGACCGGGAACTCCCAGTTAAGCAGAGCTAAAGATAATTGAATTAAAAACCTATAGAAATGTCAGATCTGTAATTTGAAATGGAAAAAAATGGTCTGTTCTAAAGATGATTCACTCAGGTTTTTTTTTTTTTTGGTCATATGGAGAATTTTAAGTGGAAAGCAGCCCGTGTTCCTGCTTGTGACAGCTCGCTGCTAGGAGAGCATTTTCACATTTCCACAGACTGGATGTGGCTGCCACAGCTCCTGACTCCAGGACATTGTCACTGTCAGGTTGGATCAGATCTCCACAGCCCTGCTGGATCCACAGGTGGATCACGACTGGGATATCCACCTGCCTGCTCAGCTGGAACATCCAGGTGACACAGAGAGCTGTCTACTAACAAGTGATTTCATCTTTGGGGCTTAGTCTAAAATAAATTTTTAACTGGTTTGAGGGGTTTTTTCCCTGAATTTCTTAATTTAAAACAATAATTAATAAAAATTCTAGCTCAGTACTCAGCCCAGTTTTCTCAAGGATCACAGAGTAACTCAGGCTGGAAGGGATCTCAGGAGGTTTGTGGTGCAGGATGCTGCTGCCTGGGCACTGTGCTCTCCCCTGCTCTTCCCCCCAGAGCTCCCCTGGCCAAGCAGGCCCAGCCCAGGACAGGGCTTTGCACCCATGAGGACTTTGCTGTTGCAGTTTGAATGGCTCACAAGGGTCCCCCTTGTAAGATGCTGAACCCCAAATTCCCCCAGGCACAGCCTCCAACTCCTCCTGGCCTCATGCAGATTGGCTAAAAATGTTCACACTCCATCCCAGTGCGGCCACCTGGGTGTGACAACACCCTCAGGACATGCTCTAGACCACGTTCACCCCAAAACCAAGCCTTAGCTCACCCTCCATGCCTTTCATGAGCAGGGAAAGCAAGTCCTCTGGCATTTCTGGGGTGCTCTCAAGCCCATCCATCCCTGTCCTACAGAGCTTTCCTGTCCCAAAGCTGCACTTTGGGTGTTTTGAAACAGCAGTGCAGTGACAGCCAACACAATTCCCCCGTGTGGCTCAGCCACTTGCACCTCACAGAGCAGACACAGCTGGAGCAGAGGAGGGACCTGCACCAGCTTTCCCAGGGCTCCATTAGTGCTGTAATTATCCAATTATCCATCCACTCAGCTCGGTACCCATCATAAGCACCAGTGCAGTGTTTCAGCTGTGAGGCAGAAATCTTCCCTTCCCAACCACCACTGGAAACAAGTAATGCTTATCTGGTTTTTTTTTTTTTTTAACACTGACACTTCTTTCAGAAAAAAAAAAAACCCAAAAAAAACCCTTGAGTTCTAATACAATGAAAGTTTTCTCAGAGAATATATTTCACCTCTAGCACAGCTATCAAAAAAATCTATTTTGTTTCAGGTAGAATATAAGAGGTTTTTACTTATTTAGATCAGAAATTACTTCCCTGGGCATTTTTATACATTAATTTTGTCTTCAAATCTCCTTCTTCCTACTGCCTGCCCACCACTGGAGTGGTCTGAGAGTCATTCCACATCACCAATTATAATCTTGCCAGTTCTCACAATGCTCTGTCCTATAAATTCAGCAGCCTAAGGGATGATGCACTTTCCAAAAGAAAACATCTGTCTTCAGTCTCTTCTCCCTCTGCCCTTTCTCTGTTCCTTTTTCAATGTCATTGCAATTACAAAATTGCAAGGGCCGGGTTGGACAGGGTTTGGAGCAACCTGGGATAGTGGAAGGTGTCCCTGCCCATGGCAGGGAGTGGCACTGGGCAGGTTTTAAGGTCCCTTCCAACCCAAACCATCCTGGGATTATTTTCCAGCAAGGCACAACAAGCCTCCTTTTAACTCAAGTATAATTAAACAGCTCATTT
Organism: Phylloscopus collybita; assembly: GCA_027886175.1. NCBI lineage: Eukaryota > Metazoa > Chordata > Aves > Passeriformes > Phylloscopidae > Phylloscopus > Phylloscopus collybita. The sequence goes on along the minus strand of JAJNNQ010000065.1, from coordinate 4,046,745 downwards.
TTTATCTAACTTTTTTAATAGGTGACAGTCTTTGCGCTGAAGGGAGGATCCAACAAGCCCAAAAATACCAGGTTGCTATTTTTTTTAATGGGAAAAGATGAATATTATGTCTTTGGAGCACTCTACATACAGCCATAGGAGTTATATTTATTCATGCTGCCGCCCCAACATGGGGACATGAAATTAGTACAAGAGATAAAAAAGGATGCTTTTATGCATATGTTATGAAATTTATGTATGCACCTTTGCTCACATTGTTCCAAAGGGAGAATTTTTCACAGTAGGCATCAGTTGCTTAATTAGCACAGAATAATTAAAACTCACTGCAGGGAAAATTCCATAACCCCACAGCAATTATATGGGGAGAGTTCGTGGTTACTGCATCAACACTGCAAAAATAACTTCTAGGTAGGTTACCAAAAAATACCAGCTATTCAAAAGTGCCTTGGAAGAGAAAGACTCCTTGAGCTACTGAGAAAATTAAACCAGGAAAAAACTCAAGTATCTAATAGCCATCAGTGAGGTCCAATCAAGCAGTGTATTAACTGCTTTCACTTCATTTTTCAGACTCAGTTCTTCTATTGATTTATGTAGATCCCTGAACCTTGAGAAATACATTTGGTATAATTAGACAGCAATAGCAACTCCAGACTTCATTAATAATCATGAAAGAGTTCATTTGCTACCAATAGGAACTCATTTACAGTGCATTGTTTTTTTAGTGCTCATAAACAAACATCTATCAATGTTCAGCGTATCTTAGGGTTTTAAAAAAATGATTTAATGACCTTGCCTGGTCTAGGAAAAGTCAAAATTCTCCACAGGAAAATGTTTTTACCATCAGAATGGTTGAGAGAAAGTGTCTGTCAACACCAACGACAAATCTTAATTAGACTGGGTTTGGTGAAATTTAAAGATCAGGGCCACTCATGGATTTCATTTTGCACTTCCCATTTTATTTTGATACCAATATTCTGTTACAAGATCTCTTTTCATTTTGTTTCACCCTTAGTACTCCCTTTTTTACTGCACCAAACCCTTTTTTCCTGGGTTTCTCTTGGGGGTAAGGGGCTAATGGGATCCTGGGGAAAGTATTCCCAGCAGGTCAGGGAGGGAAACTGCCCCTCTGCCCATCCCTTGAGACACCTTTGGGGTGATCCTGTCCCTCTGCTCAGCTCTGGAGGCACCTCTGGGCTGCTGTGTCCAGCTCTGGATCTCCAGCACAGCAGGGACAGGGAGCTCCTGGAGCTGGGGAAGGGCCTGGAGCATCTCTGTGCCCAGGAAAGGCTGAGGGAGCTGGGGCTGCTCAGCCTGGAGAGGAGCCCCAGCTGAGAGGGGCCCTCAGCCCTGGGTGTCCCTGGGTGTTCCTGTCAGTCCCTGGGTGTCACTGGGTGTCCCTGTGTGCAGGGAGGTCTCCAAGCAGGGTCCAGGCCAATTTTGTGGGCTAGACACAAAAAACCCCAAACTTTTCTTCTTATCTTACTTTATCTCTAGAAAAATATTGATAACCTCTCAATATGTTTGGGCTTGATGTTCTCCATGGGCCACAAAGCTTTCACAGGTATCTTTTCCAGTGAAGGAGTTGCTGCATGGAATTGGAGTGACTTTGGGAGAGCCTTCAGGAAAACAATGGGAAGTTCTTGGATCTCCTGCACTGCCTGTGCCTGCTGAGTCCATAGGCAGATAAGTGTGGAAGTGGCACAGAACATTCCCACTATTGGAGGTTTTTGACAGCAAATAAATGTTTGATGGAAATCAGGAAACATGTTCCAGCTTTGAGTTGGTCTTAGGAGCATGGAAAGGAGGGGGAAACCAAAAGAGAAGGCAAAGGAGGAGTTAAACAGGAATACTGTCAGTGTGCTGCAGTCATGAAGCCACATGGAAGCTGTTTGTGTTTATTCTGCCCAACTGTGCCAGCAGAAGGTGGGAAAAGAGGGCCCAGGGGAGGTTTATGTGAAACAATCAATAGAGCATTCAACTAATTTCTCCCTAAAATGGGTCTCTAAAAACCCCCAGCTTCTGAGGTCGGTCTCAACCATGAACTGCTGCTTTGTCCAGCTTTTGAGAAGACATCCTTCTGCATCCCCCAAAAAATGCCATAAAAGTCTCACTCCATCCTTCTGTCCTACATAGGAACCTAAATCAAATCTTTTTCATGTCTCCTTGATTCAGCCCCTTGCCTGTGAATCCTTTAGGTTACCTGCATTTTCATGAGTGGGTCCAGAATGAAAATCAGCAAGAAAAATGTTCGAAAAACACATTTAAAGTCTTATTTATGTCATTTATTAATGGCCACAACATTTCACTCCTTCATACCAGAGTAAATTAACAACTAAACAGGGGAAAATGCAGTGAAGATTCTGCCTGCTGCAAAAAATAGTGCGGAGAACTTGCTTTATTAACTTCTTCAAAGCTTTCAGGGAATTGAAAGGGAAAACAAATCCCCTTTTCAGGTCATTTGAGCCAGTTTATAGTGGACAAAATTACATCAAGGCGACCATAAACAGATTTGTACAGGTGTAAGTGAAGTAGAGCCTGAATTACTGTGACATTTTCAAATTCAATTAAATGACTGAAAAATGTCTTTAATGTGAACCTCTGTGCTCGGGTCCATTACACGGCGGCGCGTTTTTGCTGCTGCGGTAGGAGGTTGCTGTGATACATAACCCAAACCCAGCAGGATGGATCAGTGTCTTGGCTTATGGAACCAAAAAAGTGTATTCTATTTCATTTGTTAAAAGCAGTTGGGGAGATGTTCTTCTTTCTCTCTTGTAACTCTGGGGGGAGGGGGGCAGATGCCTTCTGATAATGGGCGAGCTGTTCAAACCAGGTGGGGCAGTGTTTCTTATCTCTTTCATGCTGGTCCTCCATCCAGGGGGATATTTTCTGCTGGTGGGCCATTAAGGCTCACTTAAGGGCATGACATATTCCATTGTGAGATGCCCTACCCAGTGGGAGGAGCCAACCATTCCTACCTAGATAAAAACTGAAATGCAGGAGCACAAAATATCTGGTTCCACCAGATTCCTGGAGGAAGACCAGACTCTTCTCACCATCACTGGACCCTTCTCACCATCACTGGACCCTTCTCTCTCAGGATCATCTCTGCTCCAACAGAACCACATCTGCCACTCCAGGAGCACTTACTTCTGGACTGCTTCAAACACCCTGACCAACAGGGTGTTAGGTTGTATTATTTCATTTATTTTACCTTTTTTTTCCTCTCTTCTCCTATTAAATTGTATCTCTGACTGGGAGTCTCACTGGTTTTGCTTTCAAACCAGCACAATCAGAGGCAGAGCCCCTTTTTCCACAGGTCTGCTTTTCATTAGCTGACATGGAGTTATTCCTGTTTACACCACAGTTCTGGACACCAGGCAACACTTTAATTCTGAATATTTGAGAATTAAGGATGCTGAAGATGGCTTCACTGTTCCTTTTATTAGGCACTGTGGTTGTGACTCGGGAGACAGAGCAGGGGCAGTGACAGATTTGCAGACACACTAAAAAACAGCAGTGAGAGCAGAGTTCAGTCAAGGCAAATGCCAAGGTGATATACTGGGGAGATAAAGAGAACTTCTGATAGGGCAGGAAAGTTAAACCAGTGGAATAAATCTCCTACTCCGAGGTAATGTCCCGAAGCAGAAGTTTACCTGATGAGTGAGTATGATCTCCATCCCCGAATACAGCATCAGCTTCATGCCCCACCACACACCTCTCTGGGTGTTATTCAACATCACACTCATCACTTCCAAGTGGCCAGAGCCACGTTCATTCTGTCAGCCTCACTTACTCAGGATGTGCCATTCCTGAACGTGTTCCCAAGTGCTTTTTTCCAGCCACTCTAGGAGTGTGTAGGAAGCCATGGTTAGTGCCTGGAAAAATTTAATTTGCTGCTCTTCCTCTTACTGCAGCCACTAAAGACAAGTGGTCCAAATAAAGTGATACTTAAGCTGTAGGTGCCCCTGGATCCCTGTGAGTGCCCAAGGCCAGGTTGGATGGGGCTTGGAGCAACCTGGGCTAGTGGGAGGTGTCCCTGCCCATGGCAGGGGGTGGGACTGGATGGTTTCTGATGTCCCTTCCATCCCAAACCTTTCAGGGGTTCCAGGATTCTACCAATTCTTAAGGAAGGGACAGCTCCAGTCTTGCTCCAGGTCCCTCATCAGATCAAATCCACTGAGCTCACAGGCGTGTGGTGATTCATATGGATTCTGTAAAACACACTGGAGGATTTTCAGAAATAAACTTCTAAAGAGCACACAAATTCTAATTCTGGCAGTGGAATGTGGCTAACTGGCATTTCTGTCCTGAAAAATCAAATCATTTTTGGCTCTGATAGTATGAGGTAGTTAGTATAAATGAGGGTGCTCGTTTCTTATTTTTATCAAATCAATCTCTCTGAAAGGAGGAATTTCAAGACCTGGACCTCAGCACTCTGCTGAAAGAGAACCACAGAACCCAGGCTGGAAGGGCTGAGCCTCAGAGGCTCCTCCGGTGCCACCTCCCTGCTCCAGCAGGGCCAGCCCCGAGCACAGGGCACAGCAGAGTGTCCAGAGGGCTCTGGAACATCCCCAGGGAGGAGACTCCACAGCCTCTCTGGGCTCTGCTCAGGGCTGGGCACTGCCCAGGGCAGAAGTTGTGCCCCTGGGCAGGGGAATTGCTGGGCTCAGCCCTGCCCGGGGCTCTGGGGCCATTGCTGGGCCTGGAGCAGGGCCTGGGCCTGCTCTGCCCTCCCTGACACAGGGACAGACACAGGGACAGACAGGGACAGACACAGGGACAGACAGGGGGACGGACACAGGGACAGACAGGGGGACAGACACAGGGACAGACAGGGACAGACAGGGGGACACACAGGGGGACAGACACAGGGGCAGACACAGGGACAGACACAGGGACAGACAGGGACAGACAGGGGGACAGACACAGGGACAGACACAGGGACAGACAGGGGGACACAGGGACAGACAGGGGGACAGACACAGGGACAGACAGGGACAGACACAAGGACAGACAGGGGGACAGACAGGGACAGACACAGGGACAGACAGGGGGACACAGGGGGACACATGGACAGACACAGGGACAGACAGACAGGGACAGACAGGGGGACACATGGACAGACACAGGGACAGACACAGGGACAGACACAGGGACACCCAGGGCTGAGGGCCCCTCTCAGCTGGGGTTCCTCTCCAGGCTGAGCAGCCCCAGCTCCCTCAGCCTTTCCTGGGCACAGAGATGCTCCAGGCCCTTCAGGATCATTGTCACCATCAAGAAGCTCTTAGCATCCCGAATCACACCAACACATTCCAGGCCTTTCCCATTCCACATGTGCTGGGCTTGGCTCACCACCCCCCTCAGCAACACCCTGGAGCCCCATTTGCATGGCCAGAGCTGGCCTGCTCAAACACAGCCTGATTTGCCTAAGATAGAACTTAAATAAATGGTTACAAAAGTGGTGCCCAACAAATTCTGCCTGTTTTCTGGCCATTCTGCTTTTTCCACCTAATTCATACAAAGAAAAAGCTATCAGCTTTGAGAGATGATTGCATCAGTGATGCCAGGAGGCAACCTGGGCTTCCCTCCTCCCTAAGGCTCACCATGGCTTTAAACTTGAGGATGTCCACAGGGGTGCCCATGAGGGCCCTACCAGACTACAAGAGTGAAGTTTTAATAATTTAATGACTCTCCATGAGAAGTGAGCCATGTCAGGCTGAATCATCCCAAAAGAGGGATCTTGAAGCCCAGCATCAGGTGGTGAGTGAGGGATACAGTCCCCAGATCCCATTCCAGGGGGATCTCACACCCCAACACAACTTAGAGGAGTTTGCCAAGCTCCTGCTCTCAGGCCTTTGTGTGTCTGTCATTCCAATGATGCCAGCAGCTCAATTAACTCCAGCAGATATTATCCATATGCTTAAGCTCTTTATGGGATTGCAGTCCAAGCTATTAGCAGCAATATTGTTTACTGACTGAAATAGAATTTTACTTTGTAAATATTGTCAGATGGAAAGTGAGCAGGGGAAACCTGGGCAGGGAGCACAGGATAAATACTCCACACTTTGTATTTTATATTGCATTATTCAAAGGGGAAAAAAATCTCACTTATAATACAACAACAACCCCCTGGCTGTCCCACACTGAAGCCATTGGAAGATTAATTAAGTTTCTATTAAAATAATTGAATATGTGGTGTAGGTAAACTCTTCTTACTACTCCACCAGCTGAAGTGGACAATGAGAAAAAAATATTATGTCTTAAAAAGAAGTAAATTTTAAACTGTGAGCAAAACTGTTTTATTTTTAATTATTTGCAATAAATAGGATCCCTAACAAATTCTAAGAAATAAGCAGGGCAAGGAGGAGTTTGGTGTCTAATTTTTAAAATAGAAGTGTATTTCATTCTGAAATACAATAGAGTGAACTGTGGTTCATCTAAAAATATATCTAAATTGAAAAATATGGTTAAAGGGATAAATAACTTCAGGAAAAACAACATTTCAAAACATTTTGAACTGCCCGAAATGTAACATTATCTACTTCTACTTACTTCACTGGGACCAACAAAAAAAAATCACTGTTTTTTTGCTCTGAATTCCAGTGTTGTAGGGGAATCACAAACTTTGACTCCAGGGCTAATCCTATATGTCATATGCTTGAGAGAAGTAAAGGTCCCAAGCTCCCTATTTTTAAATCCATTTAAAAACCAGTCAGGCCAGAAAGACCAGGTGCAATCAACTTGCATGACTTTCTGTACAAGAAAAGTTTCCTGGTTTTCCTCTAGAGGATACTTTTCAGGAATTTTCTCCAACACAAAATCTAAAAGCCCTGACAGCAATAGGGAAAATGGTATTACTCTTGCTACGTGACTGCTCTGCTACCAGAAATGCACACATGCATGCCTGATTTGTAGTCTGAATTTATTTGGTTTAGATGGGAGGAATTAAATGTATTCAGGATTTTGCTGCCTCTCCTAATTTCCTGTTTGCCAGGAAGCATCAGCAAACACAGCCATAAAACCCAAGTGAAACATTTACCACCAGACCTGACCTCTCAGAACTGCCCTTGCACCTCAGCTGAACGCAGGCAGAAAGGGAACTTCCTTTAAACACCCCTGCTATCCAGCAAAGGTTATTGGATGTGTCCCCATAAAACATATGTTCAAGGCTATTAATTGTATGGCAGGAGATGAAATCTCAGTAATGTGTCCCCATTACGCACAAACCCCAGATGTTTTGTCAACAAAACCAGTGCTGGTTGGTGTGACTACCCAAAATCTGCAGAACGCCTTGCCAGGATGCATTCACTCAGGGAGTTCAGCAGCTCACAGGCAGGTTGTTCTGGAGACCAGGAGAGGGATTTTTGTGGAGCAAAGAGGATGAAGCAGAAAGGCACAGGACCCTACAAAGCTTGTGAAAACACCTGTGACATGAGGGTGCACAGTCAGTGCACTCACATTTCACTGACATCCAAGACATTTAAGTTTGAAATTAAACGCAATTATTTTTCCTGAATAAGGACCTACAACCAGACTCTGTAGGGTTAACAGCTGATGTTCAGTTTGAACACCTTTAAAAGGATTAAGGTGTGGAGGATGAAAAGTTTTTTGGTCACCTGAACTGAGCTTTCCTCCATGTCAAAGATACCCTGTCTGGAGACAGATTTGTGAGCCATCAATTTAAGGCTGATGGTGTAAAACAAAAGGAACTGCTGAGTTTAAGGGAATTTGGACAATAAAATGGAAACTATCAAACTTGAAGGGGAAAAGTCAAGAGAAACCCCAGAAAGAACAGCTGTGGGCCTCAGAGCTGGGGGCACCAGCACAGGAAAGGCATGGATCTGTTGAAGTAAGTCCAGAGGAGGCATCGAGATGATCAGAGGAATGGAGCAGCTCTGCTGTGATGAAAGGTTAGGGGAATTGAAATTGTTCAGCCTGGAGAAGTGTAGGGGTGACCTAATTGTTTCCCTTCAGTGACTTAAGGGAACCTACAGAAAACATGGAGAGAGACTGTTTACAAGGATGGAGTGAGAGGACAAGAGGGAATGGTGTCACACTGAAAGAGGGGAGAGATTGAAATTGGATATAAGGAAGAAGTTTTTTCCTGTGAGAGTGGGGAGGTCCTAGCACAGGGTGCCCAGAGAAGCTGTGGCTGCTCCTGGATCCCTGGAAGTGTCCAAGGCAAGGCTGGACAGGGCTTGGGCAGCCTGGGATAGTGGAAGGTGTCCCTGCCCGTGGCAGGGGAAACCTGGATAATCTTTAAGGCCCTTCCAAGCCAGGCCACTCCACGATACTATGAGGATTCTATGAAGGTCATGATCTTCTGCACTGCTAATACTTGAATTAAATAAAGACAAGGTGAATGAGGAAGCAACTGGGGACAGAATCCATGGGATCACATTGGAGATTTCCAATATCTTCACAAGCTCTACCAGATCAATCTCAGCAGAGAGTTCTCCTGAAGGTGCTGAGGTGCCCAGGGAATGAACCCAGCTGCCAGTCAGCAGAAAGAATCAAGACACAGATTCCACTGTGTGACAAAAGGTCCAGGCATGGACCATGTGTTGGATTCATGGGAGAGTTCCTTGTCCAGTGATGGTTCCACACCACCATCAATGTGCATCCCTTCTGATGCCAAGCCTTGACCAAGACTGGATTTGCTTTTAAAAATATGGAATGATGTCATTAAATGAGTCATCCTCTGAGAAACAGGAGCCCAATGAAAGGAAAAGAAAGATGATGATTAGTCAAATGTTTACATTGTTTCATTTAACATCTAGGTTCACATGCTGGATCCCATCAATTAACTTACATAGCACTTGAATTATCATTTATTTCTTTTAGAAAACTAAATTGTGTTTATTCTGCCTCTTTCTTGAACTTTCTGGAAAACGAAGTTTTAAAGCGCAGAAGTGGCACAAAAATAATTGCAGTGACTTTCTGTGACTATGTGCTTTTTAATTGCAGATTTTTCCTTCCCAAATCAGAGCAAAAAAGAGCAACTGATGACTACAGCTGGATGAATGCTGCAATCATTACCCTTGTTATAATGATACATTTCAATAACAACCACAATTCTTGATCCCCATGGATGGCTTTATAATGACCATGGATTATGCTGAGAAAATGCTATTCCTAATTTTATTGTTAATGGAGTGTGAAAGTCTTGCTCTGTGGTGGAAGCTAATTGTCACTTTAGATGTAATTTCCATCACTCAAAGAACATGTATGCTCCATGTATTAATTACAGGACACCATGATGGTTTGCATTGACAAGAGATGGTGGATTTCAGACTCCCAGCCAAATGGAGCAGTTCCCTCTCTAGAAAAACTCTTATTATCATTTGCCAACAGCACAGTTTATCATAGGTAGAATGTGGCCATGTTCATGGCCTTCAGAACATTTGGTATCTGCATAATTAAACTAATCAATTGCAGAGCAGTAGTCAAAAGTCAAATCTTAATGAACTGGAAAAATGATACTTCAATTTGCTGTCTCCAATCCCCAAATTAGCATAATAAACACAATGTAGTTCTAATCTGTGAAAAAAAATAGTTTTTTCCCTTATTCTTAGATGGTTACTGTGTATTAAAGACATTCTTTTCAGTGGCTTCGTAAACCATCAGCCAGTTTTGAGTAATCTAATAAAAATAATGTAAATATGTTATGCAAAACCCACAACGTTTTGTTATTTTTTGCTGAAAATACAATTTTGTTCCAATTTCCTTTGTTGTAATGATTTTTTCTGTTCTTTTTAATGGATATACAGGACATATTTCCCAATGGGTGGGTACCCATTGGGAGAAAACGAGTGTTCTCACGAAATCCAGGGAGTTGGCTGGTGGAGGTCAGAAGTGACTTTTGATCCCCTTTTTTCCTCCGCCCTTGGTGCATGGAGAGGGATTTGATTGTGATGAGCACAGTGATAAAGGCAACAGAAATCGATGTTGCTCTCCATGCTGCAGCCATGTCCATCACTAGTAAAGATCCAAGTCCATCCTGCCTGGCTCTGCTGGAATTCAGGTCACAGCCTCCAAGGGCTGCCTACAGCAAATGATGGGAATTGATTTTTTTCCCCTCATTTTACTTATCAGAAAATGCAACAGATCCATTAAACATTGTTTGCTAAGATGGAACTTCAGATTCTTCCCCTCTGCTCCATCCTGGTGAGACCCCACCTGGAGCACTGTGTCCAGTTCTGGTGGACACAAGGACACAAGGACATGAAACTTCTGGAGCAAGTCCAGAGGAGGCCAGGTAGTTGCTGAGGGGGCTGGAGAACCTCCCACATGGAACTGGGATGGGAGAGCTGGGAATGTTCAGCCTGAAGAAGAGAAGGTTGTGTAGAGACCTCATGGCACCTTCCAGAACCTGAAGGTGCTACAGGGAAGACAGGGAGGGACAATTCATCCGGAGTCACAGGACAGGGGGAATGGCTTCCCGCTGCCAGAGGACAGGGTTAGATGGGATTTTGGGAAGGAATTGTTCTCTCTGAGGCTGGTGAGGCCCTGGCACAGGTTGCCCACAGCAGATGTGGCTGCCCTGCATCCCTGGATGTGTCCAACACCAGGTTGAATGGGGCTTGGAGCAACCTGGGCTAGTGGAAGGTGTCCCTGCCTGGGATGGCACTGGATAAGCTGTGAGTTCCCTTCCAACCCAAACCATCCCCTGATTCCATGATTCCATAAGAGAGGCCAGGGATATGATGAGAATCGGAGTCCTGCTGCCTTGCCTGAAATTGTGGAAACACAGAAAGCCAAATTTGGCCCAGAGCAATATTGCTGCCCCAAATCCAGCATCCAAAAAAAAAAAAAAATTAACAAAAAATAACTCAGTCACCAGAAGGTGAAGGGAAGGGGGGTGCTGAAGGGTTCTAAACCAGTTTGCTGGGACAGACTCATAAAAGATCATCCTCCTGTCTGCAAACATGTGGAAGTGTGAATATTCCATCAGATCTCCACAACAAACCTAATCTGTATTGCACCAGTGCCCTACCTCATTTTAGCAGTGCAAAATAGCCAAAGCTTTAGAGAATAGCTCAGCCATCTGTGCCTGCAGGTGTTTACAATACAGAATAAATTAAGAAGTGACAAGGCATTGAGAAGGTTACAGTTGAATAATTACCAAGGAAAACTCAAAATCTGATGCACCATTTCAACTCCTGAAGATGGAGTGGCTTCCTCTGTCCTTTTAAAATAATTTTCCACTCTTGCTTGGTTTGCCCTTCTGTCTGAAGGATACCTCCCTTTTTCAAATAGAGAACTTGCAGAAATTATGTCAATACTTGTTCTAACAAGGCTTTTTATTCCTTTTTTTATTTAATTGATGTGAGATACTCAGCTCCCAGTGTGGAGCACAAAGCTGTTGTCCCATCCATGTCCTGTGACAGCATCTCCTGGCTCTGGTTTTCTTTCTGAAAGCCTCTAGAAAAGTTCAGTTTAGCCATTGTGAAAAGAAATACGTGGAAATATGTGGGATCTGGGACATTCCCAAGGCTTTCTTCCTGATTATGAGCCTGTGCCATGGAAGGCAATGACATTCTTTACTCAGAGGGAGGTGAGGCCCTGGCACACGTTGGCCTGAGAAGCTGGGGCTGCCCCTGCATCCCTGGAAGTGCTGGAAAGGAAAAGGGAAAGGAGAAGTAAAAAAAAATGGGAAGGAAAAAGGAAAAGGAAGAGGAAGTGGAAAATGAAGAAGGAGACAGGAAGAAGGAAAAGAAAGAGTAAGAGAAAAAGGGAAAGGAAGAGGGGAAAAGGAAGAAGGAAGAAGGAAGGAGAAAAGGGGAAGGAGAAGAAAAGGAAAGTTTAAGCCTTTTAACAGGGAGATAACTATCAGAAATTTTGCATAACCTAGGTGGTATTGAGGCCTGTGTCCGGCCATGGCAGTGGATTTCAGGATATCTGGAGGCAAACCATACACAAGGCTAAATAAGTGAGCAGTTAGACATTCTGGGCTCCTCTTCATGTGTCACCAGCTTTCTCTGATATTTGCAGGAGTCTGGGAACACACATAGCCACAAAGAGCTCCTGTTCAAATCCATCTTTCAGGAGTTTCAGCTCAAATACCAGCTTCCCAAAGTAATTCCCTATCTATAACGGCCTGGAGAGAAGCAGAGCCCTGGGAAGAGCACTGCAGGGGAGCTGACAGCTGTTGTTATTGATGCCTGGACTAAGGACTCACAAAAACCATTTCCAGAGGGATAGAAGAGGAGTTTCATCTCCCACCAGGTGTAGTTTAGTCCAGGGCAGTGAGATTATCCCTCCACAGCATCCACTGTCCTGAAAAATGAGACTTCTCAGGGATAAGAACCCAGATTTTTTTTTTAATGTGAGATAAATAAAACCCTTGGGGGTTTTAATTTTACAAACCTGCAGTGTTCCAATGAGGAGAAGCCAGTATCTGTCACCTGCAGGAAAGGGAGGGGTCTGTAGGGTCACACAGGCTTTGCAGAGGTGCACAATCAGCCCCTGGGCTCGAGGCACTGACTTACAGCTGCAGGGTTTCCCAGCTCTTTATTCCTTTATCCCAGACTCATTAAGCCCATATTTTGGTCAGACATAAAAAAAGAGGCAGATTTCTCTAGCACTTATAAAACAAAGCTGTTGGTGGAATCCTGGCTAGGCACCAGTTGTGGCTGAAGCAGAAGATTTACCTGGGTCAGTAACACAGCATCACAAACTGGGTTACCTCCTCTTCAGCTGCCAAACCAGGAAAGAAAAATACTCAGAATTAAATATATAACAGTACAAAAAATAACAGCAGACCTGGACACGTGTTATCTCTGTAAAGCAGATGTTTTTACTATGTCACATACGGGCTGGTGTGCAGAGGAACTAATAAAGTGATTTACAGCTGTAATTACACTTATTTTATTATATGGGATGAACTACACTGAGGTGCAGATCCAGCAAACCCCACTGAATACTCCAAATAAAGGAATTCAATCCTAACCTTGAGCAAGACTGATGGGTGGGGGTTGGCATACAAAAGGCTACTTTTTATTGATTTAGCATGTTCCTCCCCAAAAGGGGAGCAGCCAGATGCAGCAGAGGATGCTGAATGCAGTCGCCCACAAAAAGCCACGTGGCTTTTTCTCCATAGGTTCATCCAGAGCTGAGAGTGTGTACCCAGTTGGCACATGTGTAGACACCCAAAATTACAGTGGTTTTTTTTTTTTTTCCCTCTCAATTAGCAACATTGAATTATTTTGAGGGGTTTTTGTTTGTTTGTTTGTTTTCCCCAGCTTTTGGAGTGCAACTACGATGGAGCAGAATCAAAACAAGCAAACAAAAAAAACCCCACCCAAAAACATGTATCCACCAGCAGATTTCAGCAGCAGTTTTGGGGTTTGGCGTTGTACCACAGGCTTTAGTCAGAATTAGAGAATTGGGATTGTTCAGCCTGGAGAGAAGAAGCTTCAGAGTGATCTAATTGTGCCTTTCCAGAAGGAGCCAATAGGAACCATGGAATGGCAGCACAAGGGCCTGGAGTGACAGGACACAGGGAATGGCCTCCCACTGCCAGAGGGCAGGGTCAGATGGGATATTGGGGAGGAATTGTTCCCTGTGAGGGTGGGGAGGCCCTGGCACAGGGTGCCCAGAGCAGCTGTGGCTGCCCCTGGATCCCTGGAAATGCCCAAGGCCAGGTTGGATGCTCCAAACCCAGGTTTGGAGCACCCTGGGCTAGTGGAAGGTGTCCCTGCCCATGGCAGGGGGTGTCACTGGAAGGGCCTTAAGATCCCTTCTAATCCAGGACATTCTGTGATTCTATGATAAATCAGGTATCAGGTAAAAAGTCTAGAAAGGTAAAAATATGTAAATAGAAAAAATATAAAAATTAATAATATAAAAAATTCATGTATTTTCTTCTAAGGTTTTGAAATGAAAATTTATTTTATGGTCAAACCTAAGCAGAGTAGGCTAGTTGCTCAATTTCTTGCAGTTCCTCAGCAGGCATTGAACTTGAGGGAGCATCACTTTTTTCCTACTTAACACAGTAATCTGGACCTTATCCTAGGAGGAATCTCTAAAGAGGGCAGGAAAAGCCATGTGCTTCTTCTCTCAGACCTTCAGTGGTCAAGAGGCATGAAAAATCCACAGCCAATCAGAAAAATCAGCTTAAGACATGCAGAGAAAGGTTTTCCTTCACTTGCCCAGTTGTCAGGCCAAGAGACCTCTGCACCACTCCAATTTTTGACTCAAGCTATTTGAGCAGTCAGATCAGTTCTTGAGCATTTGTAGGATTATCCAATTAAAATGTTAGCAGGAAAATTAGACAGCACAGAATCACTCTACAGAAAATTGCATAAGGCAGTTTTTTGGGTTTTTTTTCCCCAGTGTAATAAAGCTTCTCCAAAGGCAGGCTGTCCTTTCTTTCCTTTCTGATTGTTTTATAAAGCTTTTGGTGTCTGTCTTTGAAAACTGAAAAACAAATTTTCTACTCAATTTCTTTTCCTCCTCCTTGCAGCATAGAGTTTGCACTAAAATAGAGGGAAGGAGGGAAGTGGTGAGAAGTGAAAGACCTCACTTTTAAACAGTTGTTAGAACTGCACAAGAAGCCAGGGCACGAAGACAACATAGGATGTTGTGGCAAGATAAGAAACATGTGACAGGTGAGGTGAATTAAGAGTAAATAAATGCTGACAAAGTTTTCTCATTGTGAAGTGTGGAAACAACCGTGAGCACAAAGCCAAGAAGTTGTAGTATCACAGAAGCTTGGCATGGCCTGGGTTGGAAGGGATCTTAAAGCCCATCCAGTTCAAATCCCCTGCCATGGGCAGAGACAACTTCCACTGTTCCAGGTTGCTCCAAGCCCCATCCAACCTGGCCTTGGACATTTCCAGGGATCCAGGGGCGGCCACAGCTTCTCCATGCAACGAATGTTTGCTGCCAGTATCATTCATGGAATTTTAACAATTAACCTCTTGCTTTACGGTTATGGAAAAATATTAATTGGAGCAGCAAAGATTTGCCACGGCATTTCAATTTTTCAGGTTTTTTAATGTCAGCCAGCTGGTATTTTCGTAGTGTGAGAAAAAGCTCATGCAGGCGTGGGGTGTAAATGGACCTCATTTACTTTTGCTGTACAAAGGCCTGTGAAAAACAAACTCCAGATTTCCACGTTTGCTGGGAGTGGGGAATGTCTCTGCATGAGCAAGCATCTTGGGTTGTGGAGCCAGGGGTGTGTATTCTAATTCAGTTGTTAAAAGCATTTGGGGAGATGTTTTTCTTTATCTCTTGTAACTCTGGGGCGGGGGGGGGCGCGGGGTGAAGGGGCAGATGCCTTCTTATAATGGCCCAACTGTTAAAACCATGTGGGGCAGTGTTTCTTATGTTTTTCATGCTGGTCCTCCATACAGGGGAATATTTTTCTACTAATGGACCATTAACACCTCCCCAAACTAACACATCCACATTCCATCATCCTGTTGTGAGATGCCCCACTCAATGGGGAGAGCCAACCATTCCGACCTGGATAAAAACTGAAGGCATCTGGCTTCACCTGATTTCTGAGAGGAAGACTGGACCCCATCTCACCATCACCGGATCCCTTCTCACCATCACTGGACCGTTTTGCTACAGGATCATCTCTACTTCACCAGAACCACATCTGCCACTCCAGAAGACTCACTTTTGGACTGCTTCCAACACCCTGAACAACAGGGTGTCAGGTTGTAGCTCTGACCCTGTCAGGGTTCTCCAAAATTGTTGTTTGTTTGTTTGCTGGTTTGGTTGGGTGCTTTTTTTTCTACTACATTTGTATTGTTAATATTCCTAGTAAAGAACTGTTATTCCTATTCCCAAATCTTTGCCTGAAAGCCCTTGATTGAAAAATTATAATTTGGCAGGGGTGAGGGGTTTACATTCCCCATTCTAAGGGAAGCTCCAGTTTTCCCTGGCAGATAACTGTCTTTTCCAAACCAAGGCAGCAAGTTCTCCCTCGTGTGCCGGAATTTCACCGCCTGCTTCATCATCGCGCTGGCTTGTCTGACTCATTTCGGATCAATGGGAGCTTGAAATGATCCCCAGGTCCATTATGAAATCCATAATAGGACTGGGAAGATGCACTGAGGAGCAGGGTAAGGGGGCAAAGCTTTTGTTCCACCCTGGCTCAGCACAGCCCACCCCACTCTAAATTGTGCTGTCACACCGAGCAAATAAACAAGAAGCAGCATTTTTGTGCTTCCCGCCTCTTGGGGATTTTTGTATTTCATGTTTAACTGTGTTGGAGAAGGGATTACAGGCAACCTCAACCCTGGTGAGTCACATCTGTGTTAATTACCCAAAACAGCCTCACCCTGATGAGTCACAACTACGTACAAAAAAGAAAAGTGTGATTAAAGGGTTGGCTAGTCAGGGAAGGACCTTGAGGAAAAGGAATGATCCGGAGGGAGAATGAATCACTGCAGTGAGGTCAGCGTGGGTCTGCAGTCAGAGCCTGTTGCTGGAACCTGCAGTCACAGTCTGGCTGGGTCAAAGCTGCAGTCAGAGGCTGCAAACTGATCCCTGCAGTCAGAGTTCAGCAGGCAATGACCAGCAGGCAGAGGCTGCAAGGGAAACCTCCAGCAGGAGCTTGCTGCAGCCAGGGTCAGGGAGTGGTTGGGGTCAGGATGGCTGAGCTGTAAAGGGGAATAAAGCAGGACCCTTTTCATGCTGTGATAAACAAGAAGTCTGTGTCTCAGCTCATTTCTACCCTCTAATGAGAGAGTTGCTGCAACATTACTGCAGCAGAAAACACAGAGCTTAATCAGGCTTTTTGTCTGAAATGTAATTGGAATTTGGCTGTTTTCACCCGCTCGAACCACTTAAAACATGAAATTGCAAACTCGTGTTCACGTGGACTCTGAGCTCAGAGGGCAGATGTGTTGGCTTTATTTGTGTCACAGACCCACTTTGCACTCAGAAATGCTTTCATTCAGTGAGGTGCTGTCCAGGAAGAATAGAGAGATTGGAATTTGGCAAAGATCTGTGGGTTTGCTGCTGGCTCCCGAGGTTAACAGGGCACTGGAGTGAAATGCTAAGAAGCCTCATGTCTGTCCTCTGATCTGCCATCACCCAAGGATGGTCACGCCAGGCTCATCCTCTCTGTTCCCTGAATACTAAAGAGAAATAAAATATTATTTACCACTGCAACTCCTCTAAATGCAAGAGAAAATGGTACACTATGCACATAATTACTGTCTGGTGGCTCTAAGGCACAGTTTTTTTCCCAGAGAAGAGAGGAATAGAAGTGTGTATTCCTGCAAGAGATCAAAACCAGGGAGGACAGAACTATGGCAGAAAAAGAAATGCACACAAATAATTGGACTTAGCAGAAATGTGATATCTCAGACAAACAGATAGAGGAATCACTTCGTGAAAAATAAATGAAACGGAGATACAAGGGAAACAAACATAAATAAAAATAGATGGCATCAGTGTAACAGGCTTAGACTTACCTAAGCTTATATCTATTGACTCTCCTGGGGGGCTCTGACTGCACTCTGCATTTAAAACTGCAGGACTGAGACCTGTGTGTTCCAAACCATAACCTTGTAGGTCCACCCTGAGTCAGAACACCCCCCTAGGCACCAGATTATTAGGTTACCAGGTTTAGAGCCTCTCTGCAGTCTGGACAGCTTTGGGTTGCTTTGAGTCTGTTTTGAGCATAGAGATTTCATCTTGTGCCAACACAGCAGCAGGAAAGGACATATTGAAAATTAAGTCAGAGCTCCAAAACTTTTCAAACTTCTGTGGAAGACAATCTACAGGATAAGAATAGACAGAGCTTAGGAAGGAATGCATAGCAACAATGGGAAGTTTGCTTTCTGAAAAAATCATAACATTGATAATATAGTTCTATTTATAAAACTTGGGAAGACAAAGATTAAAAACAAGTTCTTAAAATATATTTGTAAAGAAAGTTCAGACTTCTGTTTCCTCCTGATTCTAGGAAAGATAAAAGTTTGTGAGTGTTACCAACCTCTCTCTATAAAGTTGGTCTTGGAGATTTTTTTCTCTTTGGGTGGAAAGAGAAAGATGAGAGGCATTGAAGTGATCTATGAAAGGGGAAGAGCTCATTCATTCTTCACACAAAACACTGGGAATGAACCCACTCAGGTGGATTCCTGCCTTTCTGCAGAGCTGTGCTCCCTGCTGTCCCTGCTTTTGGAAAACATTCATTACACCCTTTCTTTTCAAAACTCTGAGCTTTTCTCCTCAGTGAGTTGAGGTTGCTCAGACATCAGGGCTGCAGTCTGGGAAATAGCTCTGGAATACAAACGAGTCAAACTTGCCCCTGGCTTTGCTTTTTCTGTGTGTCCAGAGAAAGAAGGACCTGGATTCATCCTGACTCCTGAGTCACCCTCAGCAGCAAGGTGACTCACCAGCACAGAAGTACATTACCACTAATGCAGCCCCAAAACCAAGGTGATCCTCTGGGTCCAATTCAGCTTTGCCTCTGGGTGTGGATGGAGTTTTCCAAAGCATCAAGGTGAGCTTGGTGCCAAAAAGCAGAGTTCCTCGGTCCTCTCCTACTTCTATGACCAGTCAGACAGAAAAACACTGCCATGGAGACACTCCCCTCCAAGTCAGCCAAATACCCCAGCATTTTTGCTGTGAATATCCCAAGAGATCCCAAATTAACCAGCAGCCTCCCCAGGGATGGCTCCTACCCCCAGAACCTTCCACCTCATAAGTTTTTGAAGCTCCTTAAATGCTTCCTGCTGTCTCCTTATCTCTTTGCCTCTGGTCCAGCTTTCATCCTCCCACTCTCCCTGCAGTGTCCATGGCAATCTCTGGCCCAGCAGCTCTGGGGTTTGTCATCCCTTAGACTCCCAACAGATCCAGCAAACTGCCTGTGCTGGGGTTCAGCTCTTTGGCACAGACGCCTCGCAGCCTCCATCAAACAAATGAGGGATTCTGCTTTTCCACAGAAATATCCCCCAGCACAGCAGTTCTCTCCATAACAACCTCATCATGTTCGGAGGCAGATGCTCTAAATTAACTGTGCTCTATGAACGGGAGCAGCATTGAGGTGGGGGAATGGAAAGGGGATGAGAAAAACTGAAACATTTTGCCCAAGGTCACATTTCAAACAACTTAATTTAGCTTCGTTTTAAAAGGCTTCTTGCCACAAGACTCCGTAAGAGACTTTTTTTTTTTTCTTTTTTTTTTCTTTTTATTTTTTTGTAGCATAGCAAGGAAATGGAAACATCAACAAATAGGCACTTAGGCTTGTCATTTGAGCTCTTCTCTCTTTCCCTTTATTTTCAGTCAGAAAAAGAAAGCAAGAAAACCTGAAAATGAGGCAAGTCTTCTCAGCCCTGAGAACTGCTGAGACTGTTTAAACTCTACAAGCATTTAGCTTGCTTTGTTCTTTGGTTTTTTCAGCAAGGATTATTTTTTGATTGAAGTTTTTCAAAAATAAGTTTAATTGAAATCAATCCTCCAAGCAATTTGTTGAAACTGCTTCCTGATCAAAACAAAATCAGAATAAACGACATCTGATTTAAAAATAATTACATCCAGTGATAATTAGTGTGTTTGCAGGAAAGTTTAACAATTTTTTGTGTAGTAAAAGACCAGGAACAAAGTCAACATGCTTTGAGCTAATGTGAACACAGCCTTTTCAGACAGACACTACATAGATGTGAAACTGGGGAAAATAAGATGCCTCTGAAATGAAAGACAGGTGCAAGAGTAAACAGAGAATATGCATCACACATGTTAAAAACTGGATAAAAAAATACATACCAGGATGAATGCCCTGGTTTGAAGAGGCATTTATCTTGCAGTTCCCCAGCACAGGATGTTATTTACTCCTAAGATTGTCTGGTTTATAAGAAAGAGGAAGAAGCAACCTCAACTTCATTGAAACTTATAAATAAAACACCTCTCCATTTCCACCAAGCGCTGCTGTGCTGCAGCGTCTCAGAAACTTCACCTAAAAAAATGCTCTCAGATATTACAAGAGACAGCTTTGTTTTCTTGCAGTGTTTCTCACGTTTTACCCACATCCTTCAGCTGCTGGGGAGAGCTGCAAGCTGCCAGGTGAAATCACAACATGCAGTTAAAGGCGGCCAAAGCACTCTGTGAGAGGGAGCTGAGTGTGACTGTGGCAGGACAGCCCGTGAGGAGAAGTGTCACTGGCTGTCAGAGACATTCCAGCTGCCTGGGGCCCTGCATGTCCTTGTGTGGCATGGATTAGCCATTTCTTACTTACTCCTTCCTTCAAGGATCAGTCTGAAACGCATCCAGTTCTGGCTGAGCTCACAATTTCACCTGACCAGATTTTTAAGGGGAAAAAAAGAAAAAAAAAAAGAAAAAAAAAGAGAGAATTTTAATTTAAAAACTGCAGAGGCTTTCTCTCATGTAAAAAATACTTCAGAAAGCTTCAGTGAGGACTGAAAATCAATAGTGTTTTCTTTTTGCTAGGAATGATGGTTATTTCTGAGCAAAGCCCTGGTGCTGGAGAGGGCAGCTGTGGGAGACGTGCACATCTATCCCGTGGATTCACGAGGGCTTTGTCTTTGGCTCCCATTTACAGAGCATTAAATTCTGCTGTGTTGACTTTGAGCTTGACACACCACTAAATCTTCAGTCCCCAAGCAGAGTCCTCTCCAAATCGTGGTGTTTCACTGGCTGCCTCAGACCACAAGTGTCACCTTCATTTGAAATGATCTTGTCCCAAGTGTGCTTAAAACATTCTCATCGTTTTTGATGAGGTTGGGCCCCATTCCAAGGCCGTGGCCAAGCCAAGGCCCCTGCAAGGGAGGGGTTTTTTTTTTCCTGGCTGCTTTCAGGAGGTCCCTTTTCAGGTCTGCTCGGTCCCAAAGTAGGTCTGTTATTATGCAAAAGCAATTTAACGGGGTATGAGTTATGACTGAGAGGATTCATGCAGGTGTTCGTGGGGTTTAATTAATGTGTCCATGTCACACCTTTAATTAATTTGTGACAACAGTCTCGAGTGTCACTGAGCCAAAGAAAAGACAACTTTGCTGTCCAAGGCTCACAGGAAGTATAAAGGATTTTGTGCCTTCTGGGTACAAAAGTCTGGGGGAACCTGAAGTACCCAGACCAGGAGGGTGTTTGGGAGCAGGAGTGACTGCACAGCTGTCTGCAGAGTTAAAATAAATACAGAAATGATCAAAAATTAAATTAGAACCACTGATATCAAAAAAGTGACTCATAAATATTCCCTGAAAGCGGGAATGGATCCTGAGGTGTCAGTGAACCACCTCTGCTGTGTCATGGAATCAGGGGATTCCAGAATGGTTTGGGTTGGAAGGGAACTTACAAATCATCTTTCCAATCCCCTGTCATGGGCAGGGACACCTTCCACCAGCCCAGGGTGCTCCCAGTCCTGGCCTGGGACACTTCCATGGATCCAGGGCCAGCCACAGCTTCTCTGGGCACCCTGTGCCAGGGCCTCCCCACCCTCACAGGGAACAATTCCTTCTCAATATCCCATCTGACCCTGTCCCCTGGCAGTGAGAAGCCATTTCCCCCATCTCCTGTGACTCCAGGCCCTTGCAAACAGTCCCTTCTCCATCTCCCTTGTAGATCTCTACACCTTCATCCGTTTGATGGAATCCGAGAGCGAACTCATCCTTTTTCCATCAACAGGCTCATTTTGCAGATTCTGCCTCAAACGCCTTTTTAATCTCTCCAGTTCAGTCTAGCAGTAAACTCACTAAACTTGCAGAGCTGTGTGTCAGCATTTGTCTCCACACACACAAATATGATTTGCTGATAAGGCAGATCGGAAGCTGGTTAATTGCATCGGATTTCTCCCTGAAAAGCCTTTGTAACTACCCTCAAATATCATCGAGGCTGAGGCTAAGTACATGTTTGAATATTTTCTTCAGTTCTCTGCTGACAAAACTGCTGATGTGGTTGTTCTTACATCTTATGATTGATCAAAAAAAAAAAAAAAAGAAAGAAAGAAAAAAAAAAAAAAAAAGGCAAAATTTTAATCCTAACACAAACACACAGATGAGAGACGCTCCAAAGAAGGCAATTTCGTACAGAACTGATTTTCATAAAGATTTTCAAGCGTTTCCTCCTTCATCAGTGTTTGTTCCTAAGCATCAGACACTAAAGTAAATTGAAATTTCTCCTACTGATGTAATTTGGATTTATTTTGGTGGCTTTTGACCATCTTTTGCCTTGTGATTTGTTCCCAGCAGCAAACATTTGGTGAACAGTTTTTCACTCAGAGATATTTTTTGTCAGGGTATCAGACTTGTCTTGCTTATTAATTTGCCCTGATACCTTATTCCTGAATAATTTCAGGGATTATATTTGTTCACTAGACATAAAATCCCAGAATCCCAGAATGATTTGGGTTGGAAGGAACCTTAAAGCCCATCCAGTGCCACCCCCTGCCATGGGCAGGGACACCTTCCACCAGCCCAGGTTGCTCCAAGCCCTGTCCAGCCTGGCCTTGGACACTGCCAGAGATCCAGGGGCAGATCGTTTGGTCCACCCTTTCTACTTTTTAAGCACTCTCATAAAAGTTTCTCTTTTGTTGAACACAAAAGAAAAACAAATTTCACACAGAAGCACTCTGACACCCATCTTCCATCATGGATTTGACTTCCTGGCTCTCTTCAGTCTCTTTTAACATTGCAGAGTTTTTTGGGTAAACAAAGCAAGGCCTAATTAACACTTTAGATTTTTTTTCTGTCTTCTCTTCTGCCAGCATTTACCACCTCAACACCAGGCTGACAGCAGGGAAAACTTACTTATTTGTGATGTATTCCATCTCACATCGTGTAATCCTGGTGCAAAACTGCATTCCCAGGTGGAAAGGAGCACCAAAGGCACACGTGAGCATCCTCTCTGGCAACTCTGCCCCCCCCTTGAATTTTCTACACAAAAATTCCCAGTTTCCTCCCTTTCTCTGACATTCGATTTGCCTGTAACACCACAGCTTTGGAACAGCAAATCTCATCAGCTCCAAAATACACAGGATTGGGATCTACATACAGTGGCATCAATTGCTTCAGCTTTGTCACAGTTCTGAATGTCTAAAAGGCTTTCAGCCTTGTCTTGCACTGCCATGACATCTTCTCCCATCTTTTGGGATTCAATACTCCCAATTTTATTTGCTGTACCAACAGGAGTTGAATTTCTGCTCCAGATAAGTTCCCTACTTGGCACAAAACTCATAAAAAGTCGTGGAGAAGGTTTAGGTCAGGAATGGGTTGTTGGAAAAGGAGAAATCCCACTGGAAATGAGAGTCCAAAGGGAGAGGGATGGGGTGAGGGACACAGGAACCTCACAGGGCCAAGTCCCAATGTGGCTGGAGAGGAAGGACCCAGGGATGCCAAGTGGAAGAGAGCCAGCTGAGAGCAAAATGAATCTGTAATTAATTTATGGCCCTGGATTAATGCAGATGGATCAGCTGTGACACAGAATTAGAGCTGGAGATGCAAACTGAGATGCTTCTGGGTGCAGGGGGAACATGGCACAGCAGAAGTGGGTGAATCACCCAGCCAGACACAGGCCAGGAGGAGGTGGAAGCAGGGTAAGACTGCAAAGCAAAATCCTGGAGCATACTAAGCTGCCAGTGTGAGAAAAGGAGTGGGAGATTGGAAGGGAGTGCTCAGTGTGGAAGAAAAAGAGGCATGCAGGGTTTAGGAGACAAATTAAAACAGAGAGGAGTCATGGAAAACTTATTGTGTCGTTCCCATTTTTTCCACGACTCCCATCCCACCAAAAAACTGGGTGAACATACATATTTACATGCTGAATTTAGCTTAATATTCAGTTTGTAATATCACCAAGCAGATTTAAGCCAGCTCAAACTCCACTTTCTTTAATGTTTTATAACATTATTTTTTCTTTCCCTTTATTTTTTCCCTTCGTTTACAACTTTTTGTCCTTTTCTTTGACCCAAAGACAAAAAGTTGTCACCCATCAGTACCAAGCAATCCACCCTCCAGCTGGAGCAGCAAATTATGATTATTCACATAAGTCATATGGTTGTTTTTCTGCTCCTGGGCTTCGAATCCCAGTGGGAAAGATAAGAATATTTCTCTTATGGCTTTGAGCAGGAATTGATCACTTCCTACTCCTAACTACAAGTCATACCCTGCCTTCATGTTGGTTGTGGGCATGGTGGGATTTTAAGCTGTGCAAATATATCAGAATTCATGCCACAGAAGATAAGAAAAATCGAAACAGAGGAAAGAAATATTAGGAATGGCAATGCTTAGCAACTCAGGAGAAAAAAAATACTCATGTTTTGAGGGTTTAAAATATTTTTTAAAAGTTTTTAAACCTTAAGGAAAAGAATGAAAGCAAAGAGTAAGACAAGAAGTCAAGCATTGGTTCACTCTGAAAAGCAACAGAGGCCAAAATTTCCCTACTGTGGGGGTAATGAAAAATCAGCCTAATTAGGTGGCAATTAGATACAATGTGTGTAATGCTGAATATTCATGGATTCTGTACATTGTGAACACCCTTCAGCAGAATCTCCCAGCACCCAGGACAAGATACCCAAGAAAAAGTGAATTAGTAGGGGGGGGAGTCACAAGATCTCCCTCTCCCTGTGTCACAGGAGATGTGTCACTGTCACCCACTGATCAACCAGAAATGCACTTGCCCTGTCACAGGGACAGCTGGAAAATGAACGTGCCCCGATATTTTTATTGGATGTTGTCATTGAACTGGAGCAGGGGACCTTGGGGGACAGGCAAATGGATCATTTTAATTAACACCTAATTGTGCTTGACACCTGAAATGCTGCTAAGCTTCTCCCCTGCCAGACCCAATAAGTGAAGGATGTCTGTGCAGCGTTGTGCCAATAGGCAGGAGCTGGGAATTACTCCCAGCTGCAGGATGGAACTTCCTTGCCTGATTTTCCTGTGGAGAGAGCACAGCATTTTGGTTTTAATCCCAAAATCGGGAAGACAACCAGATTTTCAGCTACCAAAACCCAGGAATGATTTCCATGGAAGTGAGGGTTTTCTCTGTGGCTAGAGCAATTGAAAAGTTTCATAGAGAACAAATCAATCAGTGACTAAAAAGCACACATGCACCACTATCCCCCTCTGTGGTGAGGAATTCAGCACAAATACCAAACCATTTAAAAATATGCAAATGTAACCTTGAGAAGTTGGGGGGAAGCCCACACTGAGAGGTAGAAAACTTGAGGAAGGTTTATTTCTATGCTCTCAGAAAGGTATAACATTAGCATTGTCCCACCTTCTATTGTTCTACTTGTATCATTAGCTTTTATTAGCATTGGATTGAGCACACCCTGCTTTATGACACTGCAACATCAATCAAGGCAGAGCCTCCCCAGTGACTCATATAAGCCAGCAAGCTCCATATAAAAGAAAGCCTTGACAGATGGGAAGGCAACAGAAACTGCAGAAGGCTGTTAAACTTCCTTTTTCCCATTTTATACCAAAGTATACAGCTGGAGATGAGCGCATTTTTATAGGTTAAAATGCCAGTGAAAGAAAACTGGGGAACACTGTGAGTTCTCCATCACCTGGGCCCCCCCAACTGCTCTTGGCACAAGGATCACATCACCGTCCCCAAAACTCCAGTTTCCCATGCATCCTGATGTCCATGTTGTCCATTCCCTGCTGGGAAGAGGGTTAAAGCAGTGTCCTCTTCTGGAAGAGGCTGAGGTGAGGTGATGTCCCTGTGCCTTCCCCAGCTGAGAGGGGCTACAGGCACCCCATCCCCGAAAAGGGCTCTGGCCCTCACAGCTCATGGGCACCCCCGTCCTTCCCTGCCCTCCCCAAGACATTTTATCCAGCAGGGAAACTTCAGAGCTGACCAGACCTCTGCAGATCACCTTCATCCCGAGCCTGATGTGCCTGCTTTGCCCAAAATCGGTGAGAAGCCCACGGGAGGTGCTGTCCCTCAGCAGGGCTCCAGCACAAGAAGCTCACCCCGGCTTTTCCTCCTCCAAGAGAAGATGCCAGTGATATTTTAGGAAACGTTGCCTCAGCTGTGGTGGTCCAAAGGCACAAACTCCTTAAAAATGGCTTTGCCACCTACAGCTGTAGGTGGCAGCCTGAGTTTAACTTAATTACATTCATTAGTTTGACAATCTGAGATGAAATGGTGGTTAGCAACTTTGGAGCAGAGGGGGATGTTAGCAAGGAAAGCAGTGATAAAATCAAATTCCCTTATGGATAGAGCCTTGCAAGCAATTACTTGAGGTGTTGGCTGGCTGTGGGTAGTGCTTCAGAGCTAAATGTCTCTGCTGGGCCCATGTTTCATGATGTAAAAGAGTTATTTTGGTGCCCAAACTCTCTTGAAGTTGCTTTACAGGGCTCAGCTTGTTGCAATCAGATTTTCTTTCCAAAAGTACCCTCATATCAGAAGGGTTTTACTCCCAAAATGTGATTTTTTTCAGAGATAGATGTTTTTAAAAATATATTATCCTAAAAAGTTTAAAAAGAAAACAAAAAAGCACCCAAGAGATAAGAGTCTGAATTACAGCTGTGATGGGCCTGCTAACAATCCAAACAAGATTTGCAATAAACAAGCAATTTCTTGATGCTGTTTAAACCTCATGAACAGAAATCCCGTTGTTCTCTTGGGTAATTTCCAGGGAAGTGGTTCTTGGGACACTTTGTCTCTTGCAGTTACCCATCACTAAGTTCTAACCACTGTTAGAGACAGCAATTAAATTAGAAATAAATGGAGAGGCACATTGATACAGCCAATTTTGTTTAAAACACCAGTTGGCTAAATTGGTAGAGTTCCCTCATGCCTGGGCACTTCAGTTGTGAGAAACTTCATGGAAATGGATGAGAGACTGTTTATAAGAGATGGAATGACAGGACACAGGGAATGGCTTTCCACTGGCAGAGGGCAGGGTTAGATGGGATTTTGGGAAGAAATTTTCCCCTGTGAGGGTGGGGAGGCCCTGGCACAGGGTGCTCAGAGAAGCTGTGCCTGCCCCTGGATCCCTGGAAGTGTCCAAATCCAGGCTGGATGGGGCTTGGAGCAACCTGGGCTGGTGGAAGGTGTCCCTGCCCGTGGCAGGGGGTGGCACTGGATGGGCTTTGAGGTCCCTTCCATCCTAAACCATCCTGGGGTTCTAGGATATAATAACTAACACCTAGGAGAAGTAATCAAAGACTAAAGACTATGAAAGCTGACAATAAAGTTATCAGCTTGATGCAAAATAGGAGACATTTACATTTGCATTATTTTAGCATGGCTGGAAAAGCCACTCAAGCTGGAAAACCAGCCAAGATTTTTTCAGCTGTTTTGCTCTTCTCCCATCCCTAATTCTGTCCCTGAAATGCTCCACATGCACAGGGAATCAGGAGCCTTAAGGGCCCTGTGTTTTGTTCTGGTTGTGGTGAGCAGTGATTTCATGGGTATTATGTTCCCAGTGATGTGCATGACTTTGGTTGCACAGGTTGATTTAAATAAATTAGATTTTTTAGAGAAAATCTGCTTTCCCACTTGCCAGTCATTTAGATCACATACTTGCCAAAGATTTTACCATCTCACTCACTCTGGTGTTTTAAAACACACAGTCAATAAGAAAAATAGTGTTTTCTTTTAAATTTTAAAAATTACAGTTAATTTCATCCAAATACTGACACATGCAGGACTTTCCTCCTCAGTACCACCCTGATAAGTGAATTTCATCAGCCCCACCTGATGTTATAGAACAAAAAGAAGGACCTACGTTTGGCACCAAACATTTTGAAAATTCTCAGTTTCCCAAGGACAGATGCAGCAGATTTTCAACAAGAACCAGGCCCGGGTTGGCTGTTCTGGGGGAGCAGGGAGATGATATCCCCGTGAGGTTTTAGCAGCTACAGAAGATCTTTGAGCCCCAGCTGAAAACTAACTGGAATCCTACCATGAAATTGAATGAAAACTCAGCAGAAAATCTCCACTGGATGGAGCCTGTTCCTGTTGCATGGTGAGGCCTTAAGTGGGGTTGGGATTTTTCTGGTCACAAAAACGTTGGGGGCTCAGGTCTGATGGGCTTTCTTAGGGAAAGAGAGAGAAGCTAATAAAGAACCAGCTGCCAAGATGACATGGAAATTATAGTTTCCAGAGAAACTCTAAGAAAACCAAAACGTTTAGAGTTAGGGTGTAGGGTTGGGTTAGAGTTAGGTTTAGGGTCAGATGAAGGGTTAGGGTTAAGTTTAGGGTTAGGGTTACAGTTAGAGCTAGGGTTTGGGTAATGGGTTAGGGTGTTAAGGATTAGAGTTAGGCTTAGGGTAGAGTTAGGGTTTAAGAGTTAGGGTTTACAGGTTAACGTTAGGTTTAGGGTTTGGATTCTAAACATTAGGGTTAGTGTTACAATTCTAAACATCTTCTGCTCCCTGTACAAATCCTCTGAAACCAGCATTTATTCTTGGGGCCGTCTGAGGGTAGAACATGGGTTCAGGTTAGTGCTAGGCATTGGGGTTAGGGTTAGGGTTAGGTTTAGGGTTAGGTTTAGGGTTAGGTTTGCAGTTAGTGCTAGGTTTGGGGTTAAATTCAAGGTTAGGGTTATGGCTAGGGTTAGACTTAGGTTTTGAGTTCTAAACCTCTGCTGCTCCCTCTACAATTCCTCTGAAATAATCATTTAATTTGGGGACCATCTGAGATTAGAATATTATCAAATAAAGTATGGTGAAAACACATCACAATCTTTACAAGAACTTTGGGAGGAAAGTTTACCCTGAACTGGGACAAACGTCAGAAATTGAGTTACTTCAGACCATAAGTTCCCCCATGTTGTATTGGATCACCTGAAACATTTAAGTTCAGTCAAATTTAAAATTCTGTTGGTACTATGGGGGTTTATTCCTATTGTTTTCCACTAAGTATTTGGTTTACATCTTGAAAAAAAAAATTTAACAAATTGAGGAAACCTGAGCACAGAAGAGGAAATTCATCAAAAGAAGCCTCTTTTTAAAGTTTCAGTTTTTAACACAAAAAACCTACAGTGATCAGCTTTAAACAAAAGCACAAACCACATTGTCTCCATGAGCCTTCCAGCACCAAAGCCTTCATCTTCCATGCTTTTTTTTTTTCATGGCACAACAGAGTGCAAAACCTTTACAGTTCATTCCCTGGGTGCCTCAGGTCTGTTACAACACAGATTATTAGATCTCCAATTCCTGTTTCGTACAGAAAATAGTTTTTGTGTAAATGAGAAGCCCAAATTACAGCAGTTGGTGTGCATATCCCCACCATTTTTACCAGGGCTCTGTTTTGTTCCCATAAATCAATGGGAGTGGCAAACTGCTCCAAAACATCTCCCAGTCTGAGGAAGTTCTGCTGTGTCCTGGAAATCAAGGAGATGGCCCTTGGAGGGATTGTCCAAGACATAATCAATCATCAAAAGCAGAGACTTCTACAATACCTCAAAGTCTTCCCAAAAAAGCACTGCTCAGAACTCCAGCTGGGTTCCCAAGTTATTCCTGACTTTTCACGTGATCTGATGGCTTTGCTACCCAGCCACTCACTCTGGTAGGAATTTGTGTTTTCACAATTCAGCAGGAGTTTCCCATGTACAGAAGGGTGTTCCCTCTTGCTCAGTCTGGCCCTGTGAAATACTCATTCACCAGGACCACCAGCAGCAGCAGCATTTCCACCTTCCATTTATATTTTTCATGATATAAATGTGTGGAAGTCTGCTATGATATATTTAATTCAAAATTCCCACAGTGGGAAGGACAAGCTGGAACAAGGAAGGAACAAGGTGGAAGAATGAGCTCTGGAAGTTTCCAAGGCCAGGTTGGACAGGGTTTGGAGCCACCTGGGATAGTGTAAGGTGTCCCTGCACATAGCAGTGGGTGGAACTGGATGGGCTTTGAGGTTCCCTTCAACTCAACACAATCCATAATTCCACTGGCTCCATCACCAGACTCTGGAAGGTCCATTCCAGATAACTGAGGCTTCCAAATAACTGAGGCTGTCAAAAACCTGAGGATCCAAAAGCACCAGTGACAAAAATGACATTTACACCCTTACACACTTCCTGGGAAGCAGCTTAAGTGCCCAGCTGAGAAAACAAGAGGGGACATGTGGAAACTCCAATAAAAGAAAAGTCAGTGAAATGTCTCCTTCCTTGCAGTAAGTGGATTAAGAGTTCTGGTAAGAAAACTGAGGTCAAGCTTGATGATTTTCAAAGGAAAAACATCACATTCTAGAAGCTTTTATGAGAGCTGAAGCCAAGTTTTTAATTCTGTAAGCCTTTTCCTAAATCTTGCAAAATTAAAACAGAAACAAAGAGAAAAATATCAGTGAAAGTATGAAAAGAATGAATGTAATGAGATAATTCAGTGATTAAGCCCCAAGCTGTTCTTGGAACTGATCAGAAATGCCTTGGAAAATACCATTCCACAAATCCAGCTTCGCTTCACACCCTGTTGCACTCTGAAATTGTAATTTTCATTTTTTCCTATTATCTACATTTTCATGGATAAATTTTGTTTGGCCCTTGCTTTTGGAAACATTTGGTAAAATGCACGTGGTTTTCCATAATATTTTGTTAAAGAGGGAAAAAATCCACAACAAGCAACCAAACACAAAAAAATCCCAAATGAACAAAAAAGGGGAAGGGAAGGGAAGGGAAGGGAAGGGAAGGGAAGGGAAGGGAAGGGAAGGGAAGGGAAGGGAAGGGAAGGGAAGGGAAGGGAAGGGAAGGGAAGGGATTAATTTTTCGTTACTATACTATTTTTCCAACTTTCTGTAAATAAACTCTATAAAATGTCAAAAGAAACACAGAGCAACTTACTCACTGTGATTTTATTTAACGTGAATGTATTTTAAAATCGACAATTCCAAATTTCCTCTTGAATGAAATTTAGGGTTTTTTCAAAGCTGCAGAGGTTACAAATAGAAACCCTTACAGTATTATTCCAGAGCTGGGATACTGCATTATGCAACCAGGGTAATTATGCAGTGGGCTTCCATGAGCCACGATTCCACAGTTTGGGATCCAAGAGGCAACCCCTGATACAGGTCCCTGAAAATCTATTTTCTGTTGTGCTGAATGAATGTCTTCAACCTCCTGGTTCAAGATAAGTATTAGATGAAAATTATATTGTTCAGCTTGAGCTTTAGTGATTTCAAATTGCTGTTCCTAACAGAGAGAGTGTTCTCAGATAAATGGGGGGTTTAATTAAACATGTGTTTATTAAGTTATTTACTTAATTATAGTATCACCATTGCCTCATATTGTTTTCCTGTGTATTAAATTCAGTTTCCCACATTACTGCATTATTCCATCAAACTGGTAATTGTCAGTTTTTCCTTTCTTCAGGCTTATCTAAGCTTGCAGTGCTAAGTCTCACTTCACTTATCTCATTCAACAAGGCAGTGATGAAAGCCTTGCAAAGGAACCTTGGGTTAATCAGGGCTTCCCTCCTACCTCTTGAGCTTGTAAAAACCTGGAGAGCTCCTGGCACATTCTCGAGGTCTGAAGGTATGGCTGATGCTGGAGCAGAATCCAAAATCTCCTGTCCTGGCTGCCCTGGGCTGGAGATGATGACAGAACAGAGAGGGGCTGAGCAGGGGACCCCCAGAACCTGGACACAGCCTCCAGCTCACTGCAGGCTTTACAATTTCATTTATTGCCAAGCTTC
Organism: Phylloscopus collybita; assembly: GCA_027886175.1. Taxonomy (NCBI): domain Eukaryota; kingdom Metazoa; phylum Chordata; class Aves; order Passeriformes; family Phylloscopidae; genus Phylloscopus; species Phylloscopus collybita. The sequence continues at coordinate 4,015,183 of JAJNNQ010000065.1, read as the reverse complement.
TTTTATCTTTTTCTCTTCCCCCCCCCTCCCCCTCTTTGGGAAACTTTGAGAACTCCAATTTTTCATTCACAAATGCAGGAATGACCTCTCCCCCTTTTTTGTCGAATCACAGATATCCCATGGACAGAAAATCTCACCTTTGATCTGCTCCACCTCAGACAGAACCAAAGCTACTGCAAAAAAAAAACCAGTTTCATCTGTTTTAAGTATAAAATATTTAAAGGAGAGGAGAAGCTATGGTTTTATTTAGCTCAAAGGTGGTCTGCTGAGATTTGTTGATTTAGCTTCAGTAACAAATAAGCCAAAGATTTCAGCAATCATTGCAGCCATTTCAGCATTCACATCCAGTGCAACCCATTTCCCCCTGTCTCCAGTGGGACCCCTTGGGAGCCCTAACAAGCCTGAACTGGCATTTTTCCATGCAGGAACAGTAAATCCAGCTTGTCAGAGGTGCTGACATCGCCTGGCACAGCCCAGCATCCCATTCCAGGGCATGTGGAAGGCTCAGTGCACACACAGGCCTGCACATGACCCTGATGGATGCAGGAACTGGGATCTCCCGACCAAGGGAAAGCTCTGGCACAGCTCACATGAGATCTTCAGGCATGAGGGAGAGCTTGAGCTTTTCAGGTTGATCAGAATGATTGAGATTTTGTAAAGAAAGGAAAAATGGCCCTAATTTTAAATGAAGGAAGAATTTGTATGACTTGCTGAGCAGTAATTCTGACACCTTGTGAGAGAACAGAGGGTGTAGCAGGAGAGATTTACCTCTGGCGTGACTGTTAAGTATAAAAACCATGAAAGAGCCCAGGGTAGGGTGAGCACTGAATTCTCCAGATCAGATCCCACCCTTCCCCTCTCCTGGATAACCCAGAGTTTGCAGGAGGGGCTGTGTCAGCTAGAATCCACAGCAGCAGGTAAGGAACTCGACAGGAATTGCATGGGCAGGAGATGGCTGCAAGGACAAAAATGCACCTGGCAGGGTGTGCTGTGAGCTCTCCCTGCAGCACCAGAGGTGTTCCTGCTTCCCAGAGTGCTGCTGGTGGTGATTCCCAAAGCACTTAAATTCTCCATGTAAAGGGGGCAGGGAAAAGCTCCACTTAATTAGAGGAGTAAAATCTGCTTCATCACTGATCAACAGAACCAAAAAAAAAAACAAAACCTGGATTTTTTCTCACTAATTTACAAATCACCAAATTAGAGAGAAAAGGAGACTTCTTGCCCTACCTGTTTTGATAATTTTACTCTCCTAGATACGTGAATTTACCAGAACATTATCCTTCTTTCTCTTTCTTACAGAAAAAAAAAATGAAGGGAATGACAGAGAATCTAGAAATATGTTAATGCCTTTCCTTCATCAAACAACCATGAATATACATGACCATACTATATTACTGTTTCCAGCTTCTTTGATTTATATTATGGATAACATGTTTATAGAAAGCTAATCTCCACAAGAAGCAGAAAAAAAAAGAGAAACTGAAGAAAAACAAAAAAAATCACACCACCAGCAGCAGGGAAATCAAATATCACCTAAATTAAACTAATCTCCAAAGTAGGCCAGACAAAAACTGTAAAGCAGCCAGGATTTCTGAGGCACTTTATTACAAAGGGATTTTTTATATCAAGATTGGTGAAAACACAATTTATAAAGATACACACACAAAACGTTATTAAGGGTGAGGTCTTCAAATCAGGATGAATGGAATGAAGCTGTCCCAGGAAAACTGATCCAACATTCAATTATTGATATTTATCACACTTGACTTCATGTCAGTGACTCCTAATCACATCCCCAAAAAATTAATTCAATCAGAGCAAGCTGTTTCCACCATGACAGACATGGAACTCGACAAATTGCTGCTCATAGAGGTTTGCTGCTGAGTGGTTTCTGACTGCCCTTGAATTGGGGGTTTGTTTGTTCTGGTTTGTGCCACCAGGCTCAGCTGATCCCAGGCTCTCTGTGCTGCAGCCTTTGGCAGAACCACCAGAAGTGCTGAAGGTAGAAGAGTCCAAGTGGCCCAAATGTTGCAGGTACAGATTTTTGGGGTGGATCAGTCCTTAATCCAGTCCTCAGTGCAATCTAAAGAAGATTCTTCCCCTTGGCTCACTGATCCCAGAGACAGACAGCATCATTATTGCTGTCTAATGAACCTTGGTCCTAATGATCAGCACAGAGCTAATGACCCCCAAGCATGCAGACACCAAGCCTGGCAGATATTGTATCCTTTTTCACAGCTTCCTGTTTTCCCAGCCCTTCTCAGTTTTAAAATGGACATGAAATTCTGATCTGCCACAGGCCACTTCCAACCCAAAAAATTTCAGCCTTCCATTCCTGTCTCTGGCACAGCTGATAAAGGACAACAGGAGTGGTCAGTGCAGTGAGATTTGGCCTTGCCCCTTCTCCACTGGCTCAGGCACATCCTGATGCCATGAGGAGCCCTCTGCTCTATCACCACTGGAGTTTGTTGTTACACCAGAGTGTCTTTAAGAGTGAAAACAAACCCAGCCACCTGCAGGTTCCTGGAAATGGCATAACCTTCTCAGGCCCCTAAGGTAAACTGTGGCTGCCCAGGGATCCCTGGAAGCGTCCAAGGCCAGGTTGGACAAGACTTGGAGCAACCTGGGCTGGTGGAAGGTGTCCCTGCCCATGGCAGGGGTGGAGCTGGGTGATTCCATGACTCCTCAAAGGGACTATTCAGTGTTTCTGTGAGCCCTGTTCCAAGCAGAGACTTTGCCCTGACAGTGGCACTTCCTCACTGAGGGCAGTGGCTCACCAAGATTTGTTTACCCCGTTGTTGATATACTTGTGTAACACAATATAGCATTGCAGAAAACAAAATTATTGCCTGCAATTATTCGCTGAATCTTCACCAACTATCCACAGCGTCAGTTCGATTCAATCAATCAATTCAACTACTCTCATCATCTCTTTGAGGGGATTTCTCCCTGTCCCCATTATTCTCCCAAGCCCCTGAATGATGACATGTAGGTTTTTTTTCCTAATGCAATAGATGCCTTATTTATTCCACTGCCTCTGTAGATATGACATGCACACTGTTCAGAGAATTGCATTTTTGTCACCGCAAATAATGATCTAAATGCATTCCAGGACTTCATCTGTATTTCCCTGAGTGTTTTATAATGTGCAGGAGGCAGAGAAAAAGATCTTCAAGTTATTTTTGAGAAAATATATATCACTGTGTGGTGGGGATGTCTTCAGGCAGCACTTGTTCCCAGAATTCTTTCATTTACATTTCTGCTGTGTTTATGTGCTCTGTCTTAATGCTTCTTCACCTACTTTGGATATTAGCAAGTGGAGGAAGAGATATTTTTATGAGCCTTATCCTGTGAAGCAAATAAAAGTTAAAAATTGATACACAATATTTGTTTTTATTTCAGTGCACAAAGAACAAAGTCTGATTTCCAGGACCCTCAGAAGTGAAACCTTTAGAAATATAGATTCAGCTCTGATGGCCACACAAAGAGCAATTTCAGTTTGTTATGATTATGAGGAAATTTGAGCTTCTCCAAATAAATATAGTATGGTGAGAAACTGAGTAATTTCTTTATCCCTGGTTGTTTTTAGATAATGTTGTTATTCTGGAAATCTCTCTTTTCATGGGTTTGTAAAAGATAACGCGAAAGCAGATGGAACACATGCCATAATCACTGATTATTAACATGAAATATTCTTTAAAGAAAAAACCACTGGCTTTAGAAATGCTTCAACCAATACTTTTAACTACAGTTTTCACTGGGAATAGAGCCATGAGCCACTGTTGAGAGAGGAAATTTTCCCCACCTGCACCAGTTTGGAAATGTGGTGCTGGTTCTCCTCCCAGACCTTCCATAAACCTCAGCTGGGCCCTAAAATGCTCTCTGGGTCCAATCTGAAATAAGTGAGCAACACACACTATTGGTTCCTTCACAGCATATTTTGCTGGCAGCTCTGTAAAATTAGGCATAAATTAATACCAACATTTGCAGATTCAAAGCATAAAACCTAATTAAATAGAGAATTTCAGGCCTACCCATACTGATTCGGCTGTTTAAACTTGCTTACATCCTATAGCAGATGTTCCAGAAAGATGAGGGAAGTACATATAATTGTATTTAAAAAATAAATATTGAGAACATTCCTACCCCTCTTCCCTTCCCTGTGAGGGTGGGGAGGCCCTGGCACAGGGTGCCCAGAGAAGCTGGGGCTGCCCCTGGATCCCTGGCAGTGTCCAAGGCCAGGTTGGAGCAACCTGGGACAGTGAAAAGTGTTCCTGCCCTGGCAGGGGGTGGCACTGGATGGGCTTTAATGATCCTTCCAACCCCAACCAGCCTGGAATTCTGTGAAATTTAAGTCACAGCGTTGCTCCCAAGACCTCTCTTCCCTGAATTCTCTCCTGTTTGCTCTCCACTGGGCAATGGCAGGGTATTTTTCTGTTCCCTTTGTTTGCTCCCCGCTGAGAAAGAGTCCCTTTTCCTCTCCCATTGCCACTGGTTCAGGATGAATGTTTCAGATTTTATCAGCTCCAGCACTGAAGGAACTTGGTGAATGAAAATGTGCTTTTGTTCTCGTTTTTTTCGGCATTATATCAGGGAGGAAGGGAGCTGCTTGTCTACTGACAGAAACTAAGCACTCCTATCTGTTGTTGCCTGTTCCCTTATCTGCTGCCTTCTATTGTTTCCAGAAAAACCCTCCTGTAATGGGCAAGGAACTCGATAAAAAGCACAGAACAAGGGCTAGCCTAATTCAAAAGGACATTTTTCTGCCCCTGGATGTTAAAGCCATGACCCTGTTTGTGAACAATGAGACATGAATGAGGTGTGTGGATGCTCAGTGTGCCACCTCAGTGCAGGAAATATCTGTAATTTTGTCAGATAGCCTGAGGGATAAGAGCCAGGGACATGCTCCTGGCATGTCTAGTCCTAGGGAGAACAAAAGCTGCTGCACCTTTCATTTTCGTACCTGGAATCCCTAATGCCAAGGCTAAAACAACTCTTTTCTTCCAGCTCCATCTCTCCCTGGATGCAGCTTGTTCACATTTAAACTCCCTCTGCCCAGGTGTGCTCAGCTGGAAAACCAAACCCACCCGGAAAGGTCACGGGCTGCAGGCTGGGCAGGGTTCAGTGCTCTGCTCATTGCAGGTTGGTCATGTCTAGGAAAGAAAACACATCCAGACTTGAAGGAAAAGGAGCTCCAGGTCAGAGTTATATCTGGGGAAGTTTCCCCCCATCCCAGCTGCCCCTGGATCCCTGGAAGTGTCCAAGGCCAGGATGGATAGGGCTTGGAGCACCCTGGTTTGCTGAAAGGTGTCCCTGCCCATGGCAGGGGGTGGCACTGGATGAGATTGAAGGTCTCTCCCAAACTGTTCTGTCATTCTGTGGTTCTATAAAAGGGGAGAAAATGGAAATCACTCCAGAAGCTGAACAGGTACTTGGAGTTTATAATTGTATTATCATATATCATATTTAACATCTGTTATCATATAATACAGAATTACATTATGTTATGTATGATAATTATACACATTACCATTTAAAAATCTTATATTTAATTCATTATTTATCATTAATCCACTCTAGCGGCATCTAGAGTCAACCTCAGTGCTGCCAAAAATGGGATATCATAAAATGCAGGGGTTTCAGGCCAGTCCATCAAGCTCAAGCCTCCAGTCCCAGCTGCACCAGCCCTTGCTGAGTGACTTTAATCACAGTGTGCAGACAGGTGCCTCTAGAGCTGCACAAGGGTCTCCAGCAGATCCCTGACACCTTTGTGGGCAGGGGACCAAACCTCTCCACGCCTCAGTCTCCTGCAAAGTGCCATAATATTCCTTTCCCCCTCTGTTTGATGAATTTGTTGCAGTTTGTGAGAAGAGCCAACTTCCTGCAGCTGGTTGTGACTGGGGTGAGTGAGTGGTGCTGCTAACACCTCAAATGACAAGTGAAAGTTCAGACATCTGGCACTGGCTGTTCACAGACACATTTCCTCCCTGAAATGATAACACACAGATGATGAAAATAAAGCAAAAGGAAGCAGAAGTGACAGTTGCTATTGTACTTCCAAATGAAAGCATTACTTCAGGGAAGGGACTCTGCTCTGAGACAGCATTTTCTGAAAATGGCTGTTGGAAAAGAACTTTCCATTTGAAATAATAATCACATCTCTACCTGTGACTGAACCGACAATGAAACAAACGGCCTTGAGACAGTCATAAACCTAGGACAGATTAATTTGTCTGCAGATGATACTGTTTTCCTACATTGCCCTTGCAGCACTGAATTATGCATCATTTCATTTATCAGATTGCCTCCCTCTCCCTGCCATCCCTGCAGCACAACCACACTGCCTAAACTGCACTGATTTCCAGCAGGATGGAAAACACACAATGGATTTTCTTATCACTCCTCTCACTGTCCCAAACCCAACAAAGCCCAACATTCCTTACCACTCTCACTGTTTTCCTGCCAAGTACTTGTCTGACTTGTTATACTAAGCAGCAAACCCTGCACGACCACATTTCCTAATTGCAAAGAGCAACTCAACCATAATTATAATGGTTTTGCTAAGATTATTTTCCAGAGGTGTCCCAACTCTTATGAAAATGAGAAAAAACCTGGGCTGCCTGGTTATATATTTTCACAGTTGCCTCAAGTGACAGGGGTTCTGCTGAGCTGTGCAGGAAGAGAGAGGATGCTGTCAGTGCCAATGTGCCTTCAAATTATCAGGAGCTTACAGGCCCAGGGATGCAAAAGGGACAGGACACAAGGATGTGCCACTTCCTGCTGGTAGTTGTCTTTCCCCACCTCCAAAACCCCCTCTGCCAACTGAAAAAAGGGTATTACCATAGCAGAGAGGGACAAGGAGATGCTTTTTTTTTGGTACCACACACTTCTGGGTCCTTATTCTGCTTTCCTCTGCTCTCCTTATGCAAATGAAGACAAGGGGAGGGCTGAGAGAGTTCTTGAAAGAAAAAAGAATCAGCTTCTTCACTCAAAAGTGTTGTCAGCACCCCCAGGGGAGTGGTGGAGTCCCCATCCCTGGCAGTGCCCATGAATTGTGTGGAGATGTCAGTTAGGGCTGCAGGTCACTGGGGGCTTGGGGGATTTGGCCAGAGGTTGGACTTGAAGATCTTGAGGTCTTTCCCAACTTTAATGATTTCCTGACTGACTGAGATGAGCTGCCAAGGCCCCAGTACATGGCACAGACTGGGATGATTGGCCAAAGGGCTTTACCCCAAATTCAATGGCTTTTCTGATGGAGATGCTGTAGCACACCAAATCTTCAATTAAAAGGACATTACAAGATCACAATTAAGCAGAGTAACCACATTTAAAGCCCCCCTTCCACCATCTGAGAGAAGACTTGTCAGTGAAAGGACATTGGCCTTTCCCTTCTGCCCAGCTGTCTGGCATGGAATCAGTGCCTGGAAGAAACAGGAACCCTCCAGCAGCAACTTTCTCCTGAAAGGAAGGATTTAGTGGGTCCCCTGGAAAAAATCAACCTGATGCTTTTGGCACACAAAGCACAGATATTACACCCCTTAGGAATAAAAACCTTCAATGAAGAAAGGCTTCCATGAATATTTGTAGGAATTTTTATCTGTTTTCAGCGATAAACAAAAAGAATTCTAAAAGGTATCCCCTTCCTCTTTCACATTCCCATATATGTAGGTTTGGAAATAAAGCCAACAAAATGGAATCTGTTCAAAATGAAAATGTTCACTGGGAGTTCATCTGTCAGATGATGAGACATAAAAGTGAGCATCTTGTATATTTGGATGCATCTTGTTTACACTCAGGGAAGATGCTGGGAATGTCACAAAATCCTGCACAAAAAAAAGAGCCCTAAATGGCCTCAGAGTCGTGTGAAATTTAGAGGAAAACTGCCCAAAATTCAGTACCTGGAATGCAAATTCATCGCAAAAATATGCAACATACTTTTCCAGTCACATCAAATATGCAAAAATATGGTTGCAAATTGAAAGTAAAGCAAAACACAGATGCACCATAAATTTCATTCTGGTATGGATATGAGGAGCAAAAGCCTGAGAAGATTTTTGCATTTTTATTTTCTCCATTCAATTTATTCACCTCTTTTTACTATGAATGAGAGACCCATTAAAATATTAAAAGATATTTAGTAGGTGATCTAAAATGATTAAAAACAGGATTAAAAAAAAAAGCATTTCCAGTGCTTGTCAACATCAGGGTTTTTATCAAATTTAATACAAAATAGCTAATGAGGGCAACTCAGCCCCAGTAACGTTGTTCAAAATGCAAACTTGATTTTCAAAATCCTCCCCTCCATATTTAATAGGGTGATGATTACAAGAAAAGTGATGCTCCAATATGTTAATTCCCCCTCTGTTTTTCTGCTGATGTTACTCTCATTTGAAGAAAACTGTCACCCTCTCTTCCCCAGCAGATCAAAGTGAGGCATCCAGTTTGTACCAGATGCCATCATACAAAATTACATTTAAGAAATCTCCAAAGTAATTAAAAACCTCTGTATAAACCCTCTCAAAGAGAAAGACACACTGTATCAATTCACCCCTCTTTAAACAGCTTCTAGGGAGGTGACAAAATGTGACTTAAAGCTTATGCTACACATGCCACCTCCTTCCTTTGAAGTCCTAATTAATTATCTTTCCTGAGAATCACAATAAACAAGAGGCTGCTTTTGCATACTGAGGTATTTGGGTTCCTCATCTCACTGAGGCCAAGCAAGACCATGGAATTCTGGTGATCAGTTGGGTCTTGGACAAAGAATTCCAGGAGTAGAATGAGACGGGCTCAGGTCCATGATGCTGGATTTATTTTGAGGATGTGTCTCTTCATGTACCTTTGCAGTCAACACAACAGGACTGGAAAGAAATCAGGGACAGGAGGGGAAACTTTATCAGTGCTGGGAATGTGTGGGTGCCAAAGGCTAAAAGAGAAGGGGTATAAAAGGACCAGCCCTTGTTATGGTCCCCAAATCCAGCCCAAAACAGCATAAAGAAGAAACCTGGGTGCTGGAGAGAAAAGCTTCTGTTCCAGAATGGAATCTGAGTCAATTTACCTTGTAACACCCTGGGGGTTTCCTGTAACTTTATTTAGGTTTTGAACAAACCCATTTTTGCCTGGTGCTAAAGCACAGAGATCATAAAGAGCGAGGGATGGTCCAGTACCAGCCAGGCCACACCAGAACATGCAAGGTAGCATTAGTCCACACCTCAGGGTCCAGTTATCATCCTTATCTTCCTTCTCCACACCTCAGGGTCCAGTTATCATCCTTATCTTCCTTCTCCACACTTCGGCATCCAGTTATCATCCTCATCTTCCTCCCCCACCCCTCAGAGTCCATTCACCATCCCTACCTCCCCTCCTGGAATTGTTCCATATTTCCCTGCCCCGGGCACCCAGGAGGCCAGGAGCAGGTGCAGGTACCCTGATCCCCTGCCATGAACACCCCCATGTCTGTTGCATCCCAGTTCCACGGCACACCAGCTGTCACCAGTGTGTCACCACAACCTCAGTCAAGCCCCAGGAGCTGCCTGCCAAGGTGAGGTTCTCTCCCACTGCCTGTTTTTGTTAAACAATTCACCAAGGTATGAATTCACTCCAGAGCACGAAAGACACGAATTGAAATGCATCCAAGCTGCTGCTGGTGCCAGGAATATGACTCTGAGCAGCTTCCACTGTTTATAGACTTGAAAAAGATGAAAACATCCGGTCTGGCATGGAAAGGGGCTGCCAAATCCATCCTGGAGAAGCAAGTAATGGAGTTGATATTCATTAACCCTTCTAGGTTGGCTTTTTTAATAAAATGAGAGAGATCTCAGTCCAGCCTCCAAGCAAGATTTATTTATTTCTAAATGACAAAGAAATGGAAAACACAAGGCACTTGGCAAAGTATTTCTTTGAGTACCTTGGCAGCTTGTCATTGATAATGGAATTGTTGTCTGATCTTCAGTCATTTGCAATTTAATTTACCCACAAAACCTACCACTTCTCCTTGCATATATTTCTCCACAATGTGCCTATTTACCTTCCCAAACCAGGAAGAAATACATTAGATGATTTAAAGGGTAGCCCTTAATGCAATTTAAAGCCTTGCAAATTGATTTTCCTTAATGAACTTTATATCCTGACATCCTGTCGTTTTTCCTCCAGTACATTCAATTAGGCTATAATCAGTTATTAAGGGTTAGATAATGGGAACGTGACATCATCCACACGAGGCAGAAATTTTTTTGCGAGAGATTAATTAAAATCTAATTTTCATGCAAGGCTAGACCATCTGGGCCAAAAGATGTCTGTGATAATTGCAAGGGGGAAGAAGAAAGAAAAAAAAAGAAAAAAAAAATGCTGGAAAACCCAAAATGGGGAAAGGAAGAACACTTGGCTTGGGTCAATGCTGAGATGAGAGGGGAGAAGGTGTTCCTCTTGGGGGTATAAGAGAGGGAACCGTTGTGCTGTTTTCACCTCAACCATGGCAGAACAAACATCGTCAATCGAAGCGTGCCAGCAAAGGAGCTGAATGCACTTCTTTGTGGATGAAAAGCCAGAGCCATTCATGTTCTACTTTCAGGTAGAAACACGCTTTAATAGCAGTAGTAGCAGTGCTTAAAGCAGAGAGGCTTTTGTTAATACTAACCTGTGATAGAGGGGAGCTCTGGGCTCCAAATACATCTCTAATCTCAGCGGAGAACACAGCTCAGCAGTTCCATTTGCCCCATATCAAAGAAGGAAAAATATTGTTATTCTGCCAAGAAAATGGATCTATTTATCTGATGCAACGTTCTCTGCAGCACAGGGTTTGTTTTTCCTCGCCTCTATTTTCTTTTTTTTTCCTTTGGAAACGGGCATATTGTAACCATTCTTAAAACAAACTGGAATAGAAGGGTTATATCAACCACGAAGAACTTTCTAGTAACAATATCCATATTGCTGCAGTAATTTCGGAGGCTCTCATTTTTCAGAACTAAAAAAGCCCTGCAGCTCAAGAAAATCAGCCAACATAATAGTTCTTCACACTCATTACTGCTTTTCAAAGCAGCACCTCCAAAGCAGTCCAGCCCATGAGCAATTTTGGGACGCTGCCTCTAGGAGAGGTGCAAAGAAGGTTCAAAGCCTACAAATCCTCTCTGTTCATGCAGCTAATCCTGGACTGACAGACCTTGTGTACCTCCCTGGCCTCATCTGCTCATTCTGGTGGAGTTTGTCTCTGTTGATGTCCAGAAAAACAGGAGCCAAGTCTAAGGGTCAGAATGTTCCACAAAGATCTCTTTGTGGGGTCTGGGGATTGAGCTGTTTTTTTGGTCTTTCCACTCTTTGCTGGTTCTTTTTTTTGAAGGATTAAAGTAAAACTCAAGCTTTTGTCCAGGTTTTCTTTTATCAGATAGCTTTGAATCTGCTGGAAAACTCCTGTTCTGAAAACAATTTAGAGAAGCTACAGCTTTAATTTGATTTTAAAAACGTGTTCGCGAGATTATATTTTTTCCCCCTTTAACTTCCTAGGCTTTCTCTTCTGCCCAAACCTTCCAAGCGTCCCAGTAACCATCTATAACCACAGTCTTAATTAAGAAAGAACATGGCTTGGATCATTATTCTAAGTCTGTTTGGAGGAATTGTTACCCAGTTGTAAGTGAGGTTTTCAATGACTGTATTTCTTCCCCAGAGATAAGGCAATTAACGTTTCCCATAAAATCCACCTTCCCCCCACTGCCTCGGTGGAGGTGAGCAGAAGTGAGAACAAATCAATACCAGAATCTATTCCCAGGAAAAGGGAACAAATATATCTTTATAATTACAATATGTAACACATTCCACAGCTGCATGCCTCTTGTGGATACTTCTGATCTGAATGTAAATACATGTTTTATGCTGAGGATAATTTCAAAGAGGAGCTGGGAGCACACACGGAACGATCCAGTGCTTTTAAATCTATGAGCCAACCTATTCATATTTTCTCTGCATTCCCCTGATATACTGAAGAGAAGCCTATGCTGTAATGTATGGTGCAACAGAAATATAAAATAAAAAAAAACACTTAACTGGCCAAGAACCTATACTTTCTCCTTAAATCCAGGCTCTTTATAGACCTATCTCCGTTCCTGGTTAGGACAGACAAAGCATAGATTACGTAGGGGTGACATCAGGATTTAATGTGAGGTTGTCCAAAGGGCCAGAGAGCAAAGACCTAGATTTCTTTACTGATTTCATGTTTACACTGAGCTGAACCCATGGTTCAGTAGTGGGGCTGCTTGGATATTTCTGGGACAAGCCTGAGAAACTTGTTCAGTATTCACTCAGGTGTGCAAATATTGGTCATGCCCATTCCCCCAAAACTGAATTCTCTCCATCCATGGCAATACCAAAAGAGCAAAATCGGTGTTTGCTCTTTCTGAATTTCCTTGCCTGTGAGTTCCACTCATTTACAAGTTTGCTTTTACTCTTCCCACCATCTCCTAAACCACACCACCTGGAAAACTCCCCTTCCAGACCAGTTCATGCTTGCCAGCTGGAGGGGTCATGGCCTGTGGGCAGGGTAGGGCTGTTGGAGAAACAAACAGGCATTAAATATCCCCAGACCAACTCCCAGACCTTTCTATTTCATCTACAGAAAGAAAATAACTCCGGGGTAAACATGCAAGGCATTGAGCACATTGAGAGAAATTGCTGTTCTCCATAATTATTTTTTAATTTACCCTCTGCTGGATGAGAGCTAAGGCCCTTGTCTCCTCGTCAGCACAAACTTTGCATTTCTTGATCTGCATCTGGGGCTTGCCGAAAAATGAGCATCTTGATTACAGCTCTGTCCTTCCCCTGCTCAGCTCCAGCTGCTGCCTCTCCTCGTGCATTTCCAAAAAACTGAGAGGCAGAACCATTTACTTCCTTATTTCTCTGATTTGTTTTGCTCCTCTGGGTTATCTCGCTTCCTTTTGCAGCTCCCTGAATATCTCTGAAAGGAGGGAGAGGAGCCCGGCTGTGCCTCAGGGCAGCTGTGGGATCAGGGGAGGGAGCACAGCTGGGGCAGTGCCACCACCACAGCCACAACAACCAGCCCCAAAGGACAGCTTTGGTAGCTCTCCTGTTGCTGAGAGCAATGAAGCTGGTAGAATCTGTGAGGGGAGGAAAGAGGGGACAGGGAGGTAATGGCAAACAGCTTTCTGTGTGGTCTCAGTGATCCCAATCCGTCACAAATACGTCCTGCGTTGGGTGAGACACGCTTCAAGGAGTTGTGGCTCCCAGAGGTATTCCTGATTGCTTCTCCCAGCTCTCCCAAGAAGAGCTTGGCTGCCTTCCACAAACCCATATTTTCCCTTTCAGTCAACACACTGGGACGTGCCCACTCTCCACTCACAAGGAGATGGATATTGTGTTCCCACTTCCTTTCTCTTCTGCTCCTGATCTACAGCAGGGCCTGGGCAGGGAGCCACCTTCGTGATCTGCAGAAAACCATTCCACTGTGCAAGGCTGACCCAGCTTCTGGCTGAAATAGGTTGACAAAGAGCAAAAGTGGTTCAAACCAAACAAAAAACCAGAAAGAAATCTTATTCCTCTCCTCTTTATCCTACCCTTTAATCTCACCTTATTCTAATAACCTTGAAGCTTTGTGAGAGCCTCTGGAACACAAACAAACACAAAAATAGCAGAGTAGTCCTTGGGGGAGAAGTTCACTTAATGATGTTGGATTTTCTGTGGAACATTTATTTCCAGGCTGCAGTGAGAGCAACCCCCTGCTCACAGATCACTCACCTTCAGCCAGGAAGATGTGCACTTCAAATGGCATCAGCCAAGAGGCTTGTTTTGCATGGCCAAACTCCCCAGTTTGTGATTCACCCTGCAGTGGGTCAGCTGAAGCTGGTGCTCCCGTGGCATTATCACCATTTTCCTCTCTCCACCCCCAGAGCACATCAGAAATTCACAAACCCCCATGAAAAACACTATTCCCAAATCCTAGAGCCCTACCTTTTCTCCCACACACCAGCTCTGCACTTGTGTAGAACCCTTTTTTTCTCTCTTTCAGTGCCACTTTTCCCCTCACAACAAGGAAGTTGCTCTCTCCAGTGTTGGTGTCTGGTAGATGTTCTCTCCCAGGGATCCCAGTTTTCCCTGGTGCTGTTCCAGGGTTCAGTAGGATGGCTGGTTTTTAATCAGCCCAGCAAGTCACTTGAGTCTCTTAGAGCCTAGCCCAGATTTACTTTAGGATTTTCAGTGTTGATGAAAGCACAAGTGGGAAGGAGCAAAGCTTCTGCTGCCTTTGTAATTAATCACAGGTTAAAGTGCTGTATGAATTATACAGACCCCAGGAGAGCCATCACTTTTGGAATTCCCAACAAAGCACACAACTTAAGACACTCTTTGCTTTGTGCATTTGCCTAATAGAAGCATTAGTCACTGAGCTTTTTTATCATTTTTTTCAAAGTTTTGAAATAACCTCGCTAATCTGGGGAAGATGATTTTCTAAAATGAGTCCTACCTTTAGAGTTTGGAGAAAATTTGGTGCTGTGTGAGTTTAGACAAGCTGGCAACAGCTACAACAGAAAATTCAGACATTATGTTTTTCAAACCAAGCACTCAGAGGGTTTTTGACAGGGAGTGGGTGGGAGAATCACTCAGCACTGACTTTGCAGTGAAGGATGTGGGGGAGGGAAGGAGTACAGCCAACTGCAACTCCTGCAAATTCATCAACAAATATCCCCAGAGCTTTTAACATCCTTCCTGCTCTGACTCCAGAGCCACCCCATTGTTGACAGCACGGGGAGAGACAACTGCTTCATGCACATCACCTTCACAAGCAATCCTTCCAAAGGTGTTAAATACCCCCATACCTGCCAGTTTACAGATCCTAAGGAGATTGTTTTGCTTCTTGGGAAGTACTTCTAGATTAAAAAAAAACAAAAACAAAAACAAAACAAAAAAAAAAAACAAAAACAAAACAAAACTAAAAAACCCAAACAAACAACACTTGGAAAGGTTATTTCACTTAAATATAAATTTATTTAATTATAATTAATAGGAACAAAAGAGGGATCATAGCACAGCTTGAGTTGGAAGGGACCTTAAATCCTTCAATTCCATGCCCTGCCACAGGCAGGGACACCTTCCACTATTCCAGGTTGCTCCAAGCCTTGTCAAACCTGGTCTTGGACACATCCAGGGATCCAGGGGCAGCCACAGCTTCTCTGGGCACCCTGTGCCAGGGCCTGCCCACCCTCACAGGTATTCCTGCATTATGCTGTTATTAACAGCACAACAGTTATAGCAGTATTAACAGAAGCATTGTTGTCTCTCTCTTATCACTAACACCTATTGCCTTATTAGACTTTCTTCTTAAATTGTTTTAAAGCACAGAGAAGGTAAAAACATTGGCAGTAATATTTCAATGGGATTTCAAACAGTAAAGCATGAAAAGAAATATGGAATTGCTTTGTCTTTCGATTGCCTTTAACAAAATGCTACTTTTTCTGTGGGTTGGTTCACATGTGGGTTAGAGAAGGAATTCAAAAGATAATCTTAAATCAGTAATGCCAGGTCTGATCCCATGGCTTTAAGGTTGCTTAATGAAGTTAAAGAAAAGAGAATGTAAAAGAGATGTGACAACACCTGAAATTTCTAAGTAGCTCCAGACATATATAATGGAGGAACTTGGGCCCCAGTGAATGCCAGTAAATCTATTTTCTTTTAAAGAAAAAATTACGAAATATTTAAAGGACATCAATCACACTTTTCCTAACAGAGTGTTGCAGAGTGACAATTAAAGATGCCCTGTTGTGCTGCAGCACACCTTAAATCATGTTTTAGAGCCTAACCCAGTATCTGAATTTGTTACTAAAACTATTTCTTCATTGCATGAATAAAATCTAAGGTTAGAAATAAATTTTGTTTTACGCTAGTGAAATGATTAAATATCCTTTTTGAAAGCTTACCTTTATATTTACTGTAGATGCTGTTAGAATAAGTTAAAGTTTTCAATTAAAAAGCCACTAAATGAAGTTTTTAATTTATAGAAAGAGAGTGATGGAAATTTCCAGGCTTGACCATTTCAATCACTTTACAAACAAACAAGGAAGAAAAATAAAGTTTGAATAAGAACAGATTTTGCAGCAGACAGCTTGGACTCAAAAAAAAAAGTCATGTTTTTCATCCACATTTCATGACATCAGCATCAGCTGGTGCTGTAATTGGGGGTGTGGGTGTGCATCTCCTCATCAAAATTTAACAGTGACATTTTCTTCAGCTTCTGACAAAAAAATAAACATTGTCCCGGTCATTCCCTTTGGGGTACTGTGGTTATCCCAGTCCTCAGCATATTTGCTTTTTGTATAAACACATCTCTCCCAATGACCTGCTGATAGATACTGAATTCCTGCCCAGTGAGGAGTGTCTGGAGGCACCTTTCCTGCAAGGCTTGCAGAGAAAAGGGATTAATTCCAGCTCATTTCCGTGCGTGGCACCGAGCCACGAGCCCGGTTGAGAAGCTTTCTGTCTATTTGTCCTCTTTATTTTCCAAAACCTTAAAACCTAAATCCAGATTGTTGCTTTGTGCATTCCTGAAGAGGTGGGAGTTTTGCAAAACCCTCTGGAGATTCCTGGGGGGCCAGAGCACACCTCGAGACTGGTTTGTGGGGCCCAGGCAGAGGAGAGGGCACCTGGAAGTGTCCAAGGCCAGGTTGGATGGGGCTTGGAGCAACCTGGTACAGTGGAAGGTGTCCCTGCCCATGGCAGGGGTGGCACTGGATGGGCTTTAAGGTCCCTTCCAGCCCCAACCATTCTGGGATTCCATGGATATTGTAGACAGCCCCACGGTTTCATTTGATGCCTAAATGCCATTTGGATGAATGACAGCTCTTTTATGATGAATATTTCTTTGCTACGTGGAACTGAATGATTAATGCAAGTCCTGAAGGTCATCTTGCAAAGGCAGTCACTGCATTTCTTCTCTTTATTGTGGGCAATTCCATGGACAATTCTCTTTGATGATTTTTTTTTTTCCAGAAGGAATAAATGAGACACTTCTGGTTGTACCCCCTCACGAGCAGCAAGTCCACAACAAGGGTGTCCCAGATTCCAACCCCCAGCTGCGCACCACAGCTATTTCCATTTCCCAAAGTACCCATGGGCAGAATAAATCCTGTTGGTGCTGCTCACCCATCTCCCAAGGGCCACGTGTGAACCACGCTTCCTAAAGATTGGCAGGAAAAGAGGGTTGGAGGCCGAGTGATCTTCCAGGAAGGGAGCTTGGGAAACAGAGGTTGTCACTCAGGTTTTCCAATATATCCTATGTCTTCAGCTGCCTCATATGCCCAGGGAAATGAGCTGCCTCCTGCTCTGCATTTCCAGTTCAGCCTGGACTTGGTGCTGACCACAGAAACAAAAATAAATGGAATTCTTAAAAGGGTGGTTTAGGTCTTTAAGGTGTCCAGCAAGAATTTTAAAAAGCCAAATATCCCAGCAAGTTAAATCATCACTTGTCTTCTGGAGTAACTTGCTGTAGTTTTCTACAAGCAAATTTGTAAAATTTTCACTAAACGTGGCCTTTTTTTTTAGAAGCTCCTCTTTTCCACCTGCTTCCATTTTAATGTGTCCTCAATATCAGTTATTTTTACTTCAGCTCTAAGAGGCAAATAACAAGGATAAACAATAACTCTTCCTTTCACAAACAAAAATATGATATTGCTAGTGGAAGAAAACACAGAAAATTACCAGAGAAATAAAATCTCAGCAAGTGTTTTCATTTGTCAAATTCTCTCAGTGAGAAGGTCCTCAGTAAAGAAAATACAATCCATAAAGCCAGCATCAATTATCTCAAAGTGGAGGCACTGGCTGCTTTTGCTCCTAATTTTTGCATATTGGAAAATGATGATTACACACACTCCATCAGCAGGGAACAAGTCGATCCCTACAAACATCACCAATCCCCAGCAGTGTGGAATTCTGTGGAATTCTGCAAACCTGTAAACCTGCTGAAACAATAAACTGAAACAATCCAAAGCACTGGCTCAGGGCAGCTGATGTTTCTAGGAAATATAGGGTGACTTGCGAGCTGTGTGTTAGTTCCTGGTAAAGATATGGGGAAAATTGGGATTCACATGGAGTTCTTCAGCTCCCATTGTGGCAAACAGTCTGTGCCAATAAAGAATACAGGAAATAAAGGAAAGGGGGAAGGAAGCTGATGACAAGGATCTAACCTAAAAGGGACAACAGGAAGTGATGAGACTAGGGGATAAAATCACAAGAACTAGGGAATTGTTCATATAAATTCATGGAAATTGCTTATAAAATAAAATAAAATAAAATAAAATAAAATAAAATAAAATAAAATAAAATAAATAACATAACACAAACCAACAAAACAACAACCCCACAAACAAAACCAAAACCCCAAAACATAGTATAAAAACAAGCAAAACAAACAAAGGAAAAAAATCCCTAAGCAGAAAGCAAGGGGAAAATAATAAATGTGGGTAGAGATCCACAAAAAATCTTAGGAAAGCTCAGAAGTTCAGTAGATTTTTGGGCATTTCTTGCTTAAAATTAAGCTAGAAATCAAAGGATTTAGCTATGCCATAGTTGTCCTTTCAGACCATACCTTCATTCACACCCTTTATTCTTTAAATTTGTGATGCTGAGCTCGACCCCTTTCTTAAAACACACACATGTGGCTTCTGGATGCTATCAAGTGCTGTAAGGCAGTCTGCTCACAGAATCCCAGAATCACTAAGGTTGGAAAAGCCCTCCAAGGCTGTCGAGTCCAAGCCATGCCCAATGACCACTTTGTCACCAGCCCAGAGCACTGAGTGCCACCTCCAGCCCTTCCTGGGACACCTCCTGGGATGAGGACTTCAAACCTCCCTGGGCAGCCCCTGCCAAGGCCTGATCACCCTTTCCATGGAGAAATTCCTGCTGATGTCCAACCTGAGCCTCCCCTGGCCCAGCCTGAGGCTGTTCCCTCTCCTCCTGTCCCTGTTCCCTGGGAGCAGAGCCCGACCCCCCTGGCTGTCCCCTCCTGTCAGGGAGCTGTGCAGAGCCAGGAGGTCCCCCCTGAGCCTCCTTTTCTCCAGGCTGAGCCCCTTTCCCAGCTCCCTCAGCCTCTCCTGCTGCTCCAGCCCCTTCCCCAGCTCTGTTCCCTTCCCTGGACACGCTCCAGCCCCTCAAGGTCCCTCTGGCCATGAGAACTGGACACTGGTAACTCAAAATCCCTCAGAAGGGCCAGCACAGGGCACAGCCTCTGCCCTGGGCCTGTGGCCACACCAGGGCTGGCACAGGCCTGGATTCCTTCTTGGCCATCTGAACACACTCTGGCACTCACTCTGAACTCGAGAGTTCATTATTATCTAAAATAGACTAGGAATATCTCCAGTAGGTGTGCAGGACAATGAAAAGCAATTTGCAATTGTTCCCAGCAGCTCTTCATTGCTGCTGGAGGCACAGGCTACTATTGAAATCCTAAGAATCATAAGATGCATCCCACGTGGAAATATTCCAAAGATTGTTCCCAGAGAGGTTTTCTAACGTGCTATGCATGTGCAGTGTGCTCACCACTTTCCTCCACTGTGGTAATCCACTTCCCACTGACCTGCAGATCCAATTAATTTCCAGCCAACGGAACTCTGTGTTCAAAGGAATTCTGAGTATTACTGAAAATTCCCAGATGAGTCTGTTAGCCAACTGCCTTGGAAGGGCTGATAAGCAGCAGGAATGCAGGGGCTACTCATGGTGCATAATTCTGCTTCTCACATATGCTGCTGGTGTTTGGCACACAAATTGTGTTTCGAGTTCCTCGAAAGGATTTGGTGCCGGGTTTCATTGCTTTGTTACATAAAGCCATCTCATGGAAGTGCAGTGGCTCAACCCTGAAATGACCCTGAACATTTAACTTGCCCCAGATCCAACCCCTTCTCTGAGCTTGCTCCAAGTCCAGCTCCTTCTCTGAGCTTGCTCCAGATCTTGCTCCTCTGTTTGCTCCCCTGCTGAGAGCAGTGAAGTTGGAGTCCATTGCAGGGCAGACATCCTCAAGACCTGCTTTGAGGGAAAAGTTGGTGTGAATGTGGTGGTTCCTCCTCTGGAGGCACAGTTTGAGCCTGGTCCTTGATTTGGTCTCTCATTCTGTGGTTGGGATGCCAAGGTAAGGATGGAATCATCCCTTTTTTCTGCATCTCCTCTTGGGCTCCATGAGAGGGATGTGCCACAGGGAAACTGAGGGACACCTCCCAGTAGTCTGCCCCAAAAAATTGTATTGGTGGGGGTGATTTGTGCCTGGTTTAAGGTAATGAGCAGCATTGGAACCTGCACTCCCTGTAGTGGTCAGGCAGGACCACAGGGCAGGTTTGGGGAGTCTGACTGGATCCCCTGGAGTCAGCACTGCACCCGCTCAGTCACCACCTGGGAGATGATGGTCTGTCCTGAGAAGAGATCAGATTCCCCACAGAAGGACTTACCTATTCAAAAAAAACCCAGCAAAATAGTTTAGGGGATTTTGCCAGCAGAGTATCCACAGCAGAGCCTGCAGTCATGGGCTCCCCTTCCCACCCACATCAGCTCCTCCCTTGCAGCAGCAGATGGGAACAAATGGTGCCTTCAGACAGGCAGCAGCAGTGGAGCTGCACTGCAGACATAAATAAATCTGTGCCACAGCAATGGAGCAGGTAAGGCAGAAAGATATCCATAGAAACTGCTCTTCCCTGCACAGAGCTGTTTCCCACGTGCTGGTGCTCAGAAGATCCTCCTAAGCCACACTGGCCATAAATGTAGCAGCTCTGACAGGTCCAGTATGAACCATTCCCCACTTTTTTTTTTTTTCCTGGTGAAAGGGTTGAGGTGTTTCATCTTCTTGGGTGTGAGATTCACCCAAAGGAAAACTTTTCTGAGTAAGGAAGCATTGCAGTTCTGTAGCTGCATATTTTAAGCCTGGTTCCTAAGTATTCAAGTCATTATAAATCCCCTGACTTCAGCAGAGCTGTGCAGAGTTATGCCAGCTATGAATCTGGCTGTTCCCCCCTTAAGTACTTCCAAAGCATTAAAATCCTTTCAGAAATAAGTCATGCAGGTGATGTTTGCCCACACATAAAACAATTAAGACGTGAAAGGTTGTGTGCAGGCATGGGGATGGCAGGGGAACATGGGGGAAGAGAAAGGGATATTTCCCATTTTTAATTTTCTAGGTAGGTTTTTTTTTTTTCCTCCAGGGCATCCTGTCTTTGGTGAACTTCATTCTATGTGCCCAGAGCTACTCATCCTGTAACATCCACACTGCCAAAGGGTCCCCAGGATTTACAGCACATATCCTTAGGCTGGATTAATTGTGTATTGCTTCATGGGATGGGAGCTTTGCAGCCTGGGCTCCTTACATGATGAATTACCTTTTTTAGGCTCTGGTAGAACCACAGTTTGAATCAACACTCTCTAAGCTTCCCAATAGATGGACTGGTTTGTTTTTATTTTAATTGTTTGGTTTTTTTTCCTGAAATGGGCTGTCAATGAAAGGTATCAGCCTTTTTTAAATCTCCAACCTCCACATTCAGATTTTGAAAAAAAAAAATTGGAACTGTGTATTCTTATGACTCATTCATGCCTTCCCAAATCTGCTCTGAACTTTTTATTGTCAAGTGGCGCCTTTGGTTCTAATAATTGTTAAATATCCCCAAGACTTCATCAGAATGAGCTCTTTACCAAAAGAAAATATCAGTGGGTGCACTGATTTCATAGCCAAAAGCTGAAAATCAGAGGGTTATTTTAGGATTATTATTTTCTACACCAAAACAATTATAAAGATTAACATTTCATATCTAATCAGAGTTTGGAAATGCATAGAAAAGTAGAAAAAATGTAAGAAAAAAGTAGATGTCAGTTAGGTCCAGAGAAAGCTGAGTTGAATAACAAGGTCCAGAGACTCATAAGAAAACAATTTTCCTGCCAGGTATGGACTATTCCTGACCAAGACCCAAAATGAAGAAAACAGGATCCCAAAGCCTAATTTATAAGTAAACTGCTCACCAGCTGCTCACCCACTACACTCAAATAAAATTATTCTAACTGGGAATAAATATTTGCTCTGCATCACATGAATCTGCCTTACTGCTCCTTCAAGAATAAGTGAGATTTTCCATTATTATTTGCTTCCAATTTTACTTATCCATCATAAATTTGCTACCAAGCCCATAAATCTCTCACCTGATAATAAAGTTTTTTCAGTAGATACTTTTCTGAGCTCATATTTGGTGAGATATCATACACAAACACTGCAAGTAGACAAAAATAAATCCATAACAGGTGTAATAATTGTCTGGGAAAAAAAAATAGCACTTTGCTCAAGAAAGGCATTTAGGTAGAAGCTGCAGATTTCCTTGTTGAGTTTTCAATACTAAAATTGTTTATGTGGGCTGAAAATTCATAGGGCCTTGGTTAAAATTTCAGGTTGAATTTTTTCCATGGCTTCCTCTCCCCTGCACCTTAAAAATGAGCATAAGGGCATGAGGAACAACAGGAAAGGTGAAGGAAGAATTGCAAAAGCATTTTTGGTTTAGAGGCACTTGTATCACAAATGGAAGATTTTCTTTTCCTCTGCTACTCTTTTAACCTGGTTCTGGAAAACTTGAGACTAAAGGAGGGCTGGATAAAGGAAAGAAAATTCTGAGGCTCCAGTTTTATCCAGTTTTATCTCTGACAGAGAACTTAACCAACCAAAAAGACAGAGGCATAAAATCAGAGTCCTCATCTCCATGCCCTTGCTATTGATTCAGCTCACAGGAATCTGCAGTGAGCTCCTTCATTTCTCAGGATTCTTGTGAATGTGTGAATAGTTCAGGCCTGTTTTGATAAAATGGCCCTGCTAACCCTGATAGCTGCAGAGAAAAGCTCCAAAATGTGACCCAAGTGAATCCTAAAGTGTTCAGTGTCTAATGATGAATAAAAAAGCCCGGCATGTTTATTGGATTTCATCATTCTTCAACACTTGGGCTCAGCAATAGCATAACCATAAAAACAGCACTTACAGAGCTCATGGAAAAAGAAGTGAGATTATTTTGTGAAAAAGTGAGGCCCCTTCTAGGCTCAGGTGCCACCTCAGCCATCCTTGACTGTGCCCCTCGCCCATGCTCTGACCCAGTTAGTCAAACACAAGGAGAGATTCCAGGGTGTTGCCCAAAATCCCAAACCTCTCTGCTGCCGTGCACATTCCTGCCAGCACCAGTGACCTTGCTGATGGTTGGGACAGTCCCAAGAATCTTGCACTGGTTTGTGGCCCATGTATCAGTGCAATAATTGCCTGTGCAGTTCATCAAACACAGTTTTTGCTTCCCTTCCACTTCTGTGCAAAGACAGTTCTCGTTCTGCTGAGTGCAACTTGCCACTAAGAATGTCACATTTCACATTTGAAAGGCCTAAATGTCCTTTCCCCATTGTTCATAAACTCATATTTAACAGTAATCCTGAGCAAGGGATGTGTTTTACTGCAGCCTGGGCATGGTCAATGAGGCCTGGAGTGTGGTGAGCACCTCAAAGTGATTCCATAAAGCAGCATGTGATTAAAGCCCAGCCGAGAGCCACTCTGCCCCTCAGAAACAGCATTCCTGTAACAACTCCTGCTTTGGTTTGACCTCTGCGCCTCCCAGATGTGGCTGGAACCCTGAAATTCCCACCCCAACACGTTGGGAGAGACTGTTCCCAGGAGACTTTCTGCTGAGGGAAGGTTTGAGCTGCTCACACACCCCCAGAGGTGCAGGTGAAGCTGCTGCTGCTGCTCCTCCAAACCCACAGCTCCCGCACATCCTAACAACTCTGCTTGAAATTCTGGGAGCGTCTCCACCCAGAGTGATGCCTGCTGATCTCAGAGGAGTTCTGAGAGCCATCATTATTGCAATTGTCTGCGGGGGTCTGTCTGAGGAGCTCGGCAGGCTCTGCAGCACCGTTCCTTGGCCAACAGCACCATCTGCCTCCAAGAACGGCACACGGGAGCACGCTGTGCCTCCTCCGTGTTCCCTGGCACCCTCTGCTCCTCTCTGCAAACATATCCGTGGCTGTGTTAGCACAAGCTCTCTGCTGGGTGTCAACCAGGGTTTGGAAACCTGGAGCCAAGGTTTTCAATCTCACAAAGCGCCCTGAAATGTCCAGCACAATGTAGCAGTCCGAGGTGTCACTGGGAAACCAGCAGCACAAATCAGGCACTGCACAAGCCAGGGTTTTTACCCCTGCATGTGCCTGGCTGGAAACAAGGATTAACCTGCATAGTAAACACAAGTCCTGGTTCTCCTCCTCTGTGCCACAGAACTGATACAGCTGAAAGGGGCCTTTTAAAGATCGTGTGACACAGGTGCCCTGCAATGAGCAGGGGCATCTTCAGCTCCAACAGGTTGCTCACATCAGTGTGAAATGTAGCTCTTGTGAAGTATTAAATCAGCTTTAGAGCACTGAACTGAAAAACCCTGCATTTCCCTTCCCATTAATTTGCAGTGAAATCTTGGTTACTCCGACTGGAGCGGTTTGGGAGTGCTTTCAGGGTTTGCCCTAGCTAGGAGTACAGAAAGGTATTTGTGCCAGAAGACACAAACTTGTGTCAGAGGACACAAATATGTGGCTTGTTAATTGTTTGGATTAATTTGGTGGATTGATTTGTTAAATAATTTGCTGGACCTTCTGCAGAATACATCTGTTCACAGCAACAAGCAAGGGAAATTCCTTGGGGGAAACTCCCAGCTTGATCCTTAGGATGAAGATACTCAAAAACAAAATCCAGTTGCAAAACGGCTGCAGCACCATAACCACAGTAATTAAAAATGCAGCAGCATCTCTGGGTGGAGTAATGACCTCCAGAGGCCTGGGATTTCAGCTGGAGTGCCAGAGTGTTCCCACCTCCTGAGAAGAAATGCAGATGATCCCTGCTTTAAATTCTTCTAAAAGCTGTGTCGGACCTCCCTCCATAGGTTGGCATGGGAACCAGCACAGCCAACAATCTCTTGACATCCTTTAACATTGCCCATGGAAATGGGGAGAGGGGAAAGCTTGAACAAAAAGCATGAGTGAATACATTTAGCAAAGGCCTGGACTCCTGTCCAAAATTCAGTGCAATGTCTGTAAATAAATAAACTAACACATAAAGTTGAACTCTTATAAAATCTCATTAGAAGTCATTTATTCCTACAGCTCCACCACCTGCACTGCAGTCATGGCTTAGTGATACATGAAATAGGACAAAAAATACACACCTATCCCTTGCCCCCTGATTAGATTTTAGATATTTTTGCACTTTCCAGCCTGCAAAAAGAGCAAGTGGAAAATGGACATAACCAAAATCTCTTCATGTTACCATGTGTGTTCACAAGTGTGACAAAATGCTGAGTCCTGTCAAAGCTCTGAAATGCCACAGCCCTTCTGGGAGTCTACCCTTGGAACAAGAAAGAGGCCTTTAAACCCCAAAATGAGACAAAAAATTGTCACAGCCAACCAAATAGAGACAGTACACAGGGAACAGAAAGCAGCTTAAAGGGCTGGTAGGAAACTGTCCCCACTTCCTTTTGCCCTCTGTTGCTGGGTGAGCCCCTTCCCTTCAGGGTCACCATCATCCCACCAAGCCTGCTGCATCCCCCATATCACTCAGAAAAATCATTTGTTCCTTCTTTTCTCAAGTCTGGCATTACATCCATTCCTGAGCCTCTTCTGGAAAGCACAGGGAATTAAAAGCCTAAATGTTCTTAAAAGAATATTCTTAAAAAATATAAAAAGGTGCCTAGGGTCATTTTTTTCAAAGTAGATTTTATAATATAAATTAACATGAACTAGGGGATTACTACAGGGTGAAGCATAATCTCTGAATGCCTTTGCAATATTGGCCCTGGCTGTGTGTAACCAGGAGCACCCAGCACCTCTCAGGACAGGACTGGGGCAGTGTACACACAACTCTCACCCAGGTATTTTTAGAAACTAGAGATTTTTTTTCTTGGTGACAGGGAGAATTTAAAATGCACTTCTGGGCTGCCTCAAAGAGTGGGGTCCAGCACCTTTTTTCATCATGATTATTGCATATCATAAGGAAATACTGGGAAACCTGATTAAATATGTTATAGCTTAGTCCATTTAGCAGTCTGAGTGTTTGAACTGCTGAAAATGAGCAAGGAGGGCTCACCTGTGTGAGGGAGCTGAGCTGAGCAGAGCCTAACTTGGATTCTTTCAACTTCAGCTCCCACCTGGAGTTTTCTTTTGGAACCAGCACAACCTTATTTAAATCCATGTTCTCCCTCTTCCACTGCCATGGCCTTGGACTGCAGGGAATTCCCTGATTCCAGCCCCAGATGAGAGGTTCCAATGATGGCCTTGACCCCCTGTTGCAGGAGCAGAGGAGACCTTAAGGGAGGGAAAACCTTTTGCACCTCCCTGCTGTCTCCTGACGTCAGAAATCTGGGTGAGACAGAGTCTCCTTCCTCCAGTGCTTGGTTTTGTGGTACTGAAAACCAAAACATATTTCTGTGCCAGGTATATCTGTGCTGCTGAATCACAA
The DNA here is from genome assembly GCA_027886175.1 of Phylloscopus collybita. Taxonomy (NCBI): domain Eukaryota; kingdom Metazoa; phylum Chordata; class Aves; order Passeriformes; family Phylloscopidae; genus Phylloscopus; species Phylloscopus collybita. The sequence goes on along the minus strand of JAJNNQ010000065.1, from coordinate 3,988,707 downwards.
CCCACTAAGAACCCATGGAATCATTATGCTTGGAAAAGCCCTCTAAGACCATCCAGTCCAACCCATCAACCCAGCACTGCCACGTCACCACTAAACCACAACCCCAAGTACCACATCCATGTGTTTATTGAACACTTCCAAGAACAGAGTGGGGGCTTCATCCTGTGCCCACTGAGGTCCCTGAAGAGCTCCCACCTGGGAGCATCATTTTCCTGTCTAGGAAAGAGCCCTCGCCTCCAAAAGCATTAAAATAAAACAATCCCCAAAGCTGAAGGCAAAGAGATTCCATATTTAGGGTCCTCTGACCCTAAATGTGGAATACTTTTCCCTTCAGGCACCGTGGGGAGAGAAGCCATCTATCTGTTCTGCAGCTGCCAAAACGCATCGGAGAAAATGTAACAGCGAAACATTTATTGCAATGAAGCATCTACAGCATTCCCAATAAAAAATAAGGGGAAGAGGGAAGCTAACAAGCAGGCAGAGCCTGGGGAAGAGGCAGTGCTGTTCGGGGACTCGCTGGTTTGAGCTGCCAGGCACTGAGCGATGCTCGGGAGGGAGCGGGAGCAGCAGTTATTGATTCAGCACCGCCACACGCAGGCGGGATGCGGCGGGCAGGGAGATGCCAGCCTTCCCTCCGGATCCGTGAAATACAGCTCTCTCTTTCCCTGCAAAAAGGGTTTATTAAAGCTGTCGGACTGCTTTGAAATAATGACAGGTGTTACACAAAGCAGCAGCCGTAGCTCCTTACTTAGCAGAGTGCCAAAGCCTGGGCTAACAGCACAAAATGAATACCAAAAAAAATAAAAGAAGTGTAACACAACAGGATGGGAAGGTCCAGCAATGTGGAAAAAAAAAAAAGGTATCTAATTTTCTGTTGTTTTTAAGTCACTGGGAGATGTAGGCAGCAATTTTAATATAATAGAAATAAATAGTATGGATATTTTCCTTTACAACCTGCTGAGCTCGACAGACGAGAAATTTCCATTTACCTCAGCCTTGCAAGGTATTTTTCCCTAATGTCTGTAACTGGCTATGAAAATTATGACAACTGTAGGCAGAATCTAACAGAGCCCGAGAAGAAAAACAAAATCTTTTCACAGAGAGGAGACAAACTGCAGAGGTTTTTTTGCAGTCTGAAATGTTCTCAGCCAGCTACTCTTCCATGCAGCTCTTCCCTGTGCAGGCTGCTTTGGTGTCCAGTCAGGGCAGTTCTAGCACTGATAGATAATGAGGTATAAAAATAAATCCTGTGGGGTCCTGCCAGGACTGGCATTGAGCAGCTGAAGCAACGCCTGAGGTCTGACCCACCCCCCTGCACTGGTCTGAGAGCAGAGAATCCTGGAATGGTTTAGGTGGGATGGAACTGTAAAGATCATCACATTCCACCCTCTGCCACGGGCAGGGACACCTTCCACCATCCCAGGTTGCTCCAAGCTCTGTCCAGCCTGGCCTTGGACACTTCCAGGGATCCAGGGGCAGCCACAGCTTCTCTGGGCACCCTGTGCCAGGGCCTGCCCACCCTCACAGGAAAGGACTTCATCCCAATATCCCAGCTAACCCAGCTAATGGTCCTGGCTGCAGAAACCCCTTCACTCCCTCACCAGGCTCATATGTCCTAATGCTCCAAGGATAATGGAGGGATTCAGGGAAAGGTGAGCAGAGCACAGACAGGAAGAGGGGCACAGCCCACATGAGGACTCTCCACACTTTATTCCAAAGTGTTCTCCCGTGCTCATCCCTTGGGTTGGACTCTGCCCCAGGAAGCGGCTTCAGGAGGTGGTCCAGCACCACCCCAAATGGAGGTGAAGCCTCTTAAAATCAAAGAACTGTAAAGATGAGAATTAAGGATCATCAACTACCAACTACCAAGCCAGCACCACCCCCATGTTCAGCACTAAGCCTTGTCCCCATGTGTCACATCCACAAGTTTTTGGAACACCTTCAGGGATGGCCATTCCACCACTGCCCTGGGCAGCCTGCACCAGTGCTTGACAGCCCTTTCTGTGAAGAATATTTTCCAATTTATATTGGATATATATCAATATCCAAACCTCCCCTGGGGCAGCTTGAGGCTGCTTCCTTTCATCCTGTCTCTTCTCATTCTTTCACCACCTTGCATAAGGTACCAGAAAGGAGTTGCATATAAAATAAAGCTTTATCCATACTCTTAAGTCATCTGCTTTTCTGCTGAGGAAATACCAATTCCAGAAGGAGGAGAAGCATCTCAGCCATCATTGTTGTGCTCCTAAGGCAAAATCAGCAAAAATCAGAGTAGTCTTTTCATCTGAACACATTTACAAGCTCCAGGAGGAACTTCCTACCTTGCACAAAGCTCTTTTCCCACACAGGATTTAACTATCCTGCTCAAATTTCTTCCATCAGAAAGTGGGCTTCAGCTGCAAGGTCTCAGTTAAAAGGGTTTCATGTCCTGTTTCCCAGTTACAGGATTTTTAGCAGTAGTAATAGAAGTTGTAGGAAATAAATCAGGTTTCCAATTCAGAATAAGCAGTATTATCTATTAAAAGAAGATTTGAATGAAAAACAGCTGCTGGTGGGTTTTTGTCCCTAATTTCCTGAAACCCAGAGCTTAAGTTTCTTATAATTCCACATTTTATAAAAGGAAATCAGTGAGAAAAAATAATAAAAAAAAAACTTTATTTCTTTATTTTCATTCAAAACTCTACCCAAATCTTACTGAAGTCCAAAATTTACCTCCAAAAGTCACATGCGTGTAGAGGAAAGGAAGGCCCTTAGTTTACATCACAAAATGCTCTATTCTGTCTTAAACTCCCTACCACTGTGAGACCTTCAAGAAAAAATATCCTTTCCACCTAAAACTTCCATGAGTAACCATGGTATGGGGCTCACAGAAGTTATTTGTTGTGACAGGAGTGGGGTAAAACTCTGAGGTGCAGCATCCAATCCCCCTAACCCGGTAGGGCAAGCTGAGCCCTTGGAACTGCTGAGCTCTCTTCTTATCTGGGTTGTGTAATATTGCTAAGGCAAGGCTGTTTGCAAACATGCAGACATCTTTAAAAATATCCAAAAAGGCATTAAATATTAGTTGAATTTTGGACTCAAAGATCTTGGAGGCCTTTTCCAACCTAAATGATTCTATGACTCTGTGAGTTACGTGACTCCACGCATTGTGAGGGACTGAAACTGTTATCACTGAGAAGGTGCAGCACAATTCCCTCACCATTTACATCTGAGAGGTTCCTGATGCCTCCAAACTGCTGTGTCTGTGCACAAGGAGCTGCCACGGTCAGGAGCAGCCGCCGCTGAAAAGCTCCATGGGTTTTCCTTGAGAAAGGACACATGCAAGTTCAGCCTCCATCCCTCAGGGATCAATACTGCTGCCAATACTGCTCAATGAGTTTATTAAATGACCTGGCTGCTGGGGTAGAGTGCACTCCCATCAGCCTTACTCATGATTCATCACTGGGCAGAGTCGTGGATGTGCTGGCAGCTCTGGCCACCCTTCAGCAAGACTTCAGCTGGATGGAGAAGTTGGCCAGGGTGAATGGCCTGAAATTCAATAAAGGTAATAAAGGAAAGTGCAAACTCCTGCCCCAGGGGTGCAATAAGCTCAGCACAGGCTGGGGCTAAAAGCAGCTTGGCAGAGAAGGAGCTGGGGGTCAGGGTGGATGCCAGGCTGGACATGAGCCAGCGCAGTGGCCGAGAAGCAAAGGAGGCCAACGCAGCCTGGGCTGCACTGGGAATGCTGCCAGCACTTACAGGAGGGGAAATTCTCCCTCTTTTTAACATTGGAGAAGCCACACCTGCAGCACATGTCCAGATCTGGGTTCCAACACACCAGACAGAGTCCAGTGAAGGGCAAAAATATTGCAGGGACTGGAGCATCTGGCCACAGCTTCTGCCACTGCTCACGTTCAGCTATCAGATAGACAGGACCACACAGTCCTCAAATATGTGCAGCAAGAGCCAATGGACATGAGTAAAAACAAAGGAAATGTTTATTAGATGAGGCCACATGTCACAAAGAAACCCATCATACTGATAAGCTTCACAAAATATGTCCTAGGGGTCTGTGCCCATGGTCACAGAGCATCTCTAAAACCCTTGTTCTCCTTTTTCTGTACTTGGTTGCTGCATGTCTTTTAAAAATCCACAAGAATGGCATTAAAGTGAAGCTGTTCCTTTTAGAAACAATTCTTCCTAACTTCTGAATACTCTTCCTTCATGACCACAGTGAGAATCTGTTCAATGCTTATCCAGGAAATTTTTGCCTCAACATTTTAATCAAAGGAGTAGCCTGTTTCTGTCTGAGCTGAGTTTTGTGAGGAGATGGAAATGAGGCCAAATTTCAGAGAATGATGATATGAGGTAGCCAGCAGTAAAATTAGATCAGGCACTGCACTAAGTCAGAAGGAGCAGTTCAATAACTGGCTGGCAAAAACAATGACATCTTTAAGAACAGAGAAGTGTGTGTTTGCCACAATTTTTCACTTTCTCCTCACATGACTTCTCCATATTTTGGATACATTTGCACAGAAAAAAAAATCAGACTGAAGAACTGACACAGATTTTTTTCCTTTGGCATTTTAAGAATAAGACAATTGTCAATCTCACTTGTGGAGAGCCCCAACTGTGCTTTTATATCCAGCAGTGCAAAAAAGCGAGAAAATGCAAAATGTGAGGTTTATCCCTATAAGAAAATTACCCCGAAGATGAAAAGTTTTTCTTCATTTAAAATTGTGCTGCAACTGAGTTTAAAAATTGGCTTCTCCATTTAAGCTTCCTTTTTTTTTTTTTTTTTTAACATAGAAACACAGACTGAATGAGCAATAGATACTCCATTCTCTGACAGAAGCAGAAGCTTTTAAGATGAAAATCAAAAAAAAAAAAAATCAATGTGAACAAAGAGTTAAACTGATTAAAACTAGACATGGTTACACACATGGTGACATTGAGTTAAGTTAGTCCTGATTTATCACTCTGGCTTTGCACGGGCTGACTTGAAGCCAGTCAAAACACATAGTTATTAATATTTCAGCTTCATTCTGGCTTGTCAGGTGGCAGAAGACACCAGAACCTGCTCAAAAGACAAAGACTCCTACCAAGCCCACAAGGGCGAGTCCCTGAGAGCGCCCCACTCTCATTACCAGTGCTCTCCATGTCCCTCTGCCTTCCAAGCTGAGAATACCAATCAGCTTTAATGCTTGGCAGGAATTATTCAGTCTGTTTGGTAAAACTGCCTTGGAGCCACATATAGGCTGTGACAAAGTTTTCTAATTAAACAGTTTCATTAAGCAGCAGAGCGTACTTTTGTAAATCCCACAGCTCACAGCTCAGGGCCTGAACCTCCTCCCATTGAACTCCAGAGGAGCAGGATCCCTGTATTTACATTTCTCCCTGTCCGGGAGATTTTGGGAATCAATAAGCAAAAGTTATTCTAAGTCTCAAAAAACATGCATTCTCTTTGGGATTCTCTGGGCAAATTGCTTATTGATTTTTCTCAGCACATACTGCTGATTTTCACAGGCCTCGGATTGGGGTTTTTTCTGGCATTGTGTCATGTAATCATAAAAATTCTCCTCTGATACTATGGATATCACCCAAATTTATAATGTGTCTGAGTCAATACGAACACAGGCTGCCTCAGAACACCAAGGTTATAAGGTTGGTGTTACTGGAGAGTACACGGCACTCATTAAATGAAATCCATCCCACCACACCGTCTCTGCCTGGACCAGGAGCACTGGATGCCTCAGAGAAGTGCCCACATGTAACGTCCTGACCTCAGTGGAGGCTAAAAACATTCCAAAAACCTCTCCCATTTTGAGTAAGTTGACTCCTACTCAAATGTCATGTTCATTCCTGCAGAGATGAAAGGCCAAAAACGCTGTGGTGTGAGACAGGAAATCCCAGGGGCGACCGGATTCAGGCCCTGGACAATCCCCATTCCTTCCTGAGCAGTAATCAGCTCCTCAGTCTCAGTCCCTGCTGCCTGTCCCTAGCACCTCTGCAGAGCTGCTTGTGAGCATTTCCACCCAAAGTGACACCTTGTCATTCTGCATTCCAAAGACGTGTCCCCGTGTGCCTCCGTCCAGGCCTTGGACAATCCCAAGGAACGCCTGTGGAATGACTGTCATTGGGGAATGGAACATGAAATAATTTAGTGAGCATGAGAATCACAATCCAGCAGCCTTGAAAACACTAATTAACCTTCCAGGAGAGGGTCTCCCCTTCCCTGTGTTTCTAAAATAAATGGGAACAGCTCACAGGTCGATGGCAATCCCCTCACCAGGCAGAGGGGTCAGGGTGACTCAGGGAGAATTTTAAAGCTACAACTGAATGCATGTAATAAATAATAAGAGAGAAAGCACATCTGCCACTGCTCATCATGAGTAAGAACAGTTTCTCAGAGCTACAACTTCCCATCACATTCTTCCAAATTATGTAAAACACTTATTTTAAATTTCCATCATTCTTTCATGAGGAAAATCTACCAAGTTTTTGCCAGCAAGAAAAGTTTGCATTTAAAGATGTTTCTTTTTTTTTTTTCACCTTGCTCATCTAAGAGGACAGAAAAAAAGACACTTTTTTTTTTTTTTTTCCTTAACAGCATCTTTGGAGTGGCCCTCCAGCAACTGTCTGTCCACCTCTGCAGATTGCTTCATCCAGAGAGAGTTGTCACATAAGGAGAGTTAATGCATCAGACAGAGACAAGCTGCAGCGACCCACACACTCTCACATATAAATAATATAGAATATGAGCTGTTTGTGTGAGCACAGAGATTTCTGCAGGGCACTTTAATATTTTGTTTACATCTAAAAGTAAATACAGTTCTTTAAACAGCTGCTTCATGGTCCCCAGCTGTCCGTAAATATGAAAAGCAAGTGACATTTGTTTCAAAACAACCAGTAAATTATACATCTAGAACAAAAATCTAGTAACTTTGCTCAGATTGGTGCTGCAGTGAAAACTTCAGGCAGAGCACAGAACCACACCGTGCATCCATGGGAAACATTTCCACTTCCCCACTAACCACCTGTCTGGACCTTGAAGTGGGAAGAGGTCAGGGACACTTCCCCATTGAGTAGGAAGAAGTCAGGGACACTTTTTCATGGACACTTTCCCCATGCTGCCTTACCTCCAAGTGCAGGATGTCACCAAGAAACCAGCACTCCCAGCCAGCCCCTTCACGTGGTCTCCTGGACCCTCCTTGCCCCTCAAATCCCCCTTTGACCTCTCCCAGACCTTCTGCACTGTGTTGGGATGGCACGGCCAGGTTTTGGGAGTGAGGTGGGTGCAGAGGTGGCTTCTGTGAGCAGCTGCCAGAAGCTTTCCCAGTGTCCAGCAGAGCCAATTCCAGCCAGCTCCAGGACAGACCTGCTGCTGGCCGTAACATCTCTGGGATAACAGATGTAAGAAGGAAAAAAAAAAATATGTTATTGGGCAGATGGAACCACTGCCAGAGAAGACTGGGGTGAGAAGCTGAGAGAGGAACAGCTCTGCAGACACCAGGGTCAGTGCAAAAGGAAGGGCAGGAGCAGCTCCAGGTGCTGTAGCTGAGAATCCCCTGAGACTCTATGGGGAAGCCCAGGGTGAAGCAGCTGTGCCCCTGCAGCCCATGGAGGGGCAGAGATGCACCTGCAGCCCCTGGAGGAGCCCACACCAGAGCAGGGGGTGCCCAAAAGAAGCTGTGATCTGATGAGAAGCCCACACAGGAGCAGGATCCTGGCAGAGACAGGCAGACCCCTGCAGGGAGGGGCCCTGCATGCTGGAGCAGGTTTGCTGGTAATTGTGACCCTGTGGGGGACCCAGACTGGAGCAGGATGTGCCTGAAGGACTGAGCCTGTGGAATAGTGACCTGCATGGCAGCAGTTTGTGAACTGTTGCACTTGTGGTGGACTCACATTGGAGAAACTCCTGTTCTCCATAGGGAAGAGAGCAGGAGCAGGAGCAGGACTCATAAAAGCCCAGAATGGTTTGGGTTGGAAGGAACCTTAAAACTCATCTTGTTCCATGGGCAGGGATACTTTCCATTAGACCAGGTTGCTCAGAATTTCACACACCTAAACACTGTCTGATTTTTTTTCCAGTGACAGCAATTGTTACATAAAAAGAGATATAAACCTTTCCTGTCCTGACTTTGATGATATTAAAACAAACTCATTCTTGAGTGGGCTGACTTGTCAAGCTTTCTAGATCATTCCCAATCCTCCTCATCATTTACCACTTCATCAGCCCTCTGTCATCTCCACAGTTTATCTGCATTGAGTTTGCCTTGCTTCTAGATAAAAATATTCAATAGCTTCTGCCTACTCCTAATCCAGGCAGACCTCGGCTCTGGGGAGAGAAAATCAGAAAAAAAAATCTGATGGTTGTTCAGCAGTAATGACATCTTGAGCTGTGCCAGTCAGGTTTCAATCCAATTACCGTGAACTTCCCTGACATGGTATCACTTGCTCTTTTACAGAATGTCAAGCAGACTGGGTTAAATGCCTTACAAAAGCCTACTGGACTAAGTATATCAAGCTCCCCACTTCCTTTGTAATCTCCTCATGATTGAACAAGTCCAGAGTCTATTTCCATAAACCATGTTCTCTCGTGATCATTCTATTCCTGTCCCCTCATTCCATATTAATTGAATAACATATTAGATCCACAACTGATGTCATGCTACCCAAGCTGGAAATGCTCAGATGACATGTGGACTGTGATGCAGAGTGTCATTCTCCCTGAATATTTCATCGTGTTGCCATTTCTGAGTCACTATTAGAGATTTTATCACCTCCATCTTCCAATGGGCCTGTAAAGGCTTCATCTTCCAAAGCTACAGAAGAAAATCTTGCTGCCAGCTATGGTTCTCTCTCAGTGTTTTTCGATTCCACATCGTATTGCTAGTTAATTTCCTTTTTTGTCCTTTTTTGTGTTGCTTTTTTCCCTTTTATTACCTTCATTTCTCCACTGAACACCCTTCCTGCCCTACTGCTGCATTGTGGCATTTGGGTGGGAAGGCTCCAAACTCCATTCACATTTTATTGTTTCAGATTTTCTTGACAACATATTTTTAGCTTTTAGCTTCTTCCACTTGAAGAACTTTTCCATTAAGTACATGGGGACTGCCTCCTGTCTGCACCATCAATTCACTTTGGGATCCTCAGCGATGAACAACTCCCATTCCACAGAGTGATTTGTCTCCATTCCTCATCAAAAAAGGTCCCAAACTGAGGTGCACTGGGGAAGATACGACAATTTTTGTGTTAGGAAATGATCTCTGACAGTTTGAGAAGACTGCAGAGGATTAACCAAAGACCTTCTTTGTGACAGGATAATTCTGCATCATTCCTCAGTGCACCATCCCTCAGGAACAGGAAACTGAGCTGGGTTGTCCACAGGACTGCACCTGAAAGCACTGTGGGCTTGTGAGAGGCAGAGGGATTGAGCCTCTTCTCTTCCCAGGATTGTCCCACGGGCAAAAGCTCTTGTCAATGCATGAGGCACAACTGAATATGGAAAAGTTTGGCCCACCTGCACACCTCATTTTCCTAAGCACAGCTTTTCAGCCCTATCCAGGCCAAAGAAAAAGAAAGGACAGAGCCTAAATCAAGAACTCAGCATCCTGAAGATCACCCTGAAGGCCACTGTTCCTTGTCACAGCACAGATGGGATCTGTGTACCTTCAAATTGCTACCAAAATCAATCATTCCTTGAGATGACAACTCATTAATCTGACATGAACTCCCAAGCTCTTACTGCAGTTAGCATGAGGAGAGTCTAAAGAGAGTTCCAACCTCCTCCTACAGCAAACTCCCCAAGGAATCTCTGAAATTGGGGTGGATCCAAAGAACAGGGGTGTTTGAAATAATAGGAGAAGTGCAAGGAGAGCTGAATTTTTAAAAACCAGGTAATTGAATGCCTAATTTCCCTGGCCCATGCTACATTCAGTAGTGCTGTCAGCACCATGTGTTAAATATTAAAAAAGGATGAATCTGATGGAGCTGTGAACTGGCATTGGTGTCACCACCTCCACTGACAATGTCACGTTGGGATGGGGCTTGTGCTCTTCTGGAAACTCCAGCAGAGATCATCAAGGACAACTCACAGAATGTTGTAAAACCTCCCTCCCTTCCTGATGTCACCAATTTCCACCAAAAAACCTCCTGAGCATCTTGTTTATTTTAATAGAATACCCATTGTCTCAGCATCTGGGTCAGAGAAGTTCACACCTCTTTCTCCTCAGCTCTTCCTCTTCTGCTCACCCTTCTGTAGGAACATCTGTGGCAGAGAGTAAGCCCACCTTCTACTAAGTCTGCTGAATTAGGCTGATATCTTGGAAATGGTTGTAAGCTTTTCCCCTTTTCTTCTTTATCTGTCACTGCAGAGACAGCCTGTGAGAACAGATTTCATTTCTGAAGCTGGCCAGCAGTAAGTTTTGTCCTGAACTATATTTATTTTTGTGTTTCCAAAAGTTTCCAGTCAGAGTATCAAGTTTAGTTCTTATCAGATAATTACACAGCACTTGCCTCCTGAGGCAATTTTAAATCAATCTCAGGAAAGGCAGTAACTATACACTGTAGATAATTATAGTCCATTAAAGTACCTTAAGATTAGATTCAGAGATCACTAATCACACAAGGTCATAAATGTACTGCACCTTTCCGTGCTGGTGTCTGAATTTTGATATGTAGCCCTTTTGCAGGAAAAAAAAAAAAAATATCTTCTAGCGTTTTTTATTGAGGAAAATATCAGATGCAAATAGCAAACTAATTAGAAACATGCTAAATTATTGCCCTAAAAGTCATCTCAGTTCTCACCAGTCAGTCACAGAGCGAGAATCGAGTATAAAGCAAGACTGTCATTTTAAAGATACTCTTGACAAAACATGTCATATTTTACATTTAAAGTAATGTCTAACCAAACGCCTTCCTTACTCCGGGAAAATGGCTCCTTTAATTGCTGTGAGAGATGTGTGAAGTGTGCCTGTCAAGGATTTGATTAAATGAAGAAGCGCCTTGCGCGTCGCACCAAGTGGAAATTCTCCAACTCGGTGTTTTCCCTGTGGCAAAACATCATTTTTGCTCAAAACACATCAAATCCATTAAGGCAATCAAAGCCAGTCTCTCTGAGGTCAGGTTGTCCCCAGCTGCAACACTCCCAGTCCTGTGATCACACCTGTGCTGTGGCTGCTCAGTGCCTTGTGCCTGGTGATCGCCAGTGACAGCCCCGGGGCTGGGCTGCCGCTCTCCTGGGGCCTTGTCACCCTGCCTGGGGCCAGGTCCAAGCACTGCCACATCAACAGACCCTGAGGCAGGAGCTCCCAGCCCTGAATTGTCCACAGAACAACCACATCTGGGCTTAGAGATGACCCTGGAACAGATTTACCCAACCCAAGCAAGGTTGCACATTTGGTCTGTAGACTTTTAACTCTAACGTAAACCAGGAATGGCATGAAACTCCAAACAACTTCGACTAAGGTCACCACCAGGTCTTTTGTGTCATGACAAGATGGCTTATCTAAGACATTTCACCTTTATCTTTGGTTTTTGGGAACACTGTGTGAGATTTTCTCTTCCCCCTCCCCACATGGTTCCTCTTGCAGCTGGTCCAACTCCTGCTGCCTCCCAGCCTGCTCAGGATGCACTCCAACCCTCAGGCTGACACTTGGCACTTCAGCTTAACTGAACTCCAGTTTGCCTCCCAGGTTTGCTCCTAGGGCCGACTTTCCTGGGTGCATTTTATGAGCAGCACACAGAGCAATGGCTGCAGTGTCCCAGGAGGGATGTCCACAGGCCATCCCTGCCCTTGGGACAAGGGATGGAGTGACAGGACAAGGGGGAATGGCTTCCCGCTGCCAGAGGGCAGGGTCAGATGAAATCCTGGGATGAAATCCTTCCCTGTGAGGGTGGGGAGGCCCTGGCACAGGGTGCCCAGAGAAGATGTGGCTGCCCCTGGATCCCTGGAAGTGCCCAAGGCCAGGTTGGATGGGGCTTGGAGCAACCTGGGATAGTGAAAGGTGTCCTTGCCCATGGCAGGGGGTTGGAAATTGATCTTTAAGGTCCCTTCCCACCCAAACCTTTCTGTGGTTCTATGAAAAAGCAATGGAATGTAAAGATTTACCCTACAGTCAAAACCAAACCTTGATCTGATGCAGTTGTAACCCAGCCTTGCTGATTCCACAGTTGGTAGAGTGCAGCTGATTCATGCTTGGTGGCTCCTCAGATCTCACAAGAGTGGAATCCCTGCTCAGGGGAGATATCAGACAGTGCAGGCAGCTCTGGATTACCTTGAGACCAAGTCAATGTTTCAGGGATCTCCAGCTGATATTTTAAAGGCCTCTGCTTTCTACAAATACTTTTTATTCCCATACAAGATGAAAGCAAATATTAACAAAGAAGAACTTGCCTTGGGATAAACAATCTGATTTTGCAATGGCAAGTGCTTCTAGATGACATGAAATCATTTAGTGGCACTTGGACCAAGTCACCCTGTACTCAGGGACTTGTGGAATTGTAATTTCTCAGGTTTTCTATAAGTTATTTCTCCCAGCTCTGATTGCACAAAGTAGTCTGACACCTAGTACTACTCCTTGAGAAGAAATTGCACACATTTTCCAAAACCCCATCTCTCTAGACGAGTTAAATTCAAGGGTTAACCTTTCTTCTAATATTTGATGTCAAAACAACAATGGGGAATTCACAAGGGTTCTTCCAGGGTTTCAGGAAACTGCCCACAGCCAGACCAGAAACAATAATTATAAACATAGAGAAAAACCCCCAAAATAAATTTACCTGCCTCACCCAGCGCACTGCATTCATTAGGGCAAAGTCAGAATCTCTGAAGTATTTTAAATTCCTTTCTTTTGAATCACAGAATCTGGCTTCCTGAAAATGCAAGAAAACTCTGGGTGCTCCCACAGAAGGAAGCTTTCCCCAGAGCCATGAAGGCAGGCTTCCTCCTCCATCCTGTGCATCCAGACCTGATCCCTCAGAATCCTCCCATGGCCCATCACAAGGGCATTCATCTCACCCAGCACCAGGCAGTTCATCTGAGCAGGTTGTTCACACTGCTGCTATTAGAGATTTCTCACACCAGAGAGAAACTGGCACTCTCAGAGAGTAATCACCTAATTTCCTTAGACATCCCCTGCAGAATGAGATTAATTTGTGGTACAGTAGCTCCCTAACCTCAGTCAGAATCTGTGAAGTGTTCGTGCAGAAATACCCAAAAACTGCTGACTTCTTTCACATGCAGAGAGCTGGCTCATTAATTTTTGGCTTGCACATAATTAAAGACACTAAGGAAGCCTGAAATGACACAGATTCCATATTCCTACAGCCAACACAGAGAACATGACAGCATTTTCACCCAAAATGCCTGCTTTTGGGGCTGCTATAAATGGGTTGTAAGCACAAAGTACATGCAATAACTCATTGTTGTAAAGGTCAGAAGGCAGAAATCCTGTACAAGGCAAAGATTTGTATGCAAGAATACAAACCAGGATTTCTAAACAACGAAGGTAATCTGGGGTTTTATGTTTTCTTCTAATTCAATAGCTCACACACACTTAACATGGCAAACATGAGCAGCTCCCCTCATCAGGGAAGCTGCTCAACAGTACACTCAGGTTTGCAGGGAAGTCATTGTAGGACTGGGAGCTGAGTTACCACAATGTCAACAGAGGAACAAAGATAAATCAATTCATTAGATTTTTACGGTTTTTTTAGTATCTGAATTATCTCAGAAATTGCTAACTGATTTAACTTTCAAAGCTGGGCTTTAGGAAGCTCATCTGGAATATATTATTAACCAGGAGTATTATAAATGTTACTTGGTAATGACTGAAGCCCTCGGTGAGATCAGGGTTGCCTTGTGTTTGCTTCATACAACTCAGTAGGGAAAAAAATCCCGATCCCTAAAGCATTTACAGTCTTTGAGAGACAGGGCAGAAAAAAGGTAGAGGAAACACAGAGACAATTAAGTAATAAGTCTATGAGTAAACAGCAGGTCCATGATGAAATCAGCAGCAGAATCGACGCCTCTCACATCCCAAATCAGTACCTTGTACACAAAATCATTATATTCTAATTAAAAATCTTTATCTGTAATTGTTGAACACAGCATAAACCTCCATTTCTAGGAGAATGCTATCTCAAAAAGATATTCTGGAGAAAATTTTAAGCACAAGGAGGAAAGTCTCCCGGGTACAACATTTATCATCAAGTGCTGAGCATTAAGGAAATCACCAGCGTGGTCTGAACAAGGCTCCAGTGAATCCAGCAGCAGCCCTCATGCTGGAATTTGCTCCCTGGAAACTCTGGAAAACCTGGCTTTTCCAAAACATTCATTATGTTGCACTCCAGAGTTATGTTTCAGCCACATTTAGATTTTCTCTGCAATGCTTTTTAACTGTGAATTTTCAAACAAGTCAAGACCCAGGGGACCTGCAGAAAAGCCCAGCCCTTCCCAAACTGTCCTACTGGAATAACACCTGGAGTTGAGTTTAGAGTTCCACAACAAACATTCATTTCCATGACAACGCCAATCAATTAGAGGTACAATCCACTTGGCATTGTGCTAATCCCCCATTTGTGATCCTATTGATGTTGAGTGAACAATGCCACCACACAGGGCTCAGGAAACCACCAAAAAAGTCCCCCCAGAACGCGTTATGGTCTAAAAATTATAATTAATACACTGCATATTAAAATACAGGCAAAAATTTAGAGTCAGATCTTACAGGAGTGAAGTGTGCACTGGGATTTGGGATCACTGAGAGTGACCAGGGGCACAGTGAGACCTTCAGAGACTTTGCACAAAATCCAATGAGTTTTGGTGACTTTTACTCAGATCTAGCTAAGAAACTGAGAGGAGAAATTAAAGTCCATCTTCCCCTGTGCCTTTTCTCATGACTGGAGAAGCACTTTTGTGAGTGACCCAAGGAGGAAAAAAAAAAAAAAAAAAAAAAAAAGAAAGAAAAAACCCAAACCACAGAAAATACCCATACACTGCACTCATTTACCCAGAAGTGAGAATGTTCCATTTCCTGCTCTGCCCAAGTGAAATCAAGGCTATTCTCCTATTGGGCCAGGAAAGATGATCTCCAACACAAACCAGGAAAACCCTTCAGGATACTCAGAACAAGGAGAGGGAAAGCAAATTGGAGCCTGACATTGCAAAGCAGTGCCTGACACGTTCCTGTGAGTCCTGCCTGGCCCCAGTCCTTGTGATGAAGTCTATTTAGAAATTTCAGCTAATTGCTGTATAATTTAAATACTTCTGCAGGAAAGAAGGGTACATTCCTCCCCAGGCCCGTCTTGCACACAGCAGGAAAGAGCCTTGCAAACTCCTCCTGTTAGTAAAATGAAATTCATGTTTGCTGAGGCTGCATTAAAGGGGTGTCACCACTCTTCCTCCTTTTCTTCCCTGCTCAAAGGCAAGCAGTGAGCTGACACCGTGGAGAGATAACAGTATTTAGCACAGACACCTTCCCTTTCAAACAACACTGATTTCATGCAGAGGGTTAGACAATCTCCATTTCCATAATATTTCATTTCAATACTCCTTGTGTAATGGAATCTTAGTTAGTTTAAAATCACAGCGCTGGTAAATGAAACTCTCCTCTCAGTCAGTAAGAACAATGTTTGGGTTTGGCCTGGAGCAGGGAAGAGTGATTGAAGCACTTGGGAATTCATTTCAAAGGCTGCGGAATGCATTTATACGGCCACATCCTCTCTTCCCTCAGACACCCACAAACAGCACGGTCTGTAGGGTGCAGGTTTTGAAAGCATGTCTTAGCAATTGTCAGAAAATAAATGGCAGCCTAAAGGGATGATTAATTAGGAGAACAGCCAGCTAAATGGCACAAATGGCAAACATGAATAACACTTGTCTCAACAAGCATTCAGAATTTCCTTTCCTAGCCTCACAGACAGAGCCCAACAAAAGATGCAGCACAGGACCAACTTTCCAAGTTTTTAATTGCTTTGATTGGCTCGTTCAGACAGTTCTTGATGCTCTTTAATTCCATCAGACAGCAGTGTTGTCCCCTGCACAATCCAGTGGCAGAGCAGTTAAAACTGTGAAGTCAGAATGGGAACAGGAGGGAGAGAAGCTGGGGAGAGGTGTGTCACCTACAGCCACACTGCATCCCATGGAAGGGACGGGAAAAGGGCATTTTTTAGTGACCAGGACAATCTTTTCCATGCTGGACAATTCACAGAAGGCAGAGCTACTCGACCTTGTGAATAAAGAAGTGCACATGACCCATAGGAATACCCCAGTCTGACCAAACCTCAAAGGCTGAATTCCTCCCATCAATACTGGATTACTGGGAAAATCATTCTTTGCAAGGATCTCTTACTCCCACTTAGAAAAGATCTTGACAGAGAAAGGTCAGATTTGCTCCTGTCCTTCCACCAAACTTCCTTAGACACGGCCTCCTGGAGCTGTGAGGGAGCCTTTCCTTCTCCCCAGTCACTTCAGACAGACACTTTCTTCTGAGGCCAAGGGGTGGGAAATTGCTGGCATAATATTTCTCTTAAACAGTTCAATACATCAAAGTAAGCCAATTTTTGTAGTCTTGTACTTCTGACAAGCCCTATATATTAATAAAGGGAAGCACCTGCCTGCTGCTTGAACACATCTTTGGAGTGCTCTCGTTTTATCACTCAAGTACTCAAAGTTATGTCTTGGCTGAGGATGAGTTTTGAGGCAAAAAAAACCAAAATACGAAAAGCTGGAACAAGGCTAGCATTTTAGTAGCATTTAAATTGAACAGTTTTACCTTCTAATCCCATTTATTGAGTTCCAAGACCCCATGATCTCATCCAAGAGTTGTGATCAAACTCATTTAAAATTATTAAATAATCAAATAAATACTAATATTTACTTAAATTATAATAATTAAATACAGCTTCTTTACTCCTGAAGTGGGGGTAGCTAAAAGGAGACACCAGTATCTTTGCTGTCTAGGAGTTACTGGCTGGGCAACATTTATTGGGCATCAGGTAAATCCAGTAGAGAATATTCTTAACACACAGTTGCAGCAGAAAACACCAGTGTATTATAAACAAAAAGTGGAGTGATGGGGTAGATATCTTACCTTATTCTAATACTAATTTACACTGTTCCTCAAATAATCTGTTTTTATTCACTCCAAAGGTGTGCTTGAAAGTTTCCAGTCGTTCCTTTCCAGTGCAGGGTTTGTCTCAGGTTAGTAGCACTCAGATACTCTGGGAAACCACAGTTTTTAAAACTATTTAAAGATTTTTCTTTTCCCAGGAAAATTCAGTATGTAAAAGCTTTGATCATTATGCTATTGAGTCTCACTTATTGGTACCTATTTAGTCAATTATTTAAGACACAATAAACCATTGGCCAGTTTAGCACTGCAGTAAATAAGATGCTCCTTGCTGTGAATAAATATCCAAACGTTGTTAATATTTCCATGGTGGAAATAAATGCTTCCTTTGCTGCTGAAAGTATCTTTAACAAGATTCATGAGACCAGGAACCTGCAGCTCCCACAGCACAGCTACTCCAGGTTGTAAAGCCAGGGGACATCCCCTTCCTGGATGGGCTCTTGGACATAATTTTCTTGCCTCAGGCCATGGGTGCCACCACCTTCGGGGCATTTACATGACAAACAAAGGCGACAACTTGGCAAACCACTCCGGCTGCAAAGTTACAGCACGGTGATAACAGCCAGCTGTGATGAATGGGCTCCTGAGGGAATCAGGCTGGGTTTAAACATAAAATATTACACGATAAAAGATTGCAAGGCAAACCATGATTTAAAGAGAGGAAGAAAATCTAATCCTGATGAGCTTGGTATGCATTAAATACACTGCGGTTTTGAGAGCTTACCAGAAATGCCTTCTAGCACATAAACCACCATGGGATCCCGGGGTAGTTTGGGTGGGAAGGGACCTCAAAGACCTCCAGTGCCACCCCCTGCCATGGGCAGGGACACCTTCCACCAGCCCAGGTTGCTCCAAGCCCCATCCAGCCTGGCCTTGGACACTTCCAGGGATGCAGGGGCAGCCACAGCTGCTCTGGGCACCCTGTGCCAGGGTCTCAGCACCCTCACAGGGAACAATTCCCTCTCAATATTCCATCTAAACCTCCCCTCCTGCAACTGAAAGCCATTCCCCCTTGTCCTGTCACTCCATTCTTTGTCCCAAGTCCCTCTCCAGCTCTCCTGGAGCCCCTTTAGGCACTGGAAGGGGCTCTGAGGTCTCCCCAGAGACTTCTCCAGGCTGAACAACCCCAGAAACTTAAGGCATATGGGATGAATACAACTAAAAAGAGAAACAAACCAAACAAATATCAACACCTGGAAAAGAGAAGCGAAGGATTCCTTCAAAGTGTGTTTTCATTACTGAGAACACACAGAAAGGATTTCACACTGTCTCGATTCATTTGAGGGGGAGACAGCTGGGTTTGGAGTTTTTTTAAGGGAACATAATAAAGTACATATATATAACCTGTTTGTCCTTTCACAGGATCTGAAGGGCAAAGACCTTGTGAAATAAAGAGAAATGTGAAGCAATCACACTACAGCAATGACCTTAGATAGTGCTCTTTATTTGTTTGGGGGTTTCTATTATTTTCTGTAATAAGTCTAACAATGAAACATTGTTTAAAATCCTATGCTATTAATGAAAAAAACAGTCACTGGCACTGGAAGCCTCCTGCCACCTAGCAAAGACTCAGAATTTCAACAGGGATTCAAACTAGTTCTCATTACCTGAAAGAAGGCACTGGGTGAGGTTTCTTTTCTCTGAAATCCTGACCTCTGCAAGGCCCATGGAGGAAGCAGAGTGCAAAGGAGCTGAGCCACTCTCACAGCTGAGATGTGGAACGCACAGTGCTGCTCAGGCCTCCTGCTTCCCAAAACCAGAAGTTACAGGAAGAAGTTGTCCTGGAATGAAATCCTGATATGGAATGCATGGAGGAGTTTGGGTGGTTTGATTTTTTCCAGGACCTTCATGTCTGCAGTGGAACAAACCTGTGCTTTGCACAGTGTTATATTTAGCTCAAAAACAATGCAGAGCACAGCCTTTGGGTCTTTCACAAGAGAAAAGTCTGTAATTTAATTCCAAAGATTGCAATTGCCAGAGCTGCAGTGAGCTGAAACCATTCCAGCAACCAGAGCTAATCCTGTAAAAACATGGAATATAAAAATAGCAGCCCTTCAGATGAAGGGAAAGTCAGTGCAGAGAGAACAGGCTACTGCTTTACAGGCATTTTATTGCAACACCTGTTGTAGGGCAGTGGCTTCACTTCTGCATCAATACCAGCACAAACTGATCAAATCTAGAGGTCTGATAAATCAAAACATATTCTGTGTGAAACACACCAAAGACAGGAGAGGTTGGATAGAGATCAGAAAATCCTCAGTTCACCTGACTACCCAAAAGCTCATTTAGATCAAGCTTAAACATGATTTGTGAATTTTATTTTATTTTATTTTATTTTATTTTATTTTATTTTATTTTATTCATAAAACAGATCTGGAATCCCTTTGTGGACACTGGTCTTTAGCTGAAAATGCCACCACCATCCTTTCGTGCCTTTTTACCCATCTTAGCTTTCTATGTATTTTTCCTGAAACTGTAAAGGCAAGGAAAAGAAAGGACACATAATAGTTATTCAAATACCAAAGAAAAATTGTCTATCCTAAAATCCAGGATTTTTCCTTGCACTGGAATCTGTCCTAATCATAACCACAGAGTTACAGTCACAGTCTTTGAATTTTGTTGCTTATATTTTGCACGTATAAGAATTCCATAATTCCTGCATCCTTGGAGTCCACGAGAGTTTGTCAGACTCTCTGCTTTCCTTGGAGAGAATGGTTCCAGATGTAACAGCTGAATTTATAACACTGACTTGATATGAAAGATACAAAAACAATGACCAGGCTTCCATGGAGGAGAAGACAAAGAAAAGGAGCCTTAAAAACTAAAGGAATAAAATCACAGCTGTTGCAGACACATGGGGCAGGCTTGGCTCATAGTTTTTAATGTTTCATGTGCACAAGGCTAGGTGCCTTCACCCAAAAGTCAAAATAAGAGACTCCCTCCAGATGAAAAAGTCAATAGTGGGGTTTTTTTTGAAAGCATTAAGGAAGCACTGAATCATTTCCTAAGGAAGTGTTTCTGCTTGGAAAAAGCAGGAGAAGATTCAGAATATTCTTCAGGAATGCAGAATTTAACAAATCCCCCCATGAAGTCCTTTATAGACTCTCCTAAAAAAACCAAGTCGTTTCCATGTGACAGGTCACTCAATTCATCAATGAAGGGATTAATTTTGCAGTACAAACTGTATTTAGCTGCCTTACCTCCCCTGAACTGTATTGTCCATCAAAAATAAACCCCCCTTGGTACAAGGCAGAGGTTTCTGTGACCCCCTTAAGTGTTGTGCTGAGCTCTTCAGGAGAAGAACTGGACCAAGAGTTTCATGGGTGTCTCACACTTTTATACGGAAGCTGGAGGAATTTCCATCCTCAAAAATAAAGAAAAAACATCAGGAATTTGAGAAAGCTACAGTATATCTTCAAAATTAGCTGTGCTCTAAGTGAGGGAAGATGAAGATGACCCCAGGAACCCTTCTGAGTTAAAGAATTTGAGTTAATAAAAATAGAAATAATAAAATAATTCTGTTAAACAGAATAATAAATAAAACAACCTAATTTACTAACTAAAGAGTAAGCTCAAATATAAGACATAAATAATTGAATAAAGTGAAATTCTATTATTCTGAGAAGCAGCTAAGAAATTATGTGCTCTTTGAAGTACAAAATTGAGCTTTACTACATGAAACAACTCCATTTTTCATGTAGGCCACAAATCATAATCCTAAGTACCTAAGACAGGGGATAACAAATTAGATTCCCACTCACAGGAAAACTTGCTCTCCCTTCTTCTCTACAGCAGCAGGTGCTCATTTTCAAATGCTTTGCTTTAAGCACATATTTAAAGCCAATTTATGGGCAAGCTGGGAAAGAATATATGAGTTTAGAAAAGAGCATTGGAGAAGAACAGGGAGGTGGTGGAGTCCCCATTCCTGGAGGTGTCCAAGGGGAAACTGGACGTGGCACTTGGTGATTTGGTCGGGTTGACGAGGTGGGGATCGGTCACGGGTTGGACTCGATGGTCTGGGAGGGCTTTTTCCAGCCTCAGTGATCCTGGGGTTCTGTGTCTTAGGGCAGAGTTTGGGGTTTGGGAAAGTGCAATCCCAGGGCACGCTGTGCAGGCCTCCTGGCAGCTCTGTGAGCCCCAGCTGGGTGGTGATGCCTCGTGGTGTGGGCACAGCCCCAGGAGCCCCGAAGCTCCGTCGCCATCCCAAGTGCAAGCCCTGAGGGACATGAGGAACACAACTGCCTGCTCAAATCATGTCTGCTCCACTGAGCCCACAGCCTCTCCCTGCTGGGGTGGCTCCCCCAGCCCCCATATGGCCTCGTTTAGCAAAGGTCACTGTGAGTACAAACCTCTGCTCGCAATGGGATTAACACAATTCCATAACACTGTGGGTTTGTTCCCATCCCTGAGCACAGCTGCCTGAAACACCATCCTGGAAAAAATGCTCTGGGATATTTTTCAATCCTCTCAAGCAATGCTCCCCTGACAGGCAAGAAAATAACCTGAACCCTTCCAGTTACTGTCTTCCCCCTGGTTTTCTGAATATTTTATAAGAATTCCGTAACAAAATAGGAAATATCCGTGCATAAAGAATTGTGGTATTGATTTAGCTCCCATAGTTATAAAATATAAACCAGGTACCAAAGAACAACAGTTCTCAGCCTTTCAGTTGTTCTATTTTGTATTCCATTTCATGTTCACAGCCTGATACAACATTTATTTATATTATTGGCAGCAATCTTTGCTGTATCCTGGGATTTCATTATGGGAGTTTTCAGGATACCAGTTACAAGAACTTTTCTCCTGGATTCATAAGTCACTAACAAAATGGCAGTGATGAGTTGAATGATGATTTTACATGTTTTGAATGTCCAAAAAATATTATTTATTGGTTTTGTATGAGGAGCAACCACATACAGGTAAAGTACCCCACAGGCTCAGACTGAGGATGTTTGATGTAGTTTTGCTGCTTTTAAAAAGGTAAAGTTTTCGAAGTACTAAAACAGCATATAAATGCAATAAAAACAAAACAAAACAAAACATAGAGTTGACAGATGTTCTATGTGCTAAAACCTACCTGACTACATTCCTTCCTGGGGAGGTCAGTAAAATTACTGTGTGCAATGAATTTGTTTCTTGTACCAATCCTCTTATTTTGAGTACACATCTCGCAACTCATGAGTTCAGCTCCTGTAGCTGCTGAAGCAGGGATTGGCAGCCTCAGCCCTGCTGTCTCACAGCCATCCATCCATCCCAGTTCCTGTTGGGAAAATAACAGGACATGTGAGCAAATCCACAGCAGGATGAACACCTCAGGAGGTGCCACCACATCCTGCCTCACCAGCTGCCGGGAGTGGAAAATTCCAGAGTTTCCCACCAAACTCACCTGGTTTTCCTTGTTCTCCCTTCACAGGATTTTCCCCTCCTTATTTTTTTTTTTGTTTTAAACATCATCTTCTCTGGGTCTCTCCTCAGCATCCAGGGAGGCACAAGGCTGCAATGCTGGGATGTAGAACTGGGAGGCTGCATGGGCAGAAAGCAGTGATATCAAATCCTTCCATCCACCTTCCAGTCCCAGAAATACCTTTTGGCCCACTCGAATCCTCACTGAATTCTTCTGTATCTTTCAAGCCCCAATTTCCCCCTGCCCCTTCCTGCCTCATCCCTCAGCATCCTTTTCCAAGAGATTTTCTTGCTGGTCCAGCAAAGCTGAATTTTGCCTGAGTGCTGAGTGCTCCTAGCCAAGGTTTCTCAGGACTATTTGACCCACAAAAAGCAAGTTTAATTGGAAAGCTCTTTGTGCAGCTCACAAAATGTTTGTGGAAGGCTCCTAAAGCCCAAGTCCTGCCTCCTAATCCTGTCCATACAGCTTTGCAGTATTTATCTATTCACAACAGGCATCTTTATCTATCCATAATGGGAAAAAAGCAAAAGGAAAAGTCCTATGTGATTAGACCTGTCAGTAGGAAAAGGCTGTGCTGTGCTTTAAAAACTGCCAAAATAAGTGTAGTTGCCAGGATGTCCATTACCATGAATCCTTTTAACGAGCAACACCCACCTCGCTGTGAAATTTTTCACTAAAACTGCTGAAAATGCACCTGAAAGAAGGCAAAGGGGAAACTGTGGAATTCTGAGGGCAGCACAGGAATGCCCCTCAGGAGGGTCAGTGACTCACAGCCCTCTCCCCTTTTCACAGCCTTGTCTGAGAGTATCAGTAAAGTTAAAATGTCCCAAACACTGGATCGTGTTTAGCAGGACGAGCTGAGGATGTTACATTACTGCAGGCTGACACTGGAACAAAAGCAAAATTAAGGACAGAAAAAGAGCAAAACTGGGCCATTCAAAGCCTGAATGTATTACATTTTCTTTCTCCAAAGCAATGCCTAACTCCAGTTTTATGCTACTCTGAGCAAGAAGAGCATAAACTGGTACCTTTTTAACAAATAAAAATAACAACCAATATTAAGCTCTCAATTTGTAGTCACTTGTGCTGTATGGCGTACGCTGAAGCCAGGGAACAAGATGAATGTTCAATCATATTTCAGCACAACTGGAGACAGCTGATAGAAATTGAGGATCTGATCCAGCAGACAAAAGAGAAAGTGGCAGATTCTGATTTTCTTTGTGGAAGTTAACATCTCACTTTGGCTCCTGTGTCCCTCTTAAACAAGGAGAGATGGAAAAGCACGTCAAGTCTATTAAGCTTTTGTGCAGAGAAACATTGCAATCTGAAATGTCTGTGCCCTCAATTGCTGAAAATGTCAGAAAACTGTCAGGTTTTATGGCTGCTGAAAAACAAAACAATAATAATAGAGCTTCTGCAAGATCTGATTTCCATCTGACATGCTGATAAGGCAGGCTGAACAGAAATGAGACCAGCCTAGAAATGACAAGGGAACAGCACGTTCTGCCACTCACTGAGCTTGGCAACAACCCACAGCCCTCCTCAGAGTTATTAAGCTGATGATTTAATTAATAGAACCAAAACACATTCCAAGCTATCCTTTTGAAACAGTCCTATCCAGCTTGTTTCACTGATGCAGGTGTTCTTCAGAGGCCTAAAATGACATAGCTGTGATTCTTTATGGTTTTTTAAATGTCATGTGTTGTATTATTGCTGTTCTAATGTTTTTCATGTTAATGTTTTAATTTTTATTTCAGATACTTTGGAAATACAATTTGAAATTTGAAATACAATGCCCATGGGACAAGCTTCTGCTTGAGTTTCATTTTGTTTCTGGCAGAAAAACACATAAATAAAAATAAATCATATGGATTTGAGCCCTGAGCTTAACACCTCTGAGGGATGTGTGATGTAGAGTTTTCCACACATTGCCAGAGCTCCAGGGGCATCTGGACAATGCTGCCAGGCATAGGGTGGGATTGTTGGGGTGTCTGTGCAGGGCCAGGGGTTGGACTGGATGATCCTGGTGGGTCCCTTCCAGCTCAGGATCTTCCATGAAAACATAAAAGTAAGGCAGATGGGTTTTTTCCAAAAGGAGAGAGAAAAACAAAAGCAATTCAGTCGGTTGCAAATGGTTTTAAAGTCTATACTCTGAGAACAGCACAAGAAAATCTTTCCCTTGGTAGGAAATCCTTGTCTGGCAGATCCAGGATGCTTTGTAGGATGCTTTACCCTGAGCAGCGCTGGGGAGTGGGACAGGCTTGGGCTTGGGAGCAGCAGAGGCAGAAGGGTCAGAGGTGCCTGAGCCACAGGCACAGGATCCTGATCTGTGCTCTGGCTGTTCCCAAGGGAATATCCTGGAACGATGCTGTCCCTGAACAGATCCTTAACAGCAGAAATGTGCCCCAGACACCTGCAGTCACCCCAAAATCAGGGCGCAAAGAGACAAGCACCATGGGCCAGGTAACATCAATCTCTTCTGACCTGAGGGGTCTGGAACAGACCCAGACCTCAGACAGCACTGAATGGCTTTGAACTTACAGAGAGTGGGTTTGGATGGGATATTAGGAACACTCTGTGAGGGTGGTGAGGCCCTGGCACTGGGTGCTCAGAGAAGCTGTGGCTGCCCTATCCCTGCAAATATCCAAGGCCAGGGCTTGGAGCAACCTGGGCTAGTGGAAGGTGTCCTTGCAGGCATTTACTTGGAAGGAATGGAAATAGGCAATGGTTTCATTCTCTGCCCTCACAACAGAAGGGATTGTATAAAATTAATAATTTCATTTAAAAGCAAAACTAAACCAGCCACCAAAGTCTTCCCTTGCCCAACAGGGTAAATCATAAGCCATGGAAGAGGGATCTTGCATCATGTTTCCTTAAGCAGATTCTGCTAATTGCTTAAATAAGAAGGACTAAAACCCTTTCAAAGAGGTTTTCTCCCCTCCTGATTTTCATTTTAAGGGGTAAATTAAAAGTCAATATTCACATCTAGCAGCACAACAAACATTTTGCTGTGTACACAGCTTGGAAATGTTCTCAGTGGGCTGCAGCACACAGGATTTGCCTTTCAGATGAGGATTTTTGTGGTTGTTGGAATATATCCTTTAATAGAGTTAGAAAGACTGCTTCAATTATTTGTCAGTCATGATTAGCCCTGACACAACTATGCAATCAACAAGCTAACAAGTTCAGCATATTCAGTGCTGTATTATAACCAGAACTGCTTAAGCAATTTAAGTAATACCTTGCCTGAACACCTTCATTAAAGGTGAAGCAGTCAAATTTTCATTTTTGTCTATTAGAGACTCTGTTCAACCATGTTCATTTACAAACCCAGCCGTGCTACTTCTGATATCAGCAGAAATAAGTTCACGTTCAATAAAAGCCACTAGCCTCCATGGGGAAGTAACTGAGGGTGGAAAAAGTGGTTTTATACTAATCTGAAGCCTTGACTGAGGTTATAACAGTCCATTAAATCAATTTGGTGCCTCTTTGTCAAGAAAGATCTGAACCCAGAAGCCTCCTCTGAAGGGCAGCCAGAGCATCAGGCTTTGTGTGAATTCTGTCGCTTGAGCTGAGTGCTTTGGTCACTGTACAATGGCAAAAAATGAATCACTGAAGGGCCCCAACCTCTTAGCTGTAACTATGTAACAATTTCAGCTAGAAATTAAATGAGAAAATAATAAGATAGCATTGAGAGCATACAGAAATCAGACTAAATTAGTCTTCCCAAGGAGTTATTAAGCAAAGAGGTAAGGTCAGGTGAGCTGTTGCTGACCAGAACAATAGCAGGGAACTCTGAAAACCAGACAACAGCAGAGCTCAAGGCTGGTGGCAACACAAAGGAAGCATTATGTGCTAATGAATTGTCAGGGCAAGCAATTATATCATATCACAGAGAGAAGTGATTACAACGAGCCCTGAGATTTCAGGCCTCTTGAATTCCATGATAAGAGCTAAGCAAAGTTCCACAAGCAGTGAGTGGGTGTCATGTACCACCAATGACCCAGCAAAAACACCAATGCTGGGCTGCCTTGGACTGCAGAAACTGCAAATGCAGATCCTGATGGGCTGTGCTGAGATCATCAGGCTGCATTTGGAGCCTGTGTGCCCAAGGGCAGATTGGGGGTTTCTGAAAAACAAGATGCTCAGTCATTATAAAATCATAAAAGCTCAGAATGGTTTGGTTGGAAGGGACCTTAAAGCCCATCCAGTTCCTGTCCCCGTGATACACAGAAGTTGGTCCCATCCAAGTTAAAGGGAGGTGATTTCCCTTGTTAAATTACTGTCCTGATCAGCCTAAGCACAGCTCTAAGTCATAATGAATCCCCACCACACAATGGTGCTCCCTCTCCCAAGGCATCTGTCACAACCAGGAACAACTGAGTGCTGCAAAAGTTTCAGCTTGAGATTCCTTGGGGTCATCTCTATCTCAGCTTTCACAAGCATTGCTAAGGAGGTTTATATACCTGCTATTAAAGTGCTCTTTTAGTCTGCAAAGCAAATCTTGAAACGACACCCAGGGGTTCCACATTTAATGTTTCACAGAATGAGTTTGCTCAGTCTATGGGTAAAATGATATTTTCATACTGCTGGACACAGAGACCAGCAAGAAGTGATGAGCACTGCAGTGCTCTGTCTGCTGGCACTGTCAGAAACAGCCTGATGCAGTCCCCAAACTGCCTTTCTGCAAACTGGTTTTTTTTTTTTTTTTTGGCCCTATCACCTTTATTCTTGCCCCTGCAGATGTACAGACACAAATACAATATTTAGTCCTGCACTTTTCCAACACTGCAGAAGAGAATAAAGCTCCCCTACCCACCAAAACAAAAGGCCTTAAAAATAAAAAAGACTTCTCAGGTAGTTTTGAGGTGTTTCTTGTTTACTGCCTTTGGGAGGAAAGTACAACCAGCTGGAAAGCTCTGCCCTGCTCCCTTCACAAGAGCAGCAGCCCTAAGGCAGCCAAGTGCACCCAGTTCTGGCAGAGTTTTCCCCACACACCCTTGGCTAGTCCCTGTTTCTCCTCATTCCCTTCCAGATCCCCAAATGGATGTGACACATCACTGGGGCCCTGGGGTTCCAGTTGCATCCCAGATGGTCTGTGCAGCTCACAGCAGCCATCACTCTCTTCCAGAGAGGATGCAAAGCTGCTCCCCTTTGAAAGCCATGGCTAAACACAGTCCTGAGTGTGATGGGACACAGGAAAACACTCAGCTCCTTCCTCTCCACTCCTGGATCCTCCTGGAGTTTTAATAGAGCAACAGCAAGGTACTGAAATACCTTCTCCTTTAATCCCCAAAGAGGCCCTGAATGCAACTGGAAGCAAAAGAAGAACTCACTGTTTCAGGCTGGAGCTGAATTGCCTCTGAGACCTTCAATCCAAAGCTCTGTGGGACACAAAAAACTGAGGAGAGCCAGACCCCAAAGACCTGCAGGCTCCTCTCCTGGCCATTCCCACAGTCCTGCATGAAGGACAATTCAACTTGCAGCAGGCTGAGAGGAGCATCTTCCACACCAGTGTACAAGGATCAAATAATCCCTGGAGTCCTCTGGTCCCTTGTGTTAAAATTCAGTGCCTCAAAGGTGAGGAAAATGAGGAAAACCCACCTTCCTTCCAAGGGCTGCCCTTGTCCAGGGGAAATCAGGGACAACACAGCCCTCAACAGCTTTACCTGGCCACGGACACAGGGTGGATGAGCTGAGAATTCCTCCCCATCCACACATCTTGGAGCGCTTTGGAAAATACATTTTTAGTGGCTGACCGACGGGGAGAATGAAAGTTGCCGGCAGCAAGAACTTTACGTGCCCTAAAAACAAGAAATGCATTAGCATCTTTATTACAAATGTAATTGGGTTTTTTTTAATTTGTGATTGGGGAAAGGGTCACCAGTTAAAATACACCACTGTAAAATTTGCAATTTAAATTTCATTTCACGCTGGAATGTAGAAACAGTTTACATAAATAGTATCCATTAATCATTAAAAAGAAAGGTTAGATGTAAATTAGGCTGCTATTATTTTTTTTCCTGTGATTATTTATGGGTTGGTGATGAAATTTGTTTTCACAAGGAAGAAGAATTAAGGCTTTTTTTGAAAGCAAAATCACATTCCTACAGAAAGTATAAACTTCAAGAAAGGAAAACAGTATTTATTGCTTTGACCCCCAAGGGCAAGTGCAGAAACACAGAGTTTATTCTTGTTTACCTTTGAGGCAGAAGCCTTTCCCTTCATCCAATGTAGCACCTTCTGTATTATTTCTGCCCAGATTGTTTCCAGCAATCCATTTTTTATACAACACTTTCAATTTTGGGGAAGGAAAAAAGAATACAAAAGCAAGTATCCAGAGGGTACAGAGGCTCCTTCACCAGCTGGTGTTGAGTGATTCAATGGCTCTGTGATTAGCAGAGAGAAAAAAAAAAAATCAGCATTTTACCCCAGCCTTTCAGGGCAGCCTTTTTTTAAGGTATCCAGCTCCAGAAACAGGGACAATTCCTTTTTTTTTTTTTTTTAGTGCAAATCCCTAAGAATAAAACTTCATGCTCTTTAGAAGAGTACTTCCAATGTGAAGACATGGGATGTTCTGCATCCTGGGATTCTATGAAAAGATTTAGGTTTTTTGCTAGTTCTGGAGAACCTACTGTTACACAATTTATTCTACTGTTTTAGGAAACCTTAGGGCAGTTTAAAGTATTTCATCTCAAAACTCTTGTTGCACAACTGATGGATCAATAAAAAGCGTTTATCCCTGGCTGAAAGAGGAATCTTATCTGCTCCTGCTGGGGAAAAACTGAGATTTTGTTACCATTATGTTTATATTCTCTAATAGTAACATAGCTTCCCTTTCTACAAACTATGGAGATCTCCAACAGATGTTGTCAGCTGCATCTCCAGGCTTTGGGGGAAGCATCTCTCTTCAAGGTTGTGCTGCATATTTTTGCTTTGGTTTACACTAAAATTAAAACTTTAAACATATAAACCTGTATATGAAGACATGTTAAAAATCATGATCTGTGATTGAGTCATGGTCCCATCCCAGTTCCTCACAGATGAACTTGACATTTCCCTGAATTAAACCCCACCAAAGAAAGAACTTTTCCAAACTTTCCAAAGAATAGAATTATAAGAACGAAAAACTGATTGTGGAAGTGACTCTAACGCTCCTTTACTCATTCACTCATTCGTTAATATCCACTCTGTGCTTTGGAGTCAAGTCTTTAGTTGCACTTCTCTTTAGGTACTATTTGATTTCTTGTGGGGCCTTGGCCTGCAGCTACAGCATCATTTTATTTATGATGTTCTGAGGAGAGCCTGCTAACACTTGAAAAACAACAGAAAAATAACACTAGCTGAAATTAAATAATTCATTGTTCAAAAAACAGAAAAGGGGCGCTTTTCTTTTTTTTGCAATCTAATATCTTCAAGGTTGATATTTTATCAGTTCATGAGTGCTCACGGTAATGTTCTCAAGATGCACTTCTGTCTCCTATTTGTAAATGATTACAATCGCACTTTTTTCCAAGCCAGGTGCACCAAACTATTCCCCTTTCCATTTCTGTTATTACATTAATTGTCCCTGCTCTAATATGTGCTATTGTATAAATGGTTCCAACCACAGAGCTTAATGAAAGCACCCGCTGAGGTCCCTACTGACACTCCAGAGCACCCAGGGCTCTAAAGAGTGAAGCAATTTAAACACCAGCCTTTGCTTGGGCTGCATTCAGAACCCTCAGTCAAGGCCTCACCAGAGGAACTTTTTGTTTCCTTTTTGTTATTTCACCTGAGGATGAAAACCAGCAAGAAGACAGAGAGGCTCGACAGCTTCTGTAATCTCATTGCGAATGCAGGGAGAAGGAGTGCTTCAGTTTTAATACATTATCGATTACACCACCGGGCTGAACTTCTTTCCACTTGTTTTTCTCCCTTTCTCCGTTCATTTGAAGTGGAAAATGGGGTCACAACTTATCCCCCGCCGAACGAAAAAGAACTAATAACTTCCCCCATTTACACTGGGAAAGAGTGAATAATCTAATTTCCAGTCTCAAGAACAACTGT
Source organism: Phylloscopus collybita (assembly GCA_027886175.1). Lineage (NCBI taxonomy): Eukaryota > Metazoa > Chordata > Aves > Passeriformes > Phylloscopidae > Phylloscopus > Phylloscopus collybita. The sequence continues at coordinate 3,958,140 of JAJNNQ010000065.1, read as the reverse complement.
CAGACTGAGCAAGTTTCTGCTGCTCTCCCTGAAGGACAAGCACCAGCCCTTGAACTCTGTGTGTGGCCTTCATTACGGGGCCTTGGCGTAGGCCCAGATGCTGCCTCCTCCAGACACCTCTTAAAATATGGATGAGGGCCTGGAGAGCACAGCAGGAACTCTGGAATCCTGCCCATTAGCATATTCATTAGGCATAATCAATAATTAATATGTCGCTTGGACGAAACATACGGATTAAGTTATGCCTGTGCTGGGACTGATCCAAAAAGACTCGTGAGCATGGGGCCCATTGTTTGTCGTGAGCAGGGCTGGGCTTCCTGTCATTAACGGGGTGAGTAGCCCACGGGGTGACATGAGTGATGCCTTGGGAAGGCTGACCTGGAACAGAGACTGCACAGAGCTAGAGAATAAAGCAGGGATTTATTGAAAGGCCTCCAGGATACACTTTGGGCAGGACAGGGCCTGACCAGGGCTACACCCAAGGTGGACCCAAAATGGCACAAAATGGCTGCCTGGTCATGAGGCCTCACACTTTTATAAGTTTTGGTCCATTTGCATATTGGGGTTTAATTGTCCAGTTACAGCTCCAGGCTGTGAAGTTCCATCCTTTCTTTTTTTCTTTCTTCAGTCCACTGTTGTTTGTGCTTTTGGGCCTGAGACTTGTACCCGTTGTCCTTGGTGTTCAGCAGGAAAAGGATTTGTTTTGTCTCCCTACTCTGTGCAGAGAGCTGAGTGACAGTGAATGTGAGGCTCAGAACTGCGCCCCTGGGCAGCACAGGATCTGAAAAACATGAAAGCTAAAACTTAAGGCATCATGAGGGCATAGGGCCCCCAAAGGGTAAGCCCTGCTGATGGTCACACCTGCTGCACTCTTCCAGGTGTTTGGAAAAAGAGATTCCCAAAAAGAAAAAAAAAAAATATTCTGAAAACTTACAAAGCTGCCCCTCTTTTGGTAGTTGGAGCACATTCCAATCATCCCAGTATTCAGAAGACTTCCCTGCTAACTTCTTTGGCAGCAGGGTCTGAAAGTACCATGAATCAACATCCAACAGAGGGTGGTGGAAACTGTTCTTTTCAGAGTGCAAACCTGAACCTGTTCTATAATTAAATAATAATAATAATACAAATCTATTATAGGTTTATTTTTAAATTACCACTATAACTGTCAAGTGGCAAGAGTTATAAACACTTATTGGAACAAACATATTTCCAAACCAGCCTTCCCCCTTCCAAGGACATCATCTCCCCTGTTCCCATCAGGACAGGGTGCAGGTCCTTCCTTTCCTCCCTCCCTGTATAGCCATTAGCTGTCTAGTACCTAGAGGAGCAAAGTTAAAAACAAATGTGCTTTTAATGCTTTTTCTATTCTCCATTAAGTTGTCACACCAGGAGGGGAGGGGTAGAGAACAGCAGATTGCACAGTGTAGAAGATTTTGTAGAATTGGCTGGATACCCCATTCTCCAGTAGAATAGGGGAGGGAAGAGATGAGATAAAAATGTCATTGCAAAAATGAGAATTTCCTACTCCTTATCTGTTGCTTCCTTTGTGTTTGTCTCCATTTCAGTCAGATTTAAGTGATGTTCCCTTGAATTCCCTAATGATATTATTATCACTTCAGACATATTAAAGGACTGTGACACTCACCACAACAGTGTAAACTATTTTTCAACAAATTCTGCTTAAAATGTGACATGAAATGTTAATGTATGAGATGGAGACCCCTACAGAAAGATTATGTAACACACTCAGGTTTTTCTTCTAAAAATCCATTTCCATTGAATTATTAGCTTTTCAAAATGAAATATTTCTGAAAGATGATTTAATTTCCCCAAGAGCTATTGGCCTTTGCTTGAAATGAGCTATTGGGTTCTGTCCCTGATGATTAATTTGGGATGTGATGAATAACGTCAGATGCAGAAGTTGTGCTTTACATATATTAATGACATTCAAATTTAAGCATTTTTACCCATTTCACAAAAATGTTATTACATCTAGAAACTAAGAAGAACACAAGTGTGATATTTAACAACATGATTTATGGCAAAAATAAACAAATTAGGAGTCCAGTCCTGAAACTGCTAAATAAGGCTGGGCTGTACAATTCCTCTACACTAAAACCTTTACATAGATAAACATTTTAGACTTGGGTGTTATTTGTCTTTTGCTCTTAGGTTTTCATGCTCTTCATTTCTTATTAGCAAAATACTTTTAAAAGGGTAGACTGTAACTCCAGTTATGACTCCAACCCAAATTGGCTGGAGCAGTATGGTAAATCATCACACATGGCCAGAACCCCAGGCTGCATCTCAAACTGCTACCTCAACAAACATCTTCAAATGAGGAAAATTATCATTAAGCCCAAAATTCTTTCATTTTCATTTAGCTGGAACTGACATGTTGAACACAGAATTTTTTACCACATTCACTGCCAGGCCACAAACAATTTTCTAATTAGATATGAAACACAAGAAACTTTCCTTAAGAAAATCCAGACAAAAAGTAAGAACAATTCACAGACACAGTTTTCCTCTCCATGGCTTCTCCAGCACAAATTCCCTCACCTCACTCTGTTGTTCTACCTAATACACAGGGATTAAAGAAGGAATTCATCATGAAATATGGAATCAGTAGGGTTGGAGAAGAAGACCTTTAAGATTATCATGTCCAATCATCAAGCCAGCAGCACCACTAGACCATGTCCTGAGTTCATGTCTCTGTTGGTGGTGGAATTGTGGCTTTAAGGTCGGAGTGGACTCACTTTTATAACCCAAATAGGGCTTCACATGCCCTGGAGACCAGAGAATTCCATCCAGGGATTTCCTCCATATAACCACAACTCCTTCAGCTCACAGAAGTGCTTATAGACTACTCACACACTCAGTTCTCATCTAAAGATGTGGCATAAGCTGCACCACATCCCAGGACAAGTTGCTCCCAAGGTAACCTACCCTCATGGGTAAAACATTGGAACTTACTTTTAGCCTAAAATCACCTGGCTTTACATTTAAATTTAGAAAGTAGTAGTCTAAAGGCAGATTATAAATGGAACTTTTGGTTGTATAAAAAGTTACCAATTACTGACAGATAAAAAGAGATCCACAAACATGTGGGCAAAGATCTACTCTCTTTTCCAGGTCAGTGCAAGATCCCAGGAAAAAGCTCAGGTGCAAACACAAACAGCTCTGAAGGGGTAGCACATTGCAGAGCCACAGGTTTGTTGCACCAACACACTTGTAACTCAGGGCTTCAGAGACTGAGTCAAAGGAGGAGGGTTTGAAGTTATCTTCAGAAATATCTGTAAAGAAAAACATTATTACTTTTCTATTACAGAATAACCTTTATTTCCAAAAGCCATACCTGTGTATTTTAAAAGTTTTGTTTTATAGCAAAAAACTACAGGAAGCCAAAGGAGGGCAGGGTTAGATGGGCTCAGATGGGGAAGGATTTCTTCCCTGAGAGGGTGAGGAGGCCCTGGCACAGGGTGCATAGAGAAGCTGCGGCTGCCCCTGGATCCCTGGAAGTGTCCAAGGTCAGACTGGATGGGGCTTGGAGCAACCTGGGATAGTGGAAGATGACCCTGCCCATGGCAGGGGGTGGCACTAGATGGGCATTAGCATCCTTTCTAAAACAAACCTTTCTGGGATTCTGTTATTCTATAAAATTCACTGAATTTTTGAGCAGATTTTTATTGATGTGAATGAACACTGACCCAGCTCCAAGGTTTAAACATTTTTCTAAATCTGCCACAGCTGTAGCAAGTGTAGTGTGTGTCCCAGCGTGCAAGTTAAGGATATTCGGGGCTTAATGGAGAGGTCACTGGGCAGTAACACAGGGGAACTGTTACATGCAAGGAGCAGCAGCATCCAGGAATATTTATGATATTCTAAATTCATTCTAAATGCTATAGAAGTAGCTGGGTGTTTCCTTGGGCTAACCCAGCTGAGCTCCTGGAGCCTTTTTACCAGAGACAGGAGCCCTGACATTTCCAGACTGGACAAAGATGGGAAGGTCACTGCCTGTGACACCTGGGAGCCACTTGTTCTCTGTCTATTTGAGCTGAGGAAAGATGCAGGAAGGGATTTCACAGAGGTTTGTGGAGGTAAGGAGGGCAGCTTGAGCTGGCCATGTGTAGGGAGGCTCAGAGTTTCATCCTGGCACCTGACCTTTCCTGTCTGCTCCTGGCAAAGAGCCCTTCCCTGCAGTGCCCTAATTGGCCGTGCTGCCCAAAGCCCTTCCAGCAATCAAGGGAAGAGCACAGAGTAAAATGATTTATCAAGCTTGGTAGAAGTTTTCACCCTGGGACACTGATATATTGAAGCATCAGAAAGAGTAAAAAAATTGTTTAGGCTTTCAGTAAGAGAGCTTTGCTAAGGGGAGGAAAAACAAAAGGAGAATAAACAAGAAACCTTCCCCTCTGCCCAGAAAATCACCTTGCTTCCTGCTCCCAGGAGAACTGAAAATGATGATTGATAATTGACGAACTTGCTGTCTCTTCAATAGGCTGTGGGTTTATGCAGAGATGCTGGATTTTGTAATTGCTTTAATCCCAAATTAATTTGCAGCCTTTTGGCAGTGGAATGTGGTAGAAGGAAGAGCGATTGAGGACAGATTATGGCCAAAAGTGAATGGAAATCCTGTGTGCAGCTACAGCTGCAGGGATGGAGGGAGGAAAAAATAAGGATATCTGAGATAAAATTTACACCAGAGTACCAGAGCTAATACCATGAAGCCTCATCAGGGGTTTGAAATCCAGATTGTATTCCAGAGGCTTAGAGCTCATATCCCAACAATACAGACTTGGAAAGCATTCAGGCTTTAACGGAGGGAAACTCTGAATTTGTGTGCCCTGAGCTTTCCATACAGTTTCCCTATAGTGGATCTAGAGGAGACATTTCCCTCATGTTTCCTTACAGGCTGGAACCTGGAAGAGCTGGTGTCCCTTATGTGGCCTGAGCCCCCGTCCCTTTGCATGTCTGTGGAACCCCAGGATGTGCTCAGACCTCTGGAAAAACCAAAATGCCTATTTTGATGCCAAGAGCCTTAACTGAAATTAAAGCATCCTCAGATGAGAAGCCAGAGGGATAATTTCTGAGGATTCTTCATTTAACTTTGAGTCATGGGCCTATGCAAAAACTGAAATACAGCAGGAATTGTGGCTGTCCCAAAGCCAAGCACGGAGGGAAGGGCTGGCAGGACCAGGACAGTGAAGGCTGTGGTGCAGCACAGCTTTGAATATGCATGAGGCCTTTCCATAGACAGCAGATCGGATACTTTCCTTTCCTTTGAGACTATATCTTTGATTTATCCTGATGGAAAGACAATAGCCCCTTCCAAATCCATTGACTTTTACATCAGCCATAATTTGAGATTGCCTCTCTGGGGATCACTTACCTTGGGGAGCAGGGAATTTCAGAAAGAGACAGTTTAATGTGCAGTGGGATTGCCACAGCTGCACTCTTTCTGTTGCAAGAGGGATTTTAGAGCTGATTTCCATGTAGAGTGAAGATAAAAGATTTTCAGAGTTGGTTAACCTTTTTTTGGGGGGTAATGCTCTTAATAAGTTGTTTTGGTTTGCATCATTTCACACCGTGATCTTTTTGTTTTGCTTCCTTGTCCTCTCTGCTGTTTGTCCTTGATTTTGGTTTACGTTGGTTTCAGTTATATTTATTAGATATGTTTTTTAGACAAAGAGAAAATTGAGGCAGCTCATTTAGAAAGATGGAATTATTAATGAACCTGAGGGTAAGTCTGTCTGAAGGTTCCTCTGCACTGAGCCTACTCCTGTTGATTTAAATTGCCTTTCAGGGAAGTCCATGGCTAATCAGCTTAGAGCCCATAGATTTGGCATTTGTATACCTACCTCTGGTTTTAAGCTCTATTTCTAGGTACCTGTAGATTATTTCTAATTATTTTATAATTACAGCCCTGGATGCAGAAATTGAGCTTCCTTCCCTCTGTTAACAGGGGAAGGAGAGCTCTCCCTTGCAGTCACTTACACATGCAGAGCCATTCTGAGTCAATTGGTTTTATTATTACTGTGCTCTTCACACTCATATGCCTCAAATTGGACTGGAACCATTAGAATTTATCTGCTGTATCGAGGCAATCAAATGACAAGGAGTGGTAGTCATTGAGGATGGATTACTTTGGATCTCAGTATCATTATTTGCCTTTAGAAATATGGGGAGACATTCAAGCCAAGGTAGGATACTTCAGGTTTTAATTAATAGTTCCAGAATGCTGTTATTAACTTTTCTTTGAACTTCTTTCATTAACTAAAGATTACAGCTATAGGTTGAAGACATAAAGGGAAGGATGCAAACAGGGTATGATGAAGTCTGTCAAAGAAAAGAATTTTCTAACTTTTCCAGCAAAAGGAAAAATGCAGTGCTCTCAATCAGATTACTAGATTTTAATGCTGGGACTCTGATACAATCCAAAGCAGGTAATTTCTTGCAATCAGTAAAGCATTATCACTTAGAGAGTAGAAAACAGGGCAAAGTTGTTAAATTACAATAAGATAGTAGACCATATAAATTGATTTTTAGTTTTGAGTGTATAATTTTAATCAAGTCATTCATTTTGACTCTATATTTTGGAACTTGTGAAAGTTTTCATGTGCAAATATTAGATATGTACCCTTCAAAAAGGATATGGATTTTAAAAAGTGAATATTTGATCTTACAGGATACTTGGCTTGACTGTACAAATATGACTCAGGACCCTCTCTCCATGTAGTCATAGAGTTGGGTTATGGTAGAATATGGCTTTCCTGATGGACTGCTTCCTGATTCAGAGGAGTGGTTCCTGAGTTCCTGACAGAGGAACTGACAGGTGACAGTGCTGACAACTGAGCAAACCCAGCCTGGGGACATCTGACATCAGTCACTTTGTGCCATAAAAACCCAGCCCCACTTTTTAACGGGAGGATCTTCTAACACCCCCCTTCTGGGAGTGTGTGGAGATTCCTCTCTGGAGTGGGGACACCCTCAAGGTCACTTCTTGAGGGTGAGGAAAGAGATTCGGTCACTGGGATGGGTGAGTGACATCAATATCTACTTAATGACTGTTTTTCTAGCTTTAATGTCATTGCTTCAATAATATGAGTACAACATATTAGTTATAGCTGCCTGTACTGTGTAAATAATTCTGATTAGATCTCTTAGTCCAATCATTATCATCATGATTTTAAATGAATAATTCATTTGATATAAATATATTTGGGGTCCCAGCCTCAATACTGCAGGCCAAAGTTGTATAAAGCCTCGATTGCACCTGTAGGGTCTTTTAGACTGGTGTGAAACCAGGACTGGATCCAGCTTCTCCCAAAGTGCTCTCTGGGAAGATGTTTGGGGAGCTGGGAAGTTCCTTCTGCACCTCATGGTGGGAGGGTCTCCCTGAAAAACCTTGTCTGAAGCTCCCATCCTACTGTACTATTAAGACAGTAGTGGTAACACTTAGCCAAACAGCATTCTGCAGATCAATTTGTGTTCTTACTGCAGAATGATTCTGTAACCCAAGTTTGCAACCTTGCTTTCATCTGGCAAGTCAGGATATGAAGAATCCTGCACTCTCCTCTTTTGGGATGGAGATTCCAGCCCTGGGCTCAGCTCTCCAGGAGGTACCTGAGTGGGAAGCAGGATACTGAGTTGGGAACGTCGTCAGGCTGTTGCACTGCTCTCGGTTGCCTGCATGTGCAAAGGCAATGAGCTGGGTATTGCACTCTTGGCTGCATGCCTGGCTCCTGAAAAATCACTCAGGGACACGCCACGAGCCTTTGCTGCTGGAAAAAATTCCACTGCCTTCATAGGGATGAGCCATCATTTCAGGCCTTTACTGCCTCTGTGGCAGCTGTACCTTCCGTGCTCGATTGGCTTCCTGGCCATACAGGCTCCTCCACATTGCTCTGCTCTGATTTGCTCCATTTCATTTTTATTTTATCCTGTTACTTTCTTCTGATTCAAGTTGAGAGTTCAACTGATAACCAATTTTTCTGTAGTGCTGGTTATATTATGTCAGTAAGTGGGAACAGCGCAGCCTCTCTGCTTTCACTCAATGGGAAGTGACATCCTGCTGATTAAAATTTATTGCTAATATGTTGTGATGAATGTTTCAGAGTCTGTTATTGGTTTAGTTTTTTTCATTGCTGGATGCTTTTTATTTCTGTTTTATCAATTCTATTTCCTCCAATTGTTTTAGACATAATGTATGATGCTAATAACGTGTCAGCTTCAAAAATCAGGAGCATAAAATGATATTTCTGCTGAAAACTGCAGTGAGAAAGGAGAGTGATTTATAATGTTCTTGAAAATTTGCAATTACATTTGTTGATTGAGATGCCAGTCACATGCATAAAAGTAGGGGAAGATGTTTAAATTTCCTGTTTCAAATTGTTTATTATGAAGCCATAATTTATAGATGGAAAGCAGGTTTATTATGTAAGCAAGCCACCTGTGATCAGAAGGACTATTCACTTCCCAGCACCTCTTCAATCCTCCTTTAAGCTTCCAGCACTCCTTGAGAAGACTTTCATGGAAGTTTTATGGCTGTTCAGTCCATTAATCTCTGCTGATTTCTTCCTCTTTATCCAATAATGCCATGGTCCAGCTCCCCGTGTGGAATCACTCATTTTCCTTGCAGAGATCCGGGTCATGTACTTCACGTGATCACTTCAAGTCCATTTCTGTGATAACATTTTGTAAGGAAACCCACCTTGCGTGGGAATAAAGGACTCAGGGAAGTTCAGCTGTTGGCTGAGGTTAAAAACAATATACATGTAGGGTGGTGTAAACTAATTCTTAGCTGTTTTCACCCCGGCTGCAAACATTTTGGTCCTTGAGGCCCCTTTTAGCAAGGCACTTTAGTTTTACCTTTACTCACCACATTTCATCTCATCCATCTTCCATGTGCTCCCATTTTCTCCTCATTGACTGCAATTACTCCAAACTGCTCCTGGAAGCTGAGTCCAGAAGGCTTCTCAGGGAAAATTCCTGCTGGAGCAATTCCTTTGCTGAGCAGGAGAATGGTCACTCTGTGGATGTGCTATTCCATACATATTTATGCTCAATCATGCTTTTTCCAGCTCCATCACTGCCAGCTGATTGCTTATTTCTTATTTTCTCCTTTATTCAAAGGAAAAATTCTTCAGATCATTTGTCACCATCTCTATTCTTTAAGAATTTCCCCCAACTTCAGATGTGCCTAAATTAGGCTTTATTTTGTTTCCCTCTCCCCATGTTTCTGCTTTGCTTGCCTCTCTACTGTCAACTGCCTCCCAATATAGATTAATTTGATAGTTATTTTAATATGATTATTTCTCAGTCTTCCAGGTCCTTTAGGAAAATATTAAAGAATAGGAATGATAACCACAATTCCCTTGTTTCTGCAGAAGATGCCAACTTGGCATCCTCTTCCTCCTCCTTCTCTTCTTTTGTTTACATTCAATTAGTCAGGTTTTGGATCTGTCCAATCCAATTTGAATTAACATTTCAATTTCTCTTTCATGGAAAAAGAAAGCAAATACTTCATTAAATTACATTCTTTACTAAAATAGCCATCAACATCTGTAAAAAAACACTTTCCAACATGATGTTTTACAATAGAAGTGGGTTTGCACAAACTAGCACAGTCTCGAAATTTCTTTTTGATTAGGTTGCAATTTAAATTGTCAGATTTTTAATGTCTTCTGTATGAGGGGATGATAAACTGATCCAAGAGCTAGAAGGTCATAGGTGTTTTGAGAGAATTCCTGTGGTTTTTAAGGGAAATGGAGTATTTGAGTCCCTCTGATATTACAAATCACAAAGACTCAATGAAAAGACCATACCCATGCCCCAAGATATCGGTGCAGGAGGTTCCCACTGATGGAGAGGATGGGGGTTGAGGGCAGGAATCTGCCTGGAATTGTTCACAGTCACCTCCAGGGCAGCTTCTGTGGAGTGGATGAAATGGATGAAGTCGTTTCCGTCAACTGCTCACTGAGGTACCTCTTCCTTTGTAACTCTGTCAGGAATATCCCAGCTCCTGCAGAACGATGGATGGTGTCACTGCAGTTTTGGTGCCTTTGGTGGATCCTTTGACTGATGGACTTTTTCCTTCTGTTGTGATTTGATACTGGCCAAACACCAGGCACCCACAAAAGCTGTTCACTTCCTCTCTCTTGCTAGAGTTGGGCAGAGGAGAAGGAAACAAAAAATTAATGAAGGGCCCATGAGTTGAGATAAGGATTGGGAGAAAACACTTTAAGGGGAAAACAGGTTCAAATTTAAAGGTATAAGGTAAATTTATTATTAACAGAGTCAGAGGAGGATAATGAGAAGTAAAACAAGACTTTAAAACACCATTTTCCCCCCAGCCCCTCCCTCCTTCCCACCAACAGTGCAGGAAGACAGGGCGTGGGGGGGTTGATCAGTTTGCCACTCGAGATCTTTTTCTGTTTGCTCAGGGAGAGGAATCTTTTTTCTGTTATGCCGTGGGGTCCCTCCCTCAAGATACAGTTCTCCGGGAACTTCTCCAGCATGGCTCCAATCTTATGAGCAGCAGGTCCTGCCAAAACTGCTGCAACTGTGAGTCTCTCCCACAGGCACACAGCCTTTCCGAAACTGCTGCAACATGAGGCACTTGTCCACAGGGTGCAGTCCTCTAAGGATAGGCTGCTCTAGTTTGGAAGCAAGGGTCCTCTCTCTCTATCTCTGCAAGGAGGGGCCTTCTCTCCATTCGAGTCTCCCACAGCATCACAGCTTTCTCCAGCATCCACCTGCTCCAGTGTGAGCACTTTTCCCATGGGCTGTGAGTGGATCTCTGTATCCCCCATGGACCTCATGGACTACAGGGGTACAGCCTGCTTCATCATCGTCCTCACCACGGCCTGCAGAGGAGTCTCGGCTCTGGTGCTTGAAGCATCTCCTCCCCTTCTTTTTCTACCAACCTTGGTGCTGCCATGTTGTTTTCCCTCACACCTCCTCCTCTTCTCTGACTGGAGGAAAAACTGCTCCTTGTAGGTACCACTGTCACCAAGTTGCACTAATTCAAAGATCCTTGCGAGATCCCGCAGTGCTGAGAAGTTGATCTGGTCCAGGTTCCGCGTCGGGAAATCTCTTGTCCTGCTCCCGCTGCCGGCCAAGCAGCCCTGGGAAGGGGAAGCCACCACCCCTGCCCTTCTGCCCCCTGCCCTTTTGCCCCCTACCCTTCTTCCCCCTGCCCTTCTGCCCCCTGCCCTTCTGCCCCCTGCCCTTCTGCCTGCAGCACAGCTGGCCAGGGGTGGGCAGGCAGGCAAGGCCAACTGCAGGCCATGCTGAGATGGCAGCAATGTCGGCGGTGCATCACTGCGGGCCGTGCTGCAGTGGCCCCTGGCGGCACCTCGCCACTCCTGGAAAAAACTGCCTGTACGCTGTTTTGATTTTCTTCTTAAATATGTCATCACAGAAGCATTACCATCCTCTCTAATTGCACCAGCAGCGTGTCCATCTTCAGAGCCATCAGAGATTGGCTCTGTCGAACACAGTGGAAGCTTCTAGCAGCTTCTCATAGAAGCTACTTCTGTGGTACTCCCCTGCTACCAAAAACCAGGCCGTGCCAAATGAACACACCTTCTTCAGGAAGGATCTAGTCAGTCACCTAAGTATGTGTCTGATAGTGAAGGATGTGCTTAACTCATGTCCATAGTCAAAGACATTCTTACATTTCCCTTAGCTTTGGGACGAGCTGCCACTGTGGGAAACAAATCCAGGGCTACACTTCATGTCTGTGCTTAAGCTTTGTGGTTCAATTTTTCTCAGCCTTCTTGGCTCTGAGTAATCACTCAGGAAAAGGGGAAAAAATGTCTTTTTCTTTCTGTTCCCTCACCAGGTATTTTAGTGGAGCTCTACTTTTCCTCCCGGCCCATTTGCCAAGAAAGGACCTGGTAAAGCAATGTCAGTCGTTCTGCTGGAGGAAAGCAATAGCTCCACTCCTGCAGTTGCAGAGTAGACTCCTAATTACGGCATGAAGACATTTTATAACAAAGACATAAAAAATACCATTTTTATTAGCTGTTCATATGCCAGCTATAATTAATTCTACACAGGGAAGTTTGCTTTCAGTTCATTTGAACACATCTACTCTTAACCTGGATGACCGAGTAATTTCTTATAAACCCAGTCATAGATTAATGTTGAAAAGATGTAGGTGACCTTTTTTTTATTTTTTTTTAAATTATTTTTTTAAACCCTGCAGCCACCACCTTTTGAATATATTAACTGGAAAGCCATTTCCTTAGTGCTGCAAGACTTAAGTACTTACAAGTTGATCCCAGCTGTGTAAGATGCTGAGAACTGCTGGGGAAATGTGAAGTATTGATTAATACAATAATATGTTTTTCCTTGGATTCAATCTATGATTTAAATTGTGTATCACAGGGACACAGCTACTTCCCCATGGGCTGCAGGGGAATCTCAGCTCCAGGGCCTGGCCCTGGGTATCTGCAGAGCTGTTCCCCTCACATATCTCAAAATTTAAACAATAATTTTCCATATTTCAGGCCTCAGAGGGCAAACTCAAGCTGCAAGTGCCAGTGCAATGCAGCATTCCTAGATGGAGCGGGTTAGGGCCACTTCGCAAGACAGAAATGTACAGTTTTCCTCCTGCAGTGTGATTTTCTGTCAGCAATTTGGCATTAGCTTCTTCAGTCCTCACTTGTGAAATGCCCTCAGGAATGCCAAATAGTTTTCACTTTCCACTCTTTAAAACTGGGATGGTAATTCTTCCCTCAGGTGTGGATGTGGCCTCATGGAAAGGACAGAGGAGAGCACCTTTTGTACAGTTTGTTTCCTCTGGGTTTGCTCCATCCCATGTTTTCTGAGGTGCCGATGGGAGATGGAAGAGGAGCAGTCCTCTTCCAGACAATTTACCCTCCAAGCCTGGTTTGAAACTTCCAAGTTTTCATGGTCTGTGTGAGCCTCAGATGGATTTCAGCTTGAGTGAAAGGAGTAGGAGCAGCAGCAGCAATGTAGTGGTGCTACATGGCTTTATGGATTTGTTTGTTTGGAATTTTTTTGATTATTTGCTTTTGCACTTCAGTATTTTCCTTATAAATGCCCTGCTATTTATTATGCAAAGAGATTGTTATTTATTGTGGCATGAGTAGAACATTTACAAAATAACAGTTGAATTAAAGCGCTGATTTGGAGACCAGACTGCAATCAGAATTTGATTTTGTGCATGTCACCTTTAAAAAAAAAACCAAAACAAAACAAAAAAACAACCACACCACCAAACCAGGCGTGTCTTAACCTTCAGAAACTGTAAAGAGCAGCACGGGCTTGGATCAAAACAGAGACTTGAGCTCTGTTATTATATAACAGGCAAGTTCAGCCCTTGTTTACATGCATGAGACTTTTACTGACAATGATGAGCTTTAGAGCTTTAGGTGTTACTGCCACAGAATACATAATGAACTGTGGAAAATAACTCAGAGGCACCAGCTTTTAAAAACATAGGCTTGAGATTCATGCTGGGTTTAAGGAGGGGATTTAAAAACTCCCATGGAAAAGGGCTATGAAGGGGTGAATTGCTTAGGTGTCTGCTTGGGATATGGCAACCTGACAGAAAGCTGTTGTTTCATGTAATGTGTGAGACATCTGTTTGATATAATTTATCACATAAAACCTGCATATTCTCCTGGAGCATCTCAGGGTCACCCTTTGTCAGTGCCACCAATGCTGGGATTAAGCAGGAGGGAGTCCTGAGTCCTGCCCAAATCCAGGGATGCATCAGGATGGGGCATCCTCTCTTCCTCCTTGTACTCTGAAATTTCAAAGCAAAAGCAACAGTAGAGAACCAAAAAACTTATTTGCACAAAACAGTACTTTTAAAGTGTCTTAGGCTGCAATGCAAGATATAACCAGCAGTCTGTATTCGATCACCATCTGTTAAAACAAGGTGGGGCAGGGTTCTTTATCTCTTCCAGGACCCATCCTCCCTCCAGGTGAATCTGCTGTTCATGGGCCACTGAGGCTCACTGCATGGCTGATAAAATCACATCATCCCATTGGGAGATGCTCCACCCAGGAGAGGAGCCCAGCATTCCTACCTGGATAAAATCTGAGATTTGGAACACCAGGGCAGCCTGTTGGCACTGGGTTCCCAGAGGAAAACCAGACCCATCTCACCACCACTGGACCTTCAGAGGAAAACTGCACCCCTCTACAGGATCACTGCTTCAACTACATCTGTCACTCCAGGAGAACTGCAGCCACAATTTAGATGGACTGCTAACAACACCCTAACCAACAGAGTTAGGTTGTATTCTGGCTCTGTCAGTGTTTTTGTACTACTTCATTTTATTTTTAATTTTTCTATTAAGTTGTAGGGTGTTTTTTCTTTTTTTTTTATTTTTATTTATACATACTAGTAAAGAACTGTTATTCCTATCCCTATATCTTTGTCTGAGAACCCCTTAATTTCAAAATTATAAAAATTCAGAGGGAGGGGGTTTACATTTTCCATTTGAAAAGAGGCTCCTGCCTTCCTTAGCAGACAACTGTCTTTCAAACCAAGACATAATGCTTTCCTTGTAGTCCTAAATGTGCTTTCTTCTCATTTCCAGGAACAGATTGAAGCATACTTACTAAAGTCTCTGTGGACCAGAATTGTTGGTTCACCTGGTAAATAGTTTCCTGTAACAAGCAGTTATTAGAAAATGGGGTGTTAAGGTCAGCAAATCTCCTAAATTGGCATTTTTTTTCAAAGGAGCAACATCCTGCACACTTCATTCTTATTATCTTTTTATTCTAGAAGCTTCACATAAAACTCTTTGCCATAACTGTCCTTTCAGGGCAGTAGTCAGTGTTAAAAACAACGGCATATAGATAATCTGCTGGAAATCAGGGTATGTCTTTATATCCAGGCAGATGTTCTAAGGTCCTCTGTGTCACCTGCACTGCAGTTAAGGTGTCCTCTGTATTCCACAGAACACTATTAAAAACCACCAAGCAATTAATCATAGCAAACAAGATTTAATATGCATGGTGGCATTAAGAATTAGAATAATGCTAATGTCTGAGAACTTCCCTGAGTTTTAGTACTTTTCCTCTGAGAACTGTTTCCTTCCTCTCTGTAATCTGGGACATTGCAGCCCTAAATTGCTGAGGATACTCCATTTTGCATACACATTTCTCAACCATGTCCCTACCTTGTTCTCTAAAAATACATATATGTAATAGTGATTCATTCTGAGTTTCTTTTCTCTACAAAGAGAAATTCCTTTCTTAATTGTAACTCTTTGCTGACTGATTCAAATTGTTTCTTATCTATTCTTGTACTCCTGGATTAGATATCAGCTTTACAGTCCATCAGTGTAGGCTCCCACAATATCATTTTATATTTTGACGTTTTCAAGGTATTTAGAGAAGATATGGAATATATTCAAATGAATTCCATCTAATTACTTTCTGATATGTGCTGGGATATTCATCATATTCACATCCGTAAGGTGTCTGTGAAGGGTATTTGAACTGGGCTATTACTTGTGAATTACCAGACTCAGGAATATTTTTTTTTTTCGTGGCAGATGGTGGATATTGAAGAGGGAAAAAGTTTCCTAGCACTGTGGTTAAACAGAATCCCAGAATGGTTTGGCTTGGAAGGGAACCAACCTGGCCTTGGATACTTCCAGGGATCCAGGGGCAGCCATAGCCTCTCTGTGCACCCTGTGCCAGGGCCTTACCACCTTCACAGCCAAGAATTCCTTCCCAGTATTTATTTGAAACCTCTCCTATTTTTAGTTTAAACTGTTGCCTCTTGTCCTCTCACTTGTCACTTTCCCTCTTTTATCATAAGCTTCCCTGAGGTACTGGAAGGCCACGATGAGGTCTCCCTGGAACTGTATCTTCTCCCACCTGAACAACCTGAATTCCATTACAGATCTTTAATTCCAGAAGAAAATAAGCCAAATGTCTCTGAGTTCTGCACTGGAAAGGGTTTGTTGATCCTAGATGCTTTATTGAAGAAATTAAATGACCTTTCAAGAATAATTAAAAAATAAATACAATCCACTTTCCGCTAGTGCAATATAAGCATTTTACTACCTAGAATTTTAGGCAGTTAAGCTCACTGTCTTGTAGAAATCATAGGACTAAAACCTGTGACAATGTATTTCTGCACTTGTATGTGCATTTGAGGATAAATATAGGAAAGAAGGTAAATTGTCACGATGCCTTAAGTTTTAGCTTTCATTTTCTTTTTAGATTCTGTACTGCCTTAGTGTGTGATTTTGAACTTCATATAAAGTGTTAGTAAGTTCTCTTCACAGGGTAGTTAGACAAAACAATCTTTTTCCAGCTTGAGAACCAAGGACAACAGTTACAGCCTCAGGCCCAAAAAAGCATAAACAACAGCAAATTGAAGAGAGCAAACAAGGAGAATGGGACTTCATAACCTGAAGCTGTAATTGGACAATTAACCCCAATATGTAAATGAATCAAAACTTATAAAAGTGTGAAGACTTCTGACCGGTCATCCATCTTGTGTCCATCTTGTGTCATCTTGGGTGTAGCCACGGCCTGACTCTTGTACTGCCCAAGGTGTAGCCTTTGAAAGGCCTTTTAATAAATACCTACTTAATTCCTTTAACTCTGTCTAGCCTCTGTTCCAGATCAGCCTCTCTAGGCATCAGTCATTGATGTGAGCTATGGAGGAAAAAAAACCCTTTCCTATTTGTGTCTTTAGATAGCCCAGAGCTGTGTCCTCCTTTATCTCACTGCCCAAATGAAGATGCCAACAATCCTGAGCAATGCCTGCAAATCTATTTTAGGGACAAAACTTTATCAGCACTTTCTGGGTGCAAATGGGAAAGCTGACCTGAGGGTTATATAAAGGCTAGATGCAAGCAAGCCCTTTACTTACCAAGCCCAGTGCTAATTAGAATACATTAAAAAAAAAATCCAAATTATGCAGTAGGTAAACTGGAATTCAAATCTGAAAATGCAAATCTTATTATCTTCTATCAAATCACATTTCACTTGTTTTAACCTTAATGGTTCAAATTCAAAATTGGTGCAAGCTTTCTTCACCTTCTGCTATCTTTTTAGCCAGGTAAGTAAGTAAATGACCTCTGAGTCTATCCCATAGAAGTCTGAAAATGGATATTTTAACAGGTAAACACTGATTTTGACCTTGAGCTTGCAGAGAAAAAGGCAGTTCCCTTCATCAGCAAAAAAATGGAGCCACCCCCCACCTCTGCATTTAGTGATGCTTGTACCCAAGTGTGAGACAAGAGCTGTTCAAGACTTTTTGCTGTAAATTACCCACTTTGGGGGTGAGCTGCAAATATCTCTGATGATTTTAGCTGGGACATTAAGCTCATTAGCTCCTACGGCAGTTATGGGCTGACATCCTCTTTGTAGATGTCACTCTGTGGAGTTAGCAAGCAGGTAGGAAAGAGGATTTTTATAATCCTTTGATTCTCCTCTCCCCATACACACCCCCCCCCCCCCCCCCCCCCGCTGTTAAGGAGATTCTGCTTTTAAATGGTTGATTTGAGAGCTATTTAGTCCCCAAAATTTGATGAATTATGGAGTAACTTTATTCTCTCTCAGTCCTAGTCCACTCTGGTTTACAGAACCTTTCTCCTCCCTGTTTTAACCCCACTGAATTACATCTTCAGTTTCTAAATCTGGAAATAACTCCAGGAAGTGTAAAATTCCACCAGTCCTGGCTGTCTCTCCAGAGATGGATTGTATGCTGGAGAGCATCACGACTATAAAACATGCTAAGTCCACATCCTCAGGGACTGGTATGAACCAGGGCAGAAGTGAGGGTTCAGTTTAAGGCAGCACATTGATCCACTCTCGTTGGACTTACACCTCTGAGGAACAGAATATCTGGGGAGCTTTGGGCACTGCATTGCATAGAGATTTTGGATGACTCCCTTCCTCTACCACAGTTCATTCCTTGCAAGCTCCAGACCTTCATCCTTAACGTCCTGACTGACAGGGGTAATAATACAACACTGGAGAGGTTTCCAAATCCTCTGCTGGCAAGAATTTTTGTTTGTTTGCTCATCTTTAATTAATATTTAATTGGGTGTGCAGACAAGGGGTTGTGTCATCAATTGTGGTGAACTGGCTCAGCTCTGTCAAAGCTAATGGTGCTGTATTGATTTATGCAGCAAGAGGCTGACTTGGAGGTAAAGGAAAGGGCAGAAACTTTCTTCCTGGGAAGAAAATTAGAAGAGAAGGAGTCACGCTGTGATCTGTCGTATGGTAATCACGGTGTGCTGCCTGCAAGGGAAAGGTGACTCCTGCAAAAACCACTGGGAGCTTTTTTCCTTTCTTTTCTCCTTTTTTTTTTTTTCCTTTTAATAATCTTACTATCATCATGGAAAGTTTATTGCCAATTAACTTTATGGGAAGGGATGATAGTGGTGGTAAGCAATTAAAGAATACAGTCTGTATTTATGGAGAGGTGAGCAGAAGTAATAGAACTTAACTTGCTTTTTAAGCTGGGCTATAGCCTAATCCCTGGATATAAGACTGAGATAAACTGCTGGGATAAGAACCTGCATTTTGTTAAAAATCAGAACATATTTTCTTTTATTTATTAGTGTTAGTCATAAAAATCCTATTGGAAATAGCACACAAATGAGCTCCTTATCCATAAAATCATTGAAACATAACATTACATTTACTACCTGTGGTACATAATTAGGATCCCATTCACTTGTATAACCTTTTCTTCCAGCCATTGGTGATTTTGAGACAAACTTGCTTTCTATTAAAAAGTGAAAGCTTAAAATGTCTCTCATTCTCTCTGTGTCCCATTCCTCAGAAGGCGTTATTTCAGACAAAGTAGGAAAATCTGCAAAACACAACCCCTAATTCTGTTTATGAACTGCATCACAATTATTGAACTTCTCCTCAGTTATTTTCTCTTTGTGTGGTGAAGTTATTTATGTAATCTTTCACTATCACTCCCTAACAGTGGTTTTAATTATAAATAAAATAATTACTCCATTAGCCCATCTGCAGTTAATGTTCAGCATTAAAGATGATCAAGATCAGGCACATAAAAGTTATTCTTCACCACTTCCATTTGCAAAATGAAGTCCAGTTTCAGAGTGAGGTTGCAGACTTGCTTTCAAGTTCAACTATTCAATATAAATCTTAAAAATTTATTTAAATCCAATATATCATTTTTTTCTTACAAAGTTTGAGTTTCTCTAAGAGTAGTTTGGTGTTGAGATTTAACCTCTCTCCAAGCCTTGATATATTATCCCATGATTTGTTTTCTTTCTCAAAGGACTGCAGCCATCACCTTAAATCCCACTGAGCTCAATGAGGATACCACGTGAGGATGTTTGTTGTAACTGTCCTGAAGCAGGCTGGGGAAAAGCTGATCATTGCACCAATCCAATGATTTTTTTTTTTCCCTCTGACTGCAGTGGTAAGCAGTTCTTACTCAGTGTAACTTCAGTTTCAGAAGCCTGAAATTGGAGGAGGATCTGGATGCAGCCCATCCTCAGAGGGAAGAAGGTGCAATTCTTCATTGGCTTTTAATAGAAGAAGGAGAACTGAGATTAGATGTCTTCAGGGTGGGTGAATTTATTGCATGAGCAACTTTTTAGCTAATTCTAAATAACGGAGCCATATGAAAGTCTTTTTAGCATTTATTAACCTGCAAAAACAGCTTTGACGACAGTTTTAGGAGCATGAGACACATGCTGCTAGAGGCTCAAGGCACAAGTCTGAGCAGCAGCTGAAGGAGCTGGGAAAGGGGCTCAGCCTGGAGAAAAGGAGGCTCAGGGGGGCCCTTCTGGCTCTGCAGAGCTCCCTGACAGGAGGGGACAACCAGGGGGGTCGGGCTCTGCTCCCAGGGAACAGGGACAGGAGGAGAGGTAACAGCCTCAGGCTGGGCCAGGGGAGACATAGATTGAATATTGGGGAAAGTTTCTTCATGGAAGGAGCTGTCCATCCCTGGCACAGCTGCCCAGGGCAGTGGTGGAATCTCCATCCAGGGATTTAAAAACTATGTGGCTGTGGCACTTGGGAACATGGGTTAGTGGTGGCCTTGGCAGTGCTGGTTGGACTCAATGTTATAAGCAGCCTTTTCCAATTTAAACAATTCCATGAAAATTAAAAAAAATAAACCCAAACTAAGGTGCCCTTCAAATTATCAACAAGGTCTCTTTCTCCTTGTTGATAATAAAGAATTTGGTCTCTTGTAAGTCACGTTTTATTGCTGAAACTTATTACCTTCTGTAGTAGAAAGATCAAACTCTGCCCTAATTCAGAAAAAAAATATGTTTTTAGTCTTTCAGTTTCATCTGGGCCATGTACGTCTTAATAAAACTGTACCTAGGATGAATTTTGGTGCTCCTGGGTAACGGCATTTAATGCCCTGCACACAATTTCCTCCTTCTTGCACTTTTTCTTCCACTTGCTTCAGAGAACCATTTGACTTTGGAGTGGATCCAGTCATTGGTGAATTATTCCTGAGCTCTTTTAGGTTTGAGAATTTCAGATGGAGTGGAGGGAAGGTTGTAGGCTGAAACAATTATAACACAGTCATTAATTGGACCAAATTAATCACTGTGCTCAACACAACGACCAGGGACTCTCACCTGCTGTAGTGCTGAACAGGAAAATCTTAATAATCACCTTCCCTCTTACATGTGCAGGAATTTGAGAGTATTTGTAAAATTTTCATGCCAAAAGGGATTTCGGATTAAATAACAATAACGGTGTGCTTGTTATAGCATTTATGCATTTTACTCTCTGCAAATACCTTTTAAACTGCTTTATGAGCCTTCCTCACAGCAGGTGCCTGGTTCAGAAAGCCTGAGCAAATGAGGAGCTGGAATTGCATTTCTAAACATGACAGAGGACAATATTCCACAAGTGCTTCCATGAATAACAATGCAAATTCAGAAAAATCTTAACAGGTTCTTGCGCTCAAATCTCTCCATATTTTTACTTGGGTAAATGCCACTAAAAATGTGGCCTTTAGCTTTTTGTCTTCTGAAGTCTTTTCTGAAAACAAAATTTATTTTTAGAGGGTCTTTCAGGACTCAAAACTACTTAATAGTTTGAAATATTTTATCTGAGATGTATATTCCAAACTGTGTATTTGTATCTGTCATTAACTGTGAAGGACAGCTCCTTAATGTAATCAAGAATAAATTACAACCCTAAATAGGAAATTAAAGCTAATTTTGCACACAGCAGAAATGCAAAGGAGACTCTCAGAGTAGGCTGTAACTAACATGCAAATATTCAATATATTGCTGACCTGCAAAAGGATTTTTATTTTCAATTTTCCCCTGAATCTTCCACTCACATTCCAAATCTTTTCTTTTTTCCTTTTTCTTTTTCTTTTTTTCTTTTTCTTTTTCTTTTTCTTTTTCTTTTTCTTTTTCTTTTTCTTTTTCTTTTTCTTTTTCTTTTTCTTTTTCTTTTTCTTTTTCTTTTTCTTTTTCTTTTTCTTTTTCTTTTTCTTTTTCTTTTTTTTCTTTTTCTCTTTTTCTTCTTCTTCTTCTTTTTCTTCTTCTTTCTCTTTCTCTTTCTCTTTCTCTTTCTCTTTCTCTTTCTCTTTCTCTTTTTCAGCTTGAGTTTCAGTTTATTTTTAAAGGGTTGGGGTTTTTTTTGGGGTTTTGGGGGCACAGGGGAGTTGAGTTTATTTGGAAGGATTGTGGTACCTGTTGATATTGCTGGATCATATGCATGTGTTTAATATGGATTTTTCTCCATGCTTGGAGCCATGCATATACTGCTCACCATCCCCAACACTGTCCATCACCACATCCACCTGAACCCTTGTGGGAATGGCTACTTAGAAATAACCCAAAGCTGCAATTTTCAGATTCTCTTTTTGGTTATGCAGCAAAGCCTGAGCTGGCCATCCAACCTCCCTCGCCATAGAATTGTGAAGAAAACAGTTCCGAAGACTTTAGTAACATTTAACTTGAGTTTACAGTCAGAACATTTCAATCCAAGCATTGCAGAAACCTCTTAAATGGTTCACTTGTGATATTGAGCTGTTTGGTGTCTTGTAGGTAAATAATTCAATATACACAGGGATGCAGGAGACCTGAGAACTGCTCACATGACTCTAAAATTCACTGAAGACTTCAGCAAGCTTGGCAATGCTTCTCTAATTACTGAAACTTGAAATATTTCAGAGCAAACCCATTCTGTGTGATTTATGGTAGCTATTTTGTGGGTTTGCTACTCTTTGCCTTTCAGTGGGGTGGGCTCTGTCCAGAGGAATCCCTGGAGGTTTGGATGAGGTGCTTCACTCAGATTAAATATGAACCAGAGAGATTTGTGGGGAACTTTTGATTACAGTAAATGGACCAGATCTTTTGGTGCCACCAGGTAATTTGGGAAAGGCAATAAAGGATGGAGACAGACAAAATATAAAGGTAATCACCGGTGGTGCCACAGTATTATAATGCCCTGTGTGAGATCTGTGTGGAGTCCATAGGAACTGCAAGTCTTTTCCAATGCACCAATCCTCTCTAAAATAATAATAAAAAAAAATAATAAAAAAAAATCCCGTTTGAATGGGCTGTGATTTTTTTATGTTTGTTTTAGGTGGCAAAACAGAAATGCCCCAGAGTTGTGTGGTACTTTGTGTCTGCACTGCAGCAGTGTTTTTCACTGACTGCTGCCTTGTTTACAGCTCCTTCCTATAGTAAATCTCCACTATTGTTTTGTCTTTATTGGCTGTGCCAGAAGGCTATGGAGCTAAAGCACATCACAGCTCTCCTCCAATACTTATGAACCCTTTCCCATTGCTCATCCATCATTTTAACTGGCACTTATCTTGATGTAAAATATCTGGAAGTCTCCAATCACCTAGAATGCTCAGGATACAGAAACAGTAGGGATTTTGGAAGCAACTGTTCATTAATAGAAATGATACAAAATTAGCATGGAAAAAAAGAAAAAAGATTAACTGCCTTGCTTAATTTATTTCAGAAAACTTTTCCATCCCAAAATCAAGTCAGCTTTCCAACTCTTTCTAACTCTGGCTGCCTGATTTTATGAAGCCTGCATCCTTTCAGCCAGTCATTTGTAACTCAGGGGGAGACCCTGAAAGGACACATATTTAAACACCCCTTGTTTTCAGGTTATGTCACAATGAGGTGGTTCTATAGAGCTGTAGGTTTGTCCCTTTGTCTGTCTGTTTATTTAGGGCATAGACCACATTTCCAAACACGTGCTCACAGGGTGAAGCACAGATTGACCTTTCTCTCTGAATTAACAGCTGGTTTAAGCAGGACATCTATGAAATGCTTGGAATGAGATGATTTTTGAGTTCCCTGCCATCCCAGGCTGTTCTGTGATTCTGTGTTATATGGTTTTCTTCTGGGTGAAGAGGAACAGGACTGTCCTGGATGTGTCCATTCAAGTGTCCACATCACCCCAGCAGGCTGTGGTAAGAGACTTGTGTGGAAAAGTAGAACAAGCACTGCCACACTCAGCAGCCAAGCCATGGACTTTGAAAAGTGTTTTATCCTCAGAAGATTCAGCTGCTGCACAGGATTCAGAGCAAGTGAAGGGCCAGTGAAGGTGCCCTGCCTATGGTGGGGGGTCAGAATGAGATGGTTTTTAAGGTCCTTTCCAACCCAGATCATTCTGTGATTCTATATTTGCACACCCTAAGCTTCCAGTAAAGAAACTGAATTCCTCATTGAGCACTCAGTGGCAACTCTGCACTGAAGGATTATCAAAAACCCCGAGGGACTGGCCTGTCTTGGTGTGGTTGGGCCCAGCTGGATGCTCAGTGCTTCACCAAAGCCCTTCCATCAGCCCCTTCTTCAGCTGGACAGGGGGAAGAAACTGTAATTGAAGGCTTGTGGGTTGGGATAGGGACAGGGAGAGATCACTCAGCAATTCCTGTCATGGACATAACAGATCTGACTCGGTGAATTTATATCAAATCTGAGTAGGTTTAATCTTAACATCCCTTCCTCCCACCCCTCCTTTCTCCCTGGGCTCAACTTTACTTCTAAATTCCCTTCCTTGTTCCCCCACAATGGCATTTGTTTTCCCAAGTGTCCCTGTACTCTTACAGGAATTCTTCACTATTTTTATAGCCAGACTGTGCTAGCTGTCAATACTGTTTGAAGAATTGGCTGATTGTTCCTAATTAACAAGCTCTGTTCCATTTGGGAACTCATTGATGATGCCTTTGGTTGTCTTTAGTTGTTCCTGGTAGAGGGGAGTCATAGAAGTCAAACATCCCAGAGTATTGTCCATCATTAATGGACAATAGGATGGAAAATGGGAACCCCAGGTTTGCCAGTGCTTTATACTTCTCAAGCTTTAGATAATGCACTGCAGCAATTTATTTGATTTTAATGACAGAGAGGAGGAAACATGTCATTTTTCAGTCATTTCACACATGCCATTAGCAACATAATTTGAAAAGATAATGATTTACAAACCACCTGCTGTCTGGCAGATGCTTAAATATTGGCACGTGCTTGGAATGTGGTATGGAAGATATCTGAGGTGTTTAATTGCCCACTAATGCAATAGCTTCTGTTCTGTGCAGGTTAATGAGGGAGAGTTGCTTTGCTTTCGAAGGACATCTGCCAGAGATCCTGTTTATTAGACAACCAGCAAGGATGATCTTCACAGGTTTAGTCACTTGTTTGCAACTGCTTTTGTATTAGTTGCTTTCAAATGGCAATTTGAAATGGGGAAGAACATCAGGTTTGTAACAAAATGAGACCTTTGGAAAGCATTTTGAGCAGGAAGCTCATGTCATGACCCAGTATGTCAAAAACAGTGATTGATATGTTGTCTAAGATGTACTGAGGATGTCTGATCTGCTCAAGAGTGAGTAGATAAAGCCATGTCCATCAGGAGCCACTTTTTATGGAAGGCTCATGGCATCCCAAATCCTGTGCTAAGCTCAAGGTTCCTCCTGGGTGGCACTTCCAGCAGCTCAGGCTCGCATCTTGCAGTGACTGCTGTTTATTTGTGGGTGCACACATTCTTTTAGTGCATTTAACAAAAAGGAGCTAAAGCAAATTGGCACCATTTTCCAGTAAAATTCAAACCTTGATCAAAATAAGACACTTGGGTGGGAAAGAATGCCTTTCATATGAGTACCCCCAGGGAAATTTGTATCTTGGTCCAAATTCAGTCCTGAAACTGCATTTGCTTACTCCTTTTCCCTTTCAGTGAAAAGCAAGAAAATCCCCACCCCAAGCCCAGTAAATCTCACACATCAGTAAGACAAAAATCACAGTCACTGTGACAGCACTGGAATTGCTTTGGGGTTCTTGGATAAGTGCCTGATGCAGAAGCAGCACACAGACTATTGATTCCACATGTCGGGTGGAGATGGGCAGCCCAGGGTCAGTTTTTTATGGATATTGGTGGTGACTGCAAAATGTTGTAACAGTCTTGCAGACAACAGAGTAACAAAGTCACCACCAATGTGTTTGTGAGACTTGTGCTGGAAGAGATGGGATCTCAGGCACTAATCTGAGCCAGATGGGAAAAGCTGGATGTTAGTTAAATAAAAAAACTATAACCTACTAGACTTTTATGGTCAAAGAGGAGGAAGGAGCAGAGCTGGCACTTAAACAAACTTGGGATCTTTGCACAGACAAATCTGCCAGGCTAGAGATGCCCAAGCTGACTGGAGTCACAGCTTCGGCACAGAATTATCTTCTCTTGTCTCTCAATGCCCTGTGCCAGATGAATCAGGTAACTGTTTTGTGGTGGTTTTTTTTTTTTTTGGTTGTGTTTTTTTTTGTTTTGTTTTGTTTTGTTTTGTTTTTTGGTTTTTTTGGTGTTTTTTTTTTTTTTTTTTTTATTCCAGTTTTTTATTCCAACTTGCAGTGATACACTGGAAAGAATGACCACCCTTCTGGGTTTTTCAAGGTCCCCGAAAACGCAGCATCATTTAAAAAACTGGATTTAAAACATTTTTGTATTTATCCAGCTTACATAAGGATTAGAAGCTCTGCTAAATCCATCTAGGTATAAATTTCAAACAATGGCTTGGAGAAACATCTATAAAAATGGAAGCACTAACAGTCCCCAATGTTCCCCTTGATGCATGAGTGTTTTACTGAATTGTGGAGCTGCTTCAGCTACAGCCTGATTCCTTCTCCAGTGATTCTCAACTCTCTTAGCCATAATTTTGAGTGATTAATGATTGAAAGGTTATTCAAATCACTGAGCCTTCCTCTGTCAGAATTCAAAACTAACTCGCTAATGGGCAGAAAACTGAAAAATCTGTTCATTGTTTCTTTCTTCCTCTTTTGACAAGTTCTAAAATCTTTGCTATTTCTGCTCCCTACTACAAGGACAACATAAAGGGATGTCTCAGAAGGAGTGATAATGTAAACATTTGCCCCTGACACATAAAGCAGTGAGGAATAAACTGGCTTTGACAGCATTAACAAATTCACAGTGCTGGGTTTGAAGGCATTAGCTATGGAAAGGTTTGATAATGTTGTGGCTTTCAAATGATGGTCTCAGCAAAGTGCTTAACAGATTTGTCTACTGTTTCCCATCTGTAAATGACTACATAATTTACACTTTTAATGGGTTTTAGATTACCTGTCTGCCATTAGACTCTCAGGCTGCAGTGAATGAAAAACAGAAAACACCACTTTCCCAGGACGTAAATGATTAGTTACCATCACTGGCACCCATGTATCAACCTCCATGTCAGAGCACCGTGGCTTTGGAAAATCCAGATAAAATGGATGGTTGCACCCAGCCATTAATTATATTTAAGAATTTCTGTCTATTACCTGCAGAAAGATGGCTGGGGAAAGGTTGTTTTATAGTCCTGGCAGGTTAAAATTATGTTTAATCAAAACAGTGATGTTGAACATTGATAACCTGGGGAGATAATCTCTGCCATAATAAAGGTGACCTTTAAAAAAAGGTTACTTCATTGAGGCCTCTTTTTTTTTCCCCTCTTGTCTGGCAATAAAGGAAGTAACAGAAAATTGTGGAGCATTTATTATGCCAGCATTTAAATTAGCAGCAGTTATAATCCTAAAATAAATATGGAAGTAGGTTGAGCGTATACAGATAAAACATTTGAAAATATTTCAAGGTTTTGTAGACAGTAGGACTAAACAAGACTTGGTGACCTAACTTGTTATAATCTTTTTCATAAGATCACTTGAAAAAATCCTAAAAAGTGAATGGCTGCACAGCTAATAAACTCTGTGAAAGATAAGCTATAGCTTTTGAATAGGTGTCCATATCTAAAGGGGCATGATAGAGCCTGGAGAGAGAATTTTTTCATATAGTTTCAAAATAACATGGAAATTAAAAGGAATATCGTTCCTAGTATGCAAATTTATTAGCAGGCCTTCTTTTCTTATTGGCATGCAATGAGGTCTCCTCCATCTGTGTGTCACTCTGATAAATCCTCTAAATTATTTGCATTGATGCATTTCTGGTACATCCTCACTCAGCTCCAAACCTTCAAGGCATTGGGGAAATTGAATTCAGCCTTGCCCCAGGCTGTTCCTAAACCTTTCCACTTTGTGGGCTAAGACTTGTGCCAGACTTCCTCTCTCAGTCTGGCTAGTTTCTATGACTTTAACCCCACCCCACCCCCTGCCCCAGATCTCTATTTCAGTCTCAAATTCAGGTGCTTCAGTTCTCCCTGGGGACATGTGGGCAGAGGGTGGCCTTGGGCCACCAGCAGCGGGAAAGAGGGGTGAGCTGTTTTAAAGGAGAATTTTGGTAACTAAACCTGGCCTTGGTTTTTGATGGAAAATATTTGCTTTTGTACTGATGGCACCAGTACTTCTGCCACAGAATTTGCTGGTTCATTTGCTTAAAAAAAGCTGGTAAAGATGGGATCTTTCCTTAAGTACATCCTGCCAGCTGAATTTTTTTGTCTTTTGTCCATTTTCCCAATATAGAATATGATAATTTCCCTGCTTCCAAACTGTTGCCTGGGCCTCTATTATCTAAAGGCTTTTTAGCACAAATGAGATTTTCAGTTTCTAATCTAATTTTGAATGATGATTTACCCCTGCATCAAACAGCCCCGTAGTTTGTGTCCAATTTACACCAGTATTTGAGGGTCTGATATAGTGCTTATTACATCTATTGCCAGTGTGATATGAACAGACCCTGCTGTAAGTAAGAATTAAACCCTGTAATTCAGCCCACTAAAATAATCTTATTTAATAAAGTTTCATTTCTATCAGGCATCCTATTTCCCATTGTGTATAATTAAACTCAAAAATAAACTAAACCAACAACTAAATTGTGTAAGAACAAAGACAAGCTGCAGTCTTGAATTTATTAACAATTCACTATTTATTTGCACTGGTAATCTGCTATTTATATGTGAACAATAAAATTAAATTTAATTGTTCATCAAGGTATATTTTGTTATAGTGGCTAGAGCTACAGCTTTTAGGACATTATGACATAAATCCAAATATCCCTAACTAGTTACTTCCAAGATATGATCTGTAAAATTAATAAGAATGTGGGAAAATAATTAATATTCAGAAATTGATTGGCAGTCTCAGTGAAAATGTCCTGTTTTCATTATAAGGTTGGTATACATTGCTAGTACTCCATTTTTTCCCTTCAATTATATTTTTCTGTAATAATTCTAGATAATCTTTCAATCCAAGTTTTTATTGGTGTCACTATTTCACAGAGGGAGGAAAGAAAGACAACAGGGTTGTGAAAATTTTAACAATGCATCAAAGTGTCTGTCTGCCCCACTGCCACCCAAGAGGGATGGACCCCCAAACATCCTTTTATTCCCTTAGAGCCATCCCAAGGCTGAGAGAGGCATCAATTCCTCCCAAAGAGTGAGGGAGAGCCTATTCTGAGCTGAAATCCTCACTTTTAGGGTATGAACCAAAACAGGTTTAACTTAGGGCACAGCCCCGTGCTTGGCATTGGAGAGAGAGAGGCTCATTTCAGGCAACACTTCTGGTATGAATTCCAGAATTTCCAGATGAATCAGAGGTATTTCACCTGGATTTGCAGTCTTTTTGTAAACTTTTTTCTTTGAAACAAGTACTAGATTTTAGCTAGTGTAACTCAGATTTGCTGGTAGTTTCTCATTCTTTCTCAGCCACTTTAAGGATCACAGTCAGTAATTATCCCGCTTTACCTCCAAGTGAGTGAACCCTGGTGCACAAGGACTGATCTCCATCTCCTTCAGGGTATTTATTGATCTAACTGGAGCAAACTTTTGAGCATCACTGGCTTTGCTCTCTGGTTTGCCAAAGAAGCAGCAGCCCATAAGTGCTGACGTGCATTAACTCTCAGAAATTACATTGCTCAGGGAGAATAAATGCTCCCTTTTCTGCTGTTATAGACTGTTGTTCTGAAAAACAGGTCAGGTTGCTGCTTGTTCGTATAAATTTTTGTCTAAAAAGTAAACCAGTCCTGCTCCAGTCATTGCACGGATATCTGCTCTGGTGCCTCTTTGTTGCTGTTACCCTCTCACTCCTCCTCTGGCTTGCTCGAGGTACATATGTCAAGTTTGACAGAGTCACAACTCTGTGAAATTTTGTGATATGACCAATTGATTTAGTTTGTTAAAATAATTCCTCATGTAAATCTTGCTGTCCTTTATTCCTCCTCCTGTATTGACTATTAACAGTGTTGAAATCGATCGTGGATGCTCAGGTTTGTCGCCAGATGTGGAAGGTTTGTGGATCTTGCCAGTTTGTGCTCTGCTGCACACACAGAGCTGCTGACAAGAATTGATGATTCTTTACATGTCTCTTGATGAAACACAGGGAAAATGTAGCAAATAGCTGAGTTCAAGAGCTGTAGGCTTCCAGAAGAGATCTCACCAGACAGAGCTGCTCTTTGGCCAAATAATGGTGCATTTTGCTCTCAGCAGCTCCCTGTAATTGTGTGTGTGCTTGTCATTCCCACTCTCCAGCTCCTGTCCTTCACAAAATTGTCTCCCTTTCCACACCAGTTGTGTGGATTACTCACCTTCCCTACTACTGGTGTTCCCTATTGGTGATGCTCAGCCCTGCCACTCCCTCTGCCAGAGTTCCCCCTCCTACCTGCAGTACTGCCATTCCCCACGATTCCCTCAGCCTGACAAAGCTAGCAATCATCCCTGGGCATAGCAACCCCGGTTGTGGATAACTTGCCATGGCAATGAAATCTCCACAGCATTTTTACTGAGGTACTGACTCTCCCTACACCAGGTGCTGGCAAAGCATCCCTGAACATCTGACTCCCTTTGAAATCCAACAGCTGCTTTTCCTTTAAACCTCACTCTTGTCCTTACTCAGGGAGAAAAAGCAAACTCCAAAATAGCCAATATTTTGGGTTGTTTGTGATGCATTTTCTAAAGATTACGAGTGAATTCAAAAATCTATTGAACCAAGGCAAAAATAACCAAGCCTGACTGAAGGAAAAAGGCCAGCAGAAATTTCAGGAACATTTAAGAGCTTTCATATATCAAGCTCCTTTCTAAATGTTCTTGTCATTTCCATGCAGGGCTGAAGAGCAGGCTCACTGCCTGCTGGAATGATGTGAAGACTGGGAAAAGAGTGACCTGTGCTGATGTCAGGAAGAGCAGATGGCCCTTGCTGGAGGCCCAGGGAACATGGATTTGAACTGCCTGGGAAGGAAATGTAAAGATGAAGTGTCTGGGCTCAGAGTATTTAGGGTCTTGTGCCACATCTGAGCATCCCAGGAGAGCAGGGAAGCAGCCAAGGCAGCATCAAATGCTCAGGGTATCCTGTCCCACACATGAAGGCAAAGGTATTGCTCAGCCCTGAATAAGCACCTTCACAAATAAGAGTAAAAATCCTGAGCAGAAAGCAAAACCAACCTCTGGACCTTCCTGTCCCAAATGCAACTGCGTGGATGGCTCTGCTTTCCTGGGAGTCCTGCTGGGAGGCTTTCACTAGTTGGTAAATCCCGTGGGAATGCCAGTGCTGTCCACATAGCCAGAGTGATAGAAGTGACTTGGATGAGGAATGGAGTAGGACAGCACCTGCAGAAGATCCTGTGTGAGGCACTGAAGCTCCAACCCTTTAAAATACCAGTAGTGTAGAAACCCAAATAGCACCAAGAAATTGTGAAGATTATTACTGGGAAGGAATTCTTGGCTGTGAGGGTGGTGAGGCCCTGGCACAGGGTGCCCAGAGAAGCTGTGGCTGCCCCTGGATCCATGAAAGTGTCCAAAGCCAGGTTGGATGGGGCTTGGAGCACCCTGTGACAGTGGAAGGTGTCCCAGCAGGGGGTGGGATGGGATGAGTTTCAAGGTCTCTTCCACCTAAACAATTCTGTGGTTCTGTGATTCTGTGACTGCCTTAAAATCGTGAGAGTTGGTACCTGAAAGTGGCAGGTTTTTTATACTAAATGTTCCTTGTAACCCCCTTGTCTGCAAAAATCAGATATTTGGTATGCACTTATCAGCTCTGAAGTGCTGGTGAAACTTCTATGTGATTTAGAAAGAAATAAGAATGTAATTTTGCATTCTGAATTGTGCTGCTAGTGACAGCAGTCAAATGGCAGATTTTCAAGGGCAGGAGCAGGGATAATCATCTTGGTCAAATTACAGTTTTAATTTAAGAAAAACTTCTTTCCTTACTGAGAATATTACCATGCATATTTTCATTTTATTAGTTTATGTACACAACCACTAAGTTATTTGCATGTTACAGCATTTTATTTTGTACTTAGCAAATGAATGACATCCAAGCAATTTTAGATTTAATTTGATCAATATTTAATGAATTATAATTATCATTACAACTCAGAGTTTTGCACTGTTGTATATTGCTGCATAATGTTTAATCAAGGGAAGAGAGATACTAAAATATAACTGGAAAACAGCTATAAAGTCTATGTTAAAGAAATGTAGTGGGATTATTAACTAAATTACAGCAGTCTAATTTAATAATTTTCCTAGTTACAGCTTTAAGATTGAATTTCAAGAGCATTTCCCTAATTTATATTTTTAAATGCCTGCAATATATATTTTTAAAAGTGCATAATCAAAGACCAAAATTACTCTATGGTATCAGAGTTTGAAATCTCTGCATGATTGGAAAAAATTCCCAGGTGCTGTACCCAGGAAAATGGGGATACTAGATAAAAAGGCATGGACAGAACACTCGAAAGATTTGGTTTATACACTGGTAAGGGCCAGGTATGTAAATACTGCAGGAATCAGCAAAACCATTTAAAGTTAATGTATCTGAAAACAGTGAAATAGCTTAGGAAAATCCACAAAAAATGTAATTTAAAAAAGTTTAAAAATTAAATCTCTTTTTCCACAAGTTAAAGGGTTTGGTTTTTTGCCCTCAAAAATGCAGTTCAGTGTTTAATTTTAGTCATATCAACATAATTTCTCAGTTTTGATAGTTAAGTAAAACTTATGGACTCTGAGGCACTTTCTCTGATACTGCCACTGACATAGAAATGTGTGTGTGGGCAAAACTCATTATGAAGCCTGGAAAAAGTCTAGAACTTTCTCTTTTATAGAATCCCAGAATCCCAGAGTAGTTTGGGCTAGAAAGAACTTTAAAGCCCATCCAGTGCCACCCACTGCCCTGGGCAGGGATGCTTGCCACTAGCCCAAGTTGCGCCAAGCTCCATCCATACTAAACTTGGAGTTGCACATGTTCCATGTGCAAGAGCCTCCCCCTTTTTCAGTGGGCTCTCTAGCCTGATTTTATAAGGGGATTTCCTGCTGAGTATGAAATTATCACAGTTAATAGACACCAATAAACGACAATCTTGGATTTTTTGAACACTTTTCACAATTCTTTAAAACTTGTAATTATTTGTAATAAATTTCAGCCTGCAGGGATGCCTTCTACAACTGCCTCGGTTTAAAAGACAGGTGTCTACCAAGGAAGACAGGAGTCTGCCTTGCAATGGAAAATGTAAACCTCTTCCCTCCGAATTATTTTCATTTTGGAATTAAAGGGTTCTCAGGCAAAGATATGAGAATAGGAATGACAGTTCTTTACTAGTACGTATAACAAGACAAACAAACAACAGCAACTCTGGCATTAACAGCAATCAGCACCAGGAGCCCAGTCCCAGCCGCGCTCAGCCGCGGGCGCTTTCCCCTCTGCTGCAGTTCCGCTCAGCGCCACCAGGGGCGCTGCTGGCTCCCGGCCGGGCAGGGCAGGGGCGGTGATTCCCCCAGGCCTGCAGGGGGCGCTGTGGCGCGGGCTCAGGGAGCGCGGTAATGGCGGCTTGAGGGAGGCGGGAAGGGATGGAGGAGAGGCTTTGCTTCACAAACCCTGGGGCAGCCGATCCCGCTGCCCCGCAGGGCTCTTGGAAACAGCAAATTGGAACAGCAGGATGTGTCGGCGGGCAGGGGGTGCAGGGCTAAAGTGCAGGGAAAGCTCAGAGTAGTGCCGAAGAAGCAGCAGGGGCAGGAGAGCAGTGACCCAGCTGCGAGCAGGGCAGGGAGAGGTGAGATCAGGATCCTGGGCACCCGAGCAGATGGTGATGAGTCCCTTTATTTTAGTGAGGTAGGCGTTACAAGGGTCCCAGTTCAGCGGCTGCTCTCACGAGCAGAGGCTCACCCCACAGCAGAAGAAGCAGTTCTGGGCTGGGCTCCAGCAGCAGCAGCGAATTCCCTCTCCCAGGCAGCAGCTCCAACCATCTTTCTCCGAAGCCGAGAGAGAGAGAGCCCACAGCTGCCCCAGCTCCGTCTTTTACCTGCCCACTTCTCGTGGTATCTCTGCCCCTCGGAGAGAAACTCCCAGATAAGAGAAGTGCAACCAGATGCCCTCCTCCCCTAAGCTTGGGCACTTCTTTGGTTTCTCTGAAGTACCAAGTCCTTAGTGTTTCCTAGAAACTTATGGGAAAAAATTCTAATAGTAAAAAGGAACAAAATGAAAGAAATCTAACCCCCAACAACTTTACAGCTGTTCAGGTTGTGAAAACACGCGTTTTTAAAGCTGCGGCACAAGCACTGCTTTCATTTTCAGCCATTGATTTGTCACTGCGAGAAGCTGTGGGACAGCTCTGCCACCGCACTCTACACACGCTCCTGTTCCAGCCGGTCCCAGCCGGTCCCAGCCGGGTTGCAGCTGGTTCTGAGCCCCCCCTCTGCCGTCGGGGTGCTGGGGAGTGGCCCGTGGGGACAGCAGCGCGTTCCAGGCCTTTGTGACCCAGGGCTGCGTGTGCCCAGAGCCCCCTGTGACCTCGGGGCCGCGCCCTGCCCAGGAGGGGATGAAAGGGCGCAAAGAGCTCGGGGGTGCCTCTGCCAGGAGAGCGGCTTCGTCAGGAGGCAGCGGCTCCCAGGACACTGCAGCGTCCCTGCGAGGCACACACAGCTCCAGAAGAGAACATGAGCACGGGCGTGCAGCCCAAGCAGAGGCGGCTGCACTGTGCCAGGAGGCAGAAGGTGAGGGATGGGGCCGCACGCAGCTGCCTCGGGGCCCGGGCCGGGCTGGCCGGCACGGAGGGAGCTGCTGTGCCAGGGCAGCCCTTTGGATCCCAGGCGGCCGCCTCGTCCTCTGCCTTCTCCTCCTACGTGCAGGTGCACAGCTGTGAGTCCCGGGCAGCCCCGCAGGAGGCTGAGCAGCACCGTGGCTCCTGTGCTGGCCCTGGCGCGCAGGCGGCGGCAGCAGCAGCAGAGAGCCGGGCAGCGGCCCCGCACGGCCCCAGGGCCCGCGGCCGGGCTCTGCTGCGCTCGCTGCGGCGCGGCTCCCGGGCCGTCCTGAGCACGGTGGCGGCTGTGATCTGGCCGCGCGGCCGGCAGCCGGGGACACAGCGGCACCTGCACCGGGGCACGGGCTCCGGGACGGCAGCAGCAGCCCCCGCAGCAGCGGCAGAGAGCCGGGCAGCTGCCCCGCACAGCCCCTGCACAGCCCCCAGCCCCTCGCCCGGCCCGCTGGAAGCTGTCGGGGGGCAGGGGGCAGTGGCTGAGGTGGGGGCTGTCCTGCCAGCAGCAGAGATTGGGGAGCAGCCCCTCCCCAAGCTGGAGGAACACTGCATACTCCACACACTGACCGAGGAACACCCCAGGCAGCAAAGCCAGAGCACGGAGGAAGAGAGGCTCCCCAGGCCCCTGACATGTGAGGCATGGGAAGAGCACTGGAAGCTTCATCCATGCCCAGCTGAACCCTGCAGAACCCCACACGAGAGGACAAAGCCCTCAGGCCCATACCCGTTAGAGCGCTGCCGCATTCCCAGCCCCTCGCTCTGCCAGCTGGAAGAGCTGGGGCTGTGGGCAGGGTCATCAGGGATGTTATTCCTTGAAGAGCAGGGGAGCAAGGAGAGGCACTGGTCCAATGCTTGCCAAGCTGGGAGTTATTTGGAAAAGAGCCTCTCAGAGTCTAGTTCTTGTGACCTAAACGAACTGGAGACTTACAGAGGCCCAGGACAATTCCTAAAAGTGTTCCTCCAAGACACAGATCAATCAGTATCCCATGGGGAAGACAGCAAGGCCCAAGAGCGGTGGCAGAAGGAGAGCAGTGTCAGCATCCACAGCACCTGGGTCAACCCCCTCTACCCGGAGCTTATGGCAGAGCCCTGCTCACTGCAGGCAGAAGAGGCAGGTGCTGACCTGCCCTGCACATCTGCCCTGGTGGCTCCCAGGGACACCCAGCCAGCAGCTGCTGCACTGGTTGGAGCTCCAGAAGATGAGGAGCAGCATATGAGTGCCACTTCTCAGGCACAAGAGGTGGCAAAGACAGCAACTTCTGCTGCCTCTGGTGCACAGGCAGCAGCAGCAGAGAGCTGGGCGGTGGCCCTGCACAGCCCCTGCGGCCCTCCCAGCCCATTGCCCAGCCAGCAGGAAGATCTTGGGCTGTGGGCAGGGTCATCAGGGATGTTACTCCTTGAAGAGTTGGTGAGCGAGGAGAGGCACTGGTCCAATGCTTGCCAAGCTGGGAGTTATGGGAGAGAGAGCCTCTCAGAGTCCAGTTCTTGTGACCCAAACAAACTGGAGGCTTACAGAGGCCAGTTGTTAAAGAGGAATGATGTCAGCATCCACACCATCTGGGTCAACCCCCTCTACCCAGCACTCATGGTGAAACCCTGCTCGCTGCAGGCAGAAGAGGCAGATGCTGACCTGCCCTGCACATCTCCTGCCCTGGAGGCTCCCACAGACACCAAGCCAGCAGCTGCTGCACCAGTTGGAGCTCTATCAGTGTCCCATGCGGAAGACAGCAAAGCCCAAGAGTGGCTGAAAAAGAGGAACATCTACATTCACACCATCTGGGTCAACCCCCTCTACCCAGCGCTCACGGGGGAGCCCTGCTCACTGCAGGCAGAAGAGGCAGGTGCTGACCTGCCCTGCACATCTCCTGCCCTGGTGGCTCCCAGGGACACCCAGCCAGCAGCTGCTGCACTGGTTGGAGCTCCAGAAGATGAGGAGCAGCATATGAGTGCCACTTCTCAGGCACAAGAGGTGGCAAAGACAGCAACTTCTGCTGCCTCTGGTGCACAGGCAGCAGCAGCAGAGAGCTGGGCGGTGGCCCTGCACAGCCCCTGCGGCCCTCCCAGCCCATTGCCCAGCCAGCAGGAAGATCTTGGGCTGTGGGCAGGGTCATCAGGGATGTTACTCCTTGAAGAGTTGGTGAGCGAGGAGAGGCACTGGTCCAATGCTTGTCAAGCCGGGAGTTATGGGAGAGAGAGCCTCTCAGAGTCCAGTTCTTGTGACCCAAACAAACTGGAGATTTACAGAGGCAGAGGAAAACTCCTGAAACTGTTTGTCCAAAACACAGATCCATCAGTGTCCCATGGGGAAGACAGCAAGGCCCAAGAGTGGTGTCAGAAGAAGAACAACGACAGCAGCTCCCACACCATCTGGGTCAAGTCCCTCTGCCCGGTGCTCACGGTGGAGCCCTGCTCGCTGCAGGCAGAAGAGGCAGATGCTGACCTGCCCTGCACATCTCCTGCCCCAGCAGCTCCCATGCTGCAGGCAGCAGCAGCAGAGAGCCGGGCAGTGGCCCCGCACAGCCCCTGCTGCCCCCCCAGCCTATTGCCCAGCCAGCAGGAGGATCTCGGGCTGTGGGCAGGGTCAGCAGCGAGGGCACTCCTTCCTGGGCTGTGGGGTGAGGAGGGGTCCTGCTGTGAGGAGCTCAGGTCTGGCCCACCCACAGAGTGGGCAAAACACACAGAGCTGAGCAGGAGCACTGAGGAGGAAAGCACCTCAGGGTCCCTCCAATCTGAGCCATTGCCAGAAGACACAGAGCCAAGCAGGGTGGCTGGGGAAGAGAGTAGCTCAGTGCCCCTCCCACGCGAGGCTTGGGCTGAAGACGAAGACCTAAGCCAGAGTAGTGAGGAAGAGAGCACCTCATGGTCTCTCTCACGTGGGCCATCGCTACAAGTCCAAGACCTGAGCTGCAGTAGCAAGAAGGTGACTGCCTCAAGGTTCCTGTTGTCCGAGTCATGGGCAGGGAGATGGGGCTCTAAAGTCAGCCCAGCCACAGAGAATGGCGTGGATCAGCCGCAGAAAGCCCTGATCTGCCCTTATCACATGGAACCCCTGGTCTTTCACATGGGCACAGGCATGAAATCAGAAGAACAAAGCCTGTCCCAAATGGAAGACGCAGGGAGGGATTTGGAACTGGAAGCTGCCATGGGGACCACATGGTGGGAGGAAGAGTTGCTGAAGTGGGACAGGCGGTCATTTGAGCGTCTGCAAGGGCTGCACTCAGCTGCAGCTGTCCCTGTGTGGCGGCCCTGCCCCTTTGGGAGGGCACTCAGGACTCTGTGCAGGGTCTTCCAGAGCCTCAGACGCCTCATGCCCCAGTCATAGAAGCCATCCCACCATGGCTCCACGCTGCTGATGATAGGACACCCACGGAGGCAAAGCAAGACCTAAAGCAAGTGAGGATTCTGGTTGGAGTAACCCTGACCATGGCATGGACATCTTCATGAAGGATCTGGACAAGACAATCGAGGCACCCTCAGTCGTTTTGCAAGCTCAATGGCAGTGTCGATCTTCTGGAGGGCCAGGGGGTTCATGACTGAGGTGCCATTGTAGCTGCTGCCTCAAGAGTTTGAGGAGCAGAGCTAGAAGAATTAATATGGATAAGTTCTGTAGGTTAAAGTGGGGGTAAATGTTAGTAGAGCTTGCTGCTAGAATTTGAGATAGCAGGATAAAAGTCATCTCCTGGCTCCTATTCCTGTTTAATTCATAAATTACAAACTGGGGCTCAGAATAGGCTGTGCCATAAGAAAACCAAGTGTTTAAGCTAAAGAGCTCTGAATATTTAAGCCAGACATTCAATTGTAAAGAAAAGCCATAGGTTTTTCAAAGCTTTTTGTTTCTCATAGATAATCCTATTCAGCACTTGGTCTGGAATATGTTCCTCTGGAATATATTCCTCAGGCAGTTGAGCTGTAGCTTTTGCTAAGTTATAACTGGCCTATAGCTGCACAGATAATTGGCCTGATAAACACCAAC
This sequence comes from Phylloscopus collybita, assembly GCA_027886175.1. Classification (NCBI taxonomy): domain Eukaryota; kingdom Metazoa; phylum Chordata; class Aves; order Passeriformes; family Phylloscopidae; genus Phylloscopus; species Phylloscopus collybita. The sequence continues at coordinate 3,919,772 of JAJNNQ010000065.1, read as the reverse complement.
TCAGCCAGCCTCAGCTCACTAGGAGATAGAAGTAAAGGAGCCCCCAGGCATGTTACTGATAGATCAGGTTCGAAGTCTGACAGGGGACCCCGGCCAATCCCGTTGGAGTATGAATGCAGCCATACCATTGGCTGGTGAGCTGGGCGGAGCTAAGGCCCTTATCCAATCATGCCTGTGAGCACCGGAAATTTGAAGCCCCTATAAAAGGGGGCGCCCAACAACAGTGAACTTCAGCTGTTGCTGGGTGGTCTTGGTGAGCTCTTGTCGCACGCCTGTCTGCGTCATCAGCAACAAGTTGGATAAGTTGCTTTTATTGAAATAAAGCGACTGAATGAATCAAGCAGACGTGCTTGTTGTTTTCATTGCACTGCAGCCGTTGATCTGGGGGAAATCCTGAAGGCCGAAGCCCTTTGGTTGCTGGGGCGGTGCGGTGTGTGCGGGCTGGGGCAGAGGAGAGAGGCGCTGCCTGGGCTGAGGGGGATGTGGGGACACCAAGTCCTTCTGACCTGTGACACAAGGCGTTTGTTTGATGCAAAAGCCCCTTTATTTGTGCCCAGTTCTTCTCCTAGAGAGCTGCCCTGGCGCAGAGATCATTCTGTGCTAAGGACTTAAGTCAGGGAATCCCAGAATGCCCGGCTGGTTTGGGTTGAAAAGAACCTTACAGCCCATCCAGTTCTACCCCCTGCCATGGGCAGGGATGCTTTCACCAGCCCAGGTTGATACATCTCTGAGTTTTCAAAATGGAAATGTTTTATATTTCACAGCTGTGAGGCTGGAGTGAGGCATCGCCCAGTAGTTCTAACTCTTCCCACCTCACCTGGAGCACAATGGTACCCTTCTCTCCTGTTCACACGCTGCAGACAGGAGCTTCCTGAAGATGAAAAACAATCAGAAAATGTTATTACTCTTTGCATTATTTTCCCAGCTGAGCCATAACTGCTAGACCTGCTGTTAGGGACTTCATTTACTCAATAGGAGAGTTCTCTCTTCTTTTGTCAAAGAACTCTCCAGTCTTGCTTTCACTGCATTACAAACCTCCCATCAGCTTCCCTGGGACCTGGAGTTCTCTCTGCTTTTATGGAAACTGAAAGCAATCATTACCAAGCAGAACAGGATGGTGTTTTGAAGGAATTACAGTGGACACATTTGTTTTGATGGATGAAAAGGAAGTTTCACTTGAGGAGGGAGACAGTAATCTATGCATAGCTTTAATGTAAAAACCAAGAGCTTTGGAGATAAATTTTGCAAGAAACAAATCAGGTTGGAAATAGGAGCTAATCCTAATATTACCACAGGACTGAGCTGCAGAAATGTACCTGGAGAGACAGCAGCAGGGCAGGCTGAGAAGACTGAATTCCTTAGGAAATTTTCTGTAATATGCTGGAATTGGATATAAGACAGCAGCTGAAAGAAAGAACAAAAATTAATGGGTTTTAGCTTTGAAATAACTCTGGGATTTGAGGCTGCAATAAAGAGTAAATACTTTTCAAGTTCTTTTCTTTTTAATTACTGTCTAAGTAAGCCCATCTGAAGCAGTTGAGCCTAGTCAAGCTATAGATTTTTGCTTGGATCCAATTCCAAACTCCAAACTCAAGGCAGGTCCCAAACTGAGGTTGAGTTTCACCCATTACAAAGTTAAAGAGAATGTGCAAAACCCCCCACATGTCGTAATGAGCTGTGTGAAAGCCATGTGGCCTTTGATCAAAATTTGGTGAGGCTCAGAGGTGAGATCTCTATGGAGACAACTGAGAGAGAGAGATCTATAGAGTTCTATTTAGGATTTCTCTATGAAATGAAATCAAAGGAAATAAAGAACAATAAATATACCTAACACATCTATGTACTGTATGTGAAAATTATCCTGCTCCTGGGGTGGTTGGTTTTGGTTCAATAATTCAGGTTTATTCTTTAGCAGCATGTCCTCTGAAGAAAATCTGTGGTTTAATTTGCGTCTATGCCTGTGCAATTTGCAGAGGATTGTTGTTGTTGTTACATAGAGAGTTTAATTTTTAGGATTTTTTTTTTCCTTTATATGTCCCCTTGTTATTTTCACTGTCTACTTTCAGGCCCATAAGCCAAAAAAAACCCCCACAAACAAACAACATGATTAGGGAAAGAACAGAAATAGTCCTTAACATTTGTTCTTGCCCAAACAGGAGAAAGGTAAAATAAATTATAATGTTTCTATTTTCACTTGAGAAAGGGTTTCTGCACTCCCAGTTTGTGCACTTGCTTGAAACCCTCCATATTTGCAAAGAAATCTCTTGCTCTGTATTTCCTTGGAAGTGATTTTTCTCTCTCTTACTCTTTGAAACACATCACCTTACACACTCTTTTATTTCTTTTTAACTCTTATGTTAAAGGCTTTAATGAAATAACATTTTTCAACTTCATGTAATTAATTATTTAATTTAAAATACTGGTTGTTACTGAGCTACAACATAACTTGTACATTGATTTTCCTTTCAATACTACTCCAAAATTAAATCACTGGAATTAGAGACACAAATGTTATTATCAAAGTTCTCAAGCAGAATAATAAGGTGATACCAATAACCATCTTGTCTACAAAGTGGAAAGAATTTTGTTTCGTAGGAATTTCACATCTACATAAAACCACTTGGAATTAAATGTTGACTGCTTTACAAGTAAAATTTGCTCACTGGGATTGTGGAAAACAAGGCTCTTCATGGAAACTCTAAAGCATGCACACAGAGCAAAGCACACAAAAAATCAGCTATGGCACTGCTATAGGAGTCCTCTGTTCAGTGAAAAATTGTCTAGACTGGAAAAAGTATTTAGGCACTTGCACTATGCTTACACATTTTGAAACCCCAGAAGGATTCTTAAATTCTTCAAGATATTTGCCCTCCCTGTCTAAAACAGATTATTTTCAGTAGGTGGATCGTATTAGAACTGGTGCCTTAGAAATTAGAGGGTTTATGGTGCTTTATGAGCTGGCTCCCTCACTCCGCAATTGTTCTTCATTATCCCTCAACTCCAGCTGTACTGTGCTTCCCATAAAACCGACTGCATGCCCACACTATGGAAAGTACCCTGGAAATAGCACTTGAGACTCTGAAATGTCTCCCATAAATGATCTGGAGTCACTGCAAAAGAGCTTGAGAAGGTTGTTCTCCCCTCAGCTCCTCAGGCCATCACCTTAATGGCAAATACAGCACAAGAATTAAGTGAGAAGAGATTTTGCTCCCAGCATTGATGTGGGCAAGCTGGCTCCGAGCGCAGCAGGTTTTCCACTGCTTCTCCAGGAGGGATGTGAAACACAGCACTGATGAAGGAATGAACAGTGGCCAGGAAAGGGCAGCGTAACATATGTGGGGAGATAGTGCCAGTGCTAAAAATAAGTGTCAATAACAGTTCTCTGTGATTCTGTGATTCTGTAATTCTGAAGTAAAAAGCATTCTGCTTGTACTTGGAGCAGTGATATACAAGATGTCAAACACAGCTGAGCACTGGGGTGATTGTGGGGTCTTGGCTGATCCTCACTCTGTGACTGTGACACACTACTAAAAATTCTGAGGGGATCAAGCTCCCTCCCCACAAAAAAAGAAAAAAGAAAGAAAAAAAACCAAAACAACCCAAACCATCTTTTATTGATTGAAAATGTACTAATTTTTTTTTCTCATTCCAGTTTTCTGTAGAAAACTCTTTCAAAGCCCAGAACAAAACAGGTGGATGGGTTAAGACTGGAAATCATAGAACAACAGAGTGCTTTGGGTTGAAGGGGCCTTAAAGCCCATCCAGTGCCACCCCCTGCCATGGGCAGGGGCACCTGCCACTATCCCACGTTGCTCCAAGATCCATCTAGCCTGGTTTTGGACAATTCCAGGGATCCAGGGGTAGCCACAGCTTCTCTGGGCAACTTGTGCCAGAGCCTCACTCCCATCACAGGGAACAATTCTTTCCTAATATCTAACCTAAATTTCCCCACTTTCAATTTGAACCCATTGCTCCTTGTCCTGTCACTAGAGTTCCTGATGACATTTTGTGGTCAACTAAAAGCTCAGATTTCCTACACCTGCAAAAAGCCTTATTGAGCTACCAGAAAATTCCCTGCTCAGGAACCCCAAGAACCATTTTTTATTCTTTACCCAACTGATGATAAAACGGTAGGGAGTAGGTGGCTATTTGGTAGTTCCTTGGGTGTTCACTGGAATCATGGAATCACAAAGGTGGAAAAAGACCTTTAAGATCAACAAATCCAAATCTTCATTCTAGAACCACCTCCATGTTCACCATTAAACCAATTATCCAAGTGCCAAGGACATTGAATTTGTCCCCATCCCCTGCAGAATGAATTCAGTTTAATTTTGGAGGCTGTATAAGGAATTAAGTCAAGTCATGATCATCCCTTTGCCACTACCTTTCCACCTGGGGTATTTCCAGACCTAAGGACCACAAAAGAAATTAATGTCTCAATGAGTCCACTGTATAAAACAGCAAAAGTTTGACTTAGTGTCATCCTGAAAAAAAAAGAAATCCAGCCCTGGAAGCAGTGCAGCACAAAGGACATGCTGTCTCACTTCCCCTAGAAGTGGAATAGGGAATATTAACCAATGAAGAATTTTGACAATTTATGTTCTTGACAAAGGCTGTAACAAGAACAAGAAATGGGGGAAACTAATTCTTCATATGGAAAACAGTAAAATTATAATTCACTGTAATCGCTGCCTTAGATTTTAATTTTCTGGTTCCCTTGGGCTCCACAGTAGGAGAAACTGAAGGACCTCACAGAAGAATTAAAATGGGATTTATATCAGTGAAAAAATTGACTCATAAATAGTTATAGATTATATTGCAAGTTCTCATCAGACCGGTTAAAACCAAAGCACAGAGCCTAATTTAGCTTGTCAGGGGGTTTTAATAATGATCTTTTCAATTAAAAATCCAATAAATACATAATGGAAAACTTATACTGTTTGCAGTAAACAAAACTGTGGAGAGAGCTGATGGGAAAACAATATGCCAGCCAAATCTCTTCTTCCCTCCCATGTATTTTCCCTCCAGTTTTACTCAAATTTGAGATAAAAGGCCCAAATAAAAAGCATCACCACCCCACCATTATCCCAGAGAGCCAGGGAAATCTGGCTCCCTGCTCCAGATAACAGGGACATGGGAATGTGTCCCTGCCAGTGTCCAGCAGCCACAGCACACAAAGCTCAGATAGTCTGTCTTTTGTTTCTAAAAGTGTGGGTTTAGTGCTGGGAAGCTCTTGGAACGAGACACCTCCTGTCAGGGCAGCATTTCTGTGCTCACACTGCACAGGTCTCACTTGCCCTGCAGTCCATGGGTGTGGAAGAAGGGAAGGGAGTGAAAAGAAATCAATGAGATAACACCCAGAGTGAGACAACAGCTTGGAAATCCAGTATCAGAAAGCCTCAGCTTTGTCACTCTCTTTCTCAAAGGGGAAAAACAAAAACAAAAACAAAAACAAAAAAAACCACACACACAAACAAAACAAAACAAAACAAAAAAACACCCCACCCACAACTATTACCCAAAAGCTGTTAGGGTTGTTCCAACCCCTTTCCTAAACACAGCCTGCAGTGGAATGAAGCACCACTCACCTCAAGGAGCACTCCTGTCACTTGTTGCCTCTTGAAGAGCATCTTGTCAGAATCCCAAGGAAATTCAAAGTAGACACACCTTGCTGTGGGGCATTTTCACACGTGCTCTGGCATGAAATGGCTGCTTTGCCCACGCCTTAGAGAGCTTGGTTTCATCAGAAGGCAAAAGTAAAAAATAAATACACAATAAGGAAGTGACATCTGAGAAAGGACACACTTCTGTTTTATTCTTATGAGGAACCAGATTCCTTGGCTTTTTTAGCAAGAAAGAGCTTTATTTTAGTGGAAATTCATTCCATTTATCTGTCCTTTTGCAAAAGATGATCAGAGAGATGGAACACCTCTCCTGTGAGGAAAGGCTGAGAACTTTCAGAGCCTGAAGAGCTGGAGAGGAACTTGGGACAAGGGCTGGAGGGACAGGACACTGGGAGTGGCTTCCCACTGCCACAGAGCAGCATTAGATGGGACGGAATTCCTCCCTGTGAGGATGGGGAGGCCCTGGCACAGGGTGCCCAGAGAAGCTGTGGCTGCCCCTGGATCCCTGGAAGTGTCCAAGGCCAGGCTGGATGGTTCTTGGAACAACCAAAGTGGAAGATGTCCCTGCACATGGCAAGGGGTGGAACAAGAGGTTTAAGGTCCTTTCCAACCCAAACTGCTTTGGGATTCTGAAGATAACGTGGCTCTTTCCCTCCACTCAGTTTTGAACAGTCATGGAAACAAAACATCCCAACCCGTGGGAAAAGCAAGAGATTCACAGCACAGGCTGGATAACGCCTCTGCCATCTCAGAGCTGGGCATTCCCAATGCCATTAGGAACAGAGCAGCAGGAGAAGCTGATAGGAAAAATGCATTCCAAAGGATGCAGGAGGCCTTCCTCTCCTCCCTGTCCTTTTCATGACCGTCCATCAGAGTTTGTCATGGCTGTGGACAGACATCTCCTGCACCCAGATGGTGCTGCCTGGTGGAAACAAACCCAGTCAGGAGCACTGGAGAAAATTTGGAAAACTCTTATTTCTTGCACAAAGAGAATGAGGATGTTTTTGTGGAAAGGCAGATTTCTGGATAAAAACATGTTTTTCTCTCCCATGCTGAGCTACCTGGGAAAATAGAAAAAAGAGAATCATTAATTTTTGTCTTTACTAAATTTTCTTTTGTTATGGCCTGAGGTTCCTGATGGTGCCTCTGCTTTCCCCATGCCTTTCTAACTAACCAGCAGAGTTTGAAATGTATTGTATGTGTGTGGTGGGTAAATCCACACTTTGTGAGGTTTCACATGGCCTCACACAGCTGAACCCATATTACTGTTCCTTATTACACAGAACCTTAGATGCATAAAAAGCACTCCCTGGCATAGCCAGGCTAACCCAGAGGGAGTTTGGGTACAGCAGTTCCTTGCAGCTTTCTCTGTCTGTCTCCAAGAAAACACAGAACTCATCTCCCTCTTCCTACCAAAATCTGCAGCAAAATCTTAATTTTCAGCCCAACAGTCCAGCTGAAGAATGTGCTTTCTGCAACACTGTTGTGCTTAAATGATACCAAAAATCAATTGGAATTAAAACAGAAAAAAGAAAGGCACCAATATAGAACTAAAAAAGCAAATCTACACATTTTTCCAGAATACTGAGGTGTGTTTATCCAGTACCTAAGCACTGTCCCCAGATGGTCAGTTCTTCACTCAAAAGGTTGTCTACACCCAGTGCACAGTCAGAGGGTGTTACCTGAGGAGCTGTGGGCAATAATATTTAGCATTTTACTTTTTATTCCAGACAGGATGGTTTCCCTTCAGCTGCAGACTCCTACACACTTCATCCTCAAGGCTAAATATCAGCACCAAAAAAAAAGAAACTGATACACAAGACTTGGAAGGATGAGCCTGATTAGGCCATTGTTTCTACAATGTAGAATTCTTCTAGGTAGATTGGAATAATTTTCTGTAATACTTAAAAAAAAATCTTTTTTCATGTTTCAATTTGCACTGATATAAAAATACTTAAAAAAAAAAAATGAAAGAAAACCCACCTTATAAGTATTTTCCTATTTCAAACAAATCCTTTTATCTAAGGGTGAGCCCAGGTTGTTACTTGAGATTGTTTGCATAAAATCTCATTAGCCTATTGATTCTCCTTCTAACACCTTAGGTAGTACTTCATTACCATGCAAATAAAGACAGGCTTTTTACATGTACCTTAATGCAGCACTGATTATTCTCTTTTCATAGCACGGCAACAAAGCACTGTAATGAACGTCATCAATAATTGTTCAACAGGTGAAAGAGATTAGTATCAAAGAGACACTTTCTTATCAGCAAGAGCTTCCTTTTCCCCTCCAAAACACAAATCCGACTGATTACCATTCTCAGGGATCTGCAAGGCTCCCAGTTTCATCTTTTCCTCTCACAGACAGGCACAGTGCACTGCAGGGTGAAATATTTTGGAATTCAGAAAGAAATCCCGGACCCAAAGGAAGCAGTGGCACTTCCAGTGCTGCCTTCTTCCCCCAAATCCCCAGCCCTGTCCTTCCAGCCAGTTCCAGTGATGGCTCTGAAGCACCACTTCAGCATTTAATTTAAACACTTTTGATGTGGAAGGTCCCTCCTTTAATGGGACACACGGCTTGTGAGAAAGAACAACAGAATCAGAAAGTTGTGGAGTGGTTTGTGTTGGAAAGGACCTTGAAGATCACCCAGTGCCACCCCCTGCCATGGGCAGGGACACCTTCCACTGTCCCAGGTTGCCCCAAGCGTTGTCCAACCTGACTTTGGACACTTGCAGGAATGGGGCAGCCACAGCTGCTCTGGTCTGGATGATCTTTGAGGTCCCATCCAGCCCAAAGCACTCTGTGATTCTGGGAATTGATATTGGCTACAAAACAGTGGCTACAAATCTACCCTAATTTTAACCCAAGGTTCCCTCCAGGATGTCAGCAGAGCATCCCTGGGACGGAGTTTCAAGTGCAGAAACTCCAGCAGGGAATGTTTGTTGGCAAACAGCCTCTGCTGGGATAGAATCACAGAACCCCAGAACATCCTGAGTGGGAAGGGACCCAGAGGGGCCATCCAGTGCAACTCCTGTCCCTGCCCAGACACCCCAACAATCCCACCCTGTGCATCCCTGGGAGCATTGTCCAAACCCTCCTGGAGCTCTGGCAGCCTTGGGGCTGTGCCCATTCCCTGGGGAGCCTGGGCAGTGCCCAGCACCCTCTGGGGAAGAACCTTTCCCTGAGCTCCATCCTGACCCTGCCTGGAACAGCTCCAGCTGTTCCCTGGATGCTGTCACTGTCCCAGGGAGCAGAGATTGGAGCTGCCCCTGTGCTGCCCCAAAGGTGGGGATGCCAAAGGTGTCCCCGCAGGAAGTGTGACCCAAAGGAGCCCATGCTCTTCACAAAGAGCTCAGCAGAGGCTTTGGTAAAGAGCAGGACAAAAAACAGAGAGGAGAGGAAAAAAAATCCAACAAAAGCAGATTGGAAAGGCAGCAAAATGCAACTGGCTTCACTGGTGCAAAACTGTCTTGAGAGGAAGCCCAGCATGAAGCAGGTAACCCACTCCACCTGACTGAACAGTGATTTTATTGCTGCTTCTTTCATGTGATCACACCCAGGAGCTGCCATTTCAGACACCACAAATACTATCGAGAGAGGCAAGCACTACCCATAGGGTGAAATCTGTACAGAGCCAAAACCCAAAATCTCATCTTCTTCAGCTCAGTCTGCAGAAGGAAGGAAGGGTAGCTGGCTACAAAGCCTGCTGGGGTGGTAATGCAAAGCCTACACGTGACCAAGGTCCTCAGGAAGAGGGACAGGCTGATCTCTGTGGCAGGGCCAAGACCCAGGGAATGGCTGGAGATCAGGAAAAGGTTCTTCCCCCAGAGGGTGCTGGGCACTGCCCAGGCTCCCCAAGGAAGCACAGGGTGGGATTGTTGGGGTGTCCTGAGCCAGAAGTTGCACTCAATGGTGCTTGAGGGTCCCTTCCCTCACGCTCTGGAGATCCTGTGATTCTGTGAACCAAGAGCAGAGGTGTGCACAGAAGAAATATAGGGATGCCATAGAAATGTTGGAAGCAGCCTCCAGCACTTTTTGCTTTACAAGCACAAATGCAGGCAGAGAGCAGCAGCAGCAGCACTAGACATGTGGCTGTGAGAGGCTGTAAAAGATACACCTTTTGGAGCAGAGTGCTAAGTGGAGAAAAAAGAAAAGTGAAATAAAAAACAGCTGAGATTTTAAGTGTAGGAAACACTTCCTACCTCTTTCTCCCAAAGTTAAGGGCAGTGGGGTCTCCCATGTAGGCAGACAGGACTTGGCTCTTAAATTTCCCTTGCAAAAAAGAACCTGTAAGAAAGAAAACATCAAGTAACCACCAAAATAAAGGGAAGGAAATTTCACTTATATGTGCCTATAGTTTATGATGAATTGGGCCCAATTTCTGTAGCAATTGTGAGCTGAAAGCCAGAGCTTTGCTATAATTCAGTTTGATTACTATTGTTGACTTCCTTTTCAATTGTTTTCCCAAGAATCAATAGAAAAAAACCAAGAATCTATTATCAAAAAGTCCAGCAGGGAGGGGAGGAGAAGGAGGGAATAGATGAAATAACAAAAATTTAGATGTTTTGAGCAGAACCACCTATTAGAAGAAAGGGTTTACTCCACAAGCAAATTTTACTCCACTGCCAAGAAATAGCAAGGAAAGGAGCAAAAAAATAAGTATGTAAGAAATTCTGTTCTGTCTTGTCAAAAGCAAAGCAAATTAATTGTGTAAGTGTACATGTAATACTAGTGATATAATACAGCTCAATCAAAACCAGCTAATGAACCCCACTGCCTAAAAGAGCCTGCTTCAGTTACCAGCATTCCAGTCACAACTGCCACAATTTCCCCTCGTGCTCTCAGAAGTGGCTTAGAAGAAAAAGCAAAAGCCCTAGAAATGCATGTATAATATTTGCTAATCACTACTAATTCAGAAAGATTTAGGAATTTGTATGCCTTCAGCTGCCAAATAACATCTGAAATATTTTAATACTCTCCGAGACCCTTACTGCCCTTTCGTTTGCAAATTTTAGATGGGATTACATTTTCTTGCTTGGTTTCTTTGCACAGAAACTGTGCACTGTGCAAGGAATCAGCGTTATGTGATTAACACAGACAAGAAACAATGCAAATAAACAGCTTAAAATGGGCTGGAATGACAGGAAAAGGGGGAATGGCTTCCCACTGCCAGAGGGCAGGGGTAGATGGGATACTGGGGAGAAATTGTTCCCTGGGAGGGTGGGGGGGCCCTGGCACAGGGTGCCCAGAGAAGCTGTGGCTGCCCCTGGATCCCTGGAAGTGTCCAAGGCCAGGCTGGACAGGGCTTGAAGCACCCTGGGATAATGGAAGGTGGCCCTGTCCATGGCAGGGGGTGGCACTGGATGGGCTTTAAGGTCCTTCCCATCCCAAACCATTCTGTGGTTCAGTGGATGGTGTTGGGAGCACCCAAACCAATGTAGGATAGGAAAGAAATGCCATATTCCTCCCACTGTTAAGGAAACAATTCCAGTACAATGATACTTATAATCCAAAACATTTCAGTCAGAAAACTTAACATCTTTAATGTAAAAGATAACAGTGTTTCCATAATGAACAGGTCCTGGCACAGGGTCGTCCTAATTTGCTATGCTGCTAATTCAGGGAGCTGCTGTTAATTAATCCCAGACAAGCTTCTCCATGTTCTCTTCTTCGATGCACTTCAGAAAACAGGAAGAATTAAGTTGATGAAAAACACAAACCCAGGGCTTACCCCAAAAATCTGTGACTCTTTGGGGTTTTTGTTTGTTTGTTTTCTATTTTTAAGCAGTGCAACCCATATATCAAAGCTTGTGTTGGATTAGCCAACCCCAAAGCAGTATTTTGTGAATATCACTAGCAAAGGGCTTTTCTGATGGGAAGAGAGGAAGAGGGAGTCCACCACTCCTGAAAGGGTCTTTACAGGCCAGGGTCAGTGTAAATAAACAGAAATGCTACCTGGTACGTACTGGATACCAAGGAAATACATGAAAATACACAGCTGGGTCTGTGGCTGAGTGAGTTATTTCTGTTAGAATTCACTTTGAAGGCTATTAGATTAAATTGGACCATAGCAAATTGTGAGACAATTTGTATTCCTGCTTAAAAATCTATAGTCTGAGTAAATCGCCTTCAAAGCTTCCTCTCTGTTAAACTAAAATATAAGACTCAGTATTAAAGAGCAAAATTTACCTGTTGACAGCAGTGATGGACTGTCTTTGCTCAAAAGACATTGCTTAATTAAAAACAAATGGGGCTAATGTGAATTGAAGCTACGAGCTCAAGTGCAATCAACAGTCAAGTCAATCTGAGAGTGGGGTGACCTTTACAGGAGAATGTTTTCACTCGTTAAACACATTGCTGACTTTTGGGTAAGAAATACAAAGTTTAAAAAGAAAAAAAAGGTAAGGGGTTCTAAATAAGCTGTGAGAAAAGGATCTAAAAAGAGCAATCTTACATCTTGCCCTTCCGTGGCAAGTGAGACAAAGACCTATATTTTTAATGAATATTTTCTGTGCACTTTTATTTATCTTCTCCATATTGTTCTCCCTAAGTGTCTACAGTTAAATCAAAAGAGACACTCACTAGGGAAAAACAAGCGAATAGAGCCTAACAACAACAAAAGTGCTGTTATCCACAGGAATACCACAGCTTCTAAGGAAAAGAGAAAATCAGGGAGCCATTAATTAGAAAATTAGTTCCAACCAAGCTGGCAAGGTTTATTTTCATGTGGAAAATGGGAATGTTGCTGTTTATATCTCTCAGAGGCCTTTAGAGATGCCAGCTGTGAAGAAAGTTAGAAATGCTTGAAAATACAGGACTTTTTTCTGCACTTCAAGGCTCAATGGCAGAAGAATCAATTAATTGCATCCCATCTTCTCCACCAGCACATGAACCATGGGATGTATTGAGGAGTGGGGTGTGAGACAGCAGCCAGCCAGGGCCACCCCAAACCACTTTTTATCCATAAAGATTCTTGAAATCCTGGAAGTTTTTTTATGAAATTTCAGAGAAATAACAGTCTTTAGAGGATGCCATTCTGCCAACAGAGCCCCAGTCCTACCCACTGGGGCATTTCCACTAGGACAGAAACAGGCCCGTGAGGAAGTTCCCAGGGAAGGAATGAGATTATAATTTTATAGCACTGTTACCCGCACAAAACTTATTTCATCTTCACAACTCGCTTGATTGCTTTTCCCATTATTATTGGAAAGTCATTCCAGAACCTCATTTCCTTTATCTGTGAGCAAACTTCTGAAGTCCGGCCGGAATTTATGAGCAGGCTATTTGAAACCACTCATTCTTATGCTAACATTTCCCTAGAACTTTCTCCATTGATTACTTTTCTCTCTAAAGTGCCTCTCCAGACAAAGTCTATCACCTGTCAACTTTAATTTCACAAGGTATCATCATATAAAATAGGTCTCTATTTCTTTAGTCAATCTAATAATTTTAGAAAAATATGGGACGCTTTGCAAGATAAATGTTGGAGAGCTAGGATTCAACATGAGTAATAGGACTTGGAGTAAGGGAGTGCCTGGAGGCAGGAGGCCTTTCTGTTCTCCATCCCTCCTGCTCCCTTCTCAGAAGTGACACCTCCAAAAGGCTCTTTAATGAGCCTGAACCAGGCAATAAAACTTTACAGACACGTATCACCTGCACACAAAATAAACCAGGAGCTGTCCTCTGTAATAAGCAATTTCCAAGGATTGAAGCACTCAATCCTTTCCTTTCTTTCCAAAGCAAGGGCATATTCACATCTTTTTCTCACTTAAAATACAATTTAAGACTCTCTACCAAGGAGTAGAAAAGGTTACACAGACTAATTGTGTCACAATTCATTTTCTCAGGAAAGTTCCCAAAATCCCAGACTGAGGATTGAAAGATCTAGCTCAGGTTGGTCATGCACAGTTCCCAAAGCCAGGAGGAGAACTTGCAGAAGGAATGCTCTGTCTGCACACTGCAGAATCCTCAATTTACTTCAGGAAAATAATATGCAAAAAGAAAAGTTTCCGATTTAACAGAGTACTCTGGGAACACCTGCAGGCTCCAGAATACCAGGTGGATTTGGGCAAGTCACAGGTTTTTAATGTCTTCTGTGTTTTACTATGTGTGGTTTCCATGGTCCATCTTTAGGGGGGAAAAAAAAATAAGCCTTTTTTTCAGGTGTTTGCAAGATCCTGCCTGTGCTGACCCTACAGATGGGATGATGACACTCTGAGTGAGTGGGAACAGTGAGAAGGGCAATGCCACCCAATCTGATCTGCTCTGGAAAACCACAAACACTTCAGTTAAAGCTAAAGCAGAAAAAAACCCACACTTAGCGCGTGGTTTGGGGCTGCTGTAAAAGAGGGGAAGACAAAAGATGGGCTCATTTAGTGTCCCATGAACGGTCTCACGAGAATTGTGACAAACCAGAAAATCCCCATCACCAACACGAGGCCATGCACTCCTTCTCCAGACCAAGGTTATTTGTCTATCCATGTCCTAATTTGCTGATAGACATCACACACTTCCATTCCTTTTCATTCAAAATTAGATAAAAGATAGGAGATGCAGCGGTACACCTTGTCCCCGCAGAGACACACTCCGATATTCAATGTCATCTCAAGTCTCCCTGATGTGAGGAGCTCAGACTAATTTACTGCCTCTCCTAGTCTAGACAAAATATAAACAACATCATTTACTGTGACCTGTGGTGCGCTGCTTTCCCTTCTCTTTTTCAGACATGTTTAATAAGTTTCGGAGAAGCACAAATGCAGAAGTCAGAGACCAAGTGACAGGAATAATTCACTGAAACCTGGAGATTCACATCCCTCTTGATTTTAACACAAATGGCAGCTTTCACTGCCTTTAAAAGGGAGGCTGAGGAGCTGGGCACTCTGCACTAGCCAGGTTTAAAGCTCTCTCCAGGCACTTTCATTTCCTCTGAAGTAGCAATGTAAGAAGAAAACTCGAGTCAGGAGGTCTGCAGTCAGCACCAGGACAGGAGGATGTAACACCAATGGCCAAAAAGGATAAATGAGCCCCCCCAAAACCCCTCTGGAGCCAAGGGTGAAAGAAGGAATTTAACAGAAGCACTCGCTGCCAACGGGAGCCACACACCTGGCAGGGCAGCTGCTCTGTGCCTGGAGCTCAGGGACAATTTAGGGAGCAAAGAAAGCCCAAACCTTTAAAACCAAGGTGTCCATCTCCATCCCAAACCCTTCATCCCTCAGGTTTTGTGAGAGCATCTCCATGGAGCAGCCCTTCCTACAGCTCTGGGAGGTTTGGAGAGTGTGTCTATGCTTAGCTCATGAACCTTGTCCCTGCCAGGAGAAGAGGAGGAGAGCGAGCCACCTGCCAGGGGATCTTAGTTCAGTTCCTCGTTAAACTCATGTCAGGCAAGGCTGGAGAGGATGTCCCACCCTCACACAGGGGGGGTGGAGGGAGATCAGCCTTTGAATCCTCGGCAGGGATGTTGCACAGGTGTCTTGGTTTGGAAAGGCAGGTGTCTGCCAGGGAAGGCAGGAGCCTCCCTTGGAATGGAGAATGTAAACCCCCTCCCTCTGAATTATTATAATTTTGAAATTAAGGGGCTCTCAGGCAAAGAAATGGAATAGGAATAAAAGCTCTTTACTAGGAAAATTAAAATTAAAATACAGTAGTGCAAAAAAAAAGTGCAAATATAAAAAGAAAAGGCTGACAGGATCAGAATACAACCTGACACCCTGTTGGTCAGGGTGTTGGTAGCAGTCCAGTCAAATCCTCCTGGGAGTGACAGATCTGGTTCTGTTGGAGCAGTGATCCTGTAGAGGGGTGCAGTTTTCCTCTGAAGGTCCAGTGGTGGTGAGATGGGTCTGGTCTTTCTCTGGGAACCCAGTGCCAACAGGCTGTCCTGGTGTTCCAAATCTCAGATTTTATCCAGGTAGGAATGCTGGGCTCCTCCCCTGGGTAGAGCATCTCCCAATGGGATGATGTGATTTTATCAGCCATGCAGTGAGCCTCAGTGGCCCATTAACAGCAGATTCACCTGGAGGGAGGATGGGTCCTGGAAGAGATAAAGAACAGTGCTCCACCTGGTTTTAACAGATGGTGATAGAATACAGACTGCTGGTTATATCTTGCCTTGCAGCCTAAGACAGTGGGGCATTAGCACTTCGAGCCTCTCTGGAACTCCCCAGAGCAGAGAAAATGACCTGTGATTTACTGGCATCCTTGCTTTTGCTTGGAGCACTGATAAAAAAGCTGCCTTGGATAAAGTTAGCAGTAAAATAAACATACAAAAAACAAAATTTTGAGGGGTTATTATCTTTGCTGCTCTCATATCAGAAGAAAGCCAGAAGGGGGATTTCTCAAGAAATTCTGGTTTTCTTAAAGACCTCCTAATATCAGATTGAAGCTACACCCAGCCATCCCCACTGTGGGACTAAAAAGAAGGCAGAGGCTACAAGGAAACTGTAGCAGTTAGAAACACTTTGGTTTTATCCCAGGACAGGAGGGAAATGCCTGATTTCCTGTAGCTGCTCTCTCTATGATCCCAGTGCAGGAGACTCACCCCACCCTGCTCAGCATCCCTTCTCATTCATCCACTCCTCCCAGCACATCCTCAGGGAGTGTTGATTCCTGGCTAATGCCAGGCTGGCTGCAACTGGCAACACTCAGATGCAAAGAAAAATCTGGACCACCGATGTCCAAGATATTATTGGAACAAAAAAGGATGCATTCATGCATGTGCCTTGTCTATCCTATGGCATTGCTTCCTCCTTTAGCAACTTTAAGTCCAGTAACTTGTTCTGATCCTAAAAGAATACTAATCTAAAACCTCAAATCTGCCAACCTCTGTGTATTTTGCTGGCTTAATTTATCAATAATACAAATGAATAAAATTTATTCAATAACAACAGTGAATAAAAAAAAAAATGCACAAATGCTCCCTCCCTCCTGATACTCAGTAACAAAGTGAATAAAATCCATTAAAGGGGTAAAGTGGATAACTAGACACTCAAATCTTTTATCTCGTACACTTAGAAGTCCTGAAGCCTTGCCTAACACAAACCTCTTCCAAAACAGAGAAAAATACCATAGAATATGAAATAAGAGAGGAAACACACAGAGTTTAAAGCACACTCCTGCATAGGTAACAGGGTTTTGTGGGGTAGCCACAGCAAAATAATGCACTAGGGACTATTAAAAAATGTGAAATCCCATAGAGTTCTGGACAAAATCTGTCACACTTTTACAGGAGTTGCCTGCCAAGGGGCTCTGGATTCACCCACTGAGGATTTCCCACCTGGAAAGCCCAAACACACAGATAGGTGCCCGCTCAAATGCATGTTTTATTTCCAAGTTTAAATTCTCGAACAATATTTTGATCTGGTGGTTGCAACAATGCAGATATTAATTTAATGCCTGTAAATTAAAATTCAGCTTGGTAGCCTGTGCATAGAGCAAGCATTACCTGTCCCACATACTGAAGCAAAGAGTTGACCAGCTGCTTCCTTTCTGCAAGAAAAAAATATTTATCAGGGTGGTCCCCAAATCAATACTGGGGAGCTGTAGCCAATTTAGAGGCCTCTGACACTTATAAATTTAGCACTCAGTATTTAACTAGAGCCCAGCTATAATTAATATTAGCTTGCCTGGAATGCAGGAATAAGGAAACTAAACTGCCTGTGGGGTATGTAATTTTTGGAACACCACGATGACATAGCCAGGCACTGTGGAAGAGTGGAAGTGTGGAAGGACTGTGACTCCCAAAAGGGTAGAGTCAGATGTGTGCAGCTGCTCATAGGAGGCACCTAACAAAACTATTAATTCAAATATTATTCTCAGGAAACTTGGGTTCACTGTTGAAGCTGAGCTCTCCAGAGTTTTCCCAGTCTCTCCATCCAGCCCTTCCGCCTTCCTCTGCAACTCAGGGAATGAAGAAGCCCCATTTTCCCTCCTCCTGCACACCTCAACCTTTTGATTTAAACCATCCTTTACAAGCTGCTCAGGTCACCCTTTGTATCCCAAAACATGTAAATTAACCAGGAGATCCACAGGAACAGGATAGAAGACATTTTTCCAAGGGATGTGATGGAGTCACAGAGCTCCTTCTCCCACCTCCCAACACACCGCTCCTGTGCACCCACAGTGCTCTCCAAACTGGATCTTGAAAAGCCTCAGACCAAAAGAGCAGCCCAGGTTAATTTTGGATAGAGTTTGATAATTAGAGTTATAGACAGTAGGAGCATTCCTCGGGCACCTTTGAAACTCCCTCAAAGGAAAGACAATGTGATATTGTGAATATATTGTCTCTTTGCAAATACAAAAGCTGGAGTCATGCTGTGGCCATCATAAAACCTCTCTCTCTCTTTTGGTTTCTGATGTTTTTCTGCACTTTCTGTAGATCCTGGTCTTTTACTTCTTACAGATGTATCTGCTTTAGGCAAAATAATCTAAAAATCTGTAGTAGTTGACACCAGTTTACTACAGCAAACTAGATCTAAAAACACTCACAGCCCACAAGCCCATCCATTAAATGGATGGCAATTTGCATAAAACAATATATAAATTTTAAAACCCGCAGAAGATAGCTAAGATATTGGACGGCCATCACGTCTTGCACCAAAACTCTGAAATTCTATTGGCTTTGGGAGTAAATTTATTTTGGCTGCAATGCCGCAGTGTCCAATTCTCCCTGCATTGCCTGGTGGGAAACATCCTTCCTGTGCAAGCCAGGGAAAACTCAAATTAACTCCTGTGTAGAAAGTTGTGCTTACAATCACCTTTTTTTAAGGAGCTGGAAGTTTGGGGGGCAGACTGTGGTCAACAGTGAGCCCGCTTGACAAGGTCAGGTGGTTTGTGAAGGGAAAATTGTTGCCTGTGTAAAAGTAATTAAGTTCCACTGAAGAGAAGCTACCATAGTCCCAGCAGCCTCCGCTGGGGTGCAGCAGAGTAATTAAAGCAGTTTTGATGCCCATTTACACCAGCAAAGCTTGGCTCTAACACTGGCTGTCAAAAAAAAAAAAAAAAAAAAAAAAAAAAAAAAAAAAAGGGGGAAGCAGAGGTGATGAAATTGCATCACTTCATGAAAAGCTACTACTGTAAATAGCAAGGTGCTGGTGCTGAAATACCCAATTATCCACTGGAATAACAAACACCTCTGTGCCCACAGGTGTCCAGGTGGGAAGCAGGGAATTTGGTGCAGTCACACATTCCCTGAGCCTTTACCAGCACCCAAAGCCTTGAGCTGCTGCCCGCAGAGGAGCCCACGATGTAATCTGCTGTGCAGCTCCAGCTCAGGCTCTGCTCTGCAAAACCCCCCAAAAGGGTCAGCCAAAGCTTTCTGCAGCAAAAAAACAGCATTGGCAGAAAGCCTTTGGAGCAAGGGAAAAGCAGGAAGAGCTTTAAGAGCTTGAGCACAAGTTGGATAATCCAAAACTCGAGTTTTCCAGGCTGTGGAGGTGAGGGTGCTCAACCTCAGCTCAGCTCTCCAGTACCCAGAATATAACAGTCTTGGGTTTAAGCAGCTATTTCTCCTCCCATATTTTCTGGGAAAGAGTTTGCCATTAAGGTCTAAATTCCATCCACAGGAAGCAAAAATAACCTTAACTGGTGAAGGGATAAGCCTTAATCATTTCTTAACCATTACCAAAGTTTCTGTAGTTCCCATATGTTTTTGAGATTTGAGGGGCAGGTGTTGTTTTGCTTTTGTTTTGGTTTGGTTTTGTTTTTAACTAAGCAAAGCAGACAATTTGTACTAACTCTGTAATTTTCCCCTTGTCCACAGAAGAGCTTTGAACAACAACTTCTTCCAGTTCTTTCCATTTTACCTGCAAGCTCAAAGCCAACTTTCCTCTGCTGCTGACAAAGTGAACCTGAGCAGTGGGAAGCCAGTAAATCTCAAGCAGCAGTGATGCTTTATGTACCTTAAGTACTGCAAGATTAAAAATGTGGTTTTATCACAGTGTGAGACCAACGTTAATAACTTGTCTGGAGCAGGAATTCAAAGCTTTCACTATTCTATAATTGAAAGTAGCCCAGTTGCACACGGATTCATGTAGCAGCAGAGGAGTTCAGATCATCTTAGTCAGTGTTTCACTCTAACAGGAGCCTGAGAAGGGCAGTGAAGCATCACTCAGTCAGGCATTACCAACACTGGGGTTTGCATTAGCAAATGAAGCTACATGCAAGTCACAATCCCACGCCAGCCGACTACAAAGCAGGTCAGGCATGCAGAAAAATTCATTTGTGGCACTTGCTGAAAGCAGAGAGAACATTTAAATTTCAGATTTTCAGCCCATCAGCAACAGCCTTACCTGCTGCTACATTTTCAGTTGTCCCAGCAACAAGCAATTCCTTTGCTTTCAGCCTTTTTATTGTCTCTTCTCCTTTTCAGTAGGCTTTTGTGGGACAATTATTTCATAAATCTTAATTACTGTTTCGTTTTGTTTTGACTGGGCTCAATACCACAACTGCAGGCTGTCACAGAAAGCAGCTGTCCCTCCCAGAATGGCCACTGCAGCTCTCACTGCTGAGCTGGCACTCACACATCCCAAGGAGGCAGAGCAGCAGCAGCAGCAGCAGCAGCAGCAGGGACTGGAGGGATTTCAGGGCAGGACAAAGGGACACCCAGGTGGTCACAGCCTGGGAGGGGGCACAGGAACTGCAGCTGCACGGTGCTGAGCTGTGGCATCTCCACAGTACCAGAGCTGGCTGCAGGGAGAGGTGGGCACAGGTCACCAGGAAAGCAGGCAGGGACCACGGGGAGGGAGGCTGGACAGCACTGCAGGGAGCACTTGGGATGACACAGCTCTCAGGAGGGTGAGGCAAAGGCACAAGAGAGGCCACTCAGGGGCACTCTGGTGGAGCAGGGAAAGGAAATCAAATCATTTGAAGAAGCCTTCACCCTGCCTGGGAGCTCCTGAAGATCCCTCTTTGCTGAGAGCTCTCCTGGTAAGGTGGGGAAGGCAAGCAGAAGGAACATTTAAATTCCAGTAGTTCCTTCAAAATCTCTTCGCTACACACAGTTCACTTCAGGAGGAGAAGCCAAACAACCACCAGCAAGAGCAATTTGAAACATTCATCTGGATGGCAGTGCTATTCCACATCTCCTCTTTAACCATTTCTGGCATCAAACTTACCACAAAACCCACAATCTGAAATGGTTTCCAATAAAAGCAGCACTTCCATAGCTGCCCTGGAGCTCCTTAAACTGGGGCTGCCTTCAGTGGTAGAGCTGCAAGTTCATTTTTTTTGTTTTCCTTAATTGATTGCAACTAGCCATGCTGTTCAGCACGCTGTTCCCAAACCCCGATCTCACCTCAGCACACGGTTCATCCACAGACTTGTCAGGGAGCTGCTGCACATTTGGTGCTGCCTTATTCTCTAGTCCTTGGACTAAATCGGGAGAAGTGCATCTCCTTTCAGTGTTAAGGATTAATCTGAGAGGGAACACTGCTCTTGTGCAGCTGCATCATCTGGAAGTTGTGGGTTCTGTCCATAAAGGCACCGTGTCTGGGGTGGCTGGGACACAGAGCAGCTCCGTGCCTCTCACCACAGCAGTCAGCTGGCAATAAGATGGGGTTATAGACAAGGTGCTCATGCTCAGGAGATGCTGAATCCCAGAATATGCTGAGCTGGAAGGCACCCACAGGAACCACCCACTCCAACCCCAGGCCCTGCCCAGACACCCCAACAATCCCAGCCTGTGCATCCCTGAGAGCGTTGTCCTGGAGCTCTGGCAGCCTTGACCACTGCCCTGATCCACTTGTGTCTAATAGAAGTGTCAGAATGTCATTTTAACAGCTTTTGGTTACGATTTCCCCCCCTTCTCTCCCAGGGCACACATTGCACCTGACTTTAAAAGATCATAAAAATGTCAAGGATGCAAAAACGCTCTGTGTGTGTCCACAGCTCTGCAGTTACAGTCGTCTCTGAAAACCAACAACAGTCTCTGGGCACAAACTGTCACCATTTTATATATCCTAAATCAGCTTAAACACAGCCTAAAACACAGGGCTCAGTATTGCCTATGAGCCTGTGCAAATGGCTCTCAGTGCATATACATTGCTCATTTCCCACCTGGATTTCCTGCTATTCCATCTCATTTGTGCAAAGCAGGCCCAGCTCCTGTTTCTGTTCCAGATCAGGCTGCAGTGGAGCAGGAGGCAGCAAGGGGAGCTTCAGCACATAGGGAAAGAAAAACCAATTCACTCCTCCCTCATAAATCATAAACTAGGTAGGTAGAACACAAACTCGGGCAAATTCCCACATTTCTGATGAAAGAAATCTGAGGGTAGCAACCAGAAACTTGCCAGAGACCTACTGGAATTAAGGAAAAAAAATCCACTTATGCAAAGATTTATACGTTTTTCAAAAGTAAGAATATTCAAATGAAGCAAGTGAATGTCCTAATGTGGAATTGAAGGAGTTTTAGTCAGCCATAATTTCATTTGAAAAGCCTAATAACACCCCTGGATTTAAATTCCATACATCATTCTGTTTTACTTTTGCAGTTGTTGAAATTGCCATCACAAGGAAACAATGTACACCATTTCTGGTAGTGCATATTTATAGTTTTTGGCTTCTTTATTCCAAGAAATTGCCACGTACATAAAGAAAATCAATCTTTTCAATTTCCAAACTGTTTTAGAATTTATGTTCATTTTCTATTATAAGCATTTGACATGGTCTATGGGAAGTCAGATGGAAAAGTTTCTACCCTTTGCAGTCAGGAAAAATATGTTCATGAGTATTTTTAGACTCTGCAATGTACAAGTCTTAAAACCTGAGATATCCCTCCACATTTTATTTCCTGATGCTCAATATCTTTTTCTGTTGCCCGTTTGTGATAACAATTCCTCTGGGGCATAATGAGGAAAAGCCAAAGTTTGTTCCACACAAATTCTTCCTTCCATTAATAACACCGACAGGGATAGAGATGCTGAGGCAGTTTCTGTGCATTCAACAACAACAACAACAACAAAAAAAAAAAACTCAAAAAACCTAATATGAAGCTGTAGAAGCATTTTTGGTTATATTTATCATCAGATGTTGCAATTAAAGACTGACAAGTTTGCAAGCAAGCAAAACAGAAATACTTGAGGCCACACCTCCAGGGGGAAAGTGAAAGTCAGGGTGTAAAATCATCACCTCCTGAACCTGGTCAGCTTGGCTTAACACAGATCTGCAGGAAAACACAGGTGTATGATGTAGATATATATGAATTTAGGTCAAATTTACCAATTAGCCCTCTTGCTAAATACACAAAACTTCTGCTCTAAGGCCAGAAATCTCAAAAAGTTGTGAGTCACTACCACAAACTCAGTCTGTGTGACCACTTTTCATCCTTAAAGGCTCAGACAATTCAAGATTTGTTTGTCTGCCTTTCTTCCCTGTCAAAAATGCAGCTATTAATTAAAACCCAGAGTGGAAGCAATAACCAAGCAAAAACCGGGCTGATGCTGCCAATTTTTTGGAAAATGGCTCATCATTTTTTATTCCATGTAGCTGGTGACCAGCTCTGGGGGTTACATTCCTGCTGAGAGGAAGGCACCAGGAGGTCTTGATAGTGTTGGGTGTCGCACACGACACAAAGAAATGACACCCACACACTGAGATGTCCAAGGCAGAAAAAAGAGGAAAGTTTATTTACAGATGTCAACATTTATAGAATTCCAGCAGTGGCCATGGATTGGAGGAAGAAAATCTTCCTCTCCAACCACACTGGGCAACCCAACAGTCCATCAACAGTCTCCTCCTTATGAGAAGAATGTAAACAGGGTTAGATGGTTACAACAACAAGAAAAGTTATGTGAAATAGTATCTGACTCCATTGCAAAAGGTAAACACAGAAAGTTAAAATAGAACTTTAGAAAAACTTCTTAAAGAGTGAGAGGAGAACAGCAAAAATCCAAACAACAGTTGGGTCTTCCCTCTTTTCAAATAAAAGAAGTAGAGCAACCATGTCTGAGAAGATGCTGACACGGCTTAGCAACCAAAGTGATGGGGAAAAAAAAAAAGGGTTGGGAAGTCACCTCCTACAGTTTAAACCATTACCTTGAAAATCAGGTTAAACTCATCAGTGCAAGGCACAATTTATGAATGATCTGCTGGGGACTGCTCACACAGGCAGGAAGGATTCCCCTCCAAATGCCCCTGAAATTGATAAAAGGATATGGAGGCACTATTTTCTGTAAAAGGTTTCCCTGTTTTTCCTATCAGCACTGCAGCTCTGCACCAGTTCCTGGCCATCGTAAGTAAGAGCAGGGCAGAAAAATCTGGAACCTCAGTGCAGGGCATGAGAGGGGAGGAGTATTTCCCCAGGATTATATTTTGCTTAAGTTTTAGCGTGCTCTGGTGAAATCAAAAGGTAAAATGTGCACGTGGAGGGGCATTGTGAGAGGCTGAAGGACCTTCTGTGTGACAGGAGCAGCTCAGGGAGGGGACACGGAGAAGTGGCACGGAGAACACCTCGTGCCAGCACTTCCTCCTCTGGGATTTGACAGCAGAATTCTTGGAGGACACTGGGAAAATTCAAACCCAGAGTGAATTTGAGAGGCTGCAGCTCTCTGCCAACAAGTGACAGCGTTCTTCTCCAGTACTATGGGGGTATTCTGTCTTTTGGGAATGTGGAGCTCAGCAGGACTTCCAAAACTTGTGCTGCATCTCAGGGATGAAGTGAGTCAAATCTAAACTAATATAAATCAAGGTAAACATGCAAATCTGGTTAGGCAGAAGGTACAGTTTGTCTCTATCCTGCTTACACATTTCTGGTACTTTCTCTGCAGCTTCAATCACTTTTATTTTTCTAATGAGAAGAGAGGCCAGTCTCAGGAATTGCAATGTAATTGGGAAATTTAAAGGTTACCATCCAAGTATATTTTCATTTATCCTCTTTAGCTCTGAAATATCCCACCAAGCTGCTAATATCTAATAATCCATTTAGAGAAGCTGAATGTTATCTGTAAAAATTAAATTGTTTACATTCACCGTGGCTTACCGTAAATAAAAATGCTCATTCATTATTTAAAATGCAGCACAGCATGGTAAGTTTTGTGTTTTCCCTGCTCAGTTTTGGCTTAAACCAACTCCATAAATACATTAGCACCATCTTTTGGTTAAACTGGGTCCTGACCTATATTTGTATCTTTTCCTTACGAGTGAGGTTGTTGCATTTGCTTGGGATTTCCAACCTTTTGAACATGAGGAAGAGCCAAACAGGGAAGTGGAGCTCAGGCTGTGGCTGACAACCCAACCAAGACAACATTTTCATATCTACACTGAGGTGCCTTTATGTTGTTGCAGCCCTAAAACGGAATTTTTATAATTATTTTCCTTCTAGAATTGTACAGATGCAAATCACCTCCACTAATTATTAATCAGGTGCTTGTTTGCATCATATCTTTTTCATAAAACCTGGCATGTGGGCCTGCTCTAGGGATTTGCTGCTGCTTTGCCATTCACTTGTACTTTATGTTACCCAATAGAAAAGTCTCTAAATTCAGACTTGAGGTGGTTTGTAAAAAGCATTTTCCCCCTCTTTATTTTACTTTACATTTTTTAATGCGGTTATTGAAATTAGTTGAAAGGTGGGATGGAAATGCAGCTTCGATTTAGACAGAAATCTCCCTTCCCTTGTGTATTCCCTTTACCCTTCTGACATCCCATCAGGAAAACCATCAAACATCCTTGCTCTGCTAATGGTGCCTCAACAGGATCATACCAGAGCAAGGATGGAGGGAATACATGGCAAATATAACAAATTCAGGACTTCAGGACATTGTACAAACTGGACTGCTGGAATTTCAAAAGTAACAGGCTGGGGGTTGGGGGTGGGTTGGTTGGTTGTTTCTTGATTGTTTTGGGGGAGTTTTGTTTGTTTGGTGTTTTGTTGGTGGTGGTTTCGTTTTGGGATGTGGTTTTTTTTTGCTTTTTTTTTTCCCTTTCTGGATCTCAGGGGATTCTGGATAGACATTTCAAGTATGAGCACAGAGGACCTTGGAAAAAGTGGAATTGTCTTGCTGTTACAGACACAGAGGATCCTCTCAGCCCAGTTTCAGCCTCACCCCAGTGAAGTGTCCCAGTCTGCTTCCACAGAACTCTTCGGAGTTTGGCCAAACTCCTGTGGGATTACCTGCAAGGAAAGGGTGATGAGGATCCTCAACTCCTTAGTCTGACCTGGAGAGAACAAACACAACTCAAGGTCACTCAGGGGATTTCTGTCCCATGAAATCACCACACACACAGTGGGGTGCAGAGGAAGGGGCATTTCAGAGCAGGACAACAGCCAGCTGCAGAGATTTCAGACAGAAAGGACAGAGTTTGGCACAACCTTCTGCCAAGTTTGCATCACCCATAGACCTATTAATCCCATCAGAATCACCTCTACCTCATTTGCAAAAAAAAACCTAAACATCTTCCCAGGGCAAACCAACGTGAAGTATTACTTATTTTTAGTGATATTATCTATATTCCAGCTGTGGAATGGGATCATTTGGACACTGTGCTCTGCAAGCTCTCACCATTCATCACCACCCTGATCCAGGAGTGCAGATACATCAGGATTTGCCCCTGGCACTGAGTGTTGCAGCTTTGTTAGTCTAGAGCAGAAAAATAATTTACTGCATGAGTGCAGCAGATACCAGAGCAGAACCTCACCTGAGAGGGAAGCAATGAGAAATGTGTGCCATGTATATTTATATATTTAGTATGGGCATTTGGAAATACATATTTGCCAGTAACAGCTACTGGAGTAGGGTCAGTGGAAGAAAGTCAAAGAAACTTGCCTAAAATTGGCTGAGCCTGTCCAAACAGAAGGCACTTCCCCTTTCTTCCTCTTCTTCCTTTGGACTTGCTTAGCTGCAATGAGAAAAACTGGTAGTAATTGGCTACATTATGACTTCTGGCTAAAGCCATGCAGTTCAAAAGTCTCCTGTGTAATGTAACATTTATCTATATAATTTTTACCTATGTAACACACATACCCACACCAAAACATATTCTTTTATCCCTACTGATGTAATTTCCTCAGGACTGAGAAGTCAGGGAAGATTGCTTGGACTGGATGATCTGAAAGGTTTCTCACCTTAATGATTTTATTATTCTGTGATTCTAAAAGAGCATGTGTGTGAACAGGGATGTTTTAAGGCCACATGGAACAACAGCTGGAAATAGGAGGCAGATAATAATGTCTTAAAAGAATATTGACATATATCTGAAGAAAATGATGCTAAAATGGGGAGAAAAGCAAGGATGTACAAGAGCTTGTCTCATTCCAGCTGGCACCAATCACATCAACCAGGAGATTTATAGGATGAAAAAACCCATAGCTTGAAATTTCAGGAAGGTAGGAGAGGGATCTTTCCATTATTTACCAAATGAGGGGGGAAAGATGTTCCAGGGCTACACTGCCTGTGTGATTACCCTACACATATCTTTCCAGACAGGGAGAATCCTCAAGGAGGTGGTGGGATTCTGATCCCACCTGAAGAGCCAGATTATCATAACTTTGCATCATTGACTGAAAGCACAGAGTTCAGGGAATGGCTCTCGAGGGGCCCAGCCTGGCTCCATCTCATTCCAGCTCCTTCCAACCACATCCAGTGGAAAAGCTGCCCTGACAACACACACCAGTGACAAAACCTATGCCAGCAGAATTTAATGTGGGAAAAGAGAAGGGCAAAGAACCGAAAGGAAGGGAAACTTTTATCATTACTTTTGCAATGCAGAGGCAAAAGCTGAAATCACCTGAAGCAAGGTAAAACTGCTGGAACTGAAAAATTAGAAATTCAAGTTTCTCTTTTAATTCTGAAAGGCTAAAATGGCTCACCACATACCTACTTGCATGAGGAAGTTTGAGTTCAAGGAGACGTTTTGGATAAATAAAAAAGGACTAAAACCTGTGTGTGCCTTTAAAGGTACTACCCCAACTTGTTGCAATTAGTTTAAATCAATTCAGAAAGTGTTTGAAACACACCTGAAATAGTTTTTAAATAGAAATATGCTGAATATGGGGGAGGGAAGGGTTTGAACTTGCAGGAAGGATATTTCTCCTTGTTGCACTGGATTTACTGGTCATTTCTTAAAACATCTCTAAGGCTTCTAAATCTATAGTTCACCCTTGTTAATTTTTTTTAAGTGTGAAAGCTTTGAAATTTCGACCAACAAAACATGCCATTGTATTTTTTTTCACCTTCCCAGTTACTATTTGATAATGGGCCATGAAACCACTTCTTTGAAGAGAGCCCAGCCAGCCTCAGTCACTTTGGGCACCTGCATTGAAAGCAGTACTGTTCTGCTCTTTATAAACAGCAGTTTCCCCAAGCCAACCACACCTTATTTGGAGTCCTTTGGCACAGTGTCTGTATGTGCTGTACCATCATCATGGGAAGTGTTTTGTTTACTGAAAACCCACTCTCTGTGAGCCACCAAGCCAAGTAAAACTCTGTATTTAGCAGCACTCTGCACGTTGGGCTCTGAGGAAGGACGGCTGCAGTCACCTATTCAAACACCTCATTGCAAACAGCAGAAAATCACCTCCTGCCAGACACTGAGATATTCTCTTTTCTAAGCACCTGAGAATGTCTTATGAAGACTGGCTTGGTCAGAGCTTTGGTGTCACTTGTTGGAGGCACCTCTGGCTCTGCAGAGCTCCCTGACAGGAGGGGACAGCCAGGGGGGTCGGGCTCTGCTCCCAGGGAACAGGGACAGGAGGAGAGGGAACGGCCTCAGGCTGGGCCAGGGGAGGCTCAGGTTGGACATCAGCAGGAATTTCTCCATGGAAAGGGTGGTCAGGCTTTGGTAGGGGCTGCCCAGAGAGGTGTTGGAGTGCCCATCCCTGGAGGTGTCCAAGGAATTCCTGGATGTGGCACTCAGTGCTCTGTGCTGGGGACAGGGTGGGCATCAGGCACAGCTTGGACTCGATGGCCTGGGAGGGCTTTTCCAAGCCCAGGGACCCTGTGCTGAGGGGGCAGCAGAGCTGTGGCCACCTCAGGCACAGCAAGGAAGATACAGAGCAAAGAGCCTGTCCTGGGATGTCCCAGCTTCCAAAGGATGCAGAGCTGGTCCAGCTGACAGGGACACAAACCCTGCCACCCTGCTGAGTGCCACCATCCTCCCCAGAAGCATCAGCAGGGCAGAAGGATGGGAAAGGGAGCTGTTGTAGTCACTGTTTCTCATGTTTGCATTTTTCTTAAACTCTTTCCCAGGGATTGGAGTCTGTAAACAAGGTCACTCTATGTAAACTATCTTGTTTTTCACTTTTCCCTCTTCTGAGGAGGGACTTTGCTTGTTGACCCTTGATGTGGCCAATGAGTCCAGGGATCCCACCTCTTAGGTGGGCACATTGTAAAAAAGTATAAAAATAAGTTCTAAAAATAAACCAGCCCTTTTTCAGAGCTTCAGCCTTCTAAATCGTAAGTCCGTGTCTCATGGATCGTGTCCCACAGCGACAAGCTGTCATGGATATGATCTTTCTGAAGAAGTGGGAGAGACTAACCAGATTTTTTTGTGGATTGAGGGAGCGCTGGGAAAAACAGGACAACTGGTTTTATCTCTCCGCTATGTTGTCCCTCCTAAAAATAAAAATAAAGAAAAAACCAAACAGGAACCACACTAGAGTACCTTAAAAAAGTCCCAAACAATCCACACATCATCTTGGATGATCCTTTCCCTTCCACAAAGATAAACCTGAGCACTGCTTCCCTTTTGGCAGGAAAGGACCCTTTTAAACAGCCCTAACAGACACATGTCACTGCTCAACAGTTGGATTTTCTTACCATATAAAACCATCCTACCAAATACCAAGCAGGCTAAGTTTTCCCTGGCTCTTAAAAATCAGCCTCAACATGAAAAAAGATACCAAACTTCTCACCAACACTAAATCAGCACTCCACAGGCTAAACCATAAGTGTATTCAACCAAGTCAGCCTTAGAAACTTTTCATTTAGCTCTACAAAAAGATAACACGAGATCAGCATTTTCATTAAAATGAAATGTCATGGCTCATTCCTTTCTTTGATTGAAGAGAAAGCAGGAACATCTTCCAAAACTCAGGAGAGAAGCACATGCTGCAATAAAAAATAAATAAAACTGTGATTGTTGTTCCATTCAATATTTCAGTCTGTGATTATAATTACTTCCTGATTGGGAAGAATTCCCACGTTAAAAGCCCCGTGCAATGACAGCTCAAGTAGATCAAGAAAAGCCACGGCAGAACTCACAGGAGGAGCCAGGTGCAAGGTGCAGGGACAGAAACTTTACTGGTCTTCACTTCTTCTGGTTTCATTCTTCTTGTGCAGCTGGAGAATATTTCACCCCCCACCACCCCTCTGTCACCTGTCCAACACCTGGAATTTAGCAAAGCCCCAGAACAAAACTGCTGGAAGACCTGAAGCTGCAGCAGATTTTGGTTGTGGCAGGTGGGCAAGTCCTTACCAGGCCTTTCCCTTTGATATCTGCAACAGGCAGGGTGGGATGGCCCAGAGGCTGGGTATGAACCAGTCCTTGTCCACAAAGGAAGCCACTGTCACTGAACAGGGCAGGCACAGACCCCACAGACTATTATGGTCTGTGCTTAAAGGCTCCTAAGACACAGACTAAGGAGTGAGCATAGAGCAGAGCCAATGGGGAGGGGCTTGGCAAAACATCTTCCTTCCCTGCAGATCATTTGAAGTTTTCACTGGAGGGGGGGTGAGTTTCAAGGAATGATTTGTCCAGAAGTCTTTCTTCAGGGTGAAAGGGCTGGTTGGAATGAAGGGCTGATGGAGAGGATGAGGGAGTAGGAAGGGGAGAGTCTCAAGAAGCAGGAGCTGAACTTCCCAACGTTATGGGTGGTGGTATCTGGTTCAACCATGACCCAAAACTGTAAGAAATCTGTAATCTGAAGAGCAGGAGGTGCAGCAAAGGTGCCTTACAGGCAGCACACAGCCATTCCCCAGGGCCCATGGCAGGGGGACATTAATGGGATGGAGCCAAGCCCCAGGCACACTCAGCTTCCCCTCAGGAGTGCAACATCTCCGTGCCATTTCCATTGCTCCCCTCCCAGCAAACCCCTCTGCTAAAGCCTGATGCTGTCCAGGATGGGAGATGTACTTGAATCCCAGAAAGGTTTGGGTTGGAAGGGACCTTAAATCTCTTGTTACACCCTCTGCCATGGGCAAGGACACCTCCCACTAGTTCAGGGTGCTCTAAGACCCATCCAACCTGGTCTTGGACATTTCCAGGGGTCCAGGGGCAGCCACAGCTTCTCTGGGCACCCTGTGCCAGTGAGCTGCTGGCTATCCAGGTGGAAGCAAATCCTTCGAAGTCCTCTGTTTGAGAGTCAATAAAATAAACTGATAACTGGAGAGGAAGTGATGAGCAGTCTCAAGACAAAAGCAAGCTTCTAAAGTTCACACGTTTTCCCTTTTACTGAAGGCTTCATGTTCAACCAGTGTGTAAACTCCACCAGAAAACAGCGCTAATCCTTCTGCCAGAATCCAAACCCAAATTTGCAAACCAAAGTGAAGACCTGAAAGAGTCTTCTTGTTGTTTATATAGCACTGTCCTCCAGCTCTTTAGTACCACAATGTAGAGCACTAGTAATTCAACATAAATACATAACTGTACATAAGTACAGAGACTCACTCACAAACAGCATCCCCAAAAGCCACAGACAAGGAGCTGGGAACCTTTGCTGTTGATCATGACTACTTTCTTTGTGTTAACTTTAAAATAGTAATGATTTCCTTTCATCTTAAATACGTGAACAATGAAGTAAAACAATGTCAAGTCAGATGAGAGAACCCTAAGTCACTTCAAACAATCGAGATCTGACGCTTACTGTAAGTACAGTTCTGCTTTCAACAGATTAAAGTACTCTCAGATCTATTTTTTGTTCTAGTCAAAGGCAGACGCCTTGCATAAAACATCAGGGGGCTTTCTTTGATCAGATGCATAACTTTACATTTCTTGTTAAACAGTTATAAAAATAAAAAGGCCTTATAAGAGGTAAACTCAGAGGATATTTATACTTTCCCGATGACAGCTCAATCGGGGTCTGGAGTTTAGCACCACTTTCAAGATGTAAAAATAATTATTTGTAGAGTAAGTTTTCAAGTTACATCT
This sequence comes from Phylloscopus collybita, assembly GCA_027886175.1. Taxonomy (NCBI): domain Eukaryota; kingdom Metazoa; phylum Chordata; class Aves; order Passeriformes; family Phylloscopidae; genus Phylloscopus; species Phylloscopus collybita. Next base: position 3,888,075 of record JAJNNQ010000065.1, on the reverse strand, counting down.
CTAGAGGAGATAAAGGAGTGATCCACAGCTCTGTGCAAAACAAGTCCCACTTGGAGAGGGTTGTTACCTCCATTGAAATAAACCTCTGCTTAATATCACTGGGTTAGAATAGAGAGACTTTCCGAGCGTTAATGGGGCCTTTTTGTGCCACTCTGCAAGTTCACAGGAATGATAAAACTGTCTTAATTAAGTCTAAAGATTTTCTCAGCATAAGAGATTATCCCTGGGAGAGGCCGCCAGAGCAGTTCTTTGTCTCCGACAATTAGATCAGATCGGAGGCACAAATGGCCAAGCCCAGAGCAGGAGCTTCTAAAAATAAAGCACTGGCAAGGGCAGGCTGGTGCTCAGCCTCAACCTACAGCCTCGCTTACTGGGGGTTTTAAGGCTTTTCCAAAAATAAAAATGAATTTGAGCTATCAAGTTGTTATATTGATTTTCCTCTCTCTCTCATAAAAAAAAAAATAAAAATAAGGTTAATCAACTGCTGAGGAATTGGAACGAGATTAACCACAGGAAAGAACCTGTAATACAAAGGAAAATGGGGCTGTTAAGACCCTCATACTTAGGGTGAGATAAAAACCATGCTGGACTGGAGGTTGACTTCTCCAAGTGTTTTTTATCTTGCAGCTCTGCAGATTTTAACACCCAGCAAAATAAATCCAACTACACAGCAAATGACTGCTTTTCCTGGGAGCACATTTTTTTGTTGGATCACCAAGTGAGCACCAGGGATGCATGGAGCAGTTTGGGTTTCTGTGTTTCCCAGGCAACTTAGTTTTAGCAGTCAGAGCAAAGAGAGAGAAGGAATTTTTCTTGAAACATCAAAAAAATCAAATAACCTGCCAGCAGATTAAAGGAGTTTTATCCTCGTTTATCTAAACTCCTCGTCAACATCCTTAAACTCAAAGGGATGTAGGTCAGCTCTGCTGTCCTTTCTGGAGTCACATCTGAAACAGTGAAAGGGTTCAGCCACTTTGAACAGCATCAGCTCTGTGTGTGCTGCCAATCCCACCCCTCCCCTCAGGAATGTTAACTTTCATCCTCTGAGGCACTGTGTTTTAGAAGTGCATTTATTTTTATTTTTTTTTCTTGCCACAGTGATACGGTAGCATTTCTAAAGTCTTGGTCTCTCCACAAAAAGTGCTTACTGGTTATGCAAATAAAGGCCAGCTCAATGCTTTGGGTTGAGTTAATTGACACAGAGTTGGGAATTCATACACACAACTTCTCCAGACTGCAGAAAGCAATTTCACTCTGATTTGCAAGACAGCAGCTCAGAATCATCAAAGTAGGAAAAGACCTCCAGGATCACATAACTGCATTCCTTTAGTGGCCCACTCTCTGCACAATCCCTCCCCTGTTCCACAGTATTTGCAGAGGTGTGATGGAAAAACAGCACTTGAATTCCAGCTCCACACTCATTAAAATTACATACAGGTACCTGTGCTGTGCATCTGCCAATGTATTATTTATTCTCCTTCCCAAAATTGGGATGGAGTGTGCAGTTTTCCTTGAGGAGTGCAGAGGAGGGCAGGAGCACAGCCCAGACAGCTGACCCACAACTGGCCAGGGGGATGTTCCTAGCCATGGAATGCCATGAACTAGGGGAGCTGACTGGGAGGGAACAACCTCTGCTGGGGGACTCAGATATTGGGCATCACTTGTCTTTCCTGTTGTTTTCCTCTGTCTCTCTCCCTTTCACTGCAATTATTATTATATTTTATTTTGTTTCAATTACAAAACTGCTTTCTTCCCAGTCCTCCTCCCCTCCTTAAACCTCCACAGACAGAAGGGTATTTTTGTCTGCAGCTTTGTTATTCCCAGACAAGTCCTTTGGCCAGTCCGTGTCATCCCTGGAAGGATTTTTTTTCACGTCAGCCAGGAGAGGAACCAAGAAATCCACTGGGGTTTTCAATTCATCTTTCAGCTGTGTATCAAGCATTTAAGGATAAGTATCCTTATGGTGAACAAGGAGCTTTGGTAACACAGCTTGGGAAAAGGAGCTCTGTTCCATCTTCCAATATCAGACACTGTCTCCTGTCCACCTTTGTGCAAAATAATTTGCAAAGAGCAGATGCCACGAGATGGAGCGAGTGGTGGGGACAGCTCCTTCCTCCCTTCAAAGGTTTGAGGATGTTCTTTTCCAGCAGTTCAGCTGGATCTGTGCTAAATTTTGAGTGAATCCATTTGCATAATCCCCTCTGAATAATAAATAACAAGAATAATGAAAAACGGGCAAGAATCACGGGGTGGATTCTGTGTCTACACCAACAGGAGTTGGTGTCAACCTCACACCTTCCTGTGCTGCTTTCGGGGCATTTCACTTTCCTCTGAGACCTAAAGCAATATTCTGCTTTTATTTCAAAGTTTTCCTGCCTCTGATTGATCCCTCTTTGTACTGAGCTCCCCTCTGGGTGCTGCTCCACTCAGAGCTCAGAAAACATCTCCCATGATTTGGTTTTCATGGTGATTTAGACAGTTCCAGGCCAGGCTGGATGGGGCTTGGAGCAACCTGGGACAGTGGAAGGTTCTCTGCTGAGAGGGACCTCTCACCTGCCCGGGGAAGGGGTGGAACAAGATAATCTTGAAGGTCTTTCCAACCCAAGCCAGTCAGTGATTCTGTGATATCTGCAATGAAATCCCAGTTTCCAAGCCGCAGTTATTGTCCAAAGGATAAGTTCCATCTGTGGGCAAGCGGTGGCTGGAAAGCAGAGGGAAGAAATTCCCTGTGTTTCACAGGACTGCATCCATGCAGAGGTGACAGGTGGGGGGACAGGCAGTTTGGCAAGACAGAGAACAGCCAGAATTCAGGAGCATATTCCAGGGAAATGTCAGAGGATTATCCCTCAAAGAGACACGGGTTGGGGTCTGGCCAGGAGGGGCCTCCCAGCTGCAGCCAGGCAGCACAAGCCAAAATCAATTAAATTGAACTAATTTCAGCTAATGAAGCAGTTCTGGTGGAAACCCCTCAGACAACTGTGACACACAAACACCCCCCTCCAGTGAAGCTTTGGGAGAAGGCTGAAACCTGGCCATAAAGCCAAAGCACACACATCACATGTGAGCATGCCAGGACCTTGTCCTGGATCCTGGAGCTCTGTATCAAAAGCACCAATATGAGGAATGTGGCACTGGACTATCCAATTTTAGCCAATAAAGCTACAGGAAGGTTCCAAGATACAACAGTCATCAAACAAACCAAGGTAGGAGATGAGATTCATGTATTTTAACAGTTTTGGTGCTGGCCTTTCAAAGGGTTAAAATGATCCAGAACGTTTGATACCTAAACAGCTTCTAAATCCCCATTTCCCTTTGTTTTAACAGTTATGTTCTGCCCTTTTTAAAAAGTTTTAAGTTAAACTATATGGTAAGGATACTTCCCCGTACACTTTTTATTTTTAAATGACACTTGTTATGTTTTACATCAGGTTAGGATGAGTTGTTGGCATAGAGTGACTTCTAAAAAAACCCACAAGGTTCAGACACTTTCCATTATTATCCCATTATGGTCAACTTGGAGTAAATATTTTCTGCCATGGGATGAACCTTGCTTTAGGAAATTCCATTCTTCCATACCAAAAATGTGGCATAGCTAAAACCTGATGTTTGCAAATGAACAACCAGCACCATCTAAAATAGACTCCAGCAAGGCACCAAGATTGATGTTTCCTTTGCTTTGGAAATTTTACTGTGGTACAACACTAGAAAAACACATCAAGACTAATCATTATCCTCAAACCACCCCTTTCTCGGGGAGGAAACACCAAGCTGACCAAGATGATCAAAATACTCCATGTTTCTAAATACCAGAGCCCAGGGCTGCTGAAGTTTCCAGTCAGGGTTTTAAATCAGGATTGTCCTAGGCAGAGGCACCGGGAAAGCTCAGCATGCACTCATTTCAGGTGCAAATTGAGCTGTTCCCAAAGGATGGGCAAAAAGAAGTTAACAAAGCCTTGGCTGGCACTCAGCTTGAACCCTGGTTGAATCACATGTACAGACATTGTGTTTCAGAGAAAATAAAAGGTATTGCTGACATCAATGCATCAGAGCCAAAGCTGCACAAGTCCCAGAACTGAAGGGCTGCTTGATATCACCCAAATGGGGAAGCAGGAATTACAAATGGCCAACACCTGCTGCATTACTGATCTGGATTCTCCTCTTCTGAGCCTGTGGGCATAATTTGAAATTTCTGTTCCATTTGTACTAGACCAAAGATTTCTGTCAAGGCACCATCTGTAGCAATGAAATCCCCATCCAATTCCAGTTCCTGACACAAACCAAACCGAACCAAATGGAAATTAAACCTGCAAAACACCTACATGAAAGCACACCCCCCCAAACTATCAAAGTCCTCACCCATCAGATTGTATTTACACCCCGTGTAAAATCCCTTCTGGGATCATTTGGAACAGCCACTGCCAGGAAAAGCCTCAGTAAAAGCAAAAAGCACAACAATCTGAAAAAGGCTGACAGCCTGCATCCCCAAGGCACTCTCCAAAATGGTTAATTTTACTCCTCTGGGAACAATTGGGGTGTTTGGGGCAGTCCAGCAGCTGCAGGTGCTGGTCCCAGGGTGTGCAGGGACCACGTGCACAGTGCAATCGGCGCTTTGGAGCAGAAAAAGGATATAAAAACCATTTCTGAGATAAAAACCATCTCTGAACTGCTCTGTTTTCTTTCATGATCTGCTGAAGGCAGTAAATGACTGGGGATGGGATGAGATCCAGCACTTTTGCATAGGTTTGGTTTTTTTTGGTTTTTTTTTTTTTTCCCCAGGAGCACTTGGTAGAGCATTGGATTCTCAGCCAGGTAGCAAAAATAGAAATTAGTATCTTACAAGGAGAGAAGAAGGAAGGGTTTTCAACACTTCGCACATTTTAAGCTGGGACAGGGCACACAACCAAGTGTTGTACAAACAGAACCTTTAAGAAGAGAAATTTGTCCATATTCCTGTTTTGCTGAGTTGTGAGAGAGGGTGGGAAGGTCTTGGAACACCACAGGGTGGGACCAGGAGCAGCTCTGTGCAGTAGGGTCATGCTCAGCACCTCCCTCACCTCAGCAAGCATTAATTATCTGGGGCTGGTGAGAATTGTTTGGCATGAGAATTTCTCTGTGTTTTTGACAGGAATTAAAGAAATGGAATGCCTTGGACACCACTGGGGTGGGGATCATCAGCTAATATCCATACTGAGGTTACCCCCAAAGGAAGCTGAGCTTCCAGGCAGCAGGAGAACCAACCTGCTGGGGAACCTCCTGCTCTTGGAGGTGTGAGTTAAAACCTTTCAGGGAGAAGAGACAGCTGTAACATGGGTCACCACAGAATGCCAGAGTGGTTTGGGTTGGAAGGCACCTTAAAGCTCACCCAAGTTCCACCATGGGCAGGAACACCTTCCACTAGACCAGGAAGGTCTAGGCTTTGATGTCCATGAGCCCTGGATGGCTTTCCTAGGAAAGAGATCCCACATTTTAACCCCAGTTCATCATGATCCTGCTGTTCCCTTCTCTGCCAGCCCCAGGAACCTCAGGCAGATCCAGCACAACCTGGGCTGGGGCAGGACAAGCACTCCCAGGCTGCTCCCTTTGCTTGCCCACAGCCAACCATGAATCTGCCAAATGCCACCTGCCTGGGGCTCCCTACAGACATTAAATACTTTCTACAAGAGACACACTTGGCTGGGCCAAGAAAATTTATTGAGCTGTTGCCACAGACAGTTAAAATTTACGAAGGGCTTCATATTAACTAGATTGTATATAAACATTTTAAAATGCTTCATGCAGAAGTAACTGGAAATAACTCAAAGCTGAAGCCACAGGGATTTGCTTTGAAGAAGTTGCATTTTTCCTCTGCAAACATTTACATGTGACCAGAGGTTTTACACCACACCTGTGTAGTTGTGGCTACTGAGGGAGAATTTTGTGGCTTTTATCCAAACAGCATCCCCTCTGGGAGGATGGAGGGTTTGCTGCTCATGTCTTTTCTGACCTTGGGGAAGAACACCCAAAACTGCACACAAGCAGCTCTTCCACAGCATAAGTGGTCTATTATTAATTAGCACTTATGCCCCACTCAACTGAGCCCACGAGCCCTTCTCCCTGGTCACTGCAGACATGGACAGGGAAGGGAGCTCAAAGTCAGTCCAGAGAGGCAAGGAGAGGCTGAGGCCACCCAGCAGAGCCCTGGCACAGGAATGCAACCTGGGATTTAAACACCTGAACCCTGTGAAGGCCAGGATCTCTCTGTAAAATCCCTGTAAAGAAGCTGTTGCTGCTCCCTCATACTTCAGTTCCAGTTTGCCAATGGTTTGTGATTTATGGGTAACCCTTGCAACATCACCTTGCTGAACCTGCAGGCAGCTCGAGGTGATTTTGGTGCCATTCAGCAGGATATATGGATGGTTTTACCTTCCCTAGACCCCTCAGTGTGACAGTGGATTGAAAACCTCCTCCTGACTTTCTGCACTGGGGTGTTCTGCTGAAGTCTCCCAGTGAAGTGGAAGGGAAAAGAGAGAAGCCAAGCCTGTGAGATAAAACTCAGTTTTGCAATTAATCTGAGCATGGGAACGGCTGGAGCTGTGTGAGAGGAGGGTTAGGCTGGATAGCAGAAAAAGGTTCTTCCCCCAGGGAGTGGTCAGGCACAAACACAGCAGAAGACACACAAATTCTGTTTAAAAAGACATTCTCCTTAGTGTTAATGTAACAGAACAACAACAACAGGTGAAAACATGAGAACCCAAAATTAAAATTAATGGCAAACTTCACAACACATTCCTTTAATCCCTGAACTAATAACAGAGAGTGCAAAGCTCATTAGAAATTCCTCACAGGACCGAACTCAGACCCGGGGAAGAGTTAAAATGGGCAGCCTATTTGCTGTTCTGCTCTCCAAAGTGCTGCCTTGCACTGGGTGCATTTAATGTGCTGAGGGAAAAGGGCGAGAGAGGTCCCTGCAACCAGAAGATTTCGAGGGAAATTGTCACTTTCTCCTCTTAAGTGGCAATTTTGTAAATTCTCGATGTGACAGGAACAATCGAGAAGGCGAATTAGGGGAGGGGAGGGAGGTTGCTGGTGATGGGTTTGGCACAGAAGGAGCTCCACACGCCCGGCTCGGGGGTTTGCTCAGGAATTCCAGCTCCTGCAGAGCACGAGTAGCATCTAGAGGACGTGGAGAGAACTTCCAGAGCAGGGAAAGCTCATCCTCGGGAAGGGGAACGGATTAAGGGAGAAAATAAGGGTGTGCCCTTACCCCCTCCCCGTGGTTCTTAGAGCTGCTTAAACAGCCCCAGCCAAATCCCACTTTGCCAGGTTTGAACGGGATATTATGGCATCCCTGCTGGCAAAAGAGGTAAATTAATCACACACACACACAAATACCCCACAAATCCCACAGCAGGTGGGGAAAGCTGTCAAGACTGCAGGAAGGAAGAGACAGTCCAGTGGAAGGTGTCCACACGATGGCAAGGGTGGAACAAGGTGAGTTTTAAGGTCCCTCCCAACCCAAACTAGTCTGGAATTCTGTGGTTAGAGGGTGAATTTTATTTCTCCATGCTGTTGGAACTAACAGCCAGCAGTGGCAGAGGTCACCTGGCTCAGCCACCTGCAGCCTCATCTCTGGTGAGAAGGGATGCAAAAACATCAGATCTTGTAACAAAACACCTGAAAACTACAGTCCAAACCAGGAGACTAAATTCAGAGCTAGATATTAGGGAATCTTTTGGGTAAAAAAAAAAAAAAAAAAAAAAAAAAAAAATCCCCTTCAGAAGTAGCTTTTATAACACAGGCAGTTTTCACTAAAACTCACCAGTGAGCTTGGCTGTATGCTCCAGCCTGTGCTTTTCTGAGCAGGAAGGATAATTTCCTACTGCCTCAAAGCAAACAGCCTTGGCTGGGTTTGCAACCTTGTCTGAACGTCCCTGTGCTAGAAGGCATCCAACACAAGCTTTGGAAGGGCACCATCTCCTCCTTTCCTATTTCATTACACATTTCCTGAAATCAGAGCTGATTTCACACACACACACACACACACACACACACACAGCTGCAAAAAAAAGCAGCAGCAAAAATCCAGGCAGATTTCAACCAATCTCTCTCTCTTCCCTTACTGGAAGTCCACCTAAAGCTGGACTAAAGTTACCACAACTTCTGCCCAAGGAACCACTTCTTCTGTTCATTCTGGAAGGGCACAAAATGCCCTTTAGCCATCCAACATTATTGTTGCACCCAGACTTCAGAGGGCAGATGACCTCATCAGCTCCCTGCCAACCCACCTGAGCCAAAGGAACACGATTTACATGCAGGGCCAAGGATTTATTGACAAGTTAATGAAAGCCTTGACACTCCAATCCAGGAATTATTATTAGTCCAAATGCAAGGAAACAAACACTTGGGGTGCAAAGCATCTGGTTGTCTCAGCCCTTTTGCAGTGATGGGGTGGTTACAGCCTGGACATGCAGAACTTTCTCACATCTCCCCCTTTTTCTGGGAGCACTCCCTTTCTCCTTCTTGTCCCTTCGTTATCCTCAACATCCCACCTTCCTCACCAGGAGGATTCTGACGCTGTTAATGGAATTTCTTCTTCTCCAGGCTGTGCCTTTCTGAACGGTTTGCTTACTTTCCTTTTCCTCATTAGTGCATAAATCACCTGCTGTATCCAGTTTTCATTTTATGGGCAGTCACTGTGTGCTGGATCCTTCTTCTTTGTTCCCTTTGTTATTCCCCAAACCAGCTTCATCAGTGTCCTTGTGCATCCCTGAAGGGCCCTTAGTGCCCACTCCTTGTAGGTGTTCACGAGCCCCACCCCCCTGTAGCTTCCCGTGGTAGCATTTTGGGGGCTCTCTGCTATCTTCTCCTATTTTTGAGAGCCAATAAGCCCTCAGCACAAGTTATTTCCACAAAGATCCCTTCTCCAGGGTGCAGCTGAATGATCCACTCCAGCAGAGCAGAGATCAGGAGGCAGAGTAATTCACATGGATTCATGTGCAAATAAGATAAAAGTACCAGCAGCTCTTGATTTTCCTTCAGTTATTTTTTTTAAGAAATTCTTTCTCCTCACTCCCAGTCACCCTCTGAAACTCCCAACCAACTGGAATTAATAGTTATTTGAAATATTGTTGAAAGAGCTAAAGAACCAAACTCAGCTTACACTCTCTGGGGAAAATTCTGCAGGGCTGTCTGATTTGGGCTCATTTATTCTTCTTCCCAAATGTTTGTTATTGCCCACTTGAGGGTTTGCCCCAGCTCCTTGCTGGGAAGTTTCCAGCTGTGACAAAGGAATATCAAGTCCAGGAGGGCTGGTACCTTCTCCACATGTATTTTTGTAAGATTAACAGCTTCCAGCAGCTTCTCCTGAAAACTGGATCCTACCTGTGCTGTCTTAGCCTAACTCTTAAATTCATCAGGAATTGGGAGCTGATTTTGCCAGGGGTCAGACTGATGGTGGGATTTGTTGCTTCTTTATAGTTTCTTATTTTTAGAGAGGTCAGACCACGGTGGTTTGGATTTCCCACCAGCTCAAAACACATTGGATGCTTTTCTCTTGCCCCTACTCTCCTCTTGCCATCCCTGAAAACACATTGGAGTCGCTGTGAATAAGTGATTGCTTCTCAAAAGAAAAATTCCCAGAGGTAAAAAAAAATAAAAATAAAAATAAAAATTTTTTTAAAAAAAGGCTTCATTAAGTTTCCCACTAAAATTTTACTGCAGGGGATGAGCTTGAAGTGGCATTCAGAAATAGCAATCAGCAGGGCCAGGGACACTGTGGGACAGGCAGCTGTCACCTGGGTGTGATGCACAAACGTGGTGGGCCTGGGGAACTCCTGAGGAGCCCCAAAAGAGGGGTCAGTAACAGCACAGAGGCCAAAGACTACCTGGAGAGAAAAGGGCCCTGGGAAGAGGCTGCACATGCTCCTGGCTCCCTGGAAAAATTTAAATTGTGTGCTGCAGAGTGCCAAGCAAGCAAATTGCGAGTAAACCTGTTCCTGCAGAGCTCCTCCAGCACCCCAGCCACCCCCTGGGCCAGCAGGAAACCTTTACATCATCCCCTCGGGTAGCTCCTGCAGACCTCGAAGGTAAAACCCCCCAGCCCTTCATTTCAGGGCCCCCTGACTTCATTCCCAGGGCTCTCCCGGTGGGATGCTTCAGCCCCGAGGGGCAGCAGAGTCGAGTTTCACTCCTCTGCCTTTAGGGACCATCTCCTCCAGAAGAGGCTCAATTCTCTGCAGCTGCAAGACCAACTGAGCACCATAGATGTGCAATGGGAATTGATCCCACAGCCTCCCTGGCCCAGCATTCGGGGAAGGCCTGCTGGACCCGAAGGGACACTCAGCATGGTTCCCACCTCCCTGACTCCCTCCCCTCAAAGAAACAAACACTTGAACGAGGTGTTAAGAGCCAACGCTGCGCAGGAAAGACAGATTTAAGACTAATTCTTAAATTGGTTTGTAAGGTTTACTGCTCCCTTGGACTACCTAGTCTCTTTCAATGCTAATCCATCTTCTCTCATTTACTGCTTGCATTAAACAATAACCCGAGGTCAAAGCTGAGGGTGAGATTACAAAGGGGAATTCCTTGCATTTTCAGAGCGTTTTGGAGGTACAAACACACACTGAGCTCCTGGGGTGCTCCCTTCAAAACCCAGCTTTGCAAGGTCCCATGAAAGCACCAATGCTCCAATTGCCCTTTGAGCCATTTGCAGATTTCCTGACCCCTGTAAGAATAAAAGAGCAGAAGATTTCAGTTTCTTTCCAGCCCCAAACATGCGCCCACACTTCCCGAAATCCCATTTACCAAAATTATTTCCTCAGTCCGTGTCTTAACTCCCATTTGCTCAACAGATCTCACACAGAATCCCAAAACATTTTGGTTTGGAAGGGACCTCAGAGTTCATCCAGTCCCACCCCTGCCATGGGCAGGGACACCTCCCACTACCCCAGATTGCTCTAAGACCCATCCAACCTGGCCTTGGACACCTCCATATCCCATATTTGTCAAATTGACCTGAAATTTCTATTTCAAATGAAATATTTTTCGTTCATTCATCTCCAGATAAAACTGTTTAATAATTAGAGATTTTACTCCAGCTTGTTTCCAGGGTCCTACCAAACAGGAGAGAAAACAGGAGCCACTTCTTTTATTTTTAGCAACCTCAGTTTCTGCACGTTTTCCTTTTCTTTACCTTGTCTTTTGCTCCAGACACAGGAAAACCTGGGCCATATTCTAAGCAAAGAAAAAGCCAAGGAGATTTGATGGAATAATTCCAGTTTTACTGCTTAGCACACAGCAGCCAGAGGAGGATAAACTCAAATACTCAGAAATATAGTGCAGTGTTAGGAGCCTTACGAGTGTCTGGGTGGCCTGATCGATGTCCCTGAGCCTCCCAGCTTTGCCTGGAGCAGCCAGCCAAGGAGAGCACCAGTCCCTGGGATGCCATATGGAAAATGGGCAATGACACACATCCTAAGGGTGGCCTGTAGGGTAAACAAGGTGAGTAACGATCCCTGTGAGCTCCTTTCTGGTGCTGGAAATGAGCCTGTAATTCCCACCTCGGTGTTCAACTCCAAGCAAGCCCATTCACACCAATTTCAGATCCGTGGAACGAAGCTCGGCCCTTAAATTATGGCCGGGACCAGAGCAGAAAGTAATAAAAAAAAAAAAATTATAGAGCTGAGAGTGACCATTATGCACTTACAATCATAGAGTCATTAAGGTTGGAAAGGACCTGTGACAGCATTGAGTCAAAATCCTGTGTTTGGCTGGGAAGGAAATGGGGTGGAGTGGGGGGCGGGGTGGGGTAAGGGACACAGATCACCACATTTTTATTTAAGAAAAAGAAAATTTAAAAAAAAAATTAAAATAAACCCTGGCACTTTGATCCCCAGTGTTTTGCTCCTAGCCTGTGGACCCCCTCCCTCCATTCCTTTAAAAATTTTTATTGCTTCTTGTTAATAATTCCTTAATACCTGTTTGAGATGGGCTAAAATGAAGGAATACCCTTGTGCTTTCCCAAGCCATCCCACAGACCCAGGCTGTAGCACTGTTCTCTCTCCACCTCCTGGCAATTAAGGTTGGCTCCCCCAGGTGGGGCCAAACTGTAAATAAAGAGGAAACATAAAAATGTCCAGGCCCCATCTATTGCAAAAGGCAGAGCTTGGCACCCCTTGTTGCTGGAATTTATGGACTGCTGCTTTGTTTTATCATTTCATCCCCCTTGATCAGTAAAATCAGTTAATCCTGGGTGGCAGCACAAAACTTGTGACCAGAGACAGACTGTAAGTCACCCGAGGGTGTTGTGGCACAAACCCCTGTTGGGAGAAAGCAGCAGCACTTAACTCCTTCCCCTCCTGTTCCTCTTCAGGGCCCCAGGCAGGCTGAGAGGTGAATATTTATTCACTCTCACCTCTAAGGGTGCTGCAATGCCCGCCCTCCAAAGGTGCAAAGAGTGAATTAGTCAATGAAGTCCATCGGGGCTGAGGAATCATCAGGGTGTGAAAAACGGAATAAAGCTTCAATTTCTTAAAAAAAAAAAAAAAAAGTTGAATAGGGAATAAAATAAGAGACAAAACTCCAGTGCTGGGGTGCTCCTGGCTAACAGCCAAAGAACAGGACAATAGCCCATGAAAGTGTTATTTTTATACTGTTACATTGCTGAGGTGCATCCATATTCACGGCATCCGTGCAATATTCAAACATTCTTGTGAACTGCTCCATCTTACAGGCATTCCTTTGTTTGGTTTCTTCATACTCTGGCTTATCTGCATGACATCCTGCATGTCAAGTTGATACATTTTATTCCTCCTTGTGTCTCCATCCTGCTGTTTTACGTCCTCTGATAAGGATTTGGTGCATCCTCTTTAAATTTAACGTGGTATTTTCTAATTGTCTCTGGTTTGTGTCGTGGTTATCTCATCACTTGGAGAATCCAGTCAGTGGAGAAGGGGGGGTATCATGATTGCCTTGCACCACTTGTTTTGCTTACACAGAGGTGTTTTAACACCCAGTGTTTAGTTAAGGCCTGTAATATCCTATATTCACCACAACACTATTTCTACAAGCTGTGCAGTACGTACTGAACTGGTAGATTACGTTATACTAACCAACAGCTAAATAAAGGTGTATATATATGGTACTATAGCTAAATACTTATGATCAATGCAGAAACGATTGTATATGTGTATATATAATGTATAAATGTGAAAGCCAATATCACATTGCAGCCCTTTTCTAACAAGGGGAATGTTATAAATGGGCCAGGAGACCGGGTCCTTTGAAAAAGCCTTTTTTAGAAATCAGCTCTGGGTAGGGGGCTCGAGGGGCTGCGCACGCCGCCGCTGCTCCCAGTAGACACCACGGAGGAGGAGGTGCAGTCAAATCTGCTGCTGCTGCTGCTGCTGCAGAGTCGGGATTCCTTCCTCACGGGGGTTCCAATAGAATCACTTTGGCTCGTGTGGTCCAGGGGGGTGACCTCTCTCCAGTTCCTTTCAGGTCATGGTGAGAAAGTAACAAAAAATACCTGCTACCTGCAGGTAGCTGGACGTGTGCCTCGCACAGTTTTGTCCTTCTTAGGTCCATTTTCTGTGTCGGCTCGCTGTCCCAGGGGCTTTTCTAGCTCCAACTGGACCTCTGGCTGCAGCCAGGCACCATGGGAGTTCCCTTATCTCCATACTGGGCGGTGTCCACAGCTCCATGGCAGGCAGGAAGTGGCAACAGGGAGGCAGCAGGAAGTGGTGGCGGGCTTTACTCCATGGAGAGGGGAAAACCCCGAATTCAGGGAGAAAGGGTACAGAACTTGGACAACGAGCAGAAATTCAGGGGTACAGATTCAACATGAACAGTTTAAAACACGTAAGTAACAGTGCAACTTTAATTTTACAGCAAAACAGTGTAACAATACAACTTAGGAGTGCATAACCTGGGGCTTTCTATTTCTTTCAGGGAAGGCTCTGAGGGGAAGGCTCCCAGGCAGAGGAGGTGCCAGCACCGGGACACGGCGATGCTCAGGTGCTGCAGGCACAGGGCTCCATTTTAGGCTCAAACCCTCACCTTCCATCCCAGTTCTTCGGCTCGTGCTCCCACTGGAGCACTCAAAGGAGCTCAGGAATGAGCTCTCATCCAAGCCTTCAGGAGGGATCCCGAGGAAAGCCACCCCCATCTGCTCGGGCTGCTCCCTGCATGCCCCCAGGAGCTGGCAGACCAGCCCCCAAGCCCCTCCAGCAGGCACCATCCCGGGAAATCTGCCTTTCCCCGAACACCAAAGGGTCCGAAATGCATTTTCCTAATCAGTTGTTGAAACTTTAATCAGCTGTGGATGAGTGAAGAGGCCGTGGAGAAATGCAGCTGTGCCTGTGTGAGTTCCTGAAGAGGATGCTGAACCCCATCCTGGGGTGTTCCCACTGCCTCCCCATGGGACACGCTGGGTTTGTCTGGAAGATCTGGCACGGGCTCCTCACGGGGACTAAAAACCCTCACAAAAACCATCATTAGGAGTAAAACAGCAACAAAACCCAACCGGACAGCCCTGATCTGACCCCAAACGTTAAAAATCCCTTTCAGTTCACGAGGGCAGGTTTGGGATCGGTGTCAGGGATGCGGGTACTGCTCATTCCCTTCCATGGTGGTACTGAACTGCAGCTGCTGCTCGAGGTGATGTTCGAGGTGAGCTCCATGGCTCTCCGGGCTGAGGAGCAGCGATCCCATCCCCGGGAGGAGCAGTGATCCCATCCCTGGGAGGAGCAGCGATCCCATCCCCGGGAGGAGCCGTGATCCCAGCCCCGGGAGGAGCAGCGATCCCATCCCCGGGAGGAGCAGCGATCCCAGCCCCGGGAGGAGCAGCGATCCCATCCCCGGGAGGAGCAGCGATCCCATCCCCGGGAGGAGCAGTGATCCCATCCCCGGGAGGAGCAGCGATCCCATCCCCGGGAGGAGCAGTGATCCCATCCCCGGGAGGAGCAGCGATCCCATCCCCGGGAGGAGCAGCGATCCCATCCCCGGGAGGAGCGGTCCCAGCACCAAGAGGTGGCGCCCAGAAACCAGGAGATGCTGCTGGTGTGTGCTGGGGCAGCTCCAGCGCCGTGCTGGGCACCGGGGGCAGGAGGGCGGCTGGAAAACCCACCCCAGGACACGGATGGAAAAGGAGCACAAGGAGGATCGGCCCTTCCCGGCCTCCCTTCCCAGCGCTCAGGGCTCCTCCTGCTCCCAGCACCGCGCTGGGGTTGCTGCAGCTGGGCACACACACATCACAGCAGAAACTGGCTCTTTCTCCACATCTCTGCTGTCAGTTTGTTCCAGGCAGACCCTTGGCTCCTTCTCCTGGCCTCAGCTTCAGTTTTAGACAGGCTTTACAGGAACACTGTAACACAGAGTAAAATTCCGTAGTAAAATTCCCTATTGTGTTCTCCAGTTTCCTTCAGCTAAAATGTCTTGGGTTTAAAGTGAGAAGTGAATATTCAATATCCACCTTTTGAACTGAATGAAGACAACCAAACCTTTTACTGTAGAAATTAATCGAATTAGGAGAAAAACCCCTCAAAGTACAAGTCTATCACATCTTGATCTTTCATGGCACAAACACAAGTTGATGATCAGCAACACGTTGAAAGAGAAAAAAAATAGAATGGGGGGGGGATCTGGTTACAGTTTGTCACTTAAATTCACTGCAAAGAGGTTTCAGTGAGGAAAGACATGGTAAGTGTTTAAAAAATAGATTTTTTTTTTTTTACCAAAAAAAGAAGGAAAATATTTACACTTTGAGAAGCTGATAAGCCAGTACTTCAGAGTGTCCAGTCACTGAGTGAGTGCTATAACTTATGGGCTGAGTTTTCCATGGCTGATGTATTCAAGCCTTTCTGAACACTGATGAAGGACTTAACAATTAGCAGCAAGGAAAACAATCCTCTAAACCCACCCCATGTTTTTATCAAGGGAGAAAGAAGCCAAAGTTAAGCAACCTTCTAACCACCTTAGTAAAATGTATTTGTCTGGATCCGAGCAACCTGGTCCAGTGGAAGGTTTGGGGGGATGGAATGGGAGAAGCTTTGAGGTCCCTTCTGATCAAAAGCAGTCTGGGATTCCAGGATTCCTCACAGCTCTCTCCCCCCCAAAAAAAAAAAAAAAAAAAAAAAAAAAAAAAAAAAAAAAAAAAAAAAAAAGTTTAAAAATCGTGGAGGGCACTACCAACATTTACATTTTTAGGTACTTTTGAGAAAACCCCATGGTTCTGTTCTGCACTGAGCCTAGTGGAGCCTTTTGTGCCTCTGCAAACCAGAGAATGGCTTTATCCTCCCTGTGAAGCCTCACAGTGTGGCTGAACGATTTCACTGAGCGGGGGAGCCTTTCATGCAGGTCCTCATAC
This sequence comes from Phylloscopus collybita, assembly GCA_027886175.1. Lineage (NCBI taxonomy): Eukaryota > Metazoa > Chordata > Aves > Passeriformes > Phylloscopidae > Phylloscopus > Phylloscopus collybita. The sequence goes on along the minus strand of JAJNNQ010000065.1, from coordinate 3,871,733 downwards.
ACCAAGAGCCCGTTACCTTCCCTGTTCCTTCCAGAACACTTTTATTTGACTGATGTCTGAAGTCACCTCCAGCTGCCTTTGCAGCTGGCTGGATCTGCAGGCAGTCAGTGGGAAGTGATTGCAGCTGTTTGTGTCTTCCCACTCGGGGCTGAGGATGAGCATTAGGGTCAGGGTTAGGGTCAGGGGTTTGGGTTGTGGTTAGGATCTGGGTTTCTGTCATTAGGGTTAGGGTTTCCTAGTAGGAAATGCTACTTTTTGTGTCTTCCACTTTTCAATCCCTATCAAAATTTCCTACCTGAGACCACTCCCTGTCTGCTCCATCAGATTTTTAAGGAAGATGATCCTCTTACCCGGCCCACTGCCTGCTCTCTGTTTATTTACACAATTTCCTGTTAGTGCCAAGCAGTGCAATAACAAATTTCTTCAAATTACTCTCCTGAAAATGACATTTGAATTTAACACTTCACTTGCTTGAACAAGAAGTCTGTATGGTGCCTGGAATGACACATTCCACCCACGGTGCTGCTGGATTTGCCTAATTAATATTGTCACTCTGATTTAGAGACAACATACACAGGACAGCTGAACACTTTTGGGAGGGTGACCAGGACAGATCTTCAAGTAAACATTTTGTTTATGACACAAGGAACAAAATAGGAACATTGCTGCAAACACAGGCTCTAACTGAACTTTTAAGGGGGAAACAGGGAAAAAATGTTGGACTTCTGGGCCACCCCATTGATTTTGTGTCCAGTAAAACCACCCCATTTCCACAGTGCCACAGTGCCACTAACAAGGGTTGGCTTAGTGCTGGAGTGAACTCTCATTGAAAAATTTACATTCATTTCCATTTCAGAGTAGCAGGAAAATGTTCTCCAGGATCTTTTTTTTTTTCTTTTCACATCAAATAAACATACCCTGTACTAATTCTAAATCAAGGGAGGGTTAAATTAATGGTTAACATTTCTCACTGTTACAAATTCATGACTTCTGGAGATATTTCTTGTCGTTTTTACAAAATCCTGAAAGCTTCCTTGATTGCCAAAGAGGTATTCCTAGCAGTTTTTCCACAATTCTGAAAAATTCCTTGAGTTCCTAAAAGCAATTCTCATTGTGGAGTTATTTGCTGAATTCCAAAACAAATGTAGTCACTAATTGGAGAGAGGTTGCTCTGGATTGAAAAAAAAAAAAAAAGAAAAAGAAAAAAGAAAAAAGAAAAAGCCAGATCCTGCACAACTGTCCCTAATCAGAATCCCAATGGATCTGAGCCACAGTTTGATCCAATATTTGAGTGTCTTCCAGCCTCAGGATTCTGTGGTTCGTTGTCAGGAAGACAAAATAAAGCAGGTAACGATTACAAACTAACCTGTGAAATAATCCAGCCTCATTTGTGCAGGTAAATATTAACTGAGAAGGAATGAGAAGTTTGTTTAGTTCAGGGCTGGAGACTTCAAACAATGCTGTGCACGCCTGGGAAAAACCTGCTGGCTCATTGGTGCTCCTGCTTGGCTGAAGGGAGCTTGGAAGGGCTGGATGGCTTCCACTGGTGCTTTGATGGATGTCAGCCTGTTAGGGATGTCCATGGCAATGTGGGGCAGACACACTGAGATCTCTTCTCTTTCCTTGGTGCCTCCATTCCTCCTGTTCTTCATGGAATCCCAGACTGGTTCTGATTGGAAGGGATCCTGGAACTCATCCCACTCCAGCCTCACCATGGGCAGGGACAGCTTCCACTAGCCCAGGGTGCTCCAAGCCCTGTCCAGCTTGGCCTGGGACACTTCCAGGGATCCAGGGGCAGCCACAGCTTCCCTGGGCACCCTCTGCTGTGTTCTTCCCCCAGCCCTGCCTCTGCATGGGTCCCCTCACTATGGAATTCTGAGAGGAAATGTTTAATCTGAGATTTCCCCTTGCTGCTTACAAAATGTAAAAAGTGCCAGAGGCCACTCTGTGGTTGGATGTGTGACCCTCAGGATCTTCACAGGACTCAAAGCAGGGGAAATAAAGATGGGAGAGAAGAGTAAACAAGTTTAGGAAATAGTGGCAGGAATTTTTGCTCCTGGTTTAAAAAGAAAAAAAAAAGGGGGGGGGGATTGAGATCAAACCTCCCATCATACTGTCAGCACAGGTAAATGATCTACACCACATCTGAGTCCTCCTCTTAAAACAGCAAACCAACAGATCTTATCCACTGGAAGGTGTCCCTGCCCATGGCAGAGGGTTGGAACAAGATGAGCCTAAATGTCCCTCCCACCCAAACCATTCTGGGATTTTTATGGATGAATGTATGGAACGTCAACCACAGCAGCTGAAGTACTGCAGTGGAGCATACCCAGAAAACATTACCCAAGACACAAACCAAAGCTCACAAAAAGCCTGGAATTCTTCCAAATTTTGCTGTTAAATCTGACATATCTTGAATGTTATGTTGGCTCTGTAATTTCTAAAGAACAACTGCTATAAATAAATGTGTTTATCTGCATCCAAAAGTCTTAGTATTTAGTCTAAAATTTTAAAATTGAGCCCAAGTAAAGAGTCTCATTTTTTTTCTTACCTTCTCAGAGCGATGCATAATAGTTTATGAGCTACTTGTCTGTTAGGTCTTCACAGCTGAAAATACCTAAAGGCAAGGAAACCAGCAAGGCACAGAGCAAAATATGAGAGACACGTGAGGATCCCACGCTGCAATTCCCAGCCACAGTGCCAAGGTCTGTCCAGGGCACCCCCTGACTCCTGCAATTCCTGCTGGATGAGAGAAAGGGCCAGCAGCTCTCCCTTGGTTTGTCAGCACCTCAAAATCATCGGAGATCTCGATTTTCCTACTTTTAGATGCAGAGGTTTGTTTTCTTTTTATTTTTACACACAGTTGTCCTTGTTCATAAAACGTGAGCTTATGGGCTGGCAAAGGTTTTGATAGCCAGAGCCCCTAGGAAGCGGATGGATTGATATGTAAATCACTTGGCAATTAACCGTGCATTAATAACTAAACTAAGAGCCTTGAGCAGCACTCACAGGTGGAGGGGGCTGGGTTAAACTCGAGGGCTCAGTGCACAGAGGCACTGAGAGTGCCTTCTCCATGTTTTCCTTACACTTACCTAGAGAATCCCAAAAACATAGAGCTGCTCAGCTATTTGGTCATGAATGTCTTGTATCCATACACAGAATTCTGAGGCAAAAGGAAAAGACTTCCAATTCTTTTTCCTGCGTTGCCACTGAGAAGCAGAGAAGGAGAAAATCAAGCTGAGGGATAAGATTGCTGAGGAAAATCCGGTGACAGAAAGGCAGCCAAGCCTTCCTGTAAGGAACGACTGAAACCTGTCCAGTTTTCCACTGAAATGGTTTCTGTTCCAAGGTTAATCACCTTTTTTGCAGCTTGAAGGACTGACTGTGATGTCCCTGAGCCACTCACTGCTTACAGAGGTTCCCTGAGGGACAGCCAGCTTGCTCAGAGGCACCTGGTGTTAATGTCCTGCAAAAAGCTGTTCGTGCATCCAGCAGCAATGTCAAGAATCATTAAATCCCCATTTGCTGGCCTCGTGCATCACAGCATTTAGCAGCTGATGCTGGCCTGGCAAAGGGCTTCCTCACCTCTGGGGGCTGGAAGTGCCCAGGGTTTTCAGGGAGCAGCCCCAGCCTGCCCTTCCCTTCAGCCCACAGCAGCCAGGGGGGCTGGGGACATGGGGACACCCAGGAACCAAACCATCTGGGAGCCACTCCAGCACTGTGCCCTCCTCCTGCTGGGAAGCAAAGGCTGGATGTTCCCGTGGGTTTTGTTTTCCCTAAGCTGCCTGTGTTTATTTCACGGCAGAGCACCGTTGCTTGGCTGTTACCTGGGGATCCATAGCACCGAGTTCTCTGTTTTGTAAGAACTTTCCTCACCACACTGGCAACGGGGAAAAGATGAGCAAGATTGCAAAATAACTGCAATATTGCAGTTTTCCACTGCAAGGATTTGCCATCAGAGAGCAGTGATTCAGTGGCATCCTTTAAGCTAACAAATATTTGTTAAGTGCATCTTACAACACCACGGGCAATTATAAAAAAAAAAAAAAATAAATTTCAATGGAGTTGAATTTGTCAACCTGACATTTATTACATTACACAACAGAGCAGAAGAATTGGCTTTGGTCACACTGCAGAACACAAATGTTGGGATTTTACACTGGAGTGAAGAGTTCAAACTTCACCAAACTGAGCTGTCCAGAGGTGGTGCAGCTGCAGGGCTCCAGCTCCTCATCCTGCTTTGAAAGGAAGCCAAAATTCAAACAGCAAATTCCCTTCAGATCCATATAGCAGGCTCAAGGGAGCAACTTTCCTGTGCACAGCTCCCAGGGCAGCTTTGTCCAGCTTGGCCCCTGCTGTATTTTTACAGGAGGAGCTCTGGCCTCACCCTTCCAGCCACACATACAAAAGGGGCTGCTGGGTTTGGACCTTGTCCTTTTGGGCATCCCCTCCTTCCTGTTAACATCTGTTTAAGGAATCAAACAGAGTCTGATGGGTTTATTTCATCTCAATCAACTCCACCAACACTAGATTAGATATTGGGAAGGAATTGTTCCCTGTGAGGGTGAGGAGGCCCTGGCACAGGGTGCCCAGGGAATCTGTGGCTGTCCCTGGATCCCTGGAAGTGTCCAGGGCCAGGCTGGATGGGTTTGGAGCAGCCTGGGATAGTGGAAGGTGTCCCTGCATATAGAACTGGATGAAACTGAAGGTCCCTTTCAGCCCAAATCCATCTGTGATTCTGTAACATTTGCTGATCTGTTTTCTGTTCTGTGTATCAGCCATGCCATTGGTCCAGTCCAGATCTCTCCTGATAAATCCTTTTGAATCAGTGCACCAAAGGCAAGTTCTAAAACAAAACATTAAATAGAAAGGGGAAATGATAAGGCACCAATTAAAGACCACTCGTGACCCAGGTTACAAGAGGTCAGAACTGCCTTGGCTGGGCAGAGGGAGAACTCACAGCAGAAGGAGGGTTGGGTTTACTGCCAAACTCAGTGTTAGACTGAACTCTGTGCCTTCAGATTTTCACTCAGATTAATTGGAATTTGGCTGATATTGTGGGCAGTTATCACTGCCTGGAAGAAAAAAAATCAACATTTAAGTGTATGCTGTACAAAACCCCTGAGGCTGCAGCCTCCAAGACAGACAGAGGCTTTCTGACTCTGGGAGTGAGTAAAGCCCACAGCAGGTAACTCAGCAGCGTCCCTCAGTGTTCAGCTGCTTTTCACATCCTCACTGTTTTTAGCCATTTCATTAAATTTAGGTCACTCTCATCCCATTTTGCTGTTTGCACAACTCACCCTCCTTGCTACTGATACAAAATCATTTTACAAGCAGAAAGACCAAACCCCAACACTGATGCCCTTTCCTGGCACAGAGACCAAACAGCAGGACAATGATCTTTGGGACTTCAAATACTCCCTTTAGCTGGAAACATGCACTGGCCACTAGGGGTGAGAAGAAAAGTGTGATGGGTTTGGTCTTGAGCAATGACAGTTCATAGGTTGAACATACATTTTAAATACATATATTTAACTGTATAAACGCCTGTGTTCTTCATTTAGAAGACTGTATTTCCTGTATTTCAAACAATTTACACTGCAACACTGCTCCCTCACACCACCCCCCACCTGCTGCTGGATCTCCCAGCTATCCCAGCTCACAGCCATGTCCTGGAACACGGTGGGGTCCCCATCCCTGGAGGTGTTCAAAAACCACGTGGATGTGGCACCTGGGGACAAGGTTTAGTGCTGAAGCTGACAGTGGTGCTGGAGTGATGGTTGGACTTGATGATCTGTTAGGGCTTTCCCAGCCTTAATAATTCCATGATCCCAAGGTCCCAAATTAAAGAAAAGAAAGTGAGCAATAAAGACAGTGGATTTCAGATGTCTAATTAACCTCTCATTTATTTTGTGGCAGCCCCTGAAAAAAGAGACAGAAAAGACACAGAGGTAACACCAGAAAAAGGCCTGTGGTCTGGTGGGGTACTGAAATCTGCTCTGTATCACCTTAGTATGAATTTCTTTACCTAAAAATGGGTTTAAAACATTGTTTCAAACAACGTGTTAAAAGAGGCTTGAAGTTGAGCGAGGAACAGCAAATGAGAAACAGCATTACAACTTCTGTACTTCTGCAAGGTCAAAAAAGCTTCAGTTCCAACCAGCTTCCTCCCAGCGTTATAAAGGGACATCCTAAACAAACTCCGGGACGTTTGGATGCAAACCTCGCTCCTTTCAGCCTCTGCTCCCATCCCTCATCCCAGCCCACAATCCTCGGCCAACAGCGGGAGCCCCACGGAGGAGCAGAGGGACCTTCCCATCACAGACCCACCCCAGCCCTCCAGGCTGGCTCCCTCAGTGCTGCCAGCATCCAGGGATTGATTACTGCCAGAGGCAGGGGCTGACCAGCAGACAAAAATGCCCTCAGGCAAATCCCTGGGCTCTGGTAAAAGCGGAGCAGAAGGATCTGCAGTGAATCCACAGCTGCGCGGCATCAGTGTCTCTGCTTCCCAAACACGCCGAGCGAAACTCTGCCCTCAGTCTCTTTCAAAGCCCCGGCGTTAATTCTGCTTTGTGTGTTCCAGCACACGCCCTGAACGAGCTGTGGGAAAACGTCTGGAAGGAGTTAAGCACCCGCGGGATGTGCAGGGTGTTCTCCTGCTCATCCCAGAGCTTTACAGACTGCCTGGCACAAGTCCCGTGTCCCCTGCTGGCAGTGCTGGCCCGGCCACCCATCCCCCCGGGCCATCCAAAAAGCTGGGTGAGGGGCAGAAATGCAGCTAAATTACAAAATGGTTCCAAACAAGTGGTATAACTTTAGAATCATAAAATCTTGGAAGGGTTTGGGTTGGGAGCACCCCTTAAAGCCCATCCGGTTTCACCCCTGCCATGGGCAGGGACACTTCCCACTGTCCCAGGTTGCTCCAAGCCCCATCCAACCTGACCCGGGGCACTTCCAGGGATGGGAGGTATAGCTTTACCAGTGTAGTTTATTCTTCAATGGCAGAAGTTACACTTTCACACTCAAATAAGCCCAGATCTGCCTATTTTTCCCTACTCAGCTTTGACTTGCCTAAAACAATGTACCTGGGTGAGAATTTGAGAGAGACACAAAGGCCAAAACCACCTCAAGGTTCCCAGGTTTCTGTGGCCAGTTTGGTCACAGCCTTTGAGGGGGACACACTGGAAGAGCATTGTACTGATTAAAGACAAAATATTTGAGCAGAAAGTTGGTTTGATGTTCAGTTCCCTGAGGTTTTTCTGACAGGTCTCAGGACAGCCTCACAGATGGGCTGCTGGCTGCAGGTGGAGTGGCAGGGAAGCCCCAGGTGCTGCAGGACAATTCCCTCTGCAGAGACCCAGCTCCCAGCCCAGCACCAGGGGCCCCATCACAGCTGGGGCTCCCCTTTCAGTGCCCCATTTGCCCCCACATCTTTCTCAGGCCTGGCTGTGTTTCTGGATCCAGGTCCATCCTACCACAGGGGTCTCTCCAAGCTCACAGCTGCCTGCTTTTTGGGAGTTCTGTTCCCAAACATCTCCTGACAAAACCTAACAAAAGCAGGAGTCTTTTGGCTTGGCCTTTGTTCTCTGATTTCAGGTTAGTGGGGCTTGGCACTCAGGGGTTACACAGCCAGATGAGAATTCCTTTTTCCTGTTGGACCCAGCCCAGTGGGGTTTGGTTTGTCTAAAGGTTAAGGAGTTGTGGTGTCCTTGCTTTGCCCCAGTGCCTGCTCCTCGCGTGCACAGCAGGGCTGTGTTTGTGTTGCCATGGGGAATTCCTGGGAACCCTCACAGCCCCTGCCTTCCACCCCTCCTGAGAAGGGCCCTGTGTAACCTCCTGGGTGAGTCATCCCCACTCAAACCTGTCCATCCCAGGTGCCAGCAGCCAGTGAGGGGTGAATTTACAGCTCCAGGAAACGTCTGCTCGGCTTTGCTTCCAGCGAGCACCAGAGCAAAACCTGTTATGTCAACACAAGGAGTTGCACAACTGGCTCCTGGCATTTGATCCCACATCCACTCCTGTGCACAAGCAGCTCTCCTGGAAAACCAGCTGTGTAGAAACAGCTCTGCAGGTGATCACTCAGTGCTCAGGTCTCATGCCACAGACAACACATGCCCAGGGGAATGGGAAAAGGGCATTGGCTGCAGCCCCATTCCCTGCCAAAATGGATTTTCTTCTCACCAACACAAACATGCCGAGGAGCTCCAATGCTCCCCAGGTCTGTGGGATTTACTCTGAACATTCCCTCCTGCTGGTAAAGGAAAAGGCAGGCAGAGTTTTCCAATGCCCATCCCAGCACTGCAGCCTGCCCAAGGTCCCAAGGAAGAGAAGCTCAAGGCCACGCTCAGTGCTGGGTGTCCCAGAGCCCACCAGAGCTGCTCTCCAGAGTCCACCAGAGCTGCTCTCCAGAACCCTCCAGAGCTGCTCTCCAGAGCCCTCCAGAGCTGCTCTCCAGGGCACACCAGAGCTGCTCTCCAGAGCCCACCAGAGCTGCTGTCCCAAGTCCACCAGAGCTGATTTCCAGAGCCCACCAGAGCTGCTCTCCAGAGTCCACCAGAGCTGCTCTCCAGAGCCCTCCAGAGCTGCTCTCCAGGGCACACCAGAGCTGCTCTCCAGAGCTGCTCTCCAGGGCACACCAGAGCTGCTCTCCAGAGTCCACCAGAGCTGCTCTCCAGAGTCCACCAGAGCTGCTCTCCAGGGCCACCAGAGCTGCTCTCCAGAGCTGCTCTCCAGGACCCACAACAGCCATTTTCCAGGGCCCACCAAAGCTGGTTTCCAGACCATACCAAAGCTGTTTTCCAGGAATTGCCAGGAATCCTCACCCCTAAGGCTTCACCACCTTCACCTGTGCAGAGTGGCACTGCCATGTCCTTCAGGCATGAAGGATCTTCCATGTGCTGCCCCTACAGTAATGTTTGGAGCACAAAATTATTCATTCTGTAAATCCACCTTTTTCTGCCTCCTAGGGATTACCTGCTGGGCTGGAAAAAACAAACAAACAAAACTGTACACACAAAACAGAACCACCTGGATTAAAGGGAGGGAAAATGAGAAACAAAGGATCACATTTCTAGGTATGGGAAAACTCTCTGTGGTTGGTGTCACACTCTGTGTCAGACGAGGGTTTTTCCTGCATTATTATTCTCCTTCCACATTATTTTTAATAATGTCTAAAGAACTTCCCTGCTTTACAAGGAATCCAAGATTAAAGGCAGCAGACTCATCCTGTGCACAGTAAGCCTTGTGAGCTTCCCCACACCATCGAGCTGCTCCACATCTCTTCACAAAAAAACTGAAAATAGCCCACTAATTATCAAAATAAAACTGTCTGAAAACACCAGGTGACAAATATAGTTTTATTTTTTATCATCTGGTAACACTGTGATAATATAAACTGTATAAAGCATGATAAAACTCTTCCATGACACAGAGTAGGTACATACTATAAAATAAAAAATAAAAATATTACATTACCAAAAGGAAAGATGACATTTAAAAGAAAGTATTACAATAATATAATGGTACCAGTTCCTTTCTGCATTCCAGAATGTATGGAAAATGTTTAAATTATGCAGCACTAAGATAAGTTACTTTTCTCTCTTGATTTTAAACATGCACTAACTCAAACAGAAATAAAACTTATTGATCAATACAGGAAATGTTATTTAACCACAGAACTTTGCATGTAGACTTGGACCAACATAGGCTAGTGGGAGGCAACCCTGCCCATGGCGGGGAGTGGAATGAAATTAACTTTAAGGTCCCTTCCACCTCCAACCACTCCATGGTTCTTTGGTGCAGTGGCTGTTAAAAGAAATGCATTGTAATTATTTCCCTTCCCAGGGATTTACTGATTTTAGCAATGAAAGTTTTCAGAGGTGCAGCTGCATTTTCTGTGCATTTGCAGAGTTACAACAATACTGTTTGAGATGGTACTAAAATAATCTCTGTCTATGCACAGTCTTTCATTATTCTAAGCACTAAGAATTTATTTTTAAAATAGCCAGTAAGGCTTCACATTCTTACCTGGGCACATTTTACCAATCCCCAGTAAACATTGCCACTGTCCCTTTGCAGAAATGTGTTGTTTTAATCAAATGCAAAATTACTGTCAATTTATGAAGAAACATTCAGGTCAGAAATACACAAACTGACAATAATTTAACACATGGTTGCCAGTAGCTCAAGAGTTCAAGCAATGTAATTTTGAGGATTAAATAAGAAAAAGAAAAAATAAGAGAGGTTTAGTTTTTTGCTGAGTGGTACAGGCATTCTCATATAGCAGTAAAGTGGATTTCAGTTTGGTTTGTTTTTTTTTTCTAATTCCATCTTACCTGTCAAGCTATGCCCAGTTTACATCAATTACAAATCAATTACCCCGCAAAAAGAAACCAGTGTTTAAAATTTTATAAGAAAATAAAAAAAGACACTGAATCCAATGATCTCCAGCTAAGTCCACAGTTTTAAAAATGAGGATCTCAGTCTACTGAAATGTTTTTATTCTTAAAGGAGCAGTACAAAATGCTATTGGAAGGTGAACATTCACAAGAAGACGCGTTCAGGAGCGTTGCACGGCCCTGCGAGGAGCAGGGATGCTCCACTCCGGTCCTTTTGACTCCAGTTCCAAAGGCAGGAGCAGCTTCTGGGCGGGGGCAGGGCCAGCCACAGCCTCTACGTGTGGTTGTTGTTGAGGTTGCTCTTGTTGAAGAACCTCCTGGCCTCCACGCTGCTGAGGGACACGGAGCAGCGCGAGGGGTTCTGCTTCCTGTACTCGATGCTTTCCACCATCGCCTCCTTGATCACCTGCAGGCAGCAGCACAGCCAGCAGGAAAACTCACATCTGAACTGCTCTGACATGGACAGGAACAACCCCTTCCTCCTCTCAACGGCTGCTGCTCCCATTTCAGCCCTGCTCCAGCACTGGGCAAAGGGATCAGTGAGTTTTAGTGCAAATAGTATTTCCTGAGTCTACAAAACGCTGATTTTAATGGGGTTAGTAAAAATATCAGGGAGGCCACTAACACCAAAGAAGTCACACAAAAGTGCACAGAATTTACAAAGCCCCACTGAAACTCAGAAGGGTAAATCCAAACATTGAGAAAATCCGTATTTCAAGGATGTAGAAAGTAATTATTATGTTGAGAAAGATTAAATCTTTACTTTTATTTCTTTTGTGCTGATGTAACAAGTTTTCTTCACTATACTGATTAAAACCCCCATATCTTTATCTGGGATGATCATTACACTTGTCACTCCACAGATTTGGGATCATGATGTCATGTTTCACCAACTATCAATTACAAATAATTATTACTGAGCCAGCTAAAAAAGAAATTTCCTTCAGAGAAAACTTCCAGTGTCCTTCTTGTCCAATCAGACAAAAAAAAAAAAAACCCTGAGTATAAAATCCTGCACATCATGTTTACGTCTTTAAGAGTCCCCTTTGCTCAGTTATCCTGAATGGCTTGGGAAGGTAAAATGACCAAACCAAGGCAAGAACTAAATTGGAAAATCATGCAAACACTGAGGCAAAACCCTGTACCTTCTGTAGGGGAGATTTAGGGCTTTACTCACATCACCCACTCCCCCCTGCAACAATCCAGCCCCTTTAACCCCCCATACTTACACTCATGTTGTTGAGGGTGTTGAACTCCATGAGGTCATGGAGCCTCTTGAAAGCCTCGTTGGGATACTGGAAGTTGAAGGTAGAGAAGGGTGTATCTGGATCATCAAAAATATCAAAGTCTGCAAAATCCTTCTCTTCTTGTGTTTCTCTGGGAACGCCTGCACGGGACAAATACAAAAATTCCATCCAAATGTTAGGATTTATTACCTTATTTTTAACGACTCCTTTGAAATAATTCCCTAAGGACTGCAGACAAAGCTTGAGTTGTTTCAGAGGCAAAACATTCCTAGTACATAACCACCAAGTGATTCCAGAGGAAGAGGTGGATTCAGCATCAGGAACTGTGAGCTCACCTGGAGCTTTGTACTTCCTGAAGTCGATGTTGGCCAGCACAAAGTGGATGATGGTTGGACAGTCCTTCTCTGAGGAGGTGTCCTTGGGTTTGAAAACATAGCACTCTTTCATGCCCTCCCGGTCAAACACGTTGGGGTCTATCTTGGGAAAAGGAAGCTTGTTCATTTTGGCCCATTTTTCAGCCAACAGGATTTCCTGCAAACAGGAGAAAGACTCAGGTGCATAAAAGCTTTCACTGCAAAGTCAGGAGGTTTGCAGAGACAGGGATCATGTGGGGTGGTTAATGTAATCCATAAATCATTAAGTCTCAAACACAGGAAGGACATGGAGGCAGTCCAGAGCAGGCACCAGGATGATCAGAGAGGTGGAGTAGAGCTCTGCTGGGAGGAAAGGCTGGGAGAGCTGGGATTGTTCAGCCTGGAGAGGAGAAGCTTTGGGGTGACCTCACTGTGGTCTTGCAGTGCCTGAAAGATGCAACAGGAAACATGGAGAGAGACAATTTCCAAGGGATGGAGTGAAAGGACAAGGGGGAATACCTTCTCACTGGCAGAGAGCGGGTTTAGATGGGATACTAGGAAGAAATCCTTTCCTGTGAGGGTGGGGAGGCCCTGGCACAGGGTGCCCAGAGAAGCTGTGGCTGCCCCTGGATCCCTGGAAGTGTCCAAGGCCAGGCTGGATGGGGCTGGGAGCACCCTGGGATAGTGGAAGGTGTCCCTGGCCATGGCAGGGGTGGGATGAGGTTAATGTCCTTTCAGCCCAAACCACCCTGTGGTTCTCAGGACTAATCAAGTCCATCTCAGCAGAGATGACCCAGCAGGACCAACTGAGCACCTCACTCACCCTGCCCAGGCTCCACCACCTGCCACATGAGTCACAGGAAGGAATGTGGTCTGCCCCAGAAACCTGGGGGAGTGAATTTACAGAGCTGACAGCCAGGGGAAAGCCATCCATAATTTTACTTTGCAAAGCAGTACCAGTGCCGTGGCAACCACTGAGAGCTCCTAAACACCGGGCCAGGCATTGTTGTACTCAAGAGTCAATCCCCGCACACAGCAGCCTCTCAAAGCACACCGAGTGAAGAGCTCTGGAAAACAGGCTTCTTTTTCCTCATGACAACACAGTAAACAAGATAATTTGTAAACAATGACTCAAAAGCATGTAATGAGGGTGTGTGAGAGGGAGGAGAGGGAAGGTCAAACATCTTTAATCTTGGTTTTCAATGAAATAGGACCCTTCTTTGGACGGGCTGTTTTGGATACGCAAGAGATTAGGAGATAGTGGGTGTAAAATGGTAAACCAAGGCTCGAGTCATTGAGTTCAGCTGGCTGATTTCCCCACTGGAGTAAAATATTAGAGTGCTACCATAGGTACGGGCCCACTTCTGAAATGGCATTTGCTCTTTGCAATGCACCAATGGGACAGAACTGGTTCCTGTTCCTGCCCTCTGCCCCAGGAATACACCTGTGTGTATTCCTCACACACACACCCACCTGTGCTTCAGAAACAATGGGCCATTCCCTTCAACAGAGGCTTCTGGAAAACCTGAGGCACCATCTAATCTTCCCACCCTTTTTTATCATGTTAAGGAATTTTTTGCTGTTTGAAAATGACAGTTTAGAGAAAAACCTTTCAGGGTGCCACTTGAGCACTAATGAATCTCTCCCTGTTCCCCAAAACAAGCCAGAAAATTGCAGCTGACAAAGACAGAATGCTAAGGGTAGCAGGGGTGACCATATACAGCCTTTTACATGGACTCCACCTGTGGAATGTTAAAAAAGGGAGGAAAAAGATGTTTCAGAGACAATGGCAGCGCTGTGTCAGCAAGTTTAGCTGCTGGGGCAAACGCTCTTGACAAAAAAAAGAGGAGATGCATTCTAATGCAAATAGAATATTAAAGGGAAAAACAAACTCTGGGATTCAGCCATTTAAGGGAAAACAAAGGATCTCGAGCACTAAGAAGTCTGCTCAGTGCTCTATTCTCCCCAGTAGCCCCAAGAAACCTAAAGATTACAGGAATTTCTCCTTTTTATTCTCCTTTAACTTGGCTTTGCAGTTGGCAGCACTGATCTCAAGCTCATTTTGCTACTGCTGTTATTTTCTAATGTTGTTTTGGGGATTCTGTCACTCCATAGCAGCTGAAGGAAAAGAATTCCCTGTTTGTTCTAAATGCACTTTTTCTGTAAAGCAACAAGGAATGCCAGTTGGTTCTCAAACAGGAATGTTTTCTGAGTTCCCTTAAATATTATTTTTAAAATCCATTTGGGTTTGAAATAAATAATGCCTCTTTTTTGAGGATGGCAGAATCATTAACATTGGAGAAGACCTCCAAGATCACACAGATCAACCAAATCCTGCCATGCCCACTAAACCACAGCATGTAGTGAGAACTTCACAGCAGTCTCTGAAGTGCTGGCTTTTCTGCAGCAGTTACCAAAATGATCCATGTAAAGGCTTTGGGATCAGCTGGAGCTGTGTGGAAATGCAGGTTGTACAGACTGACAGCTGTGCTTTCCACACCTGCTGCAGAAAACAGCCATGGCACTTACTCCCTGTTTTCCTGTTGCTGTTTTGCTCTGGTCTGGTTGGATTTAAGACCCACTTAAACCAGTAATGGGATTATCCTGGTGAGATGTAAATGAACCCTGGTTCCAGAAGGTTATTTTATTTAGCAATCCTGAGATGATGCATTTCTGCATGATGATGACATGAAACCATCCATTTACATCACAGCACACAGAGGAGAGCAGCTGGGCAGAGGGAGAGTATGGCAGGGAAAATGACTTAATTGTTTAATTCTGACAGAAAATAAAACTCTGCAATCAGTGCCAAAGCGAAACTTCCATAAAAACAACTGAGCTGCTGCTTCAAAGAAATTTCATTATCCCTCTTTGTGCCAGTTGCCTCATGGAAGGCATGTAAACAGGAACTGAGGCACAGGGCAATACTCTGCCTTGACGTGGAAAGAAATATTCCAAAGCTGTAGATACAACATCACCAAAGCCTTTCTGGGAGCATGTGGAATAGAACTGAGTCCCCTTAAACTCCTGAACCCAGGAAAGGAAGGGCCTGTGTCACTTACTTTGAAAGGAGGGCTGGAATCACTTGGCCTGGCTGAGAAATCGAAGGAGATGATGAGATCCACACCTCTCTGGGGCCTTAGGATGAGTGGGTAGGGCAGGTTAAAGGTCAGCCCACTGTCCACAATGTGGATCTTCTTGCTCTTCACATCCAGGGGCTCATAGATCCTCTCAAACTCGTCAGGATCTGCGTGGAACACGGGAAAACCAAACCAAGCAGGGACACCTGAGTTAAGAACTGAGGTTCTGATGAGCTTTCCAGTGTCTCCCTTAGTTCTGGAGAGAGCATGGAGTTTGAACTGCACAGTGTATCCCACGTAAACACACCATGAATTCAGGTGTAACTCTTAAAAACTGGAGAATGAAGTGAAAAGCCAGAACTAGAAGGGCCCTCAGGAGGCCTTGTGCAAGAGGCCGGCCCAGAGGTGGCTTGAGGCAAACTGAAAGGGACAAACACCCAGGTTTGATTCCAGCCCTCCCACCTTCACTTCACCATCCCAAACAATCCATACACAAAGGAAAATGTTTATGGGAGGTTACGAGACATCTGGGTGTCTCACAGGATGGTCCTAGACTCTGTTCAGTGGTGCCAGTGACAGGATGAGGAGCAATGCCCAAAAACTAAAACACAACAAGTTCCACCTCACCACAAGAAAGAACTTCTTTCCTTGCAGGGTGCAGAGCCCTGGATCAGCTGCCTGGGGAGGGCATGGAGTCTCCCTCTCTGGAGACATCCCAAACCCCCCTGGACGTGCCCCTGTGTCACCTGCTCAGGTGACCCTGCCTGGGCAGGTGGCTGCACTGGGTGATCTCCAGAGATCTTCCCACCCCAGTATTCTGTGATTCCCCTCAATGTCCTACAACCCCTGCCCAAACCTATTCCCCCAGGTTCCCTCCCAACCCCACGTCCTTCCCAGCACTCCCAAATTTGCCCCAAAATCCTCAGTGTGGCTCTGCCCTCCTGTGACACTTGTCTATGTCTGCTTCTGCTCATTAAATTGGGACTGTCAGGTCTTGGTTTCAAACCTACACCAGACCTAATGACCTCACACTCACCACTCCACCAGGAACAAAAAGGAATAGTGACCCATATCCATAATTTAGGCACTGGACAGATTTCCCTGTCAGCCACTTGCTGTTGGTGCTGTCCCAGTGTGGTACCCACCACTCTTCTCTCTAAGCCCAACCTGAAGATGTTTCCCTCTAGCCCCCACATTCCCTCAGGTGCAGCTCAGGAAAAATCAATCCATTTTTCCTGGGTGTCTTCACACTTATCCAGGTCTCTGGATACCAGAAAATGAAAGTCTCTGAACACTAAGGACACTAACTATCCTTGCTGTACTTAAAACTTTGCCCCTGACAGTCTTTTCTTGTTCCAGACCTTACAAATATTTCCAGTGCATGGTTCCGCTTTTTAACAAAAATCTAATGCTCATATCTGTAGAGGGCAGTGTAATGTAAGGAATGTTGGATAGAAAAACGTAATTATTTCTGCTATAATTGAATTTCCTGGCACCTACTTACTGACAATGATAGTAATCTGAAAAGAAAAAAAAAAAGGGTATTTTTGAAGCAATCAAAATCCATCAAAAATAATTCTAACTCTTGTCCCTCTCATTTCAGGAGCAACATGCTGTGAGCACCAAACAAAATCTTAAAATAGATGATTTCTTTTTTTATTTCTGTTGTTATTTATAAGAGGACCCTTTTCTAAGTAATGAGGCACAATTTTCCCACAATTTTCCTTGATTTCTAAAGGAGAGAACACTTTGAAATCATTGCTTATTGCTAAAGGGCTATGTGTGTTTATAAATCTATTTTGGAACCAGATTTTCATATTCATGAATGACCATAAATGAATGAAAATATATTATTTATCAAATCCATCACAATGTAAAAAAACCCACACTGACTACAGTGCCCTTTAGCACAAGTAGACCAATTTTGTTTTCTTCTTGATTAAAGACAACATGTCAAATATAATTTAACCCTTTCTCTCACTAGAACTTCTAAGGAATTGCAAAAATATTTTTTGCTCAAGCTTTGTCTTTTCTTACATTACAAAAATTGAATTTGAAAGATCCTTTAATCAAGAACAGCATCAGCTATAACAATGTTTGTGATGGGAGTGTTATTAGTGCCACACAAACTTCCTCCCAACACTGAAAAACAAGTTGCTTACAGCCCTCATGACCCTAAAATCAAATTTATCAAAATAATCTTACTTTATTTTAAAGGAGAAAACGTCTTAATGTCGTCAGTAAATTTGTAACATCCATATAAATGGTTTTCAGTAATCACAGTTTTCATAGAATCCCAGAATCCCAGAGCCTGGGACATGAATTTTCAGCCTTTTAGGAAAGATGCATTCCTATTACCAGCACCTTCCAGTCCATCAAAGAGCAAACTGGGAGAAAATGGGAGGATGTGGCACGTGGGGACAGGGTTTAGTGGCGCTGCTGGGTGGATGGTTGGACTTGATGACTAAAGGTCTTCTCCAGCCTTAACAACTCTGAGGGTCTGTGTTTACCAGCCCAGCTCCATGTTTAGCCAGCTCAGTCCTGTTAATTTCCCAGCAACGGGATACACAGACAGATACTTGTTAGGAAATGATGAAGAGGGCACGTCCTAGAGAGCCAATCTGCCACAGATGACAGCTCCAGTGGAAGGAGGGGAGATGAGAAGGGCATTTGCTACTGACGTCCATCTACTGCCACTGTTTCCATAAATACTGAAATAAGGAAGCAGAGATTAGGGGTTATTTTTCCCCATTGTTATGCACTTGGCATTTTCTCAAGTTGTTATGGTGTGTTGTAACATCAAGAAAAGCAACATAACAACTCTTGAGTTCACAATGAAATCATTCCTGATGAAATAAGAAAATGCTTAGCCTTATCTCCACAAATAGATTCTGTGGAAAAGCAAAGCCAAGGGTTTTACTTCCAGACCAAGCAGCTGGGATCTCTGCTGCAGGCACTGCAGACCCTAAATTCAATCCTCAGTAATGACTGTAAGATTGCCTTAGGTCAGCCACAGTTCATCCTCTGCAGAGGGTTTGGGACAACTGGAGATGGAAAGTATTATTGATATCCTTTTTTATTCACTTACTTCTCCTTTGGAGTGTCTGGCAATAAAGGAGAGCAAGTCTTAAAGCAATACAGACTCCTCTCTGCACTCAAGCTGACAGGAAAACTGCCAGTGCTAGGAATAAATGTGCACAGCTTAAATGCATCCAGTGCCAGGGTAATCTAAGGATTTAAATTTTACATCAGTTTCCTTTCTATCTGCACCTCTGGGCTCCTCAGCAACTCCATATATTAGGGAAATTCACGGCATTAAAATGTGGATACACTCATCACACTACTGAATGATTACATTTTATATTAACTACTGACATTTCAAGGGGTGTTTAACTATTCTTGATTATAATACTGCAAACCACTCACAGCTGTCAGATCCGAGTTGTTACTGCAGGTTTATGAATGTGGGCTTTGGCTAACAGCAAAAAACTGCAGTCATGTCAAACGTTTCCCATTTTAACCCACAGAAGTTTCAGGCACTCCAAAGTAATTGTGTCAGAGGTGCAGAGTTCTGTCAAACCAGCATTTTATTTCCATCAAAATCAAATCCCAGGAAGCTGACAGTTGATTCTGAAGACTATCCACGTGTCTTAATTATGCCAAATTCTCATCAACTGTCATTTTTTCCAACCATAAATTTCCTACCCACTTTCCTGCCTCTTTTCCAAGTACTATAAATATTAAGACTACCCAGTTGTAAACACCTCTGAGATGACAGAAATATTTAGAAAGTGGAGTCCAGATGGAAATTACTCTTCAAGCCCTGCAAGGGATTTGTTACATCAACAAATACACATTAGAGCACGGTTGCTACTTAAGCTTTTAAATGACATCTGGTATTTACTGTTGCTTAATGAGCAGTTGGGACAATCTCTTTCCTCTGCATAGGAAATGAGGGCTGAGGAGAATGCTGCTGTCACCAGGGATGGTTGGTAGGGCTGTGCTGGGAGGAACAGCCTGCAAGGAACACCTCCTTCAAGAGGTGTAGTTGTTCTTTGCTTGATGGATCACAGAATCATGGGATGGATTAGGCTGGAAGGGACCTTGAAGATTGCTCAGTGCCACCCCCTGCCATGGGCAGAGAGGCCTTCCACTATCCCAGGTTGCTCAAAGCCCTGTCCAGCCTGGGCTTGGACAGTTCCAGAATAACTCCAAGAAATTAACTGCCTTCCACAGAGCAGATTGCAGTGAACACTAAGCAAAGGCTCCAAAATCCTAACCAAGCACAATTTTTCTTCACAGCTACTGTCCCACACACCACATCCCTCATGGAGTGGGGAAGACTTTGAACTTCTTTTACAAATTCATATTTTTCTGAAATTCTTATCCTCTATCCATATTCTTCCTTAACCCAACATGAAATGTGGAACCACCTGCACATCAGGGACCCTGGAATGGGAGTGGTCTGTCAGGTGGATTCACACTGGGAAGAACATGGTGTCAGCAATGTAAGAATCTATCAGCTGTGCCAGGGCAGGGTCAGGCTGGAGCTCAGGGAAAGGTTCTTCCCCAGAGGGTGCTGGGCACTGCCCAAGCTCCCCAGGGAATGGGCACGGCCCCAGGGCTGCCAGAGCTCCAGGAGCGTTTGGACAGCATTCCCAGGGATGCACAGGGTGGGATTGTTGGGGTGTCTGGGCAGGGACAGGGGTTGGACTCCATGATTCTGGTGGGTCCCTTCCAAAATTCACTGATTCTGTGATCCTACAAGTGAAGAAGTGTGTTGCCTCCAGGGGTTTTTCAAAAGATAAAGACAGCAGATGAGCTACAAAGGTTTTGCAACAGGGATGTCCTGCAGGAGAACAAGGAACGGTTTCATTTCCACCAGCAGGCTTAGCAACAATAAGAGCCAAGGAACAACCTGGCTACCCTTTGGAGAAGGCCAAGACAGTGAGAAAGTGGATGTAACAAAGGGCTCCATACACAAAAGCAGTTTGGTCTCCTTCTGCCAAACAAAGAGCCACTGTCCCTCCAATGGCTGTTCCACATGCTGTGCCACGGGACAGGGCAGGGAGCAGACAGAAGTCACTGTGTGGTACCCTCTGAACTTCCCTCACAAGCTCTGCAGCTGGACAATCCCCACCGTGCTGCTGTGACCCTCCCGCTGTGGTGTTACCGTGCCGGGAACTCGCTGCCTCAGGCTTCACCCATAACCACACACAGCACCGGTGCTCTGGGAACTGACCTGCCACTGCTGCCGGCTCCTCCTCCTCCAGGGACTCCTGGGTCAGCAGCTCTGCCAGGGGGGACAGGGGGTAGCAGCTGTTGAGGTTCAGGCCCAGCATGAAGTTGTGCACCTTGCCGGCGCGGCCCTCGCGCGTGTTGAACAGGGCGCTGTCCCCCACCAGGGCCATCAGCATGCGCTGCACCCAGCTCTCCTGGCTGCTCTCCTGCAGCCTCTCCCGCCTGGCCTCAGCGCCCTCGGTGCCTGCACACGAAAATGGAAACACCCAGCAGCGGGATTTAAACACAGCAAGCGTTACCCCAGCATTTCGGGGCTTGGAAATAAAAGCAATTCTTTCAGCAAGCCAGCGGCTGGGCGATGGGGCTTTGCCACAGTGATTTCAGAGGAGTGCAGAGAAGCCATCCTTTCAACTTCATAGCCCTTCACCTTTCCTCTGCACCACTGCCCATCAGGAAAACAGTCTGGGAATGTGAGATGACCTGAGCAAGACTTAATTAGTCCGAGGGCTTTCTCTGTAAGCTCTGCTGGGCTCAGGGATAGACCTAAGCTGATAAGATCCATACTTGATGCAGACATAAATTCATCTGTATGTGCATTGGCAACCTTCTTCATCTTTCCTGCCTATGTTGGTTAAAAATCCAGCTTTACTCAGGAAAGCAGAGTTTGTCTGCATAAAGGATAATGCTATAGCATGGGAATTCTAAAATATCTGAAATGATCATTACAGTAAACTGTAAACTACAAATAATATCTGGCTTTAATTGACTAAAGAGCACAGTGAAAGATCCAGACTTAGATGTCTGCAGTTGGAGCTCGCAGTAAAAATGACCTGGACTGGCACACCCTGCATTCATTCACCTGTCAAAACCTGACTTTTTCGAGTGTTTTGGATAAGAAAGTAATTCAGGCTCAAGCTTGATACTTTAAATCCAGCTTTTAAACTTGCCTCTTTAACCCAGGCTTTAAAGGAGCTGAGTTTTATATAGGTAGAGAGAAAACAAGCATCAAGAGAAGTCCAATTATTGTCTAATAACATTCTATGGAAGTGAGAAGGATTTCCAAGTGTTTACAAACCCAGATTTGTTGGTTGTTCACTATGGCTACAAACTAGGAGAGAAATGTGTTTGGTGCTGGCTGTAGTGTTTAAACAGGAAATCCAAAAATAAACACAAAATCTGGTACCACCTACAGTTTTACACATAAGTGGAGTTGAAGGAGCAGTCACTGAGCTGAGCTAATGACGTAATTCCCTGTCTCACCATATAGGATTTTTTTTTCTGTAGATCCTGAAATCACAAACAGCTGCATTCCCATCTTTGCTCCACTTGTTAAAAATAAACCCAGATTTTTGCAGGTGAAAATCACCCCAGAAATATCATCAAATACAGAAATCTAAGACACCAGAAATCTCCAGGTGCTTTAGGTACTTAAGAGATAATTGTCAGTAGGATTGCTTCTTCCCACTGCCCAACATTCCCTTTGTGGTTGTGCCTCTTCTGAGCAGGTGGATTTGGGCATTGTTACAAACACTGTGCCATGCACGAGGAATTTCCTGTATCAGATGGCATTTGGAAAGGTGCTAGAAGACACCTGTGAATGCTGGAAACACACATTAAGCCATTCTCTGGTAAATATTTGATCAAGAAACCCTTGAAAACAATGGACAGTGTTGGTTTAGGGGGCTGGCAGCAATTCCAAGGTGCCTCTGAGCTCAGCAGCTTGCTGGAAACAGACTTCTGGAGAACTCTGGCTCAGCAGACCACATTTTTGGCTGTATGTGGAATTCCAGACATGTGTGAGAGAATCACCTGACGATCAGCTTGAACAGGAGACATGAAGTGAAGCCCAGAACCTTCTGGGGTCTCTTGCTTTCTGTTTTGCTGAGCCACACAAAAGCTGATGGAAAAAGGAAACAATGAAATGGAATCTGAGCATTTCCTCACCTTTTGGACGCTGTGATTCATCTTCACTGTCTGAGCTGTCGGTGCTCACAAGGTGCTTTAGCCTAATATTTTCTGTTGAAAGAAATATAAACTCCTTCAAACTGCTGGGGTTTAACTGGCAGAAAAGTTAAGAATTTCAAAACAATCTGAGTCATAAGATTCTCACAGTCTTTGTAATAGAAAATACAGCTGAAGAGACTGGGTCTGCTGCAGACATTAGAACGTGAGCAGCAGGTACTGGATTTAGCCTGCAATTTTTGGGCTGGAAAAGAAAATGTAACCCTCAAGCAGTACCTCCCACTCCCCTCTGCACCACATACCCAGCACACTTTATCCACCTTCATTAAAATGTAGGTGTTTAACTTCTGTCCTCTCAGTAGCTCCTACTGAACTAGGAGAATGTTACTGTGGTGCCAAGGTGGAACTGGGACATCTCCAGCTCTGGTCCAGACTGTGGTTCAAGTCACATGAATATTTTCACATCTGATCTCACTTCAAAGAATATTTTTTTAAATGATACATGAAATGAGTCACAGATGACAGATAACATTCTGTGTCTCACTATCTTTCAAAAGCAGACTTTTCCATGATCACATTTATTGACAGGGATCCTCCATGAGGAGGTGTTAACACTCATGAATTGTATCAGAAATGGGAACCTGGAGGTCTCATTCTCATCCATAAAGAAGAGACTAATTCCATCCATTAGGAGGCAGACAGAGGTTATTATTTAAAAACTCTCAGTCTACATTTTCTCTTCTTGCTCTTCAGAAAGATCTGAAAGACAGAAAGGCTGTCTAGGACAATTTATTTATTGGTCAGATCTTCCCCTGTAATGCTGCCTTCTCAATAGGAAACAGAAGTGTAAAAAACCTTTCATCATTAACTACATTCTCAGATAAAACTCAATGAAGTCCAAACCAAGCCACAACTCTTTCTTTACAGTCATCTTGCCATTTGTGTGCCAGGAGTGAAACCAAAACCACTCAATTTGCAAGCAAAGGACCAGGCTGTGGTTAGAATGGAGCAATTTAACAACCCAGAGATGAGAAAGTTTAGGTGCATTTTGCTAATCCCTTTAACAACACAGCCCAGTGTCAAGAGACTACACAAGTAACTATCAAATACTTGTCAGCTTCTGCTCTCCATAAATCACATAAAAAATTACAGAGAGGATTCTATTAACTACCAGAAGAGAGCTGGATAGATGCTTATGACTTTCAGCAGCTCTGACTGACCAGAAACAAAAGTGAAAGAAAGGTAAGAACATTCCCAATTCTCTTTGCCCATTTCAGCACTGCCAGCAATTAAAGGTAATTAATTTCACATCCTTAAATGACTACCAGCAGTGCTATCCTTCCAGAGGGAGAATCTTGCTAGTAATTGCTCTGCATAGTGGAATTATCTACTAATAGTACCTAGTTCTTCTTCCATGGTGGGCCCTTCATTCTGAGAATTGGAGACACCAAGGACTCTGTTAAATAATATTGAAAAAGCACTGCCCCAGACACCTGAAAGAGAAAAAAAATAAACAATGAATGGTGCTTGGCAGAAGGAAAACAAACTCCACATATCTTAATAAGCACTATTTAAGCAGTTGGTTGCTCTCTGAACACACCTCTGAGTTTGGAACAGGCCAAGTCATAAGCTCAGATGTTCAAATCAGAAAAAGCAATGGAAACAAGAAACAAACAAACAATGCCAATCCATATCTGTGAAATCTTTTGAATGAATGTCTTCCAACAAACTGAGAGCTCCACTTCCTGTTTCCCATTTTGTGTGACTGCATTTAAAAGTCCATAAACTACTGAAATTGCTTTTATTTTTAAACCTCGTTCTGTCACATACTCACCCATCAGGAAATGCAAGGGATTTTCAGCATATTTCTTCACCACTGTCCCCATAAAAAACTTGCTTCCAAACAAATCAGGAGACATGAAAGTGCCATACTTGGCCATTCCAATTTCGTATGGACTGAATTCCACCCAGTCTGCAAAGCCAGAAACAAAACTGTGCTCAGTCAGAAATCTCAGCCTGAATAGAAACAGGAGAGGAAAACACAGAAATGAACCAAGCAAAGCAATTTTAGTGAAATGGGAAGCCAGACAACCATTAGGAATATCAAATCAAGGTCAGTGATGTCTCAGCAGGGAAAGAATCCTCATTCTCTCTTATCACAATAAACTCCAGTGAAAAGAATTGGCTGGAATTCCAAGAAGAGGTTGGAAAACCAGATGAGAGATCACAAATAAGGAACACACAGTGACATCTGGTTTTCATCCCCTGCTTCAGCATGATTCCCTGCCACATGTGGGTCTCAGCTCCAAGCTGGTTTTCCTTCACTGCAATTCCACCAAAAATATGAAGAGCAGTGACAGAGGTGGCATTGAATATCCAAAAGGTTGTGAAATATTCTAGAAGAGGCATTTGGATTTTACCCAAACCTAAAGTTTTGCAGGAAATCCAATATCAAAAGGCAAAGCTGAGAGGCAGCTGATAAACTTATCAACTCAACCATTGCCAAAGATATCTTTAAATGTCCCTTTAATTGAGCAGAGAACTCAAGAAAAATATGGAATAAAATGTTTAAATGCATTTTCTGATCTTAGCAGAAAATATCAGAAGTGATTTGCATTCTATTGATGTTGGCCTTTGAAAATGGAACTTAGCTGACTTGGAAACACTTTTTTTGATACCAGAGGAGTTGCTTCCATCAGAGAATTCAGTTCAAAAAGGGAGTAACTAACAAACAAAATATATTCTCTCTTTTTTGCATTTCACCCATTTTCACCTTCCCTGTTTTTATCAGGAATTGATTTGACTGGGAATAAATCAGAAGTAATTCTGAAAAAAAAAAAAAAAAGGCAAAAGAGACAGCTTTGAAATATCCCCATATGTCATGGAAAGCCATCCACCCTCAGGATATCCCTGCTGACATGTGGGACAGAAGGTGAACACTTGTCCTGAAAAGGAAAGATTTAATCATGACTACTGGGAATTTCATTTCACAGGGTAGTGCTTATCTGAGCTAAGTCAAGTACAGCATCCTATTTTCCAAATAAATCACCTACAAATCTTCACATTCTCTCTGAGCAGAAGGAAATTCCTTTGAAGACCCAGTCCAGGAATTTCATATTTCCTTTTAGCTGTATAAACATGAATTGGCAGATACATATTAAGAATCAGAGTGACAGCAAAGCTGAACTGAGAATTAGAATTAACTTGTGTTAGTCCACCTCCAGCTTGCATTTGCACTGAAGGAGATTTCTCAAATCACAAAGCCTGCTCAGGGAAATAAAATTTCTGCCTTAAAATCAAGGTAAATGAGGAAACATAAATATTTCTGTTCCAAATTTACTATAGCTCTCACATCAGGAAGAGCTAAAAGGAGGAACAGAGCTTAAAGTAAGAAGCAATCAAGATCTAGTACCCTAGATCAGTTTCCTAAGTAAAAAGACACATTTTTTCCATGAAATATTTAGCCTAATTTGCATTTCCTCATTTTCATTTCCAGCCAAAGCTTTGACAGCAACTTCTCCAAATAACTATTTTAGGAAATACAATGATGTATAAACCTGAGGCAAACCACCTGGCACTTCCCTTTCCAGTCTTGTATACAACTATATATATATAGATGCAGACATCTTTATCTTTGTGTAGCATCTGCTACAACCCACTTTTAACTGAAGTTAACTGAAGTGGACCCACTTTAAACTGAAGTTACCAGAGGGGATTAAAACCTATGGAATAAATACAAGTAAAAGGGTTCTTTTGTGCTACCAACAGCACTTCACACTGGGCAAGAAGTGAAAAAGAAGCATTATATCTAATTTGGTTGTCCAATTTTAATCATGGAATCATTAAAGTTGGTAAAGAGCTCTAAGATCATCGAGTCTAACTGTTGATTTCACCCTTCTCTGAAAGAGAAGGCAACTGAGGACATTTTCCTTTCCCTGTTTGATACACTTATCTTTTCCCTGTTGGAGTCACCAGGTTTCTCTCTGGCTTGGCATTCCTACCTGAATATGTGATCACCTATCCCTGAGTAACCTCTAACCACTCTGTCAGATTCCCAGAAGTCAGATGCAAGTAGTCTCAGGTGCATTTAAAAAAAAAGTAAAAAAAGTTTTTTAACCAGCCACACACCTCTCCCCTTGCCACAAGTGACTCAACAGATTAGGAACACACCTGCAAACATCAGCTCTGAGACATCTGGTTTGACGTGTAGGCAGGTGAAGAGTGGCAGAGCACACTGGGCATTATTGACCTTCTCTTTCATATTGCTCAGCGTGGTGTCCATCCTCTGCAGGGAAAGAAAGACATGGGTCCCAAATACATCCTGTCAATCTCTGCTGATATATATACACACACACATATATATATATATAAATATCACATATTTTTATTTTATATAAAGATCTGGGAGACTCCTCCTGTTGATGAAATTTGAGAAGTTTTTCACTGATGTGTCAGGTTCTGATTTAAATTAAACATCTGTGCATTTTTTTCATCCCTTGGTAAACAGGGACTTCTAACCAACCCCACACAACCATTAACAGCCTTTCAGCATCAGAATTCTACCCATCTGCCACTAAAAGCTGTGTTACCTCTTTTTCAGTGTTCTAAATTAAAACTCACTATCAATCTACACTCCTGAGGGATAGAAGTGTATAAAACACATCTGCAAATCTATGAACACATTTCAATCTTGCTGCAAGATCAAATCCAGCTGCTGCCCACCTGACTCATTTGAACTGGAAGTCTTTGTGCCTGATTCAGCCAATTAGGAATTTTCAATTGTAGAATACAACAGTATGAAGCTCTCATACAAGAGTGTGTTGACTTTTTTCCAAAAAAATCCAAGGGGATCTTTCACGTTGAAATTAGTACTTTTTTAAGCAAATGCTGTTTCTTACAGCAAAATGTGCACCCTTTACTAAATGTCACTAAAGTAATAAAAAAAAAATAAATAGTAACAGTGGGAATTATCTAAGAGTTTGACAGCTCTAACAGCATCAGAAGCGAGCACTCACATCATGGATCAGGGTTTCCCCTATGAGCATCCCAAAGATGTCTGTGAAGGTGACAGGCTGCCCTGAGCTCTTCTTGTTCCACAGAGCATCGATGTAGCGCTTGACCTTCTGAGGGGTGAGCAGCAGCAGGGGGTTGTGGCTCACAGAGTTCATCAGCTCCTCATTGATCTCCTTTGGGCCCTTGGCTGGGAAATCCGGGTGGGAATACAGAGTTGACATATACCTGCAATGCAAAAGAGGCTCTGTGAGCATCAAACCTGCTGCAGTGTCAGCTCCTGAAAGCTACAAAATGCTCATAAATGAGCTGACACAGTTACTGATTAAATCAGGTTAATTAACTCTCCATTTACCCGGGAAATTGTTATTTCCTTTTTCTCAAAGCACAGAAAGCCAAGCAATTTCTTCTAAATGCACTCAGTATGCATTTTCCATAATGTGTATGAAGTAAGTGATTAAAGAGTCCTCATTTTTCTGTTTAAGGGATAACAGACAGAACATCCTAAGCTGAAAGGAGCTCCTCCAGTTAGCACAGCTCTTTGGCAGACTGGAGATCCTAGAAGGACACATGCAGTTCTCCCCCTGTAAGAGGCACCTCTCTGCCCTCCAGTTCATTATCACTACTGAAAAATTCCAAAAATATCTCAGTGTATCATGGAATCCCAGAATGGTTTGGGTTGGAAGAGAAAGACTCTCTAGAGCCACCCTCTGCCACAGGCAGGGACACCTTCCACTAGCCCAGGGTGCTCCCAGCCCCATCCAGCCTGGCCTTGGACACTTCCAGGGATCCAGGGGCAGCCACAGCTTCTCTGGGCACCCTGTGCCAGGGCCTCCTCACCCTCAAAGGAAAGGATTTCTTCCCAATATCCCATCTAAACCCACTCTCTGGCAGTGGGAAGCCATTCCTCCTTGTCCTGTCTCTCCATCCCTTGGAAACAATCTCTCTCCATGTTTTCTGTTGGCTCCTTCAAGCACTGGAAGGTCACAGTGAGGTCATCCCAAAGCTTCTCCTCTCCAAATGAACAATCCCAACCATCCCAGCCTTTCCTCCCAGCAGAGCTGCTCCATCCCTCTGCTCATCCTGGAGCCTCCTCTGGGCTCTCTCCAGCAGCTCCAGGTGCCCCCTGTGCTGGGCCCAGGGCTGGGGCAGCTCTGCAGGTGGGGTCTCACCTGAGCACAGGGGCAGAGGGGCAGAATCCCAATCCTTTTCCTGCCACCCATGCTGGGGCTCAGCCCAGGGCACGGGGGGTTCTGGCCTGGATACAGCCTCACTTTCCAGGATATGATGCTTCCACAATAAACTGCAGCACATTAACTACAACCTGTGCAGTGAGTTAGCTGGCTGTGAGGATGTGGAAGAGGCAAATCATGAGGGTTTTTTTTACTGCAAACAAAGCTCAGACACGTGCAGGCAGCCCTGGCCTCCACTTGGTTGGGTTTGGCCACACCAAGACTCAAGACAGGCCCTTCTAATCTATGAGAGGCCCATTTACTATTATTTACCCAGTGACCTGGCTCAGGTACACATTCCTTACTCCAGGAACAGCTCTGAGACACACACAGGGTCAGCCTGGCCCTGAGGTCATCATGCCCAGCCATTTCTGTGACAGCACAACCAACCCTGTCCCACGTGGGCTGCCAGCACTCGATCCACGGGCTCCACATCAGCTCCTGGGTGCAGGGAAAGGGGAATGCAGCTGGAGAAGTCAGCACAAGGTTGAAGCAAGATGGTAGAAAAGCATTGCTCCAAGGTTAGGCATGCAGCTGAGGGGACAAGCAAAAACCTGCCTCTCCCGCCAGGAAAGGAATTCTCCACCCTTCAGGAAAAAAAGAAAAGAGAATTATTCCCAAGTGACAGACTGCATGGAAAAGGAAGAAAAGAAAGGGAGTGCCAAAGTGTCAATTTATTTATTCATCAAGCACGGAAAGACTGAAGGGTGACATCAGAGAGCAAAAGTAAATTTGTTCAAACACAACTGTCTCCAATCTGTTTCTGACTGGAGCAGTTCAGATAATCTCACTATTTTAACTCAGATTTTATAGGTTTACATTAGATCAGCTACGTATTCACCTCTGGGTTTTCACCAAAATAGACCTCATAGCCAGCAGAGTGACGTCTGTCCCGAGCAGGGATTGCAAACCCTTCCCTAGAAACACAGGGAGTGTTTTAACACCACATTGCACTACTCCACTGCTCCTCATCCACCTCCTGCTTTTCCCAGCTGTGACAGAAGTCCATCCATCTCTCTCAGTGGACAGTGATGAATCTGCCCCCACCACCAATGACAGGAAACACGTGTTCCAACATTTTATAGTCCAGTCTAAAGGAGAAATTTACTCTAGTTCACAGACACCTCTGGCATTTCAAAACCTCCTAGCATTCTGAAAGCTTCCCTCTAGTCTGGGAGGGGGGAAGCAAGCTTCACACAATGAAAAATAATTGACAAAAAAAAACCCATAGGAAAAAAAGGAATAGACCTGATCATTGTCTCTCCTTCAAGAGTCAACTTTGGGGTTAGAGTGTGGAATTAAAGTTCATGTGCTTCCTTAGAGCTAAACCAGTGAAAACACTCATCCCAGGCAGATTCTCTGCTCGTTTATATTACAACAAGTCTTTTTCTCTCAAAGAATTGAGAATTTGTATAATCTCATCCCTGAGTCTGAAAGGACCCTCGAGGTCTCTGCTCAATGCAGAGCCAGCCTAAGTCGGATGAGGCTGCTCAGGGCTGTGCTCAGTCAAGTTCAGCTCTCACATGAGCACTGCCTGAGTCAGACTGAGAGGATGACACCGTCCCCAGCCTACTCAGGTGAGGATGGCTCAACACATTCCAGTGCTTGGCCACTCTCACTGCAACATAGTTTCCCTAAGAGTTAACCCAGTACTCCTTGTCCTTTCTCTGGGCATCTCCAAAAACAATCTGTTTTGCTCACAGCTACTTATAAGGAACTGAAGATAACAGTAAGATCTCCCCCATCAATACCTGTGCCTGCTCCTCAAGGCTAAATGAACTATTTTAAAACCTGCTGTACTGTCTAAATTAAACAGTGTCAGTGGGACTGAGTGAGTAATCCACAGTGGGATGCCCTGCACGGTGGCAGCCAGGACCCAGACATTCCCAGTAAATCCACCAGGATTTTACACTGGGTGTAAAATGGAGCAGAAGATCTTTCAGTGATTTTGAGGAGCTCTAAAAGCACTCCCAGAGCATACAACACATTTTGGGTTGATTGAGTCATCAGCTTCAAATCACAAGGGATTTTTTTGGTTTTTCACATTTCATCAGGAAAATAAAACAACACATATTAGGTGTTGATATAGAAATATGGGTGCATATGTTGGCACCTCTTTCCATCCATTCCTGCTCTCAAAGCTGCTGGAAGAGTACCTGGAGCCTGAGCTGTCCTTGCCCTTTGGGGCACCCAAAACACCTCCCCCAGCAGACTTGGATGCGTAAAATGTGCTGTGAATTATGACCACAGAAAATAAGTCAGCTCTCATGACAATTCCTTCAGAACTTGCTGCAGGGAAGCTGAGGACACCCAAGAAGAAGGCCTTACCAGGTGGATCCGGAGAGCCCAGCAATGTAGGTGGCACAGTCCAGGACTCCTGACTCATAAAGAGCTTTCATGACTCCAGCAAAGCCCACCATGGCCCGGAAACCCCCTCCCGAGCCCAGCACGGCGATCACCGGCACCTGCAGGGGTGAGAGCAACACAGCCACCACGTCAGTGACAGGGACACACCCTGGGAGCACCCCAAGGTGAACTGGGATTTATCTGAAGAAGTCACCACTTGTAGCAAGATTTCTAAACAAAAACGTGCTCAGAATTTCTTTAGAATGTCTGTGCTTCTTATCCACGATCCGAAATAGAGGAGATATTAAATTTGGTTATTAAATGAACTATTCAGTTACAAGACCACAGAGATTTTCAAAGCAACCTAAACACCAGCTTTAATCCAATTCATATCATTGTGACAGAGCCAAAGGCAGTAAAATTTGCTAATGAGAAACAGAAGAGAGACAAATAATATTTTGACTGGGAGTTTAAAAACAAGTTTTATAACAAAAACATCCAGTATTACTACACAGCATGAATGAATTACTACATAGCATAGTCTCAATTTTACCATCACTTTGCAAAAGATACCAGAGAGGTAATGGGAATTCATGGGCATCTGGACAACTGCTCAGCCGCCAAGAGAGGAGTGAGCAGAACCAGACACATTTATTGTGGCACCAGGTTAAAATTGTGTCCACAGGGGGTTATTTTACACTTTTCTCCTTCTTACTGCCCAGCCCTGACATCCAGGCTGTTCCCCTAAACTGCACAGCTTCCCCAGGCATCTAAAAAGAGGACAAAATAAAATAAAAATTCATCTGCTCCCACCATCATATGTTTTGGCCTAAGTAGAGGGCTCATCTGGTTCCCAGTTTCCAAAACCCAGGAGGATTTTCCACCGTTCAGTGGTGACAAAGGAACCACCTCTTGGTTGTTACTGAGCATAAAAAGAATTGCACAGCTGTGCAGAGAGCCTCTATCTGATCAAACTGCTAATCTATCAAAAATCTCCCTGAAAGGCAATTTCAGGTGCCAATAGATGGGATTAGTGACAAGAAAAGGATCCATGTGACGACAGAGTCCTGTTCTTTCTGCAGGCTCCATGCTCCAAGCCATGAAACTCCCCTGAGGACTGACTGTTCCTCACAAGGAAATGCCCATGAACAATGACCAAGGCACTCAAGATGTTTCTTGAGGCTTCCACTCCCCAAAACTGCTTATTCTTGATGCAGTGAGATTATTTTGTCACCTCCTCCATAAGTGTTCAGCTTTAGTAATAGAAACCACAGGTATTCCCTGGCCCCCGCATTCATTCCCCAGAGATAGGGATCTATCCCAAAAATGACACAGCCCAGGGAAGGATTTGGGATATGTTTTGTTAAGCCAACACCCCAATAACGGAGCAGCTGCTTTGAAGAAGAGCCGTGTCAGTAATCACTCCTTTAATAACGTTTGAAAGCTCCTCCAGAGCACTGCCCACTCAGCCTGAGCAGACACATCCCAACAGGATGGAGATGTCACCTGCAGATGCAAGCCTGGAGAAGGAAGGTATGTGAGAACACTTCCAGAGCACCACTGCTCCACTCATCAGTGCATTGGCACTGGGGAAAATGGGAGTGTCCCTCTGGAGGCAGAGGAATCCGCTATGGAGACGGGCTGGGGATGTCCAGGAGAGTCACCAACATCCTGACTGCAAATGCTTCTTCCACAGGCACTCTGGGCATGCCAGATTCCTGCACTGGGAAGGGTGGATACAGTGAGGGGAAGGGAGATTATGGAATCACAAAATTGTTCAGGTTGGAAAAGACCTCCAAGATCATCAAGTCCAACCATCAGCCCAGGACCACCACCGTGTTCAC
The DNA here is from genome assembly GCA_027886175.1 of Phylloscopus collybita. Taxonomy (NCBI): domain Eukaryota; kingdom Metazoa; phylum Chordata; class Aves; order Passeriformes; family Phylloscopidae; genus Phylloscopus; species Phylloscopus collybita. The sequence goes on along the minus strand of JAJNNQ010000065.1, from coordinate 3,839,021 downwards.
CACCAAACCCTGTCCCCAGCTGCCACATCCACACGTTTTGAACATCTCCAGGGATGGATGATTCCATCACTGCCCTGGGCAGCCCCTTCCAATGCTTTACAGCCCGTTCCATGAAGAAATTTTCCCTAATATCCAACATACTCCCTCTCCTGGCACAGCCTGAGGCCGTTCCCTCTCCTCCTGTCCCTGTTCCCTGGGAGCAGAGCCCGACCCCCCTGGCTGTCCCCTCCTGTCAGGGAGCTGTGCAGAGCCACAAGGTCCCCCCTGAGCCTCCTTTTCTCCAGGCTGAGACTCCTCAGCCCCCATGGGCATTGCACAGTAAATAAATAAAGCTTTAAAATGATAACAAAAAATAACTGAAGAGAAGCAGCTACTGCACGTTTCTGCTCATTTATTTCAATAGAAGTTGAGCTGCAGCACAAATCAAGTGAGGCACGTTCAGAGCCCTCTCCTGCTCTGCAGAGCAAGCAGGCAGGTTTGTTAAACCAGCTTTTTAGCTCCAATTCAGATTCTTCAGATTCAGATGTTTAAGGGCACAGAACTGTAAACTTTGAAACAAAATACACCCATCATCCAAGTTGCCCTATGGGATAAATAGGGCAGAGGCAGGGAGGGGGGGAAGGAGCTGCAGCCTGAGCCAAAAACCAAGAAACCATGTCTTAATGAACAGAGAAAGAGGATACCAAGGGCTGCACACTCTTCTACTGAACCCCAAATCCTTTGTACAGACCCACCAGCACATGAGTTCACTCAAACCAAAAGGCTTCTAATCATATCTTCCAGTAATCAGGCAAGAAAAAGCTAAACCATACTAAATCTTGTTTTGGGAATGAGTAGTGCAGATGTGTCTATCCAAATGCCCTGGAAACACAGTGCACAAAATCTGAATACCTGTGGTGGAAAAAGAATGCCATAGGGCACACAAATGATTATTAAAAAATTGTTCTGCAAATCCAGTTGTGGAGAACTGTATGCTTTCCTTAGAAGATTATGGTATTTTTAGAAAATTGCCTGAAGGAGCAAAAATTAAAAAAATAAACTGAGCAAGAACAGAAGTATGAGAAATCTCTACCTCTGTGTTTCCAGAATGTGCCTCAGGATTAAGTTAGGAAATTTGAAACTACTCACTTCCCCATCCAGACATGTATAATGAATTCAGGTATTAAAGTCTCTTAGCATCCCTGCAAAGCACAAGCCACTCACAGATGAAGCAACTTGGATGAACTTTGAGTATGTGACTTGTCCAGGATTAAACAAGACCCACAGACAGCTAAGACAACTTAAAGTCTCTCAACTTCATGTTAAGACTTCAAACATCCCATAAATCCTCCTGCTATCTTCCATCATAGCAATAAAAGTAAAACTACAGTTTAATTGGAACAAAAATGGGTTTCTTCATTGCTAGAAACAGATAAAAATTATGACAAGTCAGCTTAGAAATACACATTTGGCATATGAAAAGTGGGAGGATACCTACAGTTACTGTCTGGGAAGATGTAATTTAACTGATAAAATTTCAGTACTGGAGTCAGTGAGGGGTACCAAGGGAAGACGATGACACAAAGAATAAGAGATCTTAGCTGTCCTTTGTAATAATTCATGCACAGATACCACCTGCGTGGAACTGAGACCTGAGGCACTGAGCACCACTCCAGTTCCAACTGGAGCTTGGCAGAATATCCACACCCTTTCTGAGGAAGGCCCTATTCTGCTCTAGGTCACACCAATGTCACACTGACAGATTCCTACTCTGATAAGATCTGCATGTGTTAAGATTAAAATAACTGAAGTGAAAATTAGAAAACCTTGAAAATGTTCCTTTGCAATACACACAATTTATGTGTACAATGTATGTACAATACTTGTTAAATTCTTTCCTGTTCCTCAGAAAGTTCACAGAAGAACATTCACAAAGCAAGACAGAGTTCAAAAGTACACAACAATAAAACATTTACCACCTGCTCAACACCTTATGGAAATGTAAAAGATATTCTTCAGTGCTGGTTGCAAAAGACTGCCACATTCTCCGGATATAAAAAATGCACAAAAGGAATTCAATACCAATGAAGGAATCAACCCAGATTAACTCATGGACTCTGTTCATTGCTTGACACCCTCACAGCCACAAAGTTTTCCTGTCACAATTCTGGAAGCAGCACAGGAGAGGGAATGGGTAAGGCAGCAATAGGATGGAAAAGCTACAGCAAAATAAGTAGATCTGTACCAGGTGGATTCTTAATTAACTCTAAATAATGCAGTGCTTTATGAAATCATTGAAGAGCTCAGTAGGATCTGGGCCCCTTCCTCACTGTGGTGTGAGGCCCTGGCACAGGGTGCCCAGAGAAGCTGTGGCTGCCTCTGGATCCCTGGAAGTGTCCAAGGCCAGGCTGGATGGTGCTTGGAGCATCCTGGGATAGTGGGAGGTGTCCCTGTCCATGGCAGGGGGTGGCACTGGGTGATCCTTCCAGCCCCTTCCCACCCAAACCATTCCCTGATTCTGTGATATGACCCAAGCCACCATCAGCCCACTGAGATCTGCTGGCACCCCTTCCTCTTGGCTTGGTTCAAAGCACCAGCAAGTCAAGGAAAGCTGCAGTTCCTCCTGTTTCAAAGAAATAAAACTTCATATCTCTAATCCAGTAAAACAGGCTGAAGGAAAAGAAGGAAGGAAAGAAATAAACTAATTTCCAAGCTGACTCTAAATTTAAACCAGCTCATTTCCTGCCTAGTCTTTCAGAGATGAAGGTCACAGAGCACAAGATGGGCATGCAGGGGCACATTCTGTGCTGGGTGAGTGCCCAGAGCCACTGCAGGATTCAGCAGGTATTTCACACACCCTGAGGCACTTTTCAGATGGCAATCTGCCCTCAGAGCCAACACCTTAACAAAGCCTGGGATTAAAATGGAGAAAAAAATGGAGTACTTGTTTAAGGGGCCAGTGAATTACAGAACCCCAGAATTCCGGCTTTAATGTCCCTTCCAACCAAATCATTCTGGAATCATAGAAGCTCCAAGCCCTGTCCAAACTGGCTTTGGACACTTCAAGGGGTGGGGAAGCCACAGCTTCTCTGGGCACCCTGTGCCAGGGCCTCCCCACCCTCACAGGGAAGAATTTCTTCCTAATATCTAATCTAAATCTCTCCTTTTATACTTCCCCCGGTCATAAACCTCAATTTATAAATTTAGAGCCAAGCAACATTACTCTCCAGGCTAAAAATTGTATGTTCATAGAGGAAAAGAATTTTTAGATTCCATAATCTTTCTACATCAAACCCTTCCACCTCGCACGCCTCATTCTTTCCTCTGGCAGGCAAAGGAAGGATTCCAAAGGGGATGCTAATCCTGATGGGAACTCTCCAAACTTACATCACGGGCAGTGGTCAGGCTCTGGCTGTTCTCCCCTAGGAGAGACTTGATGCTGTGCATGATGTTGTCCCTGCGCTGCTGCCGGAACCGCTTCTCCTCGTCGCACAGGGCCATGCTGAAGCGCAGGTCGGTGGAGGAGCTGCTTGGGAAAGGGACAGGCTGTCACAGGAGGCTCAGTTCCAGACAGGATCACAAACATCACCGTGGGACAAGGGCAGACACAGGCAGAAATCCTCACCCACCTGATGTATTCCTCTGGGGAAATAGTTTTTTCCCCAGGAAACCCCCCAAAGACTGTAACCTTTAGTTTAACCCTACCTTTCCTCTATCTCTGACCAATTGGCTCAGTGCCAGCTATCTGTCCTGGGACAGGGAGTCTAGATAAACCCATGCTCTTCCCTCTTCGTTCTCTTTGCCCCTGGGACCCACTTCAGGAATAAAGCCTTGGAATATACCCCTGAGGTAAGAGCCTCTTTTGAATCTTTTACCCTATCCCCTGAAGTATTCCCCCCAAAGCTCCCCAGAAACTGAGCTAGCACAGCAGCCCAGGGGAGCGGGCAGGGGGGTAGTATTTCACCCACTCACCTAAGATGAAATGAAATTTTATCTTTCATGTGACACCACCCATCAGCTCTGCAGTGATGGAGGCAAAGTACGACATGTCTTTAAGGCATGCATTTTATACAGAAGTCATTAAAAGCAAACAATTAAATACAGCAAGCGAGTTCTCCACTCACATACAATTATAAATCTACAGCACAGATGATACTGGCACACCACAGGAAAAACTAAGCTCTTTTCTCTGTATTTTTCCCCACACTGTGGGATAAAAAGTGTACACAAGGCTGTGTAAGGATCTCAGTACCGTACTTAAATAAAGATACAACATCAGCTGCCACTTTGCATGGACAGCAGAGAGGAGGAGTGGACAAATCCACACTGCTACCCACTGAAAAGCACACAATGGTGAAATGGATCCATTCAGGCTCAGATAATAATTCCCCAGATTTTTAAAACAATCTAGTATGTAATAAAATAATAGGATTAAGAAAAGAAGGGAAAAGACTCCCTAGAAGCAATGTTCCATCCATATCTGCATGGATATCAGGGAACAGCAGCAGAACTTGATAAGATACTTTACATTTCAAAGCCTAAGAAGAAGACACAGCCAAGCATCTTCTGTTTATTTAATGTCAAAGATACCAAATGCTTGTAATGTACAAAGCCTGGCTGGTTCCGGGTGGTCTCAAGGACCACCCACAAATGCATTTTCCTAGCACAACATGATGAGCAGAAATTACCCCTGGGGAATGTTTGTCAGTCCCTGGAGTAATCAGGAAATAATTTGACTTTTACAGTGCTTCTATTTATAGTTACAGACAAAAAATTACTCCTTAAATGTCTTGTCCTCAGAAGATCATTTTTAGACTTGAAATGTATTGTTCTGATTGTGCCTCAATGTGAGTGTTGGTCTTTCACCAGGATAGGTGAAGAATTGAGGGAAAAAGACAGCTGGAGAGGGGAAAAAAGGGACAAATAAAGGTAGGCATCTGCTTAGCTTTTACATGGAGAACTCCTGGCCCTAAATCTTCACTGTGTAGTAAACACACACAAATACATTTTAGGGGCAGTTCTGTAACAGCAGCTGAAAGTTCACGTGAGGGGCCGAGTTCCCAGAGAAGGTAAAACACTGAGGATGAAGCTGCACCTGAGTGAGGTCTGTGGGTTTTTTTAGAAACAAAGCCCTTGAGAAGGAAAGGCATTAACCAGGCTGAGAGATCTACATGGGATGGCCTCGCTCCTGTAAACATTTGGAAGGGTCATACCTGTTAGTCCCAGTAAGGGTGTTTAGTCAATAACAGAATTACAACATGAAAATAAAGCAGAATTGTAAAACCTCCTCGCTTTTACAGTACCTGGTATTTCTATGCTATAACAAGGAATTTTTGCACTCTACCTCACATGTTTTTAAGAAAATCCCAACAGTGTGGGATTCTTGGGGTGTCCTGTGCAGGGCCAGGAACTGGACTTTGATGATCCTTGTGGGTCCCTTCCAATTCAGGATATTCTGTGTTTCCATGAAAATTTTAATGAACAGTTTAAAATTAAAAAAAAAAAATCCTTTGCTGCTGGTATATTTTCACCTTCTTTTTTTTTTTTTTTTTTTTTTTTTTTAAATATGAGATACTCACCATACTTCCAGAGACAATTCCAAAGTCATTTCTGTGACCTAAACAAGAAATATTTAAATACGGTTACAGCACTTAGAGAGGGTAAGCCCACAAACACACCTGGAACATCAACTACTGTTAGAAATCTATCCTTCCTTCCTTCCTTTCTTTCTTTCTTTCTTTCTTTCTTTCTTTCTTTCTTTCTTTCTTTCTTTCTTTCTTTCTTTCTTTCATTCTTTCTTTCTTTCTTTCTTTCTTTCTTTCTTTCTCTTTCTTTCTTTCTTTCTTTCTTTCTTTCTTTCTTTCTCTCTCTCTCTCTCTCTCTCTCTCTCTCTCTCTCTCTTTCTTTCCTCTTCACTTTTTTTTAAAAGGAAGGTATTTTTGCCACATATGAATGAGATTCTTTTCTATGGATTTTTTTTTTAAAGCACACAGTGTGATTCCAAAACACACTACTAGCACTGAATAGTGGAAAATGTTGGTAAGTGCTGACTTTCATTCCTCAGATCCCACTGTCTTGCCTTTCTTGCACTGCTAATCCCTTTCTGACAGTGCAACTCATCTCTGTCCTGAGGAGATCTGATTCTCTTCATCCTCTCATGGCTGGCAGGAGAACCAGGGGATCATATCTAAGTGCCACCTGTGTGAGGGAATCACTGCTCTGTGTCCCACAGGAGCCACCAAGTTTCTCTCCACAGCTAAACATGCCTTAACTAGCAATCAGGAAGGGTGATTGCTTACCGCTTGCTGGAAAATGCAATAAATGACACTGCACAATGGCTTCATTTGCCAACCACACTGAACTCCCTGGCCAAGAGCTCTGGGTTGGCCTCCTCTGCCTTCCATAGCAGTGAAGCAGTGCCACTTCAGAGCACTGAAAGGCTTGCCAGCAGGCAAGGAGTTAAACAAAATTATGATTAAAGCACCAATTCCCAGTTGTCAGGCACAATCCAGGAGTACTGGCTGTGGAACTAAGACAGAATGGAGACATGTTTTCACCCCCTCTCTGTGCAATGGCCTCGTTGGTGCAGCCCTGGAGGAGTGACAGACTCAGACTGTCCTCTACACAAAACCAGATCCTCGTCCTCACTTGGGGCATGTGAGCACCAGGGATGGAGCCACAACACCCCAGACTGAACGTCTGCTTGACCCTCAGACAGCAGTGAAGGGTGTGGGATGCAAAGCTGCCTCTGCCTCCCACATGCAGACCCAATTCCTGAAACAGGAGTTACAAATGAGGCAGGGCATGAGCAAGGTGGGGGGGGGAAAGAACAGGCAGAGAAACAACAAAGGGAGGACATGAACAAACAGAGTGAAGAGTCACTGAGGAAGCACTTCAAAGGCAGGTAAGCAATTACATTATTCCCCACCTGGTATTACTAATTTAGAAAGAGATCCTGAAACCATGCAAGTGATCCAATGCTTATAAAAATGTACGCACATGAAATAAACCCTTGGAGGGAAGCATTCCAACAGAGAGACATCATGGCATTTTCTATACCTTATACAGACTGCCACAGACATTTCAGGAATACATGTTATGTCTACACTGGGCTCAACCTGACTTCATCTCCCCTTAACTATTTGCTTATAAATTTCAGAGTGTATTGGCCTTTTTTGCACTGTCTTTTTTTTCCCCTGTGACTCCCTACCAAGCTTTGCTGAACACTGATGATACGTTCAAGCAAGGCAAGGCCCTGTATTAATGGAATGAGCTTTGTGAACTGTGTTTGCAAAATGTATTCATCAGGTCTTCCTCACTGCCCCACTTCCTACCTGGCAGAACCAGGACCTGCTCTCAGTCCATGCTCTGGAAGCCCAAGAGTTACTGAAACACTTAGTGAAATAAATATGCAGAAACTTCAAAAAATGCTGTTATTTTAAAAAGGAAAAATAATGGAGGGCATCAAAATTCCAACTGCCTTAAGGCTATGCCAAATTAAATGCTAAACCTCACATCTGAAACTCTCTGGTTTCCAATAAATAGGCCTTTAACCAGTGAGTTGCTGTAACTATGCTTCTAAAGTTGTATCACATGGAAAAACAGCAGAGTGGTGACAAATTAGGATCTCTGATTATACAATAAACTATGGCCCAAACCAGAAATGCAGATGGTATTTATAGATTTTAACATGTGCAGAACAAGCTCAATTCCACACAGATTTAATAAGTTACCAGGAGTTACAGTGCAGGCAGACAAGCCCTGTTCAAGTGACTCCATCTGATCTGCAGACGTGTTTAAAGGTAATAATCTAATTACTGCATCATTGCATGTTAGCCAGGGCTGTGTTACAACAAGCCACTTACAGAAAGTGAAACATGTAATAATAGAAGAATTCCTTCAGCTTGCTGGAAGCCATAGGCAGCAGCAGGAGGGGCAGTGCACTGGGCAGCAAGATCTGAGTAACCTCACACTAACTCAGGCCATGAAACTAAACTATATCAAGTGCAGAAGAAACTGTTTTAGGCAGAGAAAGTTCCAAATTAGACTTTTAAAGAGGATTCTTCCAGCAGGGACACCAAGGCATTCAGTGGCCTTGTTTTGCTTAATTCTCCTCTCAGCAGGGCTGTAAGAAGATAAATAATTAAGGTTTAAAAGTGTCTTTAGGCTCTGTGTTTATCCATGGGCAAGAGTGAATGCTCAGAAAATTTCTGACCTGGGCAAAGTCACGAATGTCCAACTTACATCATTGAAAGTTAACTGGACCTCCTTCTTCTCTCCCAGTTTCAGAGAAGAGATGGGAAACGTGGATGTGCCGAGAGTCTCGTCCATAACATAGTTGGCATCCATGAGAGTAACCTGGAAGAGATATCTGGATATTCAATTCTACTGCAAGAAATCCCTTTTTAATTCTCCCAAGCCTATGCCTGGAGTAAAAAAAAAATAAATATATATATGGAAAAAGAATGGGCCTGACCCAACCCAGTCAATGCCCAGTGCCTTCAAATTTCCAGTCAGTAAAACTTCCCTATGGAGAAACTTGTATAGTTCTAACTGTGATAGGACAAAAATACATCCAGCAACTCTTCAGAGAAGATAGAATCCACATACCCCAGCCTTGACTCTACAGATGGTTACAGCAGTGATTTGGCAAAGTGTGCAGCATTCCAATTTACACAAAGCTGCTCTCTGTATCCAGCCAGACCTTCATGTCTCTTCTCATACCCTCCATGTCGGAGCAGAGGCCTTTCCAAAACGTGATAATATCCAAAGATGGATGTGGATATGGCAGAACACCATTCCATGCTTTTGCTCTAATCCATGTGGATCTACGTTTAGCAGACTTTTTTCCCCAGCGGCTGCTTTCCAAGTCCTCAAGTAAGATATTCAGAAAGAATTTCAAATTATCATTTACATGGTTTTTATTAAATGAGATCTCCAAACTCATTTGACTCACAGAGTTTTTTTCCACTTTGTGGCATTATATCTTCTAAAATATCATATGTTCATGGCTTGGACTGCATCTTTTGCAGAAAACAAAAGGAATCAAGATACAATCACTTGAATAATTAGTTGCTACATCTGGGATCAGCCTCTTCTCAGCTATAAAGAATCTTCTTCATCCTGTGCCACAAGCAACCCTTTGAAATTATGAATTCTCTTTATTTTAGGACAGTGCTCATTATTTTAATGGTATTTACATTGCTCTGTTTCCTTGCAGGTCTTTATGCCCATTCCTGCAATCTCTGAACGCTCTCTCTTAAAACCGAAAGCAAAAACAACTTAGTGGGATTTTGAAGAGCTGCTTACACTTCAGAGGGAAAACTGCACTTTTTAGAGTTAAAAATGCAGATTAAAACAATCCAAGGAGTCACAAGGATTGTGGAGTCTTGAGCTTAGGAATTCACAGAGGGTTTGGGTGGGGAGGTGACTTTACATATTTCTGACACTGCACTCCATTGCAGAATCCAAAGGCTCTTGCCTACACTACCAGGTCCACAATTAACCATTATTAGATGTTATCATTTACTCTTTGCAGGCAATTTTCAGGGAATTTTTTTGCACTATCTCAGAAAAAGCAACAGCCTTTAGTTATTGTAAAGACATACTTCTACCTATAATCCATCTTGCTGTGTTTGTGACTGTAGTAATTTTATCTTTTTCAAAACCCTTGAACCAAATTTTGCCCTCAACAAATTCAAACATTCCTAGGGAAGCTGCCTAAGTGTAAAGGAGCTCAGAGCAGGGCTCAGGCTCTGCTCCAGGAGGCCCAGCAGCAGCACCAGAGGAACATGCAAGAACTGATGCCCAGGAAATCATTGTAAATTCCTTAATATCTTTTGTCACTAGTGCAGGATGCATGGGATAGTTCTCCATGATCCAACAAGCTGACTGATCGTGGGTGCAATGCTCAAATTGTAGAGCCTTTCCCAGGAACAAAGGGAACTTGTAGGAAGCACAATTCCCTTTCAGACCCAAGGTCTGATGGTCACAAGCTCAAGGAAAATCTTCACAAGCTGCAGCCTCTGTCTCAGTTGGCCAATTTAGACTGAACTCTGTAAGCTTCAGAAGAGTGGCAGGGCAATCCTCTATGAAGAACAGAGCTCACAAAGGATCAGAGCTAACATTAAACCCTTGCTGTGCCCACTCAGAAAACACTTACACCCAACACTCAGCTTTTGTGCACAGCCTGGAGAAGTTTAACACACTGAGACTGAACAGTGGTTTGGCCAACAAGGCTGCACATGGAGTGGTGCCCAAGAGAGCCCTGGGTGGGCTCCAGGCCAGGAGGACACAGTGGAACCAGCCTTTTGCTTTGTCTCCGTGGGCAAACACTTGACTTAAGCCCCACCTATTCCCTGTAAAAGCTGAATCAGGGTAGGAAGCAGGGAGTACTCTACAGCTGATGTCAGGAATAACAAGCTACTATCCCCCAGGAGCTGTCCAAGAGATGGATGACTCACAGGCATAGCCTGTAATGACTCTTCAGGCTACTGCTTGAATAATTCAATTTATCCAACACCTCTAGCTTAGCACCACAGCTAAACCCAGGTGTCACATTTTAAACTAAGGGGTGATCTTGAGACATCATATGCCACACATGTGCAAGCCACTGTTATTTTATCCTCCATGTCCCCAGCCCAGCCAGGGGATTTACCTCCAGAACATTCTCCAGATTGGGGTCCAGAATGAACTCGAAGGTCTCGTTCCACACGGGGTTGATGTCGTTGTTGAAATGTTTGGTTCTCTTCCTGCAGTCAGGGGCAGTGGGGATGAACAGCTCCACGTAGGGATCTGGAGTGTCAACTGTGGAGCAGAACACAGGTCAGGCAAGGGAAGACTCCAGCTTGGGCTGGAATAATTGATAGAATTGTGTGAAACCACAGATCTGCTCATGGTCAAGGACAGAAAGATATGCAACTCTCTAAGTTACATAAATGTAATGAGAGGAATGACACAATGATATCAACAATCTCCCCAAAAGAAACATTAAGCTTTTAGGAGGGGGAAAAGCCTTGAGCAAACAGAATGGCACAGGACTGAGTCAAGTTTACTGGGAATATGCAAACACCTGCCAGGCAGTGGTGTTTTTAAAAGCTTTTACTTCTTCCTCTCTTTCTAGCCTTTAATGGCTTTGGCTCGTGTCACAGCAGCAAGTATCCCACAAAACAATGAAAACAAGCAGTTTGCTGTGGGTTTTGGATCCTCTTTCACTTTTGCTGGTATGGGAGTGATGGAGGCAATCAGTCACAGCACTGCAGTGCTGCACACAGCATAAGGGGCACTCAGCTCTGAAACACTGCCATCACCACAGCTCTGGGGAGTCACCACAGGATCAGCACCTTATTTGCACAGCAGAACCCTAACTGGAAACAGAGATGTGGCAACTGCAGCTGATAGGAATTACCAGGGGGAGAAAAGGAAACATTGGCAAATCCCATCGGATGTGGCTAAAAATAGCCATTCCTGAGAGCACAGAACACAGCCCTAAAAATCTAATCTGCACTTTCTAACAAGTTAAAGCATGCAGGGGTTTTCTGTACAATGAGGGGGGTGGGTTTTTGTGTCAAATGGAGCCAGGGCTCAGATGCTTCCCAGGAGAGCAGGGGAAATTATTTCTGTGGTTGTGGTGGTTCATGAAAAGCCTCCTGCTCTGCTGTGGTAAAACACCCACATCTTTCCAACACTCAAACATGGAATCACAATCACAGAATATCCTGAGAGGGAAGGGACCCACAAGGATCATCAGTCCAACTCCTGGCCCTCCACACACCCCAACAATCCCACCCTGTGCATCCCTGGGAGCGCTGTCCAAACCCTCCTGGAGCTCTGGCAGCCTTGGGGCTGTGCCCATTCCCTGGGGAGCCTGGGCAGTGCCCAGCACCCTCTGGGGAAGAACCTTTCCCTGATCTCCAGCCTGACCCTGCCCTGGCACAGCTCCAGCCATTCCCTGGGTGCTGTCCCTGGCCAGAGGGAGCAGAGACCACAGCTGTCCCTCAGGAGGAAGCTGAATCCTCTCCTCCAAGTTTGCCCTCTGCCTTAGTGAAACGTTATCAAGCAAACCAATACCCACTACAAACAATTCCTTAAAGGCCTGCTTTGGAAAGAGATTAAATCCTATCACGAGGAAAAACAAGTACAAACATTCCTCCCTGTACACATTTTAAGTCTAAAAACACCTTTTTCCAATAAAGGCAAATTTTGGAAACTCTGGGATTTCACTAAGACCTTATCCATGAGATTCCTGATGCCCAGAACCACTTCTCCCTCCTGCTGGGAGAAGAAGGAAAAGAGAAAAACAAAGAAGTTGGATAATTTCAAATCAAATCAAATGTCTTTTGGGGAAAAAACCCTGACCAAACAACCAAAAAAAAAAAAAAAAGACTCTTTGGAACCACTCAGGAGGTTCTGAATGGGTCCCCAGGCAAATCCTATTCAGTGTTATCCTAATCCAACTTCTCAAGAAGTCTTCCACTGTGCTCCACACCTGTGGGGCTCAGCTAATTGCTACATTGAGGTGGTCTTAATGCCCCTTGAGTAATGAACAAGCAGCTATTTAAAGCTGGGGATCAGTGTGGAAAGCCTTTAAATAGCAGCCTTTATTAGCTCCCCATGAATTATGTCTGATCTTGTCTCTTCGTTATGGGCAGGGGAACTGGGGGATCAAGCCCCAAGTCAGTGGCAGATGTTCCAACTTGCCAACCCTTCCATTAGCTCCTTTCAACTACTATACAGAGCTCTGCCACAAAGCAAACAAGAGAAACAAGGCTCTTTGAAAGCAAAAATCCATGAAGTAACAAGGTCTCATTTGCTAAGTCTTGATATCCAGCATGACTTTGGCAATAAACACCCAGGCTTGCTCTGCCAAGAGACTGAAGTTGCCTACAAAAACCTGGATTTTAGACAAAATCCTGATGGCTGAGCAGAGTTCTGGGCAAAACATCAATGCCCCCCTCCCCATTCAGATCATGCTGTGATCAGTCCCAACTCTATTAAAAATTCTAATTTTTCTTATCAACACAAACAGCAAGTGGTTTCCTACCCAAAGCGTGTAGAAACCCCAGACCTCTGACATGCAGACCAATTACTAACTTCCTATCAGGCAAACCCTGGTAAGTGTTGAAACAAACTAAACCCAAGGCATGGATCAACTAAACTTGGAAAAATCAGTCTTGGTAGTTCAGTTTTGCCAAGTCACCTCACTCCATCTCTTCATTAGCTTTTTAACCCAAGGCAAAGATTTAATCACCTGCCCTTTCATGTTTGAAAGATTATTTGGAGCTATTTTCAGTTAAGAAAATGAAAATATATTCTTTTTAACTTCCTTCTGTAGATGAAGAGAAAATATATGGGAAGACTGCTTGCTCTGATTAAGATATTGCTATAAGTGATACTAAATAGTTCTTTAAGATATATTATACTAATCAAAATCTCAGTCCTTGGATGGGGACCAAAAACTACCAGCAACCTGGCAAGTAACACAGAAGCATTCACTTAATGTATTTCAAAACACTGAAGTTATCAAATGTACATTAAACAGTCAACGTGCCTGCCTGGGCTTCTGCTGATTGATTTGCCAGGTAATGTTAAAAAAAAAAAAAAAAAAAAAAAAAAAAAGAAGCTGAAAATGTAACTAAAAATAGCTTGATCACCACTGTTATCACAGAACCTCAGAATGGTTTGGGTTGGGAGGGATCTTAAAGCCTACCCATTGCCACTCTCTGCCATGGGCAGGGACACCTCCCACCAGCCCAGGTTGCTCCAAACCCTGTCCAGTCTGGCCTTGGACACTTCAGGGATCCAGAGGCAGCCACAGCTTCTCTGGGCACCCTGTGCCAGGGCCTCCCTACCCTCAGAGGGAAGGATTTCTCCCCAATATCCTAACTCTGCCCTCTGGCAGTGGGAAGCCATTCCCTGTATCCTGTCCCTCCATCCCTTGTCCCAAGTCCCTCTCCAGCTCTCCTGGAGCCCCTTTAAGCACTGCAAGGCTGCCATCTATATTTTGATTTTAAAAGGAAGAATCCTTATGGTGTATGGGTCAAAAGCTGACGTTCAGTCATGACAAGAGAATTATCTATGTCTGAGATTTATCTCTATCTGGACCTGATCACCTAAAGGTCTTTTCCAGCCTTAAGGATTTTGTGTAGGGGCAGCACTGTTGGGGAACTGGTCTTTGTTGCAGCAGCTGCCTGAGATACTAAGCACAGCATCCTCTGCAGCAGCCACCTGGGGGAATTTGCACTTGTTCTCAGGACATTTCTGAGGAAGGCAGAGTTTCTGTGCAGCTCAGCCCTCCCCAGGCTGTTCCTTACGCAAGCACTACCGCTCCATCACCATTTCTCAGAAACAAGGCAGGCTGAACCAACAATGGAGCACAAGTAATCTCAAACCCTCCCTGCAGACTAATAAACACAGCTAAGGCTTTCAGCACTGATGCCAATGAGGGTCCTGCAATTAGCAGCTTGGAGGCAGATGAAGTCTCGGGTAATTAACAAAATGTTGGTGATAATTCAGATTTACAGCCCCTCCACCCAAAGCTCCAGGGGTTGAAGACACACATCCAAAAACAAGAGCAGAGTCAGCATCCCCACTGCTGTTTTTAAACTGCTGCCTTAGGAATGGCTGAGGGGTAGAAAGTTAAGGATTCACTGACTTTTCCTCATGTGATTTATCTCCTGGTTAAGTCATGGCTATAGGATTCTCCCTTTAAATTACATTGTGAATCACCAAGTGAAACACACAGTGGACAGTAATTAGGGTCAAACATTTTCACAGTGAAAAATGAGTAATGCTTTTAGCAACCTGGCTGTTAGGGAAACCTGTAAAATTTTCTGCAATGACTGGAAACCATTTGATCTTATGTTATTAGTCTGGTGAGATGGCTGTCATCAGGCCTCTATATTAGTATGATTAGTATTTCAGATACATGATTTATATTTCAGTCATTCCAATTTCAATTACTTCAACAGCATAATTACCATAAAGAAACTATAGAAAGCCTGTTCAAATATAACACTGAGATAGAAGTATATTTATCTCAAAATAAAAAGTGGTAATAACAATTTAGCCACCATTAAGTGCAATCCCATTGATAAAAACTTACTAGGTCCCAAATGACCATCTCTGTATTTCTCACCTTTTTTTTTTTTTTTTTTTTGGCTTGCAGCAACATAGTACAACTTGTTTAGCACCTGCAGCTGAACAGCCTGGCTGAGGTCAAGGCAATAATGGGAATTGCTGGATGACCTCTCTTTCCTTGAAGGGGAAGGAAGCTAAATAACAACAGAATTTCTATTCAAATTGTGAATTTTATGAGGCCTCACAGTGGCACGGAAATACGAGTTGGTGTCTCTGCCATGGTCAAGAGAAAAAGTGATGAATTTTAAATTCATGGGTTTTCCCACTTTCATGTGCTTTTTCAGTTTTTAAAAAGGGAATTCTTAAAAACTGTACTTATCAATAACATGGTCCCTGCAACCATGGAACAGATACTTGAGATGCTCCAAATCCATAGTCCAGGAGTAATGCAGATGCCAGGAGACCTGTCAGAAGGTCACAGCCACCTAAAAACCCCAGGAGTACTCACTGCTGCTTGTGTTTAAGGCACCACAGGGAATGCCAGGGTTGGTAGCTTTGGGGATTTTGCAAAGGGGTGATGCAGTGCCAGATTTCGTGAGCGGAAGGTGACTCCAAGGGAAGTAAGGCAGCTCTGAAGCAGCAGCTATGCTTTGAGAAATCCTGGGATGAGGTAACACCTTTATTAAAAATTATTTGCGCCTTTTATGACAGTGCTTTTCATCTCTGGCATTACTTCAGTGGAGGGAAGAGCCAGCTCCCAGCACAGGCACTGCACTATCACCCAGTTCACTGAGGCAGGACACCATTGCTTCCACTGATCCAGCCTTGAAAGGGCAAAAAAGCCCTAAACAAGTCAGATTTTGGTCAAACCACATTTGTCAGTGCCAAGAGTAAAGAAACACTGCCTTCTCTAGGTTATCTGTACAGGTCCCTTTGCAGACACACACTGAAAAGTGACTGAAGCATTAAGCAAAATAACACTTTTCTAGTAATGTGCCAGAGTCTAAGGGGTCCAGTGTTTTTTAATGAATTTAAATACCTAGTTCTCACTGTTAAACCAGTGAGGTATCTCACCCCATGTGTTGGTTTTGCATAGCCTGGTTTTTGTAGCAAGGGGGCCACAGAGGTGGCTTCTGTGAGAAGCTGCTGGGAGCTTCCACCATGTCCAGCAGAGCCAGTCCCTGATGGCTCTGAAGATGGACCTGCTGCTGGCCAAGGCTGGGCCAGTGAGAGAGGTTGGTAACACCTCTGTGACAGCATATTTTAGAAGAAAATCAAAACAAAGTGGGGCACAGTTTTTTTCCTAGTCAGAGAAGAGGAGGAGGTGAGAACATGTGAAGGAAAACGACATGAAGACACCAAGGTCAGTGGAGAAGGAGGGGCAGGAGGTGCTCCAGACCTCAGAGCCAAGATTCCTCTGCAGGCTGTGGTGAGACCATGGTGGAGCAGCTGTGCCCCTGCAGCCCCTGGGGATCCACAGGGATGCAGAGATCCACCCACAGCCCCTGGGGATCCACAGGGATGCAGAGATCCACCCACAGCCCCTGGGGATCCACAGGGATGCAGAGATCCACCCACAGCCCCTGGGGATCCAGAGGGATGCAGGGTTCCACCCACAGCCCATGGGGACCCACAGGGATGCAGGGTTCCACCCATAGCCCATGGGGACCCACAGGGATGCAGAGATCCACCCACAGCCCATGGGATCCAGAGGGATGCAGGGTTCCACCCACAGTCCCTGGGGAAGGTGCCCATGCTGGAGCAGGTGATGCCTGGAGGAGGCTGTGACCCAGTGCAGACCCAGTGGAGAGAGGGGCTCTGCTCCCAGGCTGGAGCAGCCTGTGCTTGAGGCCTGCACCCCATGGGAAGAGAGTCCCAGGCTGCAGCAGTTTTGAGAGGGCTGTGTGCCCGTGGGAGGGCTCAGGCTGTGGCAGGTGTGGTGGGGCTGCTCTTTGTGGGAGTGGAGCCGTGCTGGAGAAGCTCACAGGGAATTGTCTCCTGTGGGAGGGACCCCAGGGTCTCACAGGGGAAGGGTTCCTCTCCCTGAGCAGCCGAAGAAAACCTCAGGTGATGAACTGACCCAAACCCCCAGGCCCTGTCTCCCTGTGCTGTCAGTGGGAAGGAGGGAGGGGATGGGGGGGAGAAGGTGTTTTAAGGACTTATTTTACTTCTCATTACCCTCCTCTAACTCTGTTAGTAAACAAATTCACTTTGTACTTCTATGCAGAGTCTGTTTTGGTCTTGGAGTGTTTTCTCCCAGTCCTTACCCCAATTCATGAACCCTTCATTAAATTTTTCTTTTCTCTGCCCACCTGTGGCAGAGGAAGGTGAGTGAGCAGCTTTGGGGAGTGCCTGGCATTGGGCCAATGTCAAACCATGGCACTCCACCACCAAAGACTAAAGCAGGACAGAAGGAGGCCTAACTCAGCTCTGACTGTGGGTCCATGGAAATGCCAGACCTGGACAGGGTAATTTGGTGTCTTCAGTAAGTGCAGGTATATCATCAGATTCCTGCTGAACTATTCCAAACCTGCAGTATGATTTTCAGTCCACATTTATGCTATCTGTTGGAGTACAGATTGCTCCCAGTCTGGCATGAACTCTGCTAATACAGATTTACACTGGCAGTGTTTTCTAAATCGGCAGAACAAGTTTACACTGGGTCTGTGTTTGGTATCAGGAGGCTTTAGAAGTTTTGGGACTCTCCCAGTAGCCCTAGAGCTTCATTTCCCATATTGCTCAGGGCCTCAGGGCCTGCAAGGGAGAAGAGTCTCTTCCCTTGACTTTTTAATTCAGACAACTGTCAAGAATGCTTCAAAAACCCAGCAATGAGCACACATTTCCTGGATTTCAGCTGCCCTGTAACACTCTTGGCTGGATGCTTTGATAACGCCTGTCACTAAAAACCATCCTTTACAAAAGTGTTCCTTCCTGTGGTGACAAACATGAGGAAGGCTGATCATTTTCTCCCTCCCTTTCAGAACACGTGCAGTCAGAAATACATAAATGCACATTCTTGAGTTGTAAGAACTTTTCTTTGGTACAGATGGATCCATGGGACAGTTGGAATCCTACAAAATACAAGGCAGTACCCAGATGACGAATCACAGAAGGGGTGAGGTTGGAAAAGATCTCCCAAGACCATTGAGCTCAACCATCAGCCCTGCATCACCATGGTGTTCACCACAACCTTGTTCCCAGGTGACACATGCACGTGGTTTGTGAACCCCTCCAGGGATGGGGTCTCCACCACTGCCCTGGGCAGCCCCTTCCAAGGCCTGGCCACCCTTTCCATGGAGAAATTCCTGCTGATGTCCAACCTTAGCCTCCCCTGGCACAGCTTGAGGCTGTTCCCTTTCCTCCTGTCCCTGTCCCCTGGGAGCAGAGCCCGACCCCCCTGGCTGTCCCCTCCTGTCAGGGAGCTGTGCAGAGCCAGGAGGTCCCCCCTGAGCTCCTTTTCTCCAGGCTGAGCCCCTTTCCCAGTTCGGAGAGGAGAGGAGAGGTCAGTGGGAAGCATCACATTCCAACCCTGTTCATATTTTTCTTTTATATCTCACTGTGACTGATGTTCTTCCCAATTCTCCCTTGCATCAGGCATTAGCCCAATCCTAACACAACTTCAAAGCACTCCTGGGATAGTGGATCAGGGAAAAGAATCGAAAGTAAGAAAAAGCCAAACTATCACAGGGGACAAATGGCATAAATAGAGGGAGCCTCCTCCTAAATGGAGGGAGTGAAAGGCTCAAACTGGAGGAACAGTGGTGTCCATAGGTCCTGGAGACGAGCCCCACCAGGAAGCTCTGCCTGGAGACAGGACAGCTCATGGAACAGGAGCAGCTCTCAGCCACCACAAAGCTGGCAGGGCCTGGAGCAGGGACAGGGGGCTCTCCAGCCACACAAGATGGATCCCAGGACTGAACCAGCACTGCTCCACGTCACCTTCATGGCATAACAGAGTCATGGGAGAGCTTCCTCTAGGATGGGAACAAGTTCTCATGAACCTCTCACAGAAACAGGTCCTCCCTCAGTAACTCCATGGCAAGCACTCACAGACAGAATTTCTCACCAAAATTATATTTTTGCAGCTGGGAAGAGCAGCAAGATCAGGATCAGTTTCACTGTGGAATACAGGAGCCTGTTGCCAACATGACTTCCACCTCCCAGCACTGGATGTCCCTACAAAAGGGAAAGGATACTGGGTGTGCCAAGGAAACTGGAATCCAGCATTTGATTGCCTTGGTGTTAGACTGAGATCTGCAGTAGACATCTTGAGCAGTTGTTAGCAGCACAGTTCATTTAAGATTTTTTCTTTCATCTATCTTTTATGGATCCATATTTCAGCCACATGAAGACCTGCACACGCAGCTTGTAGGATGTGGAGGATTGGCCAACTCTGACCTACTTTTCCCAGGCTGTTAGGCTGGAAAAGGGGAGCAGTTTAGCTTGTTTTCCCCTTGCAAAAATCAAGATCTGCTCCAGGGCCTTGCAGGAAGAGCCTTATCTGATGGTCCTCTGACAGGTAAGTGCACTGTAGCTAACTCAGGGTGCAGGATTGGCCAGCTGTAGTGCAGAGAACAGCTGGATGAGTCCTGAACGAGCTGCTGAAACACAAACCATAATACAGGCAGGCAAATCTCCAGTTCCCTCCTTTCAGCCAGGCCAGGTTTAAAACCCTGCTCACCCCTGCCTGGACTGCCTTGATGTGGGTTTAACCAAGCCAGCTTCAACCCCAGGAGCTCTGGCTCACGGGGAACATCCCCAAGGCACAAGGGTGTGAGGGACAAACAGTGCATGCTGGACATGTCTTCCTTGTTCCCAGGTCCCAGAGCCAGGGCCAGACAGGTAAAGATGTGCTCCCATCCCAATTTCCTTTGGAGATGCAGGAAGTGATGAGGAAGGGCATCTCCTGAACTTGGGGGGATGTCCACAACTGGCTGCAGTGACATGGGCTGGCCATGCCAAGAACCACCCAGGAGCTGCTTCCCAGCTCTACCTGGGCAAGTTTTGCAACCAGAGTTGAGCTCTGGTGACTGCACTGCTCCCAGCACTTGCTTATCTGAGCAGCTTAACTGCAGTGGAAATGCATCCTTGATTCCAACGGGGTGGACAGCAGCTGGGAGAGAAGCTGAGTGCCAGTGCAGCGAGCTAGCAACTTTAAACATTTTTAAGAAGGGAATTTTTTTCCTAAAAATACCCGGAATGACGCTGTTCATTACCACAGCATCAAAAGATGAAGCAAGGAAAAGCTGCAAATCCCAAACAGGATTAAGCAAGATGAGTGATCGTTAAGAGTAGAGTCACACAACTGGTTTCCTCTGTAGATGCTACAATTCATTGTGAAAGCCAGTACACTTAAATACACGTTAAAGATAGAAAACAAATTTTACAATGCTTCCTGTGACTCAGTTTTCCACCAAGACCCCTGAAAGTCCAGAAGGGGAGAGATGTTATGGAAAGGAGACCCAGTTTGCAAGCATTTCTCTTTCACAATGCTGCAGTTTGGGACTCTGGCCTTTTTTCCAAGAAGTTCTTGTACTGTCATGGAAGTAAGGAAAGGCTCTACAGTTTGGGTGGCATCTGAGTAGACTCAAAACTACATATCTACTATGTAAGAACTCACTGGGCCAGAGGCAAGGTCCTTTTCAAGAGGTTCAGAGAAGTGATTTTACAAGGTCTGCAATCAGCAGCAAGCTAAGCAATTAAGATAATGAAATCCTCACCAAGGTCATACAGGTTTTCTGATTTTTCACCTTATAACAGCTTTATGTAACAAGTTTTGGGCAGCAGGGACATAGAATGGCTTGGGTAGAAAGGGACTGTAAAGCTCTCCCTGCCATGGGTGGGGACACCTTCCACTATCCCAGGGTGCTCCAAGATCCATCCAACCTGGCCTTGGACACTTCCAGGGATCCAGGAGCGGCCACAGCTTCTCTGGGCACCCTGTGCCAGGGCATCCCCACCCTCACAGGGAAAAACTTCTTCCTAATAACTTTTTTTTTGTCTTCTTTTTCATTGAACTGTGTTTCTGCCAATTCACAGGGTCCACCGGCTGACTCCAATCCCATTGATAGCTGGTAGAGGAATGCAGCAGGAAAGAAGGAAACATGTACAGCAGAAGGTGGGTTTAGCTTTATTTCTGACCATCCTACTGTGCTACAATTAACTGGCAATACATTACAGTCAGTTCCTCAAACTGAGCCCGTTTGCCTATGTGGGTAAGAGGTGAGAGTCTCTGTCCTCATGCTGACCCTTTCATCATGTTCTCTCCCAGTCCTGTTGACAGAGGGAGTGACAGAGTAGCCAGCAAAGGTCACCCAGCATCCATCTGGTGCACTTACTCAGCTCACAAACCTTCCAGCCTGGAAAGGAGCTGAGCACACCTCCTAGAGCAGCAGCCTCTAAACCAGGATTTAGACCTTTGTAAAGCTACAGCTGCATCACCTGGATGTTGACAGGACAGTATCCAGGGCGTGGGAGGCACCCAGACAGGGACACTAAAACTGAAACAAGTGACACCAGTAAAGGAAGGACTTCTACAGAGGCAACAGTAAATGGGCAGACACCTGAAGTAAGAAGGGACTTGAATGAACTGCTGGGAAAGAAAGGGTCTGCCCTCAAACTTCTTTTGCCCGCTCCCCACCATCCTGGGTGGTGAGTTCTTACAAGAAATCTCATTTATCACCCCCACATACAGATTCACAGAGTGACAAAATGGCCTGAGGATGACACAACCATTTACACTGCCCATTCATGAAGAGCTCAAGAAATCTTGGAAAACTTTCTAGAAATACTGGATATCTGCCCAGCCTGGGCTTGAGGAGACAGAGATGTGGATGGGAGGAGTCAGTGCCTCCATGCCACCCATTGTGTGGGGCACCACACACACCAGAGCTGCCAGCTAAAACTCCTTGAGCACAGGTAGAGTTCAGAGCCTTCAGATGAAAAATCACACAAAGCACTTCAACATAGTTCATAAACTTAGATTTGCTCAGAGCTCTCAGAGCTGTTACAGAAAGTCTTGGAAAGGCTGATATGGAAAAAAGAACAACAAAACAAACAAAATCCCTCATGTTCCCCCAGGCCTCCATCACCCCACAATGTAAAATTTACTCTCTAGTTCCCAGAGCACCTCTGGTTCGTAACCTGGAGCAACATCAACAGAAAAAATTAAGGGCAATCCCCCAGTAGAGTCAACAGCTTGGAAGTGTCCATGACAGAAGTAAAATTCAGGTACCCACCCCAAACAGGGCTCACACGTGATCTTCCTGTGAGACAAAAAGCCTGATGGGAAAGTTCAGCAGTTCCCACAACAAGTTTCATATTTGGCAAATGGAATTAAAAAAAATAAAAAAAAAAAAATATATATATATATAGGTTGGGACAATCAACTGTAAAGGCCCTTCCCCACTCACAGCTTCAAGCACCTCCCCACAGTAATGTTACAGATAGGCAATGTGATGGTTGGCTCTCACAATTAGGGATGAATATTACGTGAAGTTTTATTGCTGTACAGTTATGTTTCTGTGACTTGGACATCCTCTGCTCTCCCCACAGTCCCCTTTCCCCCCCGTACGGTGGCCAAGGGACAGCCTTGGTGGCAGGGCCATGAGGAGGAAGGGCTGTACCTGTGCCCCTTGCATGGGGCACCTGGGAACGGGGAAGGCTTGTTACGGGGGGGCGTGGCATGGCAACACCTGACCTCCAATCAAATTGCAAAGAAAGCGGCCTCCACCAATGGACAGCGAAGAAAAGTTGAGTGACAGACTGTGGGAGGGGCCTGAGCCAAACCCCCCCCCCCCAGGGGTATAAAAGGCGGACCAGCCATTTTGTGGGTGAGCACATGGTGGTTTAGTTCCATGCTCCCAGCGCTGCCCTTTTTCCTTATCCAGTCCTTTGTTGTATTTTTTTTAAGGTTTAATAAACCTTTGAAATTTTTAAAAGTGAGCGTCGTTTCTCACAGTAATTAACATAACCATTTATTAGATTAAATAGCTGCCAGGCTCCCACAACAGGGAATAAAAGCACTTTTAATTTTCCCAAAATTAAAAAAAAAAAGAAGTAATGATCTGTTTTTCTCACTTTGGGGGATTTGCCAGGACCCCAAGGACCAGCCCTGGGTCCTTGGAAGCTCACCCAGAGATGCCCCAGACTGCAGATGCCTCAGGCTACTGAGCTCTGGCAGTCACCTCAGACAAGAAGCCAAGCAGGTTTCAGTGGCCCTACAGCATCACTCTGGCAGGTTTTATCAAAATAAAATGTTCTTCCTGAGAAGCTTCTTGATTTTGATGACTTGCTAAGATAAGAGGACTTTTTTCTAGAAAAAAAATGCAATTATGCTGATGTATACTATAGGGCCATAATTGCTGTGGTGCACAGAGTTGCCATGATCTTCTGGCTCTCGTCACCCTTTCCATACTCCCTTTAATATCACATCATGGGGTCCCCACTTCAGCCTCCCTTTTCTTCCCTGCCCATGTTGCCCACACTGTCTCATAAGAGACAACTGTATCCAAGAGCCCGTGTAGAACCTGTGTCTCTTCATTTAACTCATCTTCTTACACAAACAAACTCATGGGCTCCTTGTTCCACTCTTCCAGAACTTTTCCCGAGGTCTTCTTATTTAAAGACCACCATATATATGAAATTATATTACACACATACCCCCACCACTGCATCTGCTCTGTGTGCTCCTTCCCCATACCCCACAGGGGATGACAGACTCCCAGTTCCCTCTTTTCCCCTTTGCCAGGGCTTCCCTCTCTTTCCTGGTATTTGTGGCTGTTGAATATCCCTCTCTCAAGTAACCCTCCTGGAATTTTAACATCAACAGTAGACTTCAGTTATGAAAACCCCCTGAAGCAAAGCTCTGGGTCAGAGCAGCTGCTGTAGTTTGACCCAAAAGTAGTTTCCAGGAGTTGGGAAACACTTGTATTTCCAATGAACTTGATGGGAGAGCAGGAGCCAAGGGTCACACTCATCCTCCCTGCCCCAGCCTACAGGCCTTGGGGAGCACTGGGAAAAGGGAGAGATGGCCTGGCAGCAAAGCAGACAGACCCAAGGAAGCAGGAATATTCTTTCTGCAAATTCAGCCAATTTTCTCTCCCTCTTCCCTCCTTAAGAGCAGAGCAGAGTTGTTCTTCCTAGTGGTTTCCTATTTGGCTGCGAAGTCCAGAAGCTCAACAGCCTCCCAGAAAGAGGAAGAAGTGCTGGTGTCATCCATCTCCCCACCACAAGATCTGCTGACCCATTTGGGTGTGTTTTTTTGGTTTGTTTTTTTTTTAATGTAATTACATTTTTTCTGCTTTCTGCATTGACTCAGCAGAGCTCTAGGCTCTTTCTTTCCCCCACCAAACCACAGCCCTGTGAGGTGGCAGCAATTTCCAGTTTCACTGCACTCACACAGCACTTCTGACTGAGCCAAAAAGCTAATTGTAGGTGTTGCTGGCTTGTAGGCAAATCGTTTACAACTCACTCAGCCCTTCTGGATCAATGGAAAGAAGGAACGGCAGATCTGCTCTCTGAGTGAGAGTGAGCAGTGACACAGGGACACTGCCCCGGCTTTAACAAGACAGACAGACAGACAGAAACCCACCACCAGCCCACTAACACCCATTCAATGCACAGTGAGTCACCATCTCCCCCTGCCCACGGCAACAGGCTCATAGAAGAAAGGCAAAATAGACAGATACTCACGCATGTCACCAATGGCTCCTTTGGTGACATTTGTGGCTTTCCTTACTGTCACAGTGAATATATGTGAGTACTGGTGTTCCACCTGAAAGTCAGAGAGTGAGAGGTGATTAAGCTCCAAAACCAAAAAAAAAACCCCATCTATCAAAAAAAGGTTTCATTTTGTCCAAAAACAGAGAGAGAGAAATCACCCAGTCAAAACGTAAGGGAAACTCATACTGGATAGAGCATCCTAAAGATGAACTGCACCCTGGAGCTTTACCAAGAGGTACCTGCACTGGGGCTGCTGGATTTTCCTGCAGCCACACCTACTAATCTCAACCAACAACACTCCCCCTCACCACAGAACCTGCTCTGAGGCATTTAGTCAGGCAGGAACCACTGAGTACAGCAAGGGAAAAATAAAAGCGGGCTATTTTACAGCTTGTCTTGGTAATTGCCTTCCCCTGCTAAAAAGAATGGCAGGAATTACTTCAAAGTCTGTGTTCTGGAGCAGATAAATGCACACTGCACATGTAAGGGGTAGAGTTAGTGCTGTACTTTCTAGTACCCATCAATATTCAGTGTGAAAGCAGCCTCAAGACAATGTAAGGAAGGTGCAAAGCAAGCTGTTAAAACAGGCACCAGCACATTTCATGCACTTTCTGGAGGTTCCCGTTTCCTGCAAAGCCCAAACACACAGCAGGAGCTGCCTGCCTAGGAGCAGGTGTGTCCTCAACAAACCAGGGAATAGGAAAAGATGTGAAATTAAGAAACAAAAAGTAAATGCCTTAATAAAAAGAGGTCACCAACTCAGCTGTATTGTTGTTTTATCTACACAGCCCTGAGTTCGACCAACCTGCTGGATACCACTGAGAATCACCAGTGCAGACTGCAAGGCAGCCAATACTGGCTTTACAGGGACACAGAGACTGGGAGGAAATGTGAGGTATTAAAGCCAGGATCAGGTCTCACAAGTGTATATTTTCTATCTTTTCCTAACCACCCACCAACCTTGTGAAGTACATTAAAACAAACACAGTCTATCAGTCACTGGGACCAAAACAACCAGGGAGAAGGCCACCCTCAGGAAATTCACTGAAATTCACTTGAAATCATAGACAATACCTTTGCTATGGGACATGCTTATTCAGGCTCTGCCTGGGTCAGAACTGGTTGTTTCAGCCAAGCCTCCTTATTTTGTGTCTACAGCTCACACCCAGAGACCTGAGCCAAACTGGATCCCTCTCATACAAACAAAAAGTTAATATTTTAAAGGTTACATACCATTTTCTAAAAAAAAAAAAAAAAAAAAAAAAAAAAGAAAGCCAAAACTAATCTTCTAAAGACAGCAAAAGTGACTTATGGGTGCTTAAGTGACATTTGAGTCAGGACTCATTAAAAAGCACCTCCAGTGATACCAACAAAACTCCTGCAGAAGCCTGAGGTGTGCGAAGGCATGGCCACATCCCTATAGCAAAGGCTCCAGGAGAAAATGCCTGCAGTGTACAGGGGGTGACTTCACTGCAGCCACTGCCTGACCCAGACACTGAGTTTATCAGCTTTATCTGGCTGTAATCATCCCCACACTGTGCCAGATGCTGGAGGCTCCAACCAGGACTGTCTGCCTGGCTCTGGGATTTTCCCCTAGCAGCCACAGGAGTTATCCAGATCCAAGACCAAGTGAGCAGGTGGGAAGAAATTGTGGCAATGCCAACTGTGGTGCACTGAAACCATCATGGCACAGCAACCACAGGAAAAGGGGAATTCAGACTCTTCCCAACACTCTCAGTGGGACGTTGCTCACCTCAAAACCCAGCAGAGAGGGTTCAGCTGTGGGAATCCAGAGTTCCTAAAAAGCAACAGCTATTTAACAGCCTTCCATGGGCTGACATGAAGGCATCCCAATGATTGAGTGACACCCATCACCTTCTGCACTGCAACTTCCAATATGGATGAGCAGGAAGGAGGACGGGACTTCTCCATGAACTAATTTCTGCCTCTGCCACAGGGCAAAAAGAAGTCCAGAGTTTTCCTCCACAGCGGGGTAAATGGGGATTTTCGTGGGTATCTGGGAAGGGTTGGGAACACAACTATGTGAAGTCACTCCAGCTCTGTCACTTACCCTGTCCTGAGAACTTCTACAAGCTGTGACCCTCCAGAAACCACTGGCTCTTGTTGCCCCCTATTTTCAGTTTGCTGTCTGAAAATGCTCAAAACTGCTTTACTATCTCTCTATTATATTATCTCCCAAGTATGTCAGATTGATCAAGTTGGTTTCACAACTGGTTTGTTTCTTCATACAGACTGAAGCATTTCCTTTGTCATATCCAACCTTGTAATTAAAAGAAACAGCCCAAAGTACAAACACACCACCCTCCTCCTTTTTCTCAGCTGTCAAGAAAGAGCTTGTCCTCGCTGGAGGCCACAAATCACTAAGCATTTAAGAGTGAAGAGGAGTTATCATTAAGTGACAAGGATGGGACATGGGCGTGCTGGGTTTAGTTCTCAGCTGATAGCTGAAATTCATGTGCAGTTCTGATGTCCCACAGCTCTGGCTGGAAGAGGGGGATACCAAACGATACTCCCTGACAACTCTCTGTAAAATAATTTGCTTGCATCTCCCATATGCCTAAACTCATATGCTTGAATTCATAT
The DNA here is from genome assembly GCA_027886175.1 of Phylloscopus collybita. Classification (NCBI taxonomy): domain Eukaryota; kingdom Metazoa; phylum Chordata; class Aves; order Passeriformes; family Phylloscopidae; genus Phylloscopus; species Phylloscopus collybita. The sequence continues at coordinate 3,811,637 of JAJNNQ010000065.1, read as the reverse complement.
GCCTACCATCAAAGCAAGGCCAAGCCACCACTCAGCAGTTTGCTCTCTTCCCAGCAGCACAGAGATCACCACCATTTCTATTACAAGTTGACAACTGTTTTACTAATGCCATCACAAAAATTGCTTTTTATTGACTTAAGCAGCAACCCCCATCATTCCAGCTGTTGTACTGCCAAGAAAATAAAGTCTGGTTTAAGGCTGGGATCCTCTAAAAGGCATGTGGGAACAAAAAGGCCTGGCAAAACAGAAAAGCAGTATTTTCTTTCCCTGTGCCTCACCCAGAACAACACACTGAGGATTACAATTATACACAGTTATTAATATTTGGCCATAGTCATACACTTGGAGGATATTTGCCACTACTGAAATAAATAATCTCCCTCTTAGTTAAAAAAAAAATAAAATAAATACACAGATACACACAGGAAGCTCAAAAGTCTAGATCTCTTCTTAGACCAATAAATGTTTTTCATGCAATTTAAGTGCAAGCGGAAATTAGGGCAATTTTCCACTTAGGGTTCAGTTTCTAAGGAGATCAAGAGGCCTAAATGTCCACATTTCAGAAGCATTTTTTATTAGTTTTTCAGAACTCTTCAGGAGTTCTGAAGAAGGCCCCTGAAAACACCATGAGATATGTATTGACTCTGAATGTCTTTACAAGTCCAGCCCTTGCTAGTTTAGATGACTAAGCTGCATTTTCTCAAGTGACTTATGTTCACCTTAAGTCTTGATAAAAATCTGTACAAATCCCCCAAGTACTTCTGAAAAACAGATGATGGTAAATAAATCACTTAAACGTTGCAACACTGAGAGGAACAACATCTACATTCTTTTAAAAATCTAGGACAGGTTACAAATTTCAAAAGCTTACAATTATATCCAGTGCAAGCTGTCCCTGCCCATGGCAGTGAGATGGGATGGGCTTTAAGGTCCCATCCAACTCAATCCATTCTGGGATTCTATGGATTTAAAAAACTAAAATACACCCTCCAAAGTGAGCTCGCTTTACACGTGTTTCATTTCACTTCCTCTTTCTCCATAAATTTAGAGGAAAGGAAAGGAGAAAAAAAAAAAAAAAAAAGCTTTCACCATGCCCTGTCTGAATATGGGTTTTCTGAGTTATGGGAACTCGGGTGGACAGTGTTCACTGTTCAATCCACAAGGTTTCCCATGACTGCACAGCCACGGTTCAGCATCTCCTGTTTTCACACCTCACCTCAGCTCTCCCTGCCTCCTTTGTTCCTCTCTCACCTTTGAGTGCTTTCCTTCCCCTCAGTAAAATTTCCCTAATGCTCTGCTTTGCTCTCTTCTGGATGTCCCTGCATTTGTGAGCACACAAACACCACCCCCTTCCCACCAGGGGCTGGGCCACAGCCCCACCATCTCCCGTAAGGCGGGCGGGTTTTGCCTGCCGCCCTCCCCGACGTGCCCAGCAAGGCAGGGATTTGCATGTGCTCACTATCACATTTGTCATATTCCAGAATGCTGAGTCACCACCAGGACCTTGGCATTCTGGGTGCCAGGCAATCAGGAAGCTCTGGCACAGGCAAACTGCACAAGTATTAAATGGGTTTACTTCCTTCACGTTAAGGACACTTCAGCTAACAATGGGGCTGGACAAATGAAAATATTTGCCTGTTGACTTAAGTAATTGATCTTCATGGAGTCCATGCTCTTCTTTCACAGGGTATTACCATTAAGACAAACTTTTGTGTTCACACACAAATTTTTTCCTGAAGTGCTTTTTTTCCATTGTTGTAATATTTGTCCCCCATATCAAAGTACATGAAGAGGTATTACACACTTTAATTCTCTGCATTTTTGGAATAGTCAGTTCTGTCTGCACCTGCAGCAGCTTTCCGAACATCTTAATTTATACCTCAGAGTCTTCCATAGAATGAGGAAAAAAAAAAAAAAGATCAGAAAACACACAACAGTCAGCACAAGGAAAATGCAGAATCCTTTTGAGTAATTTAATGCCGAATATCATTTAAATCCAAGATTTTTTTCATTGATGTGAGCCTGCTGGCCATGATTGTTCAAAATTTCAATGGGATTTCAAATTAAAAAACCTCACATATTTCCATTCACTTTCCAAGCAATTTTAAAGGGTCAGCTTTTGCATGAGCAGTGTTGATTCTGGAATTAGCAACATTCCCACAGCAGCAGTTTAGCATTCCCAGGGAGCTGTAGCTACCTTTACTATACACACTTTTTATTCATTATATTATATATGTAGGACAGCTCCATTTTGTTGATTATTGGTATCAAAAAGTCCTTTTATATAAGTGATTTAAAAACATATAACCGAGTTCCTCAGAGACCTCTCCCATAAAGGTAGAGATCATTCCAAGCAATCCATCCAGGAGAGGGCACTGATGCTGAAAGGAATTAAGTCAGTGTTGATGTAACACAGACATCACCCGGGAGGGCTGTCCTCCCTCCCAGCAGTTCACAGGACTGGGGAGGGAGTAAAAGCCAGTTTGACATCTGCTGGCTGCACACTGGTGTGGAGGATGTGAGTGCATGGGGCACAAACCACAGGGTTGATAAGAGATCACTTCTAGGAAGCACAGGGAGTATTTTTAGCCATGTCAAAGTAAAACACTGTGACAAGTGTGTGGCGGCTATCGCTGGGGACACCTCACTGTTGCTGCTGTCAGCCTGGTGCTGTTATGAGAACCCCTGATAAGAACACACCCAGTGTGGCTCCAGATTTTGGCTTGGGCAGGAATTGCCGTTCCAGTGTTTGCTTTGGAAACTTACTTCCAGCACAGCTGCATTCAGAGGCTGCTGAACCACGGGCTTACCCCACAAAGGGCAGTTCTGCTCCCATTTCCCTCCTCATTCCATTTTCCTACTTGGAAACTTCCACAGGCTGAGCTCCCCCTCCCCTTGGGCCAGCTCCAACAGCACAGAATAGATTTTCTAATCCTTCCATGGAATCCCAGAATGGTTTGGGTTGGGAGGGACCTTAAAGCCCATCCAGTGCCACCCCCTGCCATGGGCAGGGACACCTTCCACTAGCCCAGGTTGCTCCAAGCCCTGTCCAACCTGGCCTGGAACACTTCCAGGGATCCAGGGGCAGCCACAGCTTCTCTGGCACCCTGTGCTGGGGCCTTCCCACCCTCACAGGGAAGGATTTCTCCCTAAGAAATTTTTGTCTTTTTTTTGTATTGAACCATTTTTTTGATCGTTCAGCAGGATCCACTGGCTCACTGCCATCCCAGGGGAGTGACAGCTGGGACAAGGATGCAGCAGGAACACTGGAATAAAGCAGGAGGAAGGGAGCAGGGGCACAGTGTGCTGCTGAGTGGCACTGATCATCTCACTCAGAGTTTGCATGATATATTTTGAGCGTTCACATTAGTGATATACACCAGTTTAAGGTCTAAATATCCTAAATTGTCAACTTATCCCTCCATTCATACTAATGAAAAGAGTACAAACCCCATCCCTCACCCCAAACTGCACTGTAAGTAAGCTAGACACATCTACCGTTTCTTGAAGGAAACAGTAACAACTCCAAAGTTATGTGTTTATTTAGAGTAACTTCCAGCAGGGAAGTCATTATATGAGACAATGTATATCAGAGAAGATGGTGTATATATATAAGGTTCAGTGCTACTTACCACAATGTGTTGATAAGGATCTATGATAGACATTTTTGCCTTAGTTTATTCAAGGCAACTGCAAAGTATCTATTTCAATTCCACACAGGAGAGGCTTCCCCTTTTTTCAGAGCAGAGTTCAGTATGAAAGGTCCTTTAACTAATAAATAAAAAATAAGATATAATTAAAATTCATCGGTTCCTTTTAAACTATATTTTACAGAGCAAATCAGTTCCTACTCTTAAGGAAGGTTTCCACTATTCATTTGTTTACCAATAACTTAACTTCACATAAGCTATGGAGATAAAGGTATTTACCTGCTTGAACTGGAGAAATGTCTTGTGCTTATTTCTTCTACCTCAGGGTAAGAGCAGGAATCAAGTATCTTAAATTCCAGTCATCCCAGTGTTTCTAGCAGCTCTGCAGATAAACAAAAGAAGAGAGGAATTATATTTATCTTGTAAATATATTGCAGTATTTATGCTTCCACACATTACACTCCTAGTTAGGATTGTGAGTGCTGCAGGAGCAGCAATACTGCCCTCTGTAAATCCAGGAAGGGAATTCCAGCTGGAGCTGTATGTAACTTCCCAGCCAACCCCAGCTGTCTGGAGATGTTCCAGAGGTTTGGTGGGGCAAATTGCAAACTAGGACTTCATGGCTCTTCAACAGGCTCTCCACAGGCCACTGCTTTCTGAGCACTCTGGAAGATCAGGGGCCACCAGAGGCCTTCAAAGTAAGAACTGTTTTCAGCCATCAAAGTAACAGAGGTTATTCCTTTCTGCATCTCTAAAAAACCCTGGGAACTGCTGGACAGGATCAGTTCTCACATCCAGCTGGACCAAGGTAAGACCCAAACCACCAGCAGAAATTTCAAAGTGAAAAGAAGTGAAGCACCATGAAGGGTTTGGTCTCAAGGGAATGAATCCTAATGCTCAATTCTGAAATGGCAGGATAAGCCCTAAACGATGATTTATGTCACTCCCAAACCTTTGCTCTTAAGCATGAAGGCATGACAACAAAAATTTAGTTTCATTATAATCACTAGAACATTAAAATGTCCTTTCTTTAATCACTAAATCATTAAGGCTGGATAAGCCCTCCAAGATCATGAAGTCCAACCATTAATCCAGCACTGCCAGGTCCATCACTAAACCATGTCCCAAAGCACCATATCCCACACATTTTCTGAACACTTCCAGAGACAGCGATTCCATCACTTCCCTGATCGTGCCTGACCACCCTTTCCTGTCAGTCCTAACAATAGTTTGAGGCAAGGAATCACCCTGGTTTATTTATTCATTTTTATCTGAGGAAGTGTGAATAAGAAAGACTTCAGCATTGGAGAATCATGGTAAACGTGCCCAGCTATATCCTTTCTGGAGGAACTCCTGCCATCTTGGAAGGCAATCCAGGAAAGGGAACAGCAGGAGCTACCCAATCACCACAATGGAGAGGAAATTTGTAAAACCAGAAAATACTCATTTCCCCTAAGTGCACAGCCAGCTACTATGCTCACTTTGAGAGGATACACAAAACCAAGCCAAGGATACTGCTCTGTCTGGGGAAATAAGACAACAGGTTAGACCCAGGACAAAAAGCCTGGTTCGAGTTAACATCCTGCATCCTAAAGGCAGAGTTCCAGTTCCCCAGATGATCCCTCAACTGGTTCAGACATGAGATCATGCTCTCTGTCCCTACAACCCCCCGCCTCATTTGTTTCAACATCTGCAGGAAGCGCGTTCGTGGTGCTGCAGACAACAATCTCTTTGGCTACAGGGCCAGGACGAGTCCCCAAGCGCCATCTGCCCTCCATGCTGGATGAGGCAAGGATCATGCAGATGGACAAGAATGCAACCACGTCATCAACAACTGCGTCCCAACACCCGCGCAGAGCGCGGGCGACGGGCAGGGCTCTCAGCGGGGACAGCAGGGCCAGCCAGCCAGCCAACCTCGTACACAGAGCCTGGGATCCCAGGTTCCCACACGGCTCCAACCACCAGCACTGCCCAGCTCAGCCCTGCCCATGCCATGTCACTCCAAATGGGAGCTCCTGGCTCGCTGTGTTCATCAGAGTCTCTCTCACTGGATGTGATCAACACAGGCAGGTACCCGAGCACAGGCCCTGGTGCCATCTCAGGGGCTCAGGGCTGGCAGAGGGACAGCTATCCATGCTCTTCCCAGAGCCAGCAGGACATCTCAAGAGAAAGCAGACATTTAAGTGACTTGAATACTTAATCCCTTACAGTGGATTTAATTCAAATCAGTTAACTACACTACGCCCTCTGGAAGCTCGCACTACATTACCCATGGAGTTTGGGTAAAGCACACAAAGCAATTTCTAGATCTAAAAATTGTAGTGTGGAAGAGGAGCCAAATAGAGCACTAGCAGGAAATCCAGATTGCGTTCATCAAGAGCCATGAAGAAAGTCTTGAAGAATGTTTACTGCAAACATCTGCAGCAAATAGAGCTGTGATCCCAAAATTAGCTTGCTTAACACTTCCCCTACACACCGGCCATCCCACGTGGCCTGGTGGAAAAGTTTTCATGAAATCACAGAATATCCCGAGTGGGAAGAGAACCCCCAAGGATCATCCAGTCTGACCCCTGGCCCTGCCCAGATACCCTAACAATCCCACCCTGTGCATCCCTGGGAGCATTGTCCAAATGCTCCTGGAGCTCTGGCAGCCTTGGGGCTGTGCCCAGCACCCTCTAGGGGAAGAACCTTTTCCTGGTATCCAGGAAAACCCTCCTCTGGCCCAGCTCCAGCCATTCCCTGGGTCTCGTCCCTGGTCACAGGGAGCAGAGATTGGAGCTGCCCCTCAGGAGGAGCTGCAGCCCCCAGTGAGCTCCCAGGCTGATCCTAACTAATTCAGAGCTGTATCACAAGCACACAGAAAGTCCTGCACTTGAGCTGGAGCTGGTGAGCCCTGCCCCTGGTAGATGCAGGGGAAGCAGTGCCTCTAAACACATCTTCAAGGACGCTCTGATATTACCAACACGGATTGTTTTGTTTCCCTGATATCTGCTGCTGTCACACCATCTGTGACTCTGCTGTTGCTGGGGCTGACAGCATTCCTTTCTAAAGGAAAACCACCTCACAGGCAGCACCACCAACAATAACTAAGCTGGCCACACTGTTTAAGTGTGTATTATAGGTAATCAAAGAAGAGATTAACTGAAGAACAGAGGGTTGTGTGGAGACCTTCCAGCAGCCTTTCAGGATGTGAAGGGGCCTACAAGGAAGTCAGAAGGGGACTCTGCATCAGGAATTGTTGGGATACAAGGGGGAATGGCTTCAAACTGACTGAGGGGAAATTTGGGTTTGACAAACAGGAGATATTCTTCCCTCTGAGGGTGGAGAGGCCCTGGCACAGGGTGCCCAGAGGAGCTGTGGCTGCCCCTGGATCCTTGGAAGTACCCAAGGCCAGGCTGGATGGGGCTTGGAGCAACCTGGGAAAGTATCCCTTGCCAGGGCAGGGGGTGGCACTGGATGGGCATTAAGGTCCCTTCCAACCCTAATCATTCCATAATCCACTGATTCTCATTGTTTTGTTGGTCAATGTCCAAGTTTACAAATTACACAGCACACAGGCCACAGTTTAGCCTGGCCCTGTCATGGAGAGCCAGCGTTTCCCCTTCTCCAAGTACCATAAATCTCAGCCTTGTCATGGAGAACCAGCCTTTTCCTAAGGGCCTAAATCTCACTTTCACCCAAAAGTGAACCCCACTTCTGCCAGGACAAGGGTGTTTCATTGCTAGGCACAGTTTCAGGCACCAAGTTATCAGGGGACAGCTCGATCACTCCTTGAGTCAAGAGTCTTCTGTGATCTCAGCTCATACCTGAGGTGACAGACTGAAGTGGAGAAGGGATTATTGTCTTGGAAGACCAACTGTAACGGAGTAACTCACAAAAAGAAGCTGCACACACACACATACACGACAGAGATTACTACTGGAACATTTTCATTCTCAGTACATTCCTACAGATAATTCAGTTGTACAGGATATGTCAAAAGATAAGAGGAATAATAAGATTTTTCCCATGCTGAGCACAAGCATACTCTGGAGTTAGTCTCACCAAGTGTAAAAGCTCTGAAAATGACTAAACACAGCACAATATAAATATCATCACCAGAATATATCCTCACAAGTGTAAGAAAAATCATTAGAGGGATGTTGTTTATATCAAGCTGTCCAATTCTCCTTAAAAAATCAAAGACACAAACAATTTTAAAAATAATAGGTATGACTCACCAGCACAGTCATTAACTTCCAATCTATCAGGAGAAGAGTAAGGGGTAGAGAATAAGCTAAGTAATGACTCAGGCTTTTTGTATGAATGTCACCCTCCATTTCTATCAAATCAGATTACAGCATTTTATTTGGTTAGATTGATCCGGTGATTGTATAACAGAAATAACAAATACTCTGTTTCTACATGACTTTGCCTAGCATCCTGGAAAATCACTGTAATGTTATTTCTTAATTTAGGGCTTCCCACACAAGGAGGAAGGATTACCTCTGACTCCAAGTAGAGCACCCATCACTCCACTTCCACCACAAGTGGAAAAGTAGGTGCTCTGCTGATGTGCCAAGTAGACCCATGGGCCAAGGCCAAAGGGATGAGGGTCAACAAGGACAAGTGTTGGGTCCTGGCCTTGGGTCACCCCAACCCCCTGCAGCACCAGGCTGAGGGGAAGAGTATCTAGAAAGCTGGAAGAGGCCCTGGGGGTGTTGGGGACAGAACTTAAAAATGAGCCCAGGTGTGCCCAAGTGAACCAGAGGCCAATGGCCACTGGGCTGTGCCAGCCCTGGTGTGGCCACAGGCCCAGGGCAGAGGCTGTGCCCTGTGCTGGCCCTGCTGAGGGACTTTGAGTGGCCAATGTCCAGTTCTCATGGCCAAACAGACCTTGAGGGGCTGGAGTGTGTCCAGGGAGTGGAATGAGACTGGAGAAGGGGCTGGAGCACCAGGAGAGGCTGAAGGAGCTGTGAAAGGGGCTCAGCCTGGAGAAAAGGAGGCTCAGGGGGGACCTCCTGGCTCTGCACAGCTCCCTGACAGGAGGGGACAGCCAGGGGGGTCAGGCTCTGCTCCCAGGGAACAGGGACAGGAGGAGAGGGAACAACCTCAAGCTGTGAAGTTGGACATCAGGAGGAACTTCTTCATGGAAAAGGTGGTCAGACATTGGAACAGACTGCCCATAGTGGAGTCCTCATCCCTGGAGGTGTCCAAGGAAGTGACAAGGTGGGGATCACTCACAGGCCTTCTCCAACCCAAATAATTCTGTAGTTCTACACCTGCTCTCTCCATGCCTTGCTAAGGAAGCATGGATGGGAGAAAGAATTCTGAGCAGAAGGGCAAAAAGTTCAACCTTTGTGCCACATTTTTGGAGGGGGATGAAGCTTGTCAAGGAAGTTGACACAGCGTATCTAGACAGGAGATTTTAAGATTTGACTTCCTGCTATAGGGGAGGCAAGAGACGAAAAGATAGTGAATTTTTTTAAATATGACCTGTCGGCCTATAAGCAATTACTCAAAGTATTGGTGACACAGTGACAGTGGAAGGAGGGCTATAAACACACTAGCTGGGCTGAAACTCTGGAAAAGTCCCAACAATCACCAGTGGTGTAAAGTTTCACCTTTTCTAGTGCTGAAGACTCAAAAGTGAGGAAGACAGAAGTTGCAAAATTATCAGGCCACAGATACACTGCATGTTACAGGAGGCAAGGCTTGATGAGTCAGAGGCATCAGACATGGTCCATTAAGAAACTTGAATTAGGCTGGATTCAAAACATCCTCCCTATCTTACATTCTGCAAGGAATGGCTTCCTCAACAGGAATATTCCAGAGGCTGGAAGCATCTCTGCCTGAATACCCACACCTGTGTCACGTTGGCCATGGAAGTTCCCTGGACTGAAAACCCAGCCAAGTGCTGTAGTTTCCCCATAGACAGCATCTGCAGGTCTTAGGAACAGGCAACTGATTCAGGGCACAATGGTTTATGTTACAATTATCCTGCTTACGCAAAGGAGGCTTAACGAGAACCACTCGCTGCAACAGCCCGTGAGGTTATGAGAAAAACCCATGTCACCATATGTGAACTCACTGTATGGCGAACTCACAGGAGGATTTCGAAGTGGAACTGAGCAAATCCAAAGTAAGGAGTTCATTTGTTCAAGGAACAATAGAGCCCCTTGAGTTAATACCTTTAAATAACTGCTCTTCAACATCGTATTTTACTTCAACTGACATTGCACTGGAAATAAAAAACAGGCTTGAGAGGGTACAACAAACTCAGCTGAGAGATGCCAAGTATACTTTTTAAAAATGGCAACAATCACTATCCTTTGCTACAGAAATCAAAGCCACAAGGCAGAGAGTTTAGATGACAGAGTCTCAAAATTGGTCAGAAAACCTCAGGCAGCTGACCAGTAATCCCCACTGCGTGGGTCAGGCTTATGTGGGAAGCAGCTCACTTGTTTTCCAGCAAGAAAGCCAAGAAACAAAGAGGAATGTAAAAAATCTGATGGAAGTTCCATGAAAAAGAATTAGGATATAGACCTAAAACAATTAGAATGCACTACTCAAGTCCACCTATTATTTGTGTCATTTCAAGATTATCTCTGCAAGTGGTTTACCATGAGCACAGTAACATTAGGAAAAGCAGATGGGAAAATTCCCAGCATTTCTATACAGTAGGAATTTGGAACCTAGTTATTTCTACAAATAAACTTTCCATCATATAATCCTGGAATGATGTGGGTTGGAACCTTAAAGCCCATCCAGTGCCACCCCATGCCATGGACAGGGATACCCCCCACTATCCCAGGTTGCTCCGACCCCTGTCCAGCCTAGCCTTGGACACTTCCAGGGATGTTTGACAGCTATTTGTTTAAGGGTATTTTCACTAGTGGAAGCCCAGCTTAAACTTTTTGAATTTTGAGATATTGGGTGCCCCAAGTACCCAGAGCCAGGCTCTCTGAAATGGAAAAACTCCCTGCCAGTGGCAGCTTCCAAAGTCTTGCCAGGAATGCAAACACTTATGCAAGAACTCCTAAATTTAAATGATAGACATCTCAACTGCAACACCTGACTGAGCAGAGATTTTTGTTGACTATATTCCTTTAAAGCTCATGTGAAGAGGGGAAAGGAAGGAAAAAAAACCTCCCCTGCATTTCTTTCTTACCTGGAACACTGGCAAAACTTTCTACTTGCTCTGCTGTGCTGTGGTCAAGAGCTGCTGCCTGCCAAAACCTCAGGATCCCCCTTCCAGAAGCCTCACTGGTACCATGGAAAGAACTGTTGCTGCATGATTTAGAGCTCTAGAATCAGCCTCCAAAAATCTCATTCCAAATTCATCCCTGTCCCCTGGGGACAGCACTGAGCTCAGCCAACTTCTAAGTATTTCTGAGCCAATGCCTTTTAAAGATTCTGTTAAAATCATGAGGGTTTGGTTCTTATATATCTTTAACTTATCCACGCCTTCATTCCCCTGCTTTTGCTTCCCTGCTGTAAAGTAGGAATGGTTTAAAAACAAAAACTCTAGGGAAAACATTAGAATAAGCTTGTATTTAAGTATTTATGGGGGTTTGGGGCAGGATCCAACATGCAAAGGTGCCTGATGCACTCAGGCTTCAACTGCAGCTGGCAGTCCTTCTGCACTGCAGTTATACAGCGGTTTCACACAGAAACCCAAGAAAAACAGCTAAAAACGGAACGAGCCAGCATCTGGTCAGGTAAGGCATGTGAAACAAATTTAGCTGAACATAAGGTTAATATTTCCTTTCAATATATTTTTCATTCTTTTTCAGTTCAATTTTGGGGATTTTCTGGCATTTTGGCACAGGCTGTAGCCCCAGCCAGGCTGCTGGCACTGCCAGGCTGGAGGAAGGGCTGCACACACAAGGTGTGTTCTGTCATCTCCCTCGTCATGTCTGCACAATGTGATTCAACTCTCTGGTTTTGGGCTCCTCACTCCAAACACGAGCTCTGGTCACCGTCTGCAGCCAAGGGGACAATTGTGCAGCACTTCCTTTGGTCTCTGGTCACAGCACTATAAGCATGACAAAGTTGGAGTGACTCAAGGAAGTCTGTCTGTACTTTCTAGTAAAAGTAGTCATGAACAAACTTCTGACGCTAACATTTTTCAGCCTCTTTAAATGCTGAGAGTAAAATTTATATGGAAATAATTCATGGCTATTGACAAGAGTCATGAGTAAGTAACATAAATATACGTTTTACACTTAGACATGCCCAACACATGTATTATATTTTTGAGAGGAGAGATTAAGTGCTTCCACAGCAGTGATCTTTGTCTTGTATCCAGCCCTTGGCTGCTGAACAAAGCCAGACCTGGAGCAAACCCCACCTGGCTCACACAGCCAAGCCTGGCCAAGCAGACCTTCAGCATTGGATCTGAGCTGTTACACAGAATCCCAGACTGGTCTGGGTTGGAATGGGCCTTAAAGACCATCTCATTCCACCCACAGGGATGCCACTCACTATCCCAGGTTGCTCCAAGCCCTATCCACGCTAGTCTTGGACATTTCCAGGGATGGGGCAGCCTCAACCTCTCAGGAGCAAGCAGCTCCTGAGCTGCCAGCTTGTGTTTGAAGGCAACCTCATCTTGGAAAGCATTTGCACAGGGGGGTTGATTTTCTCCACAAGACTTGGCTGGGCTCTCCTCCACCCTCCTGTCCTGTTGGAGAGCATGAGCAGTGGCACCTTCCTGCTCAAAGACCACACTGGGACAGGCGCCTCACTGGCCCTGCCTGAGCTCCTTCCTCTTCCTGAGCCGTGGCTCTCACAACTTCCCCAAGATCTCTGTTCCCTGGGCAGCTCTGCCTGCCCTGCCCTGCCCTGCAGACAAGGCCCTGCTCCTGCTTTTTCCCAAGGGCTTCAATTTTCTGCCCCACCATTTCAGATGGATTCAGAGTGCCAACAGCGAAAACACCGAGCTGTGGCACAAGCTACAGTGCCACCCACCCCTGATTCTTCCCTGATTTAGGAAGAAAGTTTGAATCAGGTGCCACTTCATTTTTAGATAACTCTTATCCACACAGACGCACAGTCAAGCCCTGAGAGGATGAAGGGAAGGACTGAAGCCACTACAAATGAATGCCCAGCACTCCCAACTAAGGCTTTGGAGATGGAATAAAACTGAAAGTAACATCTTTATACAATTCTTGGAAAGTTTTCTCCATCATAAGCAAAAAAAAAAAATCTCTTTACTGTAATGTGATTCTACAGTATAAGGAGATTAATTCCATCAGTGGTTACACAAAGCAGAAAAAACCCACAGAAGTAACAAAACCTATAAAAACACAGCAACTTAAACATGGCCTTCAGGAGTGGGATATAATAACTCTCAGTCACTAAGGAGCCACAAACAATGACTTCAAAAGTAAAAGGACAGCAATCAAAGAAAGGGAGAAACCCCAAATTTACATATCCCCTTGTTCAAAGAGCTTTGCAAAATCTGGGGCACAAGGGGGACTTTCATGCTCCTCTCTGAGGCACAGAGGATTGGTTCAGGAAACTTAAATGAACTATGACTAGTCTCTTACCAAACTACCTAAGCTTCTAATTTAGCTATTTCTTAAGACACCAAGGGCTTACTACCTCCCCTGCCAACTCAAACTCTCTCTCTGGATGAGTTGGCTCTGTGGTGAAAGGGAAATGACTGACACAGGGCAGAGCTTACATAGTGCAGGTGTTAGAGCACTTTTCAAGAAGACTTTTTATAAAGAAAATGTCAATTTGTCAAAGCACAAAGTTGTCAGAAGATAACTAGATCCATTTAAATAAAACTCTTTGGGGGAGAGTTTAACCCCACTTACACTCAAAACTGAAATGAAAATAGCCACTTAAATGAAAACAGCCACTGAGTGGCCAGGAAAGGTCACTCTCAGCTGGGGAGAACAACCTTGCCCTGCCCACACCATTCCTTTCAGATGGTGATTTTGACTCAGATCTGACTTAATGCCTAGCAGCAGCTATTTAATTTCACAGGATCATAGAAGGTTTGAAGTGACCTTAAAGCCCATCCAGTGCCACCCTCCTGTGCCATGGGCAGGGACACCTTCCACTATCCCAGGTGTCTCCAAGCCCTGTTCCACCTGGTCTTGGACACTTCCAGGGATCCAGGGGCAGACACAGCTTCCCTGGGCACCCTGTGCTGGGGCCTTCCCACCCTCACAGGGAAGGATGTCTTCCTAATATCCAATATAATTTTCTCTATATCAAAAACACCCTTATAAAAATGTACCCTGGATCCTACAGGCCACAGGGGAGTTGAAGAGCTCATTGAACAGCACACTGAGTTAAGGAATTAGGGATTCTCGGAAAAGGGAATTTAAGTATAAAAAGCAAAATAACACTTGGAAGCTGAATGGAATCACTCACTAAGAAAGCCTGTGTGGACATGTGCTATTCCAAGTGGAAAATGCCAAAGAAATGCAAGATGTTGGCAGGCTTTGCCATTAGCAAAGAGGTGGTTCTCATTACAATCAGCACAGGCTTCACAGCAGCTCCCTACAGGAACCTTACAGTGCCTGGGAAAAGCAAGGAGTCTGACTACCATCAGTGAAACAAACACACACACCCATAAAAATACTCTGGATGTCAGGAAAGCCAGGACCTGCTTCCCAGCACTCTCCTCTTAGATGCTGTACAAGCTCCTGGTCCCATTTGTGTCAGGTTTTTCACCAGCACTGTCCTTAAGTCACAACTGTAGGGCTTTGGTTACACAGGGAAAACTACGTTTTCTTCACAATACAACAGTACAAAAACACCAGGTTTGTGAAAATTACAGAGTCCTGCCTTTATCAGGAGATAAAGGGGTGTTACCCCCAGTGCTATGGTTAGAAACTCATTATCTACTCTGCTTGATTAAAGAGGAAAAGGATTCAAACAGAACAGCAGCACATGAATAGTTAGTTCTGTATTTTATAGAAATTGTCTAGGACAAAAGATGGCCATCATTGCAATGTTCACTTAAACACACACCCATATTGATCAAATTAAGGAACAGATGTGCCTCAAAAGTCTTTAAAAATTCTCCATTATACACTAGTTTTGAAAAACAGAACACAAGAGGATCAACCAGAAAGTTTCTAGGTAGTCACATTCCACAGGTCTACAACCACCTTCTCCCCAAAATGTAGGTTTATGTTTTTTCTTCCAGGACTGCCAGATCAGGAAGCAGCTGCTGGCTTTGCATAGAGCTCCAGTTTTGCATGTGAGGTCCAAAGGCACAGTTTTTGGGATGGAGCATGCAAAGTGATGGTGGATGCCACAGCCAGGGCTGCTCCCTGTTCAGTGCAATCATCCACAGGTGCTGTTTGCTTTCCCTGAGATGGGACAGAATGAAACCTCTGCTCGGGGTTTTCAGCATCCACTTGACAAGTAAGTTAAATGCAGTAAGTTAAATGCATGAGAAACACAGTTTTAGCGATTAAACCCTATTTATAACCTCTAGCATTGAGAAACAGACATGGCAAGGGGAAGAGGAAGTGCCACCAAATCAAAAGTAACTTCACACCAAACCTGTAAGGCCAAATCTTTCTATTTAATGGTCTGGCCAAGGCCATGGAGCAGATGGGATGAGACAGACTGGACACGTGCATCCATTTCTTACTCCATCAGCTCCAACATTCCACTTATCAGTTCCTGTCCTTCATGCATGTTTAATAAAATGCAATCCCTTGGGGGCTGGGACTGCCACTTACCGCAAGAAATACTCATTTGTACAGATCTCCTTATAAGATAAGTGTGCATAAATAAGGACCTTTATAATCACAGTAAATATGAAAGGATAATTTATTATAGAAGTGCACATTCATTAGCAAAGGATATGAGGACTGATAATAATAGTAGGAAAAGAAATTAGAGTCTTACTGACTTATGCTGAAATCATTCTAAGGAAAATACCAGATGGATATCAAACATGAGTCAGTTCAACAGCTTTACTATCAGGTAACCACAAAAAACACAGATGTGACTGATAGATTTCAAATAGTTCAGGACTTGTGTATGTGGAAGCTTCTGACCCTGTATTTTGTGTCTCCTTCCTAAACTTGCATATTTAGGGAAGCTGGAAGGATGGAAAGATGAAGATTTTTGTTTGCAGGCTTAGCTGTATTTTTAAAAATACACTTTCAGCATCCTAAGCTGAAGTAATGATGTTATCAGGAGAAAAAGCAGCTCTGTATCCTTCTCTCCAAGTTACCAGTGCTACAATTTATCTGGAAGGAGATTAAACATTACAATTAAAGAGGGCTTGCCAGCAGAGCTGTGCAGCCTAGACAGCAGGCCAGCCCTCAGAGACACCGCAAGCACCACTCACTCCAGCTCTGACACCAGCCCCAGAGACTCTGTCCCCTGCACAGAGCAAAGGGCACTCCCAGTGCATCATCTCTGTGCTCTGAGGGATATCTGTTTGGAACCACGTGGGCTTTATCATGGAAGCACCTGTTTTTCCTCCAGGGATCACTTAAAGAGTCTAGGACACTCCCACGCTGACTCCTACTCCGGCTGCTTGTCAGTCCAGATGCCAAAAACATCCTTCTCTACATGTGCTGAGAATGTTGGAATTACCAGCACGCAGCAAAAGCATGAGCTGAGATGGAGGTGTCATCCCCACAACCCACTCTCTGGGAAAGGAAAACATTCTGGGAGAAAAGGTGCAGTGTCTGTGTCCCCTGGCACAGCTGCCAGCTGAGACAGGACCAGCACAGGCTGAGGAAGCACCACTGCTGACAGCCCATAATGAACC
This sequence comes from Phylloscopus collybita, assembly GCA_027886175.1. Taxonomy (NCBI): domain Eukaryota; kingdom Metazoa; phylum Chordata; class Aves; order Passeriformes; family Phylloscopidae; genus Phylloscopus; species Phylloscopus collybita. Next base: position 3,795,248 of record JAJNNQ010000065.1, on the reverse strand, counting down.
TGTGAGAAAATGAATCTGATCTGTACATCTATCAATCCGTGGCTGCTATTTTCTCCCCACCATCACTGTGGGCTTACTTTTTACAGGAACTGTGTCATTCTATGTAACACCACAGAAGCTCAGAGTGATTTGGGTTGGAAGGGACCTTAAAGCCCACCCAGCTCCACCCCTGATGTGGGTAGGGACAACTGCCACCAGCCCAGGTTACTCCAAGCCCCATCCAGCCTGGCCTTGGACACCTCCCCAATGTGTTCAAGCTGGAGAACTAATTGGTATTTCCAAAAAAAAGTCCACGAATTCTCATTTGCAGTATCACCACAGTATTTATCATTATAAAAAATTAAAGTTTAACTGCTCATTGGTTCCTTTTGCTTTCCCCATAATCTTTTTCTAAAAGAAAATATTGGAAGCTTTGGGTGCTTAGTTTGGTCCTGCTTTGGGACCACTTTCCCCTGTCCTAGAGCCCACCTCCCACCCCTGCCTCATGGGCTGAGTAACTCTGCTCCAGACGTTGACACACAGGCTACTGGAAATTGGTACAGTCAGGAAATTTGGGTCATCTCTCTGAGGTAAACAGTGAAATGAAAACCCTCAGGAAAGTCTGAATACCAAGGTGGTGAGGGGCTGCTTTTTTTCTTCTTTTTAAAAAAGGAAGAATTATTATGAAAGTATTCTGTTACTACATCACGTTATTATAACCTAGGGCAGGGACGAGGTAATTTCCATTACCAAGGAAGTTCTGGGATTTGTTTTTCAGACTACTGAGAAAGACAAAGTTATATCACAGTGTCACAGCAAACCCAGACAAGAGTTCATCACCTCACAGCAAGATCCTGCTGCCTCTGCCCATCAAATCAAAGACAAATTCTTCCACAAATTATGCGGAGCTTCTGTTTAGAAAGAGACAAATGAAATAAAACCAGACTAGTTGCAAACTCAGTTTAAAAGTGAGTGGCCCCCGGGCTTTAACTGAAAGCTGAATTCCTAGCTGAACCAGAGCTGTAGGGAGGGACCTGCTTTTATTGCTTAAATTGTGTCCAGATTGTAAGGCGCCAGTATTTTTGATACATACTTGTCTATCAAGGCAAACAATTGGTTAAGAATTCAGTTTTGCTCCCTCAAGGCCACTGCCCTTCCTCAGATACAGAAATATGTGCCCTGAAGGACAGGGAGATTCTGCTCCACAGCAGTGTTATGTGTCAGGTAAAAAGTAAATTGGAATTTAATCTCAATTCCACATTCACCACAGGCTATACCATACTCTGAGCTTCTACCTCTTGAGCTAGAAATTTTCCACAGAAAACTAAGTATTTTCTCACATTTTGTAGTCAGTTTTCATATACTGGAACTTCCGGGTACAAGGGGGAGACACCTCCTTCTCTGGATGCTACTTGCTGCTATGATGTATTTTCCATCCCGAGCCATTCAATTGACTTCATGTGATTTGAATTCACAATTCCCAAGCCTCCAGTTCCACTGCCAACGCTGTCGTGTTCCAACCTACGTGGAAGTCACTGAGGTTGCCACATCCCTGAGTATTGCACATCAATTCAAACACTCCAGCAGAGCCATTCCCATTATTCCTGCAGCAACGTGCACCCAGAAGGTCATTCCTGCATTGCACTGGGTTTGGCCCTTGGCGTTGTCAGGAAGAACTGAAACTGTCACTGAAGTTTGCTCAATGGCTTTGCAGGAATACCTCTGAGGGAAATACTCTGTGCTCATCCCATGCTGGTGATTTTTCCCCTTTGTAGGATGAAAAGTCACAAACTGGAGGGCAAAGCTATGTCAACACCTGAAATATTTCCCATTCTAGCTGGTTTAGGCCAACTGGCAAAAGTAACCTCTTCAAAGTGCCATGAAAATTATACTCATGATAACAATGTTCAATGGAACATATTCAAGTTAAGATGAAATCAGGTATACAACCCTAGAGAAGCAGCAGCATTGGATAACTTTTCGTTCCTCCTTTTTTTGTTGTTTTTTTCTAATTTTTTAAGAAAAACAAGTCATAAACAGCACTTGGTGCCAAGAGTCAAGCTGGTGTTTTTCCAGCGCAGATTGACTGGCCATGCAGGAAGAAGTTAATGTATGTGATTCAAGCATAAATCAATATTTGCATTTCTCTTTTGTTATGGATCCCTGCCACAGGGGAACAAGAGGGTGTAAGAAAGCTGGACAGGGCCAACGTGAAGATCTGCAGAGACAACAGAGCTAGAGGAGCATTTATCTCCACACCACATATTGAAAACCTCTCACTAATGAAAATAAAATAAGCACGTCAGTTTTAGATTCATGCTTTCTGTCTGGGATCCTTAGCAGGCTGAACAACTCTTGGTAACCACAAAGCATCAGATCCCATGCATCAACAGCTTCACGTGCATCACACCCTACTGAAGTGCACAACAGCATCTTCTGCCAGGAACATCCACTGTAGTGACAGGTCCTACCCACGCCACTGCTCCTCCCTTGGGGCTGGAGCTTTAACCGGGAGCCTGCATCCCATCATCCACGTGGGAAATTCCACACTCACAGCAGTTCAGGCGGCCGAAGGGATTTTCCCCAAAGGGAAGGCACGAGGTGGACAAGCTCGGGGCAGGGGTCACACAGCCCCAGCAGCTCCAGCTCACACCAGCTCCCCAGGGAAGGGCACAAACCCCAGTGCAAACCCCTGAGCTGCTGGGGGGAGCACGACCAGCACGGGATCTGGTCCCACCACTGAGGCAGCAGCTTCTGCACTGGTGCAGCAGGACTGCCCAGAGGCCGGATGGAGCAAATTACCCTGCACCTCCAAGGGTGGGAGCCTGGTCCCAAAGAGGCACAGGGAACCCCATCAAACACAGGGTGCTCCAGGCCAGGTTCGGACGGGGCTTGGAGCAACCTGGGATAGTGGAAGGTGTCCCTGCGCAGGGCAGTGGGTGGGCCTGGATGGGCTTCAGGATCTTTTCCAACCCAAACCATTCCGTTATTTTGGTCCGTGATCACACCAATGGAAGTGAACAGAAACCTGCTAAAAGCCGTGACCAGGAACTCTTGCAGGCATTCCTCTCACATCACACCCAAGAGAAAAGCTGCTCTCGCAGGCATTTTGCGAAATGTTCCGTCCGCAGCCGCCCTGCCGCACTTCCCCACAGCTCCCACGGCCGGCTGCCTCACCGCCGGTGCCCGTGCCCGCTGCGGGGACAGGGGCCGGGCAGCACGCCCGCCCCGGCTGGGGATGGAGCTGCGGGACCTGTGCAGGGACCCCGCTGTCCCGCTGTCCCCCGTTCCCCCCGCGCTGCCTCCCCCGTACCTCTCGGAGCCCTCGCCGCGGAGCGAGCGAGGCGGGCGCGGCCGGGGGTGTCCCCGCTCCCCGCGGGGGCTCCGCCGGCCCCTGGCCGGACCGGACCGGACCGTCCCGCCGCGGGGGTGGCTCCGCACCGGCCCCGGCGCCACTCCTCGCCCGCCCTGCGGCCGCTCCTGGCGTGCCCAGCCCCGGTGACCCCCGCTCCCAGCCCGCGCTTACGGTGCCGGGCTCCGCTGGGCACGTCGCGCTCCCGCTCCCTCCGCGGGCGACTCCGCGCGCCGGGCGGGGAGGGGCCCGCGCCGCCACCGCCTCTTAAGGAGGATCCAGGAGCCGGCCGGGGCTGTGGAGGACAGCGGCTGTGAGGGGGACAGGGGGTGTGCGGGGGACAAGGGGTGAGAGGGGGACAGCGGCCGTGTGAGGGGACAGCGGCCGTGTGAGGGGACAGCGGCTGTGTGAGGGGACAGCGGCTGTGTGAGGGGACAGAGGCCGTGTGAGGGGACAGCGGCTGTGTGAGGGGACAGAGGCCGTGTGAGGGGACAGCGGCTGTGTGAGGGGACAGCGGCTGTGTGAGGGGACAGAGGCCGTGTGAGGGGACAGCGGTGGGGCTGCTGCGGCCCCGTCCCTCTGGGCGCTGCGGTGACCGGGCCGAGGGGACGGAGGAGCCCCGGGCGCTGCCGTGAGGAGAGGGAGGCGGGCGGGCAGCGCTTGGCCGGAGCCGGAGCGTGCCACTGATGTGACAGAAAACAGTAATCAAATAAATGGAATTTGCATTAAAATACCGCTTGCTTTAAAACCCCCTTGCTGTCGCGGCGGCGGTGGGTTTTGCTGTGGGAAGATGCCTTCCTCAAGGTGTTTGATTCAGCAGGTGTGACCGCAAAACACTCTCATTCTCTGCAAGTACCTCGCGAGCATACGCAAGTGTAACACTTTCACTTAGAGACTCTTGGTTTTTAAAGGATGGGTGTTGAAACAGCGGTGACTGTGCCCTGTGAACTTCGGCCAGGTCCACCAAGGTGTTGTTGCTTGATGACTCAAGTCGCCTTTGGTCCACTTTACACTTCCATCTAAAAACTGGAATTTTAAGTCATTATTAATTCTATCACTTTCCCCCTTTGTGGTGATTAAAGAAGACCTTAGAATTCCCTTCCATTCATTCACTTTTTTGTCCAGTTTTGCTTTAATAGATTTAAAATCGAGGTGTTTTGAAATATACTGAAATTGGAAAGTTTATTTCTAAGTTGTATTGTATTATTTGCTGCATAATTTCTTGCTGAACAGAGTGGCCTTTAAGCTGAAGGAGGGCAGGTTTAGAATAAGAAAGGATTGTTCCCTGTGAGGGTGGGGAGGCCCTGGCACAGGGTGCCCAGAGAAGCTGTGGCTGCCCCTGGATCCCTGGCAGTGTCCAAGGCCAGGTTGGACAGGGCTTGTAGCAACCTGGGACAGTGAAAGGTGTCCCTGGCCCTGGCAGGGGGTGGCACTGGGTGGGCTTTAGGGTCCCTTCCAACCCAAACCATTCCATGAGTCTGTGATCCTTTGATAAACACCCCCCAAAAAAAAGCATTTCCCACCTGGGCTTTTGTAGTTCCCAGTGAGTCAGTGGGAGAGACTGACAGGCTCAAACCTCAGCTGCTGCTGGCCCATAACCTGCACTCTTAACAGGACACCTCTCAAAGATGCCAGTTGTTCTCCAGACTCACCAAAAGACGTGCCTGAGCTTCACTTCAACATTGACGTCAAGCTCTTTCCAGAGACCCACTTTTACACTGGGGCTTTGCACAAACTCAGTGCCTAAATTGGAACTCACTTCTTTTAAAAATGTGGTCATAAAAAAGCAAAGATAAAGGGGGAAAGAAGAGGCTTAAATGACTCAACCAAGACGTCCTCAAAATGCAGCAAACCAAAGGATACTGTTCTACAAGTGAGGGGCACGTAGGTGGCACTCACATTGTATTAACAAAGTTAAGGGTCTGGCAAAGCCATAGCCACAATTAGAGGGCAGCAAGCCACTCCTCGGCACAAAGCAAGCCAGAAACCTCATTTTCTCCATTATCTGACTGGTCCCCTGCTGTGATGCACTGAGGGGCTGAGCCACTCTGGCCACTACAGACTGACCTAGTGGTCTGTCTCATTTGTGAGGGAAAAAAGCAGGGTAGGGAAGAGCTGCCTGTAAGTGCTGTCACAAAGAAAGGCAAGTGTATGTTTAGAAAGCCAGCCTAGGACTGCCAGCTCAGAAAGCGCCTGTTTGATGTGGCAGGCTCCTCCTCCTCCTCCACATCCTCAGTGTGCCATTTGAGGGAACATTAACCAGAAAAATGCAGTGAATCCACGATGGTGCCATTATTTGGGTCCTTTTGTCTTCCACGTCAACCACTGTCTGAAGACCACCTCGTCTCTTGGTAGGAAAGGACTCTGAGATGTGTCAGAGGAGCTCAGTATTGGTCTGGAGACACGTAGAGATAACAAAAGCATGAATAAAATTGTTCTCATCGAGTCAGTTACCCTTTCCCCTTTGACAGGGATTGACCAGCAAGGCTGAGGGTCTGACTCCCTTGTCTGTGCCCTAAATCCTCCAAATGTACTTATTTGAAGTGCCCAAGAGATGCCCTGCTGAGCACAAGAGAAGCAGAGTTCCCAGTACTCAGAGGTGACCGAGAGTTCCCAGGGCAGGTGTGAGGCACATTCCTGGGGGTCCTCCTGCTCCAGCTTCTCCCTGGCACAGCCCTGCTCCAGCCACAGACTTGTGTGGAGCCACGTGCTGCTCACAGGCCTGATCAGCTGCCCCTGAACTCTGCCAAGGAGGGGGCATCAGCAAACCCAGGGTTTATCTCTGACTCTTTCTCAGCATTTTAAATCTCTCCGAAGCGCGATTCCCAGGGGATGGCTCTGGTTATAGTTTTTTGTGGTTTTACAGATAGCAAATGCTGGAATAAACACAACCCTCAGCAAACAGGGGAACTCCAGTATTTCCAGTAGAACTCCCACAGTTAGTTCTGATTATCAAAACTCCGATTTCTCCCTGGTCAAGGAAACAACTCAGACTCCTGATAAGGAGCTGAGTAACTAAGAGTCAAAAATTCTGTTGACGCAAGGCGAAATAAAAAGCTTTTTTTATACATTGTGACTGGTCTTGTTATTTTGTATAATTATTTTTGGTCTTAATCCTGTTTCTTCAAGAAAATGATGGGTAGGGTTTCATGATTTATTTTTTTTTTTTCTCTGTGACAAAGGAATTTAGCAGCTGCCTTCCCCCATCCCTCATTCTTCCCTACACACTGCAGGTCCTGTGTTGTGGGGTGCCTCACCAACTAACCTCGGAATGGGTGAATAAACCTCTTTCCCTTGTCTTTTATGTGAAGTTTGTTTTTCTAATGTCAGGCTATTTCAGCCCACTAAGAGCTGCCTGCTGCAGTGTCCCTGACCCCACGTGCTGTGTGTGTGTCCAGAGCTGCTGGAGCCCCCAGACCCTGCGCTGCCTGCTCGGCTTCTCTCCCTTCCTGCGGCTGCTCCGCGGTGGAAACCAGCCCTGGGCTGTGGCGAGGCAATGACAGGGTGTGGAAAAGGGCCTTGAGAAGCACTGAGCACACAGAGGTCTCTCCTGAAGCAGAACTTTAAGGGAAGCTGTGCCAAATTACAGGGGCCCTCTTTGCGTGTCCTCAAGGGCATAGCTTCAGGCAAACCATAGGAAAGGGAGAGTGGGAATAGCAGGACAAACACACAATTAGGTAAACTAAAAGGGGTATTTTGTCTGATGCTTCACACAAACCCACTATTTTCTTCCAGACATTTCACCATGTATCAGAGGAAAATCAGTCTTTGATCAGGCTCACAAACATGAGGTGCTCCATGGAAAGCTGACATTTGTTCTTGTCAAGATAAAATATCTCTCCTCCTGTGGTAAAAATCATTATCTATAGCACCATGAGGTGAGGGGGGGACTGTAAACTTGCTATTAAGATTTCCCCTAGTGAAAAATAGCCAGTTGCTTATCTATTGCATATCCTGACATGGTTTAGCTGGGTCTCTGCCTAAAGCAGGATTTTCAAGCTGGTGCCTCCTATCATTGACATCTGGCAAAGTAAATGCATTCCTTTTTTCTACTTTACTCCTTAAGACCATTTATCATATATATCAGGGCTGCAGAAAAATGGCTTTTCCTCCAAGCCAATTTGCCTCTGCCCTTACTTCCCTCACCCCACATGGAAATATTTCCCCTATGACATAAAAAGTAAGTAATAAGTCTGGAGGACTTTCCACTGTGAACAAGAAAACTTTGCACTAGAATGGACTTCTGAAGGGAGTTCTCAGTCAGGTGTCTGATTCCTTGATATTCTTCTCCTTCTTTCTCTCCCTGCTTCCATCTACAAGGTAGTTTTCTGGATCTGTGGCCGAGTCACCCATGGCACTTATGGAAACAAACACAAAAGGCTAAAATAACAGCAGGTTTCAGTCACAATCCTGTGATCCTGAAATATCCCCTGAGTGCTTGAAGTGCAGCATGTCGGGGGAAACCTTCATATTAAGGAAGAAGTCAGTCCCTGTAATTGCCTGCTATTGTATCCATGGTGTCTGGCCTCATAAATGATAGGATCACAGGAGAACTGGCTGGAAGGGACCTCAGGAGGTTCCTATCCAACCTCCAGCTCAAAGCAGAGGCAGCTCTGGGGTCAGACCAGTTTGCCCAGGGCTTGATATTCCCAGCTTTCCTTGACAGGAAACTGGCTTTTCATGTGACTTTGACTTGTGACTTTTCAACAAATTAGAATAATTTTATACCGAGACTGATCCTATTCATACTAGGACATTCTAAATGAGATTAGTACAGGATCAAATATTTTATTTAATTATAATAAATACTATAATTTAAATTATATCCAGGAGTACCACTTACATTATGGATGTAAATGAGATTGTCTCAGTCTAAATAAAAATCCATCACTAAAAGAGGCAACAGACAAAAAATCTCAAACATGTTAAGAACATAAGTGGCATGAAGCTCATTATTCTGAAGATCTGTTGTCCTCGCTGTCATTTCTGACCTGCCTTCTTGTCCAGCACCTTGTTGACAACTGTGCCCAGCAGTTTCCCCTTGATTTCCCCTTGGAAAAAAATCACGTGGTTATCACATACTTATAGATATAATTTAATGTTCTTTGGGAAGAAGTGAAGACTCACAGATCCAGAAGTCTAACCTCTGTCCTATAACTGTTATTAGAGAAAAAGTCAGAGCAAACAAAAAGCTACAAGAAATAGAATTCAGTTTGAAATTCAAACTAAAAATCAGTAACTAAGGAAGACCTTGTGATCAATACATAAATCAAAAGTAATTAAGTCAACCCCATTCCTAAGAAGTGCAAAGAACTCCCCCAATTATCATAAGAAAACTGAGAGGAACCCAGAGACTATATTGGAGATACACTTTTGAGGAGATATATTTTCATTAAATAGCTGAAGGTGTTTGGACAACCTTGTTTGCCCTTTTGAGAGTAATGGCACCATCAAAATTCACTTCACACTGTTATGAACATCATGGGTCACTGGTTTTATGGTTCATTGAGGCTCTTCAAAGACAACACTCAAAGGGTAACTTGCACATTTCCTCTCTCAAATGAGGCCATTTCTGTTCAAATGCCTTCCTTTTCTTTCCATGCAGTCATTACTCTTCGGCTTGTCTGTTGACTAAAATCAGTCTGAGCTCTGCTGTGACCACGAGAGACTCAGTTCCACATCAGAAATTATAATGGAAATCCAGGTGCAGTGCTAAACTCCAGGTGTGACAGACCAATGAGAAGCTCTGGAGAAATGTGTTTGCTGAGTTTTGCACCTTCTGCTGATAAACACTGCCTTCATCTCTTTGGGTTATTTTGTCCTCATTCTCCTGTTACTTTGTTTGTCTAACACCCATAAATTATGTTAGACCTGAAAACCCCACATCAAAGACTGATATGAGAGGGCTGGGTTTATTTTAAATATGTCCTAATATTCATGAAAATTCTTAGATACCATCAAAATTTTTGACTATCAGGAAACCTTATTCCCTAATGCCCTAAACCTATTGTATTATTATGACAAAGGCAAAGCACATAAAAGCATTCCCTAACCACAAAGAAACAGTGTAAAACAAGTTAAACTCAAATAGGACAATTTTTTTAACCAGTAGGAATTATGGACCCTCAGTCCTTTTCCATGACAGGGAAAAATGATATTTTTGTGTGCTGAGGTCGAATTTAAGTTTTCAAAATGCTTCTAGAGCAGCAGAACCTCAATGTACTGATTCAGTCCGGTACCAAGTATCAAACAACCAAAAATGAATCTTATATGGAACAATCTCCCAACCTGCTGTTTCAGGAAGAATCGAGTCCTTTTTTTACTTTTTACATCTGCAGAATGAGGAAACTGTATTTTTTTTTTCTAGCTTGGTTTTTGTTTGACACTGACAAATAGATCAGGTAGAAGATAAACATGTTTGCCTTAATATACAAATAAAAACAAGGGCATCAGGAGCCAGCTGTTTCTCAGGTATTGTACAGACTTGCACATCTCTCCCTGAAAAATTACGAAATCTTTTCTCTATCTTATAAATGGTCAAAGGCACTCTGGAGTAAGAGCAAACCTAAAGACTTCTCACTGAGAGCTGAATTTGTGAGTTGCTGTTCCTTATCAGATTGATACTTGGCAGTCAATTCTACGCTGTGATGAATATTTCCATTATTTATTTCTGTAGTGGAGGATCCTTGTGATTAAAGACATCTGGTCCCAGAAATAGCTGGAAAACATTAGGATGAAGCAAACATCACCCACACCACCCTGCCCGGCAGCAAGCCATCACTATCCCCAGAATAACAAACTGACAGATCATTTTGCAAGTAGGAGACAGAAGTAAAACCTGGAAATATCCAAAGCCACCATCACACAGAGATCAACACAGAACAGCTGATAAATACATGGGGCATGCAGAAGGATTTTTTTACAATGCTACAGACAAACCTGGGCATTCCAATACAGCAAAGAAAAAAGTGCATTTTGTGTCTCAGGACCTGACTATCCCATTTAATCTTTTTGAACAATGTTGAGTTACAGAAATACTCTGTATAATTTTCCTGTATCTTCCCTCATTCTTTTAAACTTTGGGGTCTGCTGGCCCCAGCCTGGCATCCCTGGTGCTGTTGCTCAAGGCAGTGTGAGGCAAGGAAAGGCTTCCAGCCCTGTGATCCCTGCTCCGTAACTCCATGGACTCATGCTCTGTGCTGGGACAGAGGGGTCTGGGGGGTAGGGAGGTGTCCTAAGGCACCTAAATAAGTAATTAAAATCTCTGTGGTGGATGATTCCTAAACATGAACTGTGCTTTGGGATCTTTACTCATTACCTCTCACAGTAATTAACTAATCCCTCCCAGGATAAGGTAGGTTTTTGTTACATAAGAAGATTGAGGAGATCCCTATGATTCTGTGAAAAAGGGGGCTTCTTCCCCACAAGCAGTGGCTCTTCTGGGAGGGTCTCTCTCCACAATCCTGCCATTAAACTCCATCTCTGTCTTACTTACCCACTGCCTTGGGGGAGAACCAAAGAGTGCAGAACACCAGAACAGGAGGGTCAGGCTGGAGAGCAGGGAAAGGTTCTTCCCCAGAGGGTTCTGGGCACTGCCCAGGCTCCCCAGGGACTGGGCACGGCCCCTAGGCTGCCAGAGCTCCAGGAGGTGTTCCCAGAGATGCAGAGGGTGGGATTGTTGGGGTGTCTGGGCAGGGCGGGGGGTTGGACTCCATGGTTGCTGTGGGCCCACTCAGGATATTCTCTGACCAATGATTCATGCCTTATCTACTTACCCCTTACAAGTATCACTATCTACAGGAAAAGAATACACAGCAATTTGCCAAAGAAAACAAACCTTATTCAGGAATTAGTAGAGGATGTTATTATTTGATAGAGCATAATCCTTTTTATTAATGACTAAATGGGTGCAACAGCTTAGTCTTCAATTATTATGATTCTTTACATTCCTGGATATTCCCAAAATAAATTCTGTGAAGGGACATAACTCTGTATTTCCCATGAGTCCAACAGGGCTTACCCCTGTAGAGATGCCAAGTAAACCAGCTGAAGGAAAAATACCCACAGATTGAAGCATGAACTATATTTTTGTCAGTATGTGACATGGGAATGTTTCAGTATGACAAACCAGCCTGCTAGTGGCAAAAGGACACAGTCCTGTGCAACTTGCAGGAGCAGACAAGTGAATGAAACACATAAGAAAAACAGCTCACAGATAATATTGGTAAATTCCTAAAGACCCTGGTGAAGTATCATCATGGTAGCAAGGTACTAAGGTAAGCAAATTGCTAGAAATAGTCAGGATGCAGAAAATAAGGAGAGCAAAGCAGTTCTTATGCTTGAGACGTTTGCAGAATTTCTCTTTTTCTTGTTCCACCTTTTGTTTGGGGGAATTCCGCCCAGCTGCCCTGGTGAAACAGTGCTGATTGCAGAGCAGGACCCTCACCTGCAGCTGCACCCTCCACTCCGAGGCCTGCAGACCCCAACCTTTCTCCTTTTGCTCTGCTTGCCTTATTTTTAAACACAGAAGTAGCATAAACCATTATCTATCATTGTGTTCACCAATCACTGTCAATACCCAGACCTTGGCAAGCAGGCACAGCAAACCAGCCCTGAGAGCAGGTTCAGCAGAGTTTACATTGGCATCCCCTCTCATTTGATGCCAAGCACACACAGCTTATTCCAGCACTTTTCTTATCAGAACAAACCCTTGTTTCCTTGCTGGCCACCTCTTCCCTTTCCACATGGGAAGACAGCATCTCATTCAAGGAATGTAAAAATATTCCCTGCTGCCTTTTCCCTAACCTCTCCCTGTACACCCCCAAACAAAGCTTCCTGTGGAGACAAATTGTGACAAAGCTGTATAAAATCTTGCCATCAATCCTGCAGCCAGCTCGGGTTCTGAATATGACTTGGGACTACATTTTTATTCTATTGTGCACACATTTGCCAGTGGGCTTGAACGTCACATAAAAATGCATGGAGGCTTTAAGGATATCTGTTTCAGTCCAGGTTTACATCAGCGGAACTATGAGGTGATGGAAGCTTCTCTAGTCAGGACATCACTTAAGCCCTGTTGAAGTCCCACTGACGTCAAAGAAATATAAACATATGCTTAATTTTAATTGCGTGCTTAAAGGCTGGTCTGAAATGGGTCACAAATGGTCACCTTCTCTATTTGTTTTGAATCCTATGGGATAATTTCCGCCAGGGGAATTAATTCTCATTAACACATTCATTTTTCCAAGACCAAATCCTTTCTGCATTCTCTATGTGTAAACCATCCTCAGCCTAACCAGGAGAAAATCCTAAAGCATGAGTACCTGACAATAAAAAACTACATTTCTTATAATAAACTGTTGAAAACAAACCATTACTGTGCTTAATGATTAATTTGCTACGTCTTTGGTTTTCAGCTTTGCCTAAGGCTGCAGGCTGTTCTTCCAGGCCATTACTTGCTACAAACATCCAATTTCCTATGTGTCTCCTTAGGACTTATTATAACACTACTGAGGGGTAAAAGTCACCAAACAAATCCTTCTGCCAGAAGCTTTTTCCACCCATACTCCACCTCTTCATTGTGGTTCTCAAGGCCTCTGATTTCTGTTGTCCCTTTGAGAATATCACCCATTGTCTTGGTTGGGTGACAGACAGGTGTCTGCTAAGGAAGGCAGGAGCCTCCCTTGCAATGGAAAAATATGACCACCTTCCCTCCGAATTACTATAATTTTGAAATTAAGGGGTTTTCAGGCAAAGGTATGAGAATAAAAGATAGGAATAGGAATGACAGTTCTTTACTAGTATGTATAACAAGACAAACAAACAACAGCAACTCTGGCATTAACAGCAAAGAGCACCAGGAGCCCAGTCCCAGCCGCGCTCAGCCGCGGGCGCTTTCCCCTCTGCTGCAGTTCCGCTCACCGCCACCAGGGGCGCTGCTGGCTCCCGGCCGGGCAGGGCAGGGGCGGTGATTCCCCCAGGCCTGCAGGGGGCGCTGTGGCGCGGGCTCAGGGAGCGCGGTAATGGCGGCTTGAGGGAGGCGGGAAGGGATGGAGGAGAGGCTTTGCTTCACAAACCCTGGGGCAGCCGATCCCGCTGCCCCGCAGGGCACTTGGAAACAGCAAACTGGAACGGCAGGATGTGTCGGCAGGCAGGGGGTGCAGGGCTAAAGTGCAGGGAAAGCTCAGAGTAGTGCCGAAGAAGCAGCAGGGGCAGGAGAGCAGTGACCCAGCTGCGAGCAGGGCAGGGAGAGGCGAGATCAGGATCCTGGGCACCCGAGCAGATGGTGATGGGTCCCTTTATTTTAGTGAGGTAGGCGTTAATAGGGTCCCAGTTCAGCGGCTGCTCTCACGAGCAGAGGCTCACCCCACAGCAGAAGAAGCAGGACCAGGCTAAACTGTGGCGGTGGCATTGAATTCCCTCCTCCAGGCAGCAGCTCACACTGTTCTCCTCCAAAGCCAGAGATAGAGAGAGAGAGAGAAGCTACCCCATCTTTTATCAGCCCAACCTCAGATAAGAGAAATGCAACCAGATGCCCTCATCCCCTAAGCTTGGCCACTTTTCTCTTTCTTAAGTACCCAGTCGTTAGTGTTTCCTAGCAACTTACAGGACAAAATTCCCTAAGTAAAAATGAACACAAGGAAAGAACCTAACCCCTCAATACCATATCAGTAAAGAGTAGACATGCAAAGTTATCATTTATGGAATATACAGAATCATGGAATGGTTGGGGTTGGAAGGGATCTAAAAGTTCATCCTATTACCATGCCATGGGCAGGGACAACTTCCACTACCCAGGGTGCTCCAAGCCCTGTGCAACCTGGCCTTGGATACTGCCAGGGATCCAAGGGCAGCCAAAGCTTCTCTGAGCACCCTGTGCCAGGACCTCACAGGGAAGATTTCTCCCCAATATCCCATCTAACCCTGCCCTCTGGCAGCGGGAAGCCTCTTGTCCTGTCCCTCCATCCCTTGTCCCAAGTCCCTCTCCAGCTTTCCCTGAGCCCCTTTTGGGGCTGGAAGGGGCTCTGAGGTCTCCCCAGAGCCTTCTCTTCTCCAGATGAACACCTCCAGCTCTCTCAGGCTAGCTCCTGCCAGGGCATGGCTCCCCAGGCAGCTGGTGTCACTGTAGGCAATGGGCATTCCTTGCTCTGGTTCCACTGGACGAACATATCCCCCTCTGCTCCTAGGCCAGCCCCGAACTCAAGCTCTCATATCACAGCTCTCTGCTACCAACCACGTGAGAAAAGGCAATTAAAGTGTGTCCTGCTACCTAAAATCCCACTGTCATTGGGATGGTATGTGCGTTCCAGGCAGGGCTGGAGGGATTCTCAAGCGCTGAGATAAAACCCTCAGAGCAGCTGTGCTTGGCACAGGGAACAGCCCCGGCTGCTCCGCAGGATGCTGTCCTCCAGCAGCCACTCCCAGCACAGCGCTGCGGGGACTGGCCCAGCGTGGCTGGGAGGAGGAGAGAAGAAGGAGAGAAGCTGTGTGCCTGCTTTGCTTCTTGCTACCAGGCCACCCGCTCCCCATCCCTCACACGCTGCTCAGCACCCTCCAGCGTTTCCATCACTTCTTAGAGAGAGAATGGGATGATCTGCAACACATTATTTTCTAAGGATTCCCTCCCCTGTATCCAGATGAATATTTCCTCCATTACTTCATCTGCTATTTTTAAAGATACCTGAAACTCTTCTTTCCCCAACCAGTATGTCCATAGAAGGTGAACTGTCATGGAGCCAAGTTGTGCTGTATATTTACCTACTTTATTACCCTCTCAGAACTCCAGCCTTCCAGGCACTTACCTGGTTTATTTCTGGGTCTGAACTTCTTCCAGCTCTTCTCTGCTCAGGAGGGAATGACAGTATCTAGGTGGAATTGCACTAAAAACCATTACATCCCACTCTGGTACGGGATGGGACCAACCTCAAAATCATACTGGGTTAACTTCCTAAACACTGGGAAGTTATTTCTGTAAGGAAACCATAATTATTGAGCATCTTTGATTTACTGCTAATCAACCCATTATCAGTCTGCTGGAAATTTCAAGGAGGTTTGCACTTCAGATGGCAGAATTTCATTTTTCTCCCTTTTGACAACGCTTCACTCAAACTATATTTCATACTAAGCTGTCATCCCTTCAGCCAGCAGTTTTGTAAAACTCTCCTAGGAACAGATGTTGCAATTTTGAAGGGACACATTATTATTCCTGGGTATAAAGGGTCATTTTTAGCCCAAGCTTGAACAAAACACCTGAAGTTTTGGAAGTTTGATTCACTTTTAAAATCCTAAAAACATATCTTGGATCCAGACCTTTTATTTTTGAAATTTTTATCCTTCAGTGCAAAGCATCCAGATACTTTATTGTTTCTAAGAACGGAGCAGGAATTCTAACATTCTTGAAGGTCCCAGTGCTTGCAGTTCTAACTGAGCTCAGGTCATAAATCCAGGTTAATAGTGCTCAGAAAATCCCAAGTAGCTCAGCAGACACAGAGGGCCATTAGCAAGGAAAGATTAAGTAGAAAAAACTAACTGCTCCTTCCCTGATGAAAAGTATTTCCAGTTTAAACTCGGCACAGAAGTAAAAGCTCCACAAAACTGAAAGGATCCCAAGGAGGAGATCCCTGCACTGAGGCTGACTTGGGAACTGTTTGTTCCAGCAAAGGACTCTGCTCCTTCTCCATGCCAACTCTGACAGCGCCAGAACAGCTCTGTGTTTTTACTGCAGTTATGCAATCCCTAGGATTGTGCCTGGCACACGAACAGTCTCTTCCCAAATTAGAGAAATATCCTTGTCTTTTTCCCATCCACAACCTCAAGTGATTGGTTGGGAATGCAGGAGCGAAGAGTGAGAAGGAAGACCAGGGATTCCATCTGACATTGTTAATTTTAGCTTGGGTGCAACAGGCCCCTGGTACAAATGGATTGCACAGAGCATGGTGAAATTCTGAACACATCAGTACCACACAACGCCTCTGCATCCATGGCATCCACTTGGGTCAGGGGCTTGAAACAATCTACATCTAAATCAAGTTGACAGCAAGTTCCTATGGTGGCTAAGTAAGATTGTCTACATTTCACCTAAAATTTTATCTACAGCCAGACCTCTCTAAATGCACATGCTATAGATTTCTTAGCCAGATTGGAATTAAGTGTCTAGAGCTTCAAACATGCCAAATAAATTGTTCACAGTGGGCTCTCAGAAAACCCTGTAAATAGAGGTTTCTGTGGTTGGATGTGCCACATTTGCAAACCTATGTCCACATACTCTGTATCTATATAAATGTGTGTCTGCCCAGGATGGCATGAGCCACAAAGAGGCACAAAAAGCAAGGCAAACACAACCTGCATCACACTGGAGTAACATCGATTGCTGCCAACCAAGAAAGCCAAAAGAAACCAAAGGAGAAATACTAACCAGCTGAGTTTTCCTCTGTATAACTGTACATGCTTGAGTTTAACAAATTCACAGACTCCTAGAATGGTTTGGGTTGGAAGAGACCTTAAAGCCCACCCAGTCCCACCCCCTGCCATGGGCAAGGACACCTTCCACTGTCCCAGGTTGCTCCAAGCCCCATCCAACCAGGCCTTGGACACTTCCAGGGATCCAAGGGCAGCCACAGCTTCTCTGGGCACCCTGTGCCAGGGCCTCTCTACTCTTAAGGTTAAAAGTGCTGCCAAGAAAGCTGGAAGATTAAGAATTATGCTTTCCACCATGATGCTCATCACTCTCTGGCAGCCAGATGCCCTTCTGTACAGCAGAGATGTCCCTGCATCATTGCTGGTTCCAGATTTAATTTCACCTTGCTAATGTTGACCAAAAGCTGCAATTTTGGGGTATTTTCACAGGACTTGCCCAACTCTTCCCTCTGAAATAACAACTTGACTGAATTGTCAGGTCCAATTCTCTGCTCTTCTCAGATGACTTATCTGCTGATATATCTTGACAACTGACAGCTGTGATTCTGCTCAGCCAACCTGTGTCTCTGCTTGCTGGAAAGACTGGGAAATTTGATCTTTTGGATAGTGACAGGAACAAACCTAAGACACAAATGCCAGTGTGTGGTGGTTTTTGCTAAAAGAGGTACATGGTACAACTAAAATGTGCTGGGAGTAAGACATTTGGTGGATGGTCAGGGATCAATAAATGGGATCAGGATCCTAAAACTTCAGCTGGAAAAAGGCTGGGTTTGAGAAAATCAAGCTCACTCAGCCAACAACATGTCAAGCAACTGAGAGCACACAGGCAAGACTCATCCCAGAAGGAGGGGATCATGGATTCATGTCTGGAAACCCAATGATCTGGGGCTGAGCATAGATAGACCTGAACAAACACAAGTACAATATTTCCACAGGTAAAAGAAAATACACATGCAGACCCCTCCTCAGCATGCATGGAATGACCTGGAAATTTATCTTAATTGAAATGCATAAGGAGGGCCAATCCAGTGAGCACAGATCACACCTTGTGACCAGAGGTTGCAGTCACAACCCTCAATCCATCTTATTGGTGAGATTATTTTCACTTTGTGACACAGGCTCCCATTGCCCCTGCATCCCAGGCATGGTGAATTCAGTAGGAACTCCAAAGTGTGCCCCTGCCCAGGGAACAAGGCAGAGGTGACAAACCAGTCCAGTTCCTCTGCTCTTACACTTGGGGGTTTGGCACAGGGACCTGAACAATTCTCAGGCTGCACATGAAGCTAATGGCAAAAGCCTAATTTTAATCTCAAAGTCACCCTTCCTCTTCTAGCTCTGGAAGAACTAGATCACTCATTTATTTCTCCAGGAATATCTTGGATAAAGCTTAAGGTGATAATGCAGTGCCTCATGTAAAAGGGTAAACGTGGAAATTTGTGATGAACTAAAACATGCAAAAAAAAAATCACTTCCTAATATTACGCTTTCCTTTAAATAAAACCCTGTATTGCCCCCATGTTCTTTCAGGAGAAGTGAGAAACTTGGTCAGAAATACAGAAGCTTTGAGACTGGGATTAGGTGAAGATTTGAGAACATTCATATGATCCATAATGCCATTAATAGCAAAGACAGCAATGGGTCTGCTCTTAAGAATACACATCTCCTTAAGTAATTATCTCTGAGCATAGGGGAGAACATAAATATCTATGGTTGGTGTCTGGCAATGCAGAGATGGGTCCTCACCCTTCTCTGAATGAGGTGGGTCACGTGTTAGAACAGCCACTGAGGCATCCCAGGAGAATCTGTAACACAGTGCACACACCTGAATGATCTTTGTGCTGGGGCTCATGTCAGCAGCTCAACAACCTCCCATTCAATTCTCTACAGGCTTGGCTATTCCTAAAGTTTTTCCAGTAGGGTCTCACTTGTATTAATTCCTTTTTTTTCACCCTTACAGAGATGCATGGCTCTTTAGAGCTGAGTACATCAGAGTCCACTTTTCCTCATCATAATTCTGTGCATTAAAGGATGGGCACAAGGTTGTACCACTTGCAATGTAGATATCCACCAGACAGGATTAAATCAAAATCCCTCATAAGCATAATCTTATTTTGGCTTCACCTTTCCCATTTTTAAAGTTGTAAGGAGACAGCCCAAAAAGAGTCACTATTTTGCCAGATGTGTGGATAAATTCTGTGTTCTCTCCCCAAAATGTTGATCTGTTTAATACTATTTATTTCTTAATTTTTTCTCATTTACAATTTCCTGTTTAAATGAATTTTATTATGCCTTACACATATTTATCTAGTAAATTTCACAAAACATAAATACTGGAAACCTGGCCAGGAGAATGCTGAGGTCAGAGTCAGGGAGAGGAGACAGAACAGGGCATGAAATGTACATCACTATCCATGGCTTGCACACTCTCACCAACAGCAGGAAATAGTAGTGCACTTCCCATCCCTGGAAGTGTCCAAGGCCAGGCTGAATGGGGCTTGGAGCAACCTGGCATAGTGGATGGGCTTTAAGGTCCTTCCCAACCTAAACCATTCTGGGATTCTGGGGTTCTAAAAATGGACTGAATGGTATGTGTGTCCAAACCCACCTGAGAACAACTTGCTGCACATTTTCAGCTGGTAAATATTTTGAAAACCAACATTTTTCCTTTTTGATAACAAAGTGGGAAGACAATGGGAAGGGGGAACCTAAATACAGATGATTATTTTTGGTCTTGTTATGTTATCACCTTTATTCTCTGGTCAAACAAAAAAAACAACATGAAGCCAAAAATCATCCCCGAGCCATGCCCATTATTCCTTAAATCCAGTCTCTGAGCTGAACACACGATCCCAGTGACACAGGGATAGCCTGGGGTTCCAGAGCAGCTCTTCATAATCCCTCATAAACTTTTCAGGAGGTTTCAGGGGTTTCTGACAAGCCCAGGGAGCTGAACACCTGTAACAGGAAAGCAAACAAGGCTCACACAGCTCCCAGCCCACATTACATCATATGGATAAAAGGAGGAGGTGTGACCTCAAAGAACGACAAGAGGTGGCTATCGCTCCTGCAAAATGTGTATGGATTATTTTAGGATGCACGTCAATTCAAATTTGTCATCTCATTTGCCTAATAGCACTTTACTCAGTAACTAAACAAACTATTTATTTCTGTTAGCATTGGTTACCTTCATGTTAATTATTACCTTTCAGTTTTGAGGGTAGCAAAATAATTTATTTTTTTTCCCCCCCAGGAGTTTTTATATGCATCGCCCCCTAGCCACAGTACCCAGCAAGTTTACTAACTCAAAATTGTGGGTGGGCAGACACTGGAAGGGGCTGCCCTCACCCCATCCCTGGAGGTGTTTAAGGAATGACTGGATGTGGCACTCAGGGCTCTGGTCTGGCTGACAAGGGCTCACTGTGCTGAGTGCTCTGGTCTAGCTCCGGTGATCAGTCACAGGTTGGACTGGATGATCCTGGAGATCTTTTCCAACCTGAGTGATTCTGTGATTCTAAAACCTCCCTAGGAAGCCACACTTCTAATCCACCCCAGGTGCATGGAAACGGCAGAGGGGTGAATCCCTTTACCAGGCTGAACTAAAATAATTCCAGCTCTTGTCAAAACAAAGCACTTTGCATATCCTCAGAAAAAAAACATTGTATTTTAAACAAAAGTTCTACAAATGTGGAATGCATTGTTTGCCCCAAGCTTCAAATGTACTACTCCACACCTGGAAATGGATATGGATATGGATATGGATATGGATATGGATATGGATATGGATATGGATATGGATGTGGATCTGCCTGGGGTGACTGTATTTAAAGACATGTTCTCTAGCAGTGCTCCTGTTCATGAATTCCTGATCCCAGGCACAGCAGGCATTAGAACTCAGGGATGAGCACTCCACCCAAAATCAGGACTGATTCCAGATAATGGTTATTTAAAAAAAAGGTTTAAAATGGCTATATTAAATGTGAAATTCAAAGTGAGAGAAAAGGATTCACCTTAAGATAAGGACAGAGCTCTATCAAGTGGAAAAGCCAGTTTTTAGCACCCAGGACATAAAGACTTTATTAATATTTTGGTTAAGCATCAGAGCAAAATGGAACAGCTGAGAAAGAGTAAAATTAAAAACACCCTCCTAATTAAGTTGGAACCAGAACACCTGGGAAGGGGATGTTTTGAAATGTTCAAATGGATGAAATCCAAACAAGCCTTAGGGTATGGAATGAAACACCTTTCCTCAATCAACACAATTTTTGATGACTGCAAGCCTGAAGTCATGTAGGATTTTTTTTTTTGCATAGGAAGTGGTTCCAAGTTAGTTAGATAAGTTATCCAGCAGTGTATGAAACCATTGGATCTGAGGAGTTCTGCAGACAGGCTTGTCTCACTCCTGTCCACCATGAACATTTTAACTGTCCAGATTCAGATAATCTGACTATAGGTTCTTTATTTCACATTGATCTTGCACTGCCTTGTTCTGTGTATAAGTTCTTTATTTCACACTGATTTTGCACTGCCTTGTGCTGAGGAGGACTTCTAGGTAATTGGCAATCACTAAAATATTCCAGCCCAAGGATAAGTAGAGCATCCAAATCATTGCAATGTAAATCTCCATGGTGCTGCAGAGACTTGTTTTGGAGCTGGTAACATATCACCTGATATGAAAATACTGCATGCCCAGTGGGTGCAGCATATAGAAAACAATGTAACGTGGTACCTGGTGATTCCTGCTGTGCTTTGCATTTGTTGGGGGCTTTTTCCCCACTCAGCATTGCTCACAGGCCTGCCTTTACTCATTTACATTCATTAGTGCTGCAGAGGAGGCAGCAAGGAGCCTTGGGCAAGGGGCCCAGCATTCCCATTGCTGAAGTATAACAGAAATTATCTACATGTAAATATTTCCCCTCTTTCCTACCCTCTGGAAGGTCTATAAACATTTAAAATCCCCAGGAGCTTAGTTGCAACACTTCAGAATCATTCTGTGGAACAACCTGTATTTGATGGATCTGGGATGGAGCTCCAGCCTTTCACACGAGTTCAGCCAGTGGAAGTTCACGAGGTCTCTCTTGCCACATCCACACTTCCATTCCCAGCCACCCCACATGGGACTGATCCCGGATGATCCCAGTTTATGGAGTCCAGGAGAGAGGGTGGAGGAGTGTATTTGTGGTGAGAGGAGCCATGGGGAGTGATTTGCATGGCAGCTCTGGCCCTTCCCACGGAAATCGAGTTAAGAGGAAACACAGACATTGCACAGAGTCAGGTGTTCTTTCCCCCAGGAAGAGCTGGATCACTTACGGAGCTGCAGGCACAGAACAGCTCCCTGGAGCAGCAGGGAATTGTGATTCCCACCAGCCCTGCCACCAGCTGCTGGCCTGGGCACCACTGATGGCCTGTCCCCCTGTCCCAAGGCTGTGACAGCCTTTGTGACGGCTGGAACCAGTAACCCACAGGAACGGCCGATGCCTCAAAGAAGCACCAGCCCAAAATTAGCTGCCCAGACAGAGCTCTGTGCTGGTGTCATAAACCCTGCTATTTCCACCTAAACCTGGCCTCCAGCCCACTAGCCCTAGGTTGCTGGCAACTCTCTCCAAAACAATCTCTGGAAGAATGCCATCCGAAACGAAACCCCAAAATAACACACACCGCCAGAACACCGCAAAGCCCTCATTTACTTAATGAACTCCTCCAAGGAGGGCACAGAGAGGCAACCAGCACAGAGTTTCCAGCTGCTGGAAACCACTGAACCAGACAAGCTGAATTGTTTTCTGTTGGGCTTGTATGATTTATCTTCTCTACACCGGGGGTCAGGATGAGAAATAAATCCCAAAGTATAGGCAGGACTGCCTCTGGATAAACAGAAAAATACTGGAGGAGAGACATGTCAATATTAAACCAAATTTACAACTGCTCCACAAAGAAATACCATCAAAAGTCATGATACAGGATGAGCTGTGTGAAGGACAATAATAGGAACCATAAAGGCACACACTTTACTTGTGAAAACAGTAATTAATCTAGACATGAGTTAGTCCCTTACCTGGACACTTCAGTTCCTGGAAGAAACACTCTTGTGTGAGAACACATCCCCTTGGATGGCTGGAGTTGATGGTCTCCAGGGTCTTTTCCAGCTTTAAGGATCCTGTGATCCCCAGTTCTGCTCTTTGCAAAGGGCTGTTTCTGCAGGCACAGGATGCACCTGCCTGGCTTCAGGTTCCCCAAGACATCCAAATGGCAATGATAAACAGATGGTGCTCCTGCAGAGGGATGACTGACACATCTCCAGCACCAAAAAGAGACATGTTTTTTCTGGCAGATACAAACTCTCTGGGCTGTGGGTCTGAGCTCTTACAGGCACTGCAGGGCTTGTAGATCCTTAATTATTTTCTATTTCTGTAATTTTGATCATTATACGTTTTCCTTAACTGCATATTCTAGGGAGAGGAGTCACAGCCAGTGAGGCTTTATCTCCTGATGAGCATCCCCAGGGCACAGTCTCCATCAGAGGCTGGATTTTAAGCCCAGTGAGCCAGCCAGTCAGTTTTTTATGTCATTGCATAATTGACCATCTCAAAAAGTAGAAAAGTATTTGAACAATTTCCAGATGATTTGCTTTTGCTTAGAGTCATATGTCTTGGCAAGACACAATATGATGTGATGTCTCCTTCCCAATCATCTAATTTCACTTTGAATAAAGCAGGAATTCTCTAGTTTGTCTCTCCTGAGATGCACATTGTCTTGATCTTGTTCTGACCTGAGTAGTTTAACTCACAGTATTTCTTCAAGTGCTTCCAATTCCCACTGGTAAGTACAAATAATTTGAGTTTCTGGAGGCCTGTTACAGAAAAGGATCATGGGGCACAGTTTTAATCTGATCGCTGAGTCCTTTTCTCTCACCAGAAACCATCTCATTCAATATCATTTTACCTTTTATTTCTTAATTTCTTCCTATATATATATATATATATTTAATTGTAAGGGTATGTTGGAAGTGTGGCAAAGTGACGAGCCATTGGAAAACAGTCCTGATTTAATTCTGGAACTGAAGATGAGTGGAGAGGAGCCTTGGGAGTTTGGGTATGCTGCCGTGGGCAGAGCCTGCTCCAGGAGCCTCCCCGCCCTGGCGCAAGCCACAGCCATAATTTGTGTGGGCACTGTCCATCCCAAGGTCTGCCACGGGAGCTGTGTCATGGAACATTCTTCTCTGGCTGACAGCAGATGACTCCTCCAGCCTCCAGCTGGGAAGAGCTGGAGTCAGTTTTAAGGAGCTCAGTGTTTCAGTATCAATATTTTAATCCCTTCTAGGCCCCAGAGAAGAGCCTGGGGATACCTTGGTGGCACCAAGGGAAGGGTCACAACAAGAGCTGCAGAGTGGAGCTTCCCCCTCCTCAAAGCAATGAATGTCTCTGCTCTGGGGAGACCTCAGAGCCCCTTCCAGTGCTAAAGGGAAGGGGCTCAGGAGAGCTGGAGGGGGGCTTGTGATAATGGATGGAGGGACAGGACACCGGGAATGGCTTCCCACTGCCAGAGGGCAGGGATAGATGGGATACTGGGGAGAAATTCTTCCCTGTGAGGGTGCCTGTGAGGAGGCCCTGGCCCAGGATGCCCAGAGAAGCTGTGGCTGCCCCTGAATCCCTGGAAGTATCCCAGGCCAGGCTGGACAGGGCTTAGAGCAACCTGGGATAGTGGAAGGTGTCCCTGCCCATGGCAGGGGGTGGCACTGGATGGGCTTTGAGGTCCCTTCCAACTCAAACCATTCTAGGATTTTGTGATTCCATGAGACCATGAATTCACAGACAACCTCACAAAACCCTGCAGAGCAGACCTTACTAGGTGGAACAGCAGGTTTTGCACTGTTGTAAATCGATCTGATAAATGCTCTTGTAGAAAAAAAAAATCTTATTTGCAGAAGTAATGTTTCCTTTCTTTAAATTGAATGAAAAATTGGGTTAATGAATAAAGCTAAGTAAACTTTGGTACCTGAAGGCACGTTTTATGAAAGAAGGCATTACACTGAAACAGTTTTTCACTCAGCAAAACCTACTTCAGTTTCCCTTACCCAGTTTAATGTCCATGTGCTTGAAGCAAAGGAAAATTCCACATGATTACATTTGCACAACAAAGAAACATGAAGCTGGATCACAGATTTCACTAAAAGTTACGGAGGAAGTTGCTAAAAGAAAATTCCAGCAACTGCATTGAGGAGGGAAGTA
Source organism: Phylloscopus collybita (assembly GCA_027886175.1). Classification (NCBI taxonomy): domain Eukaryota; kingdom Metazoa; phylum Chordata; class Aves; order Passeriformes; family Phylloscopidae; genus Phylloscopus; species Phylloscopus collybita. The sequence continues at coordinate 3,770,279 of JAJNNQ010000065.1, read as the reverse complement.
TTTGGAAATCTCTCTAAGCAGGGTTTTCTGTGCAGGTTTCCCACAGAAAGATAGCATTTCAATATACAATGCTTACTAAAAATGGCACAGCAGAAGCAATTACCTTAACGTGAGTTACAGCTGGTGACCAAAAGCAGATAAAATGTCAGCTGACGTTTCTTTATGTAAGGCAGTTACAAAATCTCATGACGTATTTCAGAGCTGCCTGTGACCAAATGTCCACATCGGAAACACACGGAGGCTGTGTGGGGGAAAACAGGGGCTCTGCAAAAAATCCCGGGATCACGGGAGCGGGGATGTTCACAGCTTAACTTTGGCAACTATTGCCCATAACATTACTGCCAATAAAGAAAACATTCTTTTCTTCAGTCAAGAAACAACGAAAAATATTTTCCATTTTAATAGGTACAGTTTATATAGGGGAAAAAAAAATCTCATAGATGACTGTATCCAAACAAAGTCTCTGAGAAATTAGTTGAAATTTTAAAAAAAAAAAAGTTTTAAGAAATCCACAAGTCTTAATCCAGAGTGTGGCTGCCAAAATCTTATGTTTATCTAATAGCTCATGTTTATGGACTTCCCCTTTAAATTCACCATAAAAAGGAATTTAAAGTCTTGTGACCTAAAAAAAAAAAAAAAAAAAAAAGGCACAGATCGTAGTTAGAATGAAATTTTAAGTCAGCCTCTGCCTCAAACTACCATATAGGATAAAAATGTTGTGCTTCATCCTCCATTCATCTACACTCCTTGGAAAAAGGTCGTCCTAGAGAGCTTCAAGCTGAGTTTAAGTCATTTAGGGCTTGTTTGTCAGGAACTAGTCAGGCAGGACTGAAGTTGTGACTACCAAGAGTGCCAATGAGGAAAGGAATCATCTAATCCACTTAATTTGAACAAACAAAACACAGTTCTGAAAGCCATTTCTGCAGGGGCTTCATTCATTCCCTTTCATTTAAAATCATGGGGATTCAGTGTCTGGGCACCTCCCAAGGAAAGAGCTCAGCCTGGCTTTGGATCAGGTGGAGATCCACATTTAAGCTGAGCAAAAGGAAGCAATTCTTGCGTTCTTTTCCTCTCTGGTTTGGTAACAAACTGATGTGTATCACGTCCCAAGCAGTGTGCAGATGCCCTGTAGCCATGATATCATACAGGTATCTGGCAAAGAATTTGCAAAGCAAACAGGCCTGGGAGAAACCCGGGTGCCACACAGCACTGCACGGGTGTCTCATTTCACATCTCATCTCTGCAGGTAAATCTGATGTAAAGTCAGTCTTCTCACCTGTTTCATTACAGCCTTTGACTCGTAACTGAGTCTGTCAAGAATGCCAGGGAATTAAAACAAGAACTCAGAGGCATTATTAGAAATTATAATTATTATTAGAAACAAAAGCTTGGAAAGGGTTTGTTGAGCAGGGTTTACTCTATGCAGATGTTAATGATAGAATAAAGTCTATCATATTGGAAAGGATTCCTCAAAATTCTTACTAGCTCGTAAATAATACACAAGCTGTGGATTTCTGTTGTTTTCCAGCAGCTGAAGTCCAAAGGGAAGCTGCTCTAAAAAGGAAAAAAAAAAAACCAACCAAAAAAAAACCAAAAACACCAAAACAAAAAAAAAAAAAAGAAAACCACCGGGAGGGGGCAAATTTGCTCAGGTCTTGCCTAAGTCAGATGTAGATTTTTGTGCCACCCACCTATTTTTTTGCACATCTTTTTCAATATAATTCCAGGAGTAAAAGCAACCCCAACTGAAGCTGATGTGGATAACAAGATATGCTCCAATTCCCTACACAATGACTGATGTCCACAGGTACCCCCTCTGAGATGAGCTCCCAGCTCACCCTCCTGGTCCCCCAGATGTGTACCAGCAGCCCCAACCCATGCACAAACATTCCTTGCCAATCACTGTCCATGGGATTTCTCCTGAGGTAGTCCAGCTCCCAGCTCTCACACCCTCTGTGTTCATACGTAGTTTTGCCTGGAATTGATTTGCGTTCCGAATAATTCCAAAATTGCAGTAGCCTGGAAACCCCATAAATGAGGCACCTTTTTTACTGCAATTTTCCTGGGGAAAATAAGCAAATCTCCCTTGTCTCTAAACCAGGTAAGGAGTACTTTCGTTTTCCAGCACAACCCAGGGTGGCAATGAAACTGTGACCCAAGTGATCACAGTGCTCCGTGAGAGCACAGCAGGAAGAGGCAGAGAAGTTGAGCCCCGTTGCCTGGCCAGGGTGATCCCACAAAAGCACAAAGCAATTTCACAATCAAACCCTTCTGTTAAGAGAGCTCTAATACTGCAAAAGGCACAAAACAGGAGCTCAAAGACACCAACTTCCCCCTGGAAGTTCTCAAGAACATTTTCAGAACATCCAGGATTGTTACCTGGGAGTGTGCTTGCTCTGTGGGAGCAACTTATCCAAACTGACAGCAAACTGCAGATGGAGCTCCTTCTGCCATAAAAGAGCAAGAAGAAGGCACAGAGCAAATGAAAGAGATTCACAGCCCAGGAAACTACTGTGCTATAAACCACGAGATTGCCACAGTCACAAAGGGAGGGAAAATATTTCAAACACGTTAAAAAGGCTCAAGGATAAACTCAGTGCTAATTCAGCTGGGTTCAGCTGACCCATTGCAAAATGGAGCAGCAGCAGTGCTGAGAGACAATGTTTTCCCTGCTGCCACTCAATCTCCCCTTCTTTTGGTGGCATTACTGAAGCATGTCAATCCTTACAGGTCACTGCATCCTCTGTCCTGAACCCTTGCCTTGGAAAGGTGTGAATTTATGCAGTTAAACCTAAAATAGAAACAGGAACAGCTTCAGGGAATTGCCTCCTCCAGAAATGTCAGCGAATGCAAAAAGGCTGAGGTTGACGAAGGTTCTCTGTGCCACAGGCTGCTCTCACCTGGACCAAAAGGTACTTCAAGTAACAGAAAGAAAAATAACACCATCTTAGCAAAGACGGTTTATGTGCTAAAAACGAAAAGAGCATAAAACTTAGTTGGTGCATAAAATCTCCACCTGGTGGTGAATCCTGCCACAGCAAACTTCCATTTCTAAGAAAAATTCCCTTTCCAACATATAACTGGTTCTTTACCTGAGATAATCCCAAAGCAACAAGTGGGAAAGGGCAGCCTTCAGAGAATTGTATCTCCCTGATTTGTCCTTATTTTGGAAAGCTGAAGAATCCCTTCAATTCTGCTGCAGCTGACAGTCACACAAGTGACCTTCCCCAGCCAAAATCAGACTCGAGAGAGCACTGGATGGAAGGTGGGGGATGCTGACTGGTCTTCCAGCTGCAGAAATACTGCTTCCCAAGGGGAAATATCCTCTCCAAAGCCTGGAGTTCTGCCCTTTTTCTTGGTTTACATACTGATTAATTGTAACAATTGAAAACTTTGGGCATCATTAGTTATCTATATCTCCAGGGCGCTCTAAATCATAGCACAGTTACCTTTGTAACTTTTGTATTATCATTTTAGGGGCGACAATCTGGCTGCACACAATTACTTCAGTTTTCCCCTCAAAGTTTCTACATTTTAGAAACATTTTCCTATGTACATTATTTAAACACAATGTCTCACTTGCCTGCTGTTTGCAGTAAAGTCTTATCACCTGACAGCATCCACAAAAACTTTGTGAGATGGAACAAAACCAGTGTGAGATGGACATCTGAAATGTCTGAAAAGGTGTGTAGAATCTTGATCTATGGTGCCGTGCATGCCACAGCCTGATCCACTGGATAACCAGCATTCCATTATTAATTGATTTGGCTTATGCAAGAACAGAATATCATCTTTTGATAAGACTGAGCAAGACATGGCTGTGGCCCCCAGCTGCAGTGGCCCCCAGTTCAGCTGGGCTGACAGACATCCTCTGCTTAACTGTATGACCCAGCCTGTGGTTTCTGCATGCAAATGTGTAAAGAAACATTATCTGCCTTCTGTTGATTATGCAGCTTTTTGTGTACCAGTCCTAAAACATCCAGGGAGACCCACTACCGATGTACACAAATTACTCACTGACCACAATACACTCCGGAGCCAAAAATAAGATTATGTTTAAATCGGCCCGATTGCACTTTCTGTCAAGTCACGGATTTGCAATTCAAACACCATCAGCCTCACAAGCTATCTTTGTTGGAGCCGCCAAGGGGTTTTGGTGTTTAATGCCGACCACGAGGGCGAAAGTGCAGCTCCACGCTGCACGGTTGCACAACCGCATGACATCCTCCTGCTTTCATTGTCGCTCCTCACGCAACAAGGACTAAAAATAGTAGCAAAGAGTTCTGATTAATAAAAAATAATCCATGACCAAAAGATAAAGTATTCTCAAAGAAATAAGGGAAAGTTTGTTCGCAGCGCAACTATAGGGGGAGTAGGGGTGGCTGGTGCGGGGGGTGGATTTAAAGGAAAAGTGCAGGGCAAAAGCCACTGTTTGTTCCAAAAATGCTGAATAACAGGATTCGGTCTTGTCAGACACGCTAAATTCCCTCAAACTAAACTAAAACTAAATTCCCTCCAGCATTCATTCCTTCCTTCCTTCCTTCCTTCCCGCTGTGCGTGGCGCTCCGCAGCCCGCGTGTGATCACAGCCCTCCGAGCTCCTGCCTAACTCAGTGAATTAAACAGAGAGTAAGTCGTCAATCAGCGGCAGCCGGCGCTGGCAGCAGCTCGGCGCGGCGCGGAGCCAGCCCCGCGCCGTCCGTCCCCTCAGCCGGTGACAGGCCCTCCCTCACACCTGCCTCGAGCGGGGCCGGGGCCGGGGCGGGCCGGGGCGGGCCGCGGCGCCAAGAGGAATTCCCAGTGCACATCCGGCCGGTGACTCAGCCCGGCTCCGCGCTCGGAGCTGACATAAATAGGGGATGTGCGGCGAGGGCCGGCACTCCGAGCTGCCGAGCCAGCCCCGCCAGCCCAGCCCCGCCATGCCGCTGCTGCCCCTGGCCCTGCTGGCCGCGCTGCTGGCCGCCGGCCGCGCCGGTGAGTCCGCCCCGCGCTCCGCGGTCCCGCACGCTTCGCCTCTCCGCTTTTCCTGCTCCTCGCTCTCTTGCCATTTCTCTGCTGTGTGTGGGTGCCAGGGACCCCGCTGGCCTGTGGGGGATGATCTCCCGTTTTGAGGGGGGTTACTGCTGGCAGCAGACAAGAGGCGAATTCCTGCGCTTTTAAAAGCTAGCTCCCTGGTGGCCCGGAGGTTACCGCGGGTGGATGGATGGTCGCTGTGATGCCAGCGTTAAACTCCAGGGCACTCTCCTTCGTCGTCTAAAGTGCTGGGGAGGTGGGAGTGCGTTGCAGAGATGCTAACCCGAGCTCTGGTTCCCCCGCAGCCAACCCTTGCTGCTCGAACCCCTGCCAGAACAGAGGCGTCTGCATGACGGCGGGGCCGGATCGCTACGAGTGCGACTGCACCAGGACAGGCTACTACGGGCAGAACTGCACCACACGTGAGTATCCCACACCCCTCTCCCTGGAAATGAAAAGCATAATCCAATTCCAGCATTGCAGGTTATCCTCCGTAAGCTAAAATTAATAATAACCTTCCCATTGTCGCTCACAGCGGAATTCTTCACGTGGCTGAGGCTAGCACTGAAACCATCACCAAACACTGTCCACTACATCCTTACCCACTTCCAAGGAGTCTGGAATATCATCAACAACATTCCCTTCTTACGGGATGCTATTATGAGATATGTACTAACGTGTAAGTGTGAATTGTCTCTTCCAGTCCTCTTAAAGCTTACTCTGGAATATTGCACTGAACTGATCTGCCTACAAACCAAGCAGCCTAAATTGCACTGAAGTTGAAACACCAAAATTTAAGACTTCTGCAGGGTAGCTTGATTCTGCTTTCTGCAAGAGTCCAGGATTTTGCTGACATGAACTTGGCACCCCATTGCTTCTGCTAGTAGTGAGATCCAGCTGATCAGCCAGGATCCAGTCCTGTTATTCAGTAACTAATCATATTTAACATCAGGAACTGATATGTGTGGAATTTACAGCTGCTGCCAAATATATGCAAAAGATCTGGCTTTGTGATTTCTTCTTGGGACTAAAATGTACAGTCAAAAATAACCAAATACTTATTTGTCTTTCAGCAAGATCACACTTGATTGACAGCCCACCAACTTACAATAGTGACTACAGTTACAAAAGCTGGGAAGCTTATTCCAATCTTTCCTACTACACAAGAAGTCTTCCACCAGTAGGACTTGACTGCCCAACACCAATGGGTGTTAAAGGTGAGGAATAAACCAGAAATGTAATGATTGCCTGGTCTTTTCTAAGAGGAAAAAATAAGTAGTAGTTCCTATGAGATGAGACCTGCCTTTCTGTAGCCTTTTTTCAGTGTAGTTGACTTTAGGAATAACCATGTTTTGGATAGATTGTTTAAAGATCTAAAAGATATTATTCTGGGTCTTGCTATTGAGTTATATGCTAAAAGCAGGGAATTTAGAATTTTTTAATAAAATCAAGAAAGTGAGCATAGAAAAGCAGGTAATCCCCCTGCTTGTTTGCTGCTGTCATTATATTCTACTGAAAGTAGAATTAAGTTAAAGAAAAAGTTAAGCCTTTTTGTTAGGAATAAACTTCAGTATTGCATGAAAAGTTGTCTCGAGTATCTCACTGTCTGTTTCTCCCACAGGTAAGAAAGAGCTCCCAGATTCAAAGCTGATCGTGGAGAAGTTTTTGCTGAGGAGAAAGTTTATTCCCGACCCTCAAGGCACCAACGTGATGTTCACGTTCTTTGCCCAGCACTTCACCCACCAGTTCTTCAAGACGGACCAGAAGCGGGGCCCTGCCTTCACCAGAGCGCTCGGCCACGGGGTACGCTCACAGCTGGGGACACGCTCCTCCTCAGGAGTGCTCTTAGGGAGCTGCTGAGAGGCTGGAATGGCTGGAATGGCACCCTGCGGGTTGCCAGGAGACACAAACACCTGTGTGTGCACACACTGTGCCACAATCCCATGGGATTACCCCTTCTGTAACTGCTCCTCAGGCCAAATTCCAGTGTTCAGCAGAGTCTCTCCCCGGGTCAGAACCATGTGCTCTGCACAAGTGGTTCTGTTTACAATACCTGCCCGGTGACCTCTTATTGTTCCCAAAAACCTGCTTTCACCTAAAGCATGTTAGATGTAGTGAGTATCCAAAACTTCTCTGGACTCTGTCAGTTCCTAAGAGCTGTATCCAGCACTTAAGTATGGCTTATGTACTGCTAATAGCCTTAGTTTAAAAAGAACTTCAAAAGCAGACTTGGATTTAAGATCTTTAACCTACAAGATAGGCATCATTTGGACAAAGAGTTCTTCACCATAAGTGTCACACTTATGTCCAAACCAAAGCTATAAATTGTGTGTGTATATATAGAAAGCTGTCTGCATAATAAAAAGCTGCTGACACTTTAAACAGAGTCCTTTTAAATTGCCAATGTAGCAACCTCCTCTTACGCAGAGATGGCTCCAGTTGCCAGGAAATAATTTGGCTTCATCTTAAATATCGGTGCATGATACTTATAAGGTAGCGGTAATATAATTAAAAGGTAAACATCTAGGGGGGTGAACTCCTATTGGTATCCATAGAAGTGGGACTTATCCTAAAATAGGAAAAAATGCAGGGTGGCTTCATGTCTCAAATGCTTTTATTTTATAGGTTGACTTGAACCACATTTATGGAGAGACTCTGGAGAGACAACTTAAACTGAGGCTTCGAAAGGATGGAAAGCTAAAATACCAGGTATGTCTTAGCTGAGAATTCCTACCTTCTTACTGGATGGCATAGATTACCTAAATTAGTGCTGTGTGAATGGTGTAGGTGATCTGAAGCGTGAGTCAGAGCTGAGAGAGTCCACAGAGCTTCAGCGAAGTATGGCAGCTCACAACTCCTGTTGCCTCCCCCTCGCACAGATGATCGACGGAGAGATGTACCCGCCGACGGTGCGGGACACGCAGGCAGAGATGCTGTACCCGCCCCACGTGCCCGAGCACCTGCGCTTCTCCGTGGGCCAGGAGGTGTTCGGCCTGGTGCCGGGCCTGATGATGTACGCCACGATCTGGCTGCGCGAGCACAACCGCGTCTGCGACGTGCTCAAGCACCAGCACCCCGACTGGGATGACGAGCAGCTCTTCCAGACCACCCGGCTCATACTGATAGGTGAGAGCCCCTGCTGCTGCCTGCAGCTCCAGCTCGAGCCCGCATGGCTGGAGTGAGGGGGAGGCTGTCCCCGTAAATCGGGGTGTGAGTGGGTTCCTTCATGGCTGGAGGTTATGTTGAGGTGCAGCTTCCCTCCAGCTCTGCTAAAGATGGAGCTGAAGAAGACTCGGATAAATACCCTCATCTGGGGGAAGCAGAACTGAAAGCAGTGAAAAGACAGGAAGCTCAGGTTCCTTTCTCAGAGAAAGCCTGGGAGACTGGATGACCTCAGGCTCCCTGATCTGGAGTTTTGGGTATTTTTTTTCCTCTAGGGTTGGGTCAGCTCAGGTATGCTTTAAAAGAAAGGCTGTGATTAAGTCTAAAGTTCAGAAGGTTATGTAAAATGTAACCCTGCATAGTCCTCCTGTCTAATTGTGTGCCCAGTGGTATTTCATCTTATGTAAAGGGTGATATCCTCTAAGCTGGAAAAAACCTTGCCCCAACTGAAACCATAAACCAAGACAATTGTATTTATGCAGTTCAGAAGCTGAGATTTGCTTTCAGACATCAACTTTCTTCATTATCCCCTCCCTCTATCCTAGAGATATTGTGTAACTGAACACAGTGTAAATACTGCCATGCACTGTTCTGTGGAAGGTGCAAGGAATTGTGTCTTGGGAGCGGGTAAACAGGCTGTAGAAAACACCTCACTACCCACAGCCCAGAACTCTTGGGATCTGAAGTACTGTTCCACCCCTTAGTCACATAAAATACATGAATTCCTTTCTAGGAGAGATGACAGAAAAGTGTCTGTTGTCCTGATCACTGTAGTATATTTTAGAACAGTTCAGAAATGGTGTTTTCCCTGCCACTGAGGAGCAGCAGTGCCAACATTCTCTTCTGTTCCTTTGTCCAACAGGAGAGACAATCAAGATCGTTATAGAGGACTATGTGCAGCACCTGAGCGGGTACCACTTCAAGCTGAAGTTTGACCCCGAGCTGCTGTTCAACCAGAGGTTTCAGTACCAGAACCGCATCGCCGCCGAGTTCAACACCCTCTACCACTGGCACCCGCTGCTGCCCGACACCTTCCACATCCACGACCAGGAGTACACCTTCCAGCAGTTCCTCTACAACAACTCCATCATGCTGGAGCACGGACTCTCCCATATGGTCAAATCTTTCTCCAAGCAAAGCGCTGGCAGGGTAAGTCCTTCCTCAAGTTGATGGTGAACTGACAGAGGCATGAGCTGGGGGTGGGACAAGGGAATGGGATAAAGCTATTTAAAACTAATCACTGGAATGGCACAGCTTCCTCGTGACTCATATCAGGAGATCTTACAGCTTTTCCTCTTTCATGAACAGGTTGCTGGTGGGAAGAACGTTCCTGCCGCAGTACAAAAAGTGGCAAAGGCCTCCATTGACCAAAGCAGGCAGATGAGGTACCAGTCCTTGAACGAGTACAGGAAACGCTTCAATCTGAAACCATTCCGATCCTTCGAAGAGCTTACAGGTAACAGGCCTCATCCTTCCCAGCAAATGAGAGACATTGTCTTAAAATGCCCACAGAGTCCTGCAGCGTCATTGCTGGGCTTCAGCAGGACAGAAAATGGGATTTTTCCGCTTACGGTTTTCCCTCGTTGCAGGAGAAAAAGAGATGGCAGCGGAGCTGGAGGAGCTGTACGGGGACATCGATGCCATGGAGCTGTACCCAGGCCTGCTGGTGGAGAAGCCCCGGCCCGGGGCCATCTTCGGCGAGACCATGGTGGAGATGGGAGCGCCGTTCTCCCTGAAGGGGCTGATGGGCAACGCCATCTGCTCCCCCGAGTACTGGAAGCCCAGCACCTTCGGGGGCAAGGTGGGCTTCGACATCGTCAACACGGCCTCCCTGCAGAAGCTCATCTGCAACAACGTCAAGGGCTGTCCCTTCACTGCCTTCCACATCCTGCCTCCCGAGCCCACCGAGGCCACCATTAACGTTAGTACCTCAAAAACTGCCATGGAAGATATCAACCCCACGCTCCTGCTGAAAGAGCGCTCTGCTGAGCTGTAGAAATCCAGCTATCTATCTATTTATTTATTTAACTGTGTTATTTATTCTATTTATGGCTTAGTATTTAAAAAAAAAAACAAAAACAACTTGAGCATCTTCATTGTGGGGGTTGCCTTAAATTCCTTACTGAGGTAAGGCTTCCATTTACAAAAGGGATTTTCTGTGTTTCAGCTTAACAGTGGTGAATCCCTTGTTTAAAATCTTCTGTAACAGAACGATGTATTCCAAAGTGGATAAAGGTTCCACCTTCTTTTTACTATTGTTTTAATACTTGATGAAGGGGAGTGGTGGTGATTCTGTCTCTTCTGGCAGTTTTCATAGGTCACATAACAATACAAAAGCAACTTTTTTTCTCAGCAACTTGAAAGCAGCTATTGACCTGAAAGTACAAGAAAAAATCTGACTTAATGAAAACTGCCAGAGTATGGTTTTCATATGAGCACTCAAAAATTAACAAAAAAAAATACTTGAGACTCACTTCTTTATGTAAGGTCAGAAAATGCATTGCATTTGTTGTTGATACTACCTCTCCCTCACTGCAGATAGGGCACTTTGTATCATAATTTAATGTCTGTTACATGCAAATCCACTTCTGGATTTAAAGCCATTTTTTTACAACTTTTTAAAAATATGTTTTTAATGTTTTAAATATTTAAAGAAAATAGTACTTTTCCTGGATTTTACTTGTTTTTGAAGGATGTGTGACAGATGTATTTATTGTGTAAGGGGGTGAGAATGAGATACTGAGCTTAGCAGTAACTGACTCTCAGGCTGTAATACAAGGCTGTTTGCATTTGAATAGGGATGTTTTTATTATGTAACTCTGGGGAGGTCTTAAACTTAGCCCAAGGCACTGGGATTCTTTTCATAGCTGTAGTTCTCTGATCTACTTGATAATGTAATTTTAATATCTGTTACTCTAAGGACAGAAGGACAGTATAGCTGGAGTTAGGGTGTGCTGTGGCTTTGTGCTCCCAAAAACAGGGGGGCTGTAAACTGAACAGCTCTGTAAATATACAGAGAAGTGAAGGTGAGAGATTCAGCAGCACTTCCAGACACAGGAGGTAGCTCTGCCTGTGTGCACAAGCTGTACATGCAATTTGTACTTCTATTTATTGGAGGGGTGGGGGGAGCAGGAGGGATGATGTTTTATTTATAATTTATAATTTATTAACTGAGGTATTTTTAAGTAAGTGGCTTAAGCTTCTTTAAAACTGGCCAGCACAAAATCTCCTAGTCATGTTTGTCCTAAGCCAGCAGTAAAATATCTAGTCTCATCTGGGCACAGAGGTTACACAGGATCTTGTATAGGACTTCAGACTTTGCATGTAAGGGTATCTTTTTTTAATTTCTAGAGAGGAAATGTAGAAGATGATCTTCCCATAAAAGCAGCTGGGGAACTATAGGGAAAAAGAAAATGTCACTTCAGACTGGAATAGAGCAGCAACCGGGTATTCTGTGCCCCTGCCCAAAATTCCTTGACTACTTGTGGAAAAGGACTTGAGTTTTTTATTTCATCTGAACTTGTAGAGGCTTGTGCATTGTACCAGCTCTGGCAGCAGAGTAGTTTGTCTGTGGCTTCTGTTTCCATGGATTTGTGTAGAGCCAGCCATGCCTCGTGCTGGGTGGGTCTGTAATTGTGGCCATGAACAGCAGGACCAAGCTCTCCTGCAGCCATCGATACCAGTGACTGATCTGGAGTGGTCCTTGGTATGGATGCTGTGGGAGCAAGAAGGGCATTTGTTTTCCTTTCTCTGTTTGAAGCACCAAGAAGGGAAAACCTTCTCTCCCCTTGTATCCAAAGGTGGTCAGTACTGTATGTGCTAACGAGCCAACACTGCTCGGACACTTGCTCCTCATGCACGTTGTCCATCAGATCCAGCTCTGGCCACCCTTCAGAGCACTCCTCTGCCATCAGCCCAGGAACAGGGTTTGGCAGAGAGGCGAAGGGAGGCAAGTCTGGACAGACCGAGTTATTTTGGGGTAGGTACAGAGGAATTCCTCAGACCATCTCACTTGAGTTAAGTTACAGGCTGCTTCAGCAAGGATTCCTGTGCACTCTGCGTTTTGAACTCTGCAGCCGCTGAATGTGGATGTTTGAGATTATTTATTTAAAATTCTGTGAATTGTTTTTCACTTTATTTTTGTAGGACAACAATGTTGTTAAAATGCAATTGTTTATATGAATAAATTGAAAACATTACCTTTATGGGCTCCTTTGTTTGTGTTTTCCTTCAGCAGTATTTAGGATGGAACAGTTCTTTAATTGATTACACGGAGAATTGCAGGGAATTACCAACAGTACTAAATTCTCTGATGTGTCAAACCCAAAATTCCTGTAGCTTAAATTGCCCAGATGGAATAATTTTTTTCCCTTTGGCCTCAAATGAAAAGGGATTTCACTGTTCCATCCCTGGAGAAGTCAGCTCCTGTTAGTTACAGCAGAGATGCCAGCACCGTCCTGGCAGCTTCAAAGGGAAAGTACAGTGCTGGAGTTGCACAACACCACCTTGGTGTAACTGACTTCCCTTCCTCTCTTCCCTTTTCCCAGGCTAGAACAGCCCAGGGCTGTTTCCTTTCATTCTCCAAAAGGGGAAACTGCTTTGGGATGCCAGCGACCACTAGACCCCACAGCAAGGCTGTGCTTCCTGAAAGCTGGAGCAGGAGATTGAAAAATGTGTCCCTCTCTTGCAGTGAGCATCTTTGGGGCTACCCAGCCTCTTCCCTACATTTTCACCTCTGGTGAGAAACAAGGGGAAGGTGGGAAGGAGACATCCCAGGGGATCACTGTACTGCCTGTCACTCTTCACCTCACCAGCCTCTGACCAAATGTCACCTCAGTCCCCCTCAATCATCCCACTGCTGGCTGTCCCCAGTACTCCCCCATTGGTACCCAATATTGGTACCCTGTCCTCTCACAGCCTCTGCCTAGAGACCAACCCCAGAGCCACAGTACTTCACCCAGAGTCACCTTCCTTCCAGCCATCCAAAGTCCTCTGTGGTCCAAGCTCATCCCAGTATCCCACAGGTCAATATTCCCAAAAACTCTCCAGAGAGTGTGACTGTTCTGCCTCTGCTTTGGAGCTCATTTCCATCTCCACAGACGTGCAGTTCCTTTGCATTCCTCCTGTACCCAGGCACCTAAACACCTCCAGCAATTCTCCCCACCACTCAGTGCTCATCACTTCAGTGACCATCTTCAGTCCCAAAAACGCAACATCCTGAGGACCCTTGCTAAAGCATTCACTTCAATGCCTCTCCAGACTGTGTGTGAATGGGGACAGGTACAGACCACGTTTTTCCTTTGACACTCAGTCAGCTCATTGTCCCCACAGGTGAATTGCCACTTCCCTGTTTGGGGGGGAAGCTAAGCAAGGGAGGAGTGAAGACAAGGCCAGTGGTTTCAGTGGGAGATGACGGGCAGCAGTCAGGTGGCTGCAGGATCATCCATGGAGAAGGTGTTTTGGGTGACTGCTGCTCTAATTAGGGAAGGGCCAGCCCAAATGGATTCGAGCATGATGGCTGAGATAGTTTGATCAAGGAGGAGCTCCTCCTTCCCTCTGAGCAGGGGCATGTCCCGATGACACAAAAGACAAGAATGTTCCCCAGAGGAAACCTGCCCTGCCAAATTCTTGCTCCCCAGCCTGGGCTGAGGGAACTGTTTCACCCTAGGCAGTGTGAAAAAGGAGGGGGGCTCAGCAGGAAGTCCATCCAGGCCCATGAGAGCTCTGCTCTGGGAGCAGGTCACCTCCCATCCTTGCCAAAGAGTTTCCCCAGCATCACTTGCTCTCTGCCCACTGCGTAGGAATTCCTCACGCTCACTGAGTCGGAGCCCTGCAGGCACCTGACCAGACTGGGTTCTGTACCTGAGCTGAGCTGAGCTCTATACTGAGCCCCCAAGGCAGTGGCTTTTCCAGATTCCAGGAGACCTTTGAGTAACCAGCAGCCACAAGAAAATAATCCTTTGGTTTTCAGTATCAATCCAGAAAAGTCAACAGGTGGCTTGGCTGGAGAGAGGGAATGGATCTGTCACGTGTTCCCTGCCTGTCCCCAGCCAATGAAATAGGTGAACAGCTCTTATTGCAAATCTGTGCTGTTCTCTCTGGAAGACCAGGAAGGAAAACACCTAAATGTTGTAGGAATGTACATATAGGACAGAAAAGAGCAGGCTGTAGCTCTATGCTCTAAATATGGAACAGGAGGTGATTTGAGGCATCCTACCCCCTTTGATAAAATTCATGAAAAGAGCCACACAAGGCAGAAATGCAGCGATATCCCAAAGAAGTATCATAGGGAAAAAGCTCTCCTCGGGAAGAGCTGAGTGCTCCTCTTCCTTTAATCTGGGATTTCAGTTTGCAAGTAACATACTGAGGAGCAACAGGGTTGGATTCAATTTGTAATTCTTTCCTCTGATAGTCCTTTTTTCCTATTAGCATAAAATCTGGGACTTCTGTGCTTACTTACAGAGTAAGTCCAGATATTTTCATTAATATTGGCAAGACACTGATCACAACCAACATCAAACCCAACCAAATTTTCCATTCTTTGATTTTCTTGTCTGAAAATCCTGAGTCTGCACTGAAAATCTCAGTGTTCATGTCCAGCCAAAGCTCAAGAAAGCAGAGCCAGAGGTGGTCTGGGCAAGTTGGGAGATGAGGACCTTTGGGAGAGGGAACCTGTTAGAGCTGGTGAGATCTCACTAGTTTGCCATTGGGAGAGGGCAGGGTACAGAGCACTCTGAATTTGACTCATGCTGGTTACTTTTCATCTGAGAGGCGTTCCCCATCGGAAAGAAAGCAAGGCAGGGAAACCCTAAACCTTGGGGTAGAAGGCAAATAATATTCAAAGCATCTGCTTTCAAACCAACCCACTGCATACCCACTGAGGATCTCTGGATCAATGCCCTGTCCCTGGAAGTGTCCAATGCCAGGCTGGATGGGACTTGGAGCAACCTGGACACCTGGAAGTGGCAGGGGGTAGAGATGATCTTTAAGGTCCCTTCCAACCCCAGCAAGTCTGGGTTCCTATGATTCTGTCTAGCCCATAGCAGGGCACGCCTACAAAAACTTGAAAATACTTTGCATCTTCTAACCAACTGCAACCCTAATATACATATATATATATATATATATATATATATAATTTTTTAATTAAGTTAAAAAATCCTGCTTGCAGGTGGCTCAGATCAGTACTTAAGAGAATCACAGAATCAGTAAGGTTGGAAAGACCAAGATCAAAGTAGCAGCTCACGCTCCTGTCTCAGGACAAGCCCCAAAACCCTTCCGAGGCACAGTGGGAGCTGCATTCCTACTCTGTATTTTATTTTCTCGCAGTAACCAGGTGTAGCCCAGGCTCAGTCCATGGTGGATGTAGGTGTGTGCGAGCATCCCTGTCCAAACCTGCCCTGCTGACAGGGAGCTTGAACACCCATCCGTTTGCCCCAAAAGCGCTGTGTGTGCGGCTGACTTTCCTCTGCGAGCACCTGAAACCTTTGAAACAAGCACACCCAAAACTGCCAAAAGTGTGAAAGCAATGCCCAGGACACTGAGCAGCTGTGGGGGTGGGAAGGCCTTTCCCCCAAATGGTCTCATCTTCCTCTCCCCTTTAGAAGATCTCCCCAAAGAAATTATTCCATGGGCATTCATCAAGGGAACACCGTGCAAACCACAAGGCTTCAGCTAACAGGGATATCCCCAAATTTATGCTGGCAGGTGCCTAGAGGTGGGAGGTGAAACCAAGACCATGAGAAGTACCAGGACTTTGGGGTGAAAATCCAGCAAAAGGATCTTTTAATATGATTTTGAGCACTGAAACTCTCCAGTGAGCCATGACAGAGCCACAAAATGCGCCTGTTCTCCAGCAGCTCCAAAACCCTGCCCTGAGAACTGACACAGCTCCGTGTCCTCGCAGTTGTGGCTTTCCAGCCTGTTGCCTAGACAAGATTAATTCATCCTGCCTAACAAATAATAGAGTTTCTAAGTAGCAGTAGTAGGTACTCATTAAAGCAAATCCTGGCTGAGCTGGCGCAGAGGTGAAACAGCAGCTCTTACACAAGGCAGGGATGTTCCACCTGCTGATGCCATCACATCCAGAGCTATTACGTCCAGAGAGGCAGGGGGGGAGAGACCATTCCAACTAAATCAGGGCTGGGATTTCTATAGCATGGAGAATTTCAGTGAAGGCAGGAAAAAACCAAAACATTTCAAAATTAGAAATGGACTGAATTTTCTGAGTGTCCAATGAATTGGTAGAATTTCAGGCAAACTGAGGATGTGTTACTGGCAGTGGGACAGTGAACCATATTTTCACTCCTTGCTAGGTCAAGTGTTTCAGTATTTGTCATCATAACTGACCCAGGCTGGATGGGGGAAAAGAGACTTCCCAACCTGACCATGAAGGTTCTTTATTTTTATAAATCAAGAAAAGGATTTAGCTTCATTCCAAAGGGAAGGTGACATTATTGTCTAATAAGAAACCATGGATATTCTATGTAGTCTTCACTCTGTATCAGGAATGGTTTTCATTCTATCATAAATCGAATCTCCAGCTCAGTAGGTGGACATAGATAAAACACTGAACTGAAGTTTCCATGTGTTTTTCCTCAGTCTGAAGAAAGAAGAAGGATGCTTGTCTCATTTTGAGGAAAATTTGAGGGGTGTATGAACACCATCCATAAAGGTAATGTCTCCCACAACTGCAGGACAAATATCAGAATGCTCAAGGGGAGGTGAGACTTTGAAAAGTGACTCTGCTTCGGCAGAGCCCAGGGGTTTGGTTTCTGCAACTCCTGGGCACTCCTGAAAGCAATCTCTGGGAATCTTCTGTCTGACAGTGAAGTCCACACCGCCCTCAGAGTGCAGGCAGGCTTTCTGGATCACTTAGGAAGGAGGTGCCAAATGTGAAAGGCTTTTCAGTTAAAATATGCCTTTAAATAGCAGAAAAATTAGGGCATGCAATGGTTCACAGCAAGCAACGAACAATAGCATTTTAGAGCAATGTTTTTAAAAGCAGCAGCAAAAATAATACCATTTCCCATGTGTATTGAGAATAAAAATCCCCAGGGTTCCTGATTTTTTAGGAAGTTGATTTCCTCTTTGAAGTCACTTCCTCCTTCACCTCTTGTTGCAAATATTTCTCGTAAGTCCCTTTAAACCTTCTTTGCAAATAAGTGAACATTCACCACCATTTTCCTTACTATTTGTTTATTCAACAGCCCGGTCTCCAGTGTTCAGCTGGCACTGTTCGAGGTGGCCCTGGTGAAACTGCACTTGATTTGCATGACATTGGGCTGTTGTAAACATCATTTGCACTTCCCACCCACCTTCTTCAGTGAATGCAATGAGAGAGATGCAAAGCCCCTTTCCCTATGGAATTTGTTACAGACTGAAAATGTGCCGGTGTGATTCGGCACAAACCAGCACCTTGGGGTGCTCTGTGCTCTGAACCAATCTGAAAAGCTCCTCTTGCAGCTGTGTATCAGACATAGAACTGACTTCTGAAAAACTCAAGAGCTTGTTTGCATCTCCTGACATTACAAAAATGGACAGGGAAGCTCCCTAGAAAAGGTTCCCATGAGATTTCTGTCACTTCTGATTTCAGACAGATACTACAAGACCAAACTCCAAAATAGAATTTTAATTATTTTTTTAAAATTTTTTTGTCCTCTTCACTTAGAAACCAGGAACCAGAAGACAGACGGAGGGATGATTTCATAATAGTTTGTCTGAGAAAAAAATACATTGAGAGGAAGATGTGCTGTTCCCCATCACATTAAATGTTTGCTCATTCTCAGTAAGTACAAAATTTACTGGGGGAACTGGAAGTCAAGTAAATCATCTTGAGTGACTAATAAAATTTTTATTTATTTGCCTCTAGCTCCATTTTCACAAGAAGATCCTTCCTTTAAAAAAGAAGCTACATTACTCATGAATCAGCACCTGAATGGGTAGGCAACATGGGAGGTTATGATTAAGATTCTTTATTATTAAAGGGCCTTAAATGCACACACTTTGACAGAGCAATCCATCATTGCCTGCACAAAGCCAGCCCCACCTTCCAGTTCACATTCAGGCTCGAGTCTACTCAAATCAAGTTCTTACTCCACTGGTGATGTTGAATCAAAAATAATTTAATGACTGCACACTTTGAGTTCCCCAACAAGCCCCCTCCTCATTTCCCCTCCCTGCTTCTCATAACCTGACAGGGCACACACTCCAAAGTGATAAGAACTAAAGTGCATTTACTTGTAAAACAAGTTCATACAAGTCAATTTTTCTGAGAAATTGATTTGTCATTTTATTGAGCTAGTTTTCACCAATCTAAAATCTATATAAAAGCTTGAAAGTGTGAAAATTTGGACCCCCTCTTTTTTTTCCAGACAACACTTTTCCAGTTCTATCCTCAGACCTATTATTAAAGGAGGAATATGGGGACCATTCCCAGGGGAAAGGGAGAGCTGCTTTGTGTTTATTGCTTTTTAGGTAAGAGCTGGAGCATGTCTCCAAATCCAGTATTGAAAGTTATAATAAACATCTTCTAAGTTTTGATCTTTGTAATGTAAAATACTCCTCTGCAGACTATGATAAAACCTCTTTTAGGCTTCTTGTTTAGTATTTAAACAAGAATACATGTTTAAATAATAGAGAATTTAATAAGAATAATGTAATAATATATTAATTTAAAAATACAACAGAATATTTTTTATTTAGAATAGAATATAACATAGACATGTTGCAATGAATGAAAGTAAAGTTTGAAGGAAATACAGACCTACTGAGAAAAAGATTAAAAACTGCATGTCAGGCAATAAAACAGCTTCAGCCCTACTTCACAATGACGTCAGAAATCAGAAGAGGTGCAATGAAACCAATTTGAAAATAAATACATAAATGATAACAGGGGAACACGATAGGAAAAACCCATGGGAGGGCAGTGCTGAGGTTCCTGTGGTTGAGTGCAGCATTTAAAAAAGCAATGTGAGATTTTACTCTCAAATTCTATTTTTCATTTTCGTAAAAAAAATTACCATCTCCTTACAATGTCCCTGCATGGCTATCCAAATTCTTAACCTTCCCATCCCTAAACACAAAGTCACAGGATCATGGAATGAATTGGATCTTCTTGTTCCGGCCCCCTGCACTCTTTGCAGACACAAGGATGGAATTGCTCTGCTCAGATGTCCTGGGCCATGGTGAGTGCTGAGGAAACTTCTTTTGGACTCAAGCTGGGCCCTGGACTTTTCCTGATCTCCAACAAAAGCATCTTTAGGGGAAGTTTATTTTGCTCCATAGCATTACGCACCTGGAGCGCAGTCAGGATGAGTAAGGAGCGGACGTGTGGAGCTGCATTCACACAGAGCTGGAATCCCCTTTTGCCCCCGCCGTAGCAAACAGGAGATCATTTCCATCTCCTTTGTGTCCTGGGAAGCAAGGAAACCTCCCAGCTTGAGCCCATGGAAAATTTCAGTCTTTTGCTGGAATGTAATACTTTGGAGACAAGCCAAGTTCAACTGAAGTGTTCTCGGGAAGTGCTTCTCAGGTCTAGCAAGGAATGTCTTGGTCAAAAACCCGGCTGAGGCCTTCCCCCTCCCCTCCATCTGCCAGGGAGAGCAGAGGTTTAACCTCTCTTGGAGGCTCTCAGGCCAGTGCTTGGGATGAGCTTTTATGATGCCTCGATCCTCCATGTACGTACATTAACTCCCAATAAAATCACTGTTGCAGGCTCACTCTTTCCCCATCAATTCCTTTATTTCATTTAAAAAACCCACAACTTTAAGCTTCCATTTCTCTTCCACCATAAAATAGGAACATTTTTGTACAATGGCAGATCTCCTGCCTACCACTAGTCCTGGAGTAGAGTTCTTTGGCCTAGTTGGCAGAGAGAGCATCACCTGGACAGTGTATTCCCAGGACCACAATGCTCTAAAAAGAAACAAAAGGCCAAAATATGGTTGCACCATTTGAATCATATTTATTCAATTTTTATAGAAAAAAAAAATATGTTTAACATGGTATGTATAAGCTGTTTGGGGTTTGAAAGCCTAAGGAAAATTAAGATATTTAACGCTGCCCTCAAATGAACTGGGACAAGGAGAAAGGGTTTAAAATTCCCCCTATATGCAAAGTGGAGCTATTGTCAGGCACAAAAAGTCATGCTAGAGCACAGCAAAAGTGCCTCTGGGAAGCAACCCAAATTTATTTAAATTGGGTAGGGAAAACCCTACCTATTTTTTTGTTCTGAGTGTTTGATGTCAGCCTGTGAAGGTGTGTGAAGATAGAGACACCAACCCGTTCATACTTTGGAGCCCTACGTGGCGCATCTGACGCGCTCCAGGAGGGCAGGACGTGAGGGGTGCAGGCTCTGCTATGGCACCACAGCTCCCCCCTGCCCTCCTTCCCAGTGCAGAACAGAGCCCTGGAGTGCTGGGGGGATGCAGCCAGTCACAGACCCAACCCTGGAGTCACCAAGCAGAGCCCGGTCACAGCGTGGTCCCCGCCCAGGGAACAGAGCACTCTGATAGGAAAGGGAGACTCAGGCTGCCTGTGGGGTCAGAAAAGATCTCAGAGTTATGAGACACTGACTAACAAAGCCCAGCCCTTTGTGTGATGCCATGCTCCTTGGGGTTCCCACCACAGGGCTGTGGGTGCTGGGAACAGCATAGTGCAGGGTCACCCCAGCACATCCCAAGCGTGAGGAAACCCCTGGCACCTTCTGTGCACCTCTCAAAGGACTTCCCTACAGGACACCATGTTGAACACATCACCCAGGGGTTCATGGACACCAGGAAGCAGGGGAGAAGCACAGATAGGAGCCCTGCAGCTGCCTAAAGTCAGCTTGGGTGTCCTGGCAGCAAGACTGGCAATCCAACTGCTGTAGAGCTTTAAACTGAATTATTTGGGGTTTGGCTACTGCTCCAAGAGCCTGGACAAAGGAGGTATCTCCTGGGCGAGGGCAGAAGAGCTCTCTGCTCCCTCCTGCCATTTCCAGTGTTTCCTCACTCCCCTCTCCTCTAGCAGAGCTCTCTGCAGGCACAAAGTCCTGGACAAGTTTTCTGGAAAGGTTGTGCAGAGCAGACATACATTTTAATGGCCAGCATTCACTGCTTGGCTCAGTGCCTTTGGAAGAGCTCCATGAGCTCTCTTGGTTGAACTCAAGACCCATCACCACAGTGTGGGGATGAACCCCAGAACCTCTGGGGTGAGGATGTTCCAGAAGAAGGATATGGGAAAGGGCATTGCATTGGGAACTGCTCCACTGCAGGAGGAACATCTCAGCAGCCTTTCCATAAGAATCTCAAACGTCAGCCCTGTGTCATCAGCTCTTCCACCTCTTCCATGCATGCAGTGCTCCATTAATTATCATTATTCATATTCTCGTGCTGCCCAGAGGCCTCCATGGGCAACAGCTCTTGGGGTCCAGAAACAAAAAGTAGCAACACAGTCTTTCATGTGAAGGGCTTCCTTTCCAGAAAGACACAACTCAGCAGAGAAACAAAGCATCCAAAGTGGGGTGGCTTTCCTTGTGTAGGAAAAAAAAATCACAAGGAGACAGAGTTGAAGATGGAGCAAAGGATGAAGATGAACAGGAGTGATGAAGAGAAAGCACAGGAAGAAGAGAAAAAAGGAGATGCTGAGAGCAAAGGAAGGAGGGCAGTGGAGGAAGGGGAAAGCTCTGGGAAGGGATAAAGAGACATTTGAGAGTGAGCAAACAGTCACCAAGCAGGAACAGTCAGCAGTGGACATTGCACTATGTCCACACTCCCAGCTGGGCAAGGTGGGATGGGGGCAGAAAGGGCTGGCAGATATGATGTGGGCATTCAACTGTCCCCCAGGAGCTTCAGCTGCCCTCACAGAACTCCAGCTGCCTCCAAGGACAGCTCCCTTGGGCTGGCTCACCCAGCACATCTGCAGGACCACCATGGAGCTTCCTGCCCTCCCTTCACCACCTCTGCTTTCCAGCTCTTCCCTGCTCTTTATTTTCTTTCCCTTTCGCTTTTACAGAACAGCCCTTGATTCTGGTGGGTCTCCCAAAGAGATTTGTCTGTCAGGGCCAGCACAGCTCCTTTTGACAAATCCCAGGATTTTTTTTCCCCGAGGAATGAGGTAAATCCACGGCCCACCTCCTGTCTGATCTTTCTCTGGTTGCTTTGTGAATACAACTGAGCTGTGACTCAGAAGACAAAAAAAGAGCTTTTTCTCCCCAGTGTAGTCAGTGGACTGAGCTGTGCACCTACAGAGGATGATTCAGACCAACTTGGAGGTGTAAAACCTTTCAATTTTTGGAAAAATTTCCGAAATCATCTGAAATCATAAAGCTTCCTATGGCTGCATAAATCATCTGTGACTTACACTAATGCAGAGGAGGGAGAAATATGGACTGGGGCACTTGGTAGTGACAGAATACAATGAAAATTTCATGGTTTCTCCTTACATTACATTGAATGACGTCAAGGCTGAACTTCTACGAGCCTTTTGCATCCCTTCCAATGCAGGATATTCTGTGATTCTACGGTTCTACATAATGTGGAATTGTAACTTCCCTGGCTTTTAGAGAGATTTGAATGTATAGAATCACAAAAAAAAAAAAGATAAAAATTATGAAGGCAGAAACTGTTTATGTCCTCTCATGCTGTCACTCATGCAGGAAGAAAGTACCTAGAGTGAAATATTTTATGGGGAGAATAAAGAAGAAAGCACAATCATCTCATCGCAAGCCAGAAGTACTGAGAGAATCCCAATAAAGTGAAATTGCTCCAGTTTGCAGCCAAAACACTACAAGATCAAGGTTAGGAAGACCTTTTGAAAGGCTTAGAGAGCCAGGAGTTGTATCACAATGCTTGGAAAGCTTCTCACAGCCCCATCCCTCTTTGTCCAGCATCTGGAGGAGTGGCGTAACACCACTCTTGTTCCAGCACTTTGGAACAGCACCAATGATTTATTTTTTCTGCTTCTTATTTTAATTCCTGGACTGTGACATGGCCTGGTGCTGGTTGGTGAAGGAAGTGTGAGTTCCTGGGAAAGGCAGGGATGCAGACGGATGGGTTTTCCATGTGCTGCTCTGCTCGTGGTGACGTGGTGCTAGCACAGCACACCCAGACCTGGCTCAGGCTCCATGCAAGGCTTTTTCCTTCTGTCCAAGAGAAAGAAAGACTTTAGTGGCCCTAACTGATTGTAGCTGCCTGGCAAAATGTGATTTATCTGCTTCACTTGTACCCGTTACCACCCCACCTGAAGTACTCTAAATGAGGAGTGCAGTAACACTATATATCGTGGAGAGCATGGACATGTTGTAAACTCTCTTTAAATCCAAACAAAAGACTTCTAACGATGCCACCTGAAAGGTTTCTGAGAGCAGTGGATTAGTGTATAATGTAATTACACATGTAAACACAATCCATTGCTCCTGACCTGTTTTGATTCAATGGATTGCACACATCAGTTGCCTGAATTAAGAGAAGCTTCACCTTCACGACTGATTTCTCTGCCTGCTGTGAATCATCAACCCCAAATCTTTCTTTGACCAGAAGCAGACAGCAGGGCTGTCCAGCAGACAGCTTAGGTGTGCGTAAGCACGTTTAGCACGATGAGGCAAGTCTGGATCCAAAGCCTGAAACCTGTTCAAATATTCCTGCTCTCATTCCTGATGAAATACCTTATTTCACTGGTATTAGAGCAGCATCTGTGTTCATCCCACAGGCTGAAATGAAATAATCTATAACTGCTTCTCCATGAGCTTAAATCCCTAAAGGAAATACCAAGGATTGGCTAACTTTTGAAACTGATGATAGAGGAGAAAAATGCATTTCAGGATCATCAGGAGAAGCCATTACAGAGTTGAGGTAATTTACTCCCAGGCACCAGGACACGTGTGCAGTTCTCCTGGTTCCTTGTCTTCATGAGCACTGTCTACATGAAGAAATGCTCTCAGGACAGAAAAACCCTTCAGGGCAAAGTTTTGGCAACAGAATTAATTTTCCCAATCAGTTTTGCCTTGCATGCCTGGCAGAAATATGACAAAAACTCAGGTTGTCACCTGAAGAGACCAAATCTCAATGTTGGCTGCTGGACAGCCTGCAGAGGTAGACAAGGATCTGTGTGGAAGATGAGTGCCATAGACAAAGTCATGCCAAAACCTGACACACTTGGATATATAGATTAGATTAGATTAGATTAGATTAGATTAGATTAGATTAGATTAGATGAGCTCAATTGGTCAGAGTTTGGTGCTGGTAACACCAAGGTTTTGGGGCAGATCTGTGTAGGGCCATTCACTGAAGAGTTGGACTTGATCCTTGTGGGTCCCTTCCAGCTCAGAATATTTGTGATAATAAAGTTAGTGGGAAATGTGTCATTTTGTGATTATATTATATATTATATATCATATTTTTTGGAAGACAGCTGGGGGGAGAAACTGAGTCTAGAAAAATTTGGTCTAGGGAAACCCAATCTGGAAGGGACCTTTGGGAAGTCCCTGGTCCAACCTGCAGCTCAAAGCAGGTCACCTCTGGGCTCAGCCCTGAGCTTCACCCATGACACAGCCATGAGCAGGTGGCATTTGGAAGGTGACTGGCACTGGAGTAGTCACTGCTTCTCCTGACCCATCTGGAGGCCAATTCAGCTCACCTGATGCAATTCTAAAACAAAAGGCTGACATTTTCCACACAACTTGTAAAGCAGCACGACATTTTGGTGTAATGGCATAGCCCAAAGTATAAACAGGTGTAATAACTAGTTGGATTAATGGAAGAAGGGCCATTCATTGATTAGTAACAATAAATAAATATCAGTCAGTGTGGTCACCCATATGCTATGGGGCCTGGGCTGAGGGCACAAGCAAAATCATGCAAATAAAGATTGCTGCCATAGGTAGAGGACCAACAAATTTGTCTGCAGCCTCAGCTACTCTGAGGCTCTTCTAAAAGCTTTTTCCAAGGCAGGGATGTGAGCACTGACACTGTCACCACACCAGTGCCATGCAGGGCTTTCCTTCTGCAAGGACACTTGTCCGCTTCTGTCCAAACAGCCCCTCCTTGGATGAGAGCAGCTCCAAGACTATATTCCAAGGCAATTCCATTCATGCCACCATGTTATTACAGAATCCACATTAGCTCACACAAAACTTTCACAAATCCGTACTTTTAAGGGCTTAACATGTTCACAAAAGTATTGTTCATGCTGGCAGTCTATAAAACTGTGCAATAACCTGCCAAGGGAAATCTCAGAAATTTTCTCATCTGAATCATCTCCATCACGGCATGAAATAGAGAAAACCTTTGAAACAAATTACTGGTTTTCTGAGTTGAAAAAATGACCAACACCCCACCACACACACACACCAGTGAAGTAAGGTCTTCCACATCACTTGCTTTTGTTTCTCTGTTGCTGTCCACACTAATGACTCATTCCTGTTGCATGGCCGAGAAAAAAACCTGTCACACGTGGCACGTCAACAACGGCTCTTCCAATTTGCAGGCAATTCCAAAATTTTCAGCTTGAGTTTGTTGGAATTCAAAGAAAAATAGGCTTTTAAGAGTTGCCATAGAGTAGAAATTCTCTAGAAAGAGCTTTCATAAATGCCAACATCAGGAATCATGAAATAAGGGTGGCTGGGATTGATTTCAGCAGCTGTTGATGGATTTCATCATCTTCTTGCTTTGATCATGTAGCAATGATGCAGCTCTACACTCTCTCATAACAAGACTTGTTATAAAAAACCCAACTTAATTTAAATTCCTATTCATACTCATGTGCTCGCTCACAAATCACAGAACCCCAGACTGCATTGAGTTGGAATTACCTTAAAGCCCTTCTAGTTCCACCCTCTGCCAAGGGCAGGGATACCAGGTTGCTCCAAGCCTTGTTCAGCCCGGCCTTGAACACTTCCAGGGATAGAGCAGCCACAGCTTCTTAATTAATTAATTAACTAATTCAATTCTCTGTATCTGAGGAGCTAATAAATATGGTGCCTAGAAGTATATGCAAATATATTAGTCATCTGTCCAAGTGCCACATACTCAAAAACTGTAGGAAACTGGAACCAAGTGTTTATAGGAAGTGCCTCCCTCTAGAGAGGGAAGGCAACAAAGCACCAAAAATTCTTCAATCCTTTAATTTGTTCTGTGCTTGAGCACCTCCTTCTTAGCCAGGCTTCATTTCCACACAATGGAAATCGAACTGTTGGGCACCAAGCAGCAACTCAGGCCTGTTTACCTTGAGAAGGAACTCTGCAAAGCCATGGACCAGTATCTTGTGCTCTCCTCAGGTTTCGGTGTTTACTGCGTGGCTCACACAGTAGGTATGTAAACATGGATTAATCCCTTAGACGAGAATGTATACAAATAAATGAGTCTATGTTACTAATTTCCCCTTAAACCTGGCATGTAAATGTCACCATGGTCACAGCAAAAATGTCCAGGGATTTGCCTAGGCCTGCTGAGTATCAACAGCTCATATAATCAGATCAGAGTTAAATTCTGCCTTCTAGAATAAACACTTCTAAAATTTTTTTCATGTGTAAGCAAAGTTTCTTAGGCTTCTCCACTTGTATAAACATTCATGGCAGCTCTAAATACTCTCACCTGGCAATTTCTGAATCAGTAGCACCACTTACAAGAGAACATTCATCCAAATACCATCTTAATTGTTTGACAGGGTTAACAGCCGGGTGAGAAGCTGAAGACATGGTGCTCCCCCAGTACAATGAGAAAGCAGAAATTCAAGTGTCACCATGTGCTTTTGGGTCTAAACAGAGAGGAAAATCTCTGCCTTGAGACATCTTCTCTGTTCAAAACTGAAAGCAATTTCTCACAAAAATAGGAAGTCTGGTCTGGGGATGTGGAAGTTCATGGCAGCCTGGTCGACACCGAGGGCCAGACTGAGGAGGGAGCACACAGAGCTGGGAGCAGGGACAGTCTGCAGAGGAAGGGACACATGGCCCAGGCATGCAGGGGTGCCATCAGGAAGGCCACAGCTCAGGGGACTGAATCAAGGGCAGCAAGAAGAGTTTCTAAGGCTACATGGGCAACACATCTGGACAAGGAAAATGTGTCTGAGTGGGGCAGAGGATTTAGTGACTGTTGATGCAGGTGGGAATGAGGGACTCTGTCTACTTTGCATCACTGTTCACCAGGAAGGTCTCCAGGCTCCAGAGCTCAGAGATGGAGGAGAGGATCCACCAGTGCTGGAAGGGAATTGACTCAGGGTCTCTCAAGAAACCATCTCCCTTAAAGTCCATGGGATCTGATGGGCAGCATCCATGTTCTTGCAAGACCTGTCCATCATCTCTGAAAGGTCATGGAGATCAGGGAAGAGCCCAAGGGATGGACAAGGCGAATGTCGTTCCCTGCAAAAAGATAAAGGAGGGTGGGGAAAGTAAATCATATCATGGAGAATGGTTTGGGTTGGAAGGGACCTTTAAAAACTCAGGCAGTTCTACCCCTGCCATGGGCAAAGGACACCTTCTGCTAGCCCAGGTTGCTCCAAGCCCTATCCAGCCTGGCCTTGGACACTTCCAGGGATCCAGGGGCAGCCACAGCTGCTCTGGGCACCCTGTGCCAGGGCCTTCCCACCCTCACAGGGAACAATTCCTTCCACGTATTGAACCTAAATTTCCCCTCAGTCAGTTTGAACACATTCAAAGGACTCAAACAGACCTGAAACTTCTCCCACTATTTCACAATTTTCTTAAGCAATGACAGCACTATAAAAAGTTGCAATGAGAAGAATGAATTTTACTTTAATTTTGTTGCCTTCAGCTATTGCGTGTTATGTTGCAATTCATTTCACTCTGTAATGCTTCCTGTTACAGTAGCTGGTGTAAATCACCCCCATTTTGTTTATAATGTGCATAAAAACATTCTTCATACATAATAATTCCACAAGCAGCATTGAAAACAGGTGGATTTCATTTAATCCCTTGACCAGTCACTGACGACAATTAAACCAGCCATAAAAAAAGTAAATAAAAATACTTTGGCCATCCATGGTTTAAGGAATCTGTTTTCTTTTACATCCTGCCTGGGGCAAGGGGAAAAAATTTTTAATTCAAGTGATTTTCTTTTAGGCTTTAGCAAGGAGAATAGGAATTATGCAATGCAGCCTCTGAATGTGCAGCCTCCTTAAAGCAAACTGTGCAGAGTCTTGAAAAGAAATGCAGGGGGGAATAAGGAGTGTTGTCTCAAGAAGGAAAAGTTCCTATAGTTTCTATTGCCTGGCCCAGAAAGGAAGCCACATCCACAAAGCAGATCCTGGCACTCCTCTCACCTCAACTCCCAGCCATCTGTGAGCTCACTGGGGCCTGGCTGGAATTTTCCTGGGGGTGTTTCTTGCTATTGCTGTTCAAACACGGAACATTTTAGTGTAGTTTTAGTTTTGTTGTAATCTATTTACTCTGCCTAAGAGACAAGTAGAGTACCACAGTGCATTTGAGGCCCAGACCTCAGGTGGGTTTGAGGCACCCCAGGCTGAGCAGGATTATCAGCTCAGGAATTGATTAGGATCGGGCATTACAGTGGCCATTTGGACACGGGGGCTGACTCTCACTGCTCATTCCAGGCAGGAGGAAGGCACAATGTGCTCCCAGGGCTGACTCCATCCATGGAGGCTCTCAAGACCCAGCTGCTGCCAGCCCTGAGTGACCTGACCCAAAGCTGACCTGCAGGTCATCTGCAGGCCGAGTGATCTGTGACCCCATGGCATGGACAGGGTGCCCTGTGCATCCACCGCTCAGCCCTCTCAGTGTGTCACCAATCTTTGACACAGCTGACTTCCTGCACTTGTGCAAAGCCATTTCCCTGCAGGATATATGATCCAGGAGCAGGATCCTGGGGCTGACCACGCCAGCAGCTTCCTCACACTTACACAACCGGTGAGTTACGAGGAGTTACGCACTGTCCATCCTTTCAGGTTCCACGAATGAAACACCAGTTTTCATGGATTTACAGCCCTTTCCCATGACCAAACGTAGTCACTGGTTGGATGTGTTAACCTATGCTGCAATACCCAGTGTTGGTCACGCAGTTATTAGTGGTCTGTTAATTGAGCATCCATTTTCTGTGTAATTGAGGGAAAAAATAGCTGTACAAAGGTCAGATCCTGCTTTTCAGCTCTGAACCAAACAGTGACCCACATTTCCGTTGCTACAACTTGCTTTGTAGATGAACAGGATCCAGGAAACCCTTAAAGCCCATGGAGAAAGAGAAATGCTGAAACTGCAATCCAAAAAATTCCTCCCATCTCAAAGAGCAGAAGGAGCAACCTCATGTTGACCATTTCCAAAGGTCCCTTGGCAGGGACATTACCTGGTCTCACCACATCCAGTGATAACTTCCAGGGTGCTCTGCTCCTTTAGCCCTCCTGATTTACTGATGGACAGTGGTTTTGCAATAGCTAAATCCATGGAGAGAAAAGTAAATATTTTGGTTTAATGCTTGAGGAATCTGGATTTTCTGCACACCATGCTAAACTCTGGCACCTGTATGTAGATCGCTGACAGCAGCATGAGAGGGAAGGAATTGCTGCCACTGGGTTTCTGCAGCAATGCCTGTGTGGAAAGTTCATGCAATCCACCTCAGCAGCCAACAGCGGAGGCATTTTTGACCAACAGAAGCAAAAGCCTGGAGAAATCTGTCCCCAAGTGTGACATGGGTGTCTGAGACATCAGGCTGGCTCCAGCAGGTGTTGGAAAAGTGAGCGCGCTCATTGAACTCCATCACCAGCTGCAGACAGACTCTGTGAGGAGGTGCCCACACTACACCCACAAGTATCATGGGGGCCCAGAAACTCCTGCATCCTTTTTCTTTGCCAGGAAAAGCTCCCTTGACTGAGGTTGTAGGCTTAGAACAGACAGACCAGAAGAACTTCATGAAACTTGATTCTAGCCCCACCACGGCTCACGAGCCCTCATATCAAGCCCACATGGGGTTGTTATCAGGAGAACAAGCTATTCACTGACCTGGTTTGTATCACACCCCTCACTCTGCCTTTCCCCTCAGATCCTTTCTATGAAGTGCTGGAAGTATTTCCTTGTTGATGAACTCGTTGTTCTGAACCCAGTGATTGCACTTATTTGGCTTTTCTGAGACTTTGATAAGATACATGGAAGGGTTTCATAAACCCCAAATCTCTCCCTTCATATGACTCAGTAAGGTCAATGGATAAGGTTGTTCCTAGAGGCATTAAAGGTTCTCCTTCCCTAATATCTACATTTCAATCAAGTTATTCATATCATCAAGTGTTGAACTTGCACAGCGAGTTCTACACACCAGTAAAAGTGCAGTAAGCCATGTCCTTAACCAGTGTAGGAAATGCAAGTGATTTGGACCTTTGAGCAGTTTTTGTAGCTATCTGTTTGCTGATGCTTGACAAATACATTAATGTTTGACCAAGGCTATGTCACTTCCAGTCTTCTAAAGCTTTATATAGAAAGAATTAGAATAGGCTAGTTTTATTATGAAAACCTTCCCTGTTTCTTGATGCAAGTTAGGACCAGTTTTAAAATATCCCCTACTGTGAATCTGGATATAAAGGAGCCAGCCAGCCCTCTGAAAGGAAATTGCTGGATGAGCAACAGGTCAGGGTTTAAACTCCCCCTAGCCCTCCCACTGTGCTAAATATCATGGTTTGCCATTGCACAGAGTTAACATATTCTCTTCATCCAGCAGGTTATGGGAAACAAATACCTGCCCATTTCCTGTGTTTGGGACCGTGGGACAGGCAAGGGAAAGCTTCCCAAAATCACCCAGCTGATGCAGATTTTAATGGGATTGTAGGAGAGGAGCGGAAGCTCCATTCATCATCCCTGCTCTCTTCAAATGGGAGTTACAGGTAGTATTTTTATTATTCGGGGAAATATACAGAGTTCCTGAACAGACTGGCTGCGTGAGAGTAGTGATTAGGAAAAGGGGAACCCCTGAATTTCCTGGAGAGGGTTTGTTTAGCCAGCCAAGGGGATGATGCAAGATGCTTGAACCTTGCACACACTGCCAGTGCATGATCACTGCTCTGTGCCTGCACACCCACAGGGGCACTTCCCGGGCTGCCTGGGTGTTTCAAAGCCTTCCTGACTCCCAATGAGGAGAGATAACAGCTGTTTTCCTTCACCTTTTAACCTCCTGTATGGGGACAGGGGTCAGGAGTGTGGGGGCTGTCAGGCTTGGCCGGGCAGGAAGCACCATGGTGAGACAGAGGGAGCAGCACTGGCACCACCACCAACCAGCCTGCAGAGAGGAGATAGGGCTGAGCTCACCAGGGGCTGCAGCTCCTCCCAAAGTCAGCTCTGGTCTCCCTGTGACAGGGACAGGACCCAGGGAATGGCTGGAGCTGTGCCAAGGAAGGTTTAGGCTGGATCTCAGGAAAAGCTTCTTCCCCCAGAAAGTGCCAGGGCACTGCCCAGGCTCCCCAGGGAATGGGCACGGCCCCAAGACTGCCAGAGCTCCAGGAGTGTTTGGACAATGCTCCCAGGGATGCACAGGGTGGGATGGTTGGGGTGTCTGGGCAGGGTCCCACAATGCTGGTGGGTCCCTTCTCACTCAGGATATTCTGTTATTCCATGGTTCTGTGAATTGACAGTCCATATCACAGCATCCTTGTTTAACAAACAGAGAGGCCTTCAGGAGGGCATCCTGGATGGATCCTGGCAGAAAAAGCCACAGACTAACATGGGGCATTGGGAGACTCACCCAGGAGAGGCTATTTTTGACACAAATCTTCAGATCAACCTGCTTTGGTTGGAGGAATTGTTCCCTGTGAGGGTGGAGAGGCCCTGGCACAGGGTCCTTCCTACAGGACCCTTAAAGTTGAAATTATCACATATTTCCTGGCAAAGTGAACACCAAGACACGTTACAAAGATTATTTAGTGGGCGAGGCTTTCCAGAAAAATCTCCTTTACCTTTATTTGAGAGATCATCAAGGTAAAGCATGTCCCAAGGACAAGCCTGCTGGACACCTCTGGCATGGCTGAGTTTTCCTCCCAGGCAGTAACCCTATGGCCCAGCTGGCCACAGCAGGAGCCACTGTGCTGAGACCCTGGATGCAGCCTGGAAATTTTCCGTGCTTTGGAGAATCGTCCCCCGAAGGCTGATGCAGCTGAAGTGGTGCTTTTTGTGCATCAATCAACACAAAGCCTTTGGCAGTGGCTCAGTGGAAGTTACCAAAAGGAGATGTGCTGACCCCCTTCCTCTCCCACTGGGAGGAGGAATCTCCAAACTCCTCATCCCCTTGTACAGGCAGCACAAGAACAGTCCTTGCTGGGAACATGGAGTTCCACCCTTTTCTCCCTCATTTGCAAACACTTTTCATAGCAGAAAAATTCTTGTGCATGACTGTCACCACAAAACCTCATGTAAGATGTTGATGTCACAATCCTCGAGTTTAAGCCCAAACTCCTGGAAGTTTGCTGTAAATACCATGATGGGGACATGGATACACCTTGGCTGACATGTTGCCAAGAAGAAGGGGAAAACCACTGTCTGCAAGTGGAGGATAATTGTTGGGAACTGCCACAGTTCATGCAAATCTTTTCCAAAAAGAAGATCCCTTTATAAGAAAGGCATTTAGAAACCTTCACTGAGGCTGAACTCTGAAAACAGAAGTTATGCTGTGGTGTAGTGTTTGGGCTGCTGCCCTCCTGGTAACATTCAGATGAAAAACTAGATGGAGAACTTTTCAAAATCAAGATATGATCTCAAGGCTCCTCTGCTCTGGAGCCAGGCTGGAGAACTGGGGGTGTCCAGTCTGAAGAAGACTCCAAGGAGACCTTAGTGACAGGACAAGGGGAATGGCTTCCCACTGCCAGAGGGCAGAGTTAAATGGGCTATTGGAAAGGAATTGTTCCCTGTGAGGGTGATGAGGCCCTGGCACAGGGTGCCCAGAGAAGCTGTGGCTGCCCCTGGATCCTTGGAAGTGTCCAAGGCCAGGTTGGACAGGTCTTGGAGCAACCTGGGATAGTGGAAGGTGTCCTTGCCCATGGCAGGGGGTGGAACTGGGTGATTTTTTAGATCCTTTCTAACTCAAAGTAGTCTGAATATGTTGAATCATTGTGGGTTCTTAGAGGCTTTTTGACTATGATCTGTGACAAGCAGAGTTTTAACCTCCAATCTGAGCATGGAGCACACTCAAATACATACACACATCAACAAGTGACAATTCATTAAACACATTAATAGTTTGGCTCAAAAGTTAACAGCCAAATATGGAATTCAACCATCAACAGCTCCCTGTTTCTGACACTACAGTGGCTGGGGAAGGAAGTCATTACACAAATGATCTTTGGGTTCCCTCTTCAGTTTGAAACAGTTTGAAATGGGGGGCTTGAAAGTAAAGTTAGAGAATATGAAGCAACCAAGCAAACGAGCACTTACATATTTATGAAGCACAATATGGAAAGAAATTTGTACTTCCAGCTCTGGAATGGAACTATTGCACTGCCAGTCCTCCATGACAAGTGCAGCACAGGTTTTCACACCTCTTGGACCAAATATTCACTTTCCTTTCAGGCCTGGAAGCATGGGAGGAGGAAAGTCACCTATTTGTGACTTTTACTTTCCAAACACACCAACTAACTGGGTTGTCTGCTTTTATCACTGTACATCTGAAACAGCCTCAGCTCCTCAAGCAGGTGTTCTTACAGGTCAAACCTATTTCTACTAATTTTTACCCTCTCAAAGAGAGAAAAATCTTTTTTTTTTTTTTTTTTTTTTTTTGCTGCTTCTACAACCAGCAGCTACCAATTAATTTATCTCTCATTGCAATTATTTGTAGAGCTAAGGTTTTTATGCACATAGGTGTCATTGACTACTAATAATTATTTAAAAAGAATCTTTTCAATTCAGTCCTTCATTTTAAAGGTCTAACATGAACTCCCTTCCACAGTGTTGGTTTGGGGGTAGAATGATCAGGTGCAGGGACCATACTCACCCTTGAGTTTTACCCTTCAACTCCCATCCTCCAACTGCAGATACTGACATCTCCCATTGTGCTGGAAGAGATACCCTAAATATCAGGAGAATGACCCAATTTCTCAGTAGCCAGAGCATCAGAACTCTTCAGAGCTGTCTAATTATGTGATTTGATCCATGTATTCCATGAGCTGTGTGTGCTGAGGAAAAACTCCAGTGCTTCTGAGACATCCAGCTGTTAATCCAAGTCCAGCTGTCCCAAGGGCACCTCCTCAGCCCTGCATTGTTCAGCCTGTCCTGGATTTATACTCAAAGTGTAGCCAGTGGCTTCTTGGGATGCTGAAAATGCAAATGCAGAAAGATCTAAAGATCCCACCCCTGGGTTGTCTTTCCTGCCTCAGACTGGAAAAGCCTCAAATCCGCAAGGTCATTTGGGTGGGGAAAGCATGGAAAAGGCTCGTGGGACATAAAACACCTGTCACACCTACATGGATGCTGACTGGCCACACACCTTCCAAATCCAGACAAAGCTCCCTGCACCAAAATTCCAGGGGCTCACTCATCCCTGGTCTTGGAAATCCATAGATGGGAACAAGACCACACAATTATTTTCAGGCACCACCACAAGCTCTCTTCTGGCAGCTGCACACCCTGGCTGGCCCAGTTCTGGCTCTCATCCAAGAACTGGGCACTCTGACTTGTCCAGTTCTGGCTCTGAGAATTGGGTGCTCTAACCTGTCTGGTTCTGGCTCCCTTCTGAGAACTGGACACCCAGCTGGTCAGACTGGAAGGCAGGATGGTTCCCAGCCTCCCAGTCATCACCAAGACAGCTTTCCCAAAACTTGCTGTGGTCACTGGGATTCCCAGTGGCTCCCTCTCCCAAGGGCAGGTAACCAGGTGGGTTTATACCAAAACCCTGGCTGCTTAAGCCATGAGTGCCTCAGAAATGACATTTTCCTGAATTCTTTTGGGTGTGGGGAGCTCAGCATCATGTCTCCCTTCTCCATTATGTATTTCTTTGTTTGAGATCATCCTTGATGCCTCCTTTCTTTCTTCAACTGCAGTCTTCAAATTTTTTCTAGCTTTTCTTTCAAATCTGAAAGTGAACATGCTGCTTCTGAAGATCCAGATAAAAGGATTCCACAATTGCCTTGTGCTGAATGAAAACCAAAACCAAAGAGGAGGGAGCTACATGCCCTGCGATAGGAAATCTGTGTTGAACAGCTCTGCTGAACCTAAAAAGCAGCTGGGAACAGCACCACTTGTATTTCTGATGGATAAGAAAGAAGAGAAACCAGGATGTGGCTTCTTTTCAAATCCTCTCAGAAGATACAAACTTTTTAAAATATAACCCAGAACTGATACTAAGGAGAACATGCAAAAGCCCCAGGAAATCGAAAGAAACCCCAAGGAAACAAACAGACAAAAGATTAACTTTTTTTAATGAAACAATTGATTAGCAAGTTGTGTGTAACATTCCTGCTGTATCTGACTATGCCTGACTCACTGAAATTTATGGAGCATTAAGACCTGCCTGCCCTCAGAATAGTGAAACAGAGAGGTTTGCTTCACTGTTCATCATGTAGTTGAATAAAAAACCCACAGTGGAATAACCCCAGGTGCCAGCAGATGCTAAAATGCTCTTTAATATTACCTCTAATCTGTCATGGGAAAGCAGCAAACCAATGTGAACTATAACCTCCTTTATTTACCTGTCACCTTCCCTTCTGTAACTCAGGGCAGGGTTAAGTTTCTCACCTATATTTATTTAACAGGCTGGATGGATGCAAATCTGACCAAGAATTGATGTAACCCATGTCAAAAAATATTTGTACTGATAGATGGTCTTACATTTTACACCCACAAGCATAACTTCAATCCAGTACAGCTAAACCATGACCAACATCAAAACCCAATTTTGCAGCCTGGTCAGTGCTGTATCTCTACTTTCCTCTTCCTCTTCCTGGTCAGTGCTGTATCTCTATTATCTTTAGAGGGTTCTGGAAACAAGTAA
Organism: Phylloscopus collybita; assembly: GCA_027886175.1. Lineage (NCBI taxonomy): Eukaryota > Metazoa > Chordata > Aves > Passeriformes > Phylloscopidae > Phylloscopus > Phylloscopus collybita. Next base: position 3,734,200 of record JAJNNQ010000065.1, on the reverse strand, counting down.
TTATAAAATAATGTACAAATTATTTACGGTCTCATTAAATTTCAAAGTGATAATAAAAATACAGCAGGGAAGAGAATTACAGGTCAACTCCTCCTAGAAATTTTCCATTGCATGTAACAGTTTTAGGATTGTCATGTTGCACAATAGAAGTTTGGGTTTTTTCTTAATGAAACCACCTTTTTCTACCATAGTGCTGACATGCTCTGTTTCCTGAGAGTAATTCTGCCAATTAAACCAAAGGATAAAATGATGTGAGATGGAGGAGCAAGACAGATGCTGAAACAGGCACAAGGAAAATGAGAAATTTCCAATTATTTTATATAACTGGAAGAGGATTTTTTAAAAAAAATCTACAGTTTCTCCTTAAATATTTCCAGTTAGCCTAATAATAACTTCAGACAAATAAATCAACTTCCTCTCTGAAAAAAATCTGAGGTCAAGCACGGTTTGCCATTTTATATTTCCCTGGCATCCCTAACTTTACACAGAAGAGTTCAGACAAAAGAAACACAAAAGTTCATGAAATATGCAGCATACAGAAGGAGGAAACTCTTTTTCAATGCTCATCAAATTAAGTACCTTAATAACATACAGAGAGGAGGAAATTTGAGAGCTGGAAATGCACTCTAGTGTTTCAAACAGTTTAAGTTTCTGTTTTACTTGGGGGATTCTTCCCTCTGCCCCCCGCCCCTCCCCTGCCCCCAGCTGAAGGTAGAAGTTATGGAGTCTGCTTTATTTGTGGTTTGGGGTTAATTTTAAAGCAAGTACTTAAATATAATTATGGACCAAAACAAGCTGGTGCAAGAGGAGTGGATTTGGGTAGATACAGAAATAGATTTTACTTTTATATTCTGTAGCTACCAGGACAGAGGAATCCAACCCACTCAACCTGACTTTAAAAAGCACACAAAGGAAAAGGAAAAAACCCAAGAAGCTTCAAACTGTTGAGGCTGCCTCATTGTGATCTAGAGCAGGGCTAGAGAAACAAGCTGTTTTCCTTGTATGGGTGCAGAAGCTTTGGGGGTTGAGAACACAGGAAAACCTGTCCAAACCCTATAAAAATACAATCACTATAGAAACCCAAGCTGTACCAACCTTACAAAGTTCAGATTTACTGACTTGATGGTAATTCAATGTCTTAGCTTCCCAGCTACCACGGGAACATGTGGTTTTTATAGAGTCACAGAGACAGTCCCTGCACCCCAGTCAGACTGCAAAAGGACTTTCTCTCACTCCCACAGCCCCACCAAAAGTACCTGAAACTTTGGGGTTTTCCCCATAAAAACTCATTCTGTTTTTATTTGCAGCCTGGATTGCAGACTCCAGCTACAACACACATCCAGGGAGCTATCAGAGGTGTGATCCACATGTTGGGAATGCAGAGCCAAAGAACGGGACTGAGCTGGTGGCATGAGCTGCATGTGGGGCTTCCCTACAGCATCCCACAGGAGCATTGTCCCAGAGTGGTGGAGGGACACTCTCCACTGGTCACAGCTGGCATGAGGAGGGGTCCGAGCAGCAGGAAGTCATTAATTAGCTATTAATTCATGATTAATAATTAATAATGAATTTATGTCTCTGCACTAGAAACCATTAAACACAAAGCACCTTGGGCTAGCTGTGAGCCTCGAGCAGTGTTTCCTGCTGAGAAAGTTAATTAAAAAGTAGCTTAAGTGGTAGGGAGAAGAGGGAGTTCATTTAACCCACCACGGAGTCACCCTGAGGAGCCCACAAAAGAGGAAGGGCTCAGAGTTGGATGCTGAGCCTGACTCGAATTCCAGCCCACATGTAAAATGAGAAAAGTCTGTGTCCCTGTTTCCCCAGACACAAGGACAATGTATTCCCAGCTTCTCCCTGGATATTCAACGTGTGCTTTTCCTACTGACCCTTTCTCCTTTCTTCCTGCAGTTTCAATCAGAACCATCCCAAGCCAGCTGCTTCCCTGCACATCCCCGGGCCAGAGAGGCAAAAAGAACAGGGTTTCCATCAGTCTGGAATTAAAAGCACTGAGCTCCTTGCCTGAAGGATCACCATGGACAGGGAGAGGGATTTCTGCAGGGAGAAGGAGAAGTTCAAGCCCTGGTCAAAGCAGAGGTTTTTGTCCCAGTGACATTTAGTTATTCCAGGCTGCCTTAAATCAATCAAAGTGCAGCTCTGTAACCACTGCCTGAGAGAGGCTTTGCAGAGACCTCAGATCAACTCCCTGGCAGTGGAAGTGGCACCTGGAGATACCAGACACGTGGGAGGAATGCACTCAGCAAACGCTGTGGGTGTTAGTCAGCTCCCCAAACCTTATCAGTGCCAAAGTTCACCAGTTTGGTCAGCCAGGCTCTGTACCTGGGCTGCAGGTAAGGGATGGATGTGCTCCCAGGTGAGCCACCCCACATGCTGACAGATGTTCATGATGTGTGGTACCAGCCCTGTTTAGATAAGACTTGCAGATGGCTAAATTTAGACTAAATTAATTCTCTCCAACTGTGATCTCACCCCAAACCTGTGAAGTCTTGCCCCTCTTACAGCCACAGTAGGTGTGATGATGTGCAGATGTTGGCATTCCAGCATCACTGAATAACCTGTTCAAAATCCAGGGCTAATTCCATTTGTGCCACGTGATGGTTACCAGAGGTGGATTAATCATCCTCAAGATTTCTGAGGCAAATACCACATTCCCCTTTTCGACTCCAGCACACACAAGCTGTGGTTGATTTCCAGCAATATTGACCATCTTAATGACTCCAGAATAAGATCTCTAAGAAGCATAAAATTCACTCAGTTTTGCAATTATCACATCTGTTAAAATCACCTAAATATACAAGCTGGGCCACACAGGACCCACCATTGTCTTCCTCTGACCAAAAAAACTGCTGGAGGAGCAGATTTTTTTCAAGGCCAAGGCTGGCTGAATAATTTCCTCTAAATTTCTGGTCCAATCAACAGTGATAAGGGTTCAGCATTCTCCTCATTATCTCAGTAAGCAAAGTATCCTATTTTGAATCCAACTGTAAATGGTTAATTTCAGTGAATTGCTCTAAAGCCCAGCACGGGGTTCTGAGGCCCCACAAATGAGCATCCTCTTCAAAATGAAAAGGAGCAACTTGGGGTGGAGGAAGTTTTATTATTTCCTAGTCTATATTTGAAAATAATGTATTTTCCAAAGGGCTTGAGGTTTGCATGGGAGAGAATGGCTGAGTTTCTAATCTAATGGACACTTAGATGTGCAAGTGGATGAGGAGCTCCAGCTCAGCCAGGTACTCCTCCTGCAGCCACTGCTTGAGGGGATGTGAGGGATCACTTCATTATAAAATTGAGTTTCTTCAGTGCAATGGATTTAACAGAGAACCAAGAAGACACCAGAGCTTGTTTTTTGTTTTAGTCACTGCCTGCTTTAGAGGAGGCCTCTCAGGAGATGAAAGCAAGTCTCCAGTGAGAAGTGAGAGAGTTCTTTCTTTCAGTTCCTTTGGGACTCCCTGCCAATTTTCATGATTGTGGTAGGAAATGCTGCTGAGGAGAGTGGGGCCCGTTGAGCACAGTGACACAGAAGGAGGGTGGTTTTCCCCTGTTAAAGGCTGATTCTTGGCAGTGAGGGGATGAACTGCAGAGCCACAGGCAGAAAACCAGGACTAAAGCTCTTCTTGCACAGCTTACACCTATCCCTTTCCTCCTGAGCTATCCAGCAGGATCTTTGGCCGTGAGGACACCTGGGAAGCACCAGCTGAGAGCTGAGTCCAGGCCACGACACCAAGAAAGGCAGAGCCATGCATGGGATCCGGGATGGATCGCGCTGGGCACCGCAGAGAGAGCGCCGGCAGCTCCCACCCTCCCTGGGCTGGGGCACACACACAGCTCCACACTGAGATCAAACCCACTGCAGTCAGTTTTGTCTGTGTTTAGCACATCAGCCCCCAAAGGGCTGCTGACTCAGGCGCTCAGCCCGCGCCAGCTCCGATCTGCCCGGTGGCCAAGGCTGAGATTTCACATCTGAGCACGTACAAAGCTCTGGCTGGTAACTGCAATTGTGTCAGTGAACAGACAGCAAAGCCATGTTCTAATTTTGCTCTGAATAATTAACTAAATGGGTTAATTGTATAAAATTAATTGCTGGTGCTTGAATCATTACAATCCATGCTGGAATCGTCAGTTCAGCTAAGAGCTGTATTGTATTTCGCAGCCTTTCACTGCTTCCCTCTCCAGGGGAAGAAAGGAAATTTAAGTATGACACAAACAGCCAAAAAAGAGAAATTATCCATGTCCAGAAAAACTCAATTCCAGCACTGTTTGGGAGGGAAGTCAGCTGAGGAAAGTCAGCTTGTCTTGGGTCCACTTTGACAATAAGAATAAGCAGTCACAGGAAGGTGCTGCTCTTCCAAACTTCAGGGATAGTCCAACTTTCCCAGCTCTCTTCTTTGCTCAAAGTACAGCCCTGCTGAAATCAAAGCACACTTGTGTCAATGCTTCCATCTGTACCTCTTCAGAGGAATTTATTTCCTTCTCCCTTTTCTTTTTCCACAGACTCGAGCTCCAAGAGACACAATTTTGTTTCTGGCTTTCCCCCACTCCCTTTCCTTTTTAGTTTTTCTCCCCTTAAAAGGATACATGCACTTAAAAATGGGTTTTCTAGGATGAGTTTTAGAGAGCTCAGCCTCTCTGCTGAGGGCTGGATGCTGCCAGCTTTAGAGGAAGTTTCTCCTACTCATTTTGCCCACAGATGCTCACATGTGACTCCATGACCAAAGCACCCTCAGCCAGAGGAATCCAGCGGAGAACCCCTATTTTAACACCTCCCTCGTCAACACAACCAACCCAACACATCATGGGTGAGCTGTAGGGTGGAACTAGATGATGCTTCCCCCACCAGCCCAGAGCTGCTGCAGTCACAGGGTTCCTGCACAGGCAGCAGTGCACGTACAACATTCTTGTTCTGCCTTGCCCACCATCCCTGCTCTACCTTCCCCAAACAATTCCTGTTCTGCCTTCCCCAAACCATCCCTTCTCTGCCTTCTGCAAACCAAAGGATGACAACTTTCTCCTAGGTACATTTCCCCTTAACAGAACAGTTTTATGCTAAGCTGAGGGTGCTCAGATCTACAAAGCTCACCTGAGCATCCAGGTATTTGCGAATTCTCTAACTTAGCTGGGTCCCCCAGGCTGGAGGCTCTGAAGTTCACCACCTCTTCTGTTCTCACAAAGATCCTTAGGGGTTGTCTAGGGTGAGGGAGCCACAGAACCACAAAATTACTAATGTTGGAAAGGCTCCCCAGGCCATCCAAGCTGTGACTAAATCCCACCTTGTCACCAGCCCGGAGCCCTGCCACATCCAGGCCCTCCTTGGACACCTCCAGGGATGGGGACTCTGACACCTCCCTGGGCACCCTCTTCCAAGGCCTGACCACTCTTTTCATGAAAGATTTCCTCCTGATGTCCAACCTGACCGTTGCCTGGCACAGTTTGAGGCCCTTTTCTCTCATCCTGTCCCTGTTCCCTGGGAGCAGATCCCAATCCCCATTTGGCTGCACCCTCCTGTCAGGGAGTTGTGGACTGTGAGTTCTCTGTGAACTCCATACTCATCAATTCCCATGACTTGGTTCAAGTGTTTAAAAACTCACTGTGCACTTTAAAATAAAAAAACCCTGCATTTAGAAGCCAGGGAGTTTATGCTCTTGCAGCCATAATCATAGGGAATTGTCCTATCATAGGTCCTATGCTTGCTAATAAAAGGGTTTCTGATGAGGGGCAAGAACAGATGAAATAAAATACCCAAAATGGGTGGAATCTGCCAAATTTTTATGCATGGAGGAGAGCAAGGAGCTGGCAAGAGCTGTCCTGGTTAGAAGTGAGGAAGAAGAAGCCCAAGGAAGGGGAATGGTGCTTATTCCCTCAGAGACGCTCAGCTCCAAGGAGTCTCGACGTGCTCCCTCGCACAACCCCAAGCTATGATCAATTTGACCCAAATAATTCGACAGATGCTGGTCCAACCTATTCATAAAAACCTCAGAGATACCACACCCTCAGACCCATGCTTTGCTTCCATCAGAGACAGGCACTGGTGTTTCCTATTGGAAATTAAACCCACAGCTTCTCGCTGTGTTGCCTGTGGCCAGGAAGGAACAGCTCATTCCCTTAATCCCTCCCAGAGACCTTTCCCAGCTAGAGGATGGGCTTCTCTCCTCCAGGATCCACAGGCCTGTCCCCCATAAAACACAACTTAAAACCAAGGCTACAGAGCAAAGTCTATAAAATATAGTGTAGAGAAACAGGACTGTACTTACAGGACTCAGGACCTCCCATATCCATTGAAAACCTTCTTGGTTCAAAGCTGTGTATAAACTAATCTGGTTTTCCATTTTTCTTTGGTCATCAAAGGTCTCCAGACATTGCTCATTTTTGCCAACTTCCTCTCCATTTTAACTGAGCCAGAGCTGGTTAGGATCCCTCAGCCACCTCATCCTGAGCACCTCAAACACAAAGGGCCTTATCCAGCAGCCAACCCTCAGCCCAGCACCAGGAATCTGCCCAGGAGCCACTTTGGGAGCAACACGGGAAATCAGCTAGCAGTGCCAGGGAAGGGGTTTGACAGTGCCACCACTGGGCTTCATAATCCTTCTTTCTCTCCAGCCATTTCCCAGAAACCCATGAATCTTTGGGTCTCAATCAATTTGCAACCTTGGGATCAAACTCGAACTGGGCCTGGAGCTTCACGGCTGAGCCGAAATGGCAGCCTGGGGCCATGGGCAAGGGTGAGGAAGTCCCAGCTGAGGCCACCCCATGTTCCCTGTGAACACATTTATTAGTTATTAAATTCACCTTTTAAAGGTATTTCCATCCCTCTCAGTATCTGGGGTTTATTAACTTAAATATCCCTCTGCGGTATTTATGACAGCACCCTATAAAATCTTTCTTTTCCTGAAGTATTAGCTGCACCCACAAACATACTTTTATTTGGTATATCTATTAAAATTCATCAATGTTGATATGCCTAAATCATAAAATAGCAAAGAACTTCACTTCAGCTGAGACAAAACTCCCAGGAGACAAAATGTTTCCATTTAAGAAATGTTTAAAAAAAGAACACCAGGAACAGCAAAGTTAATAATAGGTTTTGCTGCAGGATTATTTACTGTGCCTTAGTCTCATGGGCAGTTTTACCAGATGACTTGCCTTCAAAGCCTGAACCCACCCTGTGCTTCTAATGGGCTCATGAAAGTTCAAGGCAGCAGGTTCATGATCAATAAAAATCAAACTGCCTTTGAAGCACTGCAGGAGCGTGTTCTCCTTATCCCTCACTTGCTCATGTCCCAGGCTGGCAGCTGCCATCCTGAGCATACTGCTGGAGCAGGTACTCCAAAACCTCCTCTTGTTAAATGGGATAAATGGAGGGCTGCAGCTCTGGCAGGAACCTCAATAAATCCCATGTGTGCAGCAGCTTCCCCTGAAGGAAACATCCAAAGCTGTGATCAGGGTCGTTCTCAACTGCAGAGGCACAAAGTGACATCCATGGAAACATCAAGGCTGGTGGGACCTCCTGAATGAGAAAGAAGCCTTGGTGGGCCCCAGTGGGATGTTTCTGAACACTCCACAGCTGGGTCAGGCTGCTGAGAGCCTTTTCCAGGGAAGCTTTGCACCTCCATGAGGAGAGCACGTGGTCACCAGTGCTGAACTGCTTTCCCTCTGAATTCCTATTCCCCCATTACCCTGGGTGCTCACTGACTTTTCCTGAGGAGCTTGTCCAAACACCCTCTTTGCCATGGCCCTCTGCACCCCTGAGATTCCTCCTGCTGCCAGGCAGATGAGGCCCCAGCCACAGCAAAGGTCCAGGAGCAAAGTGACTGAGACAAGAGGAATGTGCTGAGTTGCACTGCAACAGACACTGGCAGCTCTTACCATGCCCAGACGAAGGAGGATTATTTTCCAGATTTTTCCTCTGTGTGTCATCTTTCTCCTCTGGTCAGCCAGGGCATTTTCCTGCTCTTCTGCACCATCAGAATATTCTGTGATCTGATCTGATCCATGGAGTTGGTGCCTCCGGGCACATGCCTGATTCTGGCCACATCTTCCCCTGCCCTTACACCTATTTTTATTTTTTTTTTTTTTCCCTTTCTTGGGCTTTTCTGCTCTTCACCCAGGAAATCTCTCTGAAGTATCCATAAGCTTGCTAAAAATTGCAGATCCAAAGGTGTGGTCTCACCATAAGGCACAACCACACAAGGAAGGCTCCACAGCCTGTCTCCCATCTAAATCAAGATTTTGGCTTGTACAGTTGGCTACAAGTTTTTAGCATCTCTTATTTTCTGAGAGAACAGGACTGGGCAGACTGAATTTGCAGTAAAGGAAATCCTCCATCTGAAGCACAGCTGATCTGTCACAGGTTTATTCTGCCTTGTCAGCCCCTTCTCCCAGAGGGAACAGCACAGGATATTGCTGATTAAACCAATTCCACTTGGTATGAGACTCCGGAGGTTATAGCTGAAGGGATAACCTTCAACTGTACTTTCAGCCTTCTGGCTGAAAGTTATTCCACAGATGTATTTAACTTAAGTCTGTTCCACAGATTTATTTAATATAAGTCTGGTTTTAACTAGAGTTTTACCTGATTTTTTCTGTGTTCCCCATCTCTCCTTCACTCACGAAAGTCCCATTGATCAGGGGAACACACATTATATAAAAGGGGCTTTTAATTAGCAGAATCAAAATTCTGAAAGTCAGATTGCAGAGTTGTTTTTCATCCTGTTAGAATTATGGCACCTCTCATCCCATGCTGGCTGTCCTCTGCTGGAATCACTGGATAATCACTCATTTCTTCCAGAAAAAAAAACAACCCATTGTTTTATTCTCTCCCATTCAGAACAACAAAGGGACCCAATAAATACAGTCATTATGTGGTTTGATGTGCTCTGTGTTTTAATATCTTATTATTTTTACAGTGATGCATCCTGGGCAGTGTGTGATGGGCCAGATCAGCCAAAGAGACAAAGCTCTTCAGGCAGCAAAGATGCTCCAGTCTGTGAAATCAGCTGCCTTTCTTTGTAAAGCCTACCTCAGTGAGAAAGAGGACTAGTAAAATACATGGTCATGATAATGAGAAAAGTAAAATTTAATTGCTGTTACCCACTCACCATACAGAAAATAAAACATATGAATGTGAAGAATGGATAAATTGAAGTTGATCTTTTCACTCTTACATGCAAGTTATCCAAAACCTCTTTTTCCTTTGTAGATTCTTCTCAGAGAAAAATTGCACAAAAATTGCAATTTCATGGGAAAAAAAAACAAAACAAACAACCCAAAAAAACCAACAACAAAAAAAAGGCAACGTAAAAAATGAAGCAAGGCAGCTTTGCAGAAGAGTGTGAGGCTAATCACAACTTGTAATTGTTTCCTACATTTCCTTTGTGTTCCTTGTGACTCCCTGGTTTTGTTACACCTCCCGGACCAGACAGGGCAGGGGGTGCAGCCCTTTGGATGTGTAGCACAAGGACAATGCCAGACTTTGGAGGACATAAATAGATGTCTGAGCTGAGCTTTGGTGTTTCTGAAGCTTGTCTGATATAGTAGGAGGGGGGAAAGGCATGCATCACCACATTTCAGTCATAAATGGCTCTTTTCTGGAAAGGGATGGCTAAGGCATTGAACAGGTTTGTGGGAACAAGTACAGTATCAGTTTCTTCACTTCCACGTATCAAAGATGTTTCCTGCATTGCCCTATTTTGGCCCATTTCTAGTGCTTCTCTGAGCCTACGCAGTTCTTCCTGGTCAACCTGAACCAACTAGGAAATCCTGTTCAGAAATACCCACCCCCTGCCAGGGCTCAGCATTTCCCATGTTCGGTGGACAAACATCATCCCACCCAGGTGCTCCAGCAACAACAGACCTGGGAAAATGCAAATGAGGACATAAGGAAAGATACTCTGGTTTCAGATCATGTTCTGGGTGAAGTTTGCTATTTAAATCTATCCCATTTCTTCCTCTTCTATGTGCAGAAATTTGGCAATGAATAATGTGCAGTCATTTGTACAGCAGATACCCCAATCACATGTAGAGAAGATGTTTTTAGCAATGAAAAAGAGACAGAGGCAGAAGAAAAGGTATCCATAAGGAAAAAAAAGAATCATCTCATTGGTTATTTTCAGGATTGAGATGGTTTAATGCCAGCCCAGGTGGGCACAGGGTGTGGGCAATTCAGCACAAGGAATAAAGACTCCACTGTGACTGCTGTGCCCTGCTGACACCACTGCTACCCTCCCTGTGCCCAGCACACCAACACCCTCCTAGGAAGGCACCTTCCCTGGGATCCCTCCTGGCTTTGGGAAGGTGGGAATGGGTAGGACAGAGGGACGTGCCGTGGTGCCCTGGGCTGGGTGCCCGTGGGTTTCTCCGCATGGGGCAGTGGCTGTTCCCTCAAACCACAGGCTGGACTCTGAGGGGACAGCTGGGAAAACGTTCTGTCATCTGCAGCTCTGCCTCAGGCAGGAATAGCCCACATTACAGAATACCAAGTGGCTAAGGAAAAACCACATTTTCTCATTCTTACAGGGAAACTGTATTTTCCAAACAGCCTGCTCCCCCTGGCACTCGAGGCTCAGACTGAATAATTCCTGGGATGGTTTACCTCATCCCACCCAGATGGTTTTGACCTCAGGTTGCCTGCAGGACACAGAGGGACCGAGGCAAGCAGACAAACCAGCAGCTGCCATGCATTAACCAGTCTAGAGACCTGGAGAGGCTGGCAATGGGATGAGAAGTTTTATACTTCATTTTTGCTAACTTCTCTGTAAGGGCCATTCGCACTCTGCCAAGTAGCACAAACTGAAAAAAGGAGACAAAAACCTCAAGCCAGTTTCCTAGAAATCAGGTGAAGGTAGATTCTCTTTATATAGTGGATACAGAAGAGAAGGGGTGTAGACAACTTTTTAGGGAAAAAAATGCCTCAGACTGCACCAGCCCAATAAGGCTTTGGAGATAAACTGGAAAGGTGCATTTTCCCACAGATACTACCCAAATCTGGCTGTCATGTTCCACCTGCCCCCTCTTCTTCCTTCTTGCCCATACTTCAGAAACCATCATCTCCATCTCATCTCCTGCCTTTCTCTCACTGGGGACACACCAGCTCTTGAACTGTCTCACATCTTCCCCCTGTGCAGCCTGAACACACATCCCTGAAACCAAGAAAACCAGCCCTGGAACAGAACAGAACAGCAAGCATCAGAAATCCCTGTTTATAGATGATTCCAGAATCTGGAGCAAAAGAGGGGCCTTCCTGCTATGGTGACCTCTTGGGGTCTCTGCTTGCCCGAGAATGAGGGATGGGCACTGCCCCTGGTCCTTCGGGAAGCCCCGAGCCGCCCACAGAAAAGATGAGGAGTCTTCAGATGTTCTTTTTCTGGGTTTTCCTCCTTGTTTATTTTATCTTATCTCTACAATTCTCTCTGAGCTCTGCCAAGGTCTGGACAGCACGGGCAACAGGCGACGACTGCCCGCCTGCCCACGGGTCGTCATCTTATATACAGATAATTGCGTGTACATTATTTACAATTGTGACCCAATGCATGCACTTGACACTAAACAGGTATTTTCTACTTTAACCCAATCCCTCTAAACCTACTTCATGTCATCACCACTGTGCAAAATGGAGACAAAGAAGAAGGAGAAGACTCTAGGGTAACGCCCAGAATCCTCCATCTTGTCTCTGGTCCTTCTTATCTTGAAACCCCTAACGTGAAAATATTATTACTTTCTACTACTTTCAAGGCCTTGCAATTCTTCCCATAGTGTTGGTAATTTTTCCCATGGGCTATAATCGAGACCCCTGCCTGTCTGGGGTCCATGCCAGGGTCTGTAACCCCCCTGCACATATCTCCGACCCCCCTGTACAGGTTTTAAACCCCCCTGTACAGGTTTCTGCTTGTCCAGGGTTTCCAAAGGAATACCCTGGACTCCTACAGTGACCTAATCCTGCATTTACTCCTCCATGTGCCTATGGAACAAATTTCCAGGATCAGCTCCAGGTAGGTCCTGGAAGTCCACCTGGGCAGGAAATGTGGATGAAAGAAGATCCACATGTCTCACAGGCCTGCGTAGAAGGTAACTGTGCCTCAGACTCCAGCTGACCCCTCCCTGCAGCACTGTTCACGTTCTTAAACAAACAGGAAAACACACACAAATACTTTCTGTTTGGAGCTTTCTCTGCTTTCCCTCCTTGCTCAAAAGTGTCTCTGCAGAATCTGGGATTCATTTCCTTGGAAGGCAGGGAGCCTTTCGCTTAGAGCCTCCCAACACTCTGTCAAACACCCAGAATGCCACTCATGAATCACTCTGGATGAAGCAAAGCAATCTCTTGCATAAACTAAGAAAGTCCAGAGCGAGAGATAGCGTGAGTAGAGAGTAAACTTCCTTGCTGTGCGGCTTGCCAAACGCTAAAAAGAAAACCTCTGAAAAAGTGGCAGCATGATCCTATTTCCTGTTGATTTACTCTCTCCAGCCACAGAAGGGATGATGGTGACACAGACCACTCTGGCTTGTAAAGCAGCTCTAAGGAATGGCCATTGCTGAACCATGTCACCAGCAGAGGCATTTCATACATGCACTCGGTCACATACAGCCCTGGCAACACCGATTCATTGTGTCACCATTTCACACCCTTCTCTTTCCTCCTCACAGGTAACTGAGTACCTGCACTTCCTTTTAATCCCAAGCAGGGTGCATTGCTTGCACACCTCTCAGCAAGCCCTGCAGAAGATCCCCTCTCCAGGGCAGCACCGCTGCAGGGAGTGTGTGTGAGGAGGGAAGGTCTCTTCCCAAAGTTCACTGAGTGCCAGGGCAGAGCCAGCACCCCACACTAAGTGCCAAAACCAGACCACGAGCACATGGCAAAGGGGTTTCCTCTCAGTGCAGGACCTGTGAGGAGCAGAGCCCGTTCTGCTCCCCAGGTGCTGCCTGTGCAGTGCCTGGGAGCCTCTCCCTGCCTCTGCTGAGTTCCCAGCCACTGATGTTCAGCCTCTAATTTGGGAAAAGAAAAACGCAGTCTCGCCCAGCACCACCCTGGAAATCCAGCCCACCTATCTCCTATGCCAAAGCTGGTGTTTACAGCTTCCCTCAGACCAGGTCAGTGGGTTCTCCCTGGCCCTGCACAGCAGGGCATCCACTCACTGAGCTCTGTGCACAGGAACTGCATTTCTGCACCTCACTAAACCTTCCCTGAAGCTGCAGATTTCCTCCCCCTCCCATCAGGCAACCATAGGAGAAGCCATCCAAATCTCCTGGGATGCCCTCTATAACCCAGCCACCCTACTGAACCCCTCACAACAGAGCCAAATGAAGCCCTGCTGATGGAGTGACTGAAAAAATCTATGCAAAGAGGGAATTTTCTAGCAGCACTTCAAAAGGAAAACACCTTCCCTTGGTATTTCACTACTGCACCACCACAGCTGGAAACACGTGGATTGCAGGCTACAGGCATGGCCTCACCAGCTAGCTGAAAAAAATGTTTAATATGAAAAACGTAAAATTTAAAATCGAAAAATTAACAAAAATTTATTTTAAGGAGTGTAAATGGCACCAGTATTTTGCTAAAACCATTCAAATTTCAATTTGGAAAATGCAACTCGCCTTTGGAGGACCTTCTCCTAAAAGCTTTAATCACTGTGCAAAACATTCATCATTGTCATCTTCACTTTTCTTCTGCAGCAAGTGAAGACATGAAGTTAAAATACAGTGTTCCCCTCCAGCCAGAGAGCCCAGAAAGGCCTTCCCCTTTCAAATCTTTGGTCCAATCCATTGAAGTTCTGCCTCAGAGGAGGTGAAAGTGAAGTTCTACCTCAGACCTCTTTAACTGCCCACACACTAAATGAGAACAGGCCTTGGACCAGAGAACAGGAACGGGGATAAGACCCCACCTCACTTCCTGCAACATCTGAGTTCTGTTGGGATCACAATGGAGCCCAACCTCACATTCCCGAGCTCTTATGGGGACAGAAACTACAAGATCTGTCTATGCTGAAGTTTTCCAGATGTTCCCCAACTCCTGCAGAGCTTTTCCCACTCTGTCCCCACACTGAGCCTTGTGACCAGCCCTACAAGGGTCATTTCCCATTCCACCTTGCTCAGAGTCCCTTTTCACTGAATGCTGGGGGGCTTTTTTCAGTCCCTGGCATCAATCAGACACTTTTACTTTGAGAAAGGAGCCCCAGGGAGGAGAAAGTCTCCCAGGCACAGCTCACCATTTCTGACCATGGTTCACTTTTTTTCTGGGCTCTTCAGTGCCTCTGGCAGAAAATTACTGTAATTAAATGTTAACAATTTGATGAGGAAACCTTTCCTCACACTGGAGGCTTCACCAGCCTCTTTCTGAGAATGCACAAAAGTCACAAAATAAAAAGCTTTGGAATTTTCCAACATTTCTTTTTCCTTTAAAGCTTAAAAAAGAGCTTTTCAGGAAAAAAAAAGAAAAAAGCCACCACCAAATTCAGTCTCCAGACATGGAAAATGCAGCTGAAGGAAAAATTTTTACAACATTCCCCTCCCACGAGCAGCTGGTGTCAATAGCATTTTTGAAGCAGCACAGAAGATTGAAGAGATATTGATTGAGATTAAATAAATATGGGGTGCTGGAACACAGGAAACCCAGCCTTAGGTTGCTGCTGTTTATCACACTTATTTAGGTCACTGAGGAGAACACCTCCTACAGCCTCTGACACCTCTGCTATCCTTCAGTCAAATTCTTCCTACGAATTTGAACGTCCAACAAAAATTTATAAACCTGCACATGTGAATAACTGGGATGTATTTAAAATTTCCCAGCAGAAAAGCAACTTATCAAAAGTAGTCATTTCACCAAAATGTGTGAATCTTGGGAGACAAAAAAAACAAAAAAAAAAACCCCAAAAAACCAAACAAACAAAAAAACCCAAAACAAACAAACAAAAAAACCAAAAAAAACCAAACCAAACCAAACCAAACCAAACAAAAAAACAAAAAAACAAAAAAACAAAAAAAAAAAAAAAAAAAAACAAAAAAAAACCAAAAAAAAAAACCAAAAAAAAAAAAAAACCAAAAAAAACCCAAACCAAACCAAACCAAAACAAAAAAAAAAAAAAACCAAAAAAAAAAAAAAAAAAAAAAAAACTAAAAAAAAAAAAAACCACCCCAACCCAAACAGTTCTAAGTTAGTATTTATGGTCAAAATATCTTCCCCACAGGGTTATTACTCCTAGCACCAGCTGGCTTCCAGGTATTCTGCTGGCAGACTATTCCAACTTTGCTGTAGGAGCTGTTTCAAACATTTCAGCAATTAAGCATCCTGTGAAGCAAGAATTTATATTTTTTGTATAAACTGTAAATGTAAGGACATAAATTGTCCATGTAAGGATTGTCATCAGAGGACCACTCACCCAGCTTTTCTTTAATCCTTCTCCCACAGCAAAGGTAGAGCACATTAAAAGCAGGAATGACTCAAAATCTAGAGCGCATGCTTAGCACGCAAATTTGACATTTAAACCTACAGAACACAGGAAAACTCGAAAAATGTTTGTTGCATCCTTAGATGGAAAATGAAATTTTTTCACGTGCAAAAATTTGCAAGAGATTGGGCACAAGGAAGCCTCCCTGCTGTATTTTTATGACCTTTTATTTATAAAGGCTCAGTCAGATCCTGCATCTGAAATACAACACAGACAACTGGCAAGCCTGAGAGAACAAAACCTGAGTGTTCCCACCCTCAGGTCAGAGCTGAAATTGCTGATGAGCACCATGGCTGTGCCCAGGGATTCTCCCCACACTGCAGCCTTCCCAGAGGGATAAATTATCCCACAGGAGTGGCAGCTTCTTTAAGGTCCTTATTTTACTGTGAAATATCTTGTGCCTTTATTTGTGTACTGATTGCAAATTGGGCTGTAATTAACAGCCAGGCAAATATTTGGGTTTGGTGAAATGCAATGAGCTCCCAGCCCCTTCGATTGGTGTGGGAGAGGTGACCTGGAGTGACCTATAAGAGCTGGCATAAAAGACTGAGAATATGAATGAATATGAGAAATTAATTCTTATTAGAAAGGAACATATGATCAGCTCTGCAATGGTCTCCATAGTTCCCCAAACGGAGCAAAATGTTGCCATCAAATCATGAGAATTGTGGTGTGGTTTGGGGGAGAACAGAGAGGAAAGGGGCCCTTTTGGGTGAGTGTGTATGGCCAAAGGTGCTCCCAAGCCAGTATCTGTCCTAAATTATAAATCTCCAGGTTTTAGATGTGAAGGGAACAGAGATGAGGGGGAGAAGGGCACCAGGCTGAGCAGCAGTGGCTCCCGCAGGAAATTAGGGGAAAATACACAGAAAAATTCTATCTGGCTCTTCAGCTCATGGAATCAGGAAGCTGCTTCAGTGGAGGTTTTTACAAGAAGCCAAATGTAACACTGAGTTACCTTCAAGTGTTGTTTGCTTGTTTGGAGGTTTTTATTTTGGGGGGATTTTTTGTGGTTTTTTTTGGGGGGGAGTGGTTATTTTTTGTTTTGTTTTGGGTTTTTCGTGGTTTTTTTGTGGGTTTTTTGTGGTTTTTTTTTTTTGTTTGGTTCGTTGGTTTTTTTGGTGAAAGGAAACTTTAATGAATGTATGGAAAAGAAACTTTTGAAAAAGTTGCACCCCAACAGCCTTTCCAACTGAAAATTCAAAGTTTCTCATAAGCAAATATTTTACTCCTGTTTCATAAAGCTGAAGAACAGGGAACAGAAGCACAAGAGGCTTCTGTTTTATTAATTATTTATTATTTATTTTAATTTTAATATTTTTCCTGAAGTCCAAAGGTGATAAAACAGAGGAATTAGGACAACTGAGTAGAAACTGTATAAATCCATTGAAATAAATTTATCCTGTGGAAGGTCTTACATTTTATTTATCCTCTAAACACCCACCTGAAAGCAGCAATTCTGCCCTTGACTTACTGACTTAATTCCACTTTAGTGTTGCATTTCCAAAGCAGCACTTCATCCCAAAGGAACTTAAAAGTTCTTCAGGGGAAAGTCCTGAAAGCAAGTTCTCCTTTGCAAAAGGACCTGCCCAAGATTTAATCTTCCCCTGAACAATTACTTCTGTTTGATGAAGAAAAAAACCCTCATAAAATTGTTGTAATTGGTGTCAGCTTAAACCACACACGAACTAAGAAATGAAGGAATATCTCTATTAATACTGCTTTTGTAATGCAGTGTCTGTCTCCCAAAATGAACTGCAAGCACCTAAAAATAGTCACAAAAAACCTTTGGGGCAATATTACCTCTGAAGGATAAGCAGCTCCAGAATTTTATTCAGCTCACAAAATTTCTCTGCTCCACCACCCCCTCCTGTTCACAGGCAAGGAGCCAAAAAAAAAAAAAAATAGATTTGTAATTAAAATCCTTGGAATTTGTGCAGTCAAGCTCTTTATGAACATTGTAATTTTTAGATGTTGAGTTAGCACAAGAACACTACTGTTCAAAATTTACCACTGCAGCTTTTGATTCTTCTTTCTACATTTAGCTCTTCCAACCATCTCCAAACTTCTAAGCTAACCAGAGTTGTTTTATTAGTGGAGAATTAGGGTGCCCACACAAATACTTTTTCTTAGAGTCTAAATTTTTTCCTGCTCCTGAAGAATTTCTTCTTTTCCATTTCTCTTCTGTGTGGCAATTGCACAATTGCATGTTCAGTTTATTGTTTTACTTCTATTGGAATTCTTCTAAAAATGACAGTCTTTCTCAGTAATGGCTTTAGTTTGCTTTCTCCTTTTCAAGGTATTTCCAGCCAATTTGGATTTAATATAGCAACATATTGTTAAAAAAGAAGAACCTGTTTCCAGCTGCCAACAGTAGCTGGGGATGCCCATCAGGAATGTAAATGCACAAATGGAAAGAGAAAGTCATCAAATGTAAAACTTCTCACATTGGGTAAAAATTACTTTGAAAGGGAGTTAAACCTGATATTCCAAAATGATTACTTTGCATGAGAGATCCTACCACGAAAGTAAGCAACCTAAAATAAATATAAACTAAATAAACTAAGTAAATAATGTCATTTTCTTTATTTTAAATAAATAAAGAAATTTAAAGTTCATTTTAACACAAAAGGAACACCCAATAAGGTATTAAAAAAGAATGTATGTAGTCAGCAATTATACTCCTGTCTGTGTTTGAGGCACAAAAGCTCAGTGTCAAATCTCATAGACACAGACAAAGTATTTTTCCATATTTTCTGCTTTTACAGTGTCCTTCCAAGGCAGCTTTGGATTGTTTTGGTGTTCAGACTGCCTTCCCTGGGAACAAGACATGAAGAAGGTAAGTTCTCTGACAGTTTCACAGAGCACAGGAACAGCTGTTGGTTTATGAAGAATCATGGCTACAAAAGAATAATTTCAAATCCATTTTTAAGCTGAAGGTAGGTAAAGGATTGCCATTAATAGAACAGGCAATTTGTATCTTCATTACTCCACAAAAAAAACCCCAAAAACAACTTGGCCTGAGATCAGGAACAGAACTTCACAATGAACTTTCTTTTTATGAAGCTGAACAGAGAAAAATGGGCTTTGCTCTGAACATGTGGCAAACTGAATAAACTGTGAAAGAAGGAATCTGTAATTTTGATCACAATGGTCCCTCTCCCTTAGTGAAAAATGATTTTCTCATCCTTGAGAACCAGCATGACCCCAGCACTTGGTCAGGATTAGCCTTCTCTGATGAGTAAGGTCAGTGTGAGTCCATCCAAAACACTTAAGCAATCAGATGCAGAATACAACATGAAAATGAAGGGATAGTATCAGTTTCTGCTGAGTGATGAGCACAGTCCACCCCAAGTGAGTGGATGCATTCTCAGAGCGTGAATTCACACTCTGAGGCAGTGGGATCTCACCAGGGAAAACTTGCCAGATGCTTGATTCAAGAGGAAAGATTTTCAATTAGCACAGTTAAATACCATTCTCTTCTCTTTATGGGTAAAACAATGAAATGAATGGCTTCTTCCACCAGATCATGCTAAGAAATGTCATAACGAATCACATCAAGGGTCCTTCAGACAATTTTAGAACAATTACTGCTAAAGGAAGTTGATTCTGAATCTCCTCCATTAAAACCTTCCAGCCCCAGTCTCACAGTGAAGCACTAATAACCACCCAGCCTTCAAGGGCTTATTTCCAACAAAATTCCATCTGTCTCAATGAGGAATACAAGAACTGTGCTACCGAAGAAGCAAATTTCAAAGTTCCACTTGGTAAATGCTCAAGATGTTATTGATACCCTACAAGGATGGAAGAAACTAGTTTTTAAAAGACAAAAACCTAGTATTAAAAATGTTCCACAATTTGAGACAGCCACAACTGGATCAGCAGCAGGTGAATTAAAATTGGATCCCACTTATCTCTGCTTTCCCAAGGAAGGACACGTGGCATGAAAGGGCTCAGACTGAACCAAGCAGCTGCAGTGGAACTGCTGCTGTCTGCACCCAGGGACAGCCCTGGGGCAGGGGCTTGAGAATCATCATCTCATTGCTCTCCAGACTTCCTTCTAAACCAATTTCCTAGGGAGCACATGAGTAATCTTCCTCTGGAATTTTATCAGGAGATTATCCAAACAAATGGGAAATTATCAAAGCAAGTGGGATGGCTGTTGTCTCCATGATGTCTCCAGGCCAAGAAAAGATGCTCGAGGTGGCCTCAGCAGCCGCTGCTTCTGGGCTGGGAGGTCTTTACAGGGGCTGTAAGGATGGAAAGAAGTCCTGGAGCAAGGACTGGTGCAATACAGAGCAGCCAAGTTCGTTTTAAGTTATACTGCCAGGAAACTGAGACAGGATTAATTTTATCTAGATTATGACAGAAGGAGGTCGTTGCTCAGGAGAATTGGTATCTACAGCTCATCAGACCTTTAGGACATGGCGGATTTCCAAGAGGGATCTGCCATGTACAGGTGTCTCAAATACCTAGAAAATAAATAAATACCCACTCCAAAGAGCAGCAAACACAGGAAAGGGGCTCTCTTCTCTTAATACCTGAAAAAAAAAAAAATTGTGACCACGATATTAAATATCTGTATTAAGACAGACATTAAAATATTTGGGGCAGCAAGTCTGTAGCCAGAGCAGCATAAATGCACTTTGCAACTTCTCCTCATGAAGAAAAAAAAGAAAACAAGTTATTGGATCTGATACTAAAATGGGATTTGCTACACTTCAGGGGAGAGATTAGAGTATAAACCCTTTTAACTCACAGAGAGGAACACTGAATTCCTCACATGCTGTATTCATGTCTTCTCCTGCATTCCCTCTTTCAAGTCTTTCTAATTTGAGTTTCAGATTCAAATAGCTGCAATTATGGAACAATTCAATCACAGGGTAAGGGAAAGGAAAAATAAAACCCGCACCAGAGCAAGGTTTGGCAGGGTGTGTTCTGCTTTAAACAAGGATTAAAATTAGAAAGATTGTTCAAAATCAAGTAAATTCGTGCAAATTCCTAGAATATTGGATTATTTCTCTGTATTACTCCTCAGCTGCAATAGGTTAGTCAGAACAGGAATTTTCCTTTCTGTGGGTGTTATTCAAAGCTTTTGTGCAGACATCTAGAAAATTCACCAGTTACCGAGGCTGTGATGGGATTTTAAGAACAATTAAAGCTAAATTCGTTACACTGGCTGAAGAGCTGAGAACAAATCTGACAACCAGCAAGGGACCTCTTTTACAAGCTCCCTTCTGCAAAGTTGAGCAGAGATCAGAAGAATCTCAACACACGAAATCTGTTGCAGACTGAAACTATTGGGAGAACCGAATTTATCTTCATCTTACCGTCATAATAGCAACCAGCCCTTTGGCTGACGTTCCAGACTATTCAACCCCTATTCTGTCATAAGGAATTTGAGACACACTGTGGAAAACTCTGATTAAATCCAGGTTTCTCATGCAAGTAGGACCCACTCCACCAGCACAGGCATTTCCAGGCATGGCCCACTCAGTGCAGAAGCGCTTCCCACTGGATTATGCACCTTGGGCAAAATGTCAGGGGGACAATTCGATCTGGAGAGCCCACGCAGAGCTTGCTACCTGCAGGAGATCCCTGGAGATGGCCCCAGCAGGTTCCCTGCAGGCAGGAAGGGGCAGCAGGACATTTACACATCACCCACATACCGATGCCCAGACAAAGCGGCAGGTCGTGTAATTTGGGGATTTTCCAACCTCAGAGCACAAAACTAGAAACTGAAAGATTGCTACACTTGTGTGGTGTTTTCTGAGTCAGGCACAAACAGCTCAGCAGCAAGGAAGAATTACCATTTTGTTTGGTTTCAGATGTATTACCTTGGATGAAGGGTAGTCAAAAGTTATTTTGGGCAGTTAATTATTTGTTTGGAAGCAGTCTGTTAAATTAGTGCCAATTTTTTCGAACAGGTTACACTCAAAATGCCTAAAATGCATCAATACAGAACAGGCACTGGGTGACAAAAGGGAACCCAGAACCCTGAGTTTATTGTTTCTTTTGCTGACTGTGTTCCTGAAAGAGTGACTGAGATTGAGTTTCGGGTGAGGAACATGGTGCTGCAAAAGAACCTGCATTATGTCTGTGACCCTCCTGGTCACAGCTGTGCTGTCCCAAATCAAAAGAAATAAATAACCTAAATTTTATGGATAAATTCAGTTTTATTAAGGTGCAGCTCACTGAACTGTGCTTAAAGCCAAGACAAAAGTTGGAAGTCCTAAGGGACTGTCACTGAGCTTCACATTGAAAAGCCAGAAAGGGATTTGGCCACAAGGGACAACCAGAAAGGAAACATCCGTGTGTGACTAAGATGAAGTGTGAAACACCTCTTGAGGTAGTTAGCTGATCATGAAAGTATTGAAAGTCGTTGCATTAACATTTCATGAGAGATTTCCCCCTGCCTCTCCCTCAGTTTCCCTTCTGCTACCACATATTTGGAAATCTTTTTTTTTTGTAATCACATCACTTGCCAGGTGATTTAAAAAGCAGAATGAGCAACAGCCAACCATTTACTAGAACTGTTGCTGAGCAGTGAACAAATTACCTGCTGTGCCACAGTAGGACAAACAAGCTGGGCTGAGAGGTTCAGACATAAACACTAACGATCTCATTAACTCAATCCATTTAATTAATCACTACTAAAGTAAAGGCCACACTTCTACCATCTTCTGTCCCCAGATACACTACTCCTCTTGAATGAATGAGTTCAAATTCATCCTCCTAAAACCCATTCGTGGTCACACCTGGCTTGCTCACACTGAACCCTTGTGAAAATGTGGGGAGGTATTTTGCATATTCTCCTACTAATTCCAAGAATTCAAATAAGTCTACATTCTCTGAGTCATAGGTCATCGCTTCCAGTCAAACATCTCAAAAAGGAAATTACAGCAGCCAAGATTATCAAGCATTGGGGAGGTATTTTGACACCTTAGACTTACCATGGAAATTTGCTCAGAAATCTGAGTGAATCAGTAACCTGGAAAAATAACAAAATGAGTAAAATGAAAACTATAATCATGATTAATTTTCTTTTTTTTTTTTCACTGTTAAGGGGCTACGTGCACTCAACCCAGGCTGAAGGACACTCTGGAGGAGGAGCAGGACAGTGAGGGAGGAGGAGAAACCCAAGGCAGCATCTGCAGCAGCAAATGTCTACGACACATCCCAGGTTCCAGGGCTCCAGGGCTGAAGGGGTGCTTTGACACCGGAATGATGAATCCAGTCGGAAAATAAGCGGACAAAGGAAGAGAGCTCAGCTGAGGGAGTCATCTCTTCACCACAGGGATCTCTTCCGAGGCATTGGGCAACATGTTTTTCTTTTCAGAGTGATGCTGAATGTTAAACCCAGTGAATAACAGGCTCTGTAGTCACTGCCAGCCCCAGCTAGCATTGAAAATGGTGAATCCTTTCCTACCAAGCCTGGAACAGAGGTCAGGTGGGCACCGATTTATCACTGAGGGAAAACCTTTTGGTTTTATTTGCTGATTATTTCTGCTTGGCGGGGGAAAGGAATTAGACATTTTTAACTGAAAAATTTTGCTTTAAACACAGCAAAATCTTTAAAAACTGATTAAAGCTGAAATCAAAAGGTTATCCAAAGGCATTGGTGATTTCAAGATTCAAAAATATATTTTCATGTAGTAAAAAGTTAAGTCAAAATCGCTTTTTAACGTTTTCATTTCAACCAAAAAAGCACTGAAGATGTTATTTTGACTCAAAAAAGCTCATTTTTTCAAGTTTCAATTACCTTGCTGAGTCACACCTCTCTTCTACCCAGCTCTAATCTGTAAAGTCTATTCAGCACACAAACTGGACAAATAACAGCAAGCAGGGATGTCATGGTTTGATACTGGCCAAACACCAGGTATCCACGAAAGTCATTTATTCACTCTCCTCCACTACAGCTGGGCAGAGGAGAGAGAGCAAAATCAGCAGAGGGGTCATGAGTTAAGGATTGGGAAAAAAAACTTCCAAGGGCAAAACAGGCTCAAATCTAAAGGTATAAAATAAATTTATTATTAACAGATTCAGAGGAGGATTATGAAAGGTTATAAAATAACCTTTAAAACACCTTTTCTTCCCCCTGAGCCTCGTCCTTTTTTCCCACCAACAGTGCAGGAAGACAGGGCATGGAGGTTTTGGTCAGTCCATCATTCGAGATCTTCTGTTCGCTCAGGGAGAGGAGTCTTTCCTCTGCTATGCCGTGGGGTCCCTCCCGTGGGCAAACAGTCACCCCAAAACTGTTGTGGCGTGGGCCATTTGTCCACGGGGTGCAGTCTTTTAAGGACAGGCTGCTCTAGTTTGGAAGCAAGGGCTTTTTCTCTCTCGGGAAGCCGGGGCCCTTTATTTCTCTAGTCAGGTCTCCCAGTAGATCACGGCTTTCTCTAACACCCACCCGCTCCACTTTTCCCACAGGCTGCCAGTGGATCTCTGCATCCCCCCTGGACTTCATGCATTACAAGAGGACACTTGGTTTCACCATCGTCCTCACCAGGGCCTGCAGAGGAATCTCTGCTCCCACACTTGAAGCACCTTCTCCCCTCTCTCCTTCCCACTGACCTTGGTGCTGCCGTGTTGTTTTCCCTCACACCTCCTCCTCTTCTCTGACTGGAGGAAAAACTGCTCCTTGTAGGTACCACTGTCACCAAGTTGCACTAATTCGAAGATCCTTGCGAGATCCCACAGTGCTGAGAAGTTGATCTGGTCCAGGTTCCGCGTCGGGGAATCTCTCGTCCTGCTCCCGCTGCCGGCCAAGCAGCCCCGCCGCCGCCGTGCGGGCAGTGGCGGCTGCCGGGCAGCGGCGCTGTTTGATGGCGCTGTCCGTGCGGGGCCTGGGGAGGGGAAACGGCCGGCCTTGCCCTTGTGTCCATTGCCTTTGTGTACCCTGCCCTTGTGTCCATTGCCCTTGTGTACCCTGCCCTTGTGTCCATTGCCCTTGTGTCCCTTGCCCTTGTGTCCATTGCCTTTGTGTCCATTGCCTTTGTGTCCCTTGCCCTTGTGCCCCCTGCCCTTGTGTCCATTGCCCTTGTGTCCCTTGCCCTTGTGTCCATTGCCTTTGTGCCCCCTGCCCTTGTGTCCATTGCCCTTGTGTCCCTTGCCCTTGTGTCCATTGCCCTTGTGCCCCCTGCCCTTGTGTCCATTGCCCTTGTGCCCCCTGCCCTTGTGCCCCTTGCCCTTGTGTCCCCTGCCCTTGTGTCCCTTGCCCTTGTGTCCATTGCCCTTGTGTCCATTGCCCTTGTGTCCATTGCCCTTGTGCCCCCTGCCCTTGTGTCCCTTGCCCTTGTGTCCATTGCCCTTGTGTCCATTGCCCTTGTGGCCCCTGCCCTTGTGTCCCTTGCTCTTGTGTCCATTGCCCTTGTGGCCCCTGCCCCTGTGTCCATTGCCCTTGTGTCCATTGCCCTTGTGTCCATTGCCCTTGTGCCCCCTGCCCTTGTGTCCATTGCCCTTGTGTCCATTGCCCTTGTGCCCCCTGCCCTTGTGTCCATTGCCCTTGTGTCCCTTGCCCTTGTGCCCCCTGCCCTTGTGTCCATTGCCCTTGTGTCCCTTGCCCTTGTGCCCCCTGCCCTTTCTGCCCAGGGCAGGGCTGGCCAGGGCTGGCCGGGCAGGCAGGGCTCTCTGTGCTCTCTGTGCCGCCCCGAGGTGGCGGTGGCCGCGGTTCATTGCCAGGTGCTGCAGCGGGGCTGGCCCCAGTGGAGGCGCTTCGCCAGCCCTGGAAAACTGTACTGTGCACGTGCTGTTTTGGTTTTCTTCTTAAATATGTCATCACAGAGGCGCTACCAACCTCTCTAATTGGGCCAGCAGCATGCCCATCTTTAAAATCGTCAGAGATTTGCTCTGTGGGACATAGTGGAAGCTTCTGGAAGCTTCTCACAGAAGCGACCCCTTTGCCCCCCTCCCCCCCAAAAAAAAAACCACCCAGGCTGTGCTAAATCTACACAATGGATCAGATCAGGAAGTTCCAGCATGAAAAAAAAAAAAAAAAGGTGTTTTTTCCAGTTTGGAAGTTCACAATTGGCCTAATAGAAAGGGGAGAGGAAAGAGGATTAAATCTGCTTATTTAAAAAAAAAAATTATTTACATAACATGTCTTCGAGAATCCATCAGTGCACCAGACACCTGAGACAGCTGCAGTAAATTTTCTGAAGATAATTTTATCTACACTCAGGTAACCTCAGAGAATAAAGCACTTTTTCTTCAAAAAGAAAACAAAAACAAGAGATGTCTTCAGAGCACAAGCGTTTCTTTTATTGCAGAGACTGAAGTCATAGCAGGTCAATGAGAAGAAAAACAAAACCAGAAATATTCATTTTTCCTTGCACTGGATCCATAAACCCCTGTGCTGAGGCCTCTTGAGCTAGGAAAGCAGAAAGTTTCTTTGGCTGTATTAAATCATAGAATCCTTATGGTTAGAAAAGCCCTCCCAGACCATTTCAAATAAATAAAGTTACGTGACTGTCCTTTATTGATCATTGGCAATATCTGCTCCAGCGTTTGTGTACGGGGACTACAGGACCGTTTCTAATTTTTCTTTGGGAAGCAGCTCTTCCCCACAGGGTCTGCAATAGTTGGGACACTTTGAATCCCGGGGAGATGCTGCTGCTGAGTCCGTGGTGCTCCTGCCCTGCACGGGCTCCATTCCCACCCCACGCTCCAAGGGACTCCCCAGCGTGTGCACATCTGGGCGTGGGGGCCCAGGACAGTGGGAAAAGCACTCTGGTGTTTTGAGGAGTGGGGAGGAAGGAGGGAGGCTTGGTGGCTTTTTCTCCCAGCCCCCCACAGTCTGACACAAGCCTGTTTTCCTGCTGTCTGCAGACCAGGGTGGGAGTGAGGCTGGGTTGTGATTTTGCCTAGCAATTATCTCCCATCTTTTGCTACCCTCCTCCTTCGCAGTCAAGAGCTGTCCTGACACAGATGTTCTCTGAAGCGGCTCTGGAGCTGCTCTCCACTCCAGTTGGGGGTTTTTGTTGTTTTTCTTTAAATATTTATATTGGAGCAACCCACTGAAATATCCAAATGTATACACAGAGAGCCCCAAAGCAGGAGGAGACAGCCAGTCCTACCTCCTTCATCTCCTTGTTTTCTTGCTGCAGCAGAGAGAAGCCAAAATACACGTCTGGAAGGGGTCAACACTTAAACCACTGGAACATGGGAATGAGGTTTTTCCATTACTAGATAGAGCCTTTATCTACCACTTTGGAAAAGATTCTCAAACCTTACCAATGACAAATTAGGGGGAAGCCAGTAAAAATGAGAAAATGTCTCCTTCCGACAGTTCCTGCTTCAGCTACTTCAGTTTATGAAACTACACAACAAACCCTAGAGGCAGAAAAAATACAGGAGAAGATAACGACCAGAACCTTCGGTAACAGCTGTGGGATGTATTTAACTTGGAGAGGGGTTACCACGTTAAGGAAGCTTTAAGCCATTTTTGTGGTCCCCTAAGCCCAGGCCAGATGTATCTGCTCAGCCATGTAACATAAATTACAGCATCCTGCTGGAATTTAAGCCAGTTATCCATGACCCCAGGGGCTGCTGAAAGCGTGTGAGCAGCAAGTGCTTCTTGCAGGATCACCCTCCACCTGTTGCCAAGGAGGGAAAGGAGGAATAAGATGATGTCTTTTTATAGTGTTTAGTCTATTTTCAATTGCTTGTAAAACTGTGGGTTTTTATTGTACCTGGAAAGAGCAAGATGCATTCATTTCACCTTAAGTCTTCACTTCCTTCATGCTCCTTTCAGGTACTTGCATCATCCACACAGTGTTTCCTCATCACCTGCCTGTCACTGCTACTTACAAGTCTCATTACTTGTAAAGGGCTACATCTCTGCAGAACTGTTCAGTGCTGTTTGTCTTGAGATAAAAATGAACTCTGTGCTATAAAAACCAAACGTTTACACACAGTTTTTTTCTCTCTCTGCAGCTCCTCCAGTAAATTATTTGGTGGTCCAGTGCACCAAGGTGGTGCTGACACTGCTGTGCAGGCTCTTCAGAAGTCCTTTCATTGGAACTATGAAAACAGCTGAAACCTCACTTGTCTCTTTCCTCTTGCCGCTGTTACAAGGGCAATTAGAGGAAAGTGTGACATTAACCCCACACACATTTCCATGGATTTCTTCACTGGGAACATCCCAGCACAGCTGTACAATGTTTCACATGGAATCCCAGAATGGTTTGGGTCAGAAGGCACCACGGAGCTGATATTGTTTCATGCCTGCCATGGGCAGGGACACCTTCCACTATACCAGGTTGCCCCAAGCCCCATCCAGCCTGGCCTTGGACACTTCCAGGGATCCAGGGACAGCCACAGCTTCTCTGGGCACCTCGTGCCAGGGCCTCCCCACCCTCATACTCAGCTTCTTCTTCACACACAAAAATTCACGTGTGTGTCCCGGTGAGACTTCCCTGGATGGATTTATTTTATTCAGGACACCCTGGGGTTCAGCTGCACTTCATGAATCACTGCTGACAATGGGAGATGGTGATGTGATGCATCGAGCACGTTCCTCTCTCGACCCACAGCTGATGACGGTGAACTTTTAGTTCCACCCCGGATTACACGGCCTGGGATTTCTCAGAGGCTAAGGGGGTTAGGTGGCGAGACCAGGGGGTTTCAGTGGGCACTCAGCTGCAATATTACACACACATCCTATATCCTCTGGTATGTCCTGACCAGATGCTGGTTTACAAGCAAATTCCTATTGCTCATGTCATAGTCTTCAGACTCCTGACTTATAAACAACACGGGACAGCTGCTGGGGTCACACACAGCACAGGAGTTTCAAAAGGCCACTCCTGTTAATATCTATATATCAAGGTGGGCAGGGCTCCAAGTTTTCCTGAGCGAGTTGGTGTCAGATGAAAGATTGCCAGAAAAGACAGTGCCATCACACTGGAGGGTTCTACTGCAAGTTAAATGAGAATCTTGACCATGGATGTCCTCCTGCCTTTCTATTTTTATATTAAACTCTTTGGGCAAAAGATCTAGTGAGCTTGTCCAACCTGGCAATATCAGATCCACAGAAAGATAAGAAAAAATATCTAAGTACATATGAAAACTAAAGCCCTGCAGACCTTTTCCTTCTGCTGGATAGTAATCATCATCTTATGTGGAAAAGAACCTGAGGTTTAAATACTCACAGTGATTAGCCAGGCAATCATTACTGAAAAAATGATGAAGACCAAGCAATGGTTGTCAGCATTCCCCTGGATGCTTTATGATGCAGTTGCTAAAGGAAGAAATAGTGCCAAGACTGATTCCTATGTGCATTTCTACAACCTCTTCAGGAGCTGAGTTAAAAGGGCCTCTGCTAGATATTGACAGGTCCATTTATAATAATCTGTAAAAGAGTCTTTGTTCAGAAACTACCTTCAAATCATCCTCTTTCCTCAGAGCTAGCCTTTAAACATTCATCTAAATACCATATTTTGATATATTCTGCAGCTGCACATTTCTGAGCAGAGGAACATGCCACTCCCAGCATTCCCATTGCCCAGGAAATAAAACTTGTGAAAGATGTTCACAAACATTAATTCTCACATCTAAAATCCAACTGCCACAGATTTCCACAGCCAGGGAAAATAAAGCTGCTGCTTATGAGTTATTTTACAGAAGTTTTTAGAACTGCATGATTTTAAAGCATGGTTTTGATTAGGCTGCAGTGCTGGTAAAGAAAAGATCCAAACCCTTGGAGGCTTATGGAAAAAGGAAGGAGCCTTCAGCACAGACATGTTAACACATAAATCAGGCAAGAATGGGAGCCAACACAAGTATGATTTAAGAAATGCATTAGTTTAAATAACAGAGAAAGTAAGAGCCCCAGGAAACAGAGAAAACAATCTCTTTCCCTTAAAATCTGGTATCTGCCAGATTATAGAGCTGTTGGGCATGGTGCCATTAACACTGTGCCAGACAAGGCAGGAATCCTTCTCCTCAGGTGGTGGCTGGCAGGTTCCACAAAGCAACTCTTTGAAAAGTCAGATGAGGCAACAGAAATGCCCAAGGAAAGCAGAAAAGGCCAAGGATCTATTTATAGTCCATTCCCTATCTTTTTGAGTTTGGGAATCTGCCATGCCAGTGAGCCAAAGGAAGCAATTAGCCTATTACTGTAGTGGTACCTGAGGAAAGGCAAAGACTTGAAAGAGAGCTAAAGACTATGAAAATAAAAATATCCATAAAAAGGACTGGTAAAGAAAGTTTCAAGAGCCTTGTGAAGCATAAAAGCTACCCAGAAAACAGTCACTCTGTGAGAGACAGCTCACCTCAAGGAAGCAGTTTTCAGTCAGAAAAGAGCAGAGTCACAACCAGAACATAAAAATGATTTTGTGTGCTGCAACAAAGAGAGCATGAAGTGGCTGGAGATGCAAACGGGTGACAGGGTACCAAACCCAGGCAGAGAGTGAGAACAGAGCAAGAATTTCAGAGCTGCGCCAGGGTAACACCAAACTGGGTCCTCAAAACAGGCTCCAGGCCCGTGGTGCTCAGGCAAGGGCTGTCAGCCCAGTCCCTCCTCCATCTCTGGTTCTGTTCTCACACCAAAAATTCATAAAGAGCTCCCTTGGGTAGGATAAGAAAGGGAATCTGGACATCAAGGTGCTACAAGAAGGGACAAGAGAAAGAATGAATGAAGGAAACGTTTCAAGCTGAAGTTTATAACATGGAACCTCAGTATCTGTACTGTTCCCTTAAGAAGCAGAGTTAGCACATCATCCCACTCTAGATTTTTATTAAATCACATGCATGAAAAAGAAATTTGAATCTCAAATACCCAAGCCAAAGGGTTCACAAAGGACCTAAAATCTCAAAAATTCTTTACAGACTTTATCTAGGATCACACATGGATAAGACACAGTCTGTTTGGATAACTCGCTGCACTAAAAGGGCAATTCTTGATTATAAAAGTAATTTTCAATTAACTAAACTTCTGTAATTTTTCAGTTTATCCAAGGAAGCAGAAGCAACTCAAGAAGTCACACTCTGTGAGGTCTAAATGTGTGTGGAACACAAACATATACCAGTCACACACACACACATATAAATACATATATGGTTTATGCTGTTTTATGTATAGGACAACATAAACTAGCACATGCATCTGAGCCCCAGATTTTTCAGCAAAACCTCAGACAGAAAAAGCCCCAAATTTCAGCTGCCAGGGAATGTGTTCCATGACTCCTGCTCAGAAGACAAAATTGCAAGTTTACTTCTCCACTGAAAACACTGGGTTGGAAGTTCCGGGGACGTAGTAACCATGGAGCCCAAGCTATCCCATTTTTTACTGTCACTTCCCAGAGTTCAACAATGCTACGCTGCAGTCCTTATGTTTGTAAGAGCTGGACAGTGCAGGAGCTGCCAAAAACCTCTTTGTTAGCTGAAATGACCCCTGGGCCTCCCTTGGCGGAGGGGCGGCTCGGCGCAGTTTAAACTCTTCCATGACGCAAGGGACTGGGCCCCATGACCAACAGAGGGCTCCTTCCAAAGACCTCTCTGTGACTGTGTGCTGATTAAATACCTGCGTGTACTGCTGCCTGATTTCCCCATGGTGCTCCAAGTTCATCAGGCTTGGCCCTGCATCACTTTATGACGTGCAGTGTTAAATCAGGACCTATGAAAAACTGTCCCTCTCCCCTGTGTGTCTGCCCAAGGAAGTTCTGCCTTTTTGTTTTTTTTTTCTTTGTCTATTCCCTAGTTTTATAATAAATTTCTCTCTGTGTTGTAACCACAGCCCTCATACAGACCTCCCACCAGACCCTGCATGCAGAGAACCAGCACAAGCAGCCTGACATTCCCGTGGTGGAGTCTCTGAAGAGCTGCAGAAAAGACGCTCCTGATAAAATGTACAAACCCCACAATATTAGCACAGGCAGTTAGAGCTTCACTGCTGCCCATGGCTTTTAACTTCAAATAAACTTTGGAGGAGCAGTTGGACATTGGAGAGAAATCTGAGAAGGAGCTTAAGGAGACCAGCAAGACCTGCACTCCTCTGCTGTTAGAAATGGTTTGTTTGGGTTTGCTTCAAAACAGGCAAATAGGAAAGAGATCCAGAAGGCCCTTGCTGGGCTCTCAGTGACAGAGCCTGCCAGAGCTCCAGGAGCATTTGGACAATGCTCTCAGGGATGTACAGGGTGGGACTGTTGGAGTGTCTGTACATGGCCAGGGGTTGGACTCCATGATCCCTGTGCGCCCCTTCCTACTCAGGATATTCTGTGGTTCCACGATTGCACAGAGGTGACTTACCACACACAGAGTAGCTCTCCACTACATCACCCATCTGTACTCTGATCCTTGGCATCATCATCCAAAGCAGGGGGAGCTGGGCAGTCTGGCTCTAGGAAACAGCAGTTCAGCTCCAAACTCTGTACCAGGAACAGTGGCATCCACCCACTGCAGGGTGCAGCTACCTGTTGTCCTGACAGAGATCTACGTGACAAATTAATATCTACAGGAGATTACCTGGATCCTGTCAGGGGAAAACTTCCAATTTGCTTTTAAAACCTTCACTGAATCATGTGTGAAGCCCTGGTTAATCCTGGGAAGGGAAACAAACACATGAAAGCTGTCCCCACTTGACTATGAAACCTTTGAATAATGGGATGACTGATGGGTCAGTTTACTCTGTTCAGTTTTGAACCTGATGTTTCCCTCTGTGAAAATATTTTCATTTTGTTACACATGTTCACAACAGATTTCTGCAGTGCATCTTTTACACCTCGCCCATGGCACTGAGGCGTCACATTGCTGACATCCTAGGTGGCACTGTCTGCATGATACCAAACTGAGACTCTGTGAAGTTCAGCAATGCCAAGTGCAGGGTGCTGCACCTGGGTCAGGGCAATCCCTGGTACCAGCACAGGCTGGGCTGGGTTTGAGAGCAGCCCTGTGCAGAAGGATTTGGGGACACTGGTGGGGTGGCAAATGGGGCATCCCTGGCCATGTGTGCTGGCACACAGAAAGACAGTGGTATCCCAGACTGCATTCCCAGAGTGTGGGCAGCAGGAAAGGGAGGGATTCTGCCCCTCTGCCCCACTCAGGTGAGACCCCACCTGCAGAGCTGCCCCCAGCCCTGGGGCCCAGCACAGGAAGACATGGCCCTGTTTCAGCTGATTGAGAGGGACCATAAAAATTGTCAGAGGGCTGGAGTGCCTCCCCTGTAAAGAACAGTTGAGAGAGTTGGGGTTGTTCAACCTGGAGAAGAAAATTCTCTGGGGAGACTTTGGCCTGAAAGGGGGCTTATAAGAAGAAAGGTTGGAGAGAGGTTTTTGCTGTGGTCTGTAGTGACAGGACAAGGAATAATGGATTTAGGATGAAGGGAGAAATTTACATTAGATTTTAGGAGGAAATTCTTTGATAAGAAGGTGGGGAAGCCCTGGGACAGAGAAGCTGTGGCTGTCCCTGGATCCCTGGGAGTGTTCAAGGCCAGATTGGACAGGGCTTGGAGCACCCTGGACTAGTGGAGGGTGCCCCTGCCCTCGGCAGGGGTGGGACTGGATGGGTCTCTTAAGATCTCTTCCAACACGAAGAACTGTATGATCATTTTGAGGAGTGGCAAAAGGAAGGTCATACATCACTGTTGTGGAAACACATACATGGCAAATCCCTGTGAAGACAAAGGGAGAATTGCTTCATCTCACTCCAGGCTGCCATTCAGTGTTAGCAAGCAGAGGCTATCAGCAGTAGTGAAAGAGGCACAAAAGTCTCATTACGTGGCAACAAATCAGTATAGAAACTGCATCATTTAACAGCTCCCAGCCTCACCCTTTACCCATTGTTCTGGCGAAAGAATTTGCTGCCTAAACACACCAAGCCAGCAGAAACTGAGGTGTAAGGGGAATATTTCAGTGCCTTAGGTAACAGTGCTCCCTTCCATCTTCAGATTCCAAAGAAAATCTGAAAGAGATCGATTGTCATTTGCCTATATGTAAATTGAGAAAGCCATTCGTGCTGCTGTCCTATGCACTTATTTAAAACTTAAAAAAAAATTTAAAAGTAGGATTGGGAAGTTAATTTATAAAAAGTTAGGGAGAGCACACCTAGGTACAAACAGGATTTCAACACTTAGAATCTCTCAGCCAGTGCCAAGATGCTTTAGGAGGAGACAACACCTTTAAGGAGGGAAAATGAATATTACAAATGATGTATAAGCAATTTTAGCTGAAGATTTCCACAAATACATTTCCAAAAGCACTGGGTGCACAACACTTTCTACAATTATTTCATTGATAACCTATCCTCCACAGAAACTTCCCAATGAAGGGAGTCCCAAGAATTATCCAATTAAATCAATTGGTTTGATTTTTGTAGAATAATGGTCACTCTTCAGAGAGGGATTAGGCCAATTTAATTACAGGAACATACAGAACTATTAATTAAAAGATTATTAATTCTCACCTCACTATCCATGTGAAAGCACACAGAAACTAATTTAAAATAGCATATTTAGATGTGTTTAGGAACATTACCTGTGGTTCGTGTAAGAACATTTGAGGAGACAGTCCTTATAAAACACAACGTGGTTGTTGAGTGACAGCTTTTATACTTTCCTCACTCAAAACCACTCCACAGCCTTTATTTCCCCACGTATCTTCCCTAATCTCTGGCAGACCGTTGGTGTAATTGTCTCACGCTGTTACTACCCCTGACAAATCACGGGGGGGTGATAAAGAGGGAGCACTTCATTCCACAAGCACATCACTGAAAACCTTTCATGTGCTCAGCCAGCAAATGACTGCATAAAGTATATGTAAGATGATAACTACGGACACAGTTATCACTCTGAATTACCCTCTACTCCTCTTTAAGATATGCAAATATTTTATGAAATGTCAAGTTCTTGGGAGTTTTTCTGAATACCATGTTTGATCTTCTAAAACCTGTTAAAGGTAGCAAAGCCTAATGATGTACCAATAGACACACCAGCACCTTCATTCTCAGGTAGATCTTTAGAAGCTCAGAAGAGATGAATATAACGTTTTTATCACAGGGAAGAGGGGGAAGCACCTCTGAAGCAAAGAGGACATAAGAACAGAGACTGCAGCACCCCAGGCACCTGGCTTTGCTTTCCCAGGCAAACACCGACCTCTACGGGCAACAAGCAACAAAAGCCAAATGTTCGACAAAAAAGGGAAAATCAAAAAGCTTGGTGAACCTGTCTGGAAGACAAAGTCATTATACTGAAGTAGGATATGGATAAGGATGGTCCCTCTGGATGCAACGATGGGCACCAGAAGCAGCTACACCCCTCACCAAGCGCTTTCAGCAGTTTTGCATTGACCCTCGCTGGAATAGATTTTGGTGACAAACAGACTCAACTCAATGTATAAAGCACTCTTACAACCAAGGGTGTGACTCCCTAAAGGAACCTTCCCGTGCCTGAGCCCCTCTGGCTCACCTCAGGCATTCCTGAGCCCACGAGGGAACACAGACATCTCCACTGCACACCAACATTTGAGCCTAGCCTTGCCAAGGCTGTCCAGGCCTGGCATCACTCAGGGCACACAGGGTGGACAGCCAGGATGAAGGAGCAGAAATCTCATGCCAGAGGATGGCCAGGTGGGAATATGGGAATATGGCCTCTCCTCATGCTTCTTCAAAGGCAGGAAGGTCACTGCCAGCAGGAGTGGAGCCATCAACCTGGGTGATGGAGACTGGGCCACAGCGGGAGGAAAACCAACACACTAATTATGACACAAACTGCAAAAATACAGAAGGGCAGTGCATGGCTGGGCAGTGGGAAGGTGGGACCAGTCTCTCCCTGACAGCAGGAGGCTGCTGTGACCTCTTCAGTGGAAAAGCAACTAAATGGGCCATAATTTTAAGCCTTGTTTTCCCTCAGACCTGCAACAGGGCAGGACGCTGCAGCTCTGTGACAAATTTGGTATAGGAAACACATTGCTCCTCTTCCTGCTCTGCGTTTTAATCTTCCTTAACTTAATGACAAGGATGCAAACAAATGGAGTTTTCCTAATTGGTTTAGGATCAGTTTCCACGTCAAGATTTAATCCATCATTTTGCAACAAAGGGGCTTTTTGAGCCAGTGATGAACAACTGTAATTTTGCAGATATTCTTGCAAGTGCAAATTCTTCATCATTAGATATAAAACTATCACAAAATAACACCAGTCATCAATTTCTTAGACAGATATTTTGTCTGAAATTGTGGCATGTACAGTGCAATCGCTAGTAGTGAAAATGTTATCTAAATTAAAAACATTAAGGGCATGTTTTAACCTAAAGTTGTAGAAGTGATATCTCACCAGAAGCAAGGAGGGAAGAGAAATATATTATAATAATAATATTAAAAAAAAAAAAAAAGAGAGAGAGAGAGAGAGAAAACCAGGAAAACCTTAAAAATTTAACAAAGCTTACCAGTTGGAGAAGATGAAAATGTTTCAAAATGTCATTTTTGGGCCTGACAAAGCTTTTTTGGACATGCTAACTTAAAAGGTTTCCTCCACAGGCACACTGGAAATTTTAAATGTTTTTTTTTACGTTCCTGTGACTTTCAGCAGGGAAAACCTAGAGGGTGGTGCAGTTAAATCATATCCAGGCCTTGCATCAAAATAAGAGAACATCTCACAATCTGAAATCGCAAAAATGGACAAAACAGAAAAAAGTAGAAGGTTCAACATTTAGAAACAATTATATTCAATATCCTGCTTAAATACAAAACAGTCTCCAATGGAATGCCAGCTTAAATCTTCCAAGAACTAGAAGTTGACAAGTTTATATTTAGGAATTCCCTGCCTGGCCCCTTTTCCATCTGTGTCCTCCTGTGGGGCTCTGGAAGAGCTCCACCAGCTACTTCACTGGTGAATTGAATTCTGCCTACACAATGCTATGATTTTATATGTTTTCACAGGGAATGAAATGTCTTGGCTTGCCCTTTAGAAGCAATCTAAGTGAGCTTCTCAATTTAATGGGATCTTCCATTAAAAATTAACAACTATCTCATAAAAAAACACTTAGATAGTCCATAAGGAAGTGAAAGGAATGAAGAACCTGGAATTTCTGGCAGCTCATGCATGTCAGGTACAAAATAACTCAGGGCTAGTTTAACAAAGAGAGACACACAGTCCTGAAATCCCAGAGTGGATTGGGTTGGAAGGGACCTTAAAGCTCATCTCATTCCAATTCCCTGCCTTGGACAGGGACACCTTCCACAAGGCCAAACAGGGAACAAAACCAGGCAAACAAGCAAAGAACAACTGTATATACAATTGTACATAAATGCTGGAAGTTGGGGATAAAATGTCACTGAACTGGGATGTCTCATTTTAAAAGAAACTGTTGCCATTTCAGCTTTCGCAGAATTATGGGGTTTTTTTTAAACTGGGGCCCCAGTCCAAACCCCTGCTCAAGCAGGGCCAGGCTGCCCAGGACCTACCAGTTGGGTTTGAGAAACTCCAAGGACAGAGGCTCCCTAATTCCTCCTTTGCCACCTTCAGGGTAAGAAGGCATTTTCTTCGGTTCACAGGAGTTTTGTGTGTTTCAGTCTCTGCCCACTGTCTCTTGTCCTGTCCCTGGGCACCATTGCCCAGAGCCTCTCTCTTTTCCTTACCCACTGGATTTCCACAGACCTGGATGAGATCCCCTTGAGCCCTCTGCTCTCCAAGCTGAGCACACTCAGCTCTTTCAGTCTCTCCTCATACAACAGATGCTCCAATCCCTCGATCATCCCTGCAGCCCTTCCTTGGACTTGCTCCAGTGAGTCCAGCCCACACCAGTCCTGTACTGGGACCCCCTGACTGTACACAGCTGTGCTTCTCCAGGGCCCAGACAAGGACAGTGGCCCTGACTGACATAGGCCAGCTCTCTCAGCCCTCCTGGGCACCTCATCTCCTGGGGAGCTGATAACATCCAATTGTGAAAATGTCCCCTAACCTGATCCTCCTCCACTGGAAGGAGGAGGGGCTTTCCTTGTGCCAGCCTTTCTGACATCAGGAAGATGAGGCTTAATGAAGGCTGGTTTTACCAAGTACTCAGATCTCTGGAGAGCTTTCACTGTTATCAGGAACAGAAGCTTGGATAACCTAAGCCAGCAGCCAGCCACTCCAGCAACCCCTCCAGAGACACAATTCCAAAAGCTCTGGGTACCCTGCAACTCTTGCTCAGTATTCACATGGGGCAATAACCCTCAAGATTGTACCTGTGGAGGATGTTCCCTATATAAGTTTTTCGGGTTTTTTAACTGGTTCAAGTTTGCTGATTTTGGTTAGACAGGGAGTGATAGGACATGGAGAATTTCTTTAAACTAAAAGATGAGAGATTTAGATTAAATGTTAGGAAGAAGTTTTTCCCTGTGAGGGTGGAGAGGCCCTGGCACAGGGTGCTCAGAGAAGCTGTGGCTGCCCCTGGACCCCTGGAAGTGTCCAAGGATGGGGCTTGGAGTAACCTGGGCTAGTGGGAGGTGTCCCTGGCCATGGCAGGGGGTGGCACTGGATGGGCTGTAAGGTCCCTTCCAACCCAAAACATCCCGGGAGTCTGATATTCTTGATTGCAGAGTATCCAACTGCATGTCACAGCACAGATGCAGGTATTAAAATGCAAGCCTTCCATTTAAAACTGCTTAGAATTTAATGTTACTTAATGCCACATAAGACATTTATAGCATTCCATAGAACAAAATTCTCCCTCACCCTTTTCTCATTTGTGCTCTGTCCGTGCTTAATAACTGGGTATGACTAGGTGATTCATTTAAATATTAGCATAATTTCTGTAAATACTTTCATCCTTTTTATAAACCAGAGTCCCATCACAGCACAGAAATACTGAAAAGGCCATTAGGGTTGTAAGGGCAGCTTTCCTGCACCCAGTAATGGGGTTCTTTCACCATTCCTATAATCTATCAGTATGTCTCCAGCATTTTTAATACACCTGGCTCTGCAATAGCAAGGATGGCTCTTGGGGCACAGTTGTTTTTCTCCCTGATCAATTATATTTATGCACCAAATCCTTTAAACCTCTCTCCAGTCTGCAGCTTCATTGGCTCAAACTAATGAACAGAATTTTCTAATTCCCTCCTGATAATCCTATTACCTGTTGAAGGCTATTTTTGCAAGGGTCATCATTCCAGGGAGATGTAAATCTGGGGCCAAGTCTCCTTGTGGTCAGTTGTAATCCAGCTCCTCTCCTGGAACCTCCAAGGACATTGATCAGCACCTGGGAACTGCAGAGCTGAGGGACTGAGCCTCTCAGGTACTGTGATTTGTTATGTCCAAACCTTGCCTTTCAACTTTGATTCCAGTAGGGGAAAAAAAAAATCTAGTGTTTTGAAGATGTATTAGTGGTGTTTGAAAAGTTCTAATAAAGAAATGTAAGTGATGAGGTCTCTCAGAAGAGCCTCACATTTGGCAGCGTGGGTGAAATGGGGCTGGTGACATAACAGCTACTGCCAGGCTCCCAGCTGTGAATTTGGCAGGCTGCTTTCATTAAGCTGAAAACAACAAGCTGCCAGAGCTGTCATTATTTGTGCTTTAAATTAATGCATGGGCAGTGAGTGGTGCTTCACTCCAGCTGGGGTCATCTGGGGGAAATGGAAATATATTAGAAATCAGATCCTGGATCTGCTGACAGTGTGTGCCCAGACTATTGGAAGTGACACCTGTATCTAATTTAACAGGGCTTTTATATTCCTTGCCTGCAATCCTGTCTCTCTTTATTTGATTTTGGCATTGATTTGATTCAAAACTGGGATTTCTACTCTTTTTTTAACCTACCTTTGAATACTTACCTGTATATAAGGATCTGCAAGAGAATATAAAGACACCATTCCTTCTGCCTCTGCTGGGATGGAGCTGTGTGCTCTGGGGAAGGGTGAGTGAAGGAATCAAATCTCTGGGAAAATCTCCAGGAAATGTTCATGTCTGGGCCCATTTTGGAGCTTCCAAGGAACTCTAAAGGCTAACTTTAGAATGAATCCTTCTTATCCAGGTATCTAATCCCAGCCTGGTTTTGCAAGAATTGTTTTCTTGCAAAAGAATGTTTTGGTAAGCACAAATACTGGTGTGAAAGAATAATAACCCAACTATACCATAGACAAGACAATTCCCTCTGTAGCTAATGTGACAACACTCATTTTAGGCAGGTGACAGACATGTAACTAAAGGTATAAATGATGTGTTACATAAGAAGGTGGAGAAAACCCCCATTTTTTGGCCCTGAGAGATTGCTCTGGACAGCTGAGATCCCCAGAAGATGAGCACGTTTTTAATAGGACAGGTCTGAGTGGTTAAGAAATCTTGGGGCAAAATTACACCTTGGATTCTTGCTGCCACCCCCTTACACAAATATTATCATCTGCACAATCAATGGCTTTACAGGTTTCCTGCAAGGATTTAAGGGATCTTTTTGACAGGAGGGAATAATTTTAACTTGACCCATTCTTCTGCTGCTGATCTGTACTAAATTGCTAGAATTATATGGAAGTGCTTCATTCTGTTTCAGAATGGGATTTTAAACTGATCTTTGTTATAAATATTAAAGTCTAATCCTAGCAATTATAATTATAGCACAGCTAAAAGGTGGGGAAATGCATTAGGGCATGACAGATAATCACCAAAATAATATAACTCGAGAGCAAGTAACATAGTTAAAGACAATTACTATACACCAGGGTGTTCAGCTGCTGGTTTCCAGTGATAAGGGGAATTCCTCTCTAGCAGTGGGTCTCAAAGCCATCACAGGGTTCCCATGTTCCTCACTTACAAAGTTCAAAAACCCTACAGGTATTTCACACCTTCAAAATACTCATGCTGTCATCTGGTCATACCCTCAGCTCAACTGCAAAGGTTTTATTTGGTGGATCACAGCACCAAAGGGAATTTCCTGCCCCCTTCCAACCCTCCAAACCTAAAACCAGAGCCTGACCAATGCAATCAGTGGAAAAATAATTCTCCACAAGTATTGCTCTGGATTCCAGGATTAGGCAGCTCAGTGGGGTAACAGCCTGCAGCTCTGGGAGGTTGTGACTCTCACTCCAGACCAGCTCTGCAACTCCAGGAGAATCTTAAATGTAGAACTGCAAGAACTTAGGAAAAATCCACTTCATCCTTAGCTTCCCAACCCCATCTTTTAGACCTATTTGTGTTCTTTCACACAGCCATTGGTATGACACCAGATAAACAACCCCACAAACATCTGTGGACAGAAAACCCTCCAGAGATGGAACTGCCCACTTAATCAGGCATTGGTGAGCAAGGAGAGGAAAGAAAATCAGCTTGCCTCTGAGATTTGGTGTGTGTAAGGTGGCCAAAGGACACGGGGAACTCAGCTGTAGACTCTGGTAACCAGCTTTCAGCACTATCCCATCTTAAACTCCATAAGAGG
Source organism: Phylloscopus collybita (assembly GCA_027886175.1). Classification (NCBI taxonomy): domain Eukaryota; kingdom Metazoa; phylum Chordata; class Aves; order Passeriformes; family Phylloscopidae; genus Phylloscopus; species Phylloscopus collybita. The sequence goes on along the minus strand of JAJNNQ010000065.1, from coordinate 3,693,419 downwards.
CTCACTCTAGGGCACATGGCCAACCACAGTGAGACTGAATTACACCCTTAATTCTGAACTGCTTGAATGAGCACAGTCTTCAGCCTCAGTCCAAATACAGGGAAATCTCTCATGGATTTAAATGTAAGCTGGAACAGGCTAAAAACCAACATATTATTGTATTGAGCAGAATGCAGCCCACAGCTCCTTCCTTGAATGCTCAGTGCCTACAGAATTCCAGGCAAAGCTGTAGAGCATCTCCACAGTCAGCATCCCAGTCCAGAGAAATTCCTATTTTACTGTTTACTGGAATGAGGATATCAAAGGGCTACAAGTAGAAGAAAACAAAGTGAAAGTGAGAAATGGGGTATACCCAAACACCAGGTATGAGCAGAGTTGGCAAAAATTACAAGATTTGCACTTTCTGAGTGAAAGAACAAAACCCAAAATAGATCAAAAAAACCCACCCCTTCCAACTTCAAGTAAAAGGTTTGGTGAATTCAAGTCACCTCATGTAATCTTTTTTTTAAGTTAAAATGAAACATTTCAATTTTTCATTGGCATTTTTGTTATGGACAGACATGGAAAACAAAGGCAACAACATGCACAGAAATAATGATGACCCTGAAAAATAGCTTCATATATTTGCCTGCCAAAACAAGGAACTCTTTTTTGATGATCCAGAACCCTTTCCAATCTATCAGCCAGAGATCAGACTAATAAGAAAAATGCAGGAAATTGCAGTGAGCAAATACCATATAGTTTTTCTCGCTGCATTCTATCAGGGGAAGGGAGGGCAGGAGCAGTGATTCCTGCAGACAGAGCTGATCTTCCACAAAAGCAATCTCTTTGTTTTGAAAACGTTAAAGGAATGCATTCAAATGGCATCTGGAAATGACATTTGTTTCTATTTGCATATCATTGCCATTTTAGTGGTGTAAATCATTCATAACGTGACATAATTGAAATATTCTTGAATTATTCCATTTGTGCAGTACTTTACAGAGTTGCTTTGCATGGAATTAAAGATTTCACCGTAATTTGAAATGATACAATAAAGGCTTGGCATTCTGGCACAAAGTACCAAATAAAACAACTGGGGTGCTGATTCCTGTCCTTCCAAATTGCTGGGATCCCATGAAAACAGCAATCTCCAGCAGAATCCAAGGATAACCATTCATTCCTGTTTCTCCTGGGAGCAGGGATGCTGTCCAGGCTGAAAGCAGTAACAGCACAGTGATCCCTCCCATAAGGAAGGCCTTAAAGCAAATGGAAGGTGTTTTAAAGGAAGTTATGATATAAATCCTTGGAGCTCACTTCTCTGCAAACACACAATGATGAACCACCTTCCCTGGCAACTCTAAGTTAAATCCAGGCCCATGGTCACTGTTGCCCACCAGTTCAGTGGTGGCTTCTGTGAATGTCAGTCATGGGGAGACCTCAATTCTGTCCTGAGATCCCAGGCAGCAGCACCTACCCCCTTCCATGCTGGATGTGCCCAGGTTTATTCTGTGACACTCCACATTTGGTCAGAGGCAGGAGGCACATTTGGAAATATGGCCCAGCTAAAAATAGCTAGGCTAAGCCTTAAGCCAAACAGGATGAAGTAAGTGCTCAGAAAGACTTAGGACAAGTCAGGTTCTGCCAGAGGAGGAAACAAGCCAGACATGGATGGTCTGAGATCTGAACATAGTGCCTTCAGACCCTAGGGGCTTCCTCAGCACCCACCTCACAACCACCTCCAGCCCTTTCTTCCAGGGAGCATCTCTGCCAAGGAGAGCAGATTTTGGTCCCCATTATCCATGCCTGCATCCTCTCAAGATGAGTCAAGTTCTGCAGCTCATCCAAAAAGGGTTTCAGGCCACTGAACCAAGTTGTGCCAACAATGTCAGTAACCCACAGCCCATGGCAAACCTCACACCAGAATGTGTTTATCCACATCTGCCTTAGGGGACCAGTGGATCATCTTGCCCATGCCAGGGGGCCAGAACAAGACGACCATCAACAACCCTTCCAAACCAAGCCATTCTATGATTCCATGACTTAATTAATTTTAGAAAGTGGCTGTTTATTTAAAACAGAGTGACAATCATTTTAGGACTTTAAAATTTGATTATACCCTTCTGTTCAGTGTGAATACCGATGCATCACCCAAGACTCTCCTACAATATTTAAAGTAAAGGGATTAATATAGATTAATATAGATTTGCTGCCATCTGGTGCTGTTAAATAGTTAAATGAATGGTGATTTGATTTTTTTTTAAGACCTTGTTGGAACACATCAATAAATGAAGCTCTGGCAAACTGAATCATATTTGAGCGGTTCCATTTGGACATCTAATGCTGCAACAGTCATTTAGCAAGTAAATCCAAATCTCTGACATTATGGCAATCTGAAATAGCATGGTTTTTCTCTGATGCATGATGCTTTCTGGGTTTGTATCCGAGTCTGATTCTCCCAAAGGGAGAGGGAATTCTCTCACTTGCATTCACTTCTTATTATTTAGCACTGGGGAATCTACAAATAGAGCTCCATTTAGTGCTGAAGCCACAGCAAAAAACTTCTAGGTGACAAAATCATTAGAAAATGAATCCTAGGGGAAAAAAAAAATCAGATTTCATTACTTCTAATGCTCATAGAATTCCTCTCTTTTCCCAAGCACAGCACACTGCTAGGGCTGCATCTCCATCCACTTCCCACATCTGCCACAGCCTTCACAGCTGGAATCAGGCTTTGGCTTAATCAAACATCACACCCTGCTCCACAAAGAAATCTGCACAGAGGAGAAAACCCACCAGCAGAACACTTCCAGTGTCTCTTGTCCTGACTCCTGCTGATCCCATGGCCACCTGCTGCAAACAGAAGGGGTCAGGACCTGGCTTATCTTATCACGTCAGCCCTAGGGCAGCAGAGCCGAGGCTGCTCTGGGCCGCTGCAGAAGGTAATTAAATCCAGGAACATTGTGCTCAGGCACCTATGTTCAGCATATTTTCCATTCACCCTCAAGGCTGTCACAGGAACCCACGGAACTGGGGCACTTTTCCCTCACCTAGAGCCGCAGTATCAGTGATACTGTCACTCCTCAGGTTGGCAGGAGCACGTTCCCAGCATGTGAGCAAGGGGAATGCTGCCCCTGGGCTCAGCTCCAAATCCCATCCCTGCAAGGGGCAAACTGGCATTGGGGTGCTGCTGTGCACATGAATGAATGTGTGAAATGAATCAGAGGGGTTTACAGCAAGGTCTCTTCCAACCAGATAATTTTGTTTCCTTTGTTTTCCTTTTTCCGTCTTTTCCTCTGCAACAAGCTCCTAGTCTCTCCTCCTCCTTCTTACAAGATGCTTTGCTACTGATGCTCTTGCACTCAGTGAATGTCAGAAGCTTCCAACAACACTGTCAGATGGCTTCTCAGGAGGTGATACAACTATAGCTTGGGCACAGGGATGGCTAAAATATTTGGAACTAATTTTTGGATAGAGTCATGCAGTCCCTGTGAAGAAGTCTTAGAAACAACCAAGTGTGCGCAGAGAAACTGGCCCAGCATCTGTGCTCCAGTTTCTACATAAATAAAAGCAAGTCCCTAGGAAAGGATTTGCTCTGCTGTTTATCTGAGCTATGTTTTGGAGCAGGAGAGGGAACACGTGTGTCTTAAGCCATCAGCCTGTGCTTCAAATCATGACATTTATTTACATGCTCAGAGGAACTCATGTACATGCCTCAGCTGCTGCATAACTGCAACCCCAGTTTGCCTCACTTGGGTCTGAAAAGGAAGCACAGTAATTCTAATCTTGTGCAGTTTTACAAGCCACATGTGAAGGTATTTACAAATCAGCTGATGAGAGCTCACCATTTATAATCTCAAAGGAAAACGTGAAGCCTCTGTAGTGACATGAATGGTATGAAAGCTCTCTGCAGGAAAGGGATAAACTTTTCTGAGCACCGAAGCAGGCTGCCCAGACAGGCTGTGCAGTCTCCTCCTCTGGAGATATTCAAACCTGCCTGGATAAGATCCATCTGCTCTAGCTGGGGGCTGGACTGGATGATCTCCAGGTCCCTTCTAACCCCAACCAGGATGTGATTCTGGGATATAGGGAAGTTACAGACCTGATGTAAAAACTCCAGGGCTTTCAGTGGCCACAAATCCTGTCTGCTTTGGCTTTCATCTTCTGATTAATAAAGGTAATAAGAGGAATACATTCCTATTATCACTGACTTCATGCAGTCATAGTTGCCACAGGGATGTCAGGATCATTCAGTGGAGACAATGTTACTTCTGGTATTGCAGGCAAATGAGCAGCTGGTTGGAGCAGACCTGGGCATCCATCATTTAATCAATTGGATGTAACTCCATTTTTTGGTAAATGGTCAAGTAAAAAAAAAACCAACAAAACAACCCAAACCAAAACCACATCCAGCTGGCCACAGCTTAACAGTTCAATAGAGGAAATATTTTCTTCTCTTTTGGATATAGTGAACCCAACTCCAGACTGACAGCATCTCCACTGGCTTTGACAAATACAGACAGACCACTTTTACCTCTGGATCTTCCCAGAGAAAAGAGAAATGAGGAAATTAATCTGTCAAATCATCTAAGAGGCAGAGATGCACTCAGGACACTTTAGCAGAAGAATAAAAAAGGGAATGGAGGAAGAGGAAGCACCTGGCAGTCACAAGCAAGCACTACTGCTTGGCTCTGCCAGTCCTACAGGAAGAGTTCCAAGGCAGCAGGCTGGAAAACACAAGAAATTCTTGAGAGCTCAAGCTGAATCACAGAGTTTAGGTTGAGAAAGATCTCCAAGATCTTTTAGTCCAACCATTTACCCAAAACATGTCCCCAAGTACCACCTCCAGGGGCAGCCACTGTTGAATCCCTGCAGGGATGGGGACTCCACCACTGCCTGACCACCCAAGGTCACCTGTCCCTTTCCCTACCATAGCAAGGTCTTGCTCTGCTGTGACTTACTTTACATCCAAATCAACACCACAAGGTGTGTAAATCTAATTCAACTGCCACAAAGTCAATAAATATCCCTGGTCAAGGGTATTTGCCCAGTGCCCAAAGCAGTAGATGGTTCACTCTTCTCCCTTCACACAGGGACTTTTTCTGGAGAGAGGAGGCCCAGCTGCAGAGAAAGGCACCAATTCAGTAAGAGAGGGTCAGAATGACAAGATAATCTAAATTTTTAATGATGGGAAAGCAGCAAATGAGATACTCACACAACTCAGAGGATGGATGTTAATGGTCAGAGAAAGCCAGGAATAAACAATACATCAATATGAAAGCTGTTGAGAAGAATTTCATTTTTTTTAATTGCTTAGCTCTCAAGTTTGAGATAATGACTGTTTAGACCCTGCTTTAGAGGAAGCCTGTTGACTAAGTCAAGTCTGCTTTTCTCAAATGATGGTAACAAAGTATAGATCCAAAAAAAGCAAAAGCAAATATTCCTACTGATTTATAGTTATAATTACACATTTGAAAAGAACATCAACCAGCTAAGGAGAAAAAAAAAAAAAAAGTCAGGATAAAAACCCCACCAGAAATAAATGTTACAATTCCAAAACTGTTTTCTTAACTGTTTATTGTGGGCAATTTTTTGCATGTCCAGAGCCTTAGGAGGCATTGTTGGTCAAACCCATCCCAAAAGAGACCAAAAGGACCTCTTCCAGCTTCACAAGTGTTGATTCCTCTCAGCCCTGTCCCAAAGGCATCTTTTAGTTTTTGATGGAAGGGAGCAGTAAGAGCTGCTCAAAGTCCTCACAGGGTAACTACTTCTAGACCTTTAATTAATCTCACAACAAACTCAAGTTCCTTCCCTTTTCCATAAAACACCAGCCATCAACCTCTCCAAGTGTTATCTCCAGTCACTGCCAGAGTTACAGCTCTGACACAAGAGATTTTTGACAAATTACAGGGATTATACACATTGCAAATATCTATTCAGTTTGTGGAAAAAAAAATCCACAATCTCTCCCCTGGTCTTCTGCCATCCATCATGATTTTACTAAATACAGCAATAAACTCCAACCAAGGCTCTGAAGGATGTGTCAACTTTAGCAAACATGAACATGGAGCTCAGAAAGAAATACTTAAATATCAACTGAAAAATCTGTCCAGACTCCCAGAGCACTGTGGTGAACTGTCCAATCCATCTGACAAATCAGTCCAGGCATTGAGGTTAAACATGGATTGAGGTTCATGCCCTTAAATAATCTGCATTTGAAAACGTTGGCTGTTCCCTCTCGCTTCAAATAGACATTTTTCTTGGTATCCAGCCACCTTCCCCTTCCACCCTGCTTGGTACAGCCAAGTTTGTTTAAAAAGAAGATAAACTAATAATGGGTTTCCTAGCAGAAATGTCCTGTTTTAAAATATCAGCATTTCACCTTTCCAGACAAAAGTGTGATTCTCTGATAGAAGTGAATCATAGAACCACAGAATCATAGAATGACTTGGGATGGAAAGGACCTTAAAGCCCATCTCATTCCACCCCCTGCCATGGCCAGGGACACCTTCCACTAGCCCAGCTTGCTCCAAGTCCCGTCCAGCCTGGCCTTGGACACTTCCAGGGATCCAGGAACAGCCACAGCTTCTCTGGGCACCCTGTGCCAGGGCCCCCCCACCCTCCCAGGGAAGAATTTCTCCCCAGTGTCTAATCTAAAGCTATTCTCTGGCAGTTTGAAGCTATTCCCTCTTGTCCTGTCACTGACTGCTATGAAGGCATTGAGCTAATTTCCTGTTTTAGAGTGATATCCAGAAATAAATACGCAATCCAGAAAAGATGAATAATTCCTTGTGCATAATTATAGGCCAAATTTTGAAAGACTAAAATAATGAGGAAGAGAAAGGGATATTATTTAATCCTATGAATTTGCAGCCCAACACAACGTTGAAGACAGGGATAGTCACATAAGGCATTTCCTAATTGGCAAAGCCTTAAGGATAAATGAAACATTGGACTCATCTATTTAAAATGTTTCAGCCTCACAAATAGAGAGGAGAATAACTCTGCTAAAGCGGATAGAGGGAATAATCCAATCCCATAACCCTCTCATCAGTCCCAGTGACGTGCAGCAGAGCTGGCAGCTCTCTGCATCAGCCCAGCCTGCTTTATGTTTTATTCCCATCATATGACATCTTCTCTAGCAAATGAAGTCCTGGCCTGGTGTTTTGAAATAATGTTTTTTCCCAGCCACGGTGACCTGATCACTCCATGATACACCGCATTTTTTCCTTGAGATAAGCCCAGGATGTTTCCCTTTTGCCACACCATTAGCTTGTCTTTGCACTTGGGATGACACAAGCAGCCAAAGCAGGTTGGCCTTTAAGCCTGTCTTTAGCCACTTTCCTGTAAGGGATCTGATTGCCCGTGATGCAAGGGGAGCTGCAGGTGCTCCGTGTTCGCCGCTCCCTGGCACAGGGCCCAGGAGCGGATCCTGGAAGGTGCTGTAGGGCCTTGAGCAAGGGGCTGGAACTCCAACCTTGGCACTGATCTTGATTACATAAGGCTGCTAAATGCCTCCTGTGAACCTCAGTGCGTCCATGACCAAGAATTCTTGGAAACCTGTCCCTGATGCGGGCACAGGAGGACGCTGGCCCTGCCAAGGGTACATGAAGAGCGGAGGACTTGCTCCATTCCACTGCCCAGGCAGGGGGAATGATGCCTTCCCCAGTTCCATGTTATTTTACCCGATTCCCCCAAATTTCAGGAACCTGAACATTTAAATCCATGGCTGCCCCTTCTCTTGTCTTGCTTGCTTCAGAAGCTGCCCATGTGCCATGTACGTCTGTGACTCTTACTTGCCATTTGAGAGAGAGGACAGGAGCAATCAGGGAGGGAATTCTGCAGCTGGGAACCAGGGAAAAGGGGCAGAGAAGCAAGAATCAAATTTGCCCTTGGGAGAGGGAAGTGCTGCTCAAGTTCACTCTTCCCAAGAGCCAAGGGAACCCTCAGAGCACATCCCAGCTGAGTGCCCACCCACACAGAGACGTGCAACCACATCTCACGGCCAAGTACCCTTCAGTTTCCCCTCTCCCCCTCAAGGGTCCCCAAAATGTCACGCTTCCCAGTTCACCAGCAATGTCCCACTGACCACTGGGGACACGCAGCCTGCTGCTGATCTGCTTACCTAAACCCGGACACAAGCAGCATTTTCAGCAGGATTTGCACAATGGAAAGCAGCAACTTTGTGCCTAGAAGATGTTTATATTTTAAGAAAAATATTATTCATGTTTACTTACTGGACCAGCAGCAAAAACTCTTATATTGGAAAGCAAGTTTTATTTCTTTATTTACTTAGGCTTTTTCCTTTGCAGAATGCACCTTGCCTTTTACAGTTTGGGGATATTTATCTTTTCATTTCCTTCTCTTCTGTAACTGTAACGCACAACTGCAAGACACTATTTTTGTATTTACAGCTGCAATCTTTTAAAAGGATTAAATAAGGCTTCATTACAAGGACACAGCTACAGTGCTTTCTTACTGAGCTACTTCGGAAGAGATGAGCAAGAGAAAATAGTAAAATTGTAATTTTGGGTAAACAGGGACATTTTATGCCCCATCCCTGGAAGTGTTCAAGGTCAGGTTGGAACGGTGTTTGGAGCAACCTGGGACAGTGGAAGGTGTCCCTGCCCATGGCAGGGGGTGGCACTGGATGGGCTTTAAGGTCCCTTCCATCCCAAGCCATTCCATGATTCTGTGCTTTGTTACTAAGCAGAAAACCTCTCATACTAGATAAAAAGGAACCTCTTCATTAAATGGTTATTTCTACCCTGTAGTAAGGCTGGCCCATCCAGTTTAATGACACCAGAGGAAAGAGCAACAGTAACAGGAATTCTGCTTCTGATCTACAATAGTTCCAGAACATAGAAATTAAATAGCAGCATCAGGCCTATACTTTGCATTTGGGTTTTTTCTTGCTGAAGAAGTTTTTTTGGACACAAAAATCTTCTCCATTTCTTCACTCAGAAAATCTAACAGAAAGACAGGAAAGTAAAGAACTTATAGAACCATCAGTCTCTTAAAATACATATATAAAGCCACCACATGCATTACAAAATAGGGCCTAGTGCACTGTGACCCACAGACCTGATAAGGAGAAGTTGTTACATCCATATGAACTTTTCACAAGCCACTTTCAGTCATCAAAACCAATGAGAAAAGCTAATGAAAATACAAAAGATTTTCTAAATTAGCAATTTCCCCAGCCCCAGAGACTGCTGTTCATCTGGAATGCCAGAACGGTACAAAGGGGAAGCTCGGGATCAGTATCAGTGGCAGCTGAAGGTCTGGAAGGTCTGTGGATGCTTCCTTAGAACTAGGAGACATAACTAACTCCAGTGACAACATTAATCATCATGTCACCATCACTGCACACCTTCCAGCTGTGTGACACAACACCCTCTCAGGGGACTCTCTGCTCCTACCCTGAGCCAGTTATGTATTGGGATTGAGACTGCTCAATTACATGATTAAAAACAAAAAAATAAACAGCTGTAAAGATGTAAGGAATCTGTAAGAGGAGGTTGGGATGGCCAGGGATGGTCATTCTCCAGGACACAAAGCCATTCCTGCTGAATCCAATCATCCCCATGCAGTGAATCTCTGCCTCTGAGTCCTGGGCCTAACAATGCTCTCAGGTTGATTACTCAGGTTGATGACCTTAGTCAGGTGACCTTAAAGGAATTTCTAAAAGACAACACTATCAGTCAACAAATTATGACCCACTTGCACCCACATGAGCCTCTCCATGGGGTTGCTGCTCTTGCAAGAGCTGCCATGTGATGCAGGAGGGCTCCAGCCATCCCCATGCCGGGCACACCAGGTCCCAGCACACCTGTAGAGGCAAGCAGGTGGCACCTTTTCACCTGAGACACTCGTGATGGGCCATCCTGACCTACTCTGTGACACTCTCTGCTGTGCTGACTCAGCCCTACACATGGACATTTCCTCACAGAGGCACTTGCATAACAATCTCCACAGCTGGCAGCACCCACACTTCCCCATTTATTGGGAAGCTCATTTTTAAGTTTGGAAAATGCTGCTTGCCTGACACATAAAAGAACACCTCCTCACCACCCAAAAAAAAAAAAACAAAACCAAAAAAAACCCCAACCAACCACACAACAGCTCCACCTCAACCTTTGATGAGGATGTGGGAGAGTTCCCTGCCCAGGTGATTGCCTGACTTTGCCCGTGCACGACATGCAAGAGCTTCCGCTGCACTTTCCTCGAGGAGAGCCAGCTCAGCCTGGAACACCCTCCCACGGACCACCCTGTCCATGTGCCTTGTCCTCAGCTGCCTGGTTGGGAAACACCTGGCTCGGGCAGCCCCATCCTCCCAGGGCTGAGCTAAGAATGACAAAGATTTACAGCCCCACTGAGCTGAAAGGAGAACAGTTTGCATGCCTGGCTCCCAACTCCCAGCCCCACTCAGTCACAGGGACAGGATTAAACTTTAGGAGTTCCCACTCCCAGTCCATGGTCAGCCCCCCAGCCTCTGCACGGTCAGGGTTGTTGCCTCGTGCCACACTGCAGAAGAATGGTGAAACACAGCCTTAATGCTGCTATGATTCATCTAATCCTCACAGATTCATGGGGCACAATAGATCAGTAGCATAAATTTTACAGAGACCTTTCATTTGTTAAGCAATCCGTTCCCACACCTCTGGGAAGAGAGATGTTTCACCAAAATCACAGTCAAGTTTTCTGGTTTGAGCCTGCAATTGAGTGCTTGAGTTTCATACCCTGTGCCTTTCAGCTCAAAGCTCTGAAACAGCAAAGCATGCAGAGAATCAAACCACCTTGTTCCCCCCAGAACAAAGAAAATCCACAGCAGTAGCAGCAGCCAGAAGAGTTTACTGTAGATGTCCATGTAAACCAAGAAAATGATTTAAGGGTTTGACCCAGCATATATATCTGCTCATCCTTGACATGGCAAAGATTCTTAATTTTGCCTAGTGAGAAGGGATTAGCTTCAGTTTTCTATTTCAGAACGGAGGGAATAGCAAGTGATCCGGTAATCTGGATCTATGCAGTGACAACAACCTATCTATAGAGCAACCTAGAGAATTTATACTGATGAAGCTTAATTCATTACCTGCTTTTCTTCCAGACTTACTTGCAATGTTTCCCACAAGTTTTGATGAATTATCATGGGTATATGCATGTAACCACTTACTTGCACACTTGTTAATCAGCTTTAGTCCCAATACATACCTTGAATTAGATACCTTGTGTCCTGCTCAGCCATTATTCCACATTATCCCATGGTGCCATGGAAAAATGAAGGCACATACATCATTATTTATCACTCCAGCCTAACATCCCAGCAGCCTTTAAATAAGGCATGAGAACATCTTTGCTACTGTGAAGTCAAACAAAGCTTAATTTAGCACCTGAACAGCTGAAACTAGTCTAGACTTAATGGAAACACTCAAATCACCTGCCTGAAGACTTCTTGCTGCTCTGTAGTGCTCTGGCACCACGAATCTGGGATCATGTCCTCGGTGGGAACGCTCAAAATAAATGTGGTTCTCCATCAAAAACTCTACTGTAAGAGACAAAAAGGGTGTTGGTAAAACACAGTGCCCTGAGAGTGTCATCTGGCTCTTTGGGTTGTCTGGTTTATGGAAAGGGTGGAACAAGAAAGTGATTTTGATTTATAACCATAATCAGTTTGCCGTTTTGCAACGAATATGGCCCAACCAGCTCCAGGATGTTCAGAGGTCTCTTACCCAACAGGTTGAAATATCTGGCTCTATTTTCTGTCTGTGAAAGGAGCAATTTGGGCAATCCTTAAAAATAAATACTTACAGCACTTAGAAAATTGATAGGGTCCCAGTTGCAAGAGGGATTAAAAAAAAAAAAAAAAGTAAGAAAATATTCAGTACACATTTCTACTGCAGGAAGTTTTACACCCACTATTTCCCATGACCTGATATTCTCCAGTGACTGGGAAGGAACAGCATAATGAAGGAACCCTCACCTGAGACTCTGGCCCAACACATTTTTAAGGGGACTGACATCTATCCCAATTGCTTTCTGTGGGTCAATGACAAGCTCCATAATTACCATGTGTATTTTGATCTTCACTGATACTCACCAGCTACAGGAAATTACACACTGTGCTGTACCTGCTGCAAGCTTGTCCCTTTTGCTATCCTGTTATTAACTGTTCTCCCTTTGGGACTTGCAGCATCTCCTACTCCAGCCACTGAGATGGAAGAAAATGCCAACACCAGCTTGGAAGAAGACTTTGAAGGACAGGCAACACACACAGGCAAGGAAACTAACTGGGTGTTTTTCCCAAAAACAAGTTAAACTGTCGGTGTTCACTGGGAAAGCCCAGAATTCCAGTTGTTCCAATGGCCAAACCTCTTGCACAAGAACATAGGTTGCAAAGGAAATGAGAAGGTATTTTGGGGCAAGTGACAGCCCCCATGGAGGGCAGGTAACACGTTGTGCTGCTCCTCCTCAAACCTGAAGCAAAGGGCAAATGCAGGGGACACTTGACAAAGCCACCAAGAGGCATGGCCCAACATGGCTCCTGTTGGGTTTATTGCCTCACTCCTGTGCTTTATTGCTTCCCTTTGCTCTCCAGAGGAGGAGAGAAGACAAAAAAAAAAGAGCCACAAAACCCACACTCCCACATTAGAATTAGGTGATAATGTTTCACTGGAAAGGCAAAATTATTTTTTCCTTCTTACAGAAGGAACACTTGGTGCTAAAAATGCCCCTTGTGGCAAACACAGCACAGCATTTAGAAGCTTTAAAAGAGGCCTCTCAAAACCATCATTCTTTTTAATCCAGTGCTCAGTCACCAGGATTTTTATAAGTACTGACACTGTGTTCAGCTCTACAGCTCCTCCACCCCACTGCCAGGTAACAGGATGCCAATCATTCCCTCCCTCTGCTCCAAGGGCTTCTTTTCCTTGGAGCTATAATGAGTGCAGTTCTCGTAATAACTCTGGGGTTCTTTCCCAACCAGCCTCGCTGCTGTTGGCCAAGATTATGATATACACACAGGCTGGTTGGGGCTCTGAGCAACAGAACTCGTGGCAGGTGTCCCTGCCCATGGCAGGGGAATGAGATGAGCTTTAAGGTCCCTTGTAACCCAAACCATTCTATGAAAAATACATATATATATATATATGTGTGTATATATATTCCACATCTCACTTTCATCACATCTTCCTTGTGAAAATGACAGCTGCTTACCCAGCCTTTTCTAAATTTTCCTCAGAAAACTTCACCTCTGAAAACACTGGATTATTCTTTGTTTTTGCTTTATAATCTAAGATGCAGATTAATTGTTTTCATTTTGAAAAAAGCACTGTAATTTTGAAATTTTTTTTCCCAATTTCAAAACTTAAGTAGTTTAATCAAGCAGCTCCAAAGACCAAGATCTGCATTACAAGCACAATTATCATTTGCCTTATGGGTTACTCTTCCAGTGCAGCAGGTATTGGTTGGGGTTTTTAAAACTAATCTCAAATGTCCCCCATTCTTAGTTTTACTCTGAGTCCTTATGAAATTTAATATTTAAATTTTATTAAATATTTAAATTCATGTTTAAATTCATATTTAAATAAATATTTAAACTCTGATTATAAAGAAATCAAATATTTGTCTACAAAAACCACCTTTGCCCAACATGGTTGTTTTATCATGTTTCAACATCCTCATCCATGTTAACTGCTTATGTAGTTCACCAAAATGCTTCCCAAGTATCCTGATGGGAACCAGATCACCAAAGTGATCCAGGTGGGGAAAAACCCTCTTTCTTTCTTTTTGGGACACATTGATCCAAAAATCTCTTATTCTCAGCACTGCTGGAGAGTGCTTTGGAAGGGATAGATAAACTGAGGCACAGCAGGACAAACCAGCAAATATAAACTTCTCAGGAAACCTCTTGTTGCAGCCACTTTCTCACCCAACTTCATCCCTCCTAGGGCCCAAAGGGGTGATCAATGACTGGAGGAAATTCAAATTAGAGAGCGAAGATGGAGAGTCCTTACCCCTGAGTAAGAAAGAAATGCTTAGACAGATGTCTTCACCACACAGATCTTTCAGCAGAGATGATAAAGACACCAGAGAGAGATTCTGCCGTAAGGTAAGAGAAGCAAAAGGAATTCACTTTGGCTCTATATAAAACATGCCTGGTATAAGGTAGAAAATCTTGAATTTTCCACTCAATTTCTGTGTAACTTAGTTCTCACAACACAGACAGAATACATGTGCAAAACAATGGAGCTGGGGAGGGGATTGGAGCACCAGGAGTGGCTGTGGGAGCCAGAGAGGCTCAGCCTGGAGAAAAAGAGGCTCAGGGGGACCTTCTGGCTCTGCACAGCTCCCTGACAGGAGGGGACAGCTCCTTGACAATCGGGCTCTGCTCCCAGGGAACAAGGGACAGGATGAGAGGAAACAGCCACAAGTTGTTCCAGGGGAGGCTTAGGTTGGATGTGAGGAAAATTTCTTCCCCATAAGGGGAGTCAAACACTGGAAGGAGCTGACCAAGCGCAGATGGCATCACCATTCCTGCAGGAATCCAAAAAAATAGGAATGTGGTGCTCAGTGACACAGGTTAGAGGTGCATTTGGCAGTGCTGGGTTAATGGTTGGGCTTGATGATCTTAGAGGGTTTTTCCAACCTTAATTAGTGGCTCAGTGATTTTCTTTATCCAGTCCTCTCTCAAGCAAAGGGTAACTTCAGTAAAACAAGCAGTGTATTTCACATCTATCACAGCACAGCTCGACCTTTCTCCCTTCCCTGCTGCAATGCTCTATCCTTGGTTAATGCAATGGAAAAATTTTAGCAGGTTTAAAAACCTATTAGTCAGGATAGAGCTCTGAGCCTGAACATCACTCATGACCATTTACTAATTCTGAAACACGGGGGAACCAACCCCCCAATAAGACAGAAATTAAACCTGCCCCACTACTGGCAAAATTTCCACCAACTCTGAGAGAGCCATAAATTTTTGCCAAATGTGGCCACTGCCTTCAGTACCATCATGTTGACAGGGAAGTGTTGAGGCAGGATCTTCCTCACCTGTCTCAACAAGACCTCCTGGAGTCACTGTAGGGAGCGACGGCTCTTCTGGCTCAGCTCTTGGTGCTCTCCAGACAGCAGGTGGGTCTGTCCCCATTCCGCTGCACGGGGTTCCCAGTCACTAACCTGGCTCCCTGGCTCTCCCCAGATGAGCATGCAGGAGTACGAGCTGATTCACGCGGCGCAGGAGGACGAGAGCTGCCTACAGCAGTACCGCAAGCGCTGCATGCAGGACATGCACCAGCGGCTCAGCTTCGGGCCCAAGTTCGGCTTCCTGTGCGAGCTGCAGAACGGGGAACAGTTCCTGGAGGCCGTGGAGAAGGAGCACAAAACCACCACGGTCATCGTGCACATTTACGAGGACGGCGTCAAGGGCTGCGAGGCCCTCAACAGCAGCCTGACCTGCCTGGCGGCCGAGTACCCCACCGTCAAGTTCTGCAAGATCAAGGCCTCCAGCACGGGCGCCGGGGATCGCTTCTCCAGCGAGGTGCTCCCCTCCCTACTGGTCTACAAGGCCGGGGAGCTCCTCAGCAATTTCATTAGTGTTTCTGAACAGTTCAATGAGGAGTTTTTTGCTGTGGATGTGGAGGCTTTCCTAAATGAGTATGGGCTGCTACCGGAGAGGGAGCTTCCGGCGCTGGGAAATGGCACGGATGAGCCAGATGTTGAATAATTACAGCCAGAGTCCTCACTGCCTCCCTCTCCTCTTCAGTCAGCTGTAAATCAGTGTCAGTAACACCCATCCCACTTAGAGAAGGCTGTCTTTGCTGACTTACTTGTAACAAATAAAGATATAAAAATCGTTTAACTGTTAGCACATGAATTCTACTTACAACACGTGCAGCTGGCAGTCCTGTACATACTTCTATGCCAGCCACAATAGGAAGAACAGCAGTGATATTTAAGAAACATAGGAAAAACAAATTAAAAATTGAGGGCCCATGCCTGTCTCCACAAAGCACAAATCCTTCATTTCAGTGGGGACAGGACTGGTCCATCCCTCTGTGCACACAAAAAGCCACCTCGTGCTCTGGAGTTACAGCAAGCCCCAGCTCCTGATTCACTTGAACTTTGGTAGGAACAAGCAATTTTAAGGGCAGACAAATAGCCCAAAGTCCTTGCATTCCTAAATGGCTCAAGTATCTAGGTCATTATTTTATTCCACATTTAACACTCCACACTGATGCAAAGAGAGAAGTTAGCTCGGTGCTCCTGTAAGTTTTTCACCCAAACAGCTGACACAGACACAGCATTGGCTGATTTCAGTCCATCGGTGCTCCCTATGCTGAGCAGCAGCATTTAAAATGCCTGTGAGTTTCTGGTAAAGTATGTTATGCTTATGTAATAACTCTGAATAAAGCTTATCAGCTCTCAAAACCTGCCATTGGAAGTGTGAAATATATTGGTAATACATAACCTTACCCTTAAAAATGTGAAGTATTAGTAAGTACTCACTAGATATTTACTAAACTTAAAAGTTTTAAGTTTTGTTAAAGGGAAGCTACTGAGAACTACAACTTAACCTGACTGAGAGGAAGACATGGGGTAAACTCACTATAAACATTCCTCTCTCTGATACAAAACAACAAAACATTAGAAACACTTCAGTGACTTCTGCACACTGGCAAAGCTAAAGGCTGGATTTCACTGGGGATGGAGGTATCTGTATCTTACTAAAGGTCTTAACAGCACAGATCAGCTGCTAATATTTGAGATTATCAAAATGTTAAAGACTATTCCTCTTTTATTTGTTCTTTTTTAGAAACTACCAAAATGCTACTGGATTGCTACTTTTAACATTGTTTCTCCATGGATGACTATTTTAACAGAGCCCCAGAAACCTCACATCATGTACACTAAGCAGCACAAATGAAGTTCCTTACAATCTCTGGTACAATCTTCTCCAACCTGTAAAACAATTCCTGACTTTATTACACCAAGAATTCAAATAGCATGTTCCCAAAATGTCATGATTTCCATGTTGTAAACTGCTGAGTGAGAAATTGTCCCAAGTCTTTCTGCTGGAACTCCAGGAGGAATAAAGCTTTTCCCTTGGAGCTTTTCCCTCTCCCCTTACTGAAGCATGAATTGACCCTTCAGTAAAGTCACTTTCATCCTAAGGTTTCATTTGTCTCTTCAGACTATTTGCAGATCTACCATTTGCAGATACACCCAGCAGCATGAAAATCCAATGATCTTGCAGGAGTTTAGGTAGAAAATACTGAATCATCTTTTGTCCATCACAAAAATAACCAGTTACCTGAGTAGCAGGACAAGATTTCCCTTGCATTTTATTGACATGTTTTGAAGAAGAGACATGAAAAAACTCTGTCCTCTACACACCAAAAAAATCTCCATGTAATTTATGGGAACTTAACTTCCATGAGAACTTTCCCTCTTGATCCAACTTGGTTTAAAAGCTATTAGGCTGTACATCAGCAGCCTTATCACGTAAGCTGCATTTTTTTTGAGAACAAGGCTGAAAGCACATTACCCCAACAACAACACCACAGAAGCTGCACCTATAGCTACTGGAAGAAATAAGTTGACATTGATTTAAGAGACAGATTAAACGTGCTTAAGCAGGATTTTCTTCAACCTGTAATTTAAAAAACAAAAACCAAAGTGCAAACACACATGTGGCACCAAGCCTCAACAGAAGCTCATGACTAATGAAGTTGCAAATAAAACTCTGATCACAGCATTATCAGTTTCTGCAGGAAAAAAAAAACCCCAACCTTAAAAAGAAGAAACAAGATTTGACTCAAACATTTTTTTGAGTGGCAAACAGTAAATGCTTCAATAAGCACATGGGAACAGCCTTCCTGCCACTCTGGGCTGTGGTTACCCTTCCTTTTGACCCAAAGTCACAGAGACCCTGAGTCCCCACATATTCTGATGGAGCAGAGGGAACAAATTACCACTGGTGTCACTGCTGCTCAGACTGAGAGCAAAGCCTCTGGTAGCTGCCAGTGTCCTGCTGTCAGCTGGGACAGTTATTGTTCCTCCCAGCAGTCTGGACAGGGCTGTGTTTTGGATTCAGTACAGAATCATTTTGGTAACACCGATGCTTCAGTTGTTGCTGAGCAGAGCTTACCCCAAGTCAAGGACTCTGCAGTGTCCCAGGCTCTGCCAGCAAGGAGCTGCACCAGAAGCTGGGATGGGGCATGGCCAGGACAGCTGATCCCCTGGGCAGAGGGATATTCCACACCTTGGGATGTCACGCCCAGCGTGAGAACTGGGGCATTTGGCCAAGGGGGCCGATGGCTGCTGAGGGATGGGCTGGGCAGCAGTGGGTGGGTGCTGAGGGACTGCACTGGGATCACTCATCTGCCTGGATTGTATTCCCCTCTATCTTTTTGTTACCTCCTTTTTCATCATTATTATTATTATTACTACTACTATTATTATATTGTACTTTATTTCAATTATTAAACTGTTCTTATTCCAACCCAAGAGTTTTATCTTTGCTCTAACCCTTCTGCCCCTTGCCCCAGGTAAATGAACAAGTCCTGTGTGGTCCTTAGTTGCCAGCTGGGGTCAAACCATCACAACCTGTCACAACCTACCACACCAAATGCTGCTCTCAGATGTGAGGAATTATAAACCTCAGTGACCAAGACCACTGGGGCTTTTAAAACAACATTTTAAAACCCCATGGCACAGAAAATAATGATTCTGTAAAACTATTTCATATCATAAATTTTAGAACTATACTTAGAAGAACCTGATTTTCAGATGTGGAAGTCCAAAGCATTCCTCTGGTATTAAAATAAATATATATCTGCAATCATGGACATGTTAACAAAGCTCAGTATATCAGTCACAGTGGCGTTTTCTCAGACTGAAAGCTTTGGAGTATTATACAGGTAGAAAAAGGATAAATCTACAATGAAACCTGAGCTAGAGTTATGCAATAGTCATGAAATAGATTTTGAAAAGGTTGTTTTCCTTTTCTCTTACACACATATTTTAATTTATCCTAAAGCTCTCATTTTCTTATGCTATCAATGGTACAAAATGATACAAGGAAGGTTGGGATAACGAAACCCCCTCTTGGTTAGTCCTGGAATTCTTAGACAAGTGAGAACTTGCTTTCTTCTACATCTACTATTTCCTCATGGCAGGATGACTGGAAGGCTCAATCTGTAGATACAAGCCAAATTACTCATTTTTTCTTTGACAGGACTGATTAATTTCTCATTGCACAGATGGCACTTCAACTGTCTCCTATATTATACCTGAAATCTCCACCAGAGCAATTTCTTTCTTTGCCTTCTTCCAAGCCCTAACTGGAAAATTAGATCCCTGATACCTAGCTCATACTAAACTGGTTAATTAATTTGACCATCACCACAAAGAAAAGGATCATTTACTAAGCACTGAATAAGTTTGCAGAGAGGAAGAAAAAAAAGGAAGAGTTCTTTGCAAGGGGATCCCTGGTATAATACATCCCAACAAATTCTATTTTTGGCACCACAAGTACTAAACAAGAACTATAGGAAGAGTGTTTCAGGACAATTTTCTTGTCTGGTGTCAGAGATGCTGTACTTCACTTCTGTGGCTGTTTTGTGTTACAGGCAACTAAAGAATAATAATTTTGTATTTTACCTCCCTATTCTCCTTAAAATAAATAAATAAAAAAAGAGACAAAAGACAGTGCCTTTCTTCTAATCTTCCGTGTTCCTCCTTCTAACAGAGACTGTACTGTAACAGAGCAGCTTTTAACCCAACCATATTCTGAAGCATATTACAAAATTACCCCCATTTTCTGGATAACCCTCAGCCTCCTCTGGATGTCATCCTACCTCCTGATTCCTGCCTATTGATCCCACTCACTGGCACAGAATAAAGAGCAACTATAAAACCCACAGCAGCTGAACCCAGTGCCTCCATTACAACACTCACCACCTTCCTCCAGGAGGCCCCACTTGAGCAATGCTGAGCACAGAAGGTCCACACTGTCTTTCAAAGTATACTTACAATACTAAAAGCAGCTCTTTTTTTCAAACATGTAAAAACAGAATACACAGGTGAGGCAACAGTAGTCAAGACACCTTTCTCAGAGTTGCCTTTAATAAATGTATCCCAGTACATACTTGATTATGCTTTAGAATCATAGGGGTTTTTTTTTTTGTGTTCCACTCCCACAAAAAAAAAAAAGGAATTTGCATTGGTATTAAAATGCCTTTAATTCTTTTCTGTTGTAGTTCAGGTCCAGGTAAACATCACATTTCATATACAAATTATCTTTATTAGCCTTCCTAGAATTCATTTCCTCCTTCCACCTTCCTCATGTCAAGTAAACATGTAACTGGCCAGCATCTCCAGTAGAACCTCTCATAAAGGAAAGCTCTCTGTTTATAATCTAGAAGTTCTGATTAGCAATAATTTTGATAACTTGCCTGTATCTACAAGACAACCCACAAGGTCTGCCTAGGTGTAGCCATTGCTGAAATAGTTAAAATTCCAAGACAACAATGATTGTATTGGAGCTGGGCAGAGAAATCCTCATGAAGAGGCACTGCGTCAAAGGCAGCAGCATACATACAGCTCAGCAATGCCATGCATTTCACTGATTTCTGAGTTCTCCTCTCTTGAACCAAGCTATTTACAGGCTGCCTTGGCCTACTCATGAAACTTTTAGAAACTATTCATATGCATTTTATGCTAGCTAGCCAGTATTATCTAAAACAATGCATATGGTGAAATGCTGGTTTCACTAGAACTAATTTACCCCCAATTAACTATAATAAAATAAGATTTCTCTTAGCAAAGGATCCCTTAAAGCAGGAATTGTCATACCAGGTCATTATGCAGGTTTTACCAATACCCTGAGAAACACCAGGAGCAGCATTTTGCATTAAGGAGCCAGGAGGAAGAAAATGAAGGTCCTATATTTTTTTAAGGGACCTCACCAGAAAATAATATTATCATTCACTTATACAGAGCAACAGGGTTAGTTTCTTGTAAACCTGATTCACCCACTACTTGAATCAGTAAGTGCATAATTCTACTTGTTCTAGGAAGTGCATGATGGAACAAGGTAACTGAACCTACCATTAGGGTTTACATTGCACATCTACCTGGTGAGATTTAGGCAACAATTCTTAATTACTCATAGATTAACCCCAGCTATTTCCATCTTGTGAACGGCCAACACTTCCCAGGAGCTGTGGTGGCTGGAGTTTAATCACTGGAGATCAATCACTGAAGTAGTTGAAGGAGAAAATAGACGCCAGGACTGCGACAGCAGCTGCCACGACCAGCCCTAAATCCAGAGAGAACAGGCAGTGAGGGAAGGGCAGCACAGGCAGCCCTAAATCCAGAGAGAACAGGCAGTGAGGGAAGGGCAGCACAGGCAGCCCTAAATCCAGAGAGAACAGGCAGTGAGGGAAGGGCAGCACAACAGCCCTAAATCCAGAGAGAACAGGCAGTGAGGGAAGGGCAGCACAACAGCCCTAAATCCAGAGAGAACAGGCAGAGAGGGAAGGGCAGCACAGGCAGCCCTAAATCCAGAGAGAACAGGCAGTGAGGGAAGGGCAGCACAGCCAGCCCTAAATCCAAAGGGGGAACAGCCAGAGAGAGAAGGGCAGCACAAGCAGCAGCAGGCAGGGTGGGGAGGGTGGGTCAGGGGGAACAAGCACAAGGAGAAACAAAAGGAGCTACCCCAAAAACTTTAATTAACATTACTGATGCAGCTGAGGAGAGACACAGAAAACCCCAAAATACCTCACTGATGATGTAAAGGAAAACATTTTTACATTCAAAGCAAACACATATTTATTGCTCCTATTTAGTCTTTCAGTTACTATGTTCTATTTCTAATCATTAAGTAGAAACCAGAAGTAACTGCTTTGTTGACTAAAGTGTAACTATTTCAATACAAGCTGGCTCACAGCAAAGAGAGCTGTACTAAGTGCACACAGATCTCTGAGAGCTGGATGAGGCAGCACCATGGAGAAGTTGTAAGGGAAAGGAGACTTCCGTGGCTAGTGTTCTCTAAATTCCTCAGCTGACAATTAGGATGCTGTGGGAGCTAACAGTCCTGAAAGGGCCCACTGCAGGTTCTGGAGTGCCATAGCAAAAATCTGGGAAGGAACATACCCATATTTTGTTGGAGCTTCAACAGCAACGTTGCTTTTGTCAGCTGTGCCTGTTCTGTGTCACTTGGGCTGTCAGTCACTGGGCAGATATCAACTGCATGGAAATCAAGGGAAGAAGGGAAAAATTAAGAGTTGTGTTTTACAGTGAATTAATACAAAAGGCCAAGAACTTCATATCAACTTTATGAAGTGTATTTATGGTAGAAAACACCAGTTTATTGCAGTAGAAGTGGTACAACAGCAACAGCACAGTGCTAAACCGTGGTGTATGGCTGGTAAAGAGACAAAATACATTTCAAGAGGAATTCCTCTTCCAAAACTCATTTTCCACACCCTGCTTCCAGAGTAACATTCCCAACCCTCTTTGCATAGCCTGGGGAGAATGTGACTACATGAGAGGGAACCACCAAAATGTACCATTAAGCACCTTGCAAGATCAAAGGCTCCCTTCAGAGCCATCTGTCCCGAGTTCAGGGTACATGCAAATCCCACTGCCATGAGAGGGTGAGCCTGGCAGCATTTCCTTACCCAACAGCCAGAGACGCATTTTTTCCAACCACAGAAGTTTCTTTTTGAAGATCCCCTAAAAATACCCTTTCACAGCAGGCATGGAGGACTCATTCCTCTTCGGAAGAATTACTAAATCCTTAGTCTGCCCAGCCAGGATGTGAGAGAGCTTGAGTCTATTTCCAGGCGGATGGGACTCAAACCTGTGTCTATTTCCTTTGCAAAGATCTCCCTAATCCCTTGGCTACATGCAGCTTGTTAGAGGGGCAGGAGAGAAAGAAGAGGATTAACCTGCAATCCTTCAGCCCACCTGGTTTGAGCCACATAGAGCCAGCATGGAATACACCACACACCTCTCAGTGACAAGGCTGCTTGATGGTAGTGGGCCCAAGGCCTTCCATTTGCAGCATTCCTGCTTCCAGGAGTTTACTAAGACTTGCCAGAAGTTTGGATTACAACTCAGAATCTACAACCACAGGCACCTTCTGCACAAGCAAAGGGTAAGACAAAGTGTTTGTCATGACAGTGAGAGCTGGATGTGTCTGGGAAGAACGGGACAGGCTGGCTCAGATAAGAGAACAAGCCTAACAGACTGTTCAGGAGACAAGGAAATCCCCAGCAGCACCAGATATCAGGGTTTAGAAGGCCATGGGACACTGATCTGAATAAAAACAGATCTCAATTTCCACAGAGGGGCTGTCCATCAGCAATAAATCACAAATTACATGCTTGAGTAATAAGGCACATCCTTTGTGTGATTCATATGCAAATGATTCATGAAGTACTTTCTCTGTCATTAGTTATGGTGGAAATGGATAATCTAGACATGATCAGAAAGGTTGCTTCTGTTGAGTCATGTGGATAATTGTCTTCAAAATCTCCTTAAGTCAAACTTGCACAAGACATGTTACACAAAAACACCCAAACTAGGCTTTTACAACATGTCTTCAGGTTTTTTATCCCTAAACTCACTGCATTGGTACAGGATGTACTGCAGCAGAGAAATCACTAACAGTCTGATATGAAACTCAACAGGACAGTGAGATATACAGATATACAGACATTGCTTGGAGATTTCTCTGCAAGCAGCACATACATGTAAAATCAAGACAACAATATTTCAGTACAAAGTCTGTTTTTTGAAGAAAAATTATCAAATATCTCTGAACCCCACTGGTCCTCAATGAGGCCATGGCTAGATCATTATTTCCTTTGTGCCAAGGAAAAGACTCCCTCAGCTGCCTAAAATATGAGCAGAAGTCTTCAGCTAGAGTAGAGGAGTTACTAATTGTTGCAATATAGGTTTTCAGTAAGTATCTTAACTAGCACAGTAAGAGAATTCTGTCCAGAGTTTTGAATTCTGTACAACATCCCACTTTGGGATAATCTGACTGCATTTTTGGGCCACCTCTGAAGGCTAGCCCCAGCAGGTTCCTTTCTGCTGTATATTTGATGAGTAGGTAGGACGCTCTGTGCCTTCTAAATTCAGGTTTCTTTGTGCCTCCCTGTGCTGAGGGGACCTTTGGAAGCTGCACATCAAGGCAGATGCACATTCCTTGCCTGTTCAGAGGGGTAAAAAATAAAAAGAAAAAGCTATTTAGTTACCACAGGCCTTTACGCCTCACATTCTGGAAGATTTGCATGTGGAGCAGCAAAATCACACAAAAGAGTTTTCATAGCAGATGTTTTCTAGTACCAACTAAATGAATCCTTAATACTTCAGTTTCCTAACCAAGATGGGGAAGTGATTACCACTGCTGAAGTCTTATTTCTGTCTATCCACTCAGGGTATTTAACAGCCCACCCCCCTGCACCAAGGAGGAGCAGGGATTTAGCAAAGCCAATCAGAAATGCAGAGCTTTCAGTTGCCTGTATTAGAGCACTAAATACCTTGAAATTACAGTGTTAGAGCTATTTAAGGCTTTCATTTATAAATAGCTTGGGGTTTACTTTCTATTTTCCACATAGCAATTTTAAAGCATGACACAGTGGTGTCCCCACTGGAGAGCTGTACAAGGAGTCAAGAGACTAAAACTGCAGGAGACAGCAGGAGAGCCCAAGTTCAGTAAACACATAAAACTGACCTCAAAAATTCATGTTTTGACTAAAAGCCACTTTAAAAATGAATCTTTTGCCTATAGTGATTAGATTCTCTTCTTCTAAAGTTCATATTTTAAAGAACAACAAACCCCCAAATTATTTCAAAAGCCTGCTCGTGTTCTTGAATTTTAGATAATTCTTTTTATCAGCAAACCTTCCCCAGAACCTCAGTGTGAACAGCATTTCCAGTTAATTCGAGGTAGGTGCCTCAGACCACAGGAACTGTGACACAAACAGAAAGGCTGATGACAAAATGCCCTACAAACCAATTACTGAATATTGACTATTATTAACGAAGTTAAAGCTAAGCTTAGAGAAACAAGACATGCTTCCCAAGTCAAAATGATGCCTGGAAAACTGGAAAAGCCTTTGCACAAGGGAAGCCACAAACTCTCATTATAACACAAAAGCATGTTCATAGCAATACTTAGACATTTCATACCAAAGCAACAATAAAATTCAAATCCCACAATTAATGTTATTTTTGTTTTTAGAATGCAGAAAACTTTGTATGCATTTAACAGGACTCCTTCTAAAATTACCTTCCTGGTGTGATAAAAGTGTATAAATAACTTGTGATTTTAATAAACCACAAGTGACTGATGTCTCAGCATTAATTATCAGAATTAATGATCAGAACAGTGCTGTGCTGACAGCATTATTGATACCACTGCTATTAACAGAGCCTATTCCACTGGACAAACTTTATGGTGGTCACCAGGACAAGGCCAGGCTTTCCCTTGGCATGTTTTTTCCTCTCCTCTTCTATGCATTTATTTTAATTTGTGGGTTTGGGGGTTTTTTAAAGAAAATACACACCTACTTTAGTTTACTTTTCTTTAAAAGAAAAGGAATATAACTCTCCCCCAGTTAACTCTACAAGCAGCACACTACAAGAAGACCCAAGTTCCTTTTGTGGCCATCACTTCACACCTATTGTTGGCATTAATCTTTGGGATGCCCTGCTGTGAGTGGAAAGGTGTTTCCTTCCTACCTGCAGCTCACATAGCCTTACATAAGCAATAAAGCTGGACTGAATCATCATCTCTCTCCTCCCACACCTCTCTCCACTGCTACAACAATACTCATTTGCTTCTCTAAGCTACACTGATTCCTTAAAGCTCAGTAGTAATTAGTTTTAAGAGTATTAAAGTTACTCTAATAATGCCAGAGAGATTTTTATTGGCTTTCCTGTTTTCCTTGAGGTTCCTGTACACCTCTTACTCCTCAAAAGAATGAGTCAGTTCACAGCTAACAGGTCTAGTTAAAGCCTGGGGGGAGCTGATTCATTTAGAAAGACAAGAATTTATGGTTAGCCCTGAAATTAGGAAACTCAAAACCCCCTTCAAGTTAACATGTAAGTCAAGGAGAATATCAATACTCACAGTTCATTCTGCAGAGCAAGCCATGGTTACATTGCCCAGTTTTTGTCCCTAAATACCAACATCAGAAAGTGTCCATAGTTCTTATGTGAGAATTATTGTTGGATTTTTTTTTTGATTAAAATTATAAAACTGCAGCTCACGTGCATGTTGATGGGGGAAAAACAAGGGGAGTGAAATCTCTTCCATAAGAGCACAGGAAATGTTATTAGCTGCATTTCAATGTCATATTTGAAGTCTATATTGAAATCAACATTGCAAGGGAAAGAACACAACAGGGGATGATATGGACCAGAAATATTCAGAAAGAGGAATCCAGTAACTAGATTATGTCAAAATATCTGTATTAAAGGGAATACAGCAGTCTCATAATCAGACCATAGACTTGTAAGACAATCAGTAGAAAATTAAAAGTGCTCTCAGTTTTGTTTTCATTCCGGGTGAACCACAAATCTTCAGGTTTGGGCACTGCATTTGGTACATAAATTAAAACACTCAGAATAAAGGAAGATATTTGGCATTTTTTAAAACATCAGGTTTAGCATCAAAACTTCCTGAAAGACACATTAGACTATATGAATGTCTTACTAGAGGAATTTTTAAAGTGTTTTTAATTCTGTAGTGAAGAAACAGTAATTTGACTTATCACTCAACTTACTCTTAACTTGTCTCAAAACCACTTAGCACTAAAAAAATGAACTACTGAAAGTGTAAATATATATATATATTCATGTGAAAAACAAAGCTTTACAGGGTGTTTTTAAAGAGCTTATTTGTCAATAAAGGATCCCCTCTAATTCATGGGCAGAGTGGCACATGCAAACCTCGATTAACCATCTCTTCATGTTTCTACAGCAGCTCATGGGCTGCACTGAAAAACCAAAATATTTGAGAGGAGAAAGAGAAGTCTGTTCCAAGAAATGCAATCTGTAAGAAACTTGACCATTTCCCACAATATCTTTAAGCTGCAATGAACTGTTATAAATCCCTAGGGTTGCATATGAACTAAGTTGACTTTAGGCATATCCATATCTGGATAAAACTGGCCCATGCCATTAGGCAGCATTTTCCCAGCCTGCCCTGATTCTCAGATCTTTACCTGTGCTAATGTCCTCAGCAATGTGCATATCTTCAGCTTGCACAGGCTGATCCAGCATCTCCACAAAACGTTCCTGGATTTCTCCAGCAGCCTCATCACCAAACTTATAATCACTGAGCATCACACTGGATCCAGCAACTGGGACAAACAGTCTCTGAGGCAAGACATGATATTCCCTCCCAAAATCTAAAAGGAAAGAGGGAGAAATACCATCCCAATAAAAGCCTTGACAGTTATGATAAGATTCCCCCATAATATCTGAACATAAGATAAAGTCATTGCAAAAGAAGAGCTCAAGGTCTCTGTGTAGAAACCCTGCTTTCAGACATGCCTGGTTTAGTTGGCTGCTATTACATGGATGTATGTCCTTACATTATTAGTCTCTCCAGAAATACCCACGACAGCTCCAAAACACCCCATAAAACGCAAAGCAGAGCTTTTCTCCTGTTTGGAATGACTTGCAGGAGGGCTCTGGGAGAGCCTGCAGGTAAGAGCTCCCCGAGGAGCAGGATTTCACCAGCACAAAGGATGGCAGAGGTGTCACAGTCAGAGCCACAAAGTTCGGCTGCCACCTAGAGGGGACTCAGACCTACGTGCAATGGAAAAGGCTCTCCCTGCCCACGACATTCCCATTGATTTGTCAATTAACTCCTTTTTGGTTTAAACACATCAAGACAACGACACCACTGCACAGACTTAAAGGTGTTTAAAGAGTTTAAAGGCATGAGCTCAGAGATCTGGTCTCTATCAAGTTTTAATACACTTCAAGATTAATAGGAACACCATACATGGATTTAAAAAATAAAAATAGAAATAAAAATTTCAAGTGTGCAAGGTACAGTTGGAACTTCAGAGACAAGAGTTTCGACTACAGAAGTTTTAAAAATGACAGAACTTCTGATGAGTGAGGAATTCCAGCATTGCATTTTGTGGTCACAGGAACTGAACACAAACATGGTGTGAAAGCTGTGATGCCAAAGGACACAAACTTGACAAAAAAGTTTCCAGATTTAAGAAAAAGTCAAGGCTGACAAGCAGCAATTACACCTTTTACTTTTTATTCTGCTCTAACCATACTAGAACTTCACTATATACAGAATTTTCTATAACCACCAAAATTCACTGCAAATGTAAGCTGGTGGGTTTTTAAAATTATTTCTTACTTTTTTTCTGAGGCCCTTCATTTAAAATCAGATCTTCAAACAGTATTTCACATCGATCACTCAACGTGTTTATTATGTCTCTTTTCAAAGCCTGCAAGGACACAGTGAAATAATCAGGAATATCAAAGCTACTTGCAAAGATTTAACCAGAAAGAAATAACCAAAGAAGCCCCATACTTGTTAAACCCATGATGAAAGAATAGTTTCTCCACACAAAATAAAAACTAGTGTGAATTTTCAAACAAATAAATAGTAATCTATTAATAAAGAGAAACAAAAGTCAAAAGAATTGGTATCAGGAAGGAAAACCACAAAACAAAAATGAAACGCTGAGGAAAGTTTTAGGATTGTTAGGGTAAGAACTGACACCTTCTAGATATTTACCAGTAAAACCAAACGAAAAAAATCATGAGGCATTGACTCGGTGAGGGGAAAAAACCAAATTACTGAGCAAGTAAATCTGAATTTTACCTCTACAAATATAAAAATATAGTCTGCAACTTTTTTTAAAGAGAATTCTACGAAGTCCAATCCCTTTGACAATTTGTGCAAAGACTCCCCAGAGCCCAGCCTTACCCACAGCACACATACCCTCTAGAAGAGGGAAAACTAACTAACCCGCATGGATGGTTTCTAAAAGAATCCAGTTTAGATTTCTGGCACAGGAAAACCAGCATGCCCACGTATTTCAGAAGAATGTTTCTGATGGACTAAGGCCCTGCTCAGTACCTGAATGGCTTCTTTAACCTTGGGCTTGTTGCCATGGATGTAGGCCCTGCATTTCACAGCTCCCCGCAGGTTTATGGAGCCACTGCACACCTGCACCGTCGCCGTCGACCTGGCGCTGGCACCCTGGCACTGAGGAACAAACACATCCACTCTTATCCCAGGCATTGCAGCAGAGTCACTAAAACCAGAGCCAGCAAACCAACAGCAGGTGCTCACACACAACCTCTTTCCCTTATCATGTATAACTGATTTTACTTTAGTTATTCGTTTGGTTAGGTAAGACTGAAAATCTCTTTTCTATTGTGGAAAATGCATTTGTCTCTCCAGATGTTTCAAACACTTGGTGTCTATGAGATTTTAGAACTTTGCAGGCTTGTGGCAAATAACAGTATTGCAACTGGTAAGTCTTTCTCAGACTTTTTTTAAACAATGAAGTTTTTATGTTTGCTATAATCAGTGTAACCCAGGGCGTGCTGGGAGTCATCCCATCAGTCAGTACCAAATTAAACATGTGGTCACACTGAGAGCTGCATCAGACTGTTGCCTAGAAATGCTCTCCCTAATTACCACAACAATGAGTGTGAGCATGAAGCACTCCAGGACAACACCTGGAAGCACTGGGATGCACAACTTCCACACCAACTGCACAAACCACTTCTGCCAAAAAAGAGTTTTCCTCTCCCTGCAGCAACTAACCTCAATACAACAGTATTAACAGTTCAGTAACAACAAAAGAAGCTGAGATACTCATGGAGTCTTTAAAATGGCATTAGAAACACTTCTAGTTTTGCTGAACATAACTTTGAGAATCCAGGAACCACCTGACAAGACATCCAAGCCTATGAAGCAATGGCTGGACACATTTGGACTTCAGGACCTAGACTGGGGCACCAAATTCACGGTTCTTCACAGCTCTGGTAGGGAGGAAACCGCTGACATAGATCCAGCAGTTCCAGATGATGATTCAGCTCACGGGATCTGTGCCTTAATCCAGAGCTGGCAGCTGAGCTTCTGACAAAAGCATCCAAGTGAATGTCCAAGCTAGCCAGGGCAAGCTGTGGATTGAAGTGTGGGGGTGACTCTGAACTTCAGATGCAAAGTCACTTGAAATCAATGTACACAGGTACCTACAGGTATCCTACTACCAAAGGAATTAGTCACGGGACTTCTTTTCCATAAGCTGTTTTCCAGTCTTTCAGCTATACTCTGCAATTCATGGACAACATGGTTATCACACCACAAGAATTTTGGTGTGACAGACATGAAGACAAAGGGAAAAAGAAAAAAGAACCACCCTTGAGCTATTTAGTTACCACAGGCCTTTACGCCGTCACATTCTGGGAGATTTGCGTGTGGAGCAGCAAAATCACACAGAAGAGTTTTCACAGCAGATATTTTCTAGCACCAACTAGATGAATCCTTAATTCTTCAGTTCCCTAACCAAGATGGGGAAGTGAATACCACTGCTGAAGTGGCAGTGTTAAAGGCACAAAATATGCAGATCTGTTGACAATCACTTTCACGCTCAATATCCAGGCAGGATATTGCTCACTAGGAATAAGTGAGCAAGATTTCTAGACAATAATTCAGAACCTTGTCATTTTACTTTTTGCTCTATTTTATCATTTAAAGGCAAGCTGATACTTTGCAAACCACTAAAAACTTACCAGCTGTGTCAGAACCTTGACATCAGAAAACTGAGTGCTGGGCTGAGCATTTCCTCTGAACTTTTTCTGAGGGGAAAAAAATTCTTTGTGTCATGAAACAGGAAAAAAAATAAGTCCCTGAAACAATCTCTTCACTATGGCATAGAGTGTGCCCTAGTTTATAGCCTTTGAGAGGGAAAAAAGTTTATAGCCTTAGAAACCAACCACGAGAATAGAACTACAAAACTAAAAGGAGAGATGAATGCATCACACGCAGGTCTTGGAAATGTCATCACCCACATTCACAACTAACTGGTGCTGTGTAATAGAAACATTTCAGTCACTTCACACATAATTACTGCATTCACACTGCCCGAGGAGCCAGAGGCAGGAATGGAGCTGAGAACAGAGCAGTTCTGTGTATTGGTTACCTGGGACAGCCACAGATCGACAAATATGCACAGGAGGTGTCTCAGTCAATGTTTTTGTCACACAGAGGTTCCAACCATACATCTATTAGAGCTCATTTCCCCCTTGTTTGGTACTCACCTGCCCTTCCAGCAGTTCTGTATCCTCATCTTTAACTTGCCCATTGATCAGAAAAACACTGTCTTCTATCTGTTTTGACCATCGGTTTAACCCATTCTTTAAAATAAGTGAAAACAAAACAAAAAATCACAAGAAAGGAAAGAATTTCACTGAAGGGCTGGACAGTACCATGCTGAAACTTATGTAAGTAAGTGTTTTTATAGTTACTCTGAGAGAGTTTAAAATTCTCTGATAAACTTATGTTTTTCTTAAATGGATCATGTTCAGAACAAATTAAGAAACAAGCATTGCACAATACTGAAGTACCAGCTCCCCTGGGATTTGGGCATTGTAGAGAGGGGTGCAGCCCATTGAAAGTCAACTCATAGCAAAAGCACCCCAAAACCCTGCACAAATTGGGTGTAACCTCTCACCAGGGCAGGCACCAGAGAGGTTACCTGGGATACTCATGACAATTATTACTTCATTTTGAACAAAGGAAACTTTTCATTGATCACAGCAGAATTACATTTAAAAGAGGAATAATGACTAAACATTCTCCACTGATTAGTCCTACTCCTCATGCACTGTTCAACTGCTTCTCTCTTATTTAATTTTCAGCAGAGAAAATGAGTGTGGCATGTAGGAACTGGTGCAGGCAGTGAGTTACCTTGGTATTCTTCTCCAGGTCGTGGTTGGGGGAAGTAGCAAGAAGTGGAATGTGGATGTTCACATTTACTGTGCAGCCCAAAGCTACCCAGGAAGCAGTCAGAGCACTCTGGTATTTCCAGTCTGCTGGTTTAGCTGAACTCTGAGAGCAGAAAAGAAGAGCCATACAGCATCTATCCAAAGCACTGTATGGAGGCTTTTTTGGGTTTTAGCATTACAAGCTGTGTGTGGCACAGCAGGATGAGCTCACCTTTGGGTCCTGCACATCGTACGTTCGGCAGACTACTCTGTGCTACTTAAAGAAAAAGATCAGTGAAAAGCAAGGGAACAACAAAGCACAATTCACAATTCACTTTGTTCTCTACTAGTCTTCCTTGTTGAACTAATTCAGGCTCTGGAGCAAGCTCTCACCTTTAATCAGTGTAAAAAACTGGGAAAACATTTGCCTGTAATCTCCAACTACCATAGTGATGCTGTGCCATCTCTTACAAACAAATTAAGATCAATATGTATTGACAGGGGAAGCACAAAGGCACCAATTTGTAACTTGTTCTCATCTCTCTCCTCTCAGAGAAAAAGCCTTGCTTTCTCTCCTTGTATTATGTCATTACCAACAGCTCCTGCATTCTGCTGCAGCTCTAGTATTGATCCACAGGCCTGCTGCTCCCTCAGTTCCATGCAAGCACCACTGGTAACAGCAATTCAACAAGCCAAACAGTAATTTAGATGGGTTTTTTCATTGTAAACAACTCAAGACTGACTGGGAAAGGTGTAATTTGATGCCATCACAGACAGAACTCATAAGAAATGTTGGAAAATTTCCAAGGACAAGAGGGTCAATAGTCTTAACCATAGCTAATCAGAAAACTTAATTATTTCAACTTACACATGTCTAGCTGAACTTAAACAGCCTCCTCTGCCTTAATTCTTATTTATTCAGCAGTAACTGGATAAAAGAGGTTGGAGTAGCAGTCAATAAACCTTGCCCATAAAGGATACTTTTTTGTAACAGAACAGATTTGAAGTGCTGCTCTGTCTGAGACCTCCTCCTCAGCAGGTTTCCAGAGCCTTCTTTTACTCAAGGACTTTTCCACTGAGAAGATTAGCTAAAGAACAAAAATATATTGCAAAAATATGCATTATAAGTCCTGGGAAATAGTCTTGTACTAAAATTTTAAGTCCAAGTGATATCAAAATGATGTATAGGCAGGAAACACAGTGTACATATCACCAAAATGTCACATTAAAAGAACATTCAACATTCAACAGAGGCAAATTTCCCCAAAGTGAAAGAGGCTTGTGAAATCTTAATTTAGTTCCCTTATAAACCAAAGCAAGCAGCATCACATGCCCAACCTGTATGCTTTTGTCCTTACAGACATACAACAGTTTTGTGCCTGTCAGCTGGGGCAGGAAAGCTGTGCAAAACAGCTACTAAAACAAATGCTCCCTGGTTTTTAATTCCACAATCACTGATCACCTAGACACAGCTCACCACCTTTAGCCAGCTACTGGTTTCATTAAGCACAACTGAGATGCAATTACACTGAACTGCCAAAATTGAATCTTGGATCTCAGGCTGCTAAACCTGCTCATGCCTACATCACTCACCATGATTACCTTAGAAAAATGATAAAGAAACTAAATATGGCAGTAGATGCCCCAATACTGTAATAAAAATGCATTTTCAGTCTATCAGATTATTCTGAGTATGTTTTAAATTTAATCCACACCTCTAAGTCAAATACACATGTTCTAGACATTTCTCTTAAAGGAATCAGAATTATAGATCTTTCACTGCTGCAAACACCTCTAAACTGAGTGATTCATTCAGACAAGAAAAGCTAACATGTTAACACCACTAGCACCTGTGCCACAAGGATTTAGCTTAATATAAACCTTAAAGGTTATTTTCCCTAAGCCAGAATGTCCTCATTCAGTAAATACAGATAAACACAGTAAACAAAAATTCAGATTTGGTATTGCAGTAACAAACAGGAGGTTAACAAATAGTGTCCCACAGACAGGGACTTCTGAGGTTCCAGTCTCAAACCCACACATCAAAGCACAAGGCTTGTGAAATAAAGCAGTGAAACAACTGTCTTTTAGTCAAGTCAGTGACAGACAATTCCTCACACACCCAGCTAAATTTGTTGCTGTCCCTCCAGCAGGAACCCCGCTTACCTTGCGCAAAGCATTTTGACCATCTTTCGCCAGCTCTGGAGTTGCAATCATAAACACACCAAGAACCAGCAACCCTCCAGGGAGCATTCTGGACACCTTGAAAATGAAAATGAACATTTAGTAATAGGATTGGCAATCTAGAAACCATGTCACTCAAGATACCAAAAACCACTGGTGAAACAAGTCTGCATCAAGAGCAGAAGTGAACAACGAGTCTGGTTTTCACTTACAAGACCCTCTCCATGCAGGAAAACATCCTGCAAGTGTTTTCCCTTCGGTAATATCAAGTGTCCTTTCAGCAAAAAAGCCTGAAAACAGTAAAGGTATTTCTGGTTTAAAACACCTGTGCCCAGCATGGTTAGGATGGCTCTGTCACTTTGAGAAAAGGGCTTGACATGACACAAGTGCTGAGATCTTTTGTGTCCATCTTATTTCCCTCCTCTTCCTCCCACCCCTTTGTCACCTCCCAAGATGAGTTCTCACCTGACTGGCATGTGTGGTGATCCACTCCTCATCCAGGGCTGCCAGCTTGGGAGGGCCCAGGCTCTCCTCCTGCTGCTGCTCCTTGGGAGGGGTTCGCACAGCCCGAACGACATAGTCCCGTTGTGGGGAACACTTGCCAAAACATCAACAGAAGCAAACACACCTTGAGGCTGCTGAACAGGGCTTTCCCCAATTCACAGGAATGAATGGAAGGACAATTCCACACCTACCTGCCCTATCAACAGGCCAGTGACATATGGCTTCACCTTCGTGCTGAGCTCTGTCAGGTACTGCCCAATACTTTCCTCGACAAGGTAAGTTCTACCCATGGCTCCAGGTTTAAGTCAGGTGTTGTACTTCCAACCTACAAAACACACAATGTGTAAAGTGAAAGAAGGTATATACACTGCAATGGGTACAGGAGAACAAGTCTCACACAAAGATCCTTAAGAACTGTTTGAAAAATCTCTGCAAGGTCATTGAGTCCAACGATTCTCCCAAGGCCACCACTGACTCTTGTGCCCAAATGCTACATCCACATGGCTTCAAAATCCCTCCAGGGATGGGGACTCCACTCCTGCCCTGAGTAGCTGTGCCAGGGCTGCACAACCCCTTCAGGGAAGAAACTTTCCCAATGTCAAACCCCTGGCACAGCCTGAGGCCGTTCCCTCTCCTCCTGTCCCTGTTCCCTGGGAGCAGAGCCCGACCCCCCTGGCTGTCCCCTCCTGTCAGGGAGCTCTGCAGAGCCACAAGGTCCCCCCTGAGCTCCTCTTCTCCAGGCTCTGAGCCCCTCCAATACTCTGAGACCCTGCAGCTCTCTCAGCCTCTCCTGGGGCCCCTTTCCCTTCCTTGGACATGTTCCAGCCTCTTCATGTCTTTCTTATCATGAGGGGCTCAAAATTGAACGTAGGATTTGAATTTTGAAATGCCTTCAAGAAACAGTATCTTGCTGCATGATACTTCTAACGGATGCATTGTTCCACTCCCACAGGGACTTGCTAAATTCCACACGTGTCCTTGAGCGTGCCCTACACCACTCCCATTCCAATTCCCAAGCACTCAAAGCACAGCATCTGTGGGCATTCCAAGGAGCCGCCTTTGCAGATCTCCCGTGGAACCCAGGACACGGGGGCTGCCACAGACCCCCCTCCCTTCCCTGTAGGACTGCTCTGAAAACCTCTCCATGCCTGGAGAGCTCTCCCAAAGAATTAAGCATTAAAAAGCTGAAGCCCAAGGGCACAGGGTGAGGAAGAGCACAGGGCATCCTGAACCTCCGCAGGGAAGGTGCTCACACACCTCAACTCATGCCCCCACAGCTGGGTGCCCACAGCCGCCCTCAGCACCTGCACATCCAGGGGATCAGCACCTGCACATCCCCGGGATCAGCACCTCCGCATCCCCAGACTTCAGCACCTGTACATCCCTGGGCTCAGCACCTGTACATCCCCTGGTTCAGCACCTCCAGACCCCCAGGATCAGCACCTCCGGACCGCCAGGGCTCAGCACCTGCACATCCCCAGGGCTCAGCACCTGCACATCCCCGGATCAGCACCTGCACATCCCCAGGGCTCAGCACCTGCACATCCCCGGATCAGCACCTGCACATCCCCAGGGCTCAGCACCTGCACATCCCCGGATCAGCACCTGCACATCCCCAGGGATCAGCACCTGCACACCCCCGGCTCAGCACCTGCACATCCCCGGATCAGCACCTGCACACCCCCGGCTCAGCACCTGCACATCCCCGGATCAGCACCTGCACATCCCCAGGGATCAGCACCTGCACATCCCCGGATCAGCACCTGCACATCCCCGGATCAGCACCTGCACATCCCCAGGGATCAGCACCTGCACATCCCCGATGTCGGCAGCCGCCGCCGCCTCAGCCGAGGACTGAGGTGGCCGGTTACGTCATCGGTGAGCGCCGCGGCGCAGGGAGATGACGCACACCACTGCCGCGCGGAGCGCGGGAAAAGGGCGCGCGAGGGGGCGCAAAGCCCCTGCACCGCCATGCTGGAAGTGGCGGAAGTGGCCGCCCTTCCCCGGCACCCCCCGGGCAAACGGGGCACCTTAGAGGCACAGACAGCGCCGTACCCGTCGTGCCGACGAGGCCGTGTGGTCTCCTATCCCGGCTGTGGCGGCCGCGGCAATGGCGCGGCTCTTCCGCCACCCCCACGATGGCGGGCGGGAGGGCGGCGCCGGAAGCGGAAGCGCGGCCGGCGGCGGGCGGCACTGTGCCGGAGCGATGGCGGCCGTGCTGCAGCAGCTCCTGGAGCGGGCCGAGCTCGCCAAGCTGCCCCGCGCCGTGCAGGGCAAGCTGGAGCGCTTCCTAGGCGACCAGCAGGGCGAGATTGACGGGCTGCGGGCCCGTCATGAGCGCTTCAAGGTGGACAGCGGTGAGTGCGGGCGGCGGGCCCGCGGAGCGGCCGCGGTGCCGGTGCTGAGGGGAGGCAGCGCGGGCGCAGCACGGGACGCGGGGTTGTCTTCCCCAGACCCTCGGGGGGTGCCCTGGGAGCCGTGAGGCCGGGAGGGAGCTGGGAAGGGGGCTGCAGTGGGGCCTGATCCGTGTTTGTCCCTCTCTTTGGCTCCTGGAGCCTTTTTTTTTTTTTTTTTTTTTTTTTTCTTCTCTGTTGTTTTGGGTTTGTTTGGTTGTTTGTTTTTGGTGGGTTGTTGTTGTTTTTTTGGTTTTTTTGGTTTTTTTTCTCTTGTTACGGGACGTCCAGGGTTCAAACTGCGTTTAAAGTGGGCTTAGAGAAAAGCTTTTCGTCAGGTTTTTAACTATCATTGATACACACAGGTCTGATGAGGGGTGGCTGAGGGAGCTGGGAAAGGGGCTGAGCCTGGAGAAAAGGAGGCTCAGGGGGGCCCTTCTGGCTCTGCAGAGCTCCCTGACAGGAGGGGACAGCCAGGGGGGGTCGGGCTCTGCTCCCAGGGAACAGGGACAGGAGGAGAGGGAAGGACATCAAGTTGCATCAAGGATGGTTCAGATTCGATATTGGGGAAAAAAATCCTTTGCTGGAAGGTTTGTCCAGCCCTGGTTCAGCTGCCCAGGGCAGTGGTGGAATCCTCACCCCGGAGGGATTTTGAAGTTTGATGTAGCAGTTGTGGCCATGGGTCAGTGGTGGCCTTGGCAGTGCTGGGCAGTGGTTGGACTCTGATCTTGGGTGTCTCTTCCAACCTGAGCAGCTGTGTGCTTCAGTCTGCTTTGGTCCTCCTTGCAGAGGAGGTATACAGCTTTGTTCACACAGCTCTCAAACAGCCTTAGATTTATACTTTACTGGTAAATTCCATTCCATAAAATCACCATTATGGAATCAATATTTTTATATTGATTTGGAGATGAGTTGACCACAGAACAATAATACCAGCAGAGAGCAGGAGACAAGAGTGTGAGATTGCAAATGTGAGTTAATTTGTAGAGGATGTGGACACAGTTCTGATGTAAGCTTTACTTCTACCTTTCAGCTTTTCCGTCTCTTTCATGGTAGAAATCTTGGTAAATGTATTGCTAAAATACGGTGTAAGTTAAGATAACCCTCAGATTTTAGCAATTTACTCTCGTCCAGCTCCATTCTTTTCCTGTGTGACAGGAGGGGCAGCATTTTTGGAAACTGTAATGATGAGAAGATAAACAAACATCCCTCAGTGCTTCCTTAGAAGCCCATCCTGCCCAAGAGTGGGATTAGTTCTGCTTTTACCAAGTATTTTACACTAAAGCTCCATGACACAGTTACTGTTTCAGATCCCAAAAATTCACATCTAATTCTTCTTTTTTTTTTTTTTTTTTCACTGCTAAGGGAATAGAGCCCAGGAATTAATTTTAAGAAATCTTCATTACAAGTTTTCCCAGATCAAATCCCTTGATACCTGAGGCAGTGTGGATTTTATTGTATATGTATGGAAACACTTCAGAAATAAAGAAAATTTTAAGCTGATGAGCCCACACTGCATAATTGGGCTGATGCAATGTCTCTGGTTACATCAAAATTGTTAAAGAACTATTTAGATTAATTAAGCTCTTATTTGATGGGTCATTTCACAGAATCATGAAATGATTTGGGTTGGAAGGGACCTTAAAATTCATCTCACTCCAACCCCTGCCAACAACAGGGACACCTTCCAGTAGACCAAGGTGAAACATTTCACAGTTTCTGGAAACATACTACATGTCATGCTAGCAAAGTGTTTTAAGCCACATTCATTTAATGTGGAAATGCAGGATTTTGCCTTCAAAAATGTTTTTGTGGGTTTTATTTCCTTCCTTCAAATTCTATTACAGTCTTAGTATTTTTATATTTTTTCTTTAGAGTGATTCTTGGTAAAGGTGAGAAAGAAAAAGGTGTTTATTATGTGAAACTGAGATGATTTTGTTATTTTGCAGAACAACAGTACTTTGAAGTGGAAAAGCGACTGGCTCAGAGTCAGGAAAGACTTGTAAACGAGACCCAGGAGTGTCAAACTCTGCGGGAGGAGCTTAAAAAGCTGCGTAAGTGCAACTGTGTAACATCCTTAAGTGTTGGGCAGGATATCCACCCTGCAGTTCAGTGTTGTGGGAGCTGCTTCAGGTTTCACGCCGGAGCTGAAAATCTCATCAGCTGCATTTGTAGAGATGTGTTTTGGTGGTGTGTTCAAGTCAGCCTTTTTTAATGAAATATGCTGTTCTTATGGAAAGAAAGCCCCTTGGTGGGTAGTAACAGTGCAGTGGGCTATGTATGGATCCTCACAGAAGATACTTCTGCTCTAAGGATTGCCTCAGTCTGCCTCAGTACCCCCGGCCCATCCAGGGTGAGGTCTGGCATTCTTCTCTCTCTTTTGTTACAAATGTTTGTCAGGCAGGAAATTCTGACCCTGTTGCATTTGGAGAGTGGGTTCTGTCACATTCCAGTGGAGATCCCTCACTGCTGTTCTTCCCCCCCAGATGAGCAGCTGAAGGTGCTCAATGAGAAGAACAAGGAGCTGGAGGCTGCCCAGGACCGGAACGCTGCTGTTCAGGTACTGCTGGGCCTTGGCCAGGAGCTGAAATCAAATCCTCTGACTCCCCTGTCCCTTTGCAGCCCAGAATGCACTCAGTTCCCAGTGGGGTGTATCAGGATCAGTACCAGTGCCAGCTCATGGAGATGTTTACATGTCCCTGGGGTGTGTGTACAGGAAAATTGCAGGAACTTTTAAAGTAAAAGGAGGTGTTTTAGCAAACTGAATGACAGGCAAGCAGGTGCTTTTGTTTCAGTTTGGATGGATTGTTCCATTCCAGCTGAAATCTGTTGTGATTTCAAACCAAACCCCCAAAATTCAAACAAAGGTATAAACAAGAGTTCTGTTTTCCCCCATCCTTTCCCACAGTTCTTGTGTTGTGCCCAAAAGCCACTGGGTTGCAGGATGAGTCACTTGAGCTGACTGATCCAGCAGAACAGTAATTTTGAAGCAGGAAGCTAAAACCAGTTTATTAGATTGATTTTTCCACAATGAGAAGATAGATCTCATTGTTTCCCCAGAGGAGCTTACCTGGGCCTGACTGAGGTGCTTTGTAGTGATACCTTGAGGACAGAGACAGTGTAGCCTGTAAATGATCCAAGATTACTGACTTTGTTTTGATTTTTATACTGATGCACGTGTTCAATCCTTGTTTACTGTTACCCTTTTATTTAACCAAATAAAGCTGCTTCAGTAAATTCTTGACTATCACAGCTGTCTTTCCAAGAATATTAAATTGAAATGCAGTTTTGAACAGCTCCCTTGTGTTTTGTCTGCCCCCTCTAAGCCTCTTATCCCAGTGTTCTGTTGGCTGGGGTAATTCAGTGAGGTTTAGCTCACTGCTATGTGATTCTGAGTGTAAGTAGTGGCTATAAGCTGTTCCAGAGAGCTGATCACATTTCTTTGTTGCCCTTCTGCAATATTTTTCAGAGCCAGTTAACTCGAGAGAAGGAGGAGCTGGAAGCTGAGAAGAGAGACTTGGTCCGAACAACTGAAAGGCGATCTCAGGAAGTTGAACATTTAAATGGTACAGCCAGGAGCACAGTCAATAAGTACCAGGAAATAACCCAGTAATTGCAGAAAAACAGCACTTTGGTGCTTGTTTTTCTCCATTTAAAAATGTGCCTTTTACAGTATCTTAGTGCCCAACCTACAATTAGATACAAAGTATCTTGCCTGTTGTCATTCTTTGCAATTTAGTAATTAAAGCTGTTACACAACAGCTTTTTTCTAACACTGATTTCCCTCCTCCAGAGGATGTTAAACGCTTAAATGAAAAGCTCACAGAGGCAAGCACAGAAAAGGCAAAACTTCAGCTGAAGTTGGATGAGCTTCAAACATCAGATGTTTCCATGAAGGTGAGTAGGGCTTCCTAAGCACAGTGTGTGTTCTGCATTGTTTGTGTGTGATGTAATCACCATTTTGTTACGATTCCTTGGAAAGTAGGTCAAGTGAGCACCTGTTACTTATAGCAAATTCTTTTATTATAAAATTGGTGGCTGTGGCTAGAAGTGAGATCTGTATTCCTAGAAGATAAGGGGTATCAGGCTGGGCAAGCCTGTCCAGGCCTTCTTGCTGGCAGTGGTGGCTGCTCCTTCTTGCTGGGAAGGATTCCAGATCCATGAAGGGAGGTAGAAAGGAGAAAAATAATTAAATGTGAACCTGTACCATTACTCTGTGGGCAGAATAAACTCCATAAAAGAGAGGATGAACCTCAGTATCATAGTTCATTTCCTCTAAAAGGCTACTAATCTAGTTCATGTTCCCAACTTATGTAAACTTGGAGGAAACTAACTCAAAGGACAGGAATTTCTCATTGTTTGATAGTTGTAACTTACTACCAGTGTAATATGGAGCACTGCTTGTATTCACTAAATTACAGTACATTTTTGCTACTCCTCCTCTAGTCAGAGTAGTTTAATTGGCTGCTTTGTTTTCTGTGGAGCCACTGCAATCACACTGTGCAATTCCCTCTTCAGTACCGGGAGAAAAGGCTGGAGCAGGAAAAAGAGCTGCTGCAGAGCCAGAACACGTGGCTGAATGCTGAGCTGAAAGCCAAGACAGATGAACTGCTCCATACTGCCAGGGAGAAAGGCAATGAAATCCTGGAGCTCAGATGCAGTCTGGAGAACAAAAAGGAGGAGGTAATGTAATTACTGAGTTGTCATTTCTAAGAAATGATACCACCTGATTAACCATATAAAGCCAATACCTTAATGACTGTATTTGAGTGACTCTTCATGCTCTTTCAGCAACATTTTGGTTTGTTTTTATTTTTCAGTTAAAAACAATGAGACAGGTATTTTCCAAAATAAACTGGACTAGGAACTAAAAGTTTTATATAGTGTTCTTATTCCTTTTCTGAATAGGTTTCCAGAATGGAGGAACAGGTGAACAGCTTGAAACAGTCAAATGAAAACCTCCAGAAACATGTTGAAGAACTTTTGAATAAATTAAAGGAGGTGAGACAGCTTGCAATATATTAAACAGCATTACAGTTGCTTCTACAAATCAAACAATAGAATGACTTAAATAGAAATAGTGGAATGCTCCCCTACCCTGTCTCCTCTTTCATTTGCCAGGCAAAAGAGCAGCAGGCAAGCATGGAAGAGAGATTCCACAATGAGCTGAATGCCCACATGAAATTATCCAACTTGTATAAGGTGAGTTTGTTAATTCCATTATAACTGTAGTTGGGGCCAAGTCTTATGTAATGCAGGCAAATTTGGAGATTTTTTTCTCCCCACAAAATTTGGATATGGAAAGGCTAA
The DNA here is from genome assembly GCA_027886175.1 of Phylloscopus collybita. Taxonomy (NCBI): domain Eukaryota; kingdom Metazoa; phylum Chordata; class Aves; order Passeriformes; family Phylloscopidae; genus Phylloscopus; species Phylloscopus collybita. The sequence goes on along the minus strand of JAJNNQ010000065.1, from coordinate 3,651,054 downwards.
TTTCCATTGCAGGACTTTGTGAAACATGCAAAACATTGTTTTCTTTGCTGCTGTCCTAGTCAGCATTTAGACTCTTACATTGTTTGGATTATCTTGGAAAATAAGCAAAACTGGGGTTGCAATAGTAGTTTTATGCCAACTATTTTGAGGCTTCATGTTGTAAAAATGTGGCTATGTCTTAGGATCTACTGGAGGGTAAAAGTTTATGTAGAAAATATGACTGTGGAAGAGATTTTTCTGAGCTAGAAGTTATTTCTGAACACTGCAGGTGTTGGTGACTTGATTAGGACCCAGCTGAATGTCCTAAAGTCAAAAACATACCTAAACATCTAAACAAGTAGTATTTGTTCTGTTTGCTCAAAGTGAAAAATACCCCATAACCTTCTGACTTAGTCAGCTGAAATGTACAACTGCTTGCTCTTTGGTGCATGGGTTACCCCAAAGTTCTGCTTTGTGAGCTTTCTTGCACAGATACCCAAATGGACATTGTACAGCTTTGCACTTGGGAGAGCTCAAGCTGGGAACAAAGAAACATAAACTGTTATATAATTTGTGTCCCTAAAAGATACCATATTTTTCACAGTGTTTGAAATAGAGTATTGAAAATTCCCAGTTTTCTATAGTCAGAAGAAGGAAAGAGCCAGCAGCAGCTGTAAACAACTAAAGGGCATACATTGTATTGGGAATTGTCACATCAAATCAGTGTCTGATGCTTCTTACTCTCAGCTTGCATCAAAGTGAGACAATCCACGTGGAAAGGATTGACCAGCTTAGGTGAATCTTTCAGTATTTAAGGCAGAAAACTCTGTTTATAATTTATGGTCAATGTAAGCTTTCTTGTAAACATGGGGCTGCTGTTGCTGTGTGCTAAAGGTGAGCTAAAATGCTTTCTTCAGAGTGCTGCTGATGACTCAGAGGCAAAGAGCAATGAGCTGACAGGAGCAGTGGAAGAGCTGCACAAGCTGCTGAAGGAAGCAGGGGAAGGTAAGCTAGCAAAGGGAGCAGAGCAATTGGGCTCCTTGGAGTACCTTGATGCTCTGAAAAATGGGGGATTTGTGTTCCTGAAAGGAATTTCATTGGACTTTTGGGGTGGTGGAAGTATCAGTCCCTTTGTAAGAAAAACTGTACCTGACTAGTTGAATTTACTGATGGTTGGGGAGCTATTTTCAAATATATCTGGAGTTTTACTATGGATTTTGATGAAAGTGTCTAATTTTGCAAGATATGTCTTCCCTTTAGCTTTTTAGTTTAGGTTCCTTTTTATTGCTAAGGACAGTTCATGTTTTTGGCTTTTTCTAAGCAAAGGTTATAGGGAGTGGTTCATGCTCTTCTCACACTGCTGAGTTTTCTTACCAGCATGAACTTCTGCAGATCATGTAAAATAAAACTTAAGCTATACAGGCAAATTTTCAATCACAACACAAAACCTGCTTGTCTGATTTAAATTTAGCTAATAAAGCAGCCCAGGAGCATTTGGCTGAGGTGGAGGAGTCAAAAGCTGCCCTGGAAAAGGAGCTGAGAGAGAAGATCAGTAAGCTGGAGAAGGAGCTGGAGAACGCCAATGATTTACTGTCGGCTACGAAGCGCAAAGGTGGGATCAGCTCTGGCACCTGAAATACAGAAACTCTTGGGCTTTTATGATCTTTTAAGGCTATTGTGCTGAATTTCTGTAAGAACCAGCTCCATTAATCTGATGTCATCTTCGGTGATTTCTAATAATTCACTTTAGAAGCTTTTACATATGCTTATATATGTATCTAAATATGCTCCCCTCAGCACAAAGTACATTTCTGTCATGGTTTTTTGTAGTTCTTTTGTTAATCTGTTATCTTTCCAAAGAAAATGGAGAGGAAACTTTTCTTCAAGGCTGAATCAGTGTGCTTTTAGTGGTTTTCTAGAGAGGGAAGTGGAGATGATAAATTAGTCTTAGTTTCCTCTTTTTAAAAAAGGCAGCAGTAAACAGACCTCTGTCCTTAAATTTCGGATTAACATTAGATCTTGCTCAGTATTCACTGTTCTAGCTCTGTCTTTTTTGTTGTTTGCTACATATCCATAGTTTTAAAGGATAGAGAGCAGGAAGGAACAGAGGCATGGAGTACATTTGCTCTATCCCTGTGTTAATTTAATGAAAATAAACCAGTGCTCTGCTATTCCAAACCTCTGGCAGTGTGATAAAAAGCCTGAGGTTAAGCCTTGCTCCAGCTATTTCAACTGCTCATGTTCTGAAATTATTTAAATTTTAGGAGTCCTGGTAGCAAGAGCTTTTTAGCAATTCAGATAAAGGCAGTCAGGTATGCTACTCAAAGGGTATTTCTGGTGGGGATTATTGCAGCTTTTGGATGGTAATTGTGGGGTTGTATCTCCAGGAGCCATCCTATCCGAGGAGGAGTTGGCAGCCATGTCTCCCACTGCTGCAGCAGTGGCCAAAGTGGTCAAGCCTGGCATGAAGTTAACTGAGGTGAGTGAGCACAAGCTCTCCAGCAGCAAAGCCCTTGGATACCATCAGTGACACTGAGAATGGAAAGGTTCAGCCATGAGACACTCTGGGTTTGGGGTCATGCCTGATGGAGGCAAGGAAATCTTACTTGAGGCAGACTTTTCTTGCTAAGTTACTGGGATTTTTTCAACATGCCTTGCAGTTTTTCTTTAGTAGATCAAATTCAGAAATAGCTGGGTTTTGTTAATATAAATTTACTTTCTATATGCATTTTTGGCAGGAGCAGCCTTTTTTTTCTTACATACCTAATTTTTTAATCTGTACTGCTGTGCTTTTGGCCTATACTTGCAAAAAAATTAACATAACGATAGGTCATAAAGGTTCTAGGGGGTTTTACACTTCTGTTTATGCAATTTATGCTGTCATTGTTCGTTACTGATTATTTTGTCCAGCCATTGAATTCCTTCATGCTGCGCTACTGGTTCTAATTTTTCTGTTGTCTTAAATTTGCTTAAAACTTATGCCTTTTATATAGAATTATTGTATTGCAGATAATTGCACTATAAAGTTTGTCATTTTAAAGTTATTATCTGTAACTTTTTTTGTTGTGATATGAGTCCTAGAACCTTATTTTTAAAGTCCAACTTGTATTTCTGAATTAACAAGTTCAGTTGTATAAAATTGCAGTGCCTTAAGGTATGAATTGTATCATTACCAGTGGTTCTTTTTAAAGAGATCTGTACAGACATACCAAAAACCAACCAAAACCTTTTTGTTGCAGCTGTACAACGCCTATGTAGAAACTCAGGATCAGTTGCATATGGAGAAGCTGGAGAATAAGAGAATCAATAAATATTTGGATGAAATAGTGCAGGAAGTAGAGGCCAAAGCCCCAATCTTAAAACGTCAGCGTGAAGAATTTGAGCGTTCCCAAAAAGCTGTTGCGAGTCTGTCTGCAAAGCTTGAGCAAGCAATGAAGGTCAGTGTAAAATAAGAGAGCATGTATAATTTTGGAAAACAAATTAATTTTCAAAACTTTAAACGTAATTGCTGTTGCAAGTGTATGAAATGGATCTTTCAGTCAACTTTTATTATGAGGAAAATATGTGTTGCACTTTCTGACTTGTGATTTCTGGAACTGTACAAATTATTTTACAGAACCAATGTGTTTTGTAGTTTTTTATAGTGATGATTTAGAGTCTCTGATTTTCTGAGAGAGTAGGTTCACTGTAAACAAAGTTTAGTGTTTATTTGGCATAAAATTGGACTTCAGTGTTCCCTTCCCCCTGGTTTTAAAGCATACAGCAATACATTACAAACGAACGTGGCTTTTGATTCCAGAACACCTGGAGTTTAACCTTGGGAGTATAACTGTAAGGAGCAGTTTGGTTCCCCAGGCCTGTGTGCACATGCTGTTATCTCCTTGGAAAGGAATGTGTCCAGCTGAGGTGTGATGTTTGCTCCTGTTGGTGTGCTTGCAGGAGATCCATCGCCTGCAGGACAGCGCCGACCAAGCCAACAAACACGCCTCCTTCTTTGAGAGGGAGAGCCAGAGGCTGGAAGTGCGAGTGAAGGATCTCTCCCAGCAGGTAGAAAAAACGTTGCTGTGGTTAAATGTGCTGTTTGCAGTTGGTGTGTTCACGTGCTGCTGCATTTCAGATGTTTACTTGGAAGTTGCATTCAGCCACAGACATGGCTGTCCTAAGTTCCTTGGTGACCTTAAAGCTTCTCCTCAGGGTAGCATGGTACTTCTGCTTTACTGGAGTAAGTTTAGCTGGATAGAAATTATGCTGCTTTAGGATAATATTGTTAAGCATCTGACATGGAAAACTCATCACTGTATCATTTCTTTGTTATATTGGACTGTCCTGTGATCTGTTCACAGAACTGAGCAGTTTATGTACTTCTGATTTGTTGCCTTTTGTCAAGCTATTTTTTCTGTCATATAATTAATTATCTTACAAGGATTTATTGGTTGTAATGGTTTGCACATTGTAGGGAAAACCCCTTAATTTCCAAGTCCTTTATTCCTAATACGTTGTTTTTCAGAGCAAACTTTAGAGTCTGTGCAGGCCTTGCACAAGGACTGTTCTCTTTCAGATCTGTGTGCTGTTAATGGAGCTGGAGGAAGCCAGAGGCAACCACGTGATCCGTGATGAAGCAGTGAGCTCTGCTGACATCAGCAGCTCCTCTGAAGTGATCACACAACACCTGGTCTCCTACAGAAATATCCAAGAGCTTCAGCAGCAGAATCAGCGTCTCCTGGTGGCTCTTCGGGAGCTGGGGGAGGCAAAAGAAAAAGAGGAGCAAGAAACAACATCATCTAAGTAGGTCACCTCTTCCTTTTCATTAACTTTGTGCTAAGTAGTAACAGGTTCATTCAAGCAGTTTTCAGTTTTTTGCTTCTGACTGTTACTAATTGTGTGCAGCAGCTACGGAACTCATGAAAGCAAGTTCTTACTAAGCTACAGGACCTTCAGGTTTCAATTGAAATGGCTTTATAGCTTTGTATCTTATAATAGGTCCTGTCATCAAAACCTGAAGGAAAAATAATTGTCAGTCTTCTAGTGATTGATTTCACACAACAGAGCTGTTTTTCAAAAAGATGAGCTTTTAATTCTGTTAGCTGAAGAAAAAACTGCATGTGTTCACTTCTAAATCACTGCTGTCAAGGCCACAGGTGTGAATTCTGTGTGAAAGGTTCTTGGCCTGACTCTCTGCTCATGCTGCTGACATTTTTGAAGTTACTTACATGAATAGAATTCTGCTGTTCAAGAATGAGGTCTGCTTTCTTTTTCATCTGCAAATGGCAGCCCAAAAGGCCTGTCTCCTAAAACTTTGCAAGATTCTGTCATAGGTTCACAGAATCATTAGGTTTGGGAAAGATGTCCAGGATCAAGTCCAAGCCATGCCCCAGATGTCACCAGCCCAGAGCACTGAGTGCCACGTCCAGGCCTTCCTGGGACACTTCCAGGGATGGGGACTCCAACACGGCCCTGGGCAGCCCTTCCCAATGCTTAACAACTCCTTTGATAAAATTCTTCTTGATGTCCTACTAGAACTTCCCTTGGCACAGTTTGAGGCCGTTTCCTCTTGCCCTGTCCCTTGTTTCATGGGAGCAGAGTCTGACCCCCCCTGGCTGTCCCCTCTTGTCAGGGAGCTGTGCAGAGCCAGAAGGTCCCCCCTGAGCCTCATTTTCTCCAGGCTGAGCCCCTTTCCCAGCTCCCTGAGCCTCTCCTGGTGCTCCAGCCCCTTCCCCAGCTCCGTTCCCTTCCCTAGACACGCTCCAGCCCCTCAGTGTCCTTGTAGAGGGAAGGGGCCCAGAACACCTGGCCGTGCCTGTCTGTGGTGTTGAAGGCCGCTGTTGCTGTTTCAGGATCTCTGAGCTGCAGAGCCAGCTGGATGAGGCTGTCAGTGAGGTACAGCAGCTGCGGGAGGCGCGGCAGCACCAGCTGCAGCTCGTGGAGTCCGTCATCCGCCAGCGGGACATGTTCCGCATCCTGCTCACCCAGACCACGGGGGCCATCATTCCTCTGCAAGGTACCCAGGCTGCAGGGGCTGTATGATCTGCTGTGGCAAGCACAAGTGTTGCTTTAAAAACCCCTTTACCTTCCTGTAGCTTCAGGTATGTTACCAGAGGAGATCTGCCTTACATCTACTCCAAAACGCCCGAGTTTACCTCAGTCCATGGCAACTCCTGCTCCAGTGTCCATGAGTGAGTCCATGGAGACTGTGGAGGCCAAGGCAGCTCTTAAGCAGGTACATTTTTCAGTAGACACTGCACAAAGCTATCCCTATTTCTTTTTACTTGCTTTTGGTAAGCACTTTAATGTCTGTTCTTTGCTGCAGTTGCAGGAAGTTTTTGAGAACTATAAAAAAGAAAAGGCAGAGAACGACAAGCTTCTGAATGAACAGAATGAAAAGCTTCAGGAGCAGGTCACAGACTTGAGGTCACAAAATGCCAAGATATCCACACAGCTGGAGTTTGCCTCCAAACGGTAATTCAGCTACATAATATCATGCCTTACAGTTCTCTGGCTGCTTGATATTGTTTGCTCACTTAAACATTGATCCTGTCTATTCTGTGTAAGAGCATAAAGGAAATAATGCAGGTGGGATCAAGAGCAAAAGCTGTAGTTGAGTGAGGCACATATGTGCAAATGGAAGCATAAAACCACGAAACACAGAGCTGTGTGCATGGCCCTGTTGAGCTGGACAGTGCAGTGTGGCAGACCTGCTTTGCTGTGTTCCCTGGCAGGTACGAGATGCTGCAGGATAACGTGGAAGGCTATCGCCGGGAAATCACCTCCCTGCACGAGAGAACCCAGAAGCTCACAGCGACCACTCAGAAGCAGGAGCAAATCATTAACACCATGACTCAGGACCTGAGGGGAGCTAATGAAAAGCTGGCAGTGGCAGAGGTCAGTAACACTGTGTGGCACTGTGGGATATTCCAGCATAGCACGAGAGTTTTCCTTACGATTATCCTGAAATGTCCCAAGTGAAGACTGGAGATATAAGAACATTCCAAGGTGTTTCAGTTTGCAGGGAAAGCAGAATGTCCAGGAGGTCTGCTCTTAATATTTTTGCCTTAATTCACATGGATTTTAAAATAATCCTAGATTTAGTGGATGGATTTGGGATTGACAACAAAGTTTTTATTATTTGCTGTCTTACAGGTAAGAGCAGAAAACTTGAAAAAAGAGAAGGATATCCTGAAGATGTCAGATGTGCGCCTGACTCAGCAACGTGACTCTCTGCTGGTTGAACAAAGAGGACAGAACTTGCTGCTCACCAATTTGAGAACAATTCAGGTACGTGGTGCTATTCTTATGCCCAGGTTGTGTCTGTCTGTCAGGCTTTTCAATAAATACCAATGAAAGTCAAATAAAGGACTCATGGGATTGGGTCTTGACGTGGATTTTTATGTGGTTACAAGTCAACACAATATAAAATACTTCAGCAACTTGTTTCAGCAAGTTTGGGATTCCTGTCCTGCATTATGATACTCTGTTAATTTACCTGGGAAAAGTCCTGAGAATTCTGAGTTGATGAGAAGGATTTTCACAATCAAATGGAAACAAAACACAAGAACAAAAGTGAAAGAAAAAAAACCTGAATTGGTAATTTTTATGATAGCAAAATTTAACAGTATTTGTTAAATACCAGCCATGGTATTTGATTTTCCTGTTAAGTTATATTTACTTTTATACATTTATATAATTTTTTATAATGTATATTGACATTGAGAATGTATTTAAGGATGCACATTTTATCATGTGACTGAATTCTGTTTCTCTAGTAGATCTTCTGGAGGTTTTTTTAGTCCATGGCATAATACTGCATGGATAATAGATATTCTTCTAATAGTATTTATTGTATTAACATTATTAAAGCTTTCAAAGCGAAGTCAAACATTGTAAGCGCTACTTTTCCTCATTTCCTGTATCTACCTATTTTTTAATTGTTCTTGGGGTGGGAGCAGTGTTTTGACAACTTTGTATGAAGTGCTGCAGTAATTCAGAAGAAACTTACTGAGGTGTGTTGTAAGCAAAGTGCCTTGTGCTCTTTTCTCAGGGAATACTCGAGAGATCTGAGACAGAAACAAAGCAGAGACTCAATAATCAGATAGAAAAGCTGGAGCGTGAGATATCTCAGCTGAAGAAGAAACTGGAAAGTGAGGTGGAACAAAGACATTCCCTTACCAAGAATCAAGAGGTGAGTGTAAGTGTGCTGCACTTGTTTGGAGGAAAATAAAGCCCCAGGTGCTTCTGCCAGGGTGCAGCGTGTTCTTCTCCATACCTGACATGTAGAGCCACACTTGGCCTCTGTGCTGTTTGGGAAGAATTGCAAGCTGAAGAACCCTGTGCTTGCAGGTTCATATCCTGGACCTAAAGAGGCAGCTGGAGACAGAGACCAGCCGTCACATGAGCACCAAGGAGCTCCTGAAGAACGCCCAGAAAGAGAGTGCCATGCTGAAACAGCAGCTGAACAACACCGAGGCCCAGCTCACATCCCAGTCCTCACAAAGGCCTCCAGGAAAAGGTAAAATCTTCCTGTACTGTTAATTTCTCTTTATGCTAAGCATTGCCATCTGCAGAATGGTAAAATTCACAGTGCATAATAATTAGAATTGGGACAGCAGTACACTAAAAAATAAACCACTTTGTTACTGCAATCACATATTCAAACAGATGATTACCAGCATGATTTTTTAATGTAAAGTTCACATCCAAGCAGCCTTTGACAAAGGGGAAAAATAATGCAAAATTTCTTAAGAGATTCCTTTTGTTTTTATTTGAAAGAGCTTAAATGTATTAAGTTACATGGTTTTAAATAGTCAACAATGCTTATTGTAAGCCCTTATTTTGGTGAGGGCTTACAGTTTTATTTAGGGCAGCTTTGTGAAAGTAATTGTTTCTATCGTGTTATCCTAAAATTACTTCCATTTTCAAGAGAACAGTGGGTTTAAAACAAAATTAAACTTCAGCTAATGAATGTGTTCTAATGTTGCAGGTCAGCCTAGTACAAATGAAGATGTGGATGATCTTGTGAGTCGGCTGAGACAAGCTGAGGAACAAGTCAATGACCTGAGAGAGAGGCTCAAGACTAGTTCCAGTAACGTGGAGCAGTACAGGGCCATGGTTCTTAGTCTGGAGGAATCCCTCAATAAGGAAAAACAAGTAAGTAGTTAATCACTTTTTTATTTACTTAAATTGGTTTTTTTGAGCAAAAATTCATTGCTGTTTGTGATTTTCCACATTTTCAGTGTTGTTCTAAATTAGATGCTGAGAATACCTATTCTGGCTTTAAATTATTAATAAAATTCCAGTTTGTATCAGAATAATGTATTTAACTGGATAAAAAAATGGAGCTCATGATGTATTTTAATGAAGGTGACAGAGGAAGTTCGTGCAACAGTTGAAGCTCGTCTGAAAGAGTCTTCAGAATATCAGGCGCATCTGGAAAAGAAGTTGATGGAGTCAGAAAAAGAAAAACAAGAACTTCAGGAGGAGAAGCGTAAAGCTGTGGAGAACATGGAGCAGCAGGTGTGCACTGACCCACCCGAGAGTCCCCAGGAATGGGCTTCTCAAAGCTCCCTCAGCTTCACTTGGGTCTCACAGTATGGCAGTGCCCTCAGCCAGGTGTTTCAGAGTGCACACAGGGTACCTGGATGGGTGAGAGCTTTCCAAACATGAGCAGTATATTGACAGTGTCACTTCAGTGGAGTGACTGTGTGTTCAAAGCTGTTGCTCTCTGCCTGAAGTTAGAGCAGGAAAACATAAGTAATAGCCTTTGTGAGAGGTTTCAGAAGGAAACAAAATGACTGTAACTAGAATTACTGCAGGCCCAACTCTGAAAGTAAAGGATTACATTTTTACTGGGTAACAGCTCTGTATATTAATAAGTCAAAATATAGAAAGTATCTGTCTCTTTTAATACTAGTTTTAATACTAGTTTTAATCAACACACCATTATGAATGACTGTGTTCAGTACTCTTCAAATACTTTGCCACTTAGTCCTGGGTTTGTTCTTATTTTGTTTTTGTTCCCCTGTCACTGCAGCTTTCAGAACTGAAGAAGAGTCTGTCAGCTGTGCAGTCAGAAGTTCAGGAAGCTCTGCAGAGAGCCAGCACAGCTCTGAATAATGAACAACAGGCCAGGAGGGACTGCCAGGAACAAGTATGTTTGTGGTGTTTGCCTATTTTAGCCAGGGTCAGCAAAATTCCTGTTAGCTTTCAGTTGAACTCAAAACTGGACTTGTTACTCAGGGACTGCTGGAGGCAGGAAAAGTGCTGGGAGAGAATATTATCTATTTTGGGAGCAGCTGCTTATTGAATGCAATAGATTTCTGTTTCTAAGGTCTGTTTCATTATGTAAAATGATTCGTTTGGGAATGTAATTAACTGGTTTAAATGAATTGCTGCCTCCATGCCATAAGGAGGGAGCTGAAAATGCTCCCAAGACAATGGGGCAAGTATTTTTCTAACCCAAAAGATAATTGTCATCCTTTACAACTGTGGGGCAGTGTGATATTTAGCAGCAGGTGAGAAGATTGTCTTGTTACCAGCTGTTTTTTTAAAAGGAATTTACTTTTCTGCAGATGAGAATTCCAGCAGCACTAATTGGTGTCGAGGATGTTGAAGAACTTTGGGCTATTTAATCCAACCCTGAGTGTAGTAGATGGGCATTTCCATGTTTCCTGTGCTTGAGAATAGCAGAGGTTTTGGGCAGTGGTTTTCTTTTTGCTTTGCAGTCACTTGATTTTGTCTCTTTGCTCACATCAAACATACAAAATAAAGGTAGCAGAGTTAATTTATTCTGGTTTTGTGCAGGCAATGATGGCTTCTGAAGCTCAGAACAAATATGAGCGGGAATTGATGCTTCATGCTGCTGATGTGGAGGCACTACAGGCCATCAAAGAGCAAGTGGCCAAGAACGCAGCGGTGAGGCAGCAGCTGGAGGAGGCTGCTCAGAAAGCAGAGTCTGAGCTCTTGGAATCCAAAGCCTCCTGGGAAGAGAGAGAGAGAATGATCAAGGTGTGGTGATGGACTTTGTTGTTTCAGTGGGTTTTTTCAGTTAACAGAAATTCAACCACAGAAATCACAGTCAGTGCATGATTTTGTTGTAGGATGAAGCTTCAAAACTTGCATCCCGTTGTGAGGATCTGGAAAAACAAAATCGATTATTACATGAGCAGCTGGAGAGCATGAGCAATAAGATGGTGACTTCCATGAAAGAAGCCATCCCAACTGCAGCAAATGTTTCTCTTAGTGAGGAAGGCAAATCCCAGGAGCAAATCCTGGAAATTCTTAGGTAACTTTAGCTCTGGGTTCCTTCTCCTGGGGGTTATAAATTAGATTTGAACTTAAGTAGTTCTGTATTACTTTACACTTGAAGGATGATGTTAAAAATTCAAGTGCATTTTTTACTGGTGGGAGGTGGGTGCTCTACATGAGAACATTTTCCTGGTGTGATGTGGTGTCCAACTCCTCCTTGCAGGTTTATCCGCCGGGAGAAGGAGATTGCGGAGACCAGGTTCGAGGTGGCGCAGGTGGAGAGCCTGCGCTACCGCCAGAGAGTGGAGCACCTGGAGAGGGAGCTCCAGGAGCTGCAGGACAGCCTCAATGCTGAGAGGGAGAAGGTGCAGGTATGCCTGGGGGTTAATGCTTATGATTTCAATGAGTACAGGGCTGTTCTGGGGTTGCCTGTGCCCAAAAACGAATTTTTAAAAGAATTTGCGGGTTTTTTTAACTGGGATTGCTTATAACCAAATGGAGTATCTTGTTCTGAGTCTTGTGAGAGAGTGTGGCAATTCCAAAATCTCATAATTAGGGAAAATAAGCATAATTATCTTTTTCCCCCCCCCAATCTTCTGCTTCCCATTGTCTTGAATGTACATGAATGTCTTGATAGCTTTCCAAGGTGGTGTTAACACCAGATCCAGGTGGAGTATATGTGCATCTGCAAGCAAAACAAATGACCTGACTCTTTCACAGGTAACAGCAAAAACCATTGCACAGCATGAAGAATTAATGAAGAAAACCGAGACCATGAACATACTCGTAGAAACCAACAAGATGTTAAGGGAGGAGAAAGAGAGGCTGGAGCAAGAGCTACAACAGATACAAGCAAAGGTTAGTACTGAGCTTTACATAAACCTTTCAGATTCTCAGTGTGTGAGTTAAATGTTGGGATATACCGTTGCTTAGTTACAGTAAATACAAGGTTTACATTATAATTATTCCTTGAAGTCATACACTAATGAGGAAACTTTCCATTTCAAATTTTAAAATACGTTGGTCCATCTACAGCATTGGAAAGCTTGAAGTTCAGTTCCATTTAGATGAACCTGAAAGTCAGTGTTTATTCTTGGCAAGAGGTATACCAAGAACAAGGATATTATCAGCACTTAAATTAAAAATGGCACAAGAATACATATAAATAGACCACAACTTTATTAAGAGTTTAAAAGGGAGATACTGCTTATTTTAATGAATCCAGTGCATTGGATTTTAACATTAATAATCTCTCCTGTACCTAAGTACAGAGTGTACATCTGAGATTGGGAAGTGGCACCAATGTTTATTTTTTTCTCTGTAGGATCATCCTCTGCTGTTGTCCTTGTCCTTTTCTTTTCCTCCAGCTGGCCACTGGAAGGCAGAGAGTTAGGAAAGCAGCTCTATCCTGACTTTTTCCTGAGGGATTCTTCAGTCTCCTGAGATGCAGAGTGTAACCCCTTACTGTGCTTTCTCAGGTACGCAAGCTCGAGGCAGACATCCTGCCCCTGCAAGAGTCGAATGCTGAGCTCAGTGAGAAGAGTGGGATGCTGCAGGCAGAGAAAAAGCTCTTGGAGGAGGATGTTAAACGCTGGAAAGCCCGGACTCAGGTGGGGAAATGCCTCCTTTCAAAGAACTTAATGTGGAAAAATGTCCCACCAGTCAAACAACTAAAAAAAAGTGCTGAATTTTCTTACAGAGGACAAAAAACTAAGAAATATGTTTGAATTATAAAGCATTGTTCACGTAGCTTCAAAGTTGGCTATTCCATATCAAAATGCAAAAGCAGCAGCTCTAATTCAAAGAGTTTTTTTGGCTGTAACTGTGTAATTATTTTACAAAAATGCCCCTGTTTTTTTCCCCTTTCAGCACTTACTGAGCCAGCAGAAGGACACAGATCTCGAAGAGTATCGAAAGCTGCTCTCTGAGAGAGAGGCAAATGCCAAGCGTGTCCAACAGATGAGTGAAGAAACAGGCAGGCTTAAAGCAGAAGTTGCCAGGTGTGGTGTTGGTCAATTTGTAAAAAGTTTTGTGCAAAGCAAAATATTCTGATTATAGCTGTATCTGGAAGTGTAATTTCTTAGGTGTCTTCATGTAACTGAAACTTCTGTTGTTCTTTCTGGCTTGATAACAGGCAGGTAAAGTGAAGGCTGTTTTGCAAGCTGTCTACTAGCTGAAATTATTCCAGAGCAATATATTGTAGAATAATTTCTAATTCTGTATTGCAAAATCCTAGAAAACATAATCCTCTACAGATAATGCCTGTGATGTTACATAAATAAGGGATATTGAAATGTGTATATGTTTTCAAGCATCTCATTTGCATCTCCCTCTGTCTGATCTCTTGTCATTTAGAACTAATGCATCCTTGACTACAAGCCAGAATCTTGTTCAGAGTCTGAAGGATGAAATAACTAAAATAAGAACAGAAAAGGACACTTTACAAAAAGAACTGGATGCTAAAGTGGCTGACATACAGGAAAAAGTGAAAACTATAACACAGGTCAAGAAAATTGGTCGCAGGTACAAGACTCAGTATGAGGAGCTGAAAGCACAGCATGATAAGGTAGATAGAACTGAAATGGAGCATTCCTTAGACCTCCTGGGGTTTGCCCAGAACTTTTAAACCAGTGACTTGGCACACAAAAGCATCTTGTGACAGTAATGACATTGTGATCAGATAGTCCCCTTCAGCCTTGTACCCCTTGATGCCTTTCAGATGGTTGCTGAAGCGTCAACTCTGCCTCTGGCAGAACCACAGGAAGACCAAGTTTCTGCCCAGGAAGTACAAGAGCTAAAAGACACTCTCAGTCAAGCTGAAGTGAAGACAAAGAATTTGGAGACTCAGGTTGAAAGCTTACAGAAGGTAAGAACACTGAGTAATTTCAGAATACTGTTCTCCACTGCAGTCCTAAGTGTGTAATGCTGAAGAATGGGAGGGTGTTTTAATGTGTGTCACAGAAATATGGGAAGTGACCAATTGTGCCTCTACTTTCTTGGTAAAGAGGGATCTTAAGCTTGGTGTAAATCCTGTGTCTAGTGTGTGTCACATTATTTCCTGGAATAAGTGGGAAAGAGAATGCTGTTCTCCAGCTCTTGCATTCAGAGAACTCCTGTTGTGGGTAAGAAGCCTTTTAACCTTAATCCAGTGGCCAGCTAATACCAGCTCCTTGGAACTTGGGTCCTATATTTGCCAAAGTAGTTGGTTGTGGCCAACAATTGCAATCTTTCTCTTCCCTAGACAATAACAGAAAAGGAAACTGAAGTTAGAAATCTCCAGGAGCAGATAATGCAGCTACAGGCAGAGCTGGCCCGTTTCCATCAAGATCTACAAGAGAAGACTACGCAGGAAGAACAGCTCAGGCAGCAGATCACTGAGAAGGAAGAGAAAACGAGGAAGACTTTGCTTGCAGCCAAGCAGAAAATTGCACAGTTAGCTGGTATTGTAATTATTTTTTTCTGTCCTTAGAGATGTTTGATTATTTTTATGGAAAAACCTTTAGACAGGATGCTTGAAAAATGTAGCCTGAAAAGTGTTTTCTAGACTAAATGATACAGAGATTGTTCCAAAGTTTAAAATTTAATTCCTCCAGGGAATGATATAAGTACATAAGTAACTGCACACTGGACGTAGAATAAGTTTTGGTTACTTTTGGCCAGCCAACATGATAACCCCTGTTTTTGATTCTTTGTTGATTACAGTAGATTTGCCCTACTAACAGCTTGGGTAATTCTCCCCTTCCCTAAATGTACAGGTGCAAAACACATTGTCTCCTCTGTTTTAAAATGTCACTAAGAGGAATGATGCTGTAAGAGCTTACTGAAAACATCTTGTTCTTTTGGGACTACTTCTTTAAGTTTTTATTTATCTATATTTATTACAAATTTTTCTACCTTTAGTTTCTTTTTATTTAATTGCAATTAAAAAAGAAAAATGGTCACATTGCCTCCCAGATTTCCTTTCATAGCTTAACATTTTTAGGATTTCAGAATACTTCAGTGACCTGGTAAAACACCCAGGCGTTCAGTGTGCAGATCCAGCAAGGCTGGACCCTTTTCCTGTTCCACCAGGTACAAAAGAGCAGCTGACAAAGGAAAATGAGGAGTGGAAGCAGAAGAGCAGCTCCCTGGAGGAGCAGAAGACGGAGCTGGAGGTGCGGATGAGCGCGCTCAAGTCCCAGTACGAGGGGCGGATCTGCCGCCTGGAGAGGGAGCTCCGGGAGCAGCAGGAGCGGCACCACGAGCAGCGGGATGAACCCCCCGAGTCCACAAATAAGGTACAAAATGTACACAATCCTGCCAGGCAGCCCTGGCACGGCAGCCAGGCCATCACTGCCCAGCCTGGACTCACATGCCACCACGCTCTGCTCTTGGAAATACACAGGTTGGCTTCAGTAAGGGTTCAGAGCTTCATTTAAATTTCCTGCCCTAATCAGAATTCCCAGTGCCAACAAACAGGCGGTTCTGCCATTCCCTGTGAATCAGCCAAGGAGCTGTTCACAGTCTGCCCTCTATTTTTATATTTTACTCATGCATTCAGTATAATGGGTTCACGTCTCAAAGCATCAGAAAATACCTGAGCAGTTACCAAATAGTTTTGCAGCCTTGGTGTGGCTGGTATGATTTGCTTTGGGGAATTTGACATAATTACAGAGTCTGCCCAGGTAAATACCCAACAAGCATTTCTCTCACAGAATTGTTAGCATAGTGCTGAAATGTTTTCCATGTTGTTTGCTCTCTTTCATGTGTACATGGCATGATATTTCTGTTTTTTACCTAATAGGTCCCAGAACAGCAGAGACAAATCTCACTCAAGTCTACTCCTGCTTCAGGTGAAAGAGGAATGTGAGTTCAAGGGGTTTTCAGAGTTTCTGTGGTTGATACTTCTTGGTTTTATCATTACACAGTTGCTCTTCTTTTTAGCAAACCACTGGCTTTTTGTAATTTTTCTTAAACAACTGCAAAGATACTGACTGATAATACATTCCTCCTGGTTCCTCAGCCATGTCTAATCAATAGGGCTTTTACGCTGTAAACTGGCTTATTAACTACCAGGAGCACGGTGTCTGGGAAACATGGAAGATTTTTTAAAAATGTTCTCAGACTTCAAGGTTTTTGAGGTTGTAAAATTTTGATTGTTAACTTTAACCCTTTTGGTTTTGGGAAGGATCTTCCCTTGTGCAAGAATGAGAAATGGACTGAACAGATAACTCTAAGGACAGATAAAATAGTCATTTGCCTAAGCTCAGAAATGGGAAATACTGCTGTACTACTGATCTGGGATAACAAACTCCCTCTCAGTTATTATGAATGCATCCTTTAGGTAGCAAGACTTTCAAAAATGTCTCCTAAAATTTGGCTGCCCCTTGTTTCAGTCAAGAGATGATGTTGCTCTGTATTGAGTGAATCAGTTTCGATGTAGGATGTGTTACACACTGTAATAAAGTCCCAGCACAGTCAGCAGCAGGAACATTTTGATCTGTTGCTAGATTCCCACTTGATTACCTTGGAAGAAACCTGTTCAGTTCTCCAAACTGGATAAAATGCTATTGATGGCATAGTGTTTCTCTCTTCTTTCAACTATATAAAGTTTGGAAGACAATTCCTTATACTGTTGTCAGGCTTTTAAACTTAAAAGCTTTAAAAAATAGTGTTTCTGTCCATGAGAATATATTTGTTTGTTTTTTTTAAAATCTGCTTTCTTTTTACCATGATGAAACCAATCTCCTGTTTTTCAGTGCCAGCACTTCAGATCCCCCAACAGCAAACATTAAACCAACTCCTGTTGTGTCAACTCCCAGTAAAGTGACTGCTGCTGCAATAGCTGGGAATAAGTCTACTCCAAGAGCCAGCATCCGCCCAATGGTGACTCCTGCCACAGTCACCAATCCCACCACCACCCCCACAGCCACAGTTATGCCAACAACACAGGTGGAGACACAGGAAGGTGAGCTTTGTAGTGTAGTGTAAGGATCCTCAGTACTCAGAAGTGCTACCTTTGCCTTGAGATGCTGGTGGCAGTCAGTTTGGAAGGGCCTCAGGCAGTGTCATGGTCCCTGCATCTCTTGGAGTGTTGTGCATCCATGACCATTCTATTGCAGCAAAGTTCATGGTTCCTCAGCCAGAGGTGTGCATAACATTAATTCATCTGCAAAAACACTGAATGTGTGTGTTAAGGGCATCCTGAGAGGGAGAGTGTGAGCTGTTCTGGATGAGTGAAGACCCTGACTGTGCTGCTGTTTGCCTTCCAGCCATGCAGTCGGAAGGACCCGTGGAGCACGTCCCAGTGTTCGGCAGCGCCAGCGGCTCCGTGCGCTCCACCAGCCCCAACGTGCAGACATCCCTGCCCCAGCCCATCCTGACTGTGCAGCAGCAGACACAGGCCACTGCCTTTGTGCAGCCCACCCAGCAAAGCCACGCTCAGATCGAGCCTGCAGCTCAGGAGCCAGCCCCTGCCATTGTGGAGGTGGTGCAGAGCTCCCAGATAGAGAGGCCCTCCACCTCCACAGCCGTGTTTGGCACAGGT
This sequence comes from Phylloscopus collybita, assembly GCA_027886175.1. Lineage (NCBI taxonomy): Eukaryota > Metazoa > Chordata > Aves > Passeriformes > Phylloscopidae > Phylloscopus > Phylloscopus collybita. Next base: position 3,633,311 of record JAJNNQ010000065.1, on the reverse strand, counting down.
TGGTGTCATTTTGTAGGCTTGCCTTGCTCAGTAGTTCCTTGGAAGTAGCTCCAGTTGGACCCTTGCCCAACCAGGTCTCACTTCAATTCAGACCTTTTTCCCCTCCCTTAGTTTACTGTACATTTTAAGAACTTCTGGTGTTAGGCTTCATTCCTTAGCTGTCAGAAATAGTGCCTCTGAAGTGCTGTTGGCACTGCATTCCTTAAAGTAGAAAGAAAATAAAATTTTGTGTTTGGCTTTTTCAGGGCAGCTTTGGAGTTTAATGTATTAAAAGCTTGCTAGTTCTGTTTCCTTGGCACTATAAGCAATGTTAATATTATGAGCCATGAGTAAGCTATTTAAGCTTGAATTTAAAATATAGGAAGTACTCTAAAGCTACTCACTGTAATGCACTTACACATCTGGTTGTGCTACACAACGTAAATAGAAAATTTGTTCACCCAAAAAACATTTCTGCAAACTGTTGGGGTTCTCTTTCTCCAGCTGATACTCTCTTAAAAATTTTGGGTGTACCTGTCCAAAGCAGAGATGTTGGAAGAAATATTTGGGTTGTACCCTGAGGCTTATACTTAGGGTCAGTTAAGTTGTGAATAAGGACTGAGAGCTTAAGACCTGTAGCTGAATTGCACAGCTCAGTGCAATTCTGATTGTTTGTTGTCATTCAGTGCAGAAATGGAGGTGATCTTCAGAGGAAAATACCAAAGCTTTTGATTTCTGGTTTGTACACGTGTTGTTCTGACAATAACTGAGAGGTCTTTGAAGTTTCAGCTACCCCCAGTTCCTCCCTGTCTAAACGCTCCCGAGAGGAAGAGGAGGACAACACTGTGGAGAACTCAGACCAGATCTCTGAGGAAACAGTGGATGCACCTACTTCAAAGAAACTGAGAATCATGCAGAGAGTTGGGCCTGAGGTTTGCACAAACATTAAGTGCTACTACTTGATCTGTCCCTTTTTTTGGATTTGAGTGGGAAGAAAAAATGTGTTACTTCAGAGCAAATCAGTGAAGTCTTAATTGGCTTTCTAATCTGCTGGGGAGGAAACAATTATATTTGGGTATCTAAAAAGGCAGAGGTTAAACCACTTTGAATGATGTAAATCTTACCTGTAGGATGGAATAGGGAGGGCAATATCCCGGGATTGAGGAGGAAGAAGTTCAAACTTCTACCAGTGTGGTTTGGAAGGTCTTTATCTACATTAATTGTGGATAGAAATACAGGGTAGTTAGGAGATGGGAAGCAAAGATGAGTTGCTGGAAAAGCCTACAGAATATGCACATGAATGTTGTGTGGGGGATTTGGGATGTGCTGTGAAAAAGGGATGAAATTGAGACAGAACCTCACACTGTTAAGGAAGCCAAAGATGTTTTATTAACTCTGTGCCAGAGGGATGTTCATGAGAGAAAAAGGGCAGGATTGTATAAGAACATTATTCACTTAAGGATCTGGGAGACTGGAGGTAGAATGGGAAACTTTCATGATTTGTTTTTGGTCCTGAAAAGATTGAGGTGTGCTGAGGTCCAATGGGCTGGGGAAGTTGTATTTCTCTAGGGCAGGAAAATGAGATTTTTGATAAAAGCATTGCTAAGGAAGCTGGAGAAAATATTGCCCATAATCTTTGTGGGAAAAGATAATTTTTATTAAAGGATTAAAAAAATCTCAAACATGTTTAGGGCTGTTTCATGTTTCAAATAAGAGAAATGTTTGTTCTTCCAGGAGGAAGTGACAGCAGAGGAGAGCACTGATGGAGAGGTGGAGGCACAGACATACAATCAAGACTCACAAGATTCCATTGGAGAAGTAAGCATATTTGAAGAGCAAAAATCTTCAGCAGAAATAGCCATCTGCCCCTCAAACTCTCAGTATATTTAGAAGTGAAATCTCAAATGGAATCCTGCAGGTTTCCTGTGGAAGCCACTTAAAATGTTTTAAAGTTTAGACTTGAACTGTTCAATCACTGACAGTCACCTGTCACATTCTCTTTTGTCCTCTGCTCTGGTCAGTTTTTAAGGAGCAGCAATAACTGTCCTCTAAGCACCAGCCTGGTTTTCTTGCCGTTGTATGTGGTGCCATGACTTTTGTTTGTTCTGGTGATTGCCTTTGGTCTTTGGCAGGGTGTGACACAGGGGGAGTATGCAGCCATGGAGGACAGCGAGGAGACCTCCCAGTCTATCCCAATAGATCTTGGATCCCTCCAGTCAGACCAACAAAACACTTCTTCATCTCAGGATGGCCAGTCCAAGAGAGATGATGTGATTGTAATTGACAGCGATGATGAAGATGACGATGATGAAGAAAATGAAGGGGAGCAGGAGGTATGTATATCATGGAATTCCTTTATGATTTTGTCTTACATCAGATGCAAAACTCACCAGGCAGGACTAATTTAATCAAAATATTTTTGACTGAGTAAGTGGTCTGTATTTATGTTGCCTGAACTTGTAGTGTTTCAAAGCTACCTGGTAATTCACCTTGAGTTTTTCTTCTACCTTCCTGTATCTGAACCCTCAGGCTTTTCCATCTTCTTTCCTACCCTTGTCCTGTTGAAGAGGGAGAGAGGGAGTGTCTGGGTGGGTGTCGATCTGTGCACCACATCCAGCCTATTCCACTCCCCTTTCTGCATTTCCCTAAGGCTCTTTTATTGTCTCATCACAGGATTATGATGATGAGGAAGAGGAGGACGAGGATGATGATGAAGACACAGGGATGGGAGATGAAGGTGATGACAGCAATGAAGGAACTGGTAGTGCTGATGGCAATGATGGATATGAAGCAGATGATGCTGAGGTGAGATTTGGACCTTTCTTCTATAGCCTATTAAATTTCTTGCAACAAATCAGTGCTGTAATGCACAGATGTGAATGCATGGAAGAGAAGATCTTGGTATGAATTCATCCCCCAAAGTCGAGACTGATACAGGGTGATAGTAATTTATTGTAACTGGTGTTTTCACAAGAAGAATCAACTTGAAATGTTTAAGAGGGCTGACTGAAAATACAATGTACAGGAGCCAGCAGCAAGTGCTGTGGTTGCAAAGCTGGTGAGGCTTTTGAAGAGTTGAATATTTCACTGTCTGTTGTTATTAAATGATGGTGGCTGCATTGTTCAGGTTTGTGTATGCAAAAATTTTTGAACTCAAAACTGTTGCGTCGCAGCCCACAAAAACTTCTGAAATCTCATACAGTTCAATATATTTACCTAATGCTGTAGATACAGAAATCTTTTGAGGTAGTCATATATTTGACTTTGTTTGCTTTCTGAATACCTTTGTACTGCATTTGCATTCTCTTTACAACCTACAATTTCTTTAGTTATGCTCTGTGTATGTGTGGTTTTAGGGTGCTGATGGTACAGATCCTGGAACAGAGACTGAAGAGAGCATGGGAGGAGCTGAAAGCAACCAGAGGGCAGCAGATTCCCAAAACAGTGGTACAGTTATTCCATGTTTCTTCACAGTCAGTGTCTGTAGGGAGAGTGAAGTGTAGAAGTTATTTTCCATGTATTAAAACCTGCACTTAAAGGTAAAAATATAAGTGAAATACTAAAGGCCATTTCAATGTGCAATGTGGCTTCTCTTGAAATGGATTCTTTCTGGATTTACTCTAAATTCCTTTGAAAATCCTGCAAGCTCTGGTTGCTGTGGAAACTTAATGGCTCAGTGGATTAATCAGTCTCTTAATCAGAATAATAATCACCTGAATAATTAATGTTTTGTTTCAGTGCTGGTGTTGTAGCTGGCACAAATCCTCTTTAAGTGATTTTAAATAACAATACTGGGCTGTCCGCAGGCTTGCAAGGGAAAAATGTGTTAATGCGTGGCAGAACTGGAAGATTTGCCTTCACGTTTTCAACTTGGTTCCTAGGGTTTCCCCCTCTGTGTATTTGTGTTGCAGGAGAAGGGAGCACAAGTGCTGCCGAGTCCACGTTTCCCCACGAGAGCCTGAGGGAGCAGCAGCCGTCATCGGCGTCCGAGCGCCAGGGCCCGCGGCCCCCGCAGTCCCCGCGGAGGCCACCGCACCCTCTGCCCCCACGGCTCACCATCCATGCCCCTCCCCAGGAGCTGGGGCCCCCAGTGCAGGTACAAACCAGCTCCAGCACCTCAGAAGACTTGGAAAAAAAAAATTGCTGTGTGATTTCTTATAAATAAAAACCATTGGGAAAAACGCTGCCAGCTGTTCGGCATCATAGAAATGAGCAAAGCCATTTAGTGTGTGTCATCCTGCAGAGGATGGCTGGGCAGGGAACATACAAATCCATCCCCAGTGTGCCTTACTGCTTTTTATCTGGGCATTCTTATTATATTATACCAGTGCTAGGTCAGTCAGTGGCTGATGATATCTCCACTCAAAAAGCTTTTCTTGGCCAGGTTGCAGCTCAGATTGGAAGGGTTTTTATGAGTCTCTGCCCCAGTGTAGATGGGGCAAAGGAAAGTTGTCATTTATTTTCCAAGTTAAACCTTTCACACTCAGTGCCTGACCCATGATTATGCTTTGTTGAAGACCTGTAGGTTTTGTAAATTAAAACATCACAACAGGAATTCTTCAAAAATATCCTGACTGAAATGATCCTTTACCATTATTTGTGCTGAGGCTTGATATTTCTGTGTTCAAGTTTTGTGTATTCAGTAGAGACTTGAGTAAAATATTACTGTCACTTGCCCAGAATATGCACATTGTCCCCCAGAGAGTGCTGGGGCATTGAACAGGCTCCCCAGGGAATGGGCATGGCCCCAAGGCTTCCAGAGCTCCAAGAGTGTTTGGACAGTGCTTTCAGGCTCTTCCTGGGTTTCTTGGGCCTGTCCTTCGTGCAGGGGTTGGACTTGATGATCCTTGTTGGGTCCCTTCCAGCTCAGGGTATTCTGTGATTCCATGATGATTCCTACACTTACTCATTCAGCTGCTGTCCTTGGCTCTGAGTGAACACTTGTACGTTGGTAGAATTCCAGGACCACACTGACACCACTTCCCTCTTTTCTTTCCCATAAAGAGAATCCAGATGACTCGAAGACAGTCGGTGGGGCGAGGACTTCAGCTGACCCCTGGCATAGGTGGAATGGTGAGTGTATCAGAATCTACTACTAAAGACCTGCTTTGAGGGAACATCCCTAACTCTTGGGATTTATTTTGGTTTTTAAAGAAGCCTGGCTGCTGACTTCAGGGGGGGATGGTTTCTGTAGTCTTGCAGAAAATATCCTACTCCTGTTAATCCCTGCATTAATGGAAGGCAAAGACTAGAAAACTCCCAGTAAACAAAAGGCTTCAAAAGAGGCCCAATTGGTTCTGTCTAAGGTGATTTTGTTTACTTGTTTTTAGAGTCAATCAAAGTGGCTGTGTTGCTGGAAAAAACAGTACTAAATTCAGCCTTATCCTAAAGGAACAAGGCTCATTTATGCTGTCTCCATCAGCTAATTTTGAACCTTTTATTCAGCTGTATTTGGCAGAACAAATGCAGGTTCAGCAAGAGAAAAGAGAGAGACTGACTGACTAAAGTACCTTTTGTGAGATCCAAGGCATCAACTTTAGATGTCTGAAATAAAACAAGAATTTTTTTAGAGCTAAAACTGTCTTTGTTTTGCTGGACTATGTGGGAAAACTCAACCTTTAACTCAGCTGGTAAAAACTGGAAATACATTGTAGGCTCTCATATCAGTCTCTTTTTTTCCAGCAGCAGCACTTTTTTGATGATGAGGACAGAACAGTTCCAAGCACACCAACTCTTGTAGTTCCACATCGTACAGATGGATTTGCAGAAGCCATTCAGTAAGTAGATGTGAAAAGAAAAAGGAGAAAAAAAAGGCTTTTCTCTATCCTTTATTCTATTTCTTTCTATTTTTCAGAGAAATGAAAACAAATTTAAATGAAATGAACTTGTGATTGGAGTAAAATGCTAGATAGTAGGATAGATAACTACATGTGCAGATAAGTAATTACTGTTGGAATTGTGTGTCATATACCTGATCAGTAAATTAGGAAGGGAATATTCTCCAGTGTATTGTAACCTGGTGATTTAAGAAGAGATTAAACAAAGTTCTATCCAATTTCCTTCCTTCTTCCTCCCTTCCCATTAATATTGCCAATGAAAGTAGGAAAAGTTACCTCCATTTTTGCTTTTGGGATGTTCTGGACATGTCCAGCAATCCACTTAAAGTTGTGAGAGTTCATAGAATGGATAAGTAAAGAATATTCTCTGCAGGACTGTTGTACTGATCTTGCATGCATTCCTAATAATTTGAGAAGCTAATTGCTCTTTATTTATTAGTAGCTCAGCTGACTTTTGTGGTCAGTATTAGCTCATTTCGTTTCATGCTTGATTTCTTCTCTTGGTCAGTAAGTTCTTCCCCTCTGCCCCAATCTTTGGGGAAGCTGCAGAATTCCTTAAGTCTGTGTTTTGCCAGTTCCCCCCAGGTAGCTGGAGTTCCTCGGTTCAGATTTGGGCCCCCTGAAGATATGCCACAAACCAGCTCCAGTCACTCTGATCTTGGGCAGCTGGCATCACAAGGAGGTAAAGCAGTTCTGGGCTCTCTTTTCTTTGGGTCTTGGAGTGAAAAAGAGAGAATTCACTTTACAAAACATAGTTCTTCTTCAGAAAATTGTTGAAGTGTGGAAACCTGCAACTCTTAAATAATTGTCAACAGAGAGAATAACAGAAAGTGAGAAGGTGTTACCTTCAAGCTGCTACATTTCTAGTTGTGTTAGGATTTTAAAATTGAATGAAATATTGGTTTTTAACTTCAATTTTACTATTGGTTGTAGCTTCCCTGTAGTGAAACAATAGGGGAAAACAGCAAATGCAAAGAAATCTTTGGGCTATATCCTTATCTGCTCAGAGATGGCCAGGCTGTTGTTGTGTTTGTTGTTGGTCTGAATCTGTCCCTTTCCTTGGCATCCCTGTTGGCCCATGGAACATGGGCTCTTCTCTAAAGAAAGCTCACAGCAAAATAATGGCATAGGGCAATGATGAAAGTTAAAAAAAAACAAGCAGTAATATTTTCATCAAGGTTTTAACTTCCTATAAATTATGATCAGCTCTGACAGTAAGTCAAAACAACAAAAACCTGCTTAAGTACAAGTGACGGGATTTTATCAACTGTTCAGAGGGAAAACATCGGTTAATCCTTTTTTTACCACTTGTTTGGATGGCTTGTCACTGGAACTGTGTGTTGCAGGTTTAGGGATGTACGAAACCCCACTGTTCCTTGCCCACGAGGAGGAGTCAGGAGGTCGCAGTGTCCCCACGACGCCGTTACAAGTGGCAGCGCCGGGTAAGTGGCAGAGGTTTGCAGAGCAAAGCAGGGAATGATTCTCTACGGTTGGCGCAGCGCTGCCGCTCCTCAGGAGCGCTGGGCAGCCTGTCCCCGAGCTGCCTGCACTGCCACAGGGTTGTGTGGGCAGGGCCTGAGGCTGTCTGTGCTCCCCAGTGACGGTGTTCACAGAGAGTGCCTCGGCCGATGCCTCGGAGCACGCGTCCCAGTCCGTGCCCATGGTCACCACCTCCACCGGCAGCCTGTCCACCACCACCGAGCCCGGCGCCGGCGACGACGCCGACGAGGTCTTCGCAGAGGCAGAGTCTGAAGGGTAAAGTACCGCTGCTTTGGTTCACCAGCACTTCTGACACGTTCATTGTCACCCAGGGGCAGCTCAGACAGCGTTTTGTAAAGCTGTGAAGCAGGACAGTCTGACTCTTCGTTCAAAACCAACGGTTTTCTGCTCATCTTGTCCTTGGGATTTAACGAAGTTAATATAAAAGTCACCAAAAAAAATTGTATTTTTTAAGAATTCAGAGGACTCTGCAGTGGTCAAGTACTGATGGTAAAGGCACAGGTTGAAGGATCAGTTTGTAGAATTAAGACAAAGACCTTCCTGTATAGTACAGAAAATCCTTCCTCATGCAGAGCAGACATATGATTAGGTCACCCAGTTAAGACAGCACATGTGCAAAAGATGAAGTACGGGGCTGGAATAAGCAGTTCTTACTGAATTTTGTAGACAAATAATTTTGTCTTTTCCTTTACAAGTGCAACTTTTAATATTTGTAATAATTACTGTATTTCCTATTATGATGAAGTAAAGATCTAAAAGGGGAAAATTTATAATTTTATGCTATATTTTACTTTTCTTTTTCATTGAATGTTTGTGTACCAAGACAGGGGGTTTTTTTCTAGACCTTTTTGAAACTATGCAAACGCACTTACATGGTTCTCCTCCCCCTCCTTCCCTTCTAGCATTACTTCAGAAGCAGGTCTAGAAATCGATAGCCAGCAAGAAGAAGAATCTGTTCAAGCATCTGATGAATCAGATCTTCCTTCAACTAGTCAGGATCCTCCTTCAAGTTCATCTGCAGGTACAGGATAATCACAATAACAGTTTGTACCTTTTCATTAAGAGTGGGAATTCTTTTGTCCAGCATTGTGGCTAGTGGTCAGGATACACAAAATAAGGTAAAACTCATAGAATCACAAACTCATAGAATGGTTTGGGGTGGAAGGGATCTTAAAGCCCATCCAATCCCACCCCTGCCATGGGCAGGGACACCTTCCACTAACCCAGGTTGTTTCAAGCTTTGTCCAGCCTGGGCTTGGACAATTCCAAGGATCCAGGGGCAGCCACAGCTTCTCTGGGCACCCTGTGCCACCCTCCCAGAGAAAAATTCTTTCCCAATATCTTATCTGACCCTGCCCTCTGGCAGTGGGAAGCCATTCCTCCTTGTCCTGTCCGTACAGGCTATTGTCCCAGGTCCCTCTCCAGCTTTCCTGGAGCCCTTTTAGTCGCTGGAAGGGGCTCTAAGGTCTCCCCAGATTCTCTTAGAGCAAGATCATATTTTGATGCTTATAAATTCTTTGGTACTTTGGCAAACCATTTTTCTTTGGACAGCAGTAACCGGAGTAGGCCAAGTAAGAATATTCAAGGAGCAAACGTTACTGATACTTTGCTGATTTATCCAGTGGCATATTTGATGTCAGCTTTAAAAATATTTTTAATTAAATTGTGAAGCAACAGTAAGTTAATCTCTATTAACTTATCAAATAATCCCCTTGTACGGATAGCAAAAGAAGTCCCAGACTTACTTGTTTTGAAGCTTTTATTTATATTAGAGGAGAGGAGACACCTTCATCATTCTAAAGTAAAGAAAGCATAATACATATCAAAACATGTAAGAAGATGAAGAGTGAGAACCTGGCAGGCACAGCCACCCTTTCTGCACTGCCTCTCCCCACAGACACGAGCAGCACTCAGCCCAAGTCCCTGCGCCGTGTCCGGCTGCAGCCCCCGACGCTGAGGACAGGCGTGCGCGGCCGGCAGTTCAACAGGCAGAGGGGTAAGTGCTGCTGGCTGCCAGGCTGCTGCCAGCACTGCTCCAGCCCTTCCCTGCTCTGGGCACCACCTCTGGGGCTGTACAGGCTGGGAGTGACACAGCAGCCAGTGGGAGTGACACAGCAGCCAGTGGGAGTGACAGGCGTGTGACCCCCAGAGCTCTCGTTTGGGTTTAGTGTGTTAGGCTGAGACAGGCAAACTTCCTTCTGCACTGGCACCTGGCTCTTATCAGTAGAGAGAAAGTAAAGGGCATTGGATCTTACACCTCAAAGTTTTAAAGGTTGGTTTCAAAAGTCCTGTTAGGACAGCAGTTTAGAAACTTCTGGTTTTAGCATTAGAGGGATTTCCATTTGGTACATCAAGGGTTCCACTTATATCAATGGGTACTCATTGAACAAAAGCTTTATTGGAAGTATTACAGGTTTTTTAGTGCAATAGAGTTAAACCATGACAAGAAATTATTTTTGCAACTTCGTATTGAGAAAAAGCCTTAGATGGACATTATTCTGTTTTGCATTATTTTAACATTCTAGAAGACTCAATATTAGCATTGAAATATAGATTAGCTGGTATTTTAAGGGGAAGAGGTGGGACTAGGATAGATTTTCCTCCTTCACCATTTTTTTTAATAACAAAAAGGAGGGACTAATTGATTTTAGACCATCAGTAGTAAGGATCCTCTGCTCATTGGTTTGGCTCAGGATCACAAGTCAGCCCCAGACTTTTGCATGACACAGGTGGCATGTACATGTGTCACCAGGCTTAGGGGGAGAGAGGGGAGCTTGAACTGTATCAGAAAGGAACCACCCTGACAATTCCTTAGGGAAGAATGAAGTATCACCTGTGCAATGGTTAATTAAAAGGCTAAGAAGGATTTACACTAATGCACTTGTTTTCTTTCCCTGCACAGGTGTAACTCATGCCATGGGAGGCAGAGGAGGCCTGAACAGAGGAAACATTAGTTAAATGAAATGTAAAGTACTTCCAGCTGTGTATACAAAGTGCCAGTTTGCCTGTGGTTGCTTAGTGTAATGAAGCCAGAGCTTAAAGCAGCATTTCATAGAGTTGTGTGCACACATTTCAATGTCTTTTATTAATAAAATTAGAAAAAACGTTGACAGTCAAATGGCATCTTGTTTTAAACTCCTCTGCTGCACATCACTTGCTGGGACAGTTGTACCAGTCTTTGGATACAGTCTTTCCTGTGAGAGCAGTAACAGGTCTTGCTATTCTTTTGCCAATATCCAAACTGTAGTACCGATCTGAAAGGAAGAGAGGTCAGGATTAAATTCCAGAAACTACATTTAATACATGGGAAGAATTCACAAATTCAAGCCTGCATCTTAATGTCACTTAGGCCTGAATAACAGATTTTCCATTCCATGTGCATATAGGGAGCTGAGAGGCTCCAACAATAAATTTCTGTCCTCAGCTTTATTTTTCAGGTGGCCTTGGTTGCAGTAAGTTTTATAGCACTGCTAATAATTAAATCTGTCCCAAGAGCAGGAGCAGTGAAGAATGTTCTTGTATTGCTAGAACACAGAAATAGTCTTAAGACTTTGGAAATCAAACTACATCCACAACAATCCTGCACTCACTACAGAAGTGGGAAATCCATGGTCCCTGAGTGTGAATGGGCCTGTGAGGCTGATTCCTCCAGGTGAGGAATTGTACTGACAGGGACTTTAATAGCTTGTATTTGGGTATGGCTTCTTGTTAGGGCTTTTTTTTTTTAATGCAGAAAATTCTGAGGAATGCTTGTATGGGATCCTGGCTGGGGGATTGAGTCTACCTAATCTAGCATCATTAATAATTTCTTGAGCTAAATCAAGTGGTTCATCTCCCTCCTTTTTGTGTTTTGTCAGAAGCAGTTCCTTAGAAGCTATTGAAAAACTTGTTGTGTAGTGATCCAAACACTTCAGTCTAACATAATCCTTCATTTAAGTGCAAGGTTTGTCACTTTATGAAGCTGAACTCCCTGGCAATGCATTCTCCAGTTGGCTGCTTTGAACCTCTGCATTTCATTGCTGCACATTGTCCTGTAACTACTGATTTTTAATAGAAACATCTCTTGATTGTGGGCAGCATTTTAATTCTCAGGACTTTCTAGTGGAGCTGAAAGTAGTACCACAGGCGATAACAGGAGCTTCATTCTTCCCCACCCCCATGTCTTTTGAGATCCATAGTGCTATGCTTTAGCTCTACTTACTGTAAGAGAAGGCATAGTAATCGTAGCCATCAGGCTTGTTCTGGTTGGGCACAGAGAGGGTTGAGTGGATAACCTTGGGGAGCCCTCTCCAGTACGTTGTCATTTGGATTTCCTTGCGCAGAACTCCTGCAAGCAAAAGGAACCCTCCGTGAGGAGCTGTGGCACTGCTGCAGCTGTCACAGGGCTGTGTCACCCTGCAACTGTGAAAACCTTCCACACACAAGTGTGTCAGAACCTACAGAGGTGAAAGCATCTGTGTAAGAGAACCCTGGTGCCCGCATTACCAGAGGACTGGGGGTTGATCCTGACGGTGCGGATGACGGTCGGCATTCGCACAGCGCGCTGGAAGCGTCGCCGGATGACAACCCTGGGCACAAAGGCCGGGTATCTGATGGTGACCCGGGCTCTTCTTTGACACTTCTTGGCTGGTTCTTGTCTGTACACGTATTGCTGCATGTTCCCATCTGAAGCACACGTTTGTTTTGTTAGTTAAAAAAAAGAAATCAACACCCAACCACCAGCTTGATCAGGTCTGAAAATGTCGTTATGTTCATATCACACACGGGAAATCAGTAACCAACAACATTCTTATGGGGGCAGTACAGCATTCATGTAAGATAAGGAAATTACTTTAAAATAGGAAATCAGAAATAGAGATGGGAATTTCCACACATAGTTATGAGCTAGCAAGATAAAAGCCTTCCCTCCTCTACTTAATTGGAGACTAAAATAGCTTTACCACCAGATAAAACTTATTGTTCTACTTCAAAGTGTAGCCACTACAGTGCTGGATTCCTGGATTCTCACCCTTACAGACCTGGTTTAAAATGCACTGAAAGACCTCTATTACTAATACAAATTTTTTAAAGCTTCAGGCTATTTTTGAGCACCTGGAACACTGATACCATTTGTGTTTCTGTTTTTGAAATAAATAGGTCTTGGGTCAAGAGAAACCATGTTTTATTCCTGACTAAGGCTATTCAAGCACCTTTTGATATTCCCTAAACTTCAGGAATACAAGACATACCTCTTTTGATAAAATAAACAGATTCTGGTCTGTTGTTGTATCTTGCCACAGGGAGGGTTGCTACTATTCTCCCACTTAACCCTGCAAATCCAGTTGCAAGAGGTTTGGGATAGCCTGGATCCATAACACCATTCGTGAAGCGCCAGTACAGGGGCCCCTGAGCATTTAAGGAAAAAAAAAGTTTTAGAGGAAGTTAATTCCTGGTTATTAAACTGCAAAACAAACATGAAGAATAATCCATAAATAAGCAGCAGCACTTTGACAGCTACATTGTAAATGTGACTGGAATCACTCCTACATTCATTACAAATGGGATAAAACTACTACAACCTCCTTAAGTACCTCCTGCAGCCTTTCAACCTTTGAGTAGGGCTAGATTATCCTAGAAGCTAATTTTTAAGAGGGGTTACTTAACAAAGGGGTTTCCTTCCTAAGTCTCTTAAATTTTCATAGGTGTAGCAAGCAGCTTGAATTTCAGCACTGAGTGATTTATTGGGAAATAACAGCTTTAATGAGGCGTGGGCATTTCATTAGTGTTTTATTTCAGGTTGGGAAACATACTAGGAATAAGTTTTGGCAACTTTTTTTCCCCCAATAACCAGTCTAAACCTCCCCTAAGGCCTTTCCTCTCCTCCTGTCCCTGTTCCCTGGGAGCAGAGCCCGACACCCCCCGGCTGTCCCCTCCTGTCAGGGAGCTCTGCAGAGCCCCCAGGTCCCCCCTGAGCCTCCTTTTCTCCAGGATGAGCCTCCCCAGCTGCTCCTCATCAGCCTCGCCCCATCCTGCCAGCTGGGATCACTCCCACCTTGATGAAGAAGGTTTTCCCATCGCAGTTACACCTGGAGAAGACAGAGTCGATGGGCGAGGGGATGCCCCAGCCGTCGGTGATCCGGCGGGGGTTGGTGGTCGGCGGGGTCCGGCCGTTCAGCAGCCAGTAATAGTGACCTGGGGAGGGAAAGGCGTGAGGGGCGCCGGGGACAGCGCCGTCCTGCCCCGGGGATAGCGAGGGGACAGCGCCGTCCTGCCCCGGGGACAGAGCGGGGACTGCGCCGTCCTGCCCCGGGGACAGAGCGGGGACAGCGCCGTCCCGCCCCGGGAACAGAGCGGGGACAGCACCGTCCTGCCCCGGGGATAGCGAGGGGACTGCGCCGTCCTGCCCCGGGGACAGAGCGGGGACAGCGCCGTCCCGCCCCGGGGACAGAGCGGGGACAGCGCCGTCCCGCCCCGGGAACAGAGCGGGGACAGCACCGTCCTGCCCCGGGGACAGAGCGGGGACAGCACCGTCCTGCCCCGGGGACAGAGCGGGGACAGCACCGTCCCGCCCCGGGAACAGAGCGGGGACAGCGCCGTCCTGCCCCGGGGACAGAGCGGGGACAGCGCCGTCCCGCCCCGGGGACAGAGCGGGGACAGCGCCGTCCTGCCCCGGGGACAGAGCGGGGACAGCACCGTCCCGCCCCGGGAACGCGGCTGAGCCGACCCCGTGCCCCGTGAGGGGTCTGAGGGGGCGCGCTCTGGGCTCGGGGGAATTTCGTGAAGGGTGAGGGGCACCGGGGCGAGTGAGGGAGGAAAAAGAGGAGGAAGAGCGATGGGGCAGGTGAAGGAGGAGGTGACGGTGAAAGACTGAGCCCGGGAAAGGCGAGGAAGGAGGAGCTGCGGCGCTGTGGGGGAGAAGAGGAGGCAGTGGGCCACGGCCGGAGCCAGAGCCGGGGCAGATGAAGGAGGAACGGCGCCGTGCCGGGGCAGGTGGAGGATGTTCGGAGCAGTCTCACCTCGGAAGACGGCCAGGGTGCCATTGGGCAGCGCCACCATGCCGTCTGCTGGCTTGCCGCTGCACAGGTCCTTCTCCTCGTCCTTCCTCTCTGCAAAACACAGCCAGGTGGGTTTGTTTAAGGTTCCACAAAAACGGCCTTTCCCCCTCCGCCCCGCCGGTGGGCCAGGGATTAATTCCTCGCTGGGGACGTGTTCTCGGGAAGTTCAGCTCTGGTGCTGTGGCCCCAGCAGTGCCGAGCGGCCAGGTGTGGGTGTCTCTGCCTATTGCCACCTAAACACCTGTAATTCAGGAAAACACCTACAAACACTTCGTATGCTACATCCCTCGTGGACTTGCTGCATGCTCTAGGATTTTACTGTTCCTTTAAGCTGCTTTAGTGCCTTCTCTTCCCTCTCATTATTTCTTAAAAAAAAAATCCAAACAAAAAAATCTATATTTTCTTTCACTTAAATATATATATGCAATTAAATATAAAGGATGAATCTCTTTTAGACTGAAATTCAGGTATTTTGCATCTAAACCCCTAATTTTTCCCCCCAAAATATTTTTCAGTACATGATTGAAAAATTGCCTCAGAACCTGCAAACTACATCTGATTACAATAAAGGGAGGGCATGAAAAAGGCTGTGGCAAAAAGCCCAAGAGGCAAGTGATGGCAATGACAGAGAGACGTGGACTCCATTGATTGCCCATATGAAGCCGTTTATTGATCCGCCTAGCTGAGCTTATATACCCTTGCATTATATAACGAGTGATATTGCCAAGTGATATTGCCTAACATATGCCTCGCACTAACTAACACAGGTATGCCTAAAATGCACTAACACAGCACGTTTCTCAAAATCCCGCTTCCCTTTGCCAAGGCTTGAGGCCTAGGGAATCCACTTCTGTCATGAGCTGAACAGAACTACCAGTTCGGCTCTCTAGCTGCAGGCCCTGCAGGCCCACAGGCAAGAGCCTTCTTTTCTCTTTTATATGGCATTTTTAGTAGGTGGCTACAAAACACCGGGTTAGGTACCATGAGGGAGGGCAGATATGCAGCCTGACCTCTAGCAGTTTTTAATGGGATTTAGAAATTCGTCATCTTTTTCCCTTAATTTTTTTTGTCTGTTTGCATCTTCTACAATAGCAAACAGGAGGAGAAACTCCTAGCAAACAATTTTCAGTAGGACCAATTACTGAAACCAATTAATTTAGATCATGTTCTAAACTACCTGGAGGATTTAATTAACTCCACAGCTGAGAACTGAGGTTCCACTATTCAGGACTGGCAGCTGTGGGGCTGTGGCTTACCACAGGACACTGCTATGTTCCCTTGAGTTACTGATGCTTTCATACCTGCTGGAATGCACTTACCTTGTGTCTCTCCAGGGAACATTGGCAGGTCTCCAATCTGTATTAAAGGCTTGTTTATCTCAGGCTCTTCTTTCTCTGGCAGAGTTTCAGGCTCAGTTGGGTGAGGCTCTTCTCCAGCCTCAGTGACCTCCTGGAAATGTATTGTTGGCTTGGATGTCCCATTAGACACAAGATACATTTCTTCTATTGTGTCCTTTTTATCCCTTGTTGTGGTTTCTTTGGTAACTGTAGTTACCTCTTCTTTAGCAGGGGCCTTTTCAGTGACATCTTCCATTTCTTTTTCAGGTGTGGTATCCATTTCTTTGCTGGTTGTTACCTCTTCTTTACCAGCTGTTGTCATCTCCACAATAACACAAGTAGCACCTGGGCTCTCTTTGTCTGCTGCTGGCCCAGCCTGCTCCGTGTCTGTAGTTGTCTCTTTTTCATTTGGTGTTACAGCCTCACTGGGTTGAGGAGTTGAATCTTCTTCAGTGGTTGTTACCAGCACAGTGGGATTGGACAAGGGAGCTGTGGCTTCTGTTGTTGCAGTCTTGGTGTCTATAGAAATTGTTTCTGATTCAACTACTACAGTGACAGGTTGCTTGGCCATAGGAGCTGTGGGAATGTCATCCATGCCTTTGGGAGAATCACCTGGTTTAGATGTTGTCACCATAGCTACAGTAACTGTGTCTTTCCCAGTTGCAGCTGTGAAAATGTCTTTAAGCAGAGTAGTTCTGTCTTTCTTTGGTGTTGTTGTCTCCTTGTTCTCCATTGTGGTATCTGAAAGTATCGTGCCTGCCTCAGTTGTGGGGGAGTCCTTCCCAACTGTTGTGGCTGCAGCATTGCTTGGAGAAGCTGTGGCTTCACTGGCAACGGTACTGGCCTCAGGGGCTGCAGGGCTGGTTGGAGAGTCAGCGTCCTCTGCTTTAGGGGTGGTGGGAGAGTCTGCCATGGTTGTAGGTTCGTCTGGGGTTGTTTCTTCAGGTTTGGGAGTGGTAGGAGAGTCTGCCAAGGTAGTCGGCTCTTCTGGGGTTGTCTCTTCAGGTTTGGTGGTTGTTGGCTCCTCTGGGGTTGTCTCTTCAGGGTTAGTAGTGGTGGGAGAGTCTGCCAAGGTTGTTGGTTCTTCAGGAGTTGTCTCCTCTGGTTTTGGAGTTGTGGGCTCCTCTGGAGTTGTTTCCTCTGGTTTAGGAGTTGCCTCCTCCGGTGCAGGGGTTGTGGCCTCCTCTGGGGTTGTCTCCTCTGGTGCGGGGGTTGTGCGCTCCTCTGGGGTTGTCTCCTCTGGTGCTGGAGTTGTCTCTTCTGGTGTGGGTGTTGTGGGCTCCACAGGGGTTGTCTCCTCTGGTTTAGGAGTTGTCTCCTCCGGTGCGGGGGTTGTGGGCTCCTCAGGAGTTGTCTCCTCTGGTGCTGGGGTTGTCTCCTCTGGTTTAGGTGTTGTTGGCTCTTCTGGGGTTGTCTCCTCTGGTACTGGGGTTGTCTCCTCTGGTTTAGGTGTTGTTGGCTCTTCTGGGGTTGTCTCCTCTGGTGCTGGGGTTGTGGGCTCCTCTGGCGTTGTGGGCTCCTCTGAGGTTGTCTCCTCTGGTGCTGGGGTTGTCTCCTCTGGTGTGGGTGTGGTGGGCTCCTCTGGGGTTGTCTCCTCTGGTGTGGGTGTGGTGGGCTCCTCTGGGGTTGTCTCTTCTGGTGCTGGGGTTGTCTCCTCTGGTTTAGGGGTTGTGGGCTCCTCTGGGGTTGTCTCCTCTGGTGCTGGAGTTGTCTCCTCTGGTGCAGGGGTTGTCTCTTCTGGTGTGGGCGTGGTGGGCTCCTCTGGTGCTGGAGTTGTCTCCTCTGGTGCAGGGGTTGTCTCCTCTGGTGCTGGGGTTGTCTCTTCTGGTGTGGGGGTTGTGGGCTCCTCTGGGGTTGTCTCCTCTGGTGCAGGGGTTGTAGGCTCCTCTGGGGTTGTCTCCTCTGGTGCAGGGGTTGTGGGCTTCTCTGGGGTTGTCTCCTCTGGTGCTGGAGTTGTCTCCTCTGGTGTGGGTGTGGTGGGCTCCTCTGGGGTTGTCTCCTCTGGTGTGGGTGTAGTGGGCTCCTCTGGGGTTGTCTCTTCTGGTGCTGGGGTTGTCTCCTCTGGTTTAGGGGTTGTGGGCTCCTCTGGGGTTGTCTCCTCTGGTGCTGGAGTTGTCTCCTCTGGTGCAGGGGTTGTCTCTTCTGGTGTGGGCGTGGTGGGCTCCTCTGGAGCAGGGGTTGTCTCCTCTGGTGCTGGGGTTGTCTCTTCTGGTGTGGGGGTTGTGGGCTCCTCTGGGGTTGTCTCCTCTGGTGCAGGGGTTGTCTCTTCTGGTGTGGGCGTGGTGGGCTCCTCTGGTGCTGGAGTTGTCTGCTCTGGTGCTGGAGTGGTCTCCTCTGGTGCTGGGGTTGTGGGCTCCTCTGGAGTTGTCTCCTCTGGTGCTGGGGTTGTCTCCTCTGG
Organism: Phylloscopus collybita; assembly: GCA_027886175.1. Lineage (NCBI taxonomy): Eukaryota > Metazoa > Chordata > Aves > Passeriformes > Phylloscopidae > Phylloscopus > Phylloscopus collybita. The sequence goes on along the minus strand of JAJNNQ010000065.1, from coordinate 3,615,226 downwards.
TGCTGGAGTTGTCTCCTCTGGTGCAGGGGTTGTGGGCTCCTCTGGAGTTGTCTCCTCTGGTGCTGGGGTTGTCTCCTCGGGTGCTGGAGTTGTCTCTTCTGGTGTGGGGGTTGTCTCTTCTGGTGTGGGCGTGGTGGGCTCCTCTGGAGTTGTCTCCTCTGGTGCTGGGGTTGTCTCCTCTGGTGCTGGGGTTGTGGGCTCCTCTGGAGTTGTCTCCTCTGGTGCTGGAGTGGTCTCCTCTGGTGCTGGAGTTGTCTCCTCTGGTGCTGGGGTTGTCTCCTCTGGTGCTGGAGTTGTCTCTTCTGGTGTGGGCGTGGTGGGCTCCTCTGGAGTTGTCTCCTCTGGTGCAGGAGTTGTCTCCTCTGGTGCTGGGGTTGTCTCTTCTGGTGTGGGCGTGGTGGGCTCCTCTGGAGTTGTCTCCTCTGGTGCAGGAGTTGTCTCCTCTGGTGCTGGGGTTGTCTCTTCTGGTGTGGGCGTGGTGGGCTCCTCTGGAGTTGTCTCCTCTGGTGCTGGAGTTGTCTCCTCTGGTGCTGGAGTGGTCTCCTCTGGTGCAGGGGTTGTCTCTTCTGGTGTGGGCGTGGTGGGCTCCTCTGGAGTTGTCTCCTCTGGTGCTGGAGTTGTCTCCTCTGGTGCTGGAGTTGTCTCCTCTGGTGCTGGAGTGGTCTCCTCTGGTGCTGGAGTTGTCTCCTCTGGTGCTGGGGTTGTCTCCTCTGGTGCTGGAGTTGTCTCTTCTGGTGTGGGCGTGGTGGGCTCCTCTGGAGTTGTCTCCTCTGGTGCAGGAGTTGTCTCCTCTGGTGCTGGGGTTGTGGGCTCCTCTGGGGTTGTCTCCTCTGGTGCTGGAGTTGTCTCCTCTGGTGCTGGAGTTGTCTCCTCTGGTGCAGGGGTTGTCTCCTCTGGTGCTGGGGTTGTCTCTTCTGGTGTGGGCGTGGTGGGCTCCTCTGGAGTTGTCTCCTCTGGTGCTGGAGTTGTCTCCTCTGGTGCTGGAGTTGTCTCCTCTGGTGCAGGGGTTGTCTCCTCTGGTGCTGGAGTTGTCTCTTCTGGTGTGGGTGTGGTGGGCTCCTCTGAGGTTGTCTCCTCTGGTGCGGGGGTTGTCTCCTCTGGTGCGGGGGTTGTCTCTTCTGGTGCTGGGGTTGTGGGCTCCTCTGGGGTTGTCTCCTCTGGTGCTGGCGTTGTCTCTTCTGGTGCTGGGGTTGTGGGCTCCTCTGGGGTTGTCTCCTCTGGTGCAGGTGTTGTCTCTTCTGGTGCTGGGGTTGTTGGCTCCTCTGGGGTTGTCTCCTCTGGTGTGGGGGTTGTCATCTCCTCTGGGGTTGTCTCTTCTGGTGCAGGGGTTGTGGGCTCCTCTGGGGTTGTCTCCTCTGGCGTGGGGGGAGGCTCAGTGTCAGTTGCTGTTTCCTCAGTGGCGTCAGGTGTTGGGTCTTCTGTTGGGAGGATGTCCGTCGGGTCCATTTCAGTCGGTGGTTCCTCTGTGGCATCAGGGGTCACATCTTCTGTATCTGGAGTGGGAGGGTCAGCTTCAGTCACTGGTTCCTCTGTGGCCTCAGGGGTTGTGTCCTCTACCTTTGGGGTTGTGGGAGTGTCTTCAGTGGTAGTTGGTGCCTCTGTGGCTCCAAGGGTTGTCTCTGCAGTTTCCGTAGTTGGAGCAGGAGTGGTCGCTTGGATTTCAGGATCTACAGAACAAATACAAATTCGGTTCAGCCATTGGAATTGCCATGCCAGTAAGTATTACCTATAAATGTATTATGCCCATAAGCTATAGGTGCATCCTTTGGAATAGCACCACCATAGATCCTTTTTGAACAGCCAAACTAACCTGGACCAGGTGAAATGGGGCTTCCTTTTGTCTGCAGGGGACTTTGCAGCAGCTCAGCTCAGTTTTAGGTGATCCCTTTGGCCATCCTATCACTGCCTCAGCTTCAGAGTTTACTTTGGTGTTTGTGGATGAGGCTGCCTGGGGTTTCCTGCCCCTTTCATGGAAAGGAAGCCACTTTATAAAATAGTCCTTCTAACAGAACAGTTCCCTTCTCAGTCTGTTATTTTTGTTTATTCCACTGCCCTACATTATAACTTAGCCTGCACCAACAAACTGGAATTGGAGGAGAGAGGTAGGGAAGCAGGAGGAAAATAATTCCTGAACACAGAGCCCTGACTGCATCTCCTGCTGTACCTTTTTTTTCCTTGGATTGTTGTCCTCATTGTGATGTATGGGTTTAAGGCTCTCTTTACATGTGTTTATAATTATATCGATTTGAGTCAAATTGTTGATATTCAAAGAACATTTACTGTTCTTTTCTAGCAAAAAGAACAGTAAATGCTTCTGCATTTCCATCTCTCCCTAAGTGTTCTCTCTCTGAAATATTGCAGTTTAGTTCTGCTTTCACAAATGTTGCGTGTTTAGTATGAGCTATTGCAGAATAGGCTTCACTCCCATCCCATGTGTCTGAAATACCATAAGCCAGCTGGGATCCTGTTAAAGGTTATTTGAATTTCCTTAATTTTCTTTCATTTAACCCACTATATTGTTTTTGGGTTGTGGGTTTTTTTTGTTTTGGTTTTTGTGGTTTGTTTGTTTGTTTGTTTGGGTTTGTTTGTTTGGGTTTTGTGGGTTTTTTGTTTGTTTTGTTTTTTGTTTTTTTGTTTTTTGGTTGTTTGTTTTTTTTAATAGCAAAATGGAACAGCAGAAAATAAGTACTCCAAATCTAAAACAAAACCAAAAAGAGGGAGGGAGGATTAAAATACTGACAGACTTCTAGTGTCTTTTCAATTGTATTTCAGGTTCAAACTGGTCTCCTGAGTTATCACTTCAAATGCTGGAACACAGTACCAGAGAACACAGGAAAGCAGCATATTTTCCAGTCAGAATAAATCAATCGTGTTCTCTGAGGCAGCATAAGGCCTGGCTTGATTAAAGCTAGAGGAACCCAACAGGACATTTTCCTGTGCTGCCAGCCAGCCATAGATGCTGTCCAAGACTGACAATGGTCTGTGCCCTGTTTTTGGAGGATGTGTGTGAGAATCCAATAGGGACACAGGAGACATCACCACTCTGCACCATCTGTGCTGAGTGAACTCTCCAAAGTCCTGAGGGCTTGGTGAGGTAATCAGTTTACACACCAAGTGCTTCCAAGCTTGGTAACTGTCTGGTAATGTCTAGGATCAGCTTTCTATTTCCAGAGCAGGAAATGGTCTTTAATGTTCCTTCAGGTAACACCCATCCTGGTGCATCCATATACTTGCCTACCTTCCTCTGGTGACTCTTCCTCATCTGTGGAGGACCTTTTAGATTTGTTGTCTGGAGGAGTCTCCGGGCTTGGCTTTTCTGTTGGTGCTGAAAGAGAGAAATGCTCCCATTAACAGATGATTTTGTTTTTATAGGTGCTTGGTGTCACCTGTGTAAGAGTGATTACAAATTTTCAGTGACCATCTTCCATTTAAAAATAAGTTTCTTTTTATCTATAGGATTCTTTACACAGTTTGTGTGAAAAAGAGCAAAATTACCCTTTGGATCCTGAAGTGTTTCATCACAGATGGGAGCAGTATTTTTCCCAGAAGTTTGAGGGGAGGTATTATTAGCTAATGGCAATTTTGAGGTGGGAAAAGAGATGAATTCTGACTGCAGCTCTATGTTCTGAAAATTTGTACTTTTTTTTCTACATATTACTTTTCACTACTTGACTTTCACTTCAGATAACTAACTCTAGTGGAAATCGGAGAGCTGTACATTAGCCAAGAATTTACTTTGATAATCCCCTTGCAGTTCTTCAGATGTGATAATTCTACAAAAATTATTGTTTTGGAGAGAAATTTTAAAATAAATGGTTTCCTTGAAGGAGACAGGAGCTACAAAGCAGGCATGGACCAAGGAAACATCACGGGTATTAAACTAACTTTTAGTAGGCTGAGTTTTAGGAGAAATAGGAGGTTGTGTTCAGATTTTCCAGCTCTGAAGAGTGAATGGAATTTCAGTTGAATCCAGTAAGAGCCAGATAATATTTTGTAATTAATTGTTGGTCAAACTGTACAACTAGAAAGGAGCTACTAGCATAGCCTTGTAGAGGGAACTTGTTAGTTGTGAAGGAAATATGATGGAGCTCAGTGAATTGGCCGAATTATTTTGATCCAACCAAAGGAGCTGATAACTGCCAGATGTGTGTGTAATTAGCTTTTTACAAAAGGAATGGGATTTTTGTCCCCAAGGGATGACCATGGTGTCATAAGATTTACTTTCACAGTGAGCTAGTGCTCAAAGCAAGGAAGGTTGGGTATTGCACTATATCCCGAAACCTTTATTGAGAGAAATTGTTCTTGTTGAAGGTGAACGACTCCTTTGAAAGCCAGCTGTTGGGGAGGGGAACATTTTGGTTATGTGTGTACATGTATTCAGGGAATAAAGAGCTTCTGGAGGACAGAGAAGATAACAGTGAGCTCTGGATGTACACTTGGATTTACTATACAGAAAAAAATGTTCAGAGGATGCTGAAACAGCAAATTTATTCCATGAGGTTTAACAGATTTCTCAGTTATTCACACATAGCATAAATAGTAAAATACTGAGTACAGTGGTTTGGGGGATGTCTGCTGGATTTTTTGACAAAAATTGATAGCAAAGTTTAGTACAATACAGAAGAAACTCTTTAAGATTACGAATGGTTGATTAATTCTTCATTATATTTTAACTGAAAAAGGGAAATGCTTTAACAGCGTTTTGTGAGTGTTTGGGTGTGATAAATTCAGCAGAAGGAGGGAAATATCAAGCAGCCTCAAAAGCAGAAAATTCACCTCAATATCCTTCCAAGACACTTCTCTAGACAATCAGTCAAAAATGGTGAATACAGTCTCTATTTCAGTCCAAATTACTGTGCAATTGTGTGGCAAAGCCAAGCCACTATCCCAGCACTTGGGGACCACTTGGGTGAAGAGAACCAAATGATAGTTGTGACTTACATTGCGTGCTACACTGCAGGCTTTGGGAGTTGGCTGCCTTGGAGGTGGGCTGCTCTGTGGATGCAGCAACCCACTGCCAAGCCACATTAGACAAGTGTGTTGACAGAAATTAATTTAGGTCTGTAGGTACCAGAAAGTTTAAGGACATGATGAAATTAAACATATTCTGTTGTTGTTTTTTAGAGTTCATTTGCTGGTGTCCTTAAAGCTACATGAGGGTGGGACTGCACCTCCAGATCTGTGCCTTTGTGCTCAGCTGAAACCCCACCAGGCTCTGCAGAAAAGGACAGAACAAAAGAAGTGACTGCAGGTCAATTTGATTCTGCCCTAGACTGAACTTGCAGCCTAAAGGTAAAATGTGTGTTTTCTTAAATTTTTTCTTGCTGCAGTGTGAACATGTAACATCCAGTTCCTCCCTCCTGCCCCGCAGGATGGGTTTCTGTGTTGGGATGCTCTTCCCACATTAGATTGGAGATGGGGAGAATCTAGGATGTGCATCTCTACTATGCTGCCAGTGACTGTGGTGACCCCAAGCAAATGGTCTGGAGGTCCAGTGTTATCCCAAGGCATGGAGTAGCCATTCCCCACTTTTGGATGGGTGGGGATTTTAAGGGAGTTGAACCTTCCATAAAGTTGAACCTCCCACCTTTTATTAGTAAGAGGAACTCTGCTTTTTACTGCATTTCATTTATTGATCTGCCAAGTGGAAAAGGCCCTGGGCATGCTGGTGGCAGTGGCTGAATGTGAGCCAGGTATGCCCAGGTGGACCAGAGGCCAATGGCCCCTGGGCTGTGCCAGCCCTGGTGTGGCCACAGGCACAGGGCAGTGGCTGTGCCCTGTGCTGGCCCTGCTGAGGGACTTTGAGTGGCCAGTGTCCAGTTCTCATGGCCAGATAGACCTTGGGGGGCTGGAGCATGTCCAGGGAAGGGTCTGGAGCACCAGGAACAGCTGAGGTAGCCAGGCAGGGCTCAGCCTGGAGAAAAGGAGACTCAGGGGGACCTTTTGGCTCTGCACAGTTCCCTGACAGGAGGGGGCAGCAAGGGGAGTTGGGCTCTGCTCCCAGGAACATGGCTTAGGACAAGAGGAAGTGACCCCTAGGAGCGCCAGGGGCAGTTTAGGTTACCAGGCTGCCCAGGGCAGGGGTGGAGTCCCCATCCCTGGAGGGATTTAGAAGCTGTGTGAATGTGGCACTTGGGGACATGTTTTAGTGGGGGCCTTGGCAGTGCTGGGGGAATGGTTGGCTACAATGATCTCAAAAGATGTTTTGAGACTGTTCTGATTCCTTCTCTCATTGAATTCAATTATTGATGTGCAGGCCTTGTCCTTGCATGTGGTTTTCTGAGTAAGGGGCCTGATAGTCAGAGCATGGCTAGTGCCAAAAGAGCCTAATGTAAAATACAACTTTACCCTCAGAATTCACGGCTTGGTGATAGCTTCCAGGATATCTACCTATATGTTTCCATAAAGTGTTCATGCTTCAGAAATTGGCCATTTTTCTGTGAAATTAGGTTTTGTCGTTTTTGCCCTGTTTTCTTTCGTCCAGTTGTTACCAAAGCCCAGGCAGTTTTGTTTATGGCAAAACAAAGCACCTCTCTTAAATATATCTTTAAAAACAATGATGGAGAAATGTCTTACCCTCTTTGCAGTGCTTGGCGTAGTCCGGGCAGCACTTGCCGTATCGCTCGCAGTCGGCATCGCAGTCGCACTCCCTGCCCCTCTCGAAGGCTTCAAAGCAGCGTCCCTCGCAGGAGGCGGCTGCAGAGGCAGAGCAGCACAGTCAGACTCTGGGCCAGCTCACCTGGAACGCTGGGACCTCTCTAGAGTGAAGTCTTTTTGCTCAAGCTGGTGCCAAGAGCAGCTCCATAAAATCAGGTGCTTATCCTGGCCTGATGCAGGATTTGTCTGTAATTGTGTGGTTTGGATTAGGCAGTACCAGCAGAAGGGCACTGTGCCACGGCAGTGAATCAGGACCATCAGATTGACAGTGCAATAAAACATGACCACCACCTTCACTTTAGCCAGGTCCCACCGTAGGAGGCTTCCGCTTCCCCAACCACAGAGCAGTCATCTCAAGAGTGGTATTTAAATTCTGGGCTGAGTTTGCAGGAGAGTGTTCACCAGGGTATCCCTTTGCAACAAGAATGATGTTTCTACCAAAGCTGAAAAATATTCTGAAAAATAATTGGCCTAATTGGGTCACAAGCAAGTGTACCTGGTGTGTCCCAGCAAACACTGCAGCCTAACTGTGTGAGTGAGTTAACCAAGTTACCCCAAGAGACCAGCCTGGAACTGTTTAATACAGTTCTTAAATTATTAGTACTAAAGGACTACATACCATGTTTTGATGTGATTAATAACCACATGATTTTAATATTTCATTTTTGGTTAACTTCTGAAACTTCACTGACCAAAGTGCTATTTCATATCAAATAACGACCACATTGTGGAGGAAAGAGTGTGCCACAGCTATTACAGACTTCAGAAAAAGCACTTCCTCAATGTACATCTCTATTGAAATCATTGTCTCTGTGGCACACAAGGCATAAAATCATGTTTTACAGTTAAATCACTATCTAGAAAAAATAGGATTACTGTATAGGCAGATTCTGAACATCTTTGGATTAGTGTAGTTGTGGAATCAGTGTTGATGCCAGTGGATCCATCCCACATGCAAATTATTTTTATTATCTTAGGGAAGTTTTTATCCATAAATAATGTGTGGCATTTCTGTCATTTAGTCAGTGTTGATCCCACAACAACTGGACAACAGTCTGTAGCCAGACTGCCTGCAGCCTTTCAGGATGCCACCTACTGTGCTTGCCTGGACTTACTGATTTGGAGTAGAACAGGGAAGACTTCCTCTAGCCTTCAACTTTTGGTTAAATGTTGTGTAGAAGCCAGAATATCTTTAGAATCTGACCCACAATGAATAGCCTATATAATTTAAATGCCTCACTCTGCATCTTCAGCTGTGAGAAATGCTGATGTCCCCCCACAAAGCAGAATGAGGATGGGGAAGACTGAAGGGCAAAGTGTCCCCAGTGTGTGTCAGGACAGCAGAACTGGAATTTTAGGGAATACTATGTCTGCATTTTGAACAACACTCAGCGGTGTTGCTGGTTCTGAGAAGTATTTGTTACTTCTGGAATCCTACTGGAACCACAGTGTAGTGTAACAAACTACTGTTACGACATTTCTCACATTAGTGATTCCTAAGAAAATGCTTTTAATGCTCAGCAAAGCAGTTTGAAAAGCCTGTGTTTATTTACATTGTACAGTTTTGCCTATAAATAAAGCATAAATTATAACTCAACCAACAATCTTTTCCAGTAGACTCTGACATGGTTCTGATCCAGAACCAATTTCTGTCAATGAAAGGACACCCTGGCTTTGGGTTAGACCCCACAGCATCCACACTTCTTAAAGTCGAGTTGGAATATGTCAGAATTTCTTTCTGCAAAACCCTGAATTGGCTTTTACCACTTTTTTCCTTTATATAAAGAGACAGACACATACAGTACAAACGCACTAAGGAGTAGAAAACAAACAGTAAACTGTTTTTGCCCATCTCTTGCCTAGTTCTGCTTTTGTAAAAAGCAAAATTCTTTGCTTGGGAATAACCTGTGGATACACAAATTTCTTTGGATTGTAAGAGGTTATTCTGATTATTTGAGGGAGACAACAGTACATGTATGAGAGGGAACAAGGACACAGCAAAACAACAGACATTTAAGCATTCAGAGAGGAGACACGGGTGTGGTAGGGAGCTGGGAGGGGAATTTTGAGAAGAGGAACTGGCTGTGTTTGGGAACTTACCCACTGTGCAGACTTTCCTGAAGTCAGGGCAGCACTCCATGTAGAGGTGACAGTTAAAATCACACTGGCAGTCATGCTCTCTAGAATACCCTGCCCCACATCTCCCTGTACAGCTCGATACATCTAAAATTACACAACACTGGTGTAAGCGTTGCCAAACCACAATGGTCCTTAAGGAAATGCTGAATGGAAAAGGAGTAAAGTTCCTCTCTTTTTTTTTACAGAATGTGGTTTCTTCACTCACTGCTGCAGCAGCTGAGGGCCTGGTGTGACCCTTCCTGAAGGTGTGGGGAGCAGAGGTTTGCTCTGAGCCAGCCTGAGGACCAGCAGCAGCACATGTTCAGGTTAGAGGGGTCTTCTACTGAGCTAACTTAACCCATTTCTTCTGAAAACTAAGGAATCCTTGAGGATTGGTTTTGTTGTAGGACAGGCATCCAAACTAGCCCCTTAGTATATCAGCTTTCCTGAGTTATTCTCCAATTTGATTTACTGTCTGTATGGTAATAGGTGTGCATCTGCACACCCATACCTGGCAGACCCCCTAGGTGTCTGATTTTCACTTTTCGTAATGCTGTTCCTAATAACCCATCTAATCAGGTTAGCTTGCAAACTGGAGAGCACTGTCATAATAAATACAGGTCCCTGAAGCCATTTTTACTGGAAGTTTCAAAATCTGCCTACTCCCTACACTATATTTCTTCCCTTGATGTCAGGGAAGAATTTGGTATCAGCTCCAAGGTCAGAACAGTTGGGATCTAGCCCTGCAACTCCTATGAAGTACACTTTGTTAATTAGAAGATTACTTACTAGCAGACTAACAGAAAAACCCATCCCACAATGGCTTTCCTGCCAGACTGCTGGGAAATGCTGGATAATAAGAAATGGTGCAGATAACAGGTGGTAAAGCAAGACATCAGAAGATGCCTTGCTTTAACCTGTGAGCATTCCAGCTTGGCAGTGCCTTGCTACCTTCTGCTGCCAAATCAGATATTCACCCTGCAACCCTCCCCTTCTTCTGTGAAATCTCTGCTAACACAACCAGCTAACAGCTTCTTCTGGAAATGAAACATGCAGGACCACAACTGAAGCGTCCCTAAATACAAACAAAGAAGCTGAACAATCAGCAAGCTCAAACAGATAATCAGCTGAAACACTGAGGACCAACAAGGAAATAACATGTAACACAACACAACACCAAAGACAATTTCTAACAGTGCACACTCCACATGTGTGTGTCTGAAGGAAGAACATGGGATAACAAACATTATATCTATTACATATACTGTGATTTTCAGCCAGTACTTGTAATTCTTGCTACCACTTCGTTGCAAGTAGAAAAGTGGTACCAAGGAATAACTGGAGAAATTAATGGGCTTCAGTTGCTGGGCTATTAATACAGCAGTTGAAAAGGCAAGTTGGACGTCTTCCTTTATAGATATGTGCCCAATATATTGAGCCCTTCTTCCTTTACGGAAAGAAAATAAGTCCAATAGTTATGTAGTTAACATATAGTAGTCCAATACTTATAACTTTTCATTTTTTTTGTTTCTTTTAAGTTTAAGACTTGTAAGTTATGGAGTTCCTTGTAAGGAAAATGCATGAATGGTCCTGGTTGCTGTTGGCAGAAGTCTTGATTTTTGCTGAAACTGATGGGAAGGCATCAGTTATCAAGGGGTTGGTGTGAGGTCACATCTGGTATGGGGTGTGCCCTGAGGGGCTGCTAGGATACATGACATTGTGCCTTCTGCTATCAAGTAGTAATAAATCATTTTCTACCAGCAAGTAATACCCAGTGTTATTCCTCTGAAAATTTGGGAGCTACCAGAGAGCTGCAACAGCACAGGATTTGCCAGGTGACATGTTCTACTTCCCTGTAACAGTGTTACTTTAGTTAGGGAAAGGATTATAGAGCTTGGAGTATCATTAGACAAATAATTCTGCAAATTTGCCCCAGTGATGTAATAATGGTGCATTTAATGGGAAAGCAAGGCAGAGACATTCCTTGCCCTGAGCTTGAAATATTTGAAATATTTCTAGCCAGCCTTTGTGGATATTCTCATGGTAGATTTTTCCTAAATCAAACTGCACATCACTAGGGCTAAACACGTCAGTATGAGAGCAAGAAGCTCTGTAGATTGTCTACAGAAAAAGTAATAGGTTCCTACACATTTTGCATTACATTTATATTTTTATGTTATTCCTCAAAAAAAGAGGACCATGTTACACTAAAATTTATTCATGGAAATATTCAGTGATGAAAAACTGAATCATATTTCCTGTCTGAATAAAGTTCTAGAACTTAGTATTTTTATGAAGATGCATTTGAAATATTCTTTATGTGTGCCAGACACACACTCCTAGACAGCCTCCCTTCAGCTTTGTGTGTTACAGTACCTTGAGAAGACACTTCTGGAATCAAGGACAGTGAAAGGACCACCAGGGATAAGCAAAGTATGTTCCATATGATCATAACTTTCAGGTACGACATCATTCCTAAAAAGAAATAATCTCATATCACTATCTGCAATTCACTGAATTCATAGTTTAAAAAATGCAGTGCATATCTTTATATGTAAGACTAGTTAGATAAAAACATAAAATTAATAATAAAACTGTTGGAGGAAAATTGTTAATTTACAATTACTCCATAAATTCCCTCTTGATAATTAGTGAATTAGCCATTAATTCTGTAATAAGACTATAGAAATTCATTATTAACAAGTAATAGAAATAATTTTTTGCAGAATTCTATTACATGAAGAGTACAGTTACAGTCATCTTCTAACATAAGTACACTTCAGCACAATAATGTTTGAAGTTATAATACTGATAAATGAAAATCTATAATAAAACCAAATACTGACAGAACATTAGTTATTCAGCAGCATAATTTTATAAACCATAACCTAACATTGAAATATGTCAAATGGAAACATAGACTAAAAGTAAATCTTCTTTCAAAAGGAAAACTTTGGGTTTTCTGTCCCAGTTCCTTGTTTTCCTATTGAAGAAGAGCTCTGGCTAGAGACAGGTGTAGCACTTACCTAGCAGAGAGTGTGTCTGCTCCCAGGGCTGTTCCAGAGTCCTTATATATTGCTTTGGAACTGTGCTGGGGTCAGGTAATTAGGCAGCTTGTTAAACACACCACCAATGACAGCTCATGACAGCAAACTTTCCACAGGGCTTGGAAGAGGGCCCGGATGACTAGACTAACACAACATCTGGAAAATACTCCCATTAAGAAAAACGATTACAGAAAAACTAAATAGGGACTTACTAGTCAAAACACATTTTGATTAGTGAGAGAAATGAACAAATTGTCCTCAATGCAGCTGGAAGGCATTAGAGAGTATTGCAGAGCAATAAAAAATCATCACAGGCAAATGCTGAGTATATTTTCTTTCCTGTCAAATGGAGCTTAGGTGACAGTAGCCTGAAATTATGCAGTTTTATCTGCTACTGATGGTGTATCTTCTCCAAAAAGTTGTGAGAGCTAATTCATACAGACATAAGTAATTCACCACTTGCACTGAATATTTTGTACTTTCTTCCCCTGAACTGAATGGAAATGCTGCCAAGGCATTGGCTAGAAATCAAAGAATTGAGTCAAATCTCAAAGTTATTGAACATATGATATGTAAGACATCAAAAATGAATGAAAGAGCCCTTAATTGTTTTAATGGTCTTTGTGCTCATTGGTTCCAGATTCAGGATAGTGGAAATGGCCATTTGTAACTCTCAGAGCCAAAGGAGGTTTTAATGGAAACTTTTATAGTCCTAACTCTTGGGGTTTGGGAGGGATTTTTCATTCAGAAATTATCCTAAAGGCCAGGGAACTTTAATACTTCTCTTTTATGGTATTACTTGAGTCCCAAAGTAGTTCTGTTAATCCAAAAAAATAAATATGGTATAGCACATATTGATCCCAGTTGAGAAAAGGACTTCAAATGAGAATGAGTCTCTTAAGGAAAACAATGCAGAACAGGAGTGGGTTTAAACATGTGTTTAAGTGTTTCCCTCACTTGGCTCATTGATTGCACAGCTTTAGTATTTTTATGCAAGAATTTCTAATTTCTGTATTATCACAATAGAGAAATTTTCATTCAGTCTTCTGCATTGTGTGCAGATGGAATAACTATTGACTTCAGTTAAATGGAGTAACTATTACTCTGTTTTGTGGAAAAGGGGAGACTGAGTTTTTATAGAGTTTACTCAAGGTCATACAAAAAAAAATATATATTACATGTCTTATAATAAGAGTTTCAGGGCTGCCTTTAGTGGACTATAAGCTTGATAAAGAAGCCCTGACTTGGGTAGAATGGTGCCTGTCTATGATTACTTGAAGCCTGGGAAGAAGTACTTTTTAGAGTAGCCAAATAGGATCAACATACAATGAGAGGTTTCCTAGAAAAGTACTGAGATCCTTATAACTTAATTAATTTATAATTTGATGAAGCAAAACATTTAGAGACTAAATTAATGAGTGTATCCTTACTTTGAGATCCATAACATGGAGGAGATTTCTTGTCTTTTCCATCAATTCACAGCTGGTGCAGCTGTGAGTCCCAGCTCATACTGGCTGGCTCCTTGAGGTGGATATATGCATGTATGTATATATATATATATTAAAAAAAATAAATATATATATATATAAATTTAAAAAAAAAATATATGACTCAACAAAAAGGAACAGAAGATCAAAATGATTGTAATTTTTCTGTTAACATGCTGGGGCTCAACTGAGTCTTACAATTAGGTACATACACACTTGAAATGTGGGTAGCTCTGAATGGCTGCCACACTGTGTTATGGATGTTCCTTTTGGTAGGATTGTATTGTTTCATTTCTCTTCTGAATTGGAGTTTTGGGTTGTTAGAGGTCACATGGGGTTGCAAAGTTTGACTGCAAAGAGTTTCTTAAGTGGATCAACAAGCTGTGAAGAGCACTTTTAATACACCTTTAAGTTGTAGTGTCACTGCAGCATTGAGAATGGGTGGTCAGACAACACTCAGGTGGGGGCTGATCCTGACCAGCTTTTGCTGGTCTTCCCTTTGTTTATAGGCATGGATTTTGAAATCCTGCTTTATATTATTATTATGGATTCTCATAGGTGGCAAGAAAAGCACTTGGGGCACACGTGCTGGGCAGAGTGTGCTCCTGCTGCTGTGCCCGGGTTGGAGTGCCAGGGAGAAGGGCCTGGAGAGGAGCAGGGAGCTGCATGGGCCGGGGAGGGAGAGCTCCATCCCAAACAGATATAACATAGGGAAAGTACAAAATGTTCCATTTCCTTCTTTTGATTTCAGTTGCCTTTAGGGAAACAAGACTCATTACATTCCTGATGAGTAAATAAGGATACATGGCTTCACCAGCATTTTAATTTGTCTTAAAGCAGCACATGGGACCTAATATTGTGCTTAGTCACTCCAATCAAAAAGAGAGAATCTTATTTTTTATCTGATTTTTATTCCTTCACTTAGATATCAACTGGCCAGTAATTTAATTTGGCAAGGCCTTCAGGCTACGTAAACCCTTCATCAAACCTTGGCATGTGTGTCCAAAATATTATCTGTACTTCCAAATTCCCTAGTAGATTGCATTTAAAAAAAAATAGAGGTTAAAAAAAAAAGAGGCTTTCCTTACAAACCCTGGTTTGCTTATGTACTCCAGTGATCCCAATTACAGCAAATTGCTGTTGTTTTTTATTTCTGGGTGAACAGATTCCTTACACTGATGTCTGTGACCTGACAGTGCCTTTTGAGGCCTTGGCTTTTCCACAAGTTCATCGGTCAATCACATTTATGATAGTGGTTTTGGGATGTGATCATATCCACTGGGATCACATGGAAAATATAAGTCAGTGAAATCCCAGACAACAGTTTTTGGGATGGTCTGGGCCTGGTCTGACAGAAGCCTTACTGCTTTTTCAGCTCCATCATTGATCCCCTTTGTAAACCCATCAGGATCCTCAAAACATCCTGGGATTTTCAGATGAACACTCAGTTATCTTGGGTGCTCTGAGTCCCTGTGAGGACTCAGGAAGAGCTGCTGGGGAATCTCAGCAGAAGTGACACAGACAAACTGAGCTGAGGAAGGGGAAAGGATATTTGGAGTAGTGTTAAATATTCCTTGATTAGTGAACCCTTATTTCACATAAAAGGAGTCATGGAAGGAATGTAATTGCAAGTTAAATGAGAATGCTGGAGGTCTCACTAGAGTTACCAAGAAAACTTATCAAGAATCACAGAGGACTTTTGGTCTTGCAGGAAGGACTGACAGACTTTCAGGGTTGGGGTCTTGGAGGGGCAAGGAAGAGAATGGTGTAGAGGAGGTAAAAGCCTTCATGTGGTAAACTCATGGGATTACAATTCTGGGATAGCTGATCATTGATCAAAGGTGCTTCCTTGTCTGTCACTTTCTTCCATGCACAACTGGCTACCTTTCACTGGCATTTTATCTGATTGTGGGGAGAAAAAAAGAGTTACTTTGAAAGAGCACCTCTGACTTTTAAGACAAAGGAATATTAATACCCTAACTTTTCTATGGTTTACAAGTAGCAGCAGTACTGCAATGAATTCTGCTGCACCAAGGCTCAAAATGCTCTCATACATCATCCAGCTGATGTAAATATAGATTTATTGTATTTCCAAATCTGAAAAAGGTGATAAAATTTTTTAAAAGTAAGAAGTGGAGAGGAAAATAGGACTTAGATATTACATTTGTTCTCACAGAAATCTCAGGTGAGCCCATAACAATAGGTAGAAGACAGCTAGAATCTGCAGGTTTGTGTTATTTTTATAGTACTACCAATATCAGTAGCAGAAAACTTTTTATTCCAGAAAAGCCTTTAAACTCAGTATAACTGCAGACATTATGGAATATCTTGAAGAGCAGGAGGAGGAGAAGCAGATTTGCTGGCAGGCTGCATCTGTGAATGTAATGGACTTCTCTGGAGCCTTGGCCATAAGAACATCACTTTATAGCTCTCATAATATTCCTCAGTGGGTCCTTACAAGTTTCTCTAAAATAATTTTAAAGGTTTTTATCCCAAAGCTGGATTTATCTGAGCTAGACTGGAATCTCATTTTATGTGGAATCTATGCTCTGAATCATACAACAGGACAGACTTTGTAGCAGAGAATTACTGGGAAAGATCTTTTGGGGAATGTCTGGCAGAAGAGGACCTTATTAAATAAGAATTTATCAACTGCTCTTTCTTTTCCCCTACAGGAATTATTCCTCTCTGAACCTGGGCCTAGTGAAATGGTTATTGATTTGAATACAAGTAGTTGATAAAGTGAGCACTGTTTCATAAAAAAGTCTCACAAAATGAAATATATTTCTTATTGTTTGTTCTTTTTTATTCATAAAGTGTATGGACTAATTCTACTGAATCATAGCTGCAAGAAAACAAGAGATTTAACTATAAGAAGAAAAAAGTCAACCACCATTTGATGAGGAATGGCCTAGGATAAGAAGAATGAAGAAAATTAACATGAGAAAGGTAAATCTAGGAGAGCAAGAAGTTATATATATGTCTGTAATGTAGGAAATTGTCTTTAGCAGTTAAACCAGAATTCTCAGTTCAACAGTAGGAGCTGTATTAGCAGTGGTTCCTGGAAATCTTGGGAGTGAACGATGCACACAATTCTTTCAGTTTAGTTATGTCATTACCCCGTCAGGACACATAGTAGAGGCTCCCAGAAACAGTCACCATTTTTCATATGGCAGAAAAATAACACCCTCAGTTTGGCAAAAGAGCAGTGAAAAGGTGTCAGACGGGGTTTTTCAGACTTGGTATGAAGTCATTTTCTTGTAACATGAAGAATCATCTTTCTTAGACATCACACTTAGTCTACTATAAATAATTCTTTTAACACATTTTCAAGCTTTCACTTCTTATGTACTTATGCAGAAATAATCTGTTTGAATGTGTATATGAAAGGGGGGAAATCCTCCTGGATCAGCATAATTGTACAGAAGAGTGATGAGTAGGTTTTAATGTATATGGCTCTGAGAAGGGTTTGTTTTTTTCTTTTTCGGAACTTTTCTGCTGTTGCTTGACTTCAGAGTGAGAACTGAATAGTACCTTCTGATGTACATTCAACAAGAAGCTCTCAAAGGTCAAATAACAAGCTCCTGTACAAACAACTCTCCTGGCACAATTGAATACTGTATATTAATGGTAGTGGAGAAAGCTTTGGTTAGAGCTGCTAGAGGCTTGTGGAACCTGCTTTCTTTCTTATTGGAAACATTGTTTTACAGGAATCTAAATTGTTTCAGTGAAATGTTCAGTACTTCTGTCTATTCAGATTCTGTTGTTTAAAAGACACCTACAGTGAACAAGTGTTGCCTGGGTATTTGGCAGAGTGAATTGTCTCAGCATGATAAATCCTCTTTTTTTGGCAGAGGTAAAGGTATTTAAAACACGAGAAAATACTCATTTCCCCTTCAGTTTCAATGACCTTTGAAATTGTTGTATTCTCTTTTAAATGCTTTCAGCATGAACTCTGCCTCTAAAAAATCAGTTTTCTTCTCAGACCTCCTGCAAGAGTTGAACAAGCACAGCATGACTGCAGCAGCTCCAAGCAGGGCACTGCAGCTCAGCAGCTCTGAATTTGTACTTCAAATATAACAGGAATTTTGTGTCTACAAATGAGAAGATGGCAAAGATGTAAATTACTCAGCAAGGCTAAGTTATATCAGAGGTTGTGCAGTGCTGATCTGAAGCAGGAATGATCTGCTGCAAAGGCAAAATTTTTGACCTTAACTGATGAGGGAAAACAAAATTTAAAAACCCCCAAGCTGTAGTTGTTATCCAGGTATCTTTCTGATATATCAGGAAATTTCTAGGCATTGGCTTATGTTTGCCTATAATTAAGTCTGGGGTTAGAGCTGAGTATTAGGTTTTAGAAATCTAAAACTGAAAGCCCATGTAATTACCTGTTTCTCAAGGGCACCAGCATGGATGGTAGGAGCAGGGAGTTCTGTACCTCTCCTGAGCAGTTCTCCTTCACAGCATGGCCTGCCAGCACTCACAGCTACTGGGGCTGGGGATGTGAGCTAGTCCCCATATCCTTCCTGAGGGGTGACTATGTTGAAGGTTGGAGTCAAGGTCAAGCTTTGGAAAGATGAGCCTCTGGGGATTTTAACAGCCCAAGGAGTTAAAAGAGTGCTGGCAGCTTTTCTGTTTAAATGATTCATCCCCCTTCTAGACTTCAAATTAATTTTATGGTTTGAATTAAAGTTAGATTATAAGTCAGTGATTCAGCTTTGTGGTGTTCAGTATTAGGGAGGGGCCTGGCACGGCCCTGCTGCTCTCATTTACTGTAGGGATTGATCAATACACTGATATCACTAAGCACTTATTTGGGCTCACAGTCAGGGCTTCTGGTGCTGGAGCTCTGGCACTAGGAGGTTAAAAAGAGGGCTGAGGGCTGACAAAGCTCTTACCTTCTGCATTATCACAGGAATTGATCTCCACAGTAAAACTCAGTTTGGGGTCTTCATAATGTTAAAATGTATAGCTAACATTCACAATACACTCAGTAATAGCATTTCAGTGCTTTTCATTGAAGTTCAGTTTATATATTTCAGTTTCAGTCTAAATTTTCAGAGATTTGTATGTTTCAGTTGCTTGGCGTGTTACTGTAGTGATTGGCCTTGTTGTTGAGGTTAGCCTAAGGATTTAGGCTGGAGTCAATATTTAGGCTTTTACAGCCCAAAAAATGTCAGCAGACATGATCCACAACCATGTATTTTACTTTTATGGAGGGACTCATCTCTGCCTGAAAGGAAGATTGGATTTAACAATTCAGCACATCAATATATACATTATCTGGGGATTGCAGAGGTAGGATTAGAGTTAGGAGAAATCTAATCTGGTACTTAAGATCAGGGTTGGATTTCAAACTAGGATCATGAAATTTGGAACCCTCTGTGGTATAGGTTTTTGGCTGTTAACATATCTAGGTTTTAATTGGGGATTGCCTTTGTGTTTAGAGAGTCTGAAATCTGAGAACTGGTTTTCTGGTGTACTTTACAGAGCTATAATTTGTACTGATGTCAACCTTTGGCTGTAAATATGTGATATTTAAATATTTAATAATATTTTTTTACTCATAGATGGGTATGTTATAGTCTGGTTTAACATTTAGGAAACTACAGTGTCAGAAACCCATTTTATTGATTGCTGTTATTGGTGTTACTTATCCTACCAAGGCTTAGACTAAACCCATCACAAACTGTAGCCTTAATAACAGCCAGGCAGCAATTCCTTGTAATGTTCCCAGAAAGAGAAAACAGCAGCATCTCTCTATCCCAGTTCAATCACCTCCATATAGAATATATGACCATGATGCATGTCTAGGAGAAGAATGTGTGCTATCAACTGCTCTGCTCTGGGACGTGTTTAATCACCAGTCAGCAACAGGAAAAGACACCTTTCTCTACCCCAAGGCACAGCATGGGAGTGCAGGTGCATCTGCCGACAGGCTTTTGTACCTTGATTGGCATCACTCTCAAGGGAAAAGGAACACCCAAGTCTGGCAACTCTTTCCTGTATTTTCTGTAACTGACACCTGAGAATGAGTCAGTGTCACCAAACATGGTCTGCTCTGTTTCTGTCACTGTGTTCTCTGTGCTGATGGCTCTTTAACTCAGCTTTTTGAGGGACTTTGAGCTATAACGAGGACTGCAAGGAAAAGAAAATCTCTCCAGTAGAGAATTGAGCAGTTTGCATCACTCCCTGATGGGCTGACAGTTTTATAGATAATACCTGCCTGCCATAAAAGCCTAGTTTGAAGAAAGACTATTTCCCTTGCTTGGCTGGACTGTGAAGATTCCCTTTCTAGCATAGACAGTGGGATGGTACCTTTTATGGTACCTTTTTTTTTTTTCCCTCTTATCCCAGAAGATTAGAACAGATTAGGCTTTGGATGTTATATTCTGATGTGAGGAGGAAGTAGCATTTGTAAAGGACATGCTAGGTGTTTAAGGGAAGTAGCAGATAGGGAAAAGGGAAAAGCTTACAAGCTTTTCTTCTTCCAAAGGAAAAGGAAGGTGCTTTGCAGATCAAACAAGAAAAAGTCCTTTCTCCCTGCACCTAAAAATCTTGTTTCAGTACATCATCAGAGATGTATCTGGAGGATGGGGCTTCTTACAGGCAGCCTTCTTTTATTCATTTCAGAATGAGTCATATGTTTTTGTGACTGAAGCAGTTGGTTTGAAGATGAAAATCATAAATAATGTACCACCCTTAAGACAATTTTATTCCTGAAGGATTGAGCTCAGGGTATTGGCAACATCTTTTGCTCAAAGTTAGTTTTCAGAAAATAAGAGAAAATCCTAGGGATGCTGGTAAAGAATATGGGTTGCCACAAGCATATTCTTACAAGAAAACATAATTTTTCCTGTGTTTATGGGTGCTGTGCCTGAGAAACAAATATCATAAAGGCTCAATCAGACTGGAAAGAAAAAAAATTTGCATAACTATGATAATATACAATAACTGCTGCTTAAAAGCATGGCCTTCCAGAAATCCTGTCAGTAGCAAAATGACATTGCTAATTCCTTCCTTTTCTGCTGAGGAGTGAAAACCTTGAGCACGGGGTGGAGGTGCATGTGCCAAAATACTGACAATGCACATTAGAGCCCCTGCTCTGCCTGTGCTTTAGTAAATGATTCAGCTGGATTCTTGCTGCTGTTCAATGCAGGAAATGACAAAATAGCAGGATGGAGACACACAACTTATGGGAAAGCTCAGTGTAACAGCATGCCAAAGCCAATCCCATAGGAGCTTGGTGACTGCACTGTGCTGTGAAATAGCAGTGAAAATGAACTCTCAGATGAATGTGGGGGCCACGTGAGGAGGAACAGCCCAAAGAAAGATCCCACAATGGTCCTTTCCTGGTACCTGATCATGGATTCTTGGTTATCCTGAACACACTGAAAGGAAAAGGAGCTGGAAGCATCTTGCTCAGCCCTTCATACCAAGCTCAATGAATATTCTTGATGTTTTAATTAATTTAATTTAATTATTTTTCCTTAATTCTTCAAGAATACAGCATGCATTTCAACTGAGGATATGCTCCAAACTCACCAGTGTGTTCAAGAGAACAGCAAGTCCTTCTAAGTGTTTAATGTAACTCTTAGATTAAAGTAATTTGATGTAAATGTGATATGGACACCATATTTCCAAAGTGATCCTTAGAATCCATAAAGTGGACATCTACTAGAGGAAGAATTGCTAGAAAAGGTTTAAGGATGGAGAAGCTAAAGCAGTGGGACTGCAGGCTGTCTGTCAAATTCTAGGAAATTAATTTCAGAATGCCTAAAAAGATGCAACTTTTATTTGCAGATAAAGTGTTCCTGTGAAGACACTGTATCTTAATAAACCTGTGTGAAAGTATGAGATGAGTTTAAACTAGAAAGATCCAAATTATAAATAGAGATAAGGTGCTTCTCCTTGTGTTTGACCTTTTTAGTTGGGTTAATGTGCTGCATAGTCTCATCTGTTTCTATGAAAATTTTTCAGCTCCATTAAGTCTATAGAAAGATAAATTTGTGACTGGCTTGAGTAAAATTAGTTTTATAAGCAAAGTGTTTCAGATATCAGACATAAGTATTTTAATTCCAAATCCATTTGAGGCTTACTTTTACTGCATTACAGAGATTTTTATATACAAATACTAGAGCTGAGATCATAGGCTAGGTTAAAGGGGTTTACTTCTGAAATAGAACACAGATAATATAGGATATTCTTCCAAGCTTATATCATGCTCTGATGAAGCTTGAATATTAATTGTGCCTATTTTGCCCAGAGTGAAGACCAAACAGAAAACTCAGTTATTTGCAGAACTTTATAAATGTGACTAAATATTTCCTTTAGGACCTTGCAAAAAGTAGTTACTTAGATGATCCTAAGAAAGGATAATTTAACTAGGATAATTTCCTAAATTAGTTATGCATGTAAAATATATACATGAAATAATGGATGTTATTGGAATGTATTGCAGCCTATTACCTCTGAAAAGCCACAAAACAGACAAGCATTTTTTCCCATCTGTGTATAATAAATTTTAAACATTAGGATCCTTTCAAATTCCCAGGAGTTTCACACTGGTTTTGGAATATGTACAAATCCTGAATATTGTCTTGAGGCTTTACTGAGATGGTTGTGGTGTTTCTTTGCATATTCCTGATGTGGAAAACAAGGACAGACTGGCCCTATTATTGGACCATCCTCGTTTGTAGGTGCTGTCCATATGGGATGAGCCCTTTTGTTTCACCTCAAGTTTACTAAAATACAGGTGACTAGAGAGTGCACTGTGCCAGGGATGGCCTCGTGTTTTAACCAGCAGCATTATTAGATCCAGTGAGAAATGGGGCCAGTTCAGGTGAATTTTAAATATGGCATTAACGAGAACTTAGCAGGAGGCAAGCTGAACCCGGGCAGTGAAGGTCAAGGAGATGCTGGGAGGCGTAAGCAGAGACTGTGAGGCTCTGGGCGCTCAATGATCCCTCAGTGTCGGTGGAGATGATGTGCTGGTTTGTTTGGCCAGCGGGGCGCTGATGGGAATGGGCTGGGCTGCAGACACAGGACGTGAGAGCAGCAGGAGGATTTGGCGTCAGTGAGCAGCTACCAGGCCGTGGGCAGCCCGCACTGCCTGGAATACTCACTCATGGAGGGGCCGGGAATAGCCTTCCCTGCCAGCAGATAGGCTAAAGTGTTTTTGTCTTTGGGAATCCTGGGGGATGGGGGAGATGTCTGTGGAATTTGCAAGGATTGCAGAAGTTTGGCACCATTTTCGGGTCGATGTTATGTTCATAACATTCTGTTCCAGGGCTCTGGCTGGGGCTGATGACTGCGTTACCTCATGGCAACGCCCTGGTGCTCTGCTCCTGAGGGCTCGGGTTACTCAGTGAACTTCTCTGTGTAGCCAGATAAAACTGCCCCTTTATTATGACACACTGTTCAAACTCTTCTGGTGACATTTAGACCAGCACAGTGCAGAAATTCAGGGGCCTGGATTCAGTGAAAGCAAACCATGGGGCTTGGTTAATATTTTTTGACTGATATGGGATACTGTCAGCAGCTTTGGCTGCCTGAGCACAAGGT
Source organism: Phylloscopus collybita (assembly GCA_027886175.1). Taxonomy (NCBI): domain Eukaryota; kingdom Metazoa; phylum Chordata; class Aves; order Passeriformes; family Phylloscopidae; genus Phylloscopus; species Phylloscopus collybita. The sequence continues at coordinate 3,592,353 of JAJNNQ010000065.1, read as the reverse complement.
ACTGAAAGTAAGACAAATGAGAAGAGGCTGCAATAATAAATAAAGTAATGGAAAGATGCAAGAGGAAAGCACAGAGGCGTTTAGTTTGTTCATTCTAGCAAAGAAGGGCTTTGATTTCTGTGCATAAATACCTCTAGGCAATAAGGATCTGGGAGACCAAGAGGAAGAGGATTATTTGAACCTTTAGTTTAATAAAACCTTTAGCAACATCAGCAAAAGTCCAATCATTTTAAGCACTTTGTAAGATTGCAGGAAATTAGAACAAGGTTCTTAAGCATTATATCACTGAGACTTGGGAACAGCCTGCTGGCAAAATGAGTTTTAAGATGGAGTTGGATGCATTTTTGAACAAGGTGGGAGAAGGATCTTGGTGGCAGGAGCTCCTTCCCGGTGCCCCTCCCTGCCTGGCTGCCTGCTGGCTGCATTGCTGTAAGAGCACAGGGAAGCTGGGGCTGTAGCAGGAACCTGAGGTGGTTTTGGAAGGCTCTTGCTGTAGGACAGTAGAGCAGGGACAGTTACTTTGGAGACATTACTTCACTGTAAACGGATCTGATGTATTTCCATTTACTAAGTCGTCTATCACAGCCGCCTGTCGGAGTCTTCTTTGGACTGGTAAAACCTTGCCATTTCATAATTAATGGAGAGGCAACAACGCTCATTTCTCAGCTTCCTGCTGCTGCAGAGCAAGTATATTGAGCCAATGGCCCCAGTATTTTACTTCAGTCCCTCCTCGGTTAGGGTAATTTCTGCTTTCTTAGTGGCCTGGGGTGAGAGGGGAGAATGCCTCAGTCGTCCTTCTGAAATTTGTCCTTCCATGTTTGTGAGCTCTGTCATTCAATTATTGGTTTCTCTTGCTAACTGTGAAATTTAAGCAAATTTTGATGAGAATAAGAGTCAGAAAAATCACTCCAACATTTGTAAAAGATACGTGTGTAGCATCTGCATGTTTCTGTGTATAGAATTGTGAAAAATATCCATTCCTGCTGCTCAATAGAGTTTCCCTACCAGTGGTTTGGGTGTTTTTAGTTTCAGAAGCAATGTTTCAGTAGATAATTGTAGTTGCTGTTAGAGCATTTTGATCACCGTACTAGTTTGCCTTTTAACCCAGCTTTGAAACCAAAGCTGAAATTTAAACTTGTATCTCAATGACAAAGATGATCTCTCTGAAACACTGCTTTAGGTTAATACCAGAAAATTTAAAAGCAGCTTGCCTAGTTTGTAGCAAAATCACATCATTAGAGAAGAGTGAGAAAGCGTAGATATTTGCCATTAGTTCCTCCTTACAACTTATGTCCTACTGAAAGGAAACGTTGTATTGGCCTAATGATAAATAAGATTATGATGATGTTCTTTTGAAGTCCATTTCAACTTTGCATTTGTTAATGAAAGCAGTTTAATTCAAAAGCATCCCCCTTAATTGTCTCAGTTAATCTATGAACACTCCCTTGAACAATTAAGTTGTCCATAGAACGTGATAATCCGTAGGTTTTGCTCCATTATTCTCTTTCCTTTTTTTCCCCTGTGAGCATCATGCATGCTCCCCTTCTGGGACCTTTGGGTCCTGCCAGGACAGTAGTTTGCTTGTGATTCATATGTGAGCTTCAGAAAATAGGGACACTTGGTGATGATTTCAGGGATATGATGTTACTCCCCTCCTTTTAGGCTTTTTACATTTTTTATCATCACTTTATCTGGCATAATATTAAAGAGCATTGCAAATAACATTTATTTGGAGTGATTATTCTTGCACAAGACTGTCTGGCATATTGCAGGCATTTCCAGATGTTCTGATTTACAAGTACTGTTGCTCATCTTATTAAAGTAAATGTGTTTAATGGAGGACTAGAACAGCTTAAAAATAAACAATCACTGCGTAATAGGTAAATGCAAATAAATATTATCTTTACTTACAAAATCTGTCTGTGGAAAACTGGAGTAGAAAATTAATGGAATAACTGACATAGTTCTGCTACAAACACAGTAATTATAACTTTCAAAATATTTGATTGGTTTTTTGTTGTTAAAATACAAAAGATTTAATTGAAAATCTCAGTCTTCTAAGAACATCTATCAATAGAAGAGGTCTATCTAACCTGTGACCATTCAGGCAATAAGCAATGGTTACATTTCAGTCTCTCTCAAAGGGCATCTACAGCTCACTTGGAACACAGGGACATAGGATATAATACTCCAGGTGAATTTTTATAATAACTAATAAAAAATAAGAATGCATAGCATGTAGGCAATGCTTTGTTCAGGTATCTCTAGGGAGTTTTTTCCATCTCTGTGTGAGAACATGAACTCTCATTTTATTGATTGGTTTTATTAAGTTAATTATTATAACCTTATTTCTGCCAACAGTCTTACGAAGACTACAAGTACATATTCCTTTTGTGCTGGAGACAATACTGAAAAATATAGAATTTAATCCCCTAAGCTCAAACCTGTAACTGCAGGCTTTGCTTGCTAAGTAGCAGAGTTTTTTGATGTTCTATGTTCTGATATCTTAAGAAAAATCAAAATAATTAAATCCCAATTATATTTACAAAAAATACCTGTCCACTGTTTCAGCAAATATGGACTTAAATTCTGGTTTCTGTTTTGAAGTTGTCCCAGTGTGCTGTGGGCTTGAGGGTGCATGATAAGTGCTGACGTGCTCCAAGTAGCTGCCCAGGATGTTGTCAGGAATTGGTGACAGCTCCCACTTGAACTAAATCCATACATCCATGGTGTAAAGTAAACATGGCCTGGTGTTTGTGACTCCTGGGGGTTTGGTACTGCTTAATCCCTCATGTTCATGGATGTCTCTGACCTAGGGATTTTTCATCTCTGTGACCAGCACCTGAGACCTGCAAGTGCTGGTGGCAGCATCTGATGTGCATGGCAAGTCTCACTGGGCCACCTGCAGTTCAGGATTTCTGATGCCAATGCATCCTCCCTTCGGCACCACTACTGTCACTGTCCCCTCCCCTGGAGCAACAAGGGCTCCTTCAGTCAGTCCTGCCAGCTAAAACTCCCGTTTTTTGCTAGCAGTGGTCATGTGTTTGAGAATACTTCTCCATCACGGGTTTTGGTGTGGTACCAATGCATTCCTTGTAAGATAATATATAAGATTGTGAGCCAGAGGAACCTCCTGTTCTTCCCCCAGGAGCACATTGTGGAACAGGTCCTAAAATCCAAGCACACACACCTTTGTCCACAATGGAATGGAGTTTATCTGGACAGGGTCTGTAAAACTGGAAAAAGCAACCCTCTCGTAAGGGAAATCATTATGAAAGTGCTGTTTACCAACACGATGTTATACTGGAAGGTGTTTAATAGTTTCCAAAACTAATTTCTTAGGTAACTTGTACGGAAAATGGCGTTGGACTTTCCTGTGGTTACGCATTTCACTATCTTTGTTGTATTTATCTCTGATGACACCCCAGCAGAGGAGTACTCTGGAGAAAGAGTTGAAAGAGCAAAATGAAGTCGTTCTGTGCAAGGAGCAAGCTCCTGCCAAATGAAAAAAGGCCAATTTGAGAGGAAGAGCAAACAGATCTGGAAGTGTAGCAAGGCTGATTCCTGGCAGTAAAGACAGGCTGAAGAGGAAAGGAAAGTAGTAGCTGCTTGTGTTTGTAGTCTAAGATCAAGGTCTTTGTAGCAGTACTCAGAGTTGTGAGTGGGAGGGAAAGGATTTGCTGTAGTCAGAGGAAAGGTTATTGCTGTCATCGAGAGGTGTCTGAGAAGTTGATGCTCAGGTACATAAAACTCAGACTTTGACTTCAGGGTAATTGGGACCAAATATCTAATTTGAAGATGTTGTCTGGATGTGTATCTGAATATCAGAAGCATTTGTTGAAAGACACAAATGATGACAGAAATGTGGGAGAGTTTGGGGTTTTCCAAACGGAACAAACTTCCATCATGTTTTTCTCAGCTCAGCTTTAGGGGGTCACAGGACTTTGTCAAAATATTGCAAAAACTTGTGGAAATGGGCAAATTACTCATGTGGCTCTAAATCATGAAAATGTCTCAGTCTTTAGCATGACTGGTTTAAATTCCAGTTTCAGTTCTCTATTCTCTATTGATTCCTGTTTGTTTTTCTGTTTTCTATTGATTCCTTTCTAGCACACAAGGTGGGAGCAAAACCAGTGCTGTGTGATTTATCTGCATAACCAGCAGGGCTTTGTAAACAAACAGGGGCTAATCTGGTGGTGCTGAATTTCACTGCTGAAGCCCAAAACCCAGCTTTACTTCTGCAAAATGCTGATTCTCAGCTAAGTTCAGTCTGTTTCTATTAGCTGCTCTGCTGGTGCGTTTTTACATGCTGTGGTAATTCATTCTGTAGTGGGCCCTTCTGTCCTGTTTATCAATTTCAAATCTTTATCAGGACCATTTGGGTTACATCAGCTCTAAGTAAAACCTAGCTTTTGGTATTACTTGTAGTATCTGCTGAGGACTTTTCTGTGATTAAGATAGATTTTGATTAGCTGAGGTACCGAGTTTGAAGGCAGTAGGAGTTTTTTTAGCAAGGTTGTGACTGGCTTTCATTAGATGTGGCTTTTTGGTAATTGCTGATGGCTCCTTGCTCGTCTGTAGTGAAGCTACTACAGGTAGTAAAAACACCATGATATTACCTTGCTGTGCATTTGGGCTAGTGAATACAAACCACTTCTGTCTTAGAGCCTCATCTATTAAAGGACAACATTGTTTATGCATCCAAAAATTTTTCAAAACATGAGCTGTGAAACGTTAGCGGTAATATTTTGGCACAGGCTTTGCAGGGTTACACCCAACTTGAGGTTCTCTATCAGTCTCTGCATCACTGAGAGCATTGCAGAGTAACCAGTAAGAAAACCACCAAAATATCCTTTCCAACAAGGCCACAGCAGCTGAGAAAAGCAGGCTGGCCTGAAGGATTGGTAAATAGTGAATACTGGTGAGGTAATTCTGCTCGCAGACAGATGAGGAAGGATGAGACAGATGAGGAAGGATGAATAAATTTGATGCAATCAGAGTTATTTACAAGGTTTATATTTAAAGTCCATTTCTTCTAAGTAGAAGAGAAATTGAGGTGATGGTTTTGATGCAGATTTTTTCAGCCCATCTCTTTCCCATAAGCTCTTGAGCATGGGAGTTGCTAGGATGTCTCAGCAGAAACTGACTGGTTCTGGTGCAAGGAAGCTTTGTCCTCCCCTGCTTATCACTGGGGCTTCTGTAGTCCCTTCAGTGTTGTTTTAATGTTGTTTTCTCATGTTATTTTTGCTTCTTCCATTTCAGTCAGTCATGCAGTAGCACCAGAGAACTCTGCATTTTCCTCTCTGGACATGGGGAAGTCCTGTTCCTTTGCCTGCTTTATGAGAGAAGCTGGCACACTCCAGTTGTTCCTGTTGTATTTGGGAGCTCATTCTTCTCCCAGATCTGCAAATCTCATTTTTTACGTCTACAGCAGCAGATTCCAGAGACAATGCAGCAAAAATTCTGTGAAGAAACCTTGATGCTGTTTGGAAGTGAGCTTTTTTATGTGCCATTGTGTTTATCAGGGACAGTGGTAATGGGGAATATAGGGAATCCCATATCCATCAGGGAATTGGTAATGGGGATTCTTTACTTCAGGGATGCTGGTGGGCTTTGCCTCTGAAGCTGGTGACACCAAGTTAGATACATTCATTTTCTGAAGCTTTTACATACAACTTTGTGTTTGCCAGTGGTTCTGCTACAGTTTTGCATAGCAAGAGTTTGGCCTTGTTGTGAATTATGGGCTGTGCAGTGCAGATCTTCATACCTCTCTGGTGTTCTCTAGGAGTGCAGTCCTTGAGATGCTTCTTGTGATCAAGCAGGAGGGCAGGACTTGATTTGTGTGACTGCTGTGCAGGAAGCTGTTCAAAGGTGTGGAGGGGAGCTTGTCTCAGTCCTTAGCAATGAGAAGTTATTAATAAGGAAGGCAGCTGCATCTCACTGCATTGCAAGACTACCTAAGCTATCCAGAGCCACAGGAGATGTGCAGTGCTTACATACAGTGAAAAATAAGATTCTCTTCTTACACAGCATTACTTCAGAGCACTTCTTAACCTTTGCTCTGTATTCTAAACAGCCCCTTGGCTTGGTGATGTTTGTGATGCCCCCATTATTTAGCTACTCATAAATTATAATTTGAATCTATGTTAGTGCTGAAGAGCACCTTTTTATCCATATGCCTTTAGCTGTAAGCAAGGCTCCTTTGCTTTGCTTTCTAACACTAAACTTATCAAAGCAGAATCATCCGGCACTGAAGATGTGAACATTGAACCCAATGATCTGAGAAGTGATTGGAGTTGTGTGTCCAGACATGCAAATGTGTTTATAAAAATCTGCAGCCAGCTAGGCATCACATTTAACCTTATTCTGAGGGCCTGGCTGGGTGCACTGCTTGGATGTTGAGATGATGAGTGCAGTGCTGCTGGAGATGTGATGCCTAAGGCCCCATTTAGCTCTGGCCATCAGCTGGCACTCTCTGGTGTTTCCTTGCTGTCCCAGCTCACACCCAGAGGCCTGTGCCTCTCAGTCTGCCCAGGGTTACAAGGGACAAATGAAGTCATTCACTAAGAGTTCTTGTAGTGCCTGTGGAGCAGCAGCTCTGCATGAATGGGGAACTTCTGCTTGTGCAAGAGCTGAAAATGTCTCTGATTTCCCCTCAAGAAACTGAGCTGCACTTAAGCCTTTCAGACTCTCCAGCATTAATGGAAGTTGGGACTGAAGGTTATGTTTCCAGATTTCACTGAGGTGCTGAGTGATGGCAATGAGAGCCATTTGGTTTTGGGATGAATCAAAGCTCTCCGCTGGAGCAGAGGCTGGAGCCCACAAGGCCAGAGGAGCCTTATCTGCCTGCAGGATTCTCCACAGGAACAAAGCACAGCACTGCCCAGCAGCCCTCGCCCATCCATGCTTCTGTACATCCCATATCCTGACTGAGGTGACTGGAAACGTGCCAGGTGCCTCCTCTGCACCCCGGCCAGGGGGATCCCACAGCCAGTGCTGTGTCCTGCTCCCACCCATGTGCGACGGCGGGGCGGGCACTGGGATTCCAGCCTTGTAAAATAATCCATGGATTTCAGCTGCTGCACTGTGCCAAGTTTTTATTGGCAAGAGCCTGGGATTTGAGCTGCCAGAACCAGAAACGCCTCTGAAATCAAAGGGCACCAGAACTCCCCCCTGGACCCCGGGAGCAGTGTCCTGCCTGTAAGTGCCCCACCGATGTGGGCAATGACGGCTGCATTACTCAGCATCCGGCCTGGTTTCGCACCCACTGTCTGGATCTGACTTGGAAGTGGACATTTCCCAGTCAGGCACAGCTGCTCTGGTCTTTGCTGAGCATCCATCTCACCTGATGACAACTTTTCCCTTTAGCCCACAGTGCTGTGCATCCAGCACAGGCTCATTACTGTACTCCTGCAGTAGCTTTTTACTTCAGCCAGTATGTGAAGGGAAACAAAACCTCAGTGCATTTCCTCTCTCCTGGGGCTGGCAAGCTGGATCCCTACAGAAGATGTGAGGGGCATTCCCTACCTGCCTCTGGTTCCTGAACACCTGCCTTGTATGGTGGGTGTGAGATACAGAAACCTGATGCTGTGGTGGGGTTGGCGTTAGAGTATCAGTCCGATTTAGCAGATGATGGTTGTGAATTTTCCATCCCTTCTGGTCCCAGTTGGGCCTGGTTTCATCCCTGAACTCCTTTTCCTGCCTTACCTCTCTCCTAGACCCTAGATTTGGAAGGAATCACATGGGGTTTTGCAGATTTGGGAGGAATCACACGGGTTTTTGCAAAGGGCTGTATTTAACTTGTAGTTTCCTTTAGGCTTTACCAAGGATTGTTTCTGGGAGGAAGAGTGAGTCTGGTTGTGCCCTGGCAAAGGCTGGGGTTAAGCAGATGTTTTCCTGGAATACAGGCCTGGGCTGAGTGCTCTGGGCACTGCTGCAGCAAGCAGGTAGCTGGGATCCAAGGTGTGCCCAGCAAGAAGTGAGCCTCAGGAGACCTGTGCTGGGATGCCACCAGATGTCACCCTGAAACCACCCCTATGTACACATTCCTCACTACGGGAGGAATTCCTCTTCTGCCATTGTATTTTGATGCAGAAAACACCTGGGTCTGTTGGCAAATTTCTCATCCAGGTAGAGATAAGGCCTGGCCACTGCCTAAGCTCTAACTGGGAGACAATTCCCTAGGCATACTTTAAAACAAGGCTCTTAAGAATCTTGGGGTGAAAGACTAATTGACCCATCTAACAGCTGGTCTCTGAAATTCCCTGAGGATAGAGATGCTTTAAACACAGCAGACTCTGGAGTTGGAGTGCTTCTGTGACAAGAACTGGGACTGCATCTGGTTACTGGGAGTAAAGGTCACAATACCATCAGTTCAGAGGAGGCTTTCCACGAAGCTCAGGTATCACTTCTTGGAACTCTGAAAAATACTTTAAAATCATGAGACAGCATGGGGTCAAACCACTGAGCCAGTGCAGAGACTGGCTAGAGAGACAGCCTGCTCTGAGACATGCATAAGTAGCTAGAGAACAAAAAGGGATCCTGGAACGACACGTGTCTTGTAGATAATTACACCAAGAGATGGTAAGGTACATGAAAAGCCTGCTGCAAGACAATTATATCAACTTATGAATAATGCTATTTATCATATCAGTAAATTTGCACTAGGCAATTAATATTGTTACAGCAGACCTCAAGTATGAGATGAAGACGAGTCAAGCCACAGACTCCTGTCTAATAACATGAGAAGGTCACAGTTTATTCTTCTTTATAATTCAGCCATCCTGATTTTAACTACTCACTGACTTTTGACTGCAGCCAACTCCCATTGTAGGTTCTTTTTGCAGACTCTGACTGCTGGTTATTTCCTGCTAGAACATGACTGCAAGTGTTTCCTTGCTGCCTCTCACTGCGGCTTCCACCCAGCTCGGCTTTGACTGCAAACTCTCACTGCAGGGCCAGCCTGACCTCACAGCAGTAAGTGTCCCTGCCATTTGGTCTTCTAGTCTTCCCAAACTGTTCTTCAATACTTTCAGTCCCTTTTGCCTCAGGATCTTCCCCTGATTACCCAACCCTTTCTTTTATCATGCTCATAACACAGCTGTGACTTACCAGGGGTGATGTTGTCTGTAACTTTTTCTCCTAAAAATACATCAATTGTAACTGAAAAAGTTGAGATAATATATTCCAAACATTCATGTATCTGTAACAGTAAAATGAAACAAAAGAAAACACTGAACAACTTAGTAGTAAAAGCTATATTAACTCAGATTGAATAACACTCAAACCTGGTATGAACTGATTTTGACAGTGATAAAGCTTAACAAAATGAACTCAATAGAACTCTGCCTGAAAAGGACTTAATAAAATGCAGCTCAATTATTACCTCAGAAAAACACAAGGTACACTTAACAAAACCCAAAGTTAATCATTATTAATACTGAATACAACAGTGATCTATATAAAACTGCAATAAAACATTGTCTAAACTTAATAATACTGAAACTTAGCAGACACGAAATTTACAAAATTAACAGAACTTAGCCTTGGTCCACTTAACAGAAAGTAACAGAGCATTGTATTACTGGACCTTAACTAAACATAACTGCAAATGAGTACCTTTAAGCTACATCTTGTTGTATCTATAACTTTTATTCTACTGTTAATAACACAAAAAGAAAATGAAAAAGTGAAAAGCCTTAAGAGAAATAACACATGATATTGTACTGGAGGGATAAAAGTCACAACAGGCATAATAAACTTAGTAAGTAATTTAGTTATGAGAAAAACCCATGGCTACTGCAAATTTCACAGGAACAGAAATTTAATAAAACTTTCTAGAGTGCAGGTTTACTGAAAAAAATATATAATTTGGCAGACTGCTGAACATCTGAGTAGCTTCTCGCGATTGTATTTTGTGTCATTTCATCGGGCAAACTTGTTAACATTCTTGTTAAAGAAATCAGACTGTGTTGAAATCTTTGATAGGTAATAAGGCGCTGCATTTACTGCTATCTCTCCCGCCACCGTAAAACTGTAACAAATTAGAATTCGGTCAGAAAACAAAATTAACTTTAAAAAGCCGATACCAACACGTTTTCAAGGCAGGCAAACACAACGCGTAAAACTTCATTAAACACAAGTGGTCGGAACCCGGCCCGCGCTGGAGCGGGGGGGCTGTGCTGCCCGCAGGGATAAAGGAGAGGGAAGAGAAAGGAAACTCGGGCCGCTGCCGCCCTGCAGCTGCTGCGGGGAAAGGGAGAAGCGAAGGCGGCCGTGCTGGGCTGGCACCGCCGGGATGAGAGAGATCGCGGAGCCACGGCGCTGCGGGGCTGCTGCGTCCCCGCTGTACCCACAGAGACAAGGTTAAAAAGGGACAAAGCGCCCGTGGCTCCCGCCGGGGCTGCTGCATCCCCGCTGCCCGAACAGAAAAGGTTAAAAAGGCAGAAAGCGGCCGTGGCTGCCGCCGGTGCGGGGCCCTGGCCGCTGAAAACCCCGCGGGGAGCCCGGGGGGGAACGAACGGCGCCGGAACCGCCGGCTCCGGGGAGTCGTGCTGTTGGAAATGCTGTCCGGTTCCGGCCGTCTGCAGAGCTCGCGCGTTCCGTGCGGAGCTGCGAACCGACCGGTGCCCGGTGCTCGGGGGTTGCTGGAGGATAAAGCTCATCCGCGCGGGGCCCCCGCGGCCCCCGCCCGCCCCCGCGGCCACCGCGGCTTCCCGGGGAGCGGGAGGCGCCGCCCCGCACCGCCGGGAGACACTGTATCCCGCCGGAACCATTTCACAGAGGCGCACGCACACACTTCCGCCTCCTGGCGTTCGTGCGGCCGCGTCCTCACACGGCTTAGGCTGGAAGCGGTTTCAAAGTGGCTGTAGCATTTTTAGTAGTCTTTTCAACATGAAAAACGGAATTAAAAGGTAACTTTTCCGTCGTTTGTGGGTAGAGGGAACAGAAATGGACCTACAGACACAGGAGATACTGACCGAGAGGTCTCTGGAGCCTGCCGGGGGCGTTTGGGAAGCGGGGGGGGGGGGGGGGGGGGGGGCGGTTGCCGCAGCAGCTGCGGTCCCTTCAGCAGATTGTCATTTTTAAACGAATTTCTAGTAAAATACCATATAGGTAACGATTTTGTGCCTACCATATCTTCCCCTATGGCCGCTGCCCACAAAAACTGCCCCAGCTCCTCACCTTTGGATAGAAAAGGAATTTTGTACATCTACCCTCACGCTGTTTTCTACGCCAAAGCAATAAAGTCCTGTTTTATCCACTTGCACAGTGTGAGTGCCCACACACGTATTATCGCCGTTCCGTCAGCTGAAATTCGCCGTCTAGGATTTCCCGTATTTTAAACTCAGTCTGGATTTTACCCCGCAGCCCATGTGCGGAATTTCGCTGGTGTTACGCTCCGCGCCGCGAATCTTCCGCAGCCGGTTTTTCACTGCTCAGTGGCCGCGATGCGTTTTTCGGTCCGTGCTCCATCCCCTCGGGGGGCGCCTCCCCGAGAGCTGTGTTTGTTTCTGTGATTATTTCTGTGTTTGTTTCTCTGATTGTTTCTGTGTTAGTTTCTGTGTTAATTTCTGTATTTATTTCTGCGTTTGTTGCTGTGTTTGTTTCGGTTTGTTTCTCTGGTGTTTGTTTCTGTGTTAATTTCTGTATTTATTTCTGCGTTTGTTGCTGTGTTTGTTTCTGTTTGTTTGGTGTTTGTTTCTGTGTTAATTTCTGTATTTATTTATTTAAACAGAAATAGATGTTTGTTGCTGAGTTTGTTTCTCTGATTCTGTGTTAATTTCTGTGTTAATTTCTGTGTTAATTTCTGTGTTTGTTGCTGTGTTTGTTTCTCTGATTGTTTCTGTGTTAATTTCTGTATTTATTTCTGTGTTTGTTGCTGTGTTTGTTGCTGTTTGTTTCTCTGGTGTTTGTTTCTGTGTTTATTTCTGTATTTATTGCTGTGTTTGTTTCTGTGTTTCTGTTCGTCCCGCGCCGTCCCGGCCCCGTGCGCTCCCGGCCCGGTTCTTGTCTCTCTTTCTCTGTGTTTCGTTCCGTCCCGCGGCCGCCGGCAGCTGCGGCCGGAGCCTTTCGCTGCTTTCCGCGGTTCCTTCGCGGCTTTGCGGGTTCCAGCTCCCGAGTCCGGCTCGGCTGTTGCCTCCCGCGGTGGCCTCGGGTCATCAGTGCGGTAAGTCAGCCGAGATAACATTTTCTCCATGCGGGAAAAGCCAATTCTTTATTCACATCACTTATTTTACAAAGTTTTCACAGACCTCCTGTGCAACACCTATTGGCTGGCAGTTTTCTTACTACATTTACTGGCCAGAAGGTGATTTGTGTGCACGTGCTAAGGTTCAGGTTGTTTGCATTTCTCCTTGATGGGTTCTCATGGAACAGATCTCACTGTTTACACAGATGCACTTCTTTTTCAACCCCAGAACAGGTTGGTTAATGAACCTTTCACACCAAGATGGTTTTCACATGGAACTTGCAAATTGCTTAACTACACTTAGAAGAGATGGCAGGCCAGCTGTTAATTTAATAGAGCAGGCCTGATTTTATGAGGCCTTTCTTTTAGAATTCTTCTGTCACAACATTCCACGGGGTGTGTTTGATGCCAGTAGTGTAGTTAATGAAACGTTGCTGTGTTTGCACAGAGGGGAGGGCCAGAACAGAGGCAGGAGCCTGTGGCACAGGACAGTGATTCAGGGATAAACAGGCCAGGAGAAAATGCTGCTCCAGAATATCCAATAAGCAGTGGGAACAGCAGACTTGTGCAGAAGGAAGACAAGCACAAACCTGAGACAGCAGTGGAGCATTAACTAATCTGTTCATTAATTGCTCTCCCTTAGACATCCTTTTATTTTTTAAGTATTATTTTTCTGGTGGTGTGGTGTCTTTTATTAAGAATGTAACATTCTCACATACTGCTCTTAGGATGCTGGTACTAGAGAGTTGTTTGTGATAGGAGGTAATTTGCAGATAGTTTTGTGACAAATGATGTGGTGACCATATCAGCCTTTTATGGGATGGTAGTGAACCTTCAGCAGTGCAAATATTGCTGCAGGCTGATAGAGGGGCTTGGACAAAGTGACTGTACAGCCCTGAGACACTGAAAATTGCATCTAAGGTTTGAGCAGCCTTACCCAAAGTGGTAAAAAACACAGTAGAATATTTGTTGTATTTAAAATTTGCATTTATGAAAGCAGGATTTTTAATCTTTAGCAAATACCCGAGTTCATGTGGGCACATAAACATGACTCACCTGCCCCTTGCCTCTCAAGTTAGAGCAGGAAAACTCCAGCCTACCTGCAACAGGGCCAGATAGCCTATGGAGATGGAGCAGCAGCAGGTACAGTTGCTCTGAGATCTAATTTAACATATTTCAACCTTTTTAATAGCACAGAAATTAAATTTGTAACGCAGCTCAAGATATCCAAAGAAAAGAAAGCCATGGCACAAGCTCTGCTTTACTCAGCACTTCCCTTCTGAGGTCCTGAGTGAAAACCACCACGCCCACAGTGACCCACATCTCACTGGTCCCTCAGTCCTGGCCTCAGCTCAGGGTAAGGAACACCTTCTACATGGAGAAACAGCTCCTCCTTGAGCTGACTCCTGGAAAGCCTGGATGAGAAGGCAGACTTGGAGCCATGGCTGTGATTCAAGTGGCTTCCATCTGCTAAGTGACTAGTAATTCTTTTAGGGTTAGCTGTCAACTCCATTGGGGTTTTTTCCCCAACACAAAATATGTCAGAGTGGAAAATTTAGTGTTCTAGGAGTGGAATTAGATTCCCTTAAGGACATCACTTTCAGTCTGATTCTCATCCTTAAAAGACATTGAGGCAATTACCTGTAGCTATTATAATTTACTCCCACTTCTCCTTCCCTCATGTCTTTTTCATGGGATTGTCTTCTTTAAGCTGCTTTTATTTTTCAAGTCAGGTATCTGAGAAGCAAACCTGTTCAGTTTGAAGTCTGTAACTCAGATAAACTCATATAAAGTTCAAAGTAATTTTAAGTCATCCTTGTTTTGCAGGACTACTTCACTTGGTGCACTGGAAAGGGAAGAAAAAACAAGGGGACAACAAGTGGGGATGTCTAAAGTTAGTCAGTAATATACAAGAATAGAGACAAAATTCTATTGGGAGACAATTTGTCCCTGTGGCTAAAAATCTACTTTAAAGCTGGTGATAATCTCTTACTGCCCCAGAGTGCCAGAAGAGGGAAAAGAGATGGAGCTGCTCCCTGGTTTGCTGGGCATGGTACCTTCTGCATTGTCCCCTGGCACTAAGGGTGAGAGCTTTAGAAATGGGTAAGAATTTTTTCAAAGATAAAAAACTCCCAGCAGTCACAAAGGTGATGGGAACCTTTATTACTGACATTGTCCGTTTATGCAAACTTAACTGTAAAACACTCTTGAGATACTGCATAGAAAATACACATAGGAAAAACCACATATATACAAATCCATAAAAATAGAATACATCTTGGCAAAATTACTTGTGTACAGTGTATTGACATTATTGAACCAAACTTACATCACCTTTGGAGAAAAATGTTCCATGTGCGTAAAACCCCAGACCATTTACTGAGCCGGGAGCATGGCAGTGGATATGGGTTTGGGTTAAATAAATGGCTATACCAGAATGGCAGAGTAAAAACAAGTTATAAAATACCTGCTCTATAAAGTAGAAGAAGCCATTTTGGTTTTTTCTTCCAGATAATAGCAACATCTCTACACTTGCATGGAAACCAAAGGTACCAGTTCCAAATTCTCTCCAAATTCGTTACCTGCAAACAAACTTTAATGTCATTTGTTCCAGCATTTGCAACCCTTGGGCACGGTGGCGTTTGGTGGGTTTGAGCACACAACATAGTATAGCACAGCCCTAATTCTATTGGGTAATTGATAAGGAAAAAAATCTAATAGATAAAAAATTTAAAACACTTAGCAACCTTTAAAATACGTAGACCACTTGAAATGATGAGTTTATTTTCTTCCGTTACTTTCCGTGGAGGCTGCTCCTTGCTTCCTGCTTTGACTACGTGGATTTCTCTGCTGCTTTTCAGAACATACCGTGGAAAATGACTATTCCAGTGTAATAAATAAAGCAAGTGGTAACAGGTCCTCAAAGCCGTGGATCTTCCTCTTGAATCGGAACAATGGAACTGGAGAGGCAGCCTCCAGGAAGCAGGGGAGGAGGAAGGAGCATAGCACCCTTTGACGTGTGGTGGTTCCCTGTAGGGGGCAGGCAGCAGTCAGGCCGCAGCAGGAGCCCCCCTGGCCCTGGGGAAGGAGGTTCAGCTGCAGGGGCGGGCGGGGCTCAGTAGGGGAAGGCGGAGACGGCGATGTAGACGATGAAGGTGGTGCGGTACTCGATGCTGCCGTCGGCGCTGTAGGACAGCGCCCGCACGCCCATGCGGTACGTCCGGGGCTCCCGCAGCGCCTGCGTGGTGAACACCACCCCCTTCCAGTTCTCATCCCGCAGGGCAAAGGGCACCGAGGGGTCCTCGTCCGCCATCAGGAAGGTGGTCCTGGGGTGCATGACCTGGTCGTGAGTGTAGGCCACCAGCCGGATCAGATCCTGCCCCGCGGCGATGCCGAAGGGCAGCGACAGCAGCTTGTACTCCAGGGCGTAGGTGCTCAGGTCACACTCCAGGTCGTTGGCCGGGCAGCTCTTGAGACAGAACCTGGGGAGAAGCAGAAGACTTTAGCCCAGGGAAGGCACAGTATCTTAAGTACTGGGATAGGTCTTAGAGGAGAAATTCTTCCCCCGTTTACCCTGTTGCAGATTAAAACTTCTCCAGGAAGTGCTCATGCACTCTTCATCCATTGTTCCTTTAGAGCTGCAGCCCAGTTTAATGTCCCTTTTTGCCTCAACAGGATCATTTCAGAAAGATGTTAGTTACACTGATGTCATTGACACCCATAGGGTAAGTTTTAGTGACTGTGCTCTTAAACATTAGAATGGGAAGACCTAGTTTAAAATGTTCTGGGCAGCATTTAAGGTATGTGTCTGTTAGGTCATCAAATAAAGAATTTGGAATGAAGGGCAGAATAAAATTTATTAATCAAAAGTTAAAACATTAAATCTTTGCTAGTGCAGTTTTCCAGTGCTAATGGAGGTCAAAGGACATGACCTCCACGTCAGTGTAGATGTCATTGCAGTTGAGTTTGATCCCAAAAGATGGTTTCTGACTATGAAACAAGCTATTTTTCTTTGAGGCTATTGAAAGATTAGAAGAAATCAATATGGGTTTTTTTCCCAGAACAGGGAAATAACAAAGCTTAACAGGAACTTAGCATTATTTTCATGACTAAAAATATATATATGATGCTTTGAAGCTGATGGCAAGTCAGGCCATTAGAGTGATCCAGATTAGATGTTAGGAAGGGATTCTTTCCCGGCAGTTGAGGCAGTGGCACAGATTGCCCAGAAAAATTGTGGCTGCCCCCATCCCTGGCAGTGTCCAAGGCCAGGCTGGACAGGGCTTGGAGCACCCTGGGATAGTGGAAAGTGTCCCTGTCCACAGCAGAGGGTGGAATTGGATGTTCTGTTAAGGTCCCTTCCAACCCAAACCATCCCAGGACTCTGACTCCATGATCTCCAATGTCAGTGCCTTATTTTTAGCTACTGTGAGCTTTACTGGTGTCAGGCAAACTTAAATTTTCTTTTTTAACAAGCACAGGTTAAGGAGCTGAGCTTGGGGCAGGTGAGAAGGGGCTGAGGATAAAACATACCCAGAATGTGGCTCTCGCTGGTAGTTGGGTGGACAAGGAGTGTCTATGCACTGGTAGCTTCCTCTCATGTTGAAACACATCTGATTTGATCCACAGTTTATATTCTCTTCAAGACACTCATCAATATCTGGATGGAAAAAAACATGCAAGGGATCAACTGCTGGTAGAAGAATTAAAGGGTGAAAACCAAAGGGCAAAGGCTGAGCAAAGGCCAGAATGTGCCTCTGACCCTAGAGCTTGGAGCTCAGTGTGTAATGTGAGGTTACAGGGGAACTGCAGAGAATTTGAAGTTGCAATTGTCTAGTTTGCTGATGTTTCATGAAGCAATAAAATGTGGGATATAAAAACTTCTGAAACTTGAAATTTTGAATGCTGACTATGACACAGCCAGTTCAGGGAGGTGGCTTAGCCATGTGCTGGGCCTGGTTGGTGCCTGGTTCCTTTGCAGCCCTCCCCGAGCACTGCAGGGATGGCTCTCCGTACCTTGGCAGGTTTTGCCGTTGGGCATGAGGCGGTATCCTGCCGGACAGACACACTGGAAGCTGCCCAGGCTGTTCCTGCACTCGTGCTGACACGTGTCTCTGCTCTCACACTCATCGATGTCTGTGGAGAGAAGCACCAACACCTCAGCATTCCCCGAGGCTGCCATGAACACAGGCACTTCCCCCTGTTTATGTACTGCAGGTGTATGGACAGAGCTGGGGGAAGTTGTCTGGATCTTTTTCTGACCTCAGACTAGAGTGCCCTCTCCCCTTACCTGTGCCATTCCTTGTCACTCTGCAGGCACTAAAGTCAGCTTTGAGGGGCTTCTCCCCTCAGGGAAGAGCAGCTGTGACAGACCCCAGCTGAGGAGACCAGTCCTAAGACAGAGCTCTGGGACAAAGGGGGATGTGCCACCTGTGTCCAGTGCCAGGGTCATTCAAACACAGTCCTGCCCCCAAAGCAGTCTGAGCTGCCCGATAATCAATCAGGTGTTAAGTAATATGCTTAGGAAACACCCACACTCATTATCTCACCAGAGGAACCCTTGTCACTGGGGGAGTCTTCCTAACAGCCACTCCCTCCTCAGGCAAAGCTGTTTCCCTTTTAAACTGACCTTGCCCTGCCAGAGGGATGAATTAGGCTCAGTAGGTAGGAAGACTGTCACTAAATGATCTTCTTTTCTTTCTTCTTTTTTTTTAAAAAATCTCCCTCTCAAATACAGAAGTACCAGTACCAGACCACATCATGTAAAGTTTTTAAGGCACGTTAGCATGATTTAGACACAGATAATTTATAATTATAATGGCTTTTGAAACACCTGCTTAGTTCAGGACAGCAGTAGTCTAATGCAGGAGTTCAGACTTGCATGGTTAAATCAGTGGAAGGAAGGTCTTTGCTTCCCCTCTGTCTGACTGACAGGGGTTGCATTAGATCAAAATGCAAACAGAGAAGAGAAACAGATGTGACTACAAACCTCTGTGCTGTCAGCAAATCCTGATGGTTGCCTATTGAAAGAATTTTCTTTAACAAAAGTATCATATGGGGGTACAAGGTTTGATGTCTCCTTCATGCTCACTGAATTACATTGCAACCCCTTTTCTAACATAAAATATTTTTAACGCTTCTGTGCCTGTTGCCCATGTGACAGTGACTGATGATCCTGTGGCAGTGCTGGCACTGGCCCCAGTGTGATCAATTCTAAAATGATTATTCCAAACCTTTTTAATAAGATTACTGCTGCCAGTGGGAGTCTGACAGAAACACTGTGGCTAGACTGGGGCTACTGGTGGTTTTTGGAGTGTGAGAAGATTCCCCAAGGTGAGCAAACGTGATCAGGAGAAAGAGAGTAACAGAGGGAAATACTTTGCAAACAGGTAATAAGCAGCACAATTAAAACAAGAGGTGAAGAACATTTTTGCTACAATGTGAGTCAAGACAGCACAGACCGGAACATGCAGAACCCTCTGAATATTGACCAGGGTAATAGAATACACAACCCCAGCACCACAAACCCTCAGCCCCTCGTGTGTATCACACAGTAACCTAAGAATAAGGCCCAAAACAGAGTTGCATAGATAGGACTGACATTTACCTACACATCTGGCATTTCTTGCCTCATAGCCTTCAGGACAAGTTTCTCTAAGGTTCCTTCTAGTCCTGGAGAAAGGTATCCTGCTGTTCCTATACTCTGAGAAGGAGCTGTAGAGATTTGAGGAGTGCCTGTAATGGTGCTGCAGCTGCTGGTTGTTTCTCCCAGGGGAGAACTGAGCAGAGTTATAGCTACTGTAATAGGCACCCGAATTTGGCACCCTCTCCAAGCCGGCGCAAGATTTCCCATCACCCAGTAACTGTTGCCCAGGTAGACAGAAACACTTGAAGCTGCCAGGGGTGTTGGTGCAGTGAAGTGCACAGGGTTTAGGCACTTGTTCACATTCATTAATGTCTGCTCATGTGACATGATCCAGAGCCCCAAACCATGTGGAAAGGAGAGAAAACAAACAAACAACAACACGTAACTATACGTATATATACACACAGATACTTATCTCAGTCTCAGGAACAAGCTGAAGACATAAAAGCGAGATTTGGAGGCACTAAAACGTGGAGAACATTAGGCCAAGCAGGCAGGATCCACTGTCCTGGACTGTAAGAGACCTTCATTCTCCCACAGGCTGATGTGACTGTGCTCAGCAGGACAGGAGCCCTGCTGAAGCCTCGTTTCAGCCTCAGCTGCTCAATACTCTCTTAGTAATTGGGATTTTTTCCTTAAGTGCTCCAGGGATGAGTGGAAGAAGCTGCTGGGCCCTTCTTAAAAGCTGATGCTTAACACAGGGCATTCCAGAGAAGTACAGTGCTAGAATTCCTTACACTCCACACTAAGGGAAGCACAACAGGCTCTGATGTGGTTATTGTGCCTCGTGTTGGGGGAATCATAGAACCAGGGAATGCTTTGGGTTGGAGGGACCTTACAGCTCAGCCAGTGCCACCCCCTGCCATAGGCAGGGACACCTTTCACTACCCCAGGCTGCTTCAAGCCCTGCTCAGCCTGGCCTTGGACACTTCCAGGGATGAGGCATCGGGCTCAAGAGCATGTTTCAAGGCTGCAAGGGCCAGAGGGTCAGGTACATTCTGACTTTTGATGCTGTTACTGGTCACTCCAGCTGTGACAGGTTGGAGACTTAAGAGTACATATTAATCCACTTTTGGACAATTAAAATACAGAATTATTTTTGCTTTCCTAAGCAATGTCTTTTTCTTTTTAGTTGTTTAAATTGCAGCCCAAAGTTATTCGAGCCACCCCAGCAGTAAATATCCATCCTTAAATCAAACTGAGTGCTGAGCATACAAAGTATGGTAAAGGCTTTGAGGGTACAACATGCTGAGTGTCCTTCCCTCCAAGTAACTGTGAGTGCTCTTGGGACTGCAGGACCTTCCCTCACAGTCTCTGTGACACTACCAGAAAGATCTTCTGTAATTTTTATTAAGTTACTTCAGGCTCAGCTGGAAATTTGACACATACTGTATTTCTTTTCAAATTTAATATTTCTTCACCAGAAGAAGGTAAAAGTCTGTTAATTCCAAACAACTCTGCAATGACCAGTAATAAAAACCTGCTTTTAACACAAATCACAACAGATCTATACTTGACATATATTATAAACATTCTCCCACTAGAAATTAAAGATGATTTTAATGGCGACTCAATAATAGTTGAATTATTTCCTAGTAATATTCTTTCAGTTGCTATTGTAAAAATGCCATTAAGCCAGTGTTGTTACAGTTTCATTTGGATTCCCTATGAACAGAGGCTTTTGAGCACAGCTTGTAACTCCCCAAGCCACAAATTCTTGAGAATAGTATTTAAAAATCAATACTGTCAGAAATATAGTAGAACATTAGGCTGCATTTTTATGAAGTGGTTAATATTTGATACATTTAAGGTTTTAAATAATTTAGGGAGATATTAATGATTAAATGCTTTAAGAGTTGGAAATCCAGAAGTACTAATTGCAGAGTGTTACAGTATTTTCCAGCTGTTATTTAGCAAACACACAAATGAAACTTCACGTATTTGTGGAATTGTCCTTCGGGTAGAATTTTCAGGTGTTACAAATGAGAATTTCACTTTAGGGATGACAATAACTCATTTGAAATTTAAGTGTACTAATCTCAGTATGTGCTTAAGATGAAAAATGTATTATTCATATACACGTAAAAGAAAAACTCATTATTTCCTTAGCACTCAAGTACTGACTTTTACATTCTATACCTGCCTAAAGTAAATTAACATTGATGTCTTTATGACAACCAATGTCCTTGGAACAAGTTGTGGATAAGCAACTTAAGATTATCATAGAAATTATGAAAGACAACAGGTGAAAATCTGAGCAATTTCTTTTGCAAGAGCAGCCTGTGCAATACAAGCAGAACTGACTGCACGAGTCACCAGTGTTGGTTCCAGGGCTGCCCCTGTGAGAAGAGGCTACTGAGGCATGGGAACCCTAATATTGACAAGAACAAGGTAAAATTACTTTGAAATTGAAATAGCTACATTTTCAGGCTTTCTCTAATTTGAAAAACCTGATTTTATATTCTAGATAGCCTTGCATGTGTAATCTGCATTATAGCAGCTTTTAGCAAAGCTCTTCCACCTATGTGGAAAGGAGAGAAAACAACACAGCTCCCAGAAATTCTGTAATTCAGGGAAATGGGCAGAGCTCTGTGGGAGTCAAAAAGGAGCATCTTATCCCTGTCAACCAACAAAAAAGGGAATTGTGGCACAAAGGGCTTTAGCCAGAGTAAAAACAGCACAGGCAGGAACACAATTCACTACTTCTGTTTCAGTCTGGGCCCTACTTACTTTTCAGCTCCTTCCTGTGCTCACTCTCAACAATGACAATAAAAACTGGATTTTATTAACAAAACTAATACTTTGGATGAATCTATATTTTAAATGAATTTTTAGGAATGTAAATATTCAGATAATAAAAATTCTTTAGGAGGGAGCTTTCAGTGGCCCTTGGTGAGAAAGCAGCTTTCAGGCTGCTGGTGTTTTGTGAAAACCTACAGTCCTAGGCTTTACCTGCCTTTTTCCTGTTAGAAGTTTAAAGTGCTTAAATATAAGTTGAGAGTCTGGGATTGGTTTTATTTCAGTACAGAGGCAGATGGCAGAAGTAATATCTTGGCCTACAGCCGAACACTTCTTAGGGCAATTTAATCTCTTTAAAAAAATCCCAAACATTCCTGGCTTTTGACTCCAAAATCTTAGGTTGCTAAAAAAAATAAAGTAAGAAAAAACTGTTTATCATTCAGGAAAGCTAATCTTGAAGAAGTCATCAGGGAGGAATACTTTTCTGACATGATATGTAACAGCAACCGAAACCAACCTCACTTGGTGTCACAGCCACAATTCAGAAACCCTGATTATCAGGGTAGGTCAGCTCTTACATTTTAAATATTTGACATAAATGCAGTAAAGGTGATCCTACTGCCTTCCTGAAGTCCCTTAAATGCCAGGGGAAGTCCTTATCCACTTGCCCTGGCCCCACACATTAAAGTTTCTTGCTCCCCATGTCAGAGCTCCAGAGCCTCCTGTGACATGGGAGAAAACCCAGTGTGGCTTTATGCCAAGATGGCACAGGGAGTGACTGCATGGCTGGCATTCCTGGGAGTGCCAGGGATCCTATTCCTTCCCTGCTGGGAGCCACCCATGCCAGGAGGGGAGCACTGAGGGAGAAATGCAGACTGGGTCCTTCTGCTCTGCCTGCTGGGGAGTGCCCCTGGCAGTCCTGATGGGGGGACAGGTGTATTTGGGATGTTCAGGAGTCAAACTCAGTTCTGGGTCTGTGGGGCCTCTTGCAGTTTCTTGGGGTGTGCTCCCTAGGGGAACCCACATGACTCCCTGTGGGACTGCCTTCAGGGGTGAGCCAGGGCAGGCCAGGGCACAGCCAGGCACATCAACAAACCCCACCTGATTTCATAACTGAAGCCTCCTGTGGAGTGCTCACTTGCACATCCATCCACCAGCGCTCTGAGACCCTCTTACACTTGGGGCTTCCGCAGTACGGCCCCAAGCCAATCTCTGTTTGGAACCATTTCGCTCTGACTGTTCAGAGTGGAACGCTTTGATTTAGATGGGCAACTTGGAAATGCAGACCAGACTCTACAGCATGGTCTTCCACAGGGACAGCACTGCTGGTGTGTTGCAGCAGAAAGGCAGGCAGAAGCAGAGCAAAGGTGTGAGAGGAGTGAGTGGCAGCTTACCCACGCAGGGCCTGGCCGAGCCCTGGGCGCGGAATCCTCGCGGGCACACGCAGCGGTAGCTGCCGCGGGTGTTCTCACACAGCTGGTTGTAGCGGCACTGGTGCGAGCCCGAGCGGCACTCGTCCACATCTGAAACACACAGCGAGGGAACAGTCACAGCTCTGCCACATCCCTGTGGGGGAGGAAGCTGGGGCTGCTCCGTCCCTGGAAGTGTCCAAGGACAGGCTGGATGGGGCTTGGAGCAACCTGGGATAGTGGAAGGTGTCCTTGCCCGCGGCAAGGGGTAGAAATAGGTGATTTTTAAGGTCCCTTCCAGCCTAAATCATCCCATGATTCCACTGGAACTAAAGCTTTGGTACCACCTACAACATCAGCTCTGCTTAAAACTCTCCCTGATATGCAGCAGGGAGCTGTGATCTTGATTGAGAGCTCCTGAGCCAAACTCTTAAGAAATCACACAGAGCAAAACGTTTCAGTCAATTAATAACTGAGAGAAATCAAGGTGCCAACACAGAAGAGACACCAAGAGAAATCTCACTGTTCTTGCTTAAGAACAGTGGAAAACTAGAGGTGGCGAGGATACATCTGCTTTTTAATACCAACTACAAGAAAAATTAAATACAGATGTTCCATAAGTGAAAACAAGTTGATGCTTTACTATGTGCAGATATTAATAACTGGAGATGGACAAGCTTCAGGATTATTTAAAAAATAAACCTCATCATTGTCCCCGTGTTTCCCAAACCACACAGTGCATTAATGCTTCTACTCACCAATGCAAGTCCCGTTCTCTGCTTTGGTCATTCCAGTGGGACACAGATCAATGCACTTATAGCCACCCCGGGTGTTCCTGCAGAGCTGATCAGGCCTGCACACATTCTGCCTGCACTCATTGACATCTTATTCAAACAAAAGCAAAAAAAAAGAAAAAGAAGTAGGATTGGATTCAATTATGTAATTGAATCCACATATTGAATCATTTCATGCACATGGACCAGTCAGCCCAATTCCTGCTTCCTCTGGCTTTCAGTACTGCTTGACAGATTCCAAAATGTACATCAAGTGTGTCATCCATAGCAGCATTTTCTTTCATAAGAAAATAGAGCAACAAGTAATTGCTGAACTCTGTTCAAAAGAGGAATGGACATTCAGAACTTCATCCCTACCCACGCATTTTCTGCCCTTCAGCTGGAATCCTGGGTCACAGCCACAGTGGAAACTTCCTATGGTATTGAAGCAACGCTGATGGCAGGAGTTGGACTCTTGACACTCATTAACATCTGTGGAACAACACAAATCCTTGACACCAGGGCTGGGAGCTGCCCTGTGGGCATTACCTGAGCAGGGTTTGGCTGAGTCCTGCTCAGGAGTGTTTGCTGCTCTCCCATCTTTGTACAAGCAAATGCACATGGGACACAAACCCAAGACTGCTAAGTTCTTCCCTGATGGGATTTTAAATTTATTTCTATACAGACAGAAGCAGCAAAAGATTAAAAAGCAGAACAAACCTATAGAAAAACCAAACCCCCCCAAAATCCACAAACTTAAGAATGAAAATTCATAGACAGATACTCAGCAATGCCTCTCTAAAGTGAGTTTGAGTGGCAGGGGAGCAGCATTTTCAGTGGCAGGGGAGCAGATGGCCCCGGGGCACAGGCCGTGCATACCTTGGCAGCTGAAGCCGTCGGGGGTGCTGCGGAAGCCGCTGCCGCAGCGCAGCACGCAGCGGAAGGAGCCGGGCAGGTTCTCGCAGTCCTGCCCCGTGTGGCAGCTGTGTGCCCCCAGCGCACACTCATCGATGTCTGCAAGGGGAAAGGAGCTGCAAACCCCGCACAGCCAGCACGGGGACACGCTGACCTTCAGCAGGAGCAACTAGAAACACGTGACTGCAAATACATTCAGCTATGAACTAATGAGAGTACCACCAATAAATTCTGTTCTTATAATGAGAAAATGGCCCAAATAAAACGTCTCCTTAGCAATTTAAGTGCCTCTTAAGGCATTTTAAGACCTTAAACTATCTAAGGGGAATTTGTATAGAAGCTGTCCCCAGCAGCACCTTTCTTACCCTGACACGTTCTGCCATCAGCAGAGATGGTGAGGCCTTTGGGACAGGAGCAGTAGTAGGATCCCACGGCATTGTGACAGGTGTGGGAACAAGGATTTCCCACAGCACATTCGTCTTCATCTGGAACAAGAAAATGTTTGAAGAAAACAGTGAGACTTCCCAAGAAACTACCCTAATCTGATCCTTCCTCAGAGGGGTGTGACTAAGGGCAAAACCAGATCCAGCAATTCCCTTCATTTGCAACCTTTCAAGAGGTAATGGAGTAAGTCCACAAAATCATCTCAGAGAGACAGCCAAGGTGCTCATGTGCTTCTCTGCACCTCCATCCCTCAAGCAGGAGCACATGGGCTCTTGTCTGAGGTGCCAACACTCATCCTTTCCTCCACACAGGTCACCTAAGCCCTTCATTGCTCTGCAGGCTCAGCAGAGCCTGAGGCTCAGTGTCCTCCATGTGTACCCGAGGTACTGATTTAAAAGCTGTCTGGGCACTACTCATACTGTAGGTGAGGACAGAAGTAATGTCCTCAACTACCCTTGGATCCACATCCTTTTAACAAGGATTACTCACACTTTTGAAGTGCATACTCTGAACTCCAAATAAAGGGGGTATTTGGGTTCTGGTGGTTTAATAATGTGTGCAGCTCTGGGGCCCTCAGCACAAGGTGGACATGGACCTCTTAGAGCAGGTCCAGAGAACACCATGGAGATGTGCCAAGGACTAGGGCCCTTCACTCTGGAGCCAGCCTGGGAGAGCTGGGGGTGTTCACCTGGAGAAGAGAAGGCTTCATGGAAACTTTAAAGCCCCTTCCAGAACATAAATGGGCTCCAGGAGAGCTGGAGAGGGACTTGGGACAAGGGACAGGACACAGGGAATGGCTTCCCACTGCCAGAGGATAGATTCAGATGGGATACTGGGAAGGAATTGTTCCCTGGGAGGGTGAGGAGGCCCTGGCACAGGGTGCCCAGAGCAGCTGTGGCTGCCCCTGGATCCCTGGAAGTGTCCAAGGCCAGGCTGGACATGGACAGGGCTTGGAGCACCCTGGGCTAGTGGAAGGTGTCCCTGCCCATGGCAGGGGTGGAAAGAGAGGATCTTTAGGGCCCCTTCCCACCCAAAGCACTCCATGACCCCATGGTGACAGTCACCTGTGTCAGTCATTACCTGAGCAGTAGGGCCCAGACGAGTCCAAAGCAAACCCCGCAGGGCACTGGTTGCTCCGATCCCCTGTATGGTAAAGGAAGCAGAGGCCACTTGTGGATAAAAATATGGCCATTTCATTACTTTAACAGTAAGAATTGCAGCCCATCAATTTTACAATATTTATTATACTTCAATACCAAAACAGAAACTTTTAAATCCAGCCTTTAGAGGTTTTTCTACTTTGACATTAGGAGTCAGTATTGCATGGCTTGTGCTGGCTTTAATAACATTGAACTGGTGTCTGGGGGTCCCCTCAGAGTGAGCTGCAAGTTTCATCCCAGCCTAATGCATCCTGGAAAGTTTCATAGTGAAAGAATAAATACCATTCAGTTTTACTTCAGAAAAGGGGAGTACAATAGACCCAAACCAAACAAATCACCATGTCACAAATCTGAGGAGGTCACTGTAGAAGAACACAACCGTGTACTACAAACTGCAATGGAAAACTCGGGGAGAGACTCCTCAAAGGACACAGGGCTTTGGCTGCTTGAAAACTGAAATTTAAGAAACTTAATTAAAAAAATCCCAAACACCAGTATCTTAATCGTTGGAGGAAATAAATGCAAGTTCAGTAGAGGCTTAGCCAGATCTAATCACAGGCATATCTTGACCCGGAGACTCCCTTTTATCAGATCTCTTTTTAAATTAGGAAAAAAAATATATTTGGTCTTCAAATTGTACAATGAGTCCCTAGCCTGGCAAGAAGGAAAGAACTTATTTTACTTAATATAGAATGTTGTTACTGAAAAGAAAAACTGAGACAGGCAATCCCTCTGTTTAATTTACTTCCAAACCAGAGTAATCTCCCTACTAGGTAAAAAAAAAAAAGCCTAAATAGCATTAAAAAAAGTAACAGGCCAGTTTGCTCATTAATTAGAGCTTCTCAAAGGAAAATCTGTTCACACAAATCCATACCAATGCCCTTTGGTCACTCAGGTTCACAAAATCCAGCAGTTAGTCATGCGAACTAATAGTTCACGGGTACATCAACAAGACTTAGGTCCTGGGATCTGCACTACAGCTACCCAAGTTTCACAGAATTTCCTTTTGAAACTACAGGTGACTCAATGAGTTTTAGGAAGAGCAGACACTCTTTGCCCGTTGTTTGATTTCTGGGAAGGCCCAGCACAATACCTTTAGCAATGGAAGCCTGGATTTTGAAAGCCACGGCCTCCTCCAGCGGGCTGTACTCTGTTGTGATGGAGGCAGCGCGCAGCGTCTG
The DNA here is from genome assembly GCA_027886175.1 of Phylloscopus collybita. Classification (NCBI taxonomy): domain Eukaryota; kingdom Metazoa; phylum Chordata; class Aves; order Passeriformes; family Phylloscopidae; genus Phylloscopus; species Phylloscopus collybita. The sequence continues at coordinate 3,564,896 of JAJNNQ010000065.1, read as the reverse complement.
CACCAGGAAGGGCATCCTGCCCTTGCTGGGCTCGTAGGTGATGGTGTGGTTCCACGTGTAGGGAACACTGACTCCGTCGGCCGCAAAGAGGCGCGTGGAGTGTGCGTGCAGCTGCCCAGGGCCCGTCTGGATGTAGTCCTCTGTGTAATCCTGCAACACAGCCCTGGCCATCAGCTGCTCCCACACCAGCACCACCTGGCCTCGTACTTCAGAGTTAGGAGGTGCGTTGAGAGAAAGGGGTTTGTCTTAACTGCTGAACAAAGGGTGTTGCACACACACAGGTCTTTTTCACTCTTATTTTAACTGTTGAATCTTAACACTGCCTGGTCTAATACTTTAAAAAAGATACAAACTGAGGTATTGAGGGTCCTGATGATGGAAGCCACAGCAGACAATTTCTAAAAAAAAGCTTACTCCTCAGTAACAATCTTTTGAGATTTAAATATTTGGCTTTTATTTGAAGGCAGATGCTGATAAATGTGCTAAATAAACAAGTGGTAGAGAAAAATTTTGCCACGGAAGAGGGATATAAATATTGGGCATACTACATATTGCAGTTTTCAAAAGTATCAACGACTTCAGGTATATTTCTTGCATGGTAGGACTAATGCAGTAAAATACTGGTTACCTGCTATTACTAAGTCAGAGAGGTTAAAGGTGCACCTTTCTAGCTCTGCCCAAAGCAACACTGACATGCCAGCCATCAATAACTGCCCTGAAGACTCTCCTCAACACTACCTGCCAACATCTCAAAGTCTTGAGAGACCAACACTACCCTCATGAGAACTTTCTGCTTTCAAAGACAACATCAGCATCATCAGTTCTACCAGGCACAAAAGAAGTCACACAGAGTACAGCAGGTTTCACAACTCAGTGTTTCCTGCTTTCCTTTGGTTGAGAGAAGTACAGATGCATGAGAGCAGGGGTGGTACCTGAAGCAGCTTTACCTTGACACTGATGTCAGCCACTGACTGGAGCTGCAGCACGTGGCCACTCACAACAACATCCAGCAGCAGGGCCCCGTCCGCGTCCAGGCCCCGGGCAACGTGCGCCATGCGCAGGATCTCACCTGGCAGTTGAACAGCACACGGAGGTGTCACACATGCCAAACACAGACACCCAACAGCCACATGGAATCGAAACTGGAGTCCCTCCACCAGGTATTTATACTTACATTTTGTAAGGTGTACCACGCCCATGAGCAAAAACATGACACATTTCAAACTACAGCTCTGAAAGGTGGAATAAAGCCTCAGAAGGCCACAGTCAGTCTGAAAATATTAGTGTAAGCACAAGACCCAAATTTCAGTGATGGTCCTCTGCTGTCTTTTCAGAAATCCAGCATCTGTCTGGCTTACTGGCCACAGAAAGAGCTGGTCTATCCCAGGGAACTCACCAGTTGCAAACTCCACTTGAGTTTCTCTTTTGAAGACAGCATCAGTGAGTGTAAACCCATTCATTGCTTCTCCAATTTCTTTGGCAGTTGTCCAATAAACTGGGCTGAGTATGGAAACGAGCTTCCTCATCGCTGGGCCTGAAGGAAACACCACAGAAAAATCAGGAAGCTTTAATCTCACCACAGACCTATACGCACAGGAGCTGAATACAAAGACCTAGAACTAGTGTAGCCCTTCAGATTTAAACCAAAAGACCATGGGTACTGGTGTATTCAGAGAAAAAACTGATAAAAGTCCAAGAGGCCTACCAAGGGTCCGAGGGACATTGGTGATCTTTGCCTGTATCACTCTGGTGTCAGAGTCCGGGCTGTCCGTTACTGTGGCGTTCAGGAAAGCAATCCCAAATTCCATGTCATTGATATTGCCAATGATGCTGCCCTTGGCACGTGCAGGACCACCTGTGCAGGGAATAGGGGAGAGGCAAAACACAACCCCATGTGATACGTGCTGTTGGGTATTTTAGGGGAGAAAGAACTGAGCTTAAGTTACAGGGCAGATTTAAACCCAAAAAATTAAATTACCCGGTCAACTGGCCAAGATGAGAGATAGCACCAGTGAAATCAGGAGTGCCACAGGCTTTCACCACACTGTCACTGCCTGCAAGCTGTAAACTCACCAGGACATGCTTGGGTGTTGCACCTGGATATCTGGGAGGAGTCCCCAGGGCAAGGACGGCCACGATTTAACGGGGCTGGGCTGCTGCACAGGCGCACCCGGGTCTGCTCTCCTCCTCCACAGGAAGCAGAGCACTGGCTCCATGATTGCCACTGCCCCCAGTTTCCATCCACTGCAGAATAAAGAATGAAGAAAGTAATTTTTCAATTTAAATACTTCAGGCTGCATTGGTTATGCTGAAGTCAATTCCTTCCTGGAGGAACCAAGGTTCTAAAGGAATAGCTCAAAGGACGACAAAACCATTGTAACAGGCGGGTGTGAACACTCCTGCCATCAGAAACACAGAATCCCAGACTGGTTTGGGTTGGAAGGGACCTTAAAGCTGATCCCATCCCACCCCCTGCCATGGGCAGGGACACCTTCCACTGTCCCAGGCTGCTCCAAGCCCCATCCACCTTGGTCTGGGACATTTCTGTGGGTGGGCTACATTCCTTATGTGGCATATACCCTGATGCCTTGCAGGGAAAGCTGCATTCTCCCTGCTGTTGTGAGCACTGACCTGGGCACAGGTCCGTGCTGCACCTCTGGATCTGCACGTCAGCCCCAGCACAGGCCCTGCCGCCACTGGCCGGGCGCGGGTTGTCACAGCTCCGGTACCGCCTCGCCTGGCCCCCGTTGCACGTCCGACTGCAAGTTCCCCAACTGCTCCACGGGCCCCAGTTGCCATGAACTGCAAGAAAAGGTCAGATTTGATCTTCCTCAGGGATTTAAAACCACACAGTCAAGCTAGGAAAATACTTGCATTGGAGAGTAGCTTCTTATTTTTTTTTTCCCAAACGAAACGAACCAAACCCAGAGAGTGAGTGAAGAGCCCAACCCAAAGCACTTACCTGGGCAAGGATCACTGTTGCAAAAATCCATCTGTATGTCACTTCCCTCACACTTGTGTCCCCCAAACTGCGGGGCTGGGTCGGAGCAGTGGCGCGTCCTCTGCCTGCTGCCTCCCCCGCAGGACACGCTGCAGGCGCTCCAGCTACTCCATGGGGACCACTTCCCATCCACTGGGGAGAGAGGCACAGCAGTTACAGCCCCTGACTCCAGGAGTGACACAGCACAGCCCTGCTACAGTGGGGAAACTGAACATGGATGTCACTGACCCTCTACAGCATCTCAGCTACTCGGGGATTTCTCCCCAGGGACCTGGGGGTGCGGGTGGGTGGGAGCTGGACCAGCCCTGGCCATGTGAGCTGGGACCAGAACTCCCCATACCCTGGGCTGATCCCCCAGTGTGGGCAGCAGGGGAGGGGGGATTCTGCCTGTCTGCTCTTCACATGTGAGATCCCACCTGCAGAGCTGCCTCCAGCCCTGGGGCCAGAAGCAGAGGAAGAACACGGAGCTGCTGGAGAGGGTCCAGAGAAGGCTCCAGAGCTGCTCCCAGGGCTGGAGCCCCTCTGCTCTGGAGCCAGCCTGGGAGAGCTGGGGGTGTTCACCTGAAGAAGAGAAAGCTTCAGGAAGACCTCAGAGCCCCTTGCAGTGCCTAAAGGGGCTCCAGGAGAGCTGGAGAAGGGCTGGGGACAAGGGCTTGGAGGGACAGGACAAGGGGAATGGCTCCCACTGCCAGAGGGCAGCGATAGATGGGATACTGGGAAGGAATTGTTCCCATTGAGGGTGGGGAGGCCCTGGCACAGGTTTGCCAGAGAAGCTGTGGCTGCCCCTGGATCCCTGCAAGTGTCCAAGGCCAGGGCTTGGAGCAACCTGGGCTAGTGGAAGGTGTCCCTGCCCATGGCAAGGGTAGAATGAGATGGGCTTTAAAATCCCATCACAGGGTCAGTTTTCCCTTCTACTGCTTCCTGGTCCTGATGAGGACTCAGTGTAGGATCTGGCAAGAGCAAAAAGGAGCATGAAGCCAGAAGGCTCAGTCTGACACCTTGCACATTGCAATCCATGGAATTTCCCTCGTTATCCCTGCACTCAGCCAAATATATAAATCCTATTTCAGAAATGTGATTTTTGCTACCCTCTCATGAAACACTCATTGAAATGTGGAAGAAAAGGATAAACAAATAACAGAACACAGGAAAATTTAAAAAATAAATATTTAGGAAACCTATCATTTAATTATCAATAATTTAAAACGCAGTTCCTGTGAGGTAAAGCAACAAGGAAAAGGAAAGAAATCCCATTTCTGGGCTCTATAGCAGATACTAGAGTAGTGACAGAGTCAGTGACAATAAAAAGCTCGAAGGGGAGTTTTTCAGGGATTAGACTTTGAGAACGGGAAAGCGTTAACCACGACCGAGGCAGAACTGGGGCAGGGAAGGAGAAGTCTGTTCTCACCTGGGCAGCGCCGGCGGAAGCAGAGCTGGAGCTGCGTGTCGGGGCCCTGGCAGCGGGGCCCGCCGTGCGCCGGGGCCGGGCTGGTGCAGAGCCGCAGCCGCGTCTGCGAGCCCTTCCCGCAGGTGGAGCTGCACGGCCCCCACGGCCCCCACGGGCTCCACTCGCCGGCCACTGCAACGGCACCACAGCTTCTACACTGCCCCGGAGCGTCCCTGTTCCCATACACTGCCCCAGAGCATCCCTGATCCCATACACTGCCCCACAACATCCCTGATCCCATACACTGCCCCGGAGCGTCCCTGATCCCATACACTGCCCCGGAGCATCCCTGATCCCATACACTGCCCCGGAGCGTCCCTGATCCCATACACTGCCCCGGAGCGTCCCTGATCCCATACACTGCCCCAGAGCGTCCCTAAACCCACACTGCCCCAGAGCGTCCCTGATCCCATACACTGCCCCAGAGCATCCCTGATCCCATACACTGCCCCAGAGCATCCCTGATCCCATACACTGCCCCGGAGCGTCCCTGATCCCATACACTGCCCCGGAGCGTCCCTGATCCCATACACTGCCCCGGAGCGTCCCTGATCCCATACACTGCCCCAGAGCGTCCCTAAACCCACACTGCCCCAGAGCGTCCCTGATCCCATACACTGCCCCAGAGCATCCCTGATCCCATACACTGCCCCAGAGCATCCCTGATCCCATACACTGCCCCAGAGCGTCCCTGATCCCATACACTGCCCCGGAGCATCCCTGATCCCATACACTGCCCCGGAGCGTCCCTGATCCCATACACTGCCCCGGAGCATCCCTGATCCCATACACTGCCCCAGAGCATCCCTGATCCCCCACACTGCCCCAGAGCGTCCCTGATCCCATACACTGCCCCACAACATCCCTGATCCCATACACTGCCCCAGAGCGTCCCTGATCCCATACACTGCCCCAGAGCGTCCCTGATCTCCCCACACTGCCCCAGAGCGTCCCTGATCCCATACACTGCCCCAGAGCGTCCCTGATCCCCCACACTGCCCCAGAGCGTCCCTGATCCCCCACACTGCCCCAGAGCGTCCCTGATCCCACACTGCCCCACAACATCCCTGATCCCACACTGCCCCAGAGCATCCCTGATCCCATACACTGCCCCAGAGCATCCCTGATCCCATACACTGCCCCAGAGCATCCCTGATCCCATACACTGCCCCAGAGCGTCCCTGATCTCCCCACACTGCCCCGGAGCGTCCCTGATCCCCCACACTGCCCCAGAGCATCCCTGATCCCCCACACTGCCCCAGAAGAGACAACCAGCATATCCCAAATCCCCCACAAAACGCCATGAGCAGTGGCCCAAACAATCAGCACTTTGAGAAGCAGAGATTGACCCTTTCCTTTCAGTTTTTTGACTACATCCCCTCACCGCCACCGCGGAACACCACAACTGAACGCTTAATCAGATCTGGAGTTTCCCAACTCCCTGGGCAGGACGGAGGCCTGAGCAGGGCCAAGGCAGCCTGGCTGAAAGCTGCCAGAGCGCAGCAGCCAGAGCTGATTTCCCTGCCAAAACCCAGAGAAATGAGTCTCAGGCCCACGGATGAGTATTTGGCATCACAGCGGCAGCAGAGCCAGGGAAAAATGGAAAAATCAAACATTGCAAATTGTACAGAAGGGAACATGTCAGTGGTGAAGGCTCTGAGAGAGCTACAGCCTGTCAAATGTGGGAAATACTAATGGGACAGGAAGGAACATTCAGGTAGTTGGAAGCAAAATGTGGCTAAAATTTACAACAACAGAGGAAAATATACAAATAAAGTCTTAAATTATTAACAATCACTTTTACATAGCTTTAAGTAGTCGGTGGTTTGGGTTTGGCTCTTTTCTTATTTTAACTGGCTTTGCAGGATAGTTTAGAGTGGAGAGAATTTACACTGTGAGGATGTGGGTAACAAGTACTGGAAAACATTAAAATACAAATTAATATTTTTACTAGTGTAAAAAAGAAGAAATTGCTGAGATTTCTTACACTTAGTTTTGTGATTCCTGTTTCCAAGAACTCATGCCATTCAATTAAAAAAAAAAAAAAGTAATTAGCAACTAAAAATAAGGTGAGATAATTTGGATTTGGAGAAACAAAGAGACCTGTATGTGAAGCCCCTCATGCAAATAAGGTTAAATTACTCTTCTCTTACCTGGGCAAGGCCTGAGATTGCACATGACTGACTCCAGAGCGCTGCCCTCACAGGGCTTCCCTCCGTGCTGAGCTGGGGGGTTACTGCAGGCCCTGCTCCTTGTCCTGTTCCCTTGGCCACAGCTCCTTGAACACTCTTCCCACAGCCCCCACTCCGACCAGCTCCCATCCACTAAGGAGCAGAAAAGCCCAGTCTTCATTAAACAATATTTTTGTGGTATTTATTGAAATTTCCTCTTTCTTTCCAAAATCAATTATAAGTACTTCGAAAAATTAATCTGCCTTAAAGATCTATGGTGATAAAAGCTCACTGTTTGGGTACTTGATGCAAGGCAGATTAGAAGTATCAATTCATTGTGGCTTTTCAGTACTTAAACAGGGTTTACAAAATAGAGGGAGGGAGACATAGATGGGCAGACAGCAATAGGACACAGGGGAAAGGATTTCAGCCAAAAGAGGAGAGGTTGAGATTAGGTGTTTGGAAGGAACTGTTCCCTGTGAGGGTGGGGAGGCCCTGGCACAGGGTGCCCAGAGAAGCTGTGCCTGCCCCTGGATCCCTGGAAGTGCCCAAGGCCAGGCTGGACAGAGCTTGGAACACCCTGGGACAATGGAAAGTGTCCCTGCCCAGGGCAGGGGTGGCACTGGATGGGCTTTGAGGTCCCTCCACCGCAGACCCTGGCGGGGCCGTGCGGTGCAGCCGTACCTGGGCAGGGCTGGCGGTGGCAGCTGCGCAGGTCGCTGTGGGGCCCCTGGCAGCCGCGGCCCCCGTTGGCCGGCACGGGGCTGTCGCACTGCCGGACGCGCTCCTGCACTCCCTGGCCGCAGGTGACGCTGCACGCCCGCCATTCCAGCCAGCTGGAGAAGCCGCCGTGCACTGCAACGGGAGCAGGGATGCTGCTGGGCACTGCTGCTGCCTACGGCTCCTTAGGCCCACACAGAGAAGTGAAAACTACACCTTCTGACCCTTGGAAATCCGCTTCACGTCACGTCATTACTGTGCAAAAATCTCTTACCATAGCTCAAAGACAATTACTGCCCATGCTCCTAACGTGCTTTTCTTTCAAGGCACAGTTCAGTTATGATGTGTTCTGAGGATGGGATCTGGTTCAAGACCCTTTCATTATAATTTTTGTATCTCACCCTTCCCAGCCTCTGTCTCTCTTAGCTGGATGAGTATAATGGAATAAAATTTAACTAAAGAGAACCCCACTGACACTTCAGACTAGGCTTACTTTAGACCTATTGCTTACAAAGAAGATAAGATCAAACATCTCATCCCTAACACATGGGCAAAATGAACCTTGACCACATTTGACCCAGATTAATGCTGTCACCTACCAGCTTCAAAGTCACATGTTTTGTGCACCTACCCTGCACAGTCAGGGGCACAGTGACGAGGACAGAGCCCAGGAGGTTCCTGGCCACACACTGGTACTCGGAGGTGTCCTCCCTCCGCAGGGCGGCGATGCGCAGGGAGCCGTTGGGCAGCAGGGTCACTCTGTCCTCGCCCAGCAGGGGCTGGCCCTGCCGGGACCAGCCGATGGTGGGAGGGGGCTCTCCCCCGGCCTGGCAGTCCAGCACCGCCGTGGCACCGGCTTCCAGCACCGCCCCCACCGGTTCCACAGTGATGACTGGCGGGCCTGGAAGAGAAAGGCTTCTTTGGGTGGCAGCACACAGCACAGGCTCGGTTGACTCAGCATTAAAGCAAGCACAGAGAAATCCTAAGTGACTAAATGTGACTAAAATGATTATTGCTGATTCCCTGCTGGCAAAAGAGAAACACAGAATCCTTCAAGGCTGGAAAACACCTTTCAGATCACCAAGTCCAACCACCAACCCAGCACCACCACTGATGTTCACCACTAAACCATGTCCCCAAGTGCCACCAAACCAAACAGACACATGTTACAGTGCCAACCATAAGCTGGTTTGAACATGCAGCAATCTGAGGACTAAAGAAGAGGTTAAGGCCCAGCTACAAGAATACATGCTCTTCTTTATTGCTAAAATGGGTTATTTTTTGGTTTTCATAAAAACCCATAGGAAGATGTTACCATGCCCAGAAACAACTGTGGGGTAAGGAACAGACCCACACTGCTTGAGGCTACAGTAGGAAGGGCATGTTTAGAAATTCTCCCACTAGCAAAAAAAAATCTAAGGTATTATTTTTGCCAAAAATAAAACATTGTCAATGAGAATTAGGATTCACCTCATGTAACCTGCTTAATTTAGAAGTTGAGAGTCTAGTTTATTCCAGTTGTATTGAGTGAACTAAGAGAAACAGGCCCTTTCAGAGTGATTCAGTTCATTCCACATTGGTTTCTACAATGAGGCTCAACCCCCCTTTCCATCCCTCTCTTCTTTGACCTCAATCACAGCTTAGACCAGACTCTCAAATATTCATGACGAAAGATGTGCAGAGAAGCTCTTGGCTGTCTCATCCCTGGAAGTGTTCAAGGAGCAACCAGCTCCAGTGGAAGGTGTCCCTGCCCACGGCAAGTGATCTTTAAAGTCCCTTCCAAACCAAGCTCTTTTACAATTCCATGGAAGAAGAGATGAATCCAAACCTTCAGGGCATTCCCCAACCCACAACACTCCCCCAGGAGCTGCTTGCACCTCCCCAAGGACAGGTTTTCACTCCCTTAAGGGCCACTAAGCCTCCCTTTGAGCCTTACTCTGCAGGGTCAGTGTCAGGCTGCGCTCCACGACGCCCGCCTCATTGGTTGCCACGCACTTGTAGTCACCAGCATCTTCATTCTAAGGAACAAAACCAGGGCTCAGTCTACAGGGCCCCTCCTGGGGGGGTGAGGACGGTGAATTTTAACCCCAATTCAAAATACAGACATGAGCTTATGGGGAAAAATAGGAGTCTTGCTGTTCAAATTAGGAATTTAGATTTGGAATAAGAGATTTGCACATGGAGAATGCAATTGCTCTTCAGCTTACCCATAGAACCCAGGCTCTCTTAAGGTCAAGAGCAAAGGTCTCATTTAACTGGTCATGACCAGGATCTCACACACCAACAATTAGTATGTAAATTCAGTCCTTCTGACAAGCAGGGAGAACTCTGATCCTTTGGATTTTGCCTCAATAATTTGAATCTAACTCTAGTTTGAATTAAAACACTTGTTAAAGGTAAAAGCAAAAAAGGATAAATGTCTAGCCTGACTCTTTCAAACCAATATGATCAGAAATACCTTTATCAATCAAGTTCAAGGCAGGCACTCACAGCATCAGGGCAGGACTCACCACGGTGCCATAGATAGCGAGGGAACCATTGACGAGTTGTCGGATCCTGTTGCTAATCTGAACTCCCACCCCTTTTTTGCTCCACTGGATGGTTGGAGGGGGATCTCCCCTGACTTCACAATTCAGCATGGCATTGCCACCCAAGGGCTCAATTCGGCTGGAGTGATAATCCCCCTTGAAGACTGGAGGCTCTGAAAAAAAACCAAGGGATGGCAGAGAAATAGTAGAGCCAAAACAAAGTGTTCCTAATGGTAACTGCTGGCAGGGATCACTCACCTCTGACTTTCTGAAGGGGGATTTCAAGCTGTTTGGATTTTTCCCATTTAGCCATGGGCAAGGTATTATATACTATAAGGAATGGCATTAAACTGACAGCAGGCAGGTTCAAATTGGATATTAGGGAGAAATTCTTCCCTTTGAGGGTGGTGAAGCCCTGGCACACGTTGCCCAGAGAAGCTGTGGCTGCCCTTGGATCCCTGAAGTGTCCAAGCTCTGACTGGGTGGGGCTAGGAGCAGCCTGGGCTAGTGGAAGGTGTGCCTGCCCATTACAGAGCATGGCACTGGATGAGTTTTAAGATCCCTTCTCACCCATCTCATTCCAACTCCACTGTCCAAACCCAATGGTTACCTGGAGCAGTCCAGCAGTGACCACAACTGCTGAATCTCACGTACCTTTGACGTACACGAAGCCAATGGCCTTGATGGAGCCCACAGTGTTCTCTGCAGAGCACACGTAGGTCCCAGAGTCCTCCTTGGACACCCTCTCGATGAGCAGCTCACTGTGCCCATTGACATCATCGTACTGTGCTGGAGGGAGAGCAGGGACAGGGTCATTCCAGGGACTGCAATGTACACAGCTACAGCAGTGTTTGAATCCCTGCACTCTCAGCAGCACAGCTCAGGGGGCTGTGCATCCTGAGACCCCCCCAGGAATGCACAGAAAGTCACTGCTGTGACACTTGCCCATGTGCACCCCTATTCACTTCAGCTGCCCCTTCGAGCATCATTTTGAGCATCAGCTGCTTGGATGCTGAGTAAATACCATCAGATATGATTGTTTTTGATGTGCTACATTATTGGCTACAGAAGAGGGACCATTTTTTCATTACCTTTCTTACAGCTCTGTCTGTAAGGAAGGTAATTAAAAGAGGCAGTTTAATTACATGATTGCATAACACTAAAAGATATTCCTCACACAATCACTAACAGTTTATTCCAGCTCAAATAAACTTCTTCCCTGCTCTAAACTGTAATGCTGCACAAGGGAAAAAAACCTGCAGCCAAATGGCCATCAGGGACCCACCTGGAATGATGTTATTGTTAAAGGTCCACGTTATTCTGGGGACAGGTATCCCTGTTGCTTTGCAGGTTAACCTGAGCTGTTCTCCTTTGGTCAAGGCAACATCTCCAGGCAGCTCAGTGAAAGCTGGGAGCACGTGAACAGTCAGGGTGACGGTGTGTGTGTCCTCCCCAGCAGTGTTGGTGGCAATGCAGGTGTAACTGCCAGAGTCTTCAGGCTGGAAGAAAACATGGGGGGGGGGGAATTTCAGCTGGGATACTACAGCTGGGATATATCCTAGCACACACCACTTATGTCAGTAAGAGAATCTTGAAAAGCTTGGAACAAGCATTCAGCAGAAATGCTCAGCTGAGCTCTTCCACTTCCCTAAATTTGAAGGATGACTAACACTTATTTTTACCCTTCCTGAGGATTTACCACTACAAATTCTTCCGAGATTTTACTCCCCAGTGGAAAATGAAAACTTTTATGATGGTTTTGGAACATTAAGAACAAGAAACCAAAATTAAAACAATGACTAACCCAGAACTGGATCTTATCACTGCCAAATGTGTCCAGTAACAGCTTAGATTTAGGGAACTTACCACAACGTTGTCCAAAATGAGGTCTCCACCAGGCACAGTCTGGTATTTTCCTACTGTGTCTCTTAGCAGCATATTGTCCTTCCTCCAATTAATTGCTGGTGTTGGGATCCCCTCAGCCACACAGGACAGAACGGCCTGGGAGCTCTCTGTGACTGTGTACTGCGTGTCCGTGCTGCGGATCCTGGGTGGAACTGTGGGGAGGTCAATAAAAACATTTCCTCTGGGCATTATCCAAGCACTACACTGGACTGAAGAAAACCCTTCTCTGGACCTTCTGGATTGTCCATCTCCATCAATGACTGTGCCAAAAGTTAAGCAACTGGCCAATACTACAACTTAATAACACTCCCCTGTATTAAGTAACACAACTTTCCTTAACCCCTCCTGTACATCCCTAACTCCTTATTCTCTGTGGGGTCACACTGGTAACCCACATCATTTCCCTACAGTCCCACTTGCCATGGAATCACAGGATGGTTTGGGCTGGAATGAGCTCAATCTTATTCCAACCCCATTCCTACACCTTCCACTAGCCCAGGTTGCTCCAAGCCCCATCCAGCCTGTCCCTGGACACTTCCAGGGATGGGGAGTCCCCAGCCTGTCTGGAGCAGCCGTTGCAGTGCCCCCTCCCCTCCCCGGAGGAGCTCCCTACCGTGCACGGTCAGCTCGGTGCTGGAGCTGCTGGATCCCGCGGGATTTGCCGCTGTGCAGGTGTAGCGGCCGCCGTCCCCGGGCTGCACAAAGAGGAGCTGCAGAGCCCCCGTGCTCAGGATTCTCCTTCGCAAGGACTCCGTTATCTGCTGCCCAGCCTTATGCCAGCTGATCTCGGGCCCAGGGTAGCCTTCAGCCTCACACTGCAGAGTGACAGACTGATCAACGGCAACAACGTATTCCTCCACATGGGACTTGATAACAGGAGGAACTGAAAGGATAAAGACAATTATTGAGAGTTAGATGCTGGAAGAAGCAAGGAACATCTTAGTGAAAATAACTCTAAAAGTGTATCCTAAAGTCGATATCGAACTACAGGGAATCAATCTCCTGGGCTCTGTTCAGCATCACATCTAACAGGAAAGCACGAGGTCCCTTTCTATTGCTCAGAATTGTGTTTGGACCAAGAGAAGGCATTCAAAAGGTGATCTACCTTGAACTTTCAGCTTGATCTTCCCCAGAGCAGTGCCAGCTGGATTCTGAGCAACACACATGTAAGTGCCAGCATCTTCCACAACTGCTCTGGCAATCTGCAAACTGCCACTTGGCTGGACCGTGTAACTGTTTCCTAGAACAAATACAATCCAAGTATGACACTTCTGGTTTGGTGTTTGGTTTTAAATGAATGGCGAGGAGAAATCCAGGTTCCAGAAAAGAAAATGAGTGTCTGTGTCACGGGAGCAGGCGGGGTCCCAGGCTTTGGGAGGATACCTGTGGTGATGATGTTGATGCCCTCCTTCTGCCACGTGATCACAGGCTGAGGAGTGCCCGTGGCCTCACAGGGCAGCACAATGGGGTTGTTCACGATGACATCCAACGCTCCTGGCTGGGCCTGGATAACGGGTGGCTCTATGGAATGAAAGAAAAAGGGAAAAGCATAATGTTCAAGGCTAGGAAAATACAGAAGGGCACTAAAATTGTACAGCCTGAGCAGGCTGAAGTAGCAATGCTGGCTGCCAGAACAGCCTTGCTGGTCAGCCTCCAGCTTACCCTGCACGTGCAGAGTGACGTGCCTGTGGGCAGAGCCCGCGGCGTTCCGGGCCACACAGGTGTACCTGCCCCCATGGGCCAGCTGGGCAGAGGGGATCTCCACAGCTCCTGGGGCAGAGAGAGCACCACAACATGCAGAGCATCCCCGAGGCACAGGGGCTCCCTTACAGCGTCCCTCATTTCATTCCGAGCCATCAGAGAGGGGATCTTTGCAGGATTGTTTACATTTCTGTAACTCATTACTTACGGATGTAATGGATGTGCCTGATTGCACTGATTTCCTGCAGCACATTACCTGAAGAGAGAATTCTGTAGCCATCTCCTCTGGGGAGCAACTTGATGCCATTTTTGGTCCAATGAACTGAGGGGATGGGAACACCGGAGGCAGTGCAGGAAACCACGACTGGAGACAGCTTGGTTACCAGGAGCTCTGTGGCTTCATCTGCTATGGATGGGGGCACTGAAAATGAAGAACGCAGCAAAGGTTACTTGCCCACGCTGACTTGTTATAAGTTCTTGGAAATACCAGAGACTTATGGATAGCAGTATCAAAGAGGAATGAAACAAACTCTCATCTCAACATTGGAACACCCCAAAGAAGTTCTGGATGCCACTCAAATGTAATAGCAATATCCCCTCTACCTTGAACAGTGAGATCAATTGTCCTTTGATCTTCTCCTGCATCATTTGACACAGAGCACTCATAGACAGCAGTGTCATCCACAGTGGGAGAAATGATTACTAAGGAACCTGAAGACAGAAGTCTGAACAAAAGAAAGAAATCAAAGAAAAAAGAAAGTAAAAACCATTGTAATACTTCTTTTCTTCTCAGGTAATCAGCCCACTGAATTTGCTGGCTAGACAAGGTAGTTTTTAAGCATAGCTAGATTTTTCAAGAGCCAGAATCACCCCTGAAAACTTGAAACCCACAGTGAAAAGGAAAACACCTCACCTGTATGTATTCTGGTTCTGGTCAACACTAAGCAGATGCCCATTCTTTTTCCAGCTAATTGCTGGCCTGGGAATTCCAGTGGCTTCACAAGGCAAAGTGGTTTGCACATTTACGGTAACTGTGATATTCGTCTGCCCAGGAGCAATAGTTGGAGGAACTAGGGACAAACAAAGCCTAATTATTGAGAATAATTATATATATCCATACACATTTCTCCCTTTTCTTTTAACCAGGGCAGCTGAGAAGGGGCTAAACAGCAGCTGCCTCTGGCAGCAGGAAGGTGCTGTCGGTGGCTTTACCGAGCACGTGCAGGTCGGTGCGCTGGCGCTGGCTGCCCGCGGCGTTGGTGGCCATGCAGGTGTATCTGCCCGTGTCAGCCACCTGTGCCCAGGGGATGTGCAGGGACCCATCCTCCAGCACTGAATACCTGCAACAGAGCAAATGGTGCTGCCCACCACCCATCCACAGGGCACCCCGGCAGTGCAGAGGAAGAGAGGACTCAGGGGACACAACCAACGGCCTCAATGAAGCGTGTGTTGACTGGGGCACAGGGTTTTCTCACTTATTTCACTCTTTCCCAGCACATCCATTTCCCAAAGAAAGGGTGAAGTCTGGCTGACAGAGTGATTTCATAGAAACCATACTGGATTTACAGAAAACAATCAATCTTTTTTTTTATGGTTTCTCATTTAACCTTAAAAAAAGTATCTAATGCCTGTACTCTTTCTTTGCAATATAACAGAATTCCTTAGCATTTTCTCAGTTCTAGAAAATGCCAAACTACTTCCTCATAAAACAGTCAGGAGACAGAAACCATTCACTATAATAAAAGTTGGTACTAGAACAGGTATAAGAAGTTTCATGTATTAGAAAACATAGACTAGCTTTTGGTCTTCATGAAATTGCTTGCTTTCATCCCAAAACTGTGTATATATAAAAATCAAAAGATCTTTCACATTTACTGTTCAAAATTTCTAATGTCAGCATAATTATTATTATATTTGGTTGCCAAAGGATTTTTTTAATCCTTATTAACAACAAGAAGGTGAAATCTTTGGTGCTGCTACTTTTCTCTACAACAATTTCATATCTAATTAAATTTCTGTAATAAATACATTCTTAAATAGCAATGAAGAATGTTTGTGCTGAATTCTGGGCAATACCTGGAATTGTTTCCAGTAAGAACAGCCCCATCCTTCCTCCAGGTGATCCTGGGGGCTGGGACTCCTTCTGCAGCACACTCCAGCAAGGCAGAGGTGTTGATGTGGACCGTGGTGGTCTGGGGGCTGCTCCGGATTGTGGGAGCCACTGCAAGGGAGAACTGCTGATGATACAAAGGAAGTAACTCTACATTGCAATGACTGAGACTGAACACATGAAAAGAGGTGCAGCAGCAGCAGGTTTGGGTTCATTGCAAGGACAGGAACAAGTCTCTTACCATTCTAGGTGACGGTAATCGTCCATGTGCAGCAGGGAAGGAGAAAAAAAAATTGGCTGAAATGCACTGCAAGGGTCAGCTCTACAAGTTACTGCAAAGGGTATCACTGAGCTAAAACAGGAGTTCAGCACATGGAATTTGGCAAGCTAGGGCTGTGGGGATATCCTTGCTTCCTGAATACACACTAAGGAGAAAAAAGGACTTTAGCTGGACCAGGTAAGGCCAGCCATTGGGGGCACAGTGTAAGGCAGAGCCCATGGACTGGGCTGGAAACAGAATAGAAAAGGGGAAAAAGTTCCTTCCAGTCACCTGAGTGTGAGAGTAGAATAGCTTCTCATCAGACTAGAGGTGAGAAAATAAAAAGGTTTGAAATGGAGCTCAGGGCTATGGTAGCACAGGACAAGTATGAAGCATAAGGCCCCTCAAGCCCTGTCCTCTCCAGGTGCAGAGAAGCTGCCACAGCTCTCAAGTAACCTGCCAAGCCACCTGTGAAACCCTGTCCCCAAGGTGTCAGTCAAGTGCTTCAAAGAATTGCTCTGGGCTTGTCCAAGAGCATCTGTCAGCCCTGGATCTGGGTGTTCACTCTGGATGTATCCTGACCCTGTGTCAGGATGATGGGTGGACGCAGCCTCTGCTCGCAGGAAGCACAGACAGATGGAGAGTGAGCCATGGCAAGTGCCCAGCAGTCCCTTAGGCTGGGGGCTAGCTGTGGGCTCAGCAGTGGGACATGAGGCCATGCACAGGACCCCACAGCTTGGGCATGGCTGAGTGGCCAACCATGGCTGGAAAGCGACCCCACATGCTGGGTCCCTGCTGCCTGAACTGCTGCAGAACCGCCGTGCCAAGCCCAAGCTGCCCCAGGCTGCTCCGTGAGGTTACCGTGCACTGCCAGCAGGAACTCCCTGGTGGTTTCCCCTGCCACATTCCTGGCCACACACGTGTACGTGGCGCTGTCACCCAGCTCGGCGTTGTTGATCTGCAGGTACCTCCCGCTGGACAGGATCCGCAGCCGGGGGCCTCCCTGCGGGCACACAGACACAGGCCGGGCTTAGAGCCTCACTGCTGCCCTCTCCGGAGCACAGAGCATCCCTCCACTGCACTGCAGTAAAAGCCAGGAGAGAGGGCACCGATAAACCGGGGAGTGAACTCACTGCTGCCTTTATATCCCTGAAGAGGGTAAAGAAAGCTTTTAAAACTTAGCATTGCTTACTGGTTCTCCATTGAAACCCCTACTGAGGCTTGTGCCTGAAGGAGGCAGCTGGTACAGAGCCAAAGGGCTTTGGAGTTCTTATGGAAAGGGGCACCTAATATGGCACATGATTAATTTAATTTTTCTTATTATCTATGCACACTATAGGCAGAAGGAATCAAAGTTTCTCTGCACTGTTGTTCCAGCATCACAGTCTGGCTCAGCAGGGAGGCAGCACAGGCTTAGCCAGCTCAGTTTACCTGCCAGGAGCTCACCAGCCAGCAGTTCTGGGCACAGGCTGCCTCTCTTCCTGCTGTGACTCCACAACCCCTGCCAGGAGCCAGCTCAGTGAGAGCTTTACCACACCCAGCCTGGGTGGTGTCTGCATCAATCACTGACAGCAACATCAGCTACGAGTGCTCAGAGACCTGACTGGATAAAAACCAGCAGGAAAAAGAGCACAAACTTTTACAGTATGTGCTACCCACCCTCTGGATGGAACTGAAAGCTGACATTCCCATCTACTCTCCTGGTTAGAGGGTCTGAGAAGGGCAGCTCAGAGAGATGAAACTCCTCTGGTTCTGCACTAGCACCCTGATACCCTGCTCTCACACCAGGCATCAGCTCCAATGCTGCAGTGCAGGGCTGGAGCTCTCAGGTCAATTCACCACCAGGGTGGGTTATTGACAGATTTGGGGCAATCATTGGCATTTCCTGTTGAGAACACAACCTATGTGATGGTTTCTAAACACAGAAACCTAGAGACAACAGAAGAAAGGGAATGAAGCTGTAACGTAATCCTTAGGCTCTACTCAAAATAAGCCAGAAAACTCATGTTGGAAAAAAAAATACAAACTCAGCAAGTCTTTTAGTGTTTGAAAAAGGCCAGGTTAGGCCAGGAGGTTCCTATTCTTTTCTTAACCCTCAACGTGCATTTCTAAAATCCTTGGAGTGCCACAACTTCAAAGCTGCTGGAGGCCAGATCTTTCCACAGCTCTGCTGCCAGAGAAGGTGGTGCTGCACAGTTCCATCCCTCAGCACACAGAGATGGACTAGGGCAGGCCTCACCTCAAAATCTGCCCAGTGGAAGACAACAAAAGCAGGAGGAATGACAACCCCCACAACAAGGCTGCTTCACAAAACTAGTGATACTTAAATTGAAATAACACTGCAGGCTGAGAACCTGCCTTTCTCCAGCCCTCTCTTGCCACTGTGACACCTCCACTTTTCCAGGCAAGGAGGATGATTTGCCAAGGAGCTCCTCACTCTTCCCACACCCAAGGACACCCATTTCCAGCTGCTCAGGATTAGTCAGCTTTTACATTTCTTAGGGGTTGGGAAAGCAACTGGGCATTGGGGAGGACACTGATTTCTCCTGATGTCTAGAATATGAGCTCATAGGTGGGGAGGCCCTGGCACAGGGTGCCCAGAAAAGCTGTGGCTGCCCCTGGATCCCTGGAAGTGTCCAAGGCCAGGCTGGATGGAGCTTGGAGCAAGCTGGGAGAGTGAAAGGTGTCCCTGCCCATGGCAGAAAGGGGCACTGGATGGGCTTTGAAGTCTTAAGAAGCTTCAGCCCTCACATTCTCATGACATGAGCTCATGAGGCAGGAAGAGAATTAACAGTGCAAAGATCATTCCCAAGTTACCAGCTGAGCACCTCTGGCTGTCACAGTGTTCCTCTACTTTTGTATTCTGGTAAATATTTTTAACAGTAGCTGCTTGTCATGGTTTATGTTCCCTAAGCAGTGCTTTTCAAACACAAGCTTTCCAGTGAAGGCTAAGGTAAAAAGCATGCACATATATTTTATTTCCAAGCCTTGTTCAACCTTGTTTTCATTCAAAACACCACCACTCAATTAGAGAATTAACATCCCAGAAGTAGAATAGTCCTGTTAAATTTGTTTCCAGTTGGTTCCTGGGCTATATTAAGATCATGGATCCTAGCAGCACTTTGTAAAACACGTTCACCCACCATATCCTTCTTCCAGTAATGTCTAATTCTTCTAAATCTACCACAGAGAAAGTGTCTGAGGAATCACGTGTCAGAGGAAAGCAAACAAGCAGAAACTTGGCTGAAGATTTAGTGATGGATCACAGTTAAGAGAGACAAATCACAATCCCTATTTGTTTCCTCTTTATAAATGAACAAGGGTTGAGAGAAAAAATTTAATTCAGTTCAATTAATAACTGAACTTCAATATTCAGTTGAAAAGGACCTGTTTTGTGAGTGGTTCCAAGGATGGGAAAGAAAAATTCTTTCTATATAAACAATCCTCATCTTCCTAATTGTCTCTCAACCAGCAAAGACTCTCTGCCTTGCCTAGGCACTACGGAATTCTGAGTGGGAAAGATGCACTTGGTACAAAACCTGGTGATTAGCAACCCATTTTCTTTTAAAGAACTTCAGTTCCTTTCTAAATGCTACTAGAGTAGGAGGATGCATAATATAGCCAAAGGAAACATAGAGTGCAGTCTTGTCTCAGCTACCTTTCCTGGGAAGCCATTCAGGAGTTTACCAAAGGCTTCTAGCATTGCTCAGAGGATCCAGGAGGAGCAAGGGATCCCCCTAAAGGAAAAAAGAACAAGTAACAGCGGGATGGCCACTTCACATGCCCGCTGCCTCTGGGGGCTCAGTTGGGGCTGCCTGCAGTGGCCCTGGGGCTACCCAGCTGCTCTGAGTTCTGGGCACGTAACTGGGGCTGAGGGGCGAGTGAGCGGAGCGAGAGACCTCGAGCACTGCTGTGACAGCTGCAGGAAAGGCCGGCACCAAGGCTGGCTCTGGGTACCTCCAGCTGCTCCCCGTCCTTCAGCCAGGAGATGGTGGGAGGAGGCACAGCGTCCGGCCGGCACTCCAGAGTGACCTGGCTGTTCTGCAGCACCGCCACCTCCTGGGGCCCGCCGGTGCCGGCGATGTTGGGAGGGACTGAGACAAAAAAACAGAGAGAAAAATCATCACCACACATGTGAACCATCAAGGAAACTACTTACTGAAAATTTCCCATTTATCTCCAGTTTGATATAAAATGCAAAGCTGTGGTGTCATTAATTAGCTCTTCCTCTCAATATCTGTGTTAAATATATCAGTACATTTCACATCTCTACAGAGAGAGCACAACTAACTTGATCCAACCAAATGCTGACATTGGTGAGCTTCCTGCATATTCAAAACAAGACTTGGAATTGTAACAGAAATCAGGTGGAACTGTCCTTCTAATTGAAGTAACACTGCAGGCTGAGGACCTGCCTTTCTACAGCCCTCTCTGTATCACATTCAGAATAATCATCCTTAATCAGACACATTAATTACGATCATATGGTGCAATATCACAGAATATTTCATCTTTAGGAATATGTATTTGTTAAATGAGATGCTGACATGTACCTTAGCAGTTTACACTTTGAGGAAACTTTTTTCCCCTAAATTAAACTTACCATGCACTCGTACCAAATATTCCTTGTCAGCGTCTCCTGCTGGGCTAGATGCTAAACATGTGTATCTTCCTGTGTCCTCCACCTGGAAACACAGACAAACTTCAGCAGAAACTCCAGATCATGGGAAAAATTCAGCAAAACCAAGAAATACAAACACAGCAACAACATACAACAGGCAGCACTTGAACACAAGCACAGGAGACACAATGCCTGGAAAAAAAGTAATGAAGTTGTTGAATACGTCTTTATTTCACTTTGATGGGGTTATTCAGAGATGGCTCAGGAGTTGCAGGACTCCATAAAATCTCTCTGGATAATGTATGTCCAGCACTAAAGATGGAACTGGCTATAGCAATCCATCTAAGGAAGGCTCAGGTTTGGGTACTGAGGAAATACTTTTGTGAACACAGTCATTAACATCTTTATGGTTTCTCCTTCCTACAAACTCCTCATTGTACAGCCCAGAAGTGTTTGTTTTACAAACAAAATAAGCAGCAATTGATCCCAAGCCCTATCCCACTTCTGTCTGGGGAACTTCACCTGGGCATCCATAGCTGGATCTAGCCTTAGTTTATTGCTGCAAGTTTTTAAAACTTGTTTGACCCGGACCCTTCTCTAACCACAAATGCAGGTGGTGAATTTTAAGGGTTTTTAGGACACCTCTGAGGATGGTCCTAAGGCAGGAACCATTTTAGGGATTGCAGAACTGAGCCTATTTTGAAACAAACACTACCTGAGCACTGGTTATTCGGAGGGCTTCTCCCAGCATGTGAATATTGTCAGTCTGCAGCAGTGGGCGCCCATCCTTCATCCATGAGATTTTGGGCACTGGGATGCCAGAGGAGATGCAGAGAAGCTCAAGTGGGTTGTTAACAATGACAGAGAGCTCTTCTGGTTCATCTGAACCATTGATATGAGGTGGCTCTGCAGAAGGAAAAACATTCCAGCTCTTTATGGACTCAAAACACCTGTAAAAACTGACTGAAAACATGATCTTGTGGGCAGGGTCTGTAGGATTAATCTACATTAAATCATTTCCAACTGTATCAAGAACTCACTGAGGAACTCAGGTAACTTCTATCTGACTCTGCCTATAATTTGCATATTTTATGATTTAGAATTATTAGTTAGAAAATGTTTTAAAAACACAGATAAAACATATCATTTCAGCAAATATCAGCCTTTTGACTGCTGTGCTTTCAGCTGTGCATCCTCCTGTGAAGCTGAATTTCTGCTAAGCCAAGTTACTCATTTATAGCATATAAATTAAATAATTTATATTTATATTAATTATAGCACATTGCAGTACTTGGGAAATACATAGTGTATTGCACATTCACACATCTTTAGGTATCTTTCATTTCCTTATTTCTCGCATTTATCATTTATTGAAATGACCAGGTAGGATGGAGCAACCTGGGACAGTGGAAGGTGTCCCTGCCCATGACAGGGGGTGAAACTGGATGGGCTTTAAGGTCCCTCCCAACCCAAACCACTCTGGGATTCTGTGATTCCTTATCCCTGGAGGCGTTTTGTGCCGTGTCCCGCTCATGCTGAGGGGTGAAGACTCACCCAGCACCTTCAGGACGAAGTGCTTGCTGCTCTGCCCGGCGGCGTTGGAGGCCAGGCAGGTATACCTGCCCGCGTGGGCAGGCTCTGCCCCCAGCACCTGCAGCACCATCCCGCGCCTGCCGGAGCTCAGGCCAGCGCCGAGGGGCAGGGCCACGCCGTCCTTGAGCCACGACACGCTGGGGACAGGGGAGCCATCGCTCACACAGCCCAGGGTGGCCGCTCCGCCCCGCAGCACCTGCACCTCCTCCGTGCCCCCCGCGTTGTCCAGGCTGGGCGGCACTGCGGGGACAGAGATGGGTCACACATGGGACAGGGACACGGGGACAGGGATGGGTCACACACGGGACAGGGGGACAGGGACAGAGATCGGTCACACACGGGACAGGGACAGAGATGGGTCACACACGGGACAGGGGCACGGGGACAGAGATGGGTCACACACGGGACAGGGACACGGGGACAGAGATGGGTCACACACGGGACAGGGACACGGGGACAGAGATGGGTCACACACGGGACAGGGGCACGGGGACAGAGATGGGTCACACACGGGACAGGGGCACGGGGACAGAGATCGGTCACACACGGGACAGGGACAGGGACACGGGGACAGTCATCGGTCACACACGGGACAGGGACACGGGGACAGAGATGGGTCACACGCGGGACAGGGGGACAGAGACAGAGATCGGTCACAGCACAGGGACAGAGCTCAGTCACACACAGCACAGGGGTATTCCAGGCACAGAACAGCTGCCCTTCTGCACTTCCTCACTTAAATTCCTGAGCTAAACTTCACTTACAAATTAAATATTTTTCTTTCTAAAAAAACCTAGGGTACAGTATGGGAGCTGGAACTAGATGACCTTTAAGGTTCCTTCCAACCCAAGCCACTCTGTGATTTCATGGTTATGGGTGACAATTCAATTAAGGACTTTTCTAGGGTTAAAACACTTTCAATTAAAAAAAAAAAAAACCCACTTTGAAAAGTTAGTATTTCCCCAGTGATAATCTGTAAGATATACTCGTGGCTGTCTGCAATAAGGTGTTGGTGAGAAAGAAAACTAAAGAGCAGGTTTAAGAAATCAAGAAATAAGCTTCTTTACATAAAACATTTCGGAGACACTCACCCAAAACTCGCAGGTTGTAATGTTTGTTGTGCACTCCAGCCCTGTTAGATGCTACACAAGTGTACACTCCAGTATCAGATATCTGCACTCGGGCAAGTCTAAGGAAAAAGCAATTAAGGCAAGCTGTAAATGGAATATATGGAACACATTACCTTTATTATGGCATGGTTTGGATCAAATTTTACTCTTGCTTCCAAAAATACAGCAGAATTATGCTGATACCATGAAATAGAACAGAAACTCAGCTAGTTAAAAAGAAAGAAAACCAACCTGAGGATCTGCCCAGCTGAGAGGAGCCTGATCTGGGAGGAGACAGAGAGAGGAAGGCCATTCTTCAGCCAGTGGAGCTGTGGTGGTGGGGTCCCAGTAGCAGTACATTCAATATTTAGGGAGGTGTCCAAAAGGGCAGTGAGCTCCTCTGCTTCATCTTCACTGTTGGCTATTGATGGAGGAACTGCATTTTGTAGATGATGGAAAGGAATTTATTAAAACACCTTGCAGGAAATCCTGCCCCCAATGCCCCACTACTGGCAATTCAGTAAGAGGATCCTTACTTATTATCCTCAGATAATAATACTGAGCACTAAAAATCACCCATTTATATATTTCAAATCATAAGCACTGTACAATGACAGTAGATTTTTCTTTGATTTGCCAGCCTGCAGCAAGCAAGACAGAGCTCAGGGCCTGAAGTTCCCGGGGAGAGGAGGACAGTGCAGGAAGGGATGGGCTGAACCCAGGGCCAGAAGGGACCACTTAAACTCACAGCCTTCAATAAATCTTAAATACAGTGAAATGACAGAGGAGGAAAGTTAGTTTATTGATGTCTGGATGCATCTGCTGACTTCATTCCTAAATAGAGAAAGTTCAGAATGTCTAGGTAAGCATTCTAGATGATGACACAATCTGCTGCTTTGGGACTTTGGGGTTACAGGTTAGTTTGAAAGCCATGGCCTTGGGGGTTCACTACATAAAGAAGCCAGCCAGGTGCAGCTCCAGGCACTGGCTCAGTTAGGATCCCATCACCCACTGTGACAGTGACACCAATGAGACCTTGAAGTTGGTTATTGCTTGAACTTCAACCAACACAAATTGAGCACAAACTCCCTGCTGTTGTGCAGAGCTATTATGTCCCAAAAACATATGCTGTGATCATTCAGGACTGTTTTTTATGATATCAAAGGTCATCTCCAATTGCTCTGCTCATGCCTGTGTTCCCTCTGAGTCTGTGCCAGTTGAGACAGTCACCTACCCAGCAGTGAAACCCTGCCTGGGCAAAACTCTCCCCTCTCCCCTCCACTGTACTTAACAATCACATTTTCCACAACTTAAAATACCTGTTCTCTGTGCTGCTAAAGGATTACACTCACTAGCCACTGGATGTCAAACTGTGCCATTTCCTCCAATACTCCCTCATTTTTAAACTCTTGGGACCTTTAACTATCAGTTCCCTTCATACCACTCTGCTCTTAGATGATGTGCTTTGATTGGAATTAGGGAAGATAATACAACAAAACAGCAGTGTCACAGGAAATCAGCCCCAATATATATTTTTTCCCCACAAGAAAAAACAATCACCACAAGCAGAATCACTCTATTATGAAATCCACCAAAGGAATTAATTCCTGTTTATCCCAAAACACATTTACCAGCAATTTCAATCTTTTTGTCATTGACAGAACATCCTGTGTAATATCTACAGCACAAGAAAATGGAAAACATGTGCATGCAGGATTCCACTGCAGACAGGCACTCCTCTCTGTGCTCTCCCTTGGGAGCACTCCCATGGAGGGGATTATGGAGCAGACTTGGGTTTCACATCTGGCACAACTCACCATACACATTCAGGTTGAAAATCCTGTCCTCCTCTCCTGCAGAGTTAGTAGCCACACAAGTGTATTTTCCTGTGTCTGAGGTGAGAGCTCTGGAGATGTTTAATGTGCTGCCATCTGGAGTCACTCTACAAGGACCATCACAAAGCACAGTGAGTTTTGTTTAGTGTTCCTCTGAGCTGGCAAATAAACAGTCTGGTCTGGACATTTCACTAACTACCTCTATTCTCCTGGGAGCTTGCTGAGAGAATCATTGTGTTCTGCAAAATATTTTTGTTAGAGATAGGCTAAGAAGTTTTTCCTAGAGATTCCTGTTTAACTTTGTTTTAAGATTCAACTCCAGCCAGGCTTTTGAAGGACCCATAATGAAAAGCATCAAGTAAAATGTTTCCATGCCTCAGATCTTTCCCCTCCAAAGGAACTAAATGACCTTAATAAACTTTCATGAAGCTGATGAACTTTTATGGAATTTATTAACTGAGAAAGACATAAATATCATATACTTATCTCTGCTAAGAAAATGAAATTCTAAAAAAATCAAAGGACTAACAAATTATACTTGATTTATGGAAGGTAAGGAGGGAGATGATGTTCTTAACCTGGCTAACATCCAGTTCAGGCTCTCCTCGTATTCCCTCCTTAGGGCCCTTCAAATTATAAAAGAGAATGCAGTGTCTGCTTATTTTTCTTGCCTTATCCTTTGTGAATCATCGCTGGCAACTGTTTCTCCATCCTTCAGCCACTGAACATCTGGGGTGGGCACTCCAGTGGCATTGCAGAGCAGCTGGACACTCTCTCCCAGGAGGACACTGACCTCGCTCGGCATCTCAGAGCCAGCAATACTGGGAGGAACTGGAAATGCACCATGGAGGGAAGAGATTCAGCAGCAAGAAACAGCCACACTGCAGTAGCTCATGAGCACCAGCACTTGGTGCAGCACCTGGGGCAGGTTCTCAGCAGCTGTGGGTGCCCTGGACCCCTGGAAGTGCAGGCTGGATGGGGCTTGGAGCAACCTGGGCTAGTGGAAAGTGTCCCTACCCATGGCAGGGGGTGGCACTGGGTGGGCTTTAAGGTCTTCCAGCAAAAAACCAGTCTGGGATTCTGTGACCAACACCATCATAGCTCTTTGAACAGCCACACTAATTCCATACTAATCAAAGCCATTTCCAGCCTGCATTCCCAAGGAACAAGGATGACAGTCTTGCTATCCATGAAGCCAAGACTGTCAGTCCCACTAGTAAGTTCTGAGCATTTCAAGCAATTTCAGACATACTCAAATAACCATATTTGATATTTCATTCCCAAACTTGGGGGGAAACTGGCAGGCAGGGGTACACCACTGCAATTAGTGGGGATGAGTCATTAGGAACAGAGGAAAACACAATAGTTGCAGACAAAGGGTGATTCACAGCGAGGCAGGAGACAATTCCATAACAAATAAAGGTTTGTCATTTGAGCTGGGGGTGGGGGAAGTATTCCTAAGGAAATTCTGGCAGTAGGTCTTTGCTAACTCCTCCCATGGCACAAGAGGTACCACTGCTCCTGAATCCATCTCCATGTGCTGCCCCGCAGCCAACCAAGGCAGCTCCAGTGCTCATCAGGAGGAAGGATGTGACCAGCAGCAGACACATGGAACCTGCACAACTCTGCTCAAGTTCCACAGTCAGGGCTTAAGGATATTCTTTTCCATGCAAATTTTGGACCAGAAGTATTGAATTCACCAACCACTCTCCCCTCTGGTTACCAAAGTAACAGTGGAAGTTCTCCACTTTTCTATGTGATTATGTGATCTCAGTGTCCCCAGCACAGACAGTGTCACATTCACCCAATGCTGAACCAGTTCTGCTGCTGCATCCTCCCCCAGTCCTCACCTTGGATGGAAAGCACATAGGTTTTCTGAGCTTTCCCCTCTGGATTGGAGGCAATGCATGTGTAGGTGCCACTGTCCAGGAGCTGAGAGCGAGCGATCTGAAGCTTGCTTCCACCAGATAAAATATGAACTTCAAGAGAATCCAAGTATTCTGAAATACATAAACAAGTCATCACTCCAAACCAGGCTACAGGGGGCAAACACCTCTTTTGGGAGAAACTGTTCCATCAAAGTTTTAAACCAAAGATTCCAATCAGTTCTCGTAAGAGTCTGTCTAGAGACAAATGAAGAAAACAGCAAAGTGGTGCCTCAAAGAGGGGAAGAAGAGGAGTGGAAAGCATGAGACAGCGTTACCTATTGGTTTTCCATTCTTAAGCCACACTAATGTGGGTGGAGGAATTCCAGTAGCATCACACACAAAGGTGACAGGGTTACTGATGGATTCATCGACCAGCTCTTGTTCAGGGCCTTCTATACTTGGAGGCACTGTGAATTGAATGGAAGCAGTAAGAATGTTATGTAAACTGATTTTGAAGTGCCTAATCTGCTAAGTCTGTGTTATTATAATTATTGTAGATGATGCAGAGGGTGCTCACCATAAACATTGAGATGGAAATTTTTATCATCCCGCCCCGCAATATTTATGGCTTTGCACACATACTGTCCCGTGTCAGAAACCTGAAATAAAAACAAGTTTTAGATGAAATCATTATGAATTCTTATTTTAATGCTACAGTTTAGAGACACTAACAACCTGTGCCTCTGCCAACTCAAAGTGCTTCTCACAGGATGAAAAGCCTCCAGGAAACACATCTCCCATATACAGCAAGTAAAATACACCACTGGAGAGTGAACTAACTGCTTGGCAGTGGCAGAGCAGTGGCAGACACAGCCTCCCCCCAGCCTGGCCCACCTCTGCAGCCTTTATCCGCAGGGTCTGCCCGTCTGCCAGGACCTCCAGGGCAGCGGAGTCGGGGATGGCGCGGCCGTTCTTGTACCAGGTGACGACGGGGGCCGGGATGGCGTTGGACTCGCAGCCCAGGGTGACGGCGGTGCCCGCCCGCACGCTCAGCACCGTCACCGACGCTCCCCCCTGCGCCTTGATGCTCGGGGGCACTGGGGAAGGAGCCCAGAGTCAGTTCTGCGTTTTGTTCAAACGACCCAGGGAAGCAGAGACACCTCCCCGCGTTTGCCAAACAAGAGGTATGATTTCAGAAAATAGCAAAACACGAACCAAGGACGGTTAGGAAGCTCTTCTTCTGACTTTCCCCAGCTTGGTTCCTGGCAGTACAAGTGTACTCTCCACCATCTGACAGCTTGGCTCGGGGAATCTGCAGTGTCCGAGCACCTGGAGTGAGGAGAGAAAGCTGGAGATTTCCTCTGCGGTGCCTGTGTCAGTCCCAAAAGCTGGTTTGGAATTGCAGGTGCAACAGGCTGAGCACAGGCATTGTGCCCCGTGAAGAGTGGCCATGGGCCCTATCAAGACAAACCAGACAGAAGTTGAGCCTGAAGGCTGCAGAATAACTGAGATTCCTCACCAGGCACAATGAAAGTGTTGGAATCTGAACTGACAGGCTTCCCATTCTTGAGCCAGCTGAGATCAGGAGGTGGAAAGCCCGTGACCTCACAAGTCAGAGAGATGAAATTATTCACCACCACGGTCAGATTCTCAGGGTTAGTCCCAACAACACTTGGAGGAACTATGGAGGGAAAAATAAAAATACATTAATAGCATCTATCACTGCATCAGCAAAGGATTTCCCACAAGATCCTGATTTACTACAACAAAGCTAAATTGCTGCATTTTGCCAAAGGGCCAGGTTGCAAAATCTTTCACATCCTATGAATGGATCTATCATGCTTTTTGGATGCATCTGGAAATATGACTGAAACTAATCTAATGGTCATTCCTGTTCCTGTACTTTACAACAGTCTCATTTATTTCACCTGCAGTCCTGTGCTGGAGGCTTGGGGAGGGCTAATGAACCTACACGAGATCCTGACAAATCACACTGCCAACTTTCTAACACTGCTCATGGACATTTGCTGTGTGAGGCAGGACAGAGCAAATTCCATTGTCAGCATATGTAGGATAACTATCATTTCTTCCTGATTCCTTGCTGCTCCTGTTCTCTCTGGAACAGTCCAATTTCCACCTACAGAAACCCCCAAACTTATTCTTCCTGACACAGTTCAGAGCTGTTCTGTCAACCAGACAAACCTGCTGCTTAGCAGTGAGCTAAGCACTGGAAAATCCTGGCATGCAGCATTGCTCCAAGGGGTGCATTCCTTAAGCTTACAAGTCCCAGAATTTTAAAATCAAGAATAGTTTGACATGTGACCTTTCTACAAGAACGATTTAAAATGAAAGAACTGCAAATCTCCTCCTTTTAATAACCCCCCCAGCTCTAGTTGCCATGTTTTTGCAGTGGGGATATATAAAACACTTAAGAGGAAAGCAAAAGCATGTTCTTGGCTGTATTGGGTGGAAAAATCATTCCAAAGAACACATGGAATCCTCCCCTTCAAAGACAGAAACATAGAAGTATTTTGGCCCATCTCCACCTGAAATGCTCCAGCTGTTTGCTGTCACTTGAGTGACACAAACCAGTCATTAAGGCAAGTTTATGGCTCCTCTGGGCACTGCACAAACAAGAGCAGTCCATATAAAATGGGGAATTCAGTCCACATTTTTCAGCTTGGAGTAACTGAGGAGTATTTCCCAGATAAAGACGATAAAATGGAGCAAGTAGAGAATTCTGACCTGATGACATTTGATAGTTACTGACATTTGTTTACTTTTACAGTTCCTTTTTTACAGATGTGATTGTTGGCAGTTGGTAATTTAATGTACAGGGCCAAATCTCAGCTGTTTTTAATGAAATTTGCTTAAATTGTGTCAGTGGTTGATTTCAATTTCTGCATTAAAAATACCCACAAATGTCCCACAGGTAACTTGCATATGCAAATGTATCTGTATGTTATAAAGACACAGTCATGGGCTCAAATACAGCACTGAGCATGAAAATTACCAATTATTTCCCCACAATTTTAAACGTGGGTGCTTACTTCCTAGGTTTTAAAAGGTGTTATATTAGTTTTATTACTCACCTTGGAGACCAGAAGTGAAATTTTCAATTTATTAAAGAGCATCATCTTTAGTATTTTATCTAAATTTATGAGAGCAGTTCTATTAGAATGACATAAAAATGCTGGGGAATAGCCTTTTTTTGGCATTGACAAAACACAGATCCTGCTGCTTACTGATAATGCATTTTCCTGAGTGCTTCACTCTGTGTGGTCCTTTCCTGAACAGCTACAGACTAATTTTTCAAATTGAACTGCATTAAGAAAAATAAGTTGGTAATACTGTTGAGTTAGAACTGAAACTTCATGCAAATATTTCTTTTAAGAGAATAGTATTTAGCCATAGTCACTAAACCCAAACATTTTTAAGACAGAAGTTTAAATTTAAACACAAATATCAAGAAAAGTGAAATATTTTGATTTAAAAGCAAAGCTCACACATCAGGAAATCTGGACAGACTCCACTGTCTGTCCAGAAAATAACTTCTCAGAGAACAACTCCAGAGCAAATTCTTCCCATGACAACACTATTTTTGGCTAAATGCATTACTGAGTAGCAGAAAGTGCTATAAATCTGTGCCATGTAGTAGGTAAATTTGCTGCATGTGTGACAGAGGAAAAAATGCAATTATTCTGTGTGCAAAAAGCTGACTCCTCACATTCCTGGGATGTTTGTACTGTTTTTAGGTGGGAGAAAGGACAGCCCTTGTTTTCCATCAGATAAAGCAGAAAAAAATGTGGCTGCTAATATTCCTTGTCAGGTTGAAACATGGAATGGTGCAGAAGGATTGGTGGGAATGATGCTTCTTTTCTCTTCAGGATGGAAAGCTAAAAGTGGGCAGAAATAGAAGGGGAAGTTTGGGTTTACTCTGAAATGTTAATTAGAGATGTCTTGATTTTCTGAAGTTATCAGGAGAGGGAAGGGAAGGGAATGGAGACTGTCTTATGGAAAGCGTCTCAATCGTATTTGTCTTAGACTTCTGATGCTTAAAGCCAACATTTATTTTAACCCTATTGTAACTCCACAAGAAAACCAAAAATAGAGAACAGAAAGGAACCTCAAAGGGCAAATTTCTAAAAACCAGGCATTTACAAGCTGTGTATCTTTGTTTAATGCTATCATAAATTTCTTTGAAAAAATGCACTTTCTGAATGTATCAAAACAGGCTACAATCCAGCCTCCTTATAATTCATGATTCCAGGGCTCAGCAACCCAAACTGGGTGAACACAGCCACCACACCAGGCTCCCTCAATAACAATTCCCACCTTTCTGGAACAGACATGAGGAGCTAAAGCCACGTGGTATCAAGAGTCATATGTTGTCAAGGTACTTAAAACTGACATTTGAGTTCTGGTCTGTCAGAATCCCCATCACATCCAGTAGGACTCACATGAATGAAGCTGAGGAGGTCTGAGCACTCTGCTAAGAATAACACATCCAAGCTGAAGCAGCATTTGACAGAAGACAGAAATTATGGATGAGGGTACTTACCGTGAACATTGAGGTTAAAATACTTCTTGGCACTTCCAGCTATATTTTCTGCAATGCAGACATACCTGCCAGTATCTGTTATTTGGGAATTCAAAATCTAAGGCAAAAAAAAAAGACAAAATATGGCTTTGGAGCTAATATATAGACAACTCACTGCCAAAGAAGCAAGTGGAGAAGATTAAGCCCAGCTCTCTGCTTTCACAGTTTTACTCAATTTCATTCATCAATGGGAAGTTCTCCAGAATACACTTTTCTCACTGTTTTCTAAAAAAAAGTCAATAATATTTTCAAGTAAGTGATTTCAATTGATCCCACAAATGGTTGGATCTTAGCAACTACATGGAAGTGAGAAGCAGCAGGTGAAAGACAGAAACAAAGGACAAAAACTCCTTATGTTTGCAGCACCTTATAGGAGAAAGAAAATACTTCCTACTCAGGATAACCAGACAGGTTTTTGTTGCCAAAACCCGATTTTTCCACTATGAAAAAGGCAACACTACCTGTAACCTCCTTCCATTGGACAGAAACGTGTGTTTGTCATCATCTGCCAGGAGCTGGCCATCCTTCTGCCAGGTGATCCTTGGGGAAGGGTTCCCACTGGGAATGCAGTCCATGGCTGCCTCCTTGCTCACCAGCACCGTCACCTCCTCAGGCAGGTCCCCATCGGCCCCACTGATGGATGGAGGAGCTGCAGGGAGCAAAGGTGAGGAGAACACTCACTCAGCACCTCTCAGGTGGTTGTGAGATCAGACTGGGTTTGCAGGAGGAAGGAGTGAAACCTCCAGTGAATCCAGTGAAAGATAAAGCCATCCCATGAGTAGTTCAACTGGAGGAACTCAGCATAACTCCAAGGACTGCAGCAGAGCTACTTATTCACAGCACACAGAGAGAAGGAGAGGTGAAAACCCATCTTCCAGTCATTCCACTGGGTTCTTTGCCATCAAAATAAAGGATGATTTCCAAAGCAGGACCCCTTTGTAACAAAAAATCAGTATTTTCAGTGGTATAATACTGCCACAGAGGCAAAGAAGTATTTCCCAAGGCTAAAATTTTGAGTACATCAACAAACAAAAAAGGTCATCCAAACGGTTGTGCAGCCATTCATTAATCTAAACCCTCAGTTCCCTTCAGGCTTCAGGAGTTCTGCAGGTATTGTGGAAAATGATGGCCAAAATAAGGAAAGAGAGAAACGTCTTGGTCACAATTCTCAATGGGAAGCTGAAGAAAGAACAAGATACCAAGAAAAAACCTGGATTTCTACCTATGCTTTTCTTTCTGGTGAATGGTGAGAGCTTTAACACAACTGAGTTCCCATAATAAAAACCTACACACGTGGAATGTCAACGCTCCGTTCACACAACCCCTGTGCAGCTGTACAACCCTTAGCACCCTAAACACATGGACATCACACTTTACAGACAAACATTAAAACCACTAGGGACTCCTGGACGACAGTGGTTGGTTATGTTGCACAGAAGCCTTTTTTTGGCACTCAGAGGAGAAGAGGGAAGCTCACAGAGCACTCGGACGTCGTAGTGGATGGAGTCCTGCCCCGCCTCGTTGACGGCCACGCACGTGTATCTGCCGGCATCCGCCGCGCGGGCCCGCGCCACCTGCAGCACCCGGCCTCCTGCAAGCAAAAGCCCAAGGCAGCATCAAGCACTCTCCATCATCTCCACACCACATCCCACCAGGGACCTGAGCGAGCAAATTTGTCAGTGGTCAGCATTTGGTCTGAATTATAAGTAGCTAAAGGTTTTTATTTCCCAGCTACTTTTTCTACAGGCGGAGAGTTGGAGCGCAGCCATGCTCATACTGAAACATTAGAAAAGAGCAATTAATTCCACATCAAGGAAGAACATGCTGCAGCAATATGCAGCCAGGCATTACTCTTCCATCAAAAATAGAAGTATTTCTCAGTAAGATGGCACAGAACTAATAGGCAAAAGGAAATATAAGCACAGAATAGTCTGTTCCAAATTGAAAAGATTCACTTCTGAGGCTTAGAGCTACTTTTCACTGTACTCTTCATAAAAGCATAGCAATATAAATGCCTTCAGAAGGAGGGGAAATCTTAGGAATACACTTTGGGAGTACTTGTCATTGCTCTCTCAAGAGATGAACAAGATGGACAAGAGGTGTTCCCCTTTTACCAGTGCCCTTCTTTAAACACTCCATCCCAAACCATCTCTGCACAGCTACCTCATGACTGTAGGTAGCTCTTTCCCTTCCCCATGAGCTTAAGCAGGAGATCATGGCCATTTTTCTGCTGCAAACATGCTTTCCATGCCTCACCCCTTGGTTAAGAGGCTTTTCTACTCCTATTATCTTTTTGTCAAAGCAAATTTAATAAGGAAATAAATCAGGAACACATCAGAGAGAAGGTATCATTGCTGTATTTCATCTGCAACACATTGAAGTGTCCAAGGCCAGGTTGGATGGGGCTTGAAACAACCTGAGTTAGTAGAAAGTGTCCCTGCCCATGGCAGGGGTGGAATGAGATGGGCCTTCTTGAAACCAAACTGTTCTGTGATTCCATGATTCACTGACAGTTCAACGGTGACATTCACACCATTTTAGGGACTACTTCTTAAATTAAAGAAAACAAGGCCAAGGACTGGAGAGAAACATTTCCAGCTAATGAAGAAGAGAGCATTAAAGAAGCCTTCTGAAGGGCAGAAGTGTGTCACCACTACACAAATACCAGCACTAAGGCCATTTCTTAATCATAGAATCATAGAATGGTTTAGGTTGAAAGGGACCTTGGACATCATCCAGTGCAACCCCCTGCCATGGGCAGGAACACCTTCCACCAGCCCAGCTTGCTCCAAGCCCTGTCCAGCCTGGCCTTGGGCACTTTCAAGGATCCAGGGGCAGCCACAGCTTCTCTGGGCACCCTATGCCAGGGCCTCTCCACCTTCATAGCCAAGAATTGCTTCCCAATATCCAATCTAAACCCACTCTCTTTTAATTTGAGTCCCTATCCCCTTGTCCTGTCCCTCCATCCCTTGTAAACAGTCTCTCTCCATCCTTCCTTACTGGCCTCTTCAGGCACTGGAAGGTCACAATGAAGTCAGCCTGAAGCTTCTCTTCTCCAGGCTGAGCAATCCCAACTCTCCCAGCCTTTCCTCAAAGGAGAGGGGCTCCATCCCTCTGAACTCTTTGGTGCAGGGCCAGAGAGTGCCAGCTGAACACCCACCTGGCAGGATGAGCACTCTGTCACTGGAGCTCAGGGGATGCCCATCCTTAAACCACGTGAGTACAGGGGGAGGAACAGCGTTGGTCTCACAGTACAATGAGAGGGGGTTGTTGACAATCACATCTTTACTTTCTCCACCTCTTTCTGCATCCACCATGTTCCCAGCTTCCCATTCCCTGTAAGGCTTTTGGAAGCTAGGAGGAACTACAACAAAGAAGAGGGAAAATGTTAGCATTTTGCAGCAGAAGTAGCTGGTTTTAAAGTTAAGAAATAAGAAGGTATTGTACTGCTCAACAGCACCAAAAAAATTTAAATGTATTAAATCAATCCCTCCCCCCACTTTAAGTTACCCAGGAAAATTCTAGTTCTTCTAGAATGAACAATTGAGCAATTTACTGAGTATTTTTGAAGAGTAATAAATAACAGTGTAAGATGACCTGGTAACAAACACAGAGGGTATTCATCAACAAAAATACTTAAACAATGAGATATCTGGTTTCACTCAAGCTCTCATTTTGTCTAAATTTTCAGAAATTACTCATGATTGTTTCCTTGTATTTACACACAGTAGGGCCAATAGGATGCTTATGTCTAGGGCCCCTAAATACTAATCCAAACAGAAAAATAAAGTATGTCTTAGTTCAAGACAAATTGAAATTTTTCATGGCGTTTAGAGGAAGATCAAGAGTTGCTATGCCATTGTACTGATTTCAGAACACAACATATAAAAATTATCAAATAGAACTGATGCCTTGGGAAGGCTGACCTGGAACAGAGACTAGACAGAGCTAAGAGAACAAAGCAGGTATTTATTAAAAGGCCTTAAAGGATACACCTTGGGCAGGACAAGGTGGAACCAAAATGATCACAAAATGGACAACTGGTCCCAAGGTTTTACACTTTTATAAGCTTTGGTCCATTTGCATATTGGGGTTAATTGTCCAATTGCAGCTTCAGGTTACAAAGTTTCATCCTTCTTGTTCTCTCCCCATGCCTCAGCCCTCCATTTATGCTTTTCTGGGTCAGAAACTTGTAACAGTTGTCCTTGGTCTCAAGCTGGTAAAGGATTGTTTTGTCTATTACCCTGTAAGGAGAGCTTACTAACACTTAATATGAGGCTCAGAGCTACACCTAGGCAGCACAGAATCTAAAAATATGAAAGCTAAAACGTAAGGCATCACTACATGTCAGCAATGAGCAAAATATCCCTGAAATGAAAGCCACACAAAACACAAAAGCATTGGGTTTGACCACACAAGTGTAAAGGAGCTAAAATTACTAATTCCAACATCCCAGAATACTAGAAAAGCAGGCTACCAGCAGAGTTTTATTACCCTTTTACCTTGTATATTTACATCAAATTCCAGCTCATCCTCCCCAGCAATGTTGGAGGCCAGGCAAGTGTAGCGCCCCATGTCTGACACCTGGGCCTCCTTGATGTGCAGGGCACGGCCACTGCCCTGGATCAGGACATGCTCATCTGCCTGCAGGGGCTGCAACATCAAGTCAAATGGAAGTTAATACTCTGCAAAAACCACACTAGAAATAGCCAGATTTGTGGTAGCAGTATGAGTAATCTCAATCAAGCTCCAAGTTTCTGGAGACAATTTTCTTTTCACAGTTGTCAGAAAAGTTGTCTCCATCTTCATCCTTCTGATCGTGGTGGCTGGTCTCCTCAAGAATGTGATTTTCCATCACTCCTAGCCTCAGGATGCTGCTGAGAGGAGCAATGCCATCCCCATCAGGCCAGGGCTCTTGTGACATTGGATCCAATGAGGCTGATCCAATCCCTGAACTCACTGGCCAAGCTTCCAATACAAGGAAAACTCCTAGCTTTCTGTGAGGTGAACAAACGGATCTA
Organism: Phylloscopus collybita; assembly: GCA_027886175.1. Taxonomy (NCBI): domain Eukaryota; kingdom Metazoa; phylum Chordata; class Aves; order Passeriformes; family Phylloscopidae; genus Phylloscopus; species Phylloscopus collybita. The sequence continues at coordinate 3,528,407 of JAJNNQ010000065.1, read as the reverse complement.
ACCCATCCTACAGACCTGCTGCCCAGCAAGGACACGGTTTGAACACGGAATGAACAGAGCAGCAGCACAGAGAGACACAAGATTAGATATTCCTGTGCCCAAATGTGGCTCACACATGACAGCAGAGGCTGCAGTGACACTAATGTGTTCTGTGTGTCCAGAATACATTAGATGTGCTCATCTACATCAGCAGCCTGGTCTACTGGGAGGTGTCCCTGCCCGTGGCAGGGGTGGAAATGCACGGGCTTTGAGGTCCCTTCCAACCCAAACCCTGCCATAAGCCCATGCTTCCTTGATTAGGGAGTCAGCACTGAACTCCTGGCCTGCAGGGGACAATTCCTTCAGTCCATGGAGAAGAGTGAGAGCCTTTCACTCAGGGCAGCCTAAGGAGCAGCAGCTGCTGTGCCAGTGGCAGTCACATGTGCATAGCCATTGCCTTTGGGGACCTCTTAACTCCCCAAATTGACTCTTTCTTTGGCAATACAGCCAGGACTCCCAGGGATCCCAGAACAGCAGGGCACACTTGAAACAGCCAGAGGGTGATCATCCAGGTTATTCCCACATGCTTGTTAAATCCAGGAAGAGCTGTTCCATGATGAGTGCACTACCAACAGCAGCTCAAGCAAGAGATTATCCTCTCCCTTCTTACAGAAGAACAGCACAGTTCCATTTTTATTCATCCCCTGTGCTGTATTTCAGTGTGTCCCCATGTCCCCATCTCCAGATGGATTCATGGAGCGCTGTGTGTGGCAGGACTTGTGCCTCACCCCCCCCGCCCGGAGCAGCCAGATGCTCTTGTGGCTTTGTGAGCTCTGCCAGGACCGAGGGGGAGGCTCTGCAACTTCTGCAAGGGCAGCCCTTGGGGGAACCATCTCTAACAGGGCCTTTGGGAGCTTTACACAACAGCCACAGGCCCTGTGGTCACACCATGGGATGCTCCTGCCAATAAGGGCACTCCTTCTCACAGCAGAGGCCAGTGCCAGGCCTGGAAACTCCAGTCCCAGTGTCTCAGGCACTGACAGGCACCCACCAAAAGCCAGAACGTCGATTTACAGAGGTCTGGGTGCCAGCAAACACCCCAAACTGCTGGGTGCAGGGAGTGAGGGGGACTCCTGCTGCCCTGCATGGATGCTATTTCCAGGGCCAGGGGACACACAGCTGTCCCACATCCCCTCAGAGGAAGGAATCGCGTTTGTGACTGGCCTGTCCATCCTTGTACCAGCTGATGGCAGCAGCAGGAATGGCGTGAGCTTCACACTGCAGAGTCAGGCTGTGGTTCACTTTGATCTTCACCTCCTTGGGGGACAGCCCTGTCCCTGAGAGATCCCCTTTGGCAATGGTGGGTGGAACTGCACACAAAGGCAGAGAGGGGAGAGACTGTCATGGCTTACTGGCTGCTGCAGCATTTCAACATTAACCAGAAAAAGAGAGATCCTGGATGAGAACCTCTGGGAAAGCAAGTGCATGACCCCAATAAACTGCCTCTTGCCCACAAACAAATTATTACTTTCTTATATATGCACATATATATACATATATTTGTATTCTCAGCCACTTTTAGTAAAGTTATTATGTACAAAAATATACAAAACAGTATTCAACACTTTTAAACAAGCAGGTTTTTAAACATGCAAACCTGACTACAGCCCTACCTAACTTCAGCCTAGCTTCAATTCTATGAAGCTCAGGGTATTGTAGTCATTAAAGAGCATTTTAATGGAAACTAATATTCCCAGAAACATATGTTTGATCACAAGTCCACACTCAGGGCAGCTGGTCAAAACCCAACATTTCCACTGAATTCCTAGTGTTGCAAAATCCTGTTTCTTTTTGAATCAGAAGGAAAATAGTTTCAAAATTCTTCAGCTACCCCCCAGCCTGGTCTCATAATATTTTTGAAATCATGTAAAATGCTTTCACAGCATTTTCTGCTTTTTTCTTTTTTTCCACTGGGAATTTTTAAATTTTTCCCTAATATTTATGGTATCCTAATAACTAACAGTTGCAATGGCATTTGGGGGTGGAGGGCATTATGTTCCCACACAGCCATGCATTAGTAATGAACTCTTTTGTCATCTTCTCATTATTCCAAATCCAGTGGGGTCTTATTAAGAACTTTGTGTAATTAAGTAACAGTATGGTTACTGTAAGGGAGCAAAGCAACTCCAAATCAGACTGGGAAAGCAAAAAAAAAGGTAAAAATTGTGCTTGCTTGAGCCCATAATGAAGAGTTTGAGCATTAAAATTGAGTATTTACATAGAGATGCCTAAAGGATAATGTGCTGACAGTAAGACTTGAATGTGAAAACTTTTGTGCATATGGAATCTTATGGAAGGATATAAAAATAGTATCCTCCTGTTATATCTTCCTCAATAAACTGTCCCAGCAGATGTTAGAGGCCCTCTCCTGTTTTTTTTTCTAAAATGGTTTCTGTGCTCAGGAGATTCTCTGCTCACATCTCCCCTTGTGCTGCACTCATCTGACTTGAAAATCAGCACCAAAAGAAGCATTTCAGAGGAAACAGGAGTTTAGTGTTTCTTAAATGTCCTCCCCTGGGTGACATAAAGGCTTTTAGTGCAACTGTAGCATTGCAAAGGATGCAACAATCAACCTTTCTGGTGTCTTTCCTCCAGCAATGCCAGGAGTTAATGCAGACGTTTGCTCAGCACAGCCATTAATAGGAAATCTTGTATTCAGACAATGGGGAAAATGGAAGAGTGCACAATTAGAAGAAATTTCAAAAACTGAAAGCATTGCCATACTGTAGACTTTCACTTCATAGTGCCTCAGTGTCTCCCCAGCCTCGTTTGTGGCTATGCAGGTGTATCTTCCAGCGCTGTCCTGCTGGGCAGTCAGGATCTGCAGGGTCCGCCCACCTGCCAAAGACACCAGCCTTTAATTGAAACTCACACCATCCTCTTGCTTCCCAGCTATTTAAATACTTTCTGCAGCATAGTTCCAATCCTTTGGTCCAAAATCTGCCCTCTGAAGAGCAGAAAACCTGACTGCTTACTAGCATTGTAAGAAATGAGTGGAGGATTCACGGCAGTGCTATGGACCACAGCTCCTGCCACTTGGGATTCTTGGGAAATTTATTAAGTAATTTCATCAAGAAATTTGTGCAGGGAATTTCTTTAATATATTTAGCCAGGCCTCATTCTTTCTCTGCACACTTGTAGCTAAACAAGGTAAAGTACTCTTACATTTACAGTACTCCAGTGTTCCCTCTGAAGCTTGTTCCCATTTTCCACAGGTACTAGGGAAAAGTTCTTCTACTAATAATTTAGTTAGTGAGTCTACTAACTAAAAATGGCAAACTACTAATGACCTAGAAAAATACCACCTCATTCTCTTTATTAACTTATATCTCTCTCCATCTAATTTCCATGCTTAACTGCAAGTCATTTCCATTCATCATTAACTCATATGAATTTTCCCATCATTTTGCTTGATGGTACAAAAGGATAAATACATACTAAAAGACAAATAAACAATCAGTTAATTGTGAAGTACTTAAAAATATTGGAATGGGAAGTGCTAGAGGAGCACAAGGAATCCCAAAATGGTTTGGGTTGGAAGGGACTTAAAGCCCATTCATGGGCAGGGCTACTTTCCACTATCCCAGGCTGCTCCAAGCCCTGTCCAGCCTGGCCCTGAGTACTTCTAGGGATGGGGCAGCCACAGCTTCTCTGGGCAACCTGTGCCAGTGTATTGCACTTAACAGAAATATATCCTTTGATTTTTTTAAAGAAGTCTGTAATAGAAAAACGTGCAATAAAATAACTAGGTGTTACTTCTCAATAAGAACAGAGTTTACCTGGCAGAATGCGGATGTTTCTGCTGGACTCTAAGGGATTCCCATCCTTCAGCCAGGTGATGGTGGCTGGGGGGTAGGAATAAGCTTCACAGACCAGCGAGGTGGGGCTGTTGAGGATAACAGTGACATCCTCTGCAATCCCTTGGCTGTCTGCTCCCACAATGCTTGGAGCCACTGGGAACAACAAAATCAGTAACCACATGGAGGAAAGCCCCACTCTGAAAAGCCTATTTTCTGGTCCCTGTTCAGTCTAGGAATCTGGCTGCAGTCTGAGTTAGCTGGAAGGCAGTCCTACAAAGGAGCACCAAAACCCAGATCCAGACAACAGTCAGCTGGTTTTATGTTTTGTCCTGAAGTCAGCAGTGACCCCAATTTAGCGGAATTCACTCCCACCCATGACTTCGTCAAGTACAGGTCCCCAGGAAGCCAGCTACCACTCCTTGAGCAGAGCTGCTGCTTGATGCTCCTGGAAGGAGGGATGAGCCTAGGAACAAGGCTGTGGAAAACAAACTCACCATTGTTTGCACTTTGTTGTGCAATAACACTCATGGAAAAAAAAAAAAAAAAGGAAAAAAAAAAAAAAGAAAAGAAAAAAAAGAGAAGTGCAGATGGTTTCAGCTTTTCTGAAGAGATCACCATCTGAAATGTTCTTCACATGCTCCTTCCTTGAATCACAATAAGCCAAAGTGCTGTCCTGCCCATTCCATAGGGACAATATCCTGTGAAGGTTCCCCATGTCCCAGCTCTGTTGTCTAAAGCACAGCACTGGTGTTTCTATCAAACCACCATCACTTACCAGCTACTAAGATGTAAAACTCTAATCACAGCCAGGCAACCTGTGCACTGCTGTCCATAAAACCCTACAGAATTCCAGCAGGACTGTCTTTTCCCCAGCTGCCTGCTCCTGTGGCAGAGGCAGCCCAGCTGCTCACCAAGCACGTTGAGGCTGTAGGTTTTGCTCCTGTCCCCAGCAGCATTGGATGCCACACAGGTGTAGCGGCCCGTGTCCAGGAGCTGCGCCTCGGAGATCTGCAGGGATCGCCCGCTGGACACGATCCTGGCACCTCCGGCCTCGGCCAGAGCCTGCCCGTCCTTCAGCCACCTGACCTCTGGCACGGGGTTCCCTTGATGGAGTCAGGAAAATGGCAAACATGAGTTGGGGCATAACCTCCAGGATAGACCAAGATTTCTGAGACCCAGGAAAACACAGTTTCAGATGCGCTTTTCATGTACATTCAAGGAGGCAAGTTTCAGAATACGTGTTCTGAACTCTCTGAGCCTCCTGAAGTGATATACACCTCCTCTGACATGCCACAGGCCTTTGGAGAAGAAATATCACAGCAACGTCCCTCTTGGTTCATCTCATCCAACCTTTACAAGGAGTGCTTAGTCCTGCTGTAAGCACCACAGTTAAACCTGAGATCTAAAAATCCTGCTGAACTGAAATCCCATTTAAAACAGGCTGTGCAGCACCAGTAGTGATCTGACCATGGCTTTGATGAGCAAAGTTAAATCATAAACTGTTCTTTTACCTGTCACCTCACACGTCAGGGTAACTCTGTGCTTCTCTTTCACTTTCACATCTTCCAGTGCATTTTCCCCCACAATCCCTGGAGGCACTGCAACAGGCAAGGACACAACATCAGATTCCTTGCAACACTGAAATACAACAGGCTGCCTGATGATACTGCTAGGAGGGATGAGCCCAGGAACACAGGATTAGGAGAACAAACTCACCCCTGTTTGTGTTTGGTTGGACAGTAACTGCCACAAAAACCCAAGAGCAACACAGCAGATTCCCAACAAGTGTGTGCTGTGCCACAGCTTATCAGTGTTCTCTACAAATACAGCTAATTCCATATGGGAATGAACCTACTATGTAGGTCTAAATGCACCTTGCTGTGGTACAAATTACATTTCTCTAGGGAAGTAGAAGATAAAACTCCTAAAATACCTGTCCCATCCCCCCAACCAAGGCAAGGAGACTCCTACTGTATGGCTGATGTGGCTGACAGGTTTCCAAATTATCCTGGTCAACTCGTGCTTTTGGATGAGGAGGGCAGATTATGAGCGTGCTGGGGAGTAGCTGTGGTGGTTTAAAGCTGTGATCAATTTTTTTCTTTCAAGGTAAAGGCATTTGTAGATCAGGCCAAAAGAAATTGCATCTACAAGTCAAAGTAGGCATGGAGTGTAACAGGCTGAAAAGGAGACCAATTAGAAAGAGACCTATTAGAAAGCAGCTCCATCTCCAGGAGATACAGGAAATTTTATAATGAAAATGTCAGAGTAAGGAGCCAGATTTATGCTTTAATAATCCTGCAAAATGCAAGCTTTCAGCCTAGATAGAAGATCTAAGAAGAAAGGAATTAAAATATATTTAGCAATTTATTTGTGATCTAGCTTGGATGCTGGAAGCCAACATTTTATTCAAGTAAGAATCACAGAAATATGCAGAATTCACTGTCAACAGAGACAAGAATGTCACACCAGATTTCTGATAACTAATGAAGGGTTCAAACTAGACTGAAGGAAACAGATGGGGGAAAATAAAAGCATAAAGTTCAGGACTTAAGTCAGGCCAGAAGTTACTACTATTCATAAACAAAGACAGCAACTCATCACTTTGACTCCAAAATAATACAGTAAGTCGTCAACACATCTTAATTTCAAAAATATGGCAAAGCCACACCAAACCCTTTTCAAATATATAAATATTGTGCTTATTACACCAAGCTCTGCCTGCAAAATGCTGTGCCTCCTACAATAACCCAGAAAAACCCTAACATGTCTGTGTACAGTTCTCACTGACAGTGACTGGTGAGGATTCTGTGCCACTGTCAGGCCCTATTCCAGTAACTTTCCTCTAGAAAGACAAAGAAATCACAGGGGAGAGGGAAGAGAAGACTGAACAATGGAATTTTCCACTTGAAATCAGTTTCATTGAGCATTTTTCTTCAAGGAAAACAAAGCCTATGCAATAGAAATTCCCAGAACCCTCAAGAACACCCTGCTACTAAAACCCTCCAAAGAAAACAGTCAGACAATGAAGGCTTCCCAGTGTTTACCCATCACTTCTATTCTACCACACTTACACTTCCATGAGCTCATCAAATAAACACGAACTGACTTGAATGGAAGTTATCATCTACAGGCTGAGTATGCCCAAGACAGCTGAAGGCAAGGGAAGATGAGGGTGCTCAGCACATCAGGGAAAGGAAACTGAGAACAGAATTCTACACAGAAATGCTGAGAGAAAACCTGCACTGTGCCAGGCCTGACAGTTATTGATTTAAAATAACAGTTATTAAACAGAAAAGTAGTGTTTTCTGAGGAAAATACTGATTTGCAAAACTAAGCAATGTGATTAAATAATACATTAATGATTTCAAATAGCATCTAAAGAGCCTGCTGGACAACTCCTGGTCTAAGTACTCAGGATCTCATCAGCAGGATCACCCCCTACCACATTGCTTTATTTCCTTTGTCATACTAAAGGCTCTGCTGACTGAAGGTTTCCACTGTATAAGTTGGGATTGCTGATCCTGGAGAAGAGAAGGCTCTGGGGAGACTTTGGAGCCCCTTCCTGGAGCTGGAGAGGGACTTTTGGGCAAGGACCTGGAGGCACAGGACAAGGGAGATTGCTTCCTACTGCCAAAGGGCAGGGATGGATGGGATACTGGGAAGGAATCCTTCCCTGTGAGGGTGGGGAGGCCATGGCACATCCCTGAAAGTATCCAAGGCCAGGCTGGACAGAGCTTGGAGCAACCTGGGATAATGGCACCCATCAGAGGGAGGTGGGGTTAGAATGAGATGTGCTTTAAGGTCCCTTCCAATCTAAACCCTTCCAGGTTTCTATGATTCTGTGTAGAAGCAGCTTCTTTTTACAACCTGATTTTCTGTCTGTGGTATCAAAATCACTTATTTTTTTCCCTAAGGATGTGAGTTTTGGCACAATATATTTTAAAATACCAGCAAAGTATACAGAATGCCCTCTCCCTTACTGTACAAACCCCTCTCTTGTGCTGCCCCAAACCCAAGCAGGTACTCACCCAGGACAGAGAGGTGGAAGTCCTTCCTGGCCTCCCCTGCAGCATTGGTCACCACACACGTGTAATGTCCCTCATCTGCCACACCCACGGGGCTGAGTCGCAGTGTCCGGCCCCCTGAGACAGCCAAAACAGCATCAGAGTCCTGCTCTGCCATCCAGCACCACCCCAGGGCTGGGCAGGGCACACACACCCTGCTCTGCTCACCCAGCACACCATCCCAGGGCTGGGCAGGGCACACACACCCAGCTCTGCCACCCAGCACCACCCCAGGGCTGGGCAGGGCACACACACCCTGCTCTGCCACCCAGCACACCATCCCAGGGCTGGGCAGGGCACACACACCCTGCTCTGCTCACCCAGCACCACCCCAGGGCTGGGCAGGGCACACACACCCTGCTCTGCTCACCCAGCACCACCCCAGGGCTGGGCAGGGCACACACACCCTGCTCTGCTCACCCAGCACCACCCCAGGGCTGGGCAGGGCACACACACCCTGCTCTGCCATCCAGCACCATCCCAGGGCTGGGCAGGGCACACACACCCTGCTCTGCTCACCCAGCACCACCCCAGGGCTGGGCAGGGCACACACACCCTGCTCTGCCACCCAGCACCACCCCAGGGCTGGGCAGGGCACATACACCCTGCTCTGCCACCCAGAACACCATTCCCAGGGCTGGGCAGGGCACACACACTCTGCTCTGCCACCCAGCACAACACCCCAGGGCTGGGCAGGGCACACACACCCTGCTCTGCCACCCAGCACACCATCCCAGGGCTGGGCAGGGCACACACACCCTGCTCTGCTCACCCAGCACCACCCCAGGGCTGGGCAGGGCACACACACCCTGCTCTGCCACCCAGAACACCATCCCAGGGCTGGGCAGGGCACACACACCCTGCTCTGCCACCCAGCACCACCCCAGGGCTGGGCAGGGCACACACACCCTGCTCTGCCATCCAGCACCACCCCAGGGCTGGGCAGGGCACACACACCCTGCTCTGCCACCCAGCACACCATCCCAGGGCTGGGCAGGGCACACACACCCTGCTCTGCTCACCCAGCACACCACCCCAGGGCTGGGCAGGGCACACACACCCTGCTCTGCTCACCCAGCACACCACCCCAGGGCTGGGCAGGGCACACACACCCTGCTCTGCCACCCAGAACACCATCCCAGGGCTGGGCAGGGCACACACACCCTGCTCTGCTCACCCAGCACCACCCCAGGGCTGGGCAGGCACACACACCCTGCTCTGCCACCCAGCACCACCCCAGGGCTGGGCAGGGCACACACACCCTGCTCTGCCACCCAGCACCACCCCAGGGCTGGGCAGGGCACACACACCCTGCTCTGCTCATCCAGCACCATCCCAGGGCTGGGCAGGGCACACACACCCTGCTCCAGTACACAGGATTCATGGAATGGCACTTGGGATGTGGCAGAAATGCTGTGCTTGCAACACACACTTCTAGGCAGGAAAACTGGGAGAGTACACAGTGCCCCAGACAGCAGGGTTTTCACTCACAAGCGTGCTTTGCTATACTGAGATTCTAGATGAATATTCAGGAAAATGAATAATGCCTTGTCAGTGCTTTTTATGTGTGTACACAGAAAAATCAGCTTATTTCTTATAAACACCTTGTGTTATAAATACCCCTTAAGGTATTTCCATATGTATAGATAAGGAATAAAATTCCACTTCTCCCTTCTAGCATTTGCATTAATTGTGCCATCAATAATAATAATAACAGGTGATAATAGCACTGTTTTACTTGCAAGGGTTTAAAAGAACAGATTCTTCTTCTTAACTCTGTAGTTGTCAAGTCACCTTTGCACAGACACATTCATTTAAAAGGAAGATTTGCAAGTATGTTTGACCAAAGATCCCTGCTTTGCCATCACAGAGTAACTTCTCTTTCCTTGCTTCTTGGCAGAGGAACAGCAGAACAGACATTAGGGAGCATTTGAGCACGAATCCAAAGTTGGCAGCCAGCCTGCAGCTTTTCCCAGTTTCTGGTTAGCAGCTCTCCCACCAGCAACCATTCCCTAACCCACACCACCATTCCCTAACCTGCCCAGGGCAGCTCCCACCTGTGGCTCTCACTGTTGGGACATAGCCCAGAAAGTGATGATCCTGGTCATGCACTTGGAGGAATAAACTGCTGAGCTGGATGTGCCTCTGCCAAGGAATCCTGCCTGACTGAGGGAGGCTCAGGTCTTCCAGCCTCGTGTCCCCCTGATCCCTCCTCCTATCCAGCCCTGTACAAGGCCAAAGCAGAAGCAAACCTGCCTGCAGGAGACTGTGACCTTCCCTGGCATCACACACCAGAGCACACCCGGCCCTCCAGTGCTGAGGCAGGACAGATTTTCTGCATTTGGCTAAACAAAAGCTCTGCTTCTTCCTAAAGCCCGTGTGCAGCTCAGGGCACAGGCTGCATGGGAAGCAGGTGGGGTACAGTGGATTTTTTTATTCTTTTTCCTAGAAGATATGCAGGAAGGATCATGAAAAGCAAACAGCAGCATCTGGACAATGTTCTCAAGCACTGTGTGGGGTTGTTGGGGTGTCCTTTGCAGGGCCAGGAGTTGGACTGGATGGCCCTTGTGGGTCCCTTCCAGCTCAAGATATTTTATGATTCCATGATCTGAATTAACTGACTAAAAGCTGCCAGCAGTGTGGCCACACACTGGAATTATCTACAACGCCAAGGATGTTTTCAATCAACAGAACCAAAATCTTGCTTTGACAAAGCATTTAACTCCAAAATTAAAGGAGGATTTTTGTTGTTTTTTACAGCTGTACACATGCACGAATAAAGCTCCAAGTACCATGCTGGCTGCAGTTCACCTCCACAACGTGTAGCTTTCTGAAGCACAAGGTTTGGAGGAAAACAAAGCCCTGAGCCCTGGCGTGTTTCCCCTCCCACACAGCCAACATCCAGAGACAATAAACATCTTTTTGTCTCTCCCTTCCTGACTCACAATCCGGGAGGTGAGATTAGTGTGGGTGTAGAAAGCAACAGACAGGACAGAAACAATCAAGCCCAGAAGATGTTATTTTTGTTGATGGCAACTTAACACAGAAGGGAATGCAGAGCAGCCCCCAGAGCCAGGTTCATACTGGGAAATAATCACACACCCACTCCTTTTCCCATTCACCATATGCAAAAATGGGAAAGCAGAGGACAGGACTATCTGTAACATTAAAAGCTGCACTCATTAAAATATCCTGAAGCTTATCAGCTTCAAATACAGTCTTAGCTGAGCTCTTAAACACCTTCCAGCTTTTTACCTGTCTGACAGTTTGCTTAGGTTCATGATGCAGGCTTTGCATGGTGACTGTAACAGAGTACTAGAAACTCCATCAAAACTTATTGCCATGAGATGTCTACTCGCCAGTGGCAAACCCAAGGTCAAAGAAAACAACACAGCCAGAAATGCTTTTACATGAACTCATCTCTGAGGCTCCCTTTGGTTTCACATACAGACCCATAGAAACTAAAGATGCGCTTTGGTTTTTGTCATTTGCTCTTTCAAAGACTTTTGCCTCTTTAAACAGTAGAACAACTGTGAAGAGGAAGAGGTGAAGAAAAATAAATAGGAGAGCTAATGAAGTGTTTTTCTGGGCATGACAAAGTGAGATGTTGCCATCTGCCCTCCAGCTTTTGTACCTGAGAGGATTCGCACCGAGTCGTTCAAGGTGATGGGCAACCCATTCTTGAGCCACGTTATTGCTGGCAAGGGGATTCCCGAGGCTTCACAAACCAGGGAGATGGGATTCTTCTCCACAGTGCTGATGTTTTCAGGCAGCTGCAGGTAACCACCAATACTGGGGGGAACTACAACAAAGAGTAAGGACAAGCCATACTTTGGAGCAAACACAAAGTCATTTTGCCCACAAAACATTCTATCACTCAAATATTAGTTTACTGAGGGCAAGTAGCAGGGTGGTCTTGGTTAAACCTTAATTTCTCTCTCCCAACAACAGGATATTTTTCACCATGACAGTCACCCCAACATCATGTAAAATTGTACCATACCCTGGTTATATTGGGCAATGAAGCAACTCGGGGTAGACTGATATTAACAGAAAGAGGGCTACAACTTGAAAATAGTCAGGGAGTTATAAACTTGGATTTGGGCTTTTCTTAGCACTGCAACCGGAGCTGCATCCCCTGCAGCAGATCCAGACCACTGCTTGGCCAGCCAGTGGTGAATTTCCACGTGCCCCAGGTGGCTCCCACTCACCGTGGACACTGAGGTCGTATTTCCTGTCGGCCAGGCCGGCGGCGTTGGTGGCCACGCAGAGGTAGCGGCCGGTGTCGGACAGGCGGGCGCGCTCCAGCCGCAGGACGCGGCCCCCGGCCAGCACCGCCACCCCGGACCCGTCCGTGTCCAGCGCCCGCCCGTCCTTCAGCCACATCACTGCCGGCTCGGGAACGCCCTCAGCCTCGCACTCCAGGGAGATTTCGCTCCCCTGGGTGACAACGACCTCTGACGGCTGGGGACCGCTGTTGGATATAGTCGGTCGAGCTAGGGAAGAACAAGGGACAAGTGGAGGAGTCAACTGGAAGCTGCACTTCAGAATCTTCACCTGCTGCTGAGTGGATTTTCCAGAGCAGCAGGGCTACTAAAAGGCCCATCACCTCTTTTCCCCCTCTCTCACAGCATAAATTAAAGATGTTCTTTAAAATGTTAACTTACAGGCAACTTTTAAAATGCAAACAAGAGAAAAAAATTAAATTAAAGAAGACTGCCCCAGCACTGTCGATCCCCACAGATTTTGAAAGATTTTCTTCTCTGTGGGATTGCTTAAAAATACCTCCTTTTATTCCTAACAAAAATACAGTAGAGTCTAAGGGAATGAAGGGAAATCTAAGTTCAGTCAGTTGTCATCACTACTGCAGCCTGGGGACAAGACTAAAGGGGTTACATCTGTGGATTGTGCACTTTCAACAGGGATATGCAATGTCTTGGTCCAGCTACTGGTCCAAATTGCCAAAATGTTAATGACATAACTAATGACTCTCTTTGAGCTACTTCTAAACTGTCCTATCCATCTCTGGAGACCCCACAGACCAACATCACTGCCCAGCTCACGCTCCCATAACATTATTGCAGGACTGGTAAACTGTGACCAGAGTTTTCCTGGCACTTACTGTACACTTGCAGGCTGTACTCTTTGGTGGCACTCCCAGCCACATTTGAAGCAATACAGGTGTAAGATGCAGCATCAGACCTGTCAGCAACTGCAACCTGGAGCTGTCTGCCCCCAGACAGCACCCGCACCCTTCCTGATGGCTCCGGCACCACAGGAGAGCCTGCAAAAGATCTTCTGTCACATAAAACACACACAAGTGGCCAGCAGCAAATGAAAATCACGTGGTGTGAAGTCCACTGGCTCATTCAAAAGGACTGAGTTGCACAATTTCCCATTTTAGAAGTACTCTGTCAGAGTTTTCCCAGAGAGCAGGAACTTGGCACACGCAGATCCTAAAGACTTTCTGCATTAACCACTGACTTCATGGGATGCCCTGAGCTAAAGCACACTGGCTCTCCTTCACATCCATCCAGACTTTGGAACACCTCCACTGAACAGAAAGCTCAGCACTTTCAGTAAAGTGTGACTCATTTTTCAGTGTATAATTGTCTCATCCAGCACAGCCAGTGCTTAGAAATGTATAACTTAGGTTTCACACCATCTATGTGTTGTGTGTCACAGGCTTCCTCTCAGCAAACTCCCACTGCATTCTCTGAGCAGATTCTTCATTCTTGGAGAGTTCAGATTATCCATCTTCATCCTTCCAAACTGCAGGGAGACTTTGTGACAGAAGGAATGCACCTGCCATGGATACTTCTAATAAGCTTAATCTTCATTTCCCTCTTGTGCATTTTTAGTCCTCTGTACAAAGTGCACCAAATGTCAAACATGCTGAAAAATATACTCCTCTTTCTAACTGCTTTTCTAGACTTTGTAGCAGATTTAAGTCTCCTTCCTGCCATTAAGTGTACACACATTAGCCCTGCAGTGCATTTACATGTCATACAAGGCCTTTCTGGCTTCCAAGAGACAGGGTTTAAATACAACTTCCCGTTCTCTGAAAATGTTATGCATTGGAAAAAGCGTTCTGTAATCAAAACCTGCTCTTTCCATGAGCCAAAATTAATTAAAGCAAGTACATACCATACTGAATTGTGCTGCTTAGAAAAACACAAATATAAGTAGGACTGATAAATAACACAATTGCCACATGGGAAGAGTAAATTATCTTATTTTGTCCAATATTCTGTCCCCAACAGTGTCAACGCTTAAGGTGCTGAAAATAGCTGGCTTTGTCTGCCAATTCCTAAAGAGGTGTTTGGTGATGTATCTTTAACCCCTAAAGCAAAAGGTGTGCAGACTACTCTTGAACAAGATGGGTTGAGAGAAAGGATCTGGTGAATCCCCAAAGCAATTACTACAACTACATGCATCTTCACCACCTGGCAGGATGCCACGGCTGCAGATTTAAAACCAGCTCAGAGAATCTGTGTTATGCTGTGGATCACAGGGCAGAAACTCAACTCTGCACTAAGGGACTCTCCCTGACATCTGGGATCCACAAACAAGTCTTACAATCCCAGAATGATTTGGGTTGGAAGGGACCTTAAAGATCATCACATTCCAACTCTCTGCCATGGGCCCAGACACCTTCCACTTGCTCAAAAGACATCTACTCTGGTCTGGAACACTTCCAGAGATGTGGCAACATGCTGCTCTCCTGTTGTCCCACGGTAAATAAACATATTAAGTGCTCCACAGTTCATTTTTGTCAGCTGAGCAATCTCAGCACTGCACTTCTCTTGCACCTTTAGGAACACCTAATCCAAGCAGAGGTGAGACAGAGAGAAGGGAATAATCCATACCTGGAGCTCACTTTACTCAATGTCAGGACTGTGCAGATATCTGCACATCTGAGCTCCTCAGAACACACCATCCAAAATGTACACAAGATGAAAAGAAAACCCAGCAGGCCAGAATTATCCCATTTGCTTTATAAAACAGACAACTGGAAGTTACCCACCATTCTTTTTCCAGGTGAGACTGGGTGGAGGGATGCCACTGGACTCACAGATCAGGCTTATCAAGCTCCCTTCAGTGACTGTCAGCTGAGAGCTGTCATCCGAGCCAGAAATACTTGGTGACACTACAGAGAAAAGCCAAATAAGGGCAGCCTTTAAAACAACACATTATCAGCCAGCAGTAAACCCTAAATGACCCCCATGCAAATCTCTCCTATTCAGCTCTGAAGCAATGACAATGATTGTCTCCTCAATGCTAACCAGGCCCTGCACTTGGGGGCAATTGCATCCATCCTTCTGGGCTCTAAGGGCTGCACACACTTTATTTTGGGCTGCCTTTAATGGACTTCACTGAACAAAGCTGGTTTGGGGAGCTTTGTCAAGTGACTCCAACCCTAAGAGCCTGCCTCATTCATGGCCTCAGCTAATAAACCCACACAGATCATCATCACCACTGACTTTTAAAATTCAGCCTACATTTTCCCTTGAATTTTTCTTGCATCAGCACACTGGCTACCACATCCAAGGCTGTGGATCCCACCCCTCTGATCACCCTCCTGCAACAGAAGGATTGCTTTGCTTTACAGCTCTGTGACTCTAAGCCAGCTGCAGACAAAAGGGACCAGCATTTTACTCTGATTCTCAAAGTCTTAAAGCACTTCGGTTCAATCCCTAGGGAAGGGCTAATTGCCTTTTAGGAAGCAGGGAATCATTTTCATCAGATGAAAATAGAGTAGGTAGAGACCAAAAAAAAAAAAGCAGAGGAGAATGCAGGGACATTTCAATTTGTATATGAGAAGAAAATGATGGTGCAAAAAACTCCCTCAAAAGCGATTATTAAAATAATGTCCCAAGCCACATTCATCACAGAGCCATAGAAAAGATTATTAAAGCTGTTTTTGTGATTCAACACTAAAAAGTTTGTAGAGCAAATAAAGCTGTGTAAGGCAGCTTTTATTTATCTGAACTTACAATGCTTCAGCATATCAAAATGTGAAAAGTTGGTATGTTACTCTAAATGGCATTAAAACTATGGATCCCAACCCAGGTATTTTTATAGAATTTTCCATAGATCACAGAATAGTGTGGGCTGGTAGGGACCTTAAAGATTATCTTGTTCCAACCCCCTGCCATGAGAAGGGATGCCCCTCCCTAGCTATAGCTCTCACTACTCTCATTCCTGCACGTTCAGCAAAGGTCTGTGGAGTAAGTGGTGTTGATTTAGAAGTAAATTAAAGCAATTTGAAAAATGTGTGCACTGTCTTGGGTCTGTTCAAGTACAGAAAATACAACAACTGAGCAAGCCTCAGCAACTGAGTGTTAATGAACCACAGAGGATTGCAGTGTCCCATCATAATTCAGCTCTAAGTTTCGTTCTCATTTCTGGAATAAGCTTAATAAATCTTACCCCAAATATTGACATTATAGTTCTTCTCAGTTTTCCCAGCAACATTTGTCGCTTCACAAGTGTAGCGCCCAGCGTCCTGCACTTGAGCTCCTTCAATCTGGGGGAGAAGAGGAAAACCCGTGTTTCTTTTCCCTACATAATTATTCATGAAACGTGTAGGGAGAGGGGGGCTCAGGTTTCAATTTTGTTTTTACGTATGTCTCCCTGAATATTAATAATGGAGCACGACTCCAGCAAGCTCTGCAGGCAGACAGCCGTGCTCCCTGACATCCCTCCCTCCTCCCCGCTGCCCCCGGGAGCCCAGCGCCGTCCCACGCCAGGAGGGTGCAAGGAAGGAAGGAAGCCCCGCAACACCCAAAGGACCAAAACAACACCCGCTGTAACAAAAGCCCAGCACGCCCCGCTGTCGCTGTGGGACACGATCAATGAGACACGGAGTCGTGGTTCAGAAGGCTGATGCTCTGGAAAAGGGCTGGTTTATTCTCAGAATTTATTTTTATACCTTTTTACAATGTGCCCACCTAAGAGGTGGGATCCTTGGACCCATTGGCTACACCAAGGGACAACAAGCAAAGTCCCTCCTCAGAAGAGGGAAAAGTGAAAAACAAGATAGTTTACATAGAGTGACCTTGTTACTGCCTCGATCCCTGGGAAAGAGTTTAAGAAAAATGCAAACATGAGAAACAGTGACTACACCCCGCCTGCCCAGCTCACCTTCAGCACGCTGCCATCTCCGGAGATGCTCAGGCCGGGCTTCTCCAGCAAGGGCCGCCCGTCCCTGAGCCAGGCCAGGCGGGGCGGGGGCACGGCGCTGCCCTGGCACCGCAGCTCCAGCGCCTGGCCCAGCAGCACCGACACGTTCTGCTCCGAGCCCGCGATGTCGGGGGGAACTGCACCAACACAATCACACCGTTACCGTGGAAAAGCCCTCTGAGACCATCGAGTCCAGCCATTCCCCAGCACTGTCCCCAGGGGCAACATCCACAGGTCTTAAATCCCTCCAGGAATGGCAACTCCACCCCTGCCCTGAGCAGCTGTGCCAGTGCCTGACCGTCCTTCCTGTGAAGAAATTTTTTCCTCGTATCCAACCTGAACCTCCCCTGGCACAACCTGAGGCTGTTTCCTCTTGTCCTATGGCTCAAACCAAGGGACCTTTGGGCACTGAAGACTTCCCAGAGCAAACATAAGGTGGAGTTAAGGGACTTCACTTAGCAAAGATAAAATGACACACCTTCAGTGACACACAACTTCCGTCTCCTTTACACCACAAAACCCCACAATAATTATCTTTGTTATTTACAGAATATCTTCTGCAGAAAATACACACTAGTGAGGTATCAGCTACAGAGAAATCATAAGTATAAGCTAAGACTAGGCAAAAAACCCCCTTGAGGCATAGGCAGAAAAGAAAATCCCCAGTATATAAAAATAGGGGAGATGCATTCCTGCAAGAAGAAAAAAGAGCTGCTGAGTGTAAAAGCTCACAAGATAACAATCAGCCCCAGAAGCTGAAAATGTCTTACGCTGTTCCAGACAGTGCCAAGGATACTTGGCTTTAAGGAAAACTCTGACTTGTAGAGAATTTGTCCAGAGATGGCCAAATACATCTGACAGAATGAGAACTTACATGGTCAGCAAGCAAGTCAATTGATTAATGACTTAATCAACAAATCATAATCTACAATTAGCCCATGTATCAGGTTTGTGTGGGATCTACTAACTATTGCAGTTGTTGGCACTGAGCACTATGTTTATATTTGTCCTGCAGTTCAGTGATAATCTCATTATTACACTGTTATTTCCAAATCAGACAGTAGAAAAATCTTTTGAAAGGAAAGTTTTCTCTGTAGAAATAAAAAATCCCAAAACACTGGACACTCCAATTGAAACTCATTAGCTGTTCTTGAACAGTGTCATTATTTAAGAAAACACATCTTTTTCCCCTGGTTTTAAATGTTGTGTTTCCACAACAAGAAAAACAAAAGTAACTGAGAAGGCAACTGAGCTAAACCTTGAACACAGCAAGTCAGCAATTTTCCATGGGGAAAGTGTTCATGGCTGGAGTCAAAAAGAACACAGACAAAATACTGCCCCTGAAAAAGTTGACCAGGATCAAATACAAGAACCTTTGTTGTCACATTTCCCTTGCCCTTTAGTTTTGGGATCCGTGACCCCAGACACTGAGGGTCTGAGTGCATAGAACCTTGGGGTGAGAAGGGAGGCAGGGGGACCATCTGTGAGAACAAGCACACTCAGTTAATCACACAGAGGAGATCAGAACGTGTCCCAAAGTGGCACTCAGGGGGGGACAGCAAGACAGCTCTCAACGTAGCCTGAAAAGACCAGGAACAATCAAGCTCTGTGTTTCTTGCCCAGGAAGTACAGAGCAGAGCTGCTAATTTCACAGTTTGGATAATAATTTAGGGGAAAGCCTGGTCCCTATGGATAAGAAATATAGTAAGTGAAAAAAAAAAAATCCGTTTATCTTCTTTTCTTTCTAGAACTCACAAAGGTCCAGATTCTTTATGAGTATTGTGGAACTGAGAATTGAAAGTTGATCCATTCCTGCAGAAGGCAAATTTATTTCCCAAAGACTTTTCAACCAATTACTTCTCTTCTGAGTTCAATTAATGGAAGCGTGCTCAAAAGGAAACTGAGTTTATGACACAGAAACAGATACTAAAGCATTTATTTCTTTATAAAATAATGCAAAGAAAGAATGCAAAATTAATCTAATTATGCTCATAGTAACTGTAAGTAACTGAGCTGGTTCCAACTCCTGGCTCAGTGCACATTTCCAACCAACCCAAATGGAATTTGGAGTAGACTCAACTCCAAATTATTTTCCTCCTGTGGCTTCTTAATTAGATTGCCCTTATGAGGCAAGTCTGAAGAGCAATATTACTTTTTGGTGACAGGCTCACTCAAGCTGGTCCTGCAGCTGAGCTCAACCCTGGCCAGCTTCTAATACAACACTAATTTTAAACATTCACAACTCCTAACTTTTTTCATTTCCTCCAGCTACAATGGACAGAGGTTCCAGAAAACAGGAGGAATAATAAATGTATCTACAGCACATTACACAGACATACAAACTTGTCCTCAAACTCCAAAGGAGACTGTGATATTCCTTGCTCTAGCCATAAAATGTTGCAGCCTATATTAACTTAGGCTCACTTGCCACAGCAGAGTCCTGGGTTTCTGAACTGCCCCTTCCAGGTGCAGAAGTCACCAGTACTTCAGTCAGGGGTACCCTAACCAAGGGAGACAATTCTGAAAGCTAAACTCAGGAACAAATACCTTGGCCAGCTGCCCCTGCTTAGAATTCACCCTAACTCCTAACTTTTCTTGCAAGGTTATCCAATGGGATTGCCATAATGCTGGAGACTGGCAGAGTCCACTGATCTACTAAAAGCAGAAGCAAAACCACAAAGGTGCCTGAATTCCAAATGCCTCTCTCCACATCTGGTACTGTAACATTTCTAAAGCAAATGTCAGATTATTGCTCATCCTCATTTCGCTGCTGGACAAATCCTTTGAGCTGTCCAAGGGAACTCAAAGCCTGCTACAGTCACACTCCCTGCTGACACAGCACCCATGGGCTCTGAGAACACAACATGGGGTGACCTTAGGGACCCTTCCAGTGCCTGAAGAGGCTTCAAGGGAACTGGAGAGAGACTTTGGGCAAAGGTCTGGAGGGACAGGACAATTAGGAGTGCCTTCCAAAGGACAGGGTTATGGAATATTGGGATGGAATCCTTCCCTGTGAGGGTGGGGAGGCCCTGGCACAGGGTGCCCAGAGAAGCTGTGGCTGCCCCTGGATCCCTGGAAGTGTCCAAGGCCAGGCTGGATGAGGCTTGGAGCAACCTGGGAGAGTATAAGGTGTCTCTGCCCATGACAGGGGGTGGGACTGGGCAAGTTTTAAGCTCCCTTCAATCCCAAACCACTCTATGAATACGCAAAGGCATCTGATACAATCTATAAAAACCCAGGATGAAATTCATACCAGTTACAGGAAAGTACAGAATCACAGAATATCCTGAGTTGGAAGGGATCCACAGGGATTGCCAAAATCCTGCACAGGACAGTCCCAACAATCCCACCATGCATCTGAGAGCATTGCCCAAATCAGAAGGGAGGATGTATTTACACAAGTTTAGGCAAAAAGATTTCAGAATTTACTTACTGACAACCTGGAGAACTGACAAAGTAAAAAAACCCACATCTTTCCTGCTCATTGAAGGAGACAGAGCTGACTGGCTGGGCTCAACAGTGTCACTGTTTAGCACTAAAACAGTCCCCTCCCTTTAGGCAGGCAGAGCAAGTCTTGGGAATGGCATGGGAACTCCCAGTACCTCCTTCTGGTGCAATAAAGACAACAGAACACTGGCCCCAAGAGTATCTCTCACCTGGCAGATCTACTTGGTTTTACACAAACATGTATTTTCTTTTATTGTTTGTAAATGAGCTTTCATGCATTAAACTTGTAAATTCATAGCTGCAGTTAGATTTCTTCAAGGATACCCAGAAGAACACACCTACATGCTTTAGGAAACGAGGGTGGATGTGCATATGTGTGTTTTACCTTCCACACGCACAACCATCTTCCTCACCTGGCCTTCCATTATGGGTTGGGACTATTTCTGCTCAGTGCTGCTCACACAGGGTCTGGGCCCAGTGTGTTAAATCAAAGCTTCAAGACCAGCTCTCAGAACCAAAAGGAAGACGTTTGTCACTCACCATAAACGCGGAGGTCGATGTCCCTCTGGCTCTCCCCCGCAGCGTTGACTGCCACACACGTGTACGTCCCCGTGTCACTGAGCTGGGCACTGGGCAGTGCCAGCACCCGGCCCCCTGACAGGACCTGCAAGGGGAGCACAGCACCTTCAGGCACACCCCGGTGTCAAACACAGGCAGGGGGAGCTCCTAGGGCTCATTTCAAAAGGGAACACTCGTTTTGCCACTGCTCCCAACCAATCTCCCTGCACTTCAGAGTTCTCTTCTAATCCAGACTTGCAAGAGCAAAACTTTAACTTCACTCCAGTCCCTAGGGAATTGCTGGCATTCTCAAGACTTTGGAGGATCTGGACACCCCTCCCTCCAGCTTCAAACATGCTGTCACACCTTTCATCTGTGCCCTGAGCTGTCCCCATAGAACACAAATACCCCCTCTTCCCTTTCAGATTATAAAATCAACTTCCAAAAACCAACCATGGCCTCTTGTTTTACCTCTGAAATATCTTCCCGTATCAGAGGTTGGTTTTCTTTTCTGAATTACTGTTGTATGTAATGAGCTCTCCAGATCTCTTCAGCAGAGGAATTTGGTCCAATTTCCTCTTCTTCCCAGTAAGTGGAAAATTTGTTGATGCAAACTTACTCAGTATGACATCAGCTGAAAGGACTACTTTATTTCAATGTATCTCTGTCTCCCACTTCACACAGTACTGGAGCTAATCTCACACAAACAACCCAGAGCAAAAGGCCTTATATTATTATTTCAAATCCTCCAACTTATTCTCTTCCATTAAACTGCATTGACTTAAAAGCTTCCTCCCACAACAGGGAGCACCATAGAGCAGGATCTGACCCTGGTACCTGGAGTCCATTGCTGACACTGGACACAGGGCTCCCATCCTTCAGCCACGTCAGGATAGGGGCAGGGATGCCTCTGGCTTCACACTCCAGTCTCACTGGATTATTGACCACTACTGTCACCATGTCACTGCTGCCAGAGATGGACGGGGGGACTGAAAAAGAATCCACAGAAAAAGGCTGTAACAGCTACATAAGAGTATTAATCACAATGAAACTAAATAGGCTGTCTAGTTTTGGATGTTATTTCTCTTTTCTCATGTTATTCCTGCTGAACTCTTGTCATGTCTTTGCTCTGTGCCAGATCCTGCTCCTCCCTAGCATGAGCAGGCAGATAACTGCAGGGAAACTACTGTGAGCAAGGTATGTGGGACTGGGCCCACAGCCCAGAGGACAGCTGTGAAACCCAGGAACCACACCATAAAGCCAGAAAATATTCCTCCAAACTTTTCTACTATTCCATTTAGACCTTATGAAAGACTATAGGAGTGGTGAGGATTAAATAAAGGAGTTTACCATATAAACCACATGAAGCAAATCCACACACAGAGTGATAAATTGGCCTGGCAGAGCATATGCAAACATTTACCAGATTAGACTGGAAAACATCTGCCTTTCTGATGACACAAAACATTGCAATAGAACATCTAAAGCACTTAGGCACACAGTCTAGCAAATGTTGTAGGGCTCTGGTAGAAAGGGAGACAAGAATCATTAAAAAAATGAAGATGTTCCAACTATTCTATTTGCTCCTACCACTAATAACTTAGTGATAAAGTTTAAAAGTCAGTATCAGATGAAAATTTAATGCCTAAAGTCACTCCTGCAAAGAGATGAGAATGGTGTACGAAGCTACTCATACATATCGCCCTGTGTGAGGGGAGATACCATGTACAAAATTCTGCACTGAAAATAAGATTCATCAATGAATTTAGCAACCTCTAAGAGCCTGTAACTCGAGTTGTGGCTGCCCCAATCTCTGGAAATGTCCAAGGCCAGGCTGGAAAGGGCTTGGAGCAACTTGGGATAGTGGAAGGTGTCCCTGCCTATGGCAGGGGGTGGCACTGGATGGGCTTTAAGGTCCCTTCCAACCCAAACCATTCCATGATTCTGTGATTCTCCTCACTCATACATATTTTCAGTAATAGCAGTAAGGGCAGAAAAAAGGCACAGGATTTTATAAATTTTTAATCTTTTCCCCACACACAGAGTTCCTCTTATTGCAATGCAATGGCATTCATTGTTCTCAAATGCCTGAGAAAGCTATAGCGGGGAGAAAGACGTGAAAAAAAAATAATACAGTGAAATCTGAATTCTAACTAAACTGGAATTCCACCTGCTTCCTTCAGTTGGCCTACCTGGTTCCATTCAGTGTTAAGCCTGTGGTATCAAGCATTGCTTTTAATGCCAAAAAGATCTGATAACACTATTAACAACAGAAACTGTGAATAAGACCAGTAGCTGACTGAGGCAGGTGCTCATGGAATTTTAGAGCAGCCTTTCCATACAGACAGCACAACTTCCAGTACTTGGCATTTGAGCCTGCTCTCCATTAAGGAGTCACTGCTTCCAATGGTAAGGAGAGCAAAACCCTGAAGTTTTGTCTTCTCAAACTCATAAACTCTAGGGACAGTGGATGGTGAATTCCAGCACCTCTCTACTGTCAGCCTGGCCAGACACCAGCTGAATGAAGCAGGTTCATGGACGGAAGTTCAATGCAATTAGTTCCTCTGATGGCATTAGTGGCTGCAACTGCATATATTCTGCTCTAGAAGGGGAAGCTCTGTTGTCCCCTCTAGAAGGGGAAGTCAGAAAACTTTAGTTCCCTAGAAAACTCTGGATGTGTTTGCTGAAATTCCACCACCCCTAAAGAGACATACGTGTACTGAGGGGTTATTTTCCATTTAACTAGAATAATGACCTTACCTCTAAGGATTTCCTGGGAATTAATCACTGGGTGGGGTTAATTACCTTCGACTGTGTCTTGTGCCATCTGTTTTTCCCATGATGGTCATTAAATCCATAGAAACGGACTGCCCAGGTCATTAATTAACATTAATAGGAACTATATACTGTGTGTGCATCTCAGCTGGGGACACTGTGCCAAAGTTGGGCTGCACTTTTGCATGGAAGACTCCCACAGAAAACCAGCTACATGTACATGCATGTATCAAAGATAAGAATTTGGATTATGGCCACATCCAAAAGCCATTGAAATCACTGGAAAAGCTCCAATTGGGCTTTTGCTCAGGTGTCTCATGTCAGCAAACACCCACACTTCATCTTCTTAGACACAGCACATTTTTCCTTAAAACTCTTGAATTATGAAAGAGCAGTTGATGTGTGTCCTTTGTCTACTGTGAGCTTCAAAGTCACCTACAACAAACTCCAGCAACTGCCAGGCCCTCCAAATTGCTCAAGTGATCCCTTAAACAAAATACCTCTCCCACAAATTCATTCTTCCTAGAAATGCCTTGGCACATTTTCTGCATTCAAAACACCTATTCTAATGTCAGTGAGAAAACTGAAGTGAAGAGCATGGAAGGCCAGGACAAGAGGGAATGGCTTCCCACTACCAGAGGGCAGGGTTAGATGGGATATTGGGAGGGAATTCCTGGCTGTGAGGGTAGTGATGGCCCTGGAATGGAATTCCCAGAGAGGCTGTGGCTGCCCCTGGATCCCTGGAAGTGTCCCAGGCCAGGCTGGACAGGACTTGGAGCAACCTGGGACAGTGGAAGGTGTCCCTGCCCACGGCAGGGGGTGAACAGGATGGGCTTTAAGGTCCCTTCCAACTCAAACCACCCTGGGATTCTGTGATCATGTGATGAGTGACACCAAGTCTGTCAATCAGACTAGAAAAGGAGGAAAGCAAAGGTGGAGCTTGCATGCATTATTCCTAAGTGTCACGATACAAGGCAAGAGGAAACAGCCTCAAGTTCTGCTGGGGGTAAGGAGGTTAATTTGGCTATTAGGACAAGTTTTGGGTAGTCAGACACTGGCACAGCTGCCCAGGGCAGTGGTGGGCATTTAAAAGCCGTGTGGATGCAGCACTTTGGGGACATGGGTCAGTGGTGACCTTGGCAGCATTGAGGGAAGAGCTGGACTCAACGCTCTCAGAAGCGTTTCCCAAGCTCCAGGAGCGACAATTCCGTGGTTCTGCACTCACCATGGACCTGGAGGCTGTAGAGCAGCTCGGCGGTGCCCGCGGCGTTGGCAGCCAGGCACCGGTAGAGGCCAGAATCGGCCACCTGCACGGCCTGGATGTGCAGCACCGCGCCCCTGGCAGCCAGCGCGCGCCCGTCCTTGGACCACGACACGGCTGCGGGGCAGCAAGGGGGACAGGTCAGTGACAGCCCTGACAAACCTGGCACCACACAGCTGTCACACCGGCCACCTCAGCCCTCACACACACACACACACACCAACCTCTGACGGTCAGCTGCAGCGTTAACCGCGGTGAAGAACAATAAAATGTGACAGAAAATCAGGGAATGGGAAGGTTTGTACAAAATACTGGCTGTGCCTCACAGTTCAAGAGGAAATTTGACACTATCAGCCACACCCCCCATATATTTATGGGAAAGTGTTCTGAAATTGAGAAATTATCACATTATAATTTGCAAAGCAAATTATAGGAAATTTATTTCTCTTATACAAAAGTGAAGGCCACTTTAAACACTTTGTGTGTTTAAAACCACACAAAAATATGAAAGCATCCCTGCCTGTGGCAGGGGGATGGAAGGAGATGAGCTTTCAGGTCTCTTCCAACCCAAACCATCCAGGGATACTATAATACAGGGGATCTAATCCAGGGATTCTATTATATATATAAATATCAATTTTTTTTACCTTTTATCCTAAATTATCACTACATGAAACTGAACTACGTGGGATAAATCAAAACATTAGCAACCAAATCAAAGTGCAACTGGCAGGTCAATAAACTGAAAATAACGAGCATAAAACTTGGCGTTACTGCAGAAGAAAAATTTGTAGGAAGTTGACAACCAAGAAAATCTGCAGATTTTGCATCTCAGCCAAAAGATGGCACCATTAATCAGGAGAATGGGTCACTGAGGCTTTGCTGGCACCACTTCACTACTCAGATGAAATTACTGCCCATGGAAGGGTTATCTGTAATACACAAGGGGTTTTGGGGAAAGAATCACACCCACTAAGTGCTCTGGCCTGACTGATAGACAAGACTTGCACACAGCTTCTCTCTTCTCCAATGGGACGCTGTGCTCTCACTTTCCTAACTCATGTTACATCTTGACAATAGGATGTGCCACCACATCACACCAGGGGTGACCAAACTGTTCTTATTCATAAATTGTTCAAAAATAACTGAAAATTTGGAGGATAAAAGGAGAAAAAAACTAAAAGGAGTGTAAAATAGATAAAAAATCCTTATGCTTTTATAACATATTACTTCCTCAATGTTTTAGGGCTTTTTATGCAAGCATAAATTATTCTACAAAATAATACTTCACTGTGAATTAATTCTTAAAAAGGCAGATGGATGCATATCTGAAATGTAATAACATCTTTCTTCTGAAAATGTTGCTTTAATCAGCATGAGAATAATTTTTGCTCTACAATAATTATTACAGCAAATTGATCTCATAATAATGTCTTTTTATATCTTACCAAGTAACAAAAACACACACATTAAATAAAGTCCTAGACATGGGCACACTTGACAGGCACACTCAATCCATGAAGTATTTCAGGTCTGCCTTACACTAACAAATCCTGAACTGACATGAGATAAAAGTGGATGTGTTGAAAGCTCATTCAGTAGAAATCAAATAATGCTCTTGCCTGTGGACAGGGCATCACAAGGGAATAGATTATCCTTGTGATGTGTTTTCACTCATTTATCAATGGGGATCACTGAATTCCTCAATCTTCCCTTCCTGTCAGCCCAGACACTGACATTTCCCATCACACAGTTTCTAGCTGGTTTAAAATCACACAATTAGCTCCCCATTCAGCATAGCCATTACTTTCCAAAGACACATGAAAGTGAAACCCTTTATGAGATGTCCCCCAAGGAGCACATGGATACCTGGCAGAGGGTTCCCAGATGCTCTGCATTCAAGATGGATTGGATTGTTCACCACCACTGTTTCATTTAATATTTTTCCTGCATCTTCCAGACTGGGTGGTTCTGGGAAAAGACAAAAGTAGCAGGTTTTCATTAATTCAGCCATGCAGCCAGCAGAACATCCAATCACAAAATCATCTGCCCTTGGAGAAACCTTGGGCAATGAGTTGCACAAGCCTCAACTGCTGGGTGACCAAGGAATTTCTCCAGAAAGTTAACCTCTGAAATGGGAACACTCTCTAATTATATAATCTCATTAGTGGTAAGAGGAATAAAACATTATTTTTGTTAATTTTATTTTTTGGGAGGGAAAAATGGAACTTGAAGTAAATTTGCAAGTAATGTGTACACAACACAGATCAGTGATTCTTTCTTGTGGCAAGCTCCTCTCACTTCACCTGGTGATAATAAACTGAGTGGTGTAGACAGCTTTTACCTTCCTGGAGTTCCAAAATTTGAGACATGACAGAAACACTAGATAATGATTGTTCAAACTGTCAGCAGACAGCAAAGGAGCGCTTTACGAGCAGGGGACTAACACTGAAATTAGTTGTGGTGCAATTATCACAGTCTGAATGTGTCTCCTCTTTCCAAGTCCCATCCACAGAGAGACTGCAACTTCTCCTCACTTCAGTTTAACATTTTCCAGTTACTAGCTTGGTTTGGCAATAGAAGTCAACTCAAGTCAACACCATAATCTGTGAGATTATTGCCACAGTCTATTCCTGCACCTCCTGAGGATTCCCATACCTCCTTTGAGAACTGGGTCACATCATCAACACACAACACTTCGTGACCACTTCTGAGCCAAATATACATAAATTATTGTGAGAGCATTTATTAAATTCACATGCACATGTAAGCTTCTCGAGT
The DNA here is from genome assembly GCA_027886175.1 of Phylloscopus collybita. NCBI lineage: Eukaryota > Metazoa > Chordata > Aves > Passeriformes > Phylloscopidae > Phylloscopus > Phylloscopus collybita. Next base: position 3,500,496 of record JAJNNQ010000065.1, on the reverse strand, counting down.
TTCCCTGATTCTTTTTATACCATTTTTAGCTGCAAAAGAAAATTCCTTTTAAACAGGCTGAAAAAACCCTTCACAAGAAAATGTTCCTTTCTCAAAGAAGTTATTCCTGTAAAAATTTCCCATTCTCCAGGGTCACGGGGGATATACCGATATTCACAAAAAGCTTGGACGAAATTACTAATGCCAGTGGTAGTATATCACAGATTGATTCAGAAACACAGAGTAGCCTTCTTAGGGGTTGGTTAGTAGGAATGTGTTGGGCTTTTTGGATATCTCTGAGCAGCAGAGGTACCTGGAAAGACATTCATAGAAAGACATTAATTTCTGGTCCTTCGGTACTAGAGGAGAGAGGTCAAACTCCACAAAAGCCAGTTTTTGCCCTCACTCCTCACTAAGGGAGTGTGACAGCGAAAGAGCAGGGAGAGGTGGATGTGCCGAGCCGGGAGAAAAGGCAGAGCAAGGTGAGGCGGGGTGCAGGAGGTGCCGGACAGCCCGGTGCGGCCGCATTACCGTGCACGTGGAGCCGGCTGTGCTGCTGCGCCTCCCCCGCAGCATTGGTGGCCACGCAGGTGTAGCGGGCGGCGTCTCCGGGCAGGGCCTTGTCAAGCTGCAGGACACGGCCCGAGGCCTCCAGCTGTTCCCAAACACAGAGAGGAGCCGTGTGACACCACTGCCCTCGGCACAGCCGCTGGGTGAGAGGGTGAGCGGGCATGGCCGGGCTCACCCCCTCCCAACCCCGGCTCATGAACGAGGAAAGTGCTGGGTCAGAGATTTCAGTGTCCCAGGGACACCAGCATCAGGAGCTGCACAGCTGTGAGGAGAGCCGGCTGGCCAGGGGCAGGCAGGCTGAGGAGACTGCAGGCAAGGTGCCAAAAACTGCTCTAGCCATGGGAAATCAGAGCCACTGCAAGCACTCGCCCCCCGAACATGCGAGCACTGGGGAGGGCTCTTCGTGGAAAGGCAGGATCTCATCAGGAGAAGGGAATTACAAGTAGCTGCTGCAGTGATCATAGAACAGCTCAGCTAATCCCACCTCACAGGGACGAGTGGCTAGAGCCACCTCACAATCAGCAGATAACCATTTCACCTTGAAAGGCAAAGTAAACTGGAAGGAGACAGATTCTGAATTTCCAGTCATGGACTCTCCTGATATGAGGTGTCTAGTGGGGTTCAGTTTACTGGACACTGCTATTACCTGAGACACCACCCTAAATCACGTAAAAAGCCCTTGACTCTGCAGGAGGGATCTTAAGCACTTTTGTACCACAGTGTGAGGGAAGCAAAAAGAAAAGAAGCACTAACTTGTGTAACTTAGGCAATTACCTTCCATGGTTTGGATCCCATAAAAGAATCATGCTTACTCTGATATTTCCCCTGGCTGTGTTTACTGGCTGTCCATCTTTTAACCAGGTTATGGAAGGGCTGGGGATGCCACTGGCTATGCACTGCAGCATCACAGGCTTGTGGAGCACAACTGCTCTCTCAGAAGGCCCAGCTGATTTAATGGTTGGAGGGACTGCAAAAAGCACCAGAAACGAAAACAATGCCTCATTTAAACATGTACATTTAAATATACAGAAGCACTATCCCAGAGGTAACTGCAGCTTTACTTCTACTTCCAGATCTAGTGGAAGGTGTCCCTGCCATGGCTGGTGTCCAACCCAAACCATTCTATGATTCTATATCATCTCATCTCCTCTCCAGTTTTTCAATCTACTAATGCAAATAAACATTTATAGAATGTTTGAGCACCTTCTTGCCAGCAATTTGAAATAAAAGCAGTCTGCTGCTTCCCACCCACCTTGAGTAACCTACCGTGCACTGTAACATCAAATTCCTTTTCATATTCTCCTGCCTTGTTTGCAGCCACACATTTATAGTGGCCGCTGTCTGACACTTGAGCTTGAGAGATGACAAGCTTCTGTCCATTTAACAAGACCTTGTGTCCAGCCTCCTCTCCGACTGGTTGCCCATCTTTGAACCACCTACCAGAAATAAAGTTCCATTTCAGTTGTCAGTGAAAGTAAGATCAACAACAAACTTAAAACATGCACAATTCCATTAAACAGAATGCCTCAGTAACTCTGCATTTCTAGGGAGGTCTGGAAGTGTTATGTTGTATTCCCCTTGTGTGAGTGCCATGGACTGAAGGGTTTATGAGAAGAGAGTATTGGGGATCAGCCACTAAGGAGTCTCAGAGAGGTGACAGCAGATACCACCAGAGGCAGAGAGGAACCTCCAAAGCAAAAGCAGTCCGGGGTGTTAGAAAAAAAAAGGGCACATTAAGTTGTATTAGCAAAGGACTTAAAAGTTTTTTCTGCTCTTGTTTTCTATCCTCATTTCCAGGACATGGATATTGGCACAAAAAAACCAAACTACTTTTAAATGAAATCCTGATGTTGCCAAGTGAGTGCCTGATGGTGCTATCAGTGGAGCCAGGAGTTTGTCCTTTACTCATTAACCACCACTGATTAACACAGGTGGCTCATAAAGCTCACCTGACCAACCAGCAGATTTATTTATATTCTTTCTACTGTCATTCCAGTGCCCTTACGTGATAGTTGGTGAGGGTGTCCCTCTTGCTGAACAATCCAGCTCCAAAGGGTTATGGAGAATCACAATGTAGCCCAAGAGCTCATCCCCACTTTCCACAAATGGTGGCACTGTAAGAGAGAAAAATCCACCAACAGAAACACTTACACATCAGAAATATCAAACAAGTCTCTCTCAAACAGCACTGTTAAATACACACTGATTCATTATGAACCACTTCCTTCCTGAAGGCAAACATCTGCCCAGTGACATTTTGTGGCTTCAAATCACTGCTGTCAAGTTTTTACTGTTTCTTGTTTGGTTGGATTTTTGGTTGGATTCTGTCAGAAGAACCTTGTGAATGGGTGGGAAGGGGAAGGGCTTTTAGCACCCTCTGTAAACAGAAGGAGAAAACAAAGGTGCAGAGAATCCTCTTCAAGGTCCTCTTCCCCATCTCATCCTTTCTAGGAAGGAAGTGCAGCCACACAGCTCCTTGACTATGAAGACCAGTGACATTTACCAGCAGAAGGGATGCTCTACATCTGCATTCAGTTTATTACGCTCAAGTGAGCAAAACCTAAAAATCAGTTCTTTACAGTTCTCTTCCATCTCAGCAGAAGACCTCAAGACATTCAGAAGGGACTGCTGAGATACAGACTGTGGTAATGGATTCAAGGGATACAGAAAAAAAAAATATCTTTTTCAGTACAAGGTTCAAAACTTGCACAACACAATCCAAATTCAGAGAAAGATGTCCTCTCCCAGAGGCAACTACTAACTGATATTTTTAATGGATTTCTGTGATTTTCTCCTCTGAAGACAAATAAGAAGAATTTTAGAGGTTACTGAGAATTATATTTACCTACCATGTGCACAAAAATCCTTCAAGAACTAACATGAAAGTACAAGTCTTCTGTAGCCCTGTCCTGTAGCCCTGGACAGAAAAGTTGTGCACTGCCCAGGTTCAGCTAGATACAGAGCGCGACTAACTGATCTTAATATATTAATAGCAACAAAAAAAAAACCACCAAAAAACATAGGTTTAATGGAACTTTTCCATCTTAGCTTTATGGGAACCTGATAAATCTGCAGCTCACACACCTAAGATTTCAACGTCATACTTGATTTCTTGTTCTCCAGCTACGCTTGTGGCCACACACCAGTACTGGCCCTGGTCAGCCTCGATGGCATTCAGGATCTCCAGCTGCTTTCCCCCAGCCAGGACACGGAGCTTGTCACTTGCTTTCACAGGAACTCTATCTTTTAACCAGGTCAGGAGAGGTGGAGGGTTGCCAGCAGCCTTACACTCCAACGTCAGGGAATTCCCAGCAACCACCTGCCTGATCTGGGCTGTGTCAGCATCACCCTCGATTACTGGAGGAACTGCAGAAAGGAGGATATATAGTGTAAGCCATTATTTCTGTAGCCAGAAAACACTTTAAGAGAAAATGGGTTTGTTCCACCCGCTTTGGCTCCATATGCCATCATGTTACGCACAATTTCATGTGAGAATTTGCTGCTGGGGCAAGGCAAGGCAGAAAAGCCAAATGACATAGCTCAAAATTGACCAGCTGTGTAAAACAGAGGATATCCAGTACTTTGAGAGGGAAGAAGGAGACATAAAGGACTTAAAGGACTACACTAAAGATCCCACCCAGAGTGGTTCTTTCAAGTAAGTATTGTTTAACATGCAGATGTGAGATAGAGAATGAATATACATGGGGAAAAAAAAGCTGAGCAGAAGAAAGCATGGTACCAAGGCCAGTGAAGGGAGGGCAGGGTTAAATAGGATGGCCAGGCCCTGGCACAAGGTGCTCAGAGAAGCTGTGGCTGCCCCTGGATCCCTGGAAGTGTCCAAGGCCAGGCTGGATGGGGCTTGAAGCAAATCCAGGATAGTGGAAGGTGTCCCTGCCCATGGCAGGGGTGGACTGAATGGGCTTTGAGGTCCCTTTCAACCCACACCATTTATGACTCCATGAAGCCAAAGAGCTGTTGGAGAGTCCCATAAAGCACAGGGTCTAAATCTCCCTCTACACAGCCCTGCCAATCAATGCCAGAATTTCATCACAGCCACTGCCAGGCTGCAGAGGCTGAAAATCTCTTCCACAGCTGTTCTGCAGAAGCAGTAAGGCAGTCCAGGAGCTGTCCCTCACCGTAGACATCCACGTGGAAGAGCTTCTCGGCAGCCCCCGCAGCGCTGCTGACACGACACGAGTACTGGGCAGCGTCTGACACCTGCGCCCGCGGGATCTGCAGGAACTGCCCTCTGTCCACGTACAGAGCCTGGGGGCTGGAAATCACACGCTGCCCATCCTTGTACCAGGTGATGGTGGGCACAGGGATTCCCTTGGTTTCACATTCCAGATTTATCAGGTTGTTGAGGAGCACCGATACCTCTGTGGTAATGTTCCCTCCCTTAATGCTAGGGGGGACTAGTTCAAAAGACAAAATAACAACATTAGAGCCTTAGACTACAAATATGTGCAGATTTAAACAAAACATTAGAATGCTATAAGAATAAAATATCTTCATCAGCCTTCCAACCCTTCCTGCTGTGTTTTGTTTGGTTCTTTGCCCAGCAGAGCTCATCTATCACCTGTACAGTCCTTCAAGGCGCACAGGGTGGAAAGCATGAAAAAAAAACACAACTAAAAGGCCACCAGGCTCAAATATGTGCCAATTTAGGACAGCTGAGCCTCCATACCTTCTGCAATGCACTTGGGCAACCCTCTTTCCTGTCTCCAAAGAGCAATCCCTGGATGCCTTAGGAGGTGCATCCTCCCAGCAAGGATCCTGCTATTGAAAATACCAAACACACCCAAGAGCCCCCACAACGGCTGTGGGAACTGCTCCATGCTCCAAACTTTTGAGGATGAAGTCAGTTACTTTGAGACTAAGTATGAGCTTAACAGTCTTGCTTTATGCTCCTATTTTTGAAGCTTTTTGGCCCATAGTCATTTCCCTTGCTCTCTAGGCAGCAGGACTTGGATTTTTCTAGCAAACAAGCTCTTGTGTAAATCAGCCAATATAAAGAGTCCGTAAATCTCTGTAGAAGCAATAAAAACACAGTGCAATTGGCAACGACTAAATTTATGGCTGCTGAAAGGACCAGACACATCTGGCAGACACATTTGACTCCTCTGCTGCCAAACATGCTCAGTACATCCACGGATTCCTCTGACTTCCACAGTGGTCATTGAAAACACTGCAGATATGGAAAGCAAAGTGTCTGTGAATGGATGGATCCCTACCTGAGACAGGTCCTGCAGTTATCAAACCACAATGAAATATTTACTAGTTAAACATTTTTTGTATCAAAACCCCCAAATCCACTGAATGTGCTGAAACATACCCAGTTCAAAGGCGACTGCAGTTCTCTATCAGAGACAAGGAATGGTTTTAATAAGGTGTTTTGGGAAAATATCAAAGCCAAAAGCAGGGCTAAACAGCTAAAACAAAGTAAGAACTAGCAAGAATGAGCATTGAGGTTCCTCACTTACTCTGTGGGCTTCTGTTTGTCCAGCCAGGACTAATGAGAAATATAAAAGTAAAGAGAAATTCTAGTCTTCTGTCACAAACTTATCTTTCCTGAAGAACCTGAAATAAATCTATTCATCTGTGATGGTTTTATCTGGGGAGAAGGGGGGTAGTCATTTTATTCCTCTTATCTCAGAACAGCCATAATTCCCTGCAAGTCCTCCCAGCATTCTGTTTGTTCCTGACAGAAAAACGTCTCACCACGACTGGTGTGCAGCCACATTCCTGTGCCTGGGTGCTCTGTGTTTCACAAATGTCCCAGATGAGGGAAATAATGCACATTAAATTCACAGAATCACACACAATGTTCAGGAACAAATCCATAGCAAGGGAGGAGTTGAGAGCTAACAGACTCAAATCTCTACCCTTCACACTCCAGGCACAAGAGTTTCTGAGTCCCATGAAGCACAGGGTGTATCCTGGCACCAGGTTAAGAAAAAGAAGACCAAATGTGTATTAAAATCAAAATCTTATTAATTTTCTCCTCCCTAAGACAGACCAAAACAATAAAGACAGTGTGATAATAAAAATCAGGTTGAAACTAACAGCAGAATTTGAGAACACCCTTCAAGATTTTTTGCTTTCGCTAATTAGAAGAAGCATATAAACAACATTTCAAGGTGTTTTTCCAAGCCTGCAAAAACTACATCCATACTTAACTTCATACATACAAATACTCAAAAAGGTCCGTTTGTGAACACGTGATTATTAAATTAGGTTTACACACAAATTTTGTAGTATTGGAGACTTAATTTGCATTTGCCTGAGTATCTCCATTCAAAAAGAAACCTTAAGAGCAAAACAAGAGGGTCCTCTGGGATCAGGCACTCCATAAACTCACCGTGGACAATGAGCCTGACCTCCTTTACTTGCTTGCCAGCAGTGTTGGTGGCACTGCACTGGTAGCGCCCCTTGTCAACCCTGCGAGCACTCTTGATGTGGAGAACTTGGTCCCTGTCCAGGAGCTCAACATTGGGATCACCCAAAAACAAAGGCCTGAAACAGAGACCATTTTGCTTCACAGAATTCTGCCCCCACCCTTTCAGCATTAATTGAAACTGACAGTAAGAAGAAGAGGTCTTAGGTGGCAGTAACTGTACCATTCTAGAGTGTCATTTAGCACTAAATTAATGCCATTAATCACAAGAACCGCCATGCAGTGACAAGCTACTATAGACTACTCCTAAAAGATATCAAACCACAAAAAGTACTTTTCTCAGACCTCCAGGATGCCAGCATCAGAGCCAGAGCTGCACACCTGACCTCAGCTCCTCTTTCTAATTTATTCAGTCACGCCAGGCCTTTTGCTGGTAACAAAATGTCAACTGCTACACAGGAAAGAGTAGTATGCACAGCAAAGAGCAAGGAATTGTCACAGCAGAGTATCTCTCAGTCCTGACCAATGCCTATACTGGACATTGTTAAACATGAAAAACACCCAGTCCAGCTGGGTTTTCAGCTAATATTTAAGAATTCTTCTCCTGGTGTGATTTCCTGGAAGATGAGATGAGAAATGGAAAACATGCAGGCTATAAATGTTTTCAAACCTTTACTATAGATATATATATGTAGAGATAACCTTTCAAACTTTTAATGTATACATGAAGAACTGCACAAGGCACTAGCCAGCAAAACATCTGATATGAATCCTGTCTACCAGTGAAAAAATCATCTCAGCTAAACAACTGCATTTTAACTAGTGATGTATGTAAAATAATCCAGGTAAAATATATCACAGAATAAACTCAAAGAAATGGTTCTGCTTATCTTGCTTCAACCATCATCTTGCTCCAAAACTGCTCTGCAAGTGCCAATAATGGGTGAGTTCAGAAAGAAAAGTGGGATGTTAAGTTTTGACAAAAGAATCTACCACTCCAGATTCTGATGACACTAAGTGAACACTAAGTAGTTAAACACTGCACCTCCTTCCTCTCTGCTCTAGGGGGGAAGAGCCCAACATAAATCACAAAAGCTGCAGTATACTCACTTGCCATCCTTGAACCAGTGAATGTCAGGAACAGGGAAGCCTTTGGCTCTGCATTCCAGATGGATTTCATGGTTGAGGATGACTGCCACTTCACCAGGGGTACTGGCTCCTGTTATGCTCGGCGGAACTTTAAAAAGACAAACATTAAGGAAGGACTGGTATTTAGCCACAGACACTGTGCCCTGTGACAGATGGAATGCAGCAGTGGATCTTACTATTCCCTTGAAACACCTTGAGTGTTCACTGCAGAGGGAATTCTGCAGATCACAGCAGCCTGTCTATCGTGACAAGCACTGGTGAACTGTACCTGGGAACACTCCTATGTCACACTGCACATCCCAAATGCAAAACAAAGTACCAAAGCCCAGAAATCTAAAGCAACATTTTGTCTGTATTGCTACAAGAATGGCAAAGTTTAAGCACTCAGTGCTTCAGCATCCAATAATTCATGGGCAGTGAGTGGAAGAATCTATTTAAATGAGGTGAAATTTATTGGGTTCTTAAATATCAGCTGTTTTTCCAATCACCAACTAAAACCCAAACCAAACAAAAATCAACCCCAAAGCCATGGAACTAACCAAGTATATGGAGGTTAAACATCTTCTCAGAACTTCCTGCTACGTTTATGGCTTTGCATGAATACTGTCCTGCATCCTCAGTAGTAGCTTTCAGGAGCTTCAGTATCTTCCCATTGTGCAAAATCTGGAGAGCACTGCTTTCCACAACCTTAGAGGAACCCGAGACATTAGCCTTGTGTGATCCAAGCTACAGCAGCCAAGTATCACAGCTGGATTTTTATAAGAAAATGGTAGTTTTAGTGGAAGGATAATCTGTTTCTCCTTTCAGTTTCAGCACTAATCTCTTGCCCTGCTGCAATGAATTCAATATGGTTTCTAGCTCAGCCTAGGGCAGGGAGTGGGGAAACTCCAACCAGCAGCAATGGGCAGTCCCAGGAGTGCAAAAAGGGATCTCTCCTCATCTTAAACTACAACTTATCAGCTACAAGTGGAAACAGAGGACTCAAGGATAATCGTGAGGAATTCAATTCACCTCCAAAAGTTCTTATTTCTCCATCTGTAGAATGAAAAAAATGCCAATATTGGTCCCCTCTGCATGGATTGGCACCTACAATACTGGGGATTGCCAAGGCCAATTCCTAAAGGAATACTGAAAATAAAGAGTTTACATTTGACTTACAGAATTAATGGATAAGCCATATTTAGCTGCCTTTTTGTGGGGGTGTTCTTAGAGCACTTCAATGTACATAAAGGCATTTACCTGTATTTATTTTTAATGAATTCTCATACCAAGCCCTCAAAAGTCCACAGTTAAGATTCATCCCACATACCTGGATATCATCCTTATACCAGGAGATGACTGGAAAGGGGTTAGCAGTTACTTCACAGAAGAGACTTACAGGGTGATGAACAACCACAGAGGTATTTGTCACCTTATCTTGATCTCTAATTTCAGGAGGAACTGCAAGAAAGCTCAACATCATGATTTAAGTCTTCCTACTCCAGTGATTTCTCCCTTCCTCCCTTCCATCCCAGTCAAAGACCACTATAAATCAAAATTTCCCAAACCCTTTTCATTCCCTTCCCAACATTTCCATTTGTCTTTAGGCTCTAAACATATGTCCCTGCATCCTTTCTTCTCTGCCAAAAACAGTCTTCTCTTGCCCAATAACAGACTCCCAGGGAAACTCACTCAAACACAAGCACCACCAACATTTTAAGAGAATAATCTTTAAATTATTCTGAAATTTAATCTTGAAATCTAGTGTTATTTGTTTAGCATATGAAGGAAGCTTATTCCTGAGTTACCCTTCCCCTTCACTGGCCCAGTCATGCCCAAGAACCCCATTTATCATTTGTCCCACTATGAATGCAGAGAGAATGGCCTTAAGTGGTGGATTAGAAAGTTCCAACCCCACTGAGGAGCCAGCTAATTAGAACTAACTGTCATGGGAAGTGAACAAGGCTGGAATAACAGCAGGGTGTCTATAGGGTTTCTATTTCCTAACTAGGATTCTGGAAGAGGAAGATCAGCAACAAGAAATCTCCTAGTCTCTCTTCACTCTGATAACTCTTCTCTCATTTGAAATGCAGACCTAGCCCTCAATCTGTAACTTCTCCAACACAAAGCTTCATTTGTTATTCGCATTAAAATTTTCAAGTGTAACTGGAGTTTTTTACCAAAACGATGTACACCTGGATCCTTGAGCAAAACAAAGATGGTTTGTGCATAAAGTCACGGAGAACAGGAAAAGCTGTTATAGAGAGTGTCAGAAAAATAGGAAGTACTCAGATTTTATAGTTTAGCAGCACAAGGGCAGATTTGGGCCACGCAATTTGAAAGAAGAGAACAGAAGATACTTTTCCCAGCCAGCTCCCTGAGGGCTGTATGTATTACCATGGACTTTCAGGCTGTATCTCCTCTGTGTGCTCCCAGCCTCGTTGGCTGCCACGCAGACATAGTCCCCACTGTCCGAGGGTGTGAGGGCAGCTATGACCAGCAGGGTCCCATCCTCCAGCACCGAGAGCCCCGGCTCAGCCCCGGTCAGCTCCCGCCCATTCCGCAGCCATTTGATGGCGGGCTTGGGAATACCTGCAAGGAAAAGGGGAAACGGCCACAAATGCTTCGCTCAGCTCAGAACAAGATTGATTCAAACAACTCCTGCTGCTTGCTGGAAGGACAACACACAGGGAGGCTAGGAGCTTCCAAGAGGAAGCCCCAGCTGTTAGAGGATGATTTTAACATTAAAAATCTTCATCCTAAACATTGTAAAATCCTTGTTGGCTAGCAATGACTTTCCACAGGACTTCCACACACAGTGGTTATTTAAATCACTGTTAGTTTGAGTTTTTCCATATAAAGCATACATGGAAAATACTGTGTGGATTGGACATTTTTACAGTAGCGTTGTAATTTGCAATGGTCAGCAGAAAAAGATCCCTCTGTCACTACCAGGGGTAATCAAGACACTCACCTTTTGCAGGGCACGGGAACGCGATGCGCTGGTTGGCCACTCTTTCTTGGAAGGGGCTGTTGAATGGAGGGTCCAGGTCCTCAATAGTGGGAGGCTCTGAAAGAAGATTAGATCCAAAAAAACTGCTTGATCTCTGCTCCAAATACAAAAATACAGTTTGACAATACATAACACTAAGTCTCTCTCATTCACACAAGGTCACATTCCAGTAACCCTCTTTGCATTGACTGAGATGGGTACTACACAAGTAGTTTCCATTTCAGTGGGAATATTTAGGAAGTAAGCAGTACAAAGATGCTTTCAAACTTCACAGAAAATAGTTCTTTTTAAGTCTTGCAATATGTATTTTGAAGACAATGTTTCTGCATAATCTGAAAAATATCAACTGTTTTTTCCCCACACCACATATTTTAGTGCTACTGCCATCCTTTGTTCTCAGGTCTGATTCTAAACTCCTGTGCAAACTGAGACTATATGAAGAATATTCTTTATAATGAAATAAAGTTACTGAGAGTTCTTTGTTGTCTGTAGGAAGCATTTCTCAGCATCTCTAATCCAAAGGGATCAGAATGTTGCCTTTAGACTTCTGCAAAGAAGAAACAGTTCCTGCTTAGCTTAAGTCAGTCATGCTCCATTGACACCTGTCAGCCCCTCAGGTGAGGAGTTACGCTACATATTTAAATTGGCACATTGACCACTTACCCTTTCACCATTTCAACATCATTTTTTAATTTAAATCTATATATATATAGTGTGCATGCTTTTTTTTTTTTTTTTTTTTTTTTTCTGCAACCTCTCCAAAGACTATTTGCTCATTCTAACTCTCCTCAATTACCATCAGAACATAACATCTAAACCAGATGTGGCTTTTGCATCACATGGGCGAGAGAAAGCCCTGCCCAGCAAGGCTCCAAGCCCTCACCACTGGCAGGGAGCCCCTGCCAGCCCGGGCCAGGGCAGGAGCGTGGCCCCAGACAAGTACCTTGCACTTGCACTGTCACCTCCGCTGTGTCACTGCCCGCACCGTTGGTGGCCACACAGGTGTAGGTGCCAGCATCAGGGAGCTGGATGCTGCTGATGCCCAGAGCTCCATCCAGGCTCTGCAGGAACCTCCCCCCGTCCGTGGGCACAGCACTCGTGCCCCGGAACCAAGAGACCGACGGGGCAGGGACGCCCTGGGCACTGCAGGGGAGCTCCACTCGCTGCCCAGCCTGCACTTTCAGAACTCGAGGCCCCCGCTGGATCCTTGGAGGAACTGAAGAGGACAAGTTTAGTCCACAGAAATGTGAAAGAAACAACATACAGGATCATTCTTAAGGCTGGGAGAGCTGGGAGTGTTCAGCCTGGTGAAGAAAAGGTTCCAGGGAGACCATAGAGCACTTTGCAGTGCCTAGAGGGGCTCCAGGAGAGCTGGAGAGGGACTTGGAACAAGGGATGGAGGGACAGGACAGGGGGGAACTATTTTAAGCTAAGAGAGGGGAGATTCAGACCAGGTATAAGGAAGAAAATTTTATGGTCATGATGGGGAGGCCCTGGCACAGGGTTGCCCAGAGAAGCTGTGGCTGCCCCTGGATCATTGGAAATGTCCAAGTTCAGGTTGGACAGGGTTTGGGACACCCTGGGATAGCAGGAGGTGTCCCTGCCCATGGCAGGGGGTGGCACTGGGTGACCTTTAAAAGTCTCTTTCAACTCAAACCATTTTATGATCCTATGAAATTCTTTTCTATTTTTATCATTTTAGGAAATGTGCCTTATTTACTGAAATCAAATGCCCTCACGTGACTACAAAAGCAGCCTTGAATGTTCTCTTCACAGAATAGGAAGGGAGATACTCTGGTGCTGAATTTATTTGAACAAGCCCCACAGCATGGCTCCCATGAGCAGTGTCATATTCTGAGCACACTGGAAGAGCTCCTCATAACACAAAACAATTCAAAAGCTTTTATGATAGTTAATCACGTTTTCCTTTTGGCATTTTAATTTCCTTTCCCTAATCCCTGATTTTTGTTCATTTCCAAACACAAGTTCAGACAAGGGAGATAAAATATGACTGGAAGTGATTTCACTGGTCCTATAGAATAACATAAATCCACCGTAAGTCTTTTGCCACAATATTTTTTTTTTCCTAAGGATCATTAGCAATAAAAATACTTTTAAAAAATGCCTGAAACAGTAACAAGTGACATTTTTCCAGACTTGACATTGTGTGAGTGTTTAAGAGAGTGGTTGGGCCCTGGTATGGAGAGAGCAGGAGAGAGACAAAGGAGTGACATGAGATGAAGGTAAGGAGAGGGAGAAGGACACAGGTCCTGGCTGGAGCCACTGGACACCTTTTCACATATCTGTGTATTTATGTGTGTTTATACAACACTTCCCTTCCACAAAATCAGTAACTCACATGTAAAGATAATATAACCTGAAAGAGCAACACTTCAGAGGATTTAATGTCAGTTAGGAAAAAACTTTGAAAACCTCTCAAAGATGCTCAGTTCCATGTGGAAACTTGCAGATGATGAACCCTGGAGTTCCAACTCACCATGTACACTGAGCTTCACTGACTGAGTCACGTTCCCAGCAATGTTTGTAGCAACACAGATATACATTCCACTGTCTGAGACTTGGGTCTCACTGATCTTCATTGACCCTGAGGGGAGGAAAGTGTGTCTGGAAAAAGAAGAGGCAGATAAACCATATAAACATGTATGGAAAGGTGAATGACCTCTCTGTACACACTGCTAATGATTGCTATGAGCTAAAATAACACCACTCTGACCATATTATGCAACTGTAACTTATATTTACTCTTTTTTTCCCCTAACTCTTATGGAGCATCTATATTCAGAATACATAGCAAATATCTAAAATTTAAGATCCAAATTACCAAATTTGGTTCCAGCTATTCATAGGACTTATTAAAATGTGATAGAGGCAGAGAAATGGAGCTCTTCAGCCTCTTGTTGAAATTTTTTTGCTCACCTCAGGTCAGCAGGGTCAAAAAGTTAAAACTTTTATTACTGCTTCATCCCAGCAAAAAAATGATGTTACATTGATTCAGGATAGAAGACAGGATTTTGATTCAAAACTGTCAGTTCTGGTGTTTACAGGAATTGTCATTATTCCCCAGTAAGTAATTAACTACACAGCAGTAAGTTCTCCCACAGTTCTGATCACAGATCTGTAACACCAGAAGCTACTTTAGCCAGCTAAGCTAAAATCTTCTGTAGGAATCAAAGGTAATAGAAACAGGGAAAATGAGTGAGGAGGGAAGAAAAAATGACAGCTCAGGATTGACAAGAAGAAATTCAAGCCTGGCTCTCAAGACAACATCCAGAATTGGTGGGATCATCTGTCCTCCTTTCTGTGGCCCTAATTAGGACAATGTTATTATAAAGACATAAATGGTGAATTTGGAGATCGCAGTGGCTGGAGGGATGAATGGAAGGAAAGTGAAATGTATTTTCTCCAGTGTAAAATCTGTCTGATACTACAATTTCTCCTCTGCTGCCTGTATGATTCCAAACTTCTTGGCACTTTTTTTGTAAGCTCAGAAGACAAATTTCTGAGGCAATTTCTCCTCCTCGATTTTGTCCAGTAATTACATTTGCTTTCTGATAAAAGCTCCTTCATATCTGATTTCCCTCTCCCTTTGTTTACTGTTCACATTTCTAACAGGATCTTTGGGTGGTCTCAAACAGCTCTGTTTGGACTAATCTAACTTTTGCTGACATCTGTAAACAATTTTATGGAATGGGCTGAGCGGGACTTCTGTTCCTCTGGACAACTTGGATCTCACCACAACAGCCATGAGCAAGTACCCCAATTTATCAGTGTCTCCTGAGGTAAAACGAGGACAAGTAAGAGACCAAGAATGCAGATTTGTTAGTGCATGCAGCATGCTCACAGGACACAGCAGAAAACCTCTCATGGATTACTGACAACAAGCCAAATCCCTGCAGACAAGCCTCCTTCAGCAGACAGGGAGGCCAAAGATCTGCTGAGGCTGCCACAGGCTCCCTGGAATGCATCCAAGGTGCAGGCTTGGCCACAAGGGAAAGAGGATCCCCAGTACAATTCCTTAGCTCAGATACTGGCTGATTCTGTCCATGGGATCACCAGGAGACACCAGCAAGCACACTGTGCCTGTGGCCAGCCTTGCCCCTCCCTGTTTAATGGACACAGCTGGTGTCTGGCCCTTCTGAGGGACCCTGAGGAACAGAAAGCTGCAGCACAGCCTGTGACAGTACCTGGCACTCTGACACACCTGTCATTGTGTACCTGACACAATGGAGTCACCAGCTCATCTCCCCTCTTATTCTGTGCCACACTAAATAATAAGGGAGAATTCCAGCACTCTCCAACACAGCTCCCAGCTCTTCATTCTCTAAGGCTGTCAGCTCAACATTTTACAAGTATTTAACTCTGATTTCACATGTTCAGAAGTCTCTGGTGAGTTTTTGGATCCAAAACACAGCAAGCAACATGCCCTTGTCAGCACACCCAAACATTTGTCACCATCATGTGTATCCTACTGGCAGGCCAGGCTTCATGTAAATCACAGACAGTGCTCCCCTGAGCACAAATGTGAAGCACATAAGAAAAGAAACAGTTTTTAAACAGTTATAATCATGCACAGATGATGTGGGTCTCTGGGCAGCACCACAGTACAAATACCCAGGATCTCTCTCCTCTGAGCCTCCGGAGATTGGATATAAGCACATGCTGGAATGGGAGAGGTGCAACCATGCACAGGCCTAGCAGGCTTGGGAAAGAGAGCTTCAAGACCCTTAACAGGGTGAGTAACCTTCTTAGTGATCCTGAGGCAATCAGAAATCACACACCCTTCCAAAATCCTGACAGTTTAGAGGCAATTTCACTTTTCTTTTGTTTTCATCAAACATTGTTACCTTGGAGAGAATGGAGATATGAGCTGCATTTCTTTGGCCCACGTAATTATGGGGGGTGGCAAGCTCCTCACTTCACATGGAAGTGTGACATCTTCCCCTGCAATTACTGAGACCTCTACGGGTTTATCATGTGCATTTCCTTGCTGGTCTCCAGGCCTGGACACTCTAGGTTTCACTATAACATGGAACACGTTAAGAAGCTGCAATGAATATACATATTTGTACAAATGTAACACCATACAACATCTCTTTTTTAATCAGGTATAAAACATTACAATCCTGTTTTAATGACCTGTCTGCAATAGAGATAAATCCCTGCTGTGCTGATGTACAGTGCCTGTAGCTCAGACACAGGCTGATGCCCCCATGGAACACCACAAATCCCAGAAAGCCTGGACTATCCATTCAAAAAGATGGACACAAGAGAAGGCTGTAATTCCTGTGTGTCCTCTGTATGGCACAGGCAGCTAGCAACCACTCCCTGAACTGTTACACTACAGCCCCAGTAACTCCAAGCCATAAAAGCCTTGCAAAGCACACCTACATCCAAACCAAATTTTAATAACATTGGATTGATGATGACAGGAAGGCTTGGGACTGGTGGGATTAAGGGATCTTCATTCTTGTCTCAGCAGGAAATTCTGCTCCTGTACAGATGCCTCCTATCCACTTCCATAAAGCTGAAAATATGCTCAGCCCAAGGTCTGTGAACTCGAGGTAAGAGGGATAAGGAGGCTTTAAGGGAACTATAATGGCTGAAGGACAGGCCTTTTGGGATCAGCCATGTATAAAACTGCCTGCTTTGGGGATCCAAAAGCACTAACTAGAGAAGAGTTCCCATCCCATGTGCCCTGGGTGTGTCTATCCCAGTGCATTGGATGGGTGACAGGGACACTGCAGCTGAGCTGAGGTGACACCCACCATAGACAGTCAGCTGCACCTTCCTGGTGGCGTAGCCAGCAGCGTTGGTGGCAGTGCACACGTACTCCCCGCTCTCCTCTCCCCCCGGGGACACCACGTACAGGCTTCCATCTGACCCTGCCGAGAACCTCACGTCGCTGGGAAGGATCACCTCTCCTTTCTGTGCAAAGAAAAATAATAAAAGTCCACAGTGCCTGGAATTTCCAAAATACAGCAAATTACAATTATTCAATTCAATAAAAGCCGCTTTTGTCTTTTTTGAGGCTGAGATGGACAAGGTATTTTATATTAGCTAAGAAACTTGGCCCTGAAATTCCATTGATACAAACTATTTAACTACAATTAACTTTTCACAGTCCTTGAGTATCACCTTCCAAGCAGTAACAAGAACAGAAGCACAGAGATTTTTATGCAGAAAATTTGCTACATTTTACAGACCCAACATCTTAAAAGAAAATTTAAAAAATAGTCAAGAATAATAATCAAGATTTCAACTGAGTTAATTTGACATTGATTTCTGATGTCAAAATGTATCTTGTATACATTACACAAACTTGTCCTTAGTCAGCTGCCTCCTCCTTGTCTATAGCTGAATAAGTGATAAAATAAAAAGAAATCCTTCCGTGTTCTCTTCCCTGTCAAACCAACAGTTAACCATTCTATTCCTTCTTTGAAACAAAGCTGTTCCCAAGGTCCCAGTCAGTTACATCTGCACAACTTCTGAGGCCCAGCAGTGCCTTCACATCACGTCATGTGAGCTGTAACACACCCCAAATAACTGTTACTACCAGAAATTATTCTGTTCAAGGAGGAAAAAAAACATCAAAACCTGACTTTAAGACAAATTCCCTCAAAGGCTGAGGTCCTCCTTAGTGCACATCTAGTCAAGGCCATGACTGAAAAGTCATGGGTTAACCCCACAATGCCATTATTAAATACACTTTCCTCAGAGAAAAAAGTCAGAGCTCCAGAAGAAAAATGAACTCTCAGTCTGTGGCAGGCTGCCTAAACTCAAATTATCAACTCACAACAGGAACAGGAAAAATTTCTAAAGTGTAAAACCCATAAAGATACAGTGATAACCTAAGCCCTGCCAAAGAATAGAACATTGAGCTGTGGCAGGACTACAGCCAAAAGTTCTGCTCTAAGAAACAAAAGCAGCTCTGAACAAACAGAGATTTCCAGGTCCCTCACAACTGGAGTTTTGGGCCATGTTCTTTGAATATAGTTTTTATGACAACTAAATTATGTGTTCAGCCCTTTTTCAGCACAAACAGCTCAAAGGTGAGGGATTACCTTGGACCAGACAATGGATGGCTTGGGAACTCCACTTGCTTTGCAGGGCAGTGTCACTGGGATTCCTTCGATGGTGCTGAATATCTGCTGTCCGTGCTGAATGACAGGCAGGACTACAAACACATGCAAATATTACAGACATGCGGAACACATTTCAACATGGCACAACTATTATGATAAAATCCTTATATTCGATTACTACTTCCTACAGGCAAGCAGGGTTTGGGACCTTTCAGCCTCTTCTCCAACCCTACCATGGACAAGGAGCCACTTTAAAGCCTTTCAGGACAGAATAAATCCCCATTCACTACACAGCCTGCCAGCCATAGGCTCATCACTGCATTATGTACATGCAGTTTTAAACTAACTGCAGGTATTTCACTGACTGAAATTATTTCAGAAAGGCTTTGTCACATTATTGTCTGACAACATTTTAGGCTCTGCCTCTCAAAATCATTAACAGGAGACAACCTGAATTCCCTCTCTCAGCTGAGCTGCCTTTGAATTAACAAAAAAAATAAGGTAACATTTAAAGGTGTAATACCAAAACCTAGATATTTCTAAACACATACAAAGATATTCTTTTTTGTTCTCAAGCTCTGAAACATTGAAAAAACTGGAAGATTTTTGACATGGAAGATCTTATGAGTAACTTGCCGTACCCATAAGAGTACAAAAAATTTATAGTCGTTCTTAATGTAAAAGGAGGTTTCAGCATCTTCAGCAAAGCTTAAAATAAAGCTCCCATGATTAATTTAACATGCGAAAAAATTCAACATGTGAGAAACCATGAAGCGATTGTGGCCTCACAGAGTTAACACAAACATGCTCAGCTGAAACACAGATGGGTTACCAGAGTGCTAACACTTTGTCTTGCTGTCAGTGCAGTTTTTGGTAGGTTTTAATTAAAGAGAAAAAATAAGGGGGAGGAGAATGGGGATGACACCAAAAACAACAAACAAATTATGACTTTTTCCAAACTCATAATTCATTTTCTTTCATTCTAATTCTCCCAGGAGCTGTGCATCCTTATCCCAGTTATGAAACATTCAGATAGCACTTCTCATAGCTTTCCAATAAACTCCCACTTGCACCTGTTCGTTAATCAAACCAGATGAAGACTGCACAGCCCTGCCTTTGAATGAGGATTTTTTTTGTGAACACGAAGTAGTTTTACTCCATTTTACTTGAAAAAACAGTCTTGATCACTCCGCTCCTCCCTGCGCAGCGGATCCAATCTCCCCCCCCGTGTCACTTCACAAAGCAGCACCGTGCCAGGAGAGGAAGTGCAGGGAGCGGGTGCCAGCGCAGCAAAGCAGTGCAAGCTGCCGGGGTCAGTGCCGAGCACGGGGGCCAGGGCTCTTTGCTCACCGAAGACGTGGACAGTGGTGGTGCTGTTGCTGGTGCCCGCCACGCTGCTGGCCATGCAGGTGTAATCCCCCCCATCCTGCAGCCGAACCCGCTCCAGGTGCAGGCTGCCGTCGCTGCGCACGCTCAGGTACGGGCTGGGAACCAGCTGCCAAAGGAGAGAGGGAACCTTTCACTGGGGAGATACTCCCTGACAGCGTGCGCTCCGGGATGCACTGCGGCTTTGCTTGGCTATGTCACATCGTTAAAAATCGTGTGTTCCCGGAGGTTTTTACTACAGCTTCTCCTACTTTGCGTCGTTCATACAAAGTTAATTTTACTTAAGAGTTTTGGTAGCGCCTCGTATTTACTGCTGGAGTGAGAGTAAGAATTGCAAGAGCCACTCTGCTCTACCACAGCACATCCTGTGCTGCCACTCCTGCTTTTAATGAAGCAAACCCAAAGTGCAATTATTTCACTGTGTTTTTATTGATAAATGCAATGACTTGTTTTTTTCCAGAAGTAGACTATTTTCCTTTACAGTTATCAAAACCTTGTAACTTCCATATCCATCAAATAGATAGCTCTGAAGCAAACCATTGTGAAAGGGAATTGTAACTTTCAGCAAGGAGTAACCCTTGAAGAGTTATATATCCTACAGCAACATCAAACACCCTGAGCTTGGCAGCACAGCCCTCCCTCATAAAGGGTTGTTAGAAAGCAAATCTGTTCCAGTCACACTCAGAAGCAGCTGAATTCTTCTCTAAATATAACTTACTCCAACACTTTCCTTGGAGCACAGCTTTTCCCAGCAGTTTACAATGACAGGAAACCAGCACTACTAGAGAGAGGAATTAGCAACTCAACAAGGAGGATCCTGCCAGTATTTCTCACAGAGCTTACAGACTGTGCTCCTTGCACAGCCTAAGGAAAAGCCAGTGATTCCCAGAGACACCTAAACTGAGCAGGACACCTGAACAGGGGTCAGATAGTACCAGGTTCTGCTTTGTGACAATAAATTAGGCATTTTGCTACAATATTTTAATTCCAGTTGTGCAGAAAGGGTCTTATGGAGAAATTAGCAACAAAGATAAAAAAGCAGCTCCATAGGGTAAAGTCAGAAATTTTAGTATTAAAGAACTGAAGTTTCATTCACACAACCAACCCAGGTGTGGGTATTATAAAATTTCTAGAACCTTTGAGTGGTTTGGGTTGGAAGGGGCCATAAAGGTCACCTAGTTGTGTCTGCAGGAGGTATAAACTGGCAATGATATGTTCCCAAGGGGGAAAGAAAACACACTCATTCATGCTCTTGAGTAGAACACCACCAGGAAAGGGTATGGAACAGGGACACTGGTGTTTACCTCAGCCCATCAGCAACAAGAAAAGGCAAGACGTTAAGACATCCTAAATCTACAGAAATTTTCTGGTCCTTTATTTTTAAAAGATCACTTTTGTCATTCTAGTAGGTATATTCCACTAGCATTCCCATAGTCAGAGTCCAAGACTGCAGTTCATGAGCTACAAAAATGCATAAAACTCCTTTGAAAGCAAGCAAAATAGAAGATAAAAGGATAATTCACAAATACTGTGGTTCCAAGTTCTTTTCAAGACCTCCACATCCCCCACTGCCATCTTGCATTCCCTCATCTGTACTTCACAGGGTCAGAAATTTCCTGGCATGGGCAGTGATCACATTAACTTTTGGAAATTAAACCAAGCTGTTATCATGCCTTGAGATGTCAGTTGTAGCTTTCCTCTGCCAATAAATCTCACAGGAAACAAAGCAGTCTTACCACCACATTGTTTTTAATCCACCTCCTGTCTGGAATGGGGTTCCCAGCGAGTAGAACACAAGGCAAAGTGAGCTGCTGGCCCTCAATGACATTGGCTGTGGCTGGGCTTGCTCCAATCAGAGGAGTGACTTGAAGAAAAGGAAGAATGAGAAGAAATTACTAGGATTTTTTATATATTCATGTAAAGTACTAAATTAAATTAGTATTAAATTGAAGACATGAAAAAAAAGAGAAACAAATGTAGGGGCGGGGTAGCACAGGAGGCATGGAAAGCTGGGGAAATACACAGTGATCCTTAGCCTAAGGAATGGCAGCAAATGGAAGATGCTGTCTAGCTGAAACTGGATCCAATCAATGGTTTCCCTGGGAACTCATGTTCCCCTGGCACCAAGTTGATGTATTGTTTTTCCTTACTTGGGCAAAATACCGAAGAACAGAAATAGTGAGTTTGGAGAGGACAAAAAGTAAATCGTAATTTCCAGTGGGCATAAAATTGTGAAGGATCAGAAGAGAGGTCACAGCCAGGAAGAAAATCTGTGCATTCTGGGAAAAGCCAACAGCAAACTGCCTGGGCACATGGCTGAGAGATTAAGTAGTGGACACCTGTTTAAGTTTTAAACAGGTAAAACTATGCCTATCAAACACGACCAGTATTACTGTTTGTGCAGTAAGTTTGAAGTTAACAAATGGTTTCTTTGATGGCAGAAAGGCTCTGTTCTTACCCTCATGCAAATGTACACATTCCATTGCATTATTTTTCCTTTTATTGCCAGATGTCAAACTGAGATAACAACCAAGCCTCTAACAGCATGGATATTTGAAAGAGAGTTGGGTTGGATGGGATATTGGGAAGGAATTGTTCCCTGTGAGAGTGGGGAGACCCTGGCACAGGGTGCCCAGAGAAGCTGTGGCTGCCCCTGGATCCCTGGAAGTGTCCAAGGCCAGGTTGGATGGGGCTTGGAGCAGCCTGGGACAGTGGAAGGTGTTCCTGTCCATGGCAGGGGGCGGCACTGGATGGGCTGTAAGGTCCCTTCCGACCCAAACCATTCTGGGATTCTGTGGTCAAGGCCAGACATTTATTGTCTTCTTGGACCACCAAGATTCCTTCCCACCTATCTCAACACTGACACAACCATGTTCATTGCTGCCTTTTTTGTTTTGTTTTTGTGTTTTTGTTTTTATTATTATTATTATTATTAATTAAACAGCAAGAACCCCATGATTAGCATTCATCACTACGATGATTTTTGATTCCTCAATAAATTTACTTAGGAATAAGAAAAAAACCACTGGATAAATCACTTCTTTAGGGTCCAAGCTAAAAGTGCAGGTGGAACTAATTCCAGTTAGTGCAGCCAGTAAAAAAAATGTTCTAACAAGCAAGATCCACTGAAATCAATTACAATATCCCATGTAAATGTTTTCTAATTCAGGGTGTATGGATGACACATAAATACAGCACACAGATAGGTCAGCATGTATAGACATAACCCCCAGGCACTCTGTCTGCTGCCCAAACACCAACAGCTCCCACTGCCATGCACTGCTCTTACCCAGTCCTGTCACCGTGACTGTGGCTGGCCGGGACTGAATCCTTCCAAACTGGTTCTCAGCTTCACAGACATAAGTCCCTTCATCACTGACCCACAGATCTGCAGGGGGAGAAAAGGGCTGACTGCAGCATTTGAGATGAAATGATACATGGACAGCTTGCCTCTCCCCCTCCACAGACACCGTGTCCTTGTCTCTCACCCCTTCAAACACTCAGTTTGAAACAGAGCATTCCTTTCCATCAGTCACCAAGTACAGAAGCAATGGAAATATAGAAAGGAATTAAGGCTAATTAAGACAACAGAATAATATGACTTAGCATAAGAGTGACTGAAATGCTCCAAAATAATCTACATCACAAAGCCGTGTGCGAAGTTTTTGATTATTACCCAAATTACGACAAATCTACCACACTGAGTTTGGAACCAAGTCTCTACAAAAAAACCAAAACAAAACAAACACAGAAATGAAAATCTGTGGCTACTCAGAATCAGAGACCATAGCCCACTTGCATTTCAACAAAGATATAATAATTTGCATGAAGAAGGGTGAAGCCAATGACCAAATACAACTGAATTCACAAGCTCACAGCAAAATTAACTGCATGTCAACAGCAATGACATCAGTATCACCAACACAAGCTGTGATAAAAATCCAGTCTTTTTACACAGTTAATTTAATAGAGACGTGTAGTAACTTAAATGCCTTGCAAACGTCCTAGCTCCCTGTGGAATTCTGTTCTTTGAAGGTTGAGTCTACCTACTCTGGATGGCCAGAGCGCCCGTCCTGAGCTGGCTGCTGGAGCTGAGAGCGAAGGGCCGGGAGAAGAGGGGAGCCCCATCCAGCCTCCTCCAGGTGACCCTGGGCTCAGGGTAGCCCTGCACGTAGCACAGGAGCGTCACGTTGGAGCCCAGATCCGCGGATTCGTCACCCGGCTCCTGCGTGAAAACAGGGGGAGCTGGGGAGAGAGCACACACAGAAAGTGAGCACTGTAACACAGCAGCCCCGTTCTCTAACACCACTGATGACCTCGACTGATGTCCCACTGTGCACAGGTTTTTTTCAAACATTCCCAACTCTAGAAACACCTTAAGTATCAGCGTTGCTAAATTCCTTGTCTTCTGCAAACAGTGCCATTTGTTCAGAAAGAGATGTGCCTGACAGGAACATTTTAATAGGATGCAATGTGTCAGGCCACAGGCAGATGGAAAGAATTAGGAAGAGGAGAGGAAGGGCTAAATCAAAATAACCTCACATAGTAACTCGAGTTTGTGTAATTAATGCTCTGTTTGAGAATTTTATTAGGTTGAGGTTTGAACAGCTTCCTCCTCCTGTGCCTCTCTTTTTCCCCATAATTTTTATATTTTGCAAAAGAAGTAAGACTGGACTGGAAACAGATGGGCTTTAAGGTCCCTTCCAACCCAAACCATTTAGCGATTCCAAGCTGCAGTCCAAATGGGACCAGAAAACTGCTTAGCCAACACCACCAAAAGGTGCTCCCAGCACACACAGAGACCTGTTAGAAAGGTTTGGGGAGCCAAGGCACCACTCCCTGACCAGTACAGAAACTCTGCAATCTGACTGTGCCCCGTGCAGGTTTTGACTACTTACAGCCAACATCCAGAGTTATCTTGCCAGCAGCTCTCCCTGCCTCGTTGGTGGCCACGCACGTGTAGTCACCAGCATCCAGGTCTTGTGTTTCCTGGATCTTCAAAAGACCCCGGTGAATATCAATAATGAGAAATGCTGATGCCCTCAACTCTAAGTCACCTGAGTCCAGAGAGAAAAAGGCAATATAAGTGTTTATATCAAATATATACCTACATTTATCAAAATGATCCCAACAAAACTGTGTCCAAGTTTGAGTTAGTTCACAACATAGCTGTATAAATTCAGCAGATGAAAAGTCTGAGTCCCACTCAGCTGAGAGGAAAAGTGCATTATTACATTAAATACATCCTTTTTTATTTATTGGTTCCACAAGGCCAACACAAACCCAAGTATCTCTGGGCAGAGATTAGCATTAGGACAGTGTGTCAGGCTGTATGACACATAAAATTAGAGGCTACATGAAAACAGAACAATAAATGCTACAGAAAAATGTTTTGCAGCATAAAGCTAAACATTTTCTGAAAGAACAAACCTTATTTAAGCAGGCAGGAGGCCTTGCTTTGTTTTACTATTATTATTAATTATGCTACAGTTTGTTAATTCACCATATTCAAATAGAAGCAGGAATTTATGCCCTAGAGGTCAATAGCATTTCTCCTAGATTTAAATAATTTCAAATGTCTGTCACTGGTTGAATACAACACAACACTCTTGAGAGAAATGAAGTCACTTCCAGATCATTGTTCTAAATATTGCTGCTAAATGACTCAATCACCAAGCAATGAGCACACCTTTAAACCATTTCACTTGGGGGGGTGGGATTCCAGTTGTTTTACACTCCATAACAGTCGTGTCTCCAAGACCAACCAGAATTTCACTCTGAACTACAGTTAATGTTGGGGCCTCTAAAAAGAAACAAGACAGAAAAAAATGAGCTCTTCACCAAAAATATAGGTAATTTTTAAGATATGAACAATGAAAGACACAAATTTTCTTTTGTTCTATGGAAGAATGTTTGCATTAAAAGTCAAACAGACTTAAAAGTGAAAGATAAACACTGAGAAACAAGGAAAAGTAAAGTCTGGTCCACAGCATCTAAATCATATGCAGAACATACAGGAAATAAAGGACAAAATCAGAAAAAGTACAAAATTAAGTACAATCAGGAAGTACAAACATGAAGAGTCATTCTCCTCCTCCAGCCAGTTGGTCACGAAATAGTTTAATACTCTGCTATCACTATCTTAACATAGTATTTTGATACAGAAACACAATCACTTTTCCAAAGACACACTCAGGTTTCCCAGTCTATCCCATTGTAAGACCCTATTTTAGGGGTGTTTTTTCAAATCTAAAAAGGTTTTTTAACCTAAAAAAGCTTTCTTTTTAGAAAGAGCATCAAGCTCCAAATACTACCTAACAATACTACTCAGGCTTGAACAGAAAACAAAAGGGACATTTGTGAGCTGCTCAACATATCTTCTGAGGTTTTTAAAATTTCTCCTAGTATGTTCTGCAGGGCTCCACTCATTTTAACAGCTCCTCCTCCCTGATGATGAATTAGTTTATTTCTCTAATTTCACTACTCTGTTTTTCTCACTCACCAATGTATGTGAGGGTGGATGTCTGTTTCTCTGTCCCAGCTGAGTTACTTGCCAAACAACCATAAATTCCTGCATCTCTGGGAATTGCCTTTCTTATGATTAAAGTGCCTTCAGGGGTCATTCTGTACCTGGTAACACACAGGGAACCAAGCAAAATTATTAGAAAGAACAATGGTTATATCCACACTCCAAGCAGCCACAGCAGCATAAGCAGAGGGTCTATAAATAGGTGTTTCTAGGGGTTTTTTCCTCATGATAAACACTATTATGTCTAGCACTATGTGTCATGAAAAGTACATAAATTAAACTTGTAAAAAAACCTGGAGAAGAAAACTAAAGTGTTTATCTGTTAGAGATGAGGTAATTGCAATTAAAGAGTTATTAAAGATTGAGGTACTATTTCCAGAATTCACACACTCCTGTTGAAGTAGTGGAATTATTTTGGCACTATTCAAACCGTCTTTCTCATGTATGATATTAAAATAAACGGAGACAACTTCAAGTCCCACCTGCTGGAGCCAACGATAAACATATCGTTGAGTGTCCACACAACTGTTGGCTTTGGGTGACCCGTGGCAGAACACCTGATGGACACTTCAGAACCTTCTGTAAAAGTCTGGTTCTTGGGTGAAATTACAAGCCTTGGAGGTTCTACCAAAAGAAATTAAAAACAGCAATTAAAAAGTCTTGCTAGAAAGCACAGGTTATGATAAAAATTTCATTCCCATTTTCGAACAGCTCCATGGTGAGAAAGCAACCCAGTGAAGGTCAGAGCCCACTTGTTTCCACTGGCAGAGTCAATCAGTCTCAGACTGAACCACCTTTTTAAGAGGGATTAGGTGAGAATTCAGGTATTCGCCTTCCTGAGATGGGGTTAAAAAAGCAACAACAGAGCCAATTTTGACAAACACCAGACAATGAGCAACATGGAAGGTGTCCCTGCCCATGGCAGGGGTCAGAACAAAATGAGCCCTAAGGTCCCTTCCAACACACACCATTCTGTGATTTGAGGAAATTTATTCAGACTACTAGACACTAAAGCCCACAAACCTTCATGTGGGTCAGTTGTCAGAATGTAATCTGAGGGATAAGAATGAAAGTCACAATACGTGTGCAGACACAAATGGAAGAGAAGTGAATCTGCAGTGCTAACAATTGGAAAGGATGTTATGGATTTCAGGGGTGTTTTGACTAGAAAAGCAACTGTGAACTCAATAAAATTCATAAATTTTTAACCCAGAGAGGTTGTGGACACCCCATCCCTGGAAGTGTCCAAAGCCAGCTTGGAGAGCAACTTGGGATAGGGGAAAGTGTTGCTGCCCATGGCAGAGGGTGGCACTGAATGGGCTTTAGGGTGTCTCCAACACAAACCATTCTGTGATTCCATAATCCTTAGACATATTTCCTCAGTAAAAAATGACCACCAAAGCAGTTCACTTGGGCAACAGACATTTTCTATGGTATGTATGACTTTGTCTTATAGGGGCAAGAAGAAGATTCACACCCCTGGAGAAAAAGCTGCAATGTGAAATTGGCTGCTATGAAATAAGTAGTACCAATCTTCATGTTTGGAGCTTTGCCTTTTGCTCACCACTCTGTACTGATATGGATTGCTGGACAAACCACAGGACAAAGGCCTAAGCCCAAGTCTCCTTTTCATGAGAGTCCAAGAGGCTGAACACATGGAAGCCAGAGGTACCTCACATTAGGGCTGCTCTGCACAGCCCTTCTTTCTCGGCTCAGTGGGCATTACCTCAACCCACCGGCCCAGGTGACACTCAGTACACTGCAGTGGCTGCTAAGGAGCAGTGGGGTAAGAGCCAGCACACAGCACAAGTGGGCAGGAAGGGGTCAGAAATGGCTCCACGTTACAGAACTGGCCCCAAGTGCTTCATGATGTGCACAGCTGGCTCAGCTGTTTTTATTTGATTTGAAATCCTGCCAAGAGATGCAGGGGGTATTCTGCATGCTCTGGTCACAGGAAGGTCTCCTCTCCTGTTAGGATTAGGAAACTGGCTCTGGGGGCAATTACACATCATGCTTTGGGAATACACTATTGTCCATACCAGTATTTTCACATGATATTATCAGGTGAGCAGAAGATTAAAGAAAATTTAACTTGTATTATATTTGTAAAAAAATTATTACAAAAAAGTCAATATACACAGCTGTAATCATTAAGATATTGACTAAAACCAGTGAGGCCCCATTTGCCACCAATTAACCATCTTGTTTTCTTGCCCAAATGCCAAGGACCAGGCAGGCACACAAGAGGGGCTTTCTCATATATCAGGTCTATTTAATTTCCTTTGCTTTGTTCTCTGTATCTCAGAGGTGAAGATTTGTAGGTGAAAGGAGAAGCACAAGCTCCTTACAGCACCCATCTCATTCAAGGCTGCACAATGAAATCTTTTGAACGACACAGATCATGTGTAAAGCTTCTCCAGAGACCACATCTTCAGAGCTGCCTACAATCTGGGCCTCCAACATCAGAAGGACATGGAGCTGATAGAGTGAGTCCAGAGGAGGCCATGGAGATACTACCAGGGCTGGAGACCCTCTGCTCTGGAGCCAGCCTGGGAGAGTTCACCTGGAGAAGAAAAAGCTCCAGGGAGACCTTGAGCCCTTTCCAGCACCTAAAGGGGCTCCAGGAGAGCTGGAGAGGGCCTTGGGACAAGGGGTTGGAGAGACAGGATGAGGGGGAATGGCTTCCCACTGCCAGAGGGCAGGGTCAGAGGGGATACTGGGAAGGAATTGTACCCTGTGAGGGTGGGGAGGCCCTGGCACAGGGTGCCCAGAGAAGCTGTGGCTGCCCCTGGATCCTTGAGAGTGTCCAAGGCCAGGCTGGATGGGGCTTGGAGCACCCTGGGCTAGTAGAAGGTGTCCCTGCCCATGGCAAGGGTGGAAGGAGATGGGCTTTAAAGTGTTGTCCTGAGCACAGAGCACACAACTGGGGCACAAAGTCAGCCCCAGAAAGGCTCCAGGCTGTATTTGCACAGCTGCTGGCACAGGAGTTGCATGAATGTTCCCTTTCAGAAACAGCAGCATCCAACCCAACACTTCCAAAACAAGGGTTTACTACATCCCCCTTCAGCAGGAAAAGCAGATGCTGCGTTATTTTTAGAGCCACGAGCATTTGTTCTCTGCCTTAACTCCCCCTCAGAGAGAAAACGGGGATGAAAGCAGTGTTTATTCTCTTATGATCTGAAATTCAGAGATCTACATGGAGCTG
Organism: Phylloscopus collybita; assembly: GCA_027886175.1. NCBI lineage: Eukaryota > Metazoa > Chordata > Aves > Passeriformes > Phylloscopidae > Phylloscopus > Phylloscopus collybita. The sequence continues at coordinate 3,471,186 of JAJNNQ010000065.1, read as the reverse complement.
GTCCAACAATAATAAAGGGCTTCAGGATGAATTTAATTTGACGTTCTGAATTACTTACAACTACACAAAGCACGGACCCATCTCCATCAATTAACAAGACTTCAAATTTCCCTCTTCAGCATGTTAATAATGACAAGCCCATAAAGCTGTAGCTTTTACATCTGGCCACCCTTTACTATTTGCTGCCAAATAAAAACTGTTTTTTGAAAACCACTCCAGGTCCCAACAAGCACTGCAAGTTGTACATGATAATCACACACAGAGTACCCCCAGAAATCTGAGGGAAATCATTTCATCCAAGCAAATTAAAATGATCACAAGTAACAGTACTTGCAAACCTTTCAGATACCATTCAGCTCCCACATGCAGCCATTGGGAAGGCCAGCAGTAGATTATTTCTTCCAAACAGAGGAGGCAAGCACTACTGCAGAAAGCTGAATTCAGCTGCAGCTTAGTGTTTCCTATATATTTATTCTGTTCTATGCACCCTTTACAAAAAATAACTTGACTCAGATTCTCAGCTTGGGCTGTCTGAACTGCCCAAGAGGGTTCTCTCAAACATGTTTGAAGGCTGTTAGCACTACCAGGACCAGCCCAAACATAATTCCCAACTATTTGATACAAACTTTCTACATACATAAATGATTTGAAACTCAATATTCTGTTGTGGCAGCAGTAAAACTTCTTCAGTTTTACTAGAAAAAGCCACCAGAAGCAATTTGCTTGGTGTGTTAAAGCTCCCAGCTGAGCTACAGACATTAGGGAAGAAAACCTAAATACCAGGAAGAGATGAACAAGGGAGAGAGGCACTTCTCTTGATGCCTTTGATATGCTTGAATGAGTGCCTTGATGGAAAAATTCCATACTATTCAAAACCAGGTTTTCCAAATGTATGGGGGTTGAGTTTTTTTCATTACTTTTTTCCTTTCAGCTTTGTTAAAAATTTAGGTTAGAAAAATCTAAGTTAATTAGGAATTACTCTGCTGTAAGTAATCTAAAGGTAATTCAAACAGATACTGAAAAAACACACTTCACTCTGCTGTATTTTGTACTAGGCCCTGCACAAGTGGCTCCAAATCCACCTACCTTGGTAACCAATATAGGAAAAATGACATCCCTTTAATAAGTGCTACAATTTCACTTTTGACCTCTGTTTCGGACCTTAGGTCAAGCTATTCCATTCAAAATTTCTTTTTTCGATAGTTCTAAGTTTTCCATTAGCTAACAAATTACTAGAATTAGAGCAGGAAAGTTAATTAATGAAGGTACCTCCTCTGCACAGAACATGGCCCAGCAGCATCGCAACAGAAATCTGTTGGAATCACCTACAAGTGACAGAATCATTTTCTTTCTATAGGATTTTGAGTTCTGTCTCTCCTCACCCATAGACAGGCACGGAAGAACCAAAGTTCAAACCTCCACACAACCAAAGTAAATAAAAAAAAAAATCCTGCAGTACTTCAAAATTTTAAAAATATTTGCTCCAATAACAATTATTGCATTTACACTTTTTTTTTTTTCTTATAAATTTGTTCCTGGTATACAGCGAAAGTCCAATCCTACATTTGTTTGGTCTCACTTGTAGAAGGGAATACAGGTGACATTGTCCCTGATAAGTAACAGCTGTGTTAATTATCCAATGCAGCCTTGCCCTGATGAGTAACAGCTGTAGCCAACAAAGATAAGAGTGATAAAAGGGAGTCAGTCAGCTCATGAAGGAAGAGGAACCTTGAAGAAGAGGGAAGGAGAGGATCATGAAGAAGGATCCTGAGAAGAGAGAATCAGTGCAGTGAGGTCAGTGTGGGTCTGCAGTCAGAGCCTGTTGCTGGAACCTGCAGTCACAGTCTGGCTGGGTCAAAGCTGCAGTCAGAGGCTGCAAACTGATCCCTGCAGTCAGAGTTCAGCAGGCAATGACCAGCAGGCAGGGGCTGCAAGGGAAACCTCCAGCAGGAGCTTGCTGCAGCCAGGGTCAGGGAATGGTTGGGGTCAGGATGGCTGAGCTGTAAAGGGGAATAAAGCAGGACCCTTTTCATGCTGTGATAAACAAAAGGTCTGTGTCTCAGCTCATTTCTACCCTTCAACAAGAGAACTGCTGCAACATCACTCATGCTGCCTTTTTTAGTTCTGACTGATTTTTCACTAAATCACACAGTGGTTTGGGTTGGAAGGGATATTAAAGCTCCTCTCGTCCCACGCCCTGCCATGGGCTGGGACACCTTCCACTATCCCAGGCTGTTCCGAGCTCTGCCCAGCCTCAGACAGCTCCAGGGATGGGCCTGTCCGAGGTTGTGTGCAGCCTGTCCCAACACGAGCCCTGCCAAGCGAGCCGCGGGTGCGGTGTCCCGTCGTTACCTTGCACGGTGAGGAAGACAGAAGCCGTGGCCGATCCGCCCTCGTTGGCAGCGGTGCAGCTGTAGCTGCCCGCGTCCGACAGCCGTGCCGGCCTCACCTCCAGGGACAGGTTGGCCAGGAGGCGGAGGCGCAGCGGGTCCTGCAGGCGCGCGTCGCGCCCGTGCCGCTGCCAGCTCAGGTTGTAGTGCCCGGCGCTCAGCACCAGGCAGCTCAGCACCGCCGCGGCCCCCGGCAGCACCGTCACGTTACCGGGCACCTGCAGCACGGGCGGGGGCTCTGCAGGAACCGAGAACAAAGGCGTCAGAGACACACTTGGCAGCCTTTCAGCATTTCTGCATTCTTGACAAACAACTTGAGGCACTCTACAGAACAAAAAACATCGTATTTTAATTATTTATCTAATAGATTAGGGGTTAAATATTAAAATTAATGAGTTATTTAATAATTCAGGTTTAATATTTGGTCTCATCTCCCATTCTGAAGCCATGAACAGAATCCAGGGCAGCAGCCTCATTCTCTGATGCTGAGCTACCTGCCAGGAGTTCACATCACAAGGATACACTTGGTCTAGATCCAAACTGTAGGATGAAAAAATCACATACTCTATGAGAAGAGGCAGCTCTGTTCTTTGAGCACAGCCAACAAGGGATCAGTGTCACAGCAACAGGAGGGAGACAGGACCACCACAGGCCTCCAAGTGTGATCTCTGCCCCAGGTGTGACCCCACCCGGTGGCACCTGAGCTATGCAGTACATTTTTACAGGTTGTAAAATTTTAATTTTACAGGAAAAAATATGTTAGTAGGAAATCCTTCCCACAGCAAAAATGGAACCAAGTTAACACCATTAGCAAGTCCTTTTCATAATGGATTCTATACAAAAATGTGGAGGGAGAAAGCATCCATGCTCTTATTTGATTAAGGACCTCATGAACTAGGGTAAGAAAAGGGGAGGTAATAAACACATACACAGACAGCCCCAACGGACAAACAGACAATGCCAACAGCCACTCCACTCCTCCTCCTGCTGACTGAAAGGCACCAAAAGTTACCAGCATCATTGCACCCAGGGCCAGCTCAGACTGTGCAGCTGGTAAGGACACAGACCTGAGACTCCTGCTGTGGTGGGGGTGAGGGGCAGCTGGTGAACTCATAAAGGAATATGCAAGGAAGTGAATCAGAGAGAAGAAAAGGGAGGAATAGGCAGGAAGTGGCATAAAAGGGGCCTGTCCCCTGTAAAGGTACCACCACTCAGTGCCCTGTCCTGACCAGCAGAGCTTGTCCTCTCTCTCTAGTAAATCCCTTCTTTAAGTCTCCCAGGGTAACCTCAGTCCCTGTCCCTTCTCTGTATCCCTACAAATATGAAGTGTCAGCTACTGGGGGACTGGTGTGAGTAGACTGGGTGCCAGCTGCTAGAGTCAGACCAGGGGTTTGGGAACCCCATGCCAGTGGCACCAGCTCCTGGGGTCCCAGCCCCAGCTCTTGGAGCCCACAGGGACCTCGGGCAGTGCTCTGCTGCCACACACCAGGTGTGCCTGGTACATGGGATGAACTCTGGCAGCCAAGCAGAAGGAATTCCTGCAGCTATGTACAACACCCTTCAATTCTCACTTCCACTCCAATCTCTGGGAATTTCATTACCTTTTCCTGCACATATTTTATGTTTAACTCGCAGTATTTATCTGCTTTCTACCCAATGCACCTGTGCAGTTCTATCATGTTCCCAGAAGAAAGCAGATGCAGTAATTTTCTACTGAAATTAAACTTTGAAATCACAGATGCTTAAAATAGCAGCAGTCATTCTGCTCCTCCTTGAAATATTACTGATCAAGGAGGAAACATTTCAAGAAAGAAAATTAATTATTTATTACTTCATGCATTCCCATTAAAAATATCACACATACTCAAATTGGTTTTCCCCAGACCAGTTCTTGAAAAAAGGAAACCCCACAATAAATAATACTTTGAGAGGGATGCTTGTGCAAAAATGAGACAGCTGTAAGAGCAAGACCAAATCAGTACACACTAAAACACAACTATCCTTTAAAAAAGCCAGGATGACAGGGAATAAAAAAAAATAAATCTGTATTTATTAAGGGTTAAAGTTTCTCCTAAACTCAGAACCAACCATAAATCCTCCTCCTCAAGGTCTCCTGGGGGTGTCTCAGATGAGGCTCACAAGCTCCATGCTGGATCCTGTGCAGCACTGTGTGCTGGGTGTGCAACTCTGCCTCCCTACAAACACAGGTCCTGACAGCACTCACCCCACTGCCAAATCCATAGACTTTATCCCATGCTGAGGAGAGTCAGGGAATGTCAGGGAACACTTGCTTACTGAATGGAGTTTCTCCCCTGTGCTTTTAGGTTTGGAGTGTTTGGAGAAACAATAAATCTTCTACCGCTTTCCACAGGCTTATCATCAGATGTGTTACCTAAACATCCTGCACAAGAGAGAGATGAGGCCAGTACAGGACTGGAATCCTCAGCTTTTGACTGTCAGTCTAGTGGGACAACACAAGTTTTAGACTACCCCAGTCTCTGCCCACAGTAGTGCTCACACTCAGCCATTCCCCAAGCACTTTACTGGCCCTTCAGTTAGGGTGCTGCACAAGCTAACGAGCCATTTGACATTTTAAAGATTTCATACGAGTAAAACAAAGTCAAACTCAAGTGTTTGCTTTCTGTGAAATGAGAAAACATTGGCACAGCTCCAATACCTTTCACACAGCAGTTGCCAGAATGGATTATCTGTGATATACTGTCCGTCAGCTGGGTAAACCAAGAACACTTGAAAAGATTGTTTACTTTGCTTTAAGAAGAAATTTCAAGTAATTTTCTTGCAAATATTTGTACACAAGGATTTCAAAGCATCTCCTTCTCATTAATCCTCTGTAGGGCTCCAAACAGAACAAATTGTCATGTTTACACAGTGACTCAGTTCCAGGCTATCTCTTGTGCTTTGTAAATGAGGAGATATGGGATTTTTCCCCTTATTACTCTTGGCTTTCAAGTGCTAACAACATCACAAGAAAAAGGTCAGGATTCTCTTTCACATTTCTCTTTGATGAGGAGAATGGCTGCAACTTCCAGATTGAGAATCTTTATGCCCACAATTGCTTGCCCTTCAAGCCATGGTTTGAAACAAGTATCTGGGAATAGCCTTTCTGCTTGAAGGATTTTTGTGGACAAATTATAAACTACTGCTCTAGAACCAGAACTTGGGTAAGCACAGCTCTTACTGTTCCATTCTACTCTCCTTCATGTGACTAAAAGGATGGTCCTCTCCTCAAATTCATCCCTTGGTCCAAGAGAGCGCTTTCTCTACAAACTTTACCTTGCACAAATCAACATTATCACAGTGGTTTCTTTGAATTTGCTCATAGCACAATGAAAGGAACGTCTTTGCACAGAAAAGGGAAGGTGAAGGGTTATGGAGCCACTCTCTTCAGCTACTTAGAGGGTTGTTTTAGGGAACACACAATTAGATTGTTCTCAGGGCACAGGAGAGAAAAAAAACCCCATGAGAGTCTTTGTTCATACTTTGCTCATAACATGCAGCATGGGAAATTCTGACCAGACATACAAAATATTTTCCTAGTGGGGGTAGTTAAGCACTGAAGGCTGCCCATGAACTTGTGAAATCTCCACCCTTGGGGACATTCAAAGACTGATTGGACAAGTTCCTGAAAAACACAATCAAGCTTGGAAGCTAATTCTCTTTGAGCTGTGAATTGGACTAGGTGACTTCCAAAGGTCTCTCCAGCCTGAAGTGTTTTGTGATTCTGTGACTCCTAATCCAGGTTAATTTACCTGGAGTAGCTACTGCAGGAGATAAGAAGCAAGACAACTTAATTCCAAGCCATTAAATGAAACTCTGAGTTGAAAATGCTGTTCTGAGTTCTCCCATTTCTCCTTGTCAAAGAAAATTAACTGCTCCAGTGTTTTTCTAGCTCACCAGCAACAGCTTTCACTTGCTTCGAGACTCATATCTGATCAACACCAACACAAGGCTGTGGATCTTTGCTACAAACCAGAAATTATTTTTCCCCTCTCACCCTGTCGGTATTGCAACTGTAAAAAATTAAGTGACAAAATTTGCTATAGTATGGGCAGGGGTCTCATCCATCCACCCACAGACAGCAAAAAGTCTACTGTTTATTCAAAATCATCTTTGTGATTAGCCCTATTTTTACCTCATTCATTTTACTTCCTCATCTTTATTAAACACTTTTAAGAAATTCAATAGATGAAATTTCCAACAATTTACTGAATTTTGTATTGTAAAAAAGCAGAAATTTGAACACAAATCAAATTGTCTTCATTGTCTATCAGATAACACATACATACAATCAACTCAACATATAATTGCTACAAAGTGAAATAAAAATGAGAACAACTGAAATCTGAGATTTAAGTTTTGGATTCTACAGGCCAGATCTATTCTGCAAGTCCAGCTGATAGCAGGAACTAAAACCAAACCAACTTAGATAATTACAACAGGTTTGTTGGATAAACCTCAGCTCACTTGTGGACACGGGTGAGGAAAAACCACAGTAATTAAAAATACACTTAAAACAGGGAATGTATTTTGTCGGCCCCATGGGCTTTTCTGAAGCGTTCAAGCCCAAGTAGTTCACCCCAGAAGGGTGGCTGGGACACACCTGACACATCGAGGAACGTCTGCGCGTGCCCCGTCCCTGCAGCGCTGCTGGCCACGCACTCGTAAAAGCCCTCGTCGGACACGGACACCTGGGCAATGTCCCAGCTGATGCTGGATGACTCTCTGCAAGAGAAAAGGGCACTCACTGAATCCCTCAAGGAACCAAGAGCTATACCAGCTTGGTTTCCTGATTGCAGACACAGGAGAGTTTCACAATCATTAAGAGGCAAGACAGATACTCTGATGAATCAAATTGTCACTTTATGGATGATATTTTCTCACGAGATTTTGCAGAATGTCCCACTTGCGTGACAAAAAATAAACCTTTAACAAGTCAGCAGTTGTCACACTACCCAAAGGCAGGGTATTTGCCGTCATTCCTTCAGCTGCTCCTGCTCTGTTGTATTTACCACCTGAGAAGAAACATTCCTTGATGCCAGCAAGTTTCTGTGCAGACCAGTACGTGGTACTAAACCCATGCCTCCAAAGGTACCAGCAAAGGCAAAAAGGTCTCATCCTCCCACCTGAGCTTCCCAAACTCACAGGTACAGGAATCCAGAGAACCACTGCAGGTTTTCTCTAGATCCCAGCAAGGCCAAGGCTGCTGGGTAGTAACACCATGTTGATATCACACACAATGTGAAAGAAGAAGGGAATAAAATTGTAGCCACATTGGCTACTTACATGTGCTTCAAAACAGACATTCTCAGTTTCTCATGATCCAACACCACATTTTATAAACTCCTGGTGCTACAGAAACACAGAGGACAACACAAATGAGCAAACCAGTGGTTCTGCAGTGTCCCAGTGCTCCCCATGGCCTGTTGCTATGGCACATAAACAAAACTGATAAGCACCAAAATATCTGTGAGAGCTTTGGCAAGTCATTGCCACATTACAGGAAAACACTACATTAATGACCCCTTTGTTTGTCTGAATAGATTGATTTATCAGCCCTCAAAGGATACAGAAGGAACAAGAGACTTGGAATATGCATGGAAGTTCAATGCTGCAGCACCATTAGACAGACAATCCAACCACACCACAAATGAAAACACTGTATGGTGACCTTAAATGGCTTTCTACTTATTCCTTCTTACTTCATACTTACTCTAGATAACCTAATATATCATACTTCAAATCTATGACATTTCCCAATGCAATGCTGGCACATGGACATGGCAGCAACTGCCAGCACTAAAGAATAAGGTGGTGTTTCTTCCAAATAATGAGTGAGAAACTCCTCTGTTTCATGGAAAGTATGTTAAAAGTGAGGTTAGGCAATCCAGTTCTGCTTCCTTCCTGACTCGTGCTACACACCAGATGTCAAACGTGGAAGCCTTGAGAACAGAAGCACAAAGGGAAATGCGCCCAGTGGGGTGGAACAGCTTGGAAAAACAAAGACCTGTGGTGGACTATTAAAGTAAAATTAAAAACTCTAACTGACACTGGCAGCAAGGACTAACACACATCTCAAGGCATCTACTCCACACATGGGCACTGGGTGAGGAGCTGTAACTGCACACAAGTGACAGCACTGGTCATGGGATAACTCAGCACATTCCAGCACCACCATTACCTACCAATTTCATTTTACTGTACATGCAACCTGCAGATTGGGCTGTTTGTCTGGGCAGCTGGGGAGCTACAAACATTCAAACTCCAAAGCCCAGATGACTCCCTGGTTCTCAGTCACTGCAGAGAGCACAGTGGTGCTTGGGTTGTGTCAGGCCTCATCTCCTGGACACCCTCACCATGCTGCTCCAGGCCCAGCTGGGAAGTCACCAGCAGAAGGCTGTGGCTCACAGGGAGAAATGAAACCTATAATTTCACTTCCTAGCACACGGTTTGCAGGGATATATTCTGCACGAATAGCAACCACAAATAGCAGTTGATTATGAGTGAAATTTTTAATTATCATGAGTGTTGTTTTGATTGACTACATTAATTGCCTTTCTTGTCAGAATTTAATGTCTTATTTTTGCTGATTTTAATCTCTGCAGGATTGGTGGGATCTGCTATTTATAATACACAATGGATTGTAAAGACACTTTAGTGCTCAGTTCCCACTGATTCCCCACTGGAATGAGGTGCTCAGCTACTGCTCTTGACCTCCTATATCAGGCTAGTCAAAAAATGCATTGGGATACAAAGCAAAATCCAAGTTTTCTTACTACACTACCACAGGATGCAGAAACATAGAAAGACAAAGCTGTTCCAATTTTACAAAAATTTCTTCTTCCTAACATGCATTATGCATTCAAAATTAGGAATTATTATTGCAGCTGATAGTCTGGAACCAAAATAAAAAAAAAAGTATTCAAATTTCAAAGTCTGTTCTCATGAACCCTGAACCTGTAGTCATTCTAAGGGTACTTTCACACAGACAACTGTCACAATAGAAATATGATATTCAACTCATAAACCATTTAGGTTTTGAAATAAATATTGAAACAGTTGAGTAAAGACATCTCGACACCAAAACAAAACTCATTCAATGCAAAGGAATTCCTAGAGTTCAAATCTGCACTGAACTACTAAGCTGGACAAACCCTGCCTGAAAATTCACTACAAATAAGAGGCAAACAAGCCAAGCTCAATTAGATCCTATTTAACTGTGACCAACAATATTTGGCTTGAGTTATGTTTTGTTAAATTAACTTGGATGGTGCATTCATTCATAATAACAGAAAAAAGAAAAACGCGGCCGAACCAGCGGTGCTGGATGTGTGAGGAACAGGAGAAGCGTGGGGTTTGATACCTAAGGAATGGAAAACATTACACAGCAGCCCAAGTATGTGCTGTGCTGGGGCTGACTATGTGTCAGTGGCACCTCATTAAAACCCAAACCACACCATGCTGCAGCATTTCCCTGCCAGCAGGGCACAAGGAGGCTGCAGGATGTGCCTACTTGGGTATGCTGTGCCTGCTGGGGAATGCAGAATTTAGTCCTCAGGCTGCTCCTGAGGTGCTTCAGGCTGCACAGGAGGCTGCTGACACTGTGCTAGTGCACACTTCCCTTTTGGTTTTAACAAACAGAATTAAAAGGGCACTTCATGAGTATTTTAACTAATTTATCACCTTTTTTACTATTATTCTTCTCTCACCCTACAGAGAAAGGGCACACAATGTTTTTCTATACAGAAATCTGAAGACCCTTCTGGTATATCCCACATAAATTTTGCTATTTTGAGAGATTTGCTGAAGATGAAAGTTTCTAGGGCAGGTCATAGGACATACTTCTAGGGCATCCATGAAAGGCATTAAAAATCAAGCAAGTTAATGTATGCCCAGTCATCTACATGTCACTGGGGCCAGAGTGAGGGGTGTGTTTAATAAACAAATCTAGTTACCAATTTTGAATAACTTTTAAAATTATAAATTAAAACCATTTGCCTTCTAGACCCAGTTCATCATAATTTCAGAGCACACATCTGAGGAGAATTTAGGCCAGAACCTTAAACATCCCCCATCACATGTCCAGAGTGTACACCCTCCCCTATATATCATATGTCGATACATCTGTCTATATATAAATATTATTAATATCTCCATAAAATACAGCTTTCCGGATGAAGAGCACCAAATATAACAGACTGGAAGCAGCAGGATGTAGACAGACCATAGCAGTAAACAATAAGAGAAATCATAAGCTATAAATAGCAAATGAAGCAGTATAGTGAAAAAAGGTCACTACTTACTTGAAGAACTGATCCACTCCCAGTTTTACTCCATTTTTAGTAAAACGCTGAGTAAAAGGTATAAGGCTTTCAACGTGGCAAGGAACAGAGCCTGGCTGTAAATAATATCCTGGGGTCTTCAGGGGCATTGTAACCTTGGGGGCATCTGAAGAAAGAAAATGTTCCCCAGAAAGTATATTAACAGCTATTAACACACATCCTATCCTTTCCTTTCATTAAAGGGAAGCTCAATTTCTGATAAAGCTCCACTTGGTAGGTATTGACCATCATGAAGTAGAGACAGAACTTTGGAAGGAAACAGCACAGAAAGTACTTGCATAAGTTATAAAAGCACACAAGATCTCAATTTTAACTAATTCAGATGAGACAAATGAACAGTCAATTCAAGTTCAAGTCTCTTACCAGGAGTAATACTAGAAAACGAAACACTTGAAACTCTCTGAAAAAGATAATCATCCTTGTCATAGCCCGTTATTTTAACAAAAAAAGCTTCATCTGGTGGAATGAAGTCAGAAATATTCCACAGTCCGTAGGGCTTTCTATCAGGATAGTATTTCACAGGCAAGGTCTTAAGGAGTTCCCCTGTAACACTCAGAAGTTCCATTCGGTCTACTCTAGCTGGAAGCAGGATCCCTGTGGTATTCAGCAGCATGAAGGTAGGAATCCCTAGAAAAACAGAAACACGCTATTTTAAGTGCTAAAAAAACCAGATAACTACAACATGAAAGATTAAATTCCATCTGCATGGCTCACTGCCCCATGAATGCAGCATTCAGCTCCAACCCTTACCTACTGAGTAGGGAAAGGTTAAATTGTGCTGAGCTGAACTCTGCTTATTAGCTGTGAGGAGACCCAGCTGGGGAGAGTTTAAATTACTGACTTCCAACAGGTGTTTCTGAAATAGCAGCTTCTTTATTAAGTCCTCACCATGCCCCTGGGCCAAGGCCTTTCTCTGAAGCTCCAAAAACAACAGAAACAGCACTGCAATTTTGAGGCACAGTTAAAAATACCTGTATTTATGTCAGACAGAGAGAAAACCCTCCCAAGAACCAACCCACAGCAACCCTGGAGTTATCACAAAGCTTGTCACAGAGCTCTCCACAATTTTGGGGGCCTGAAGCTATTTAATAGGGACTAAAGTGGAAACAAACCTTGTACTGGCCTACTGGATGTTTTTTTAAAGTCTAAGGTGGGCTTCCTGGAGAAGCCAGCCCGGAAGTCGATGGTGCTGAGCCCCGTGATGCGCACGGAGTGCCTCCCGCTGCTCGAGGTCTGCAAAAGAGGCAGCACATGCAATCAGCACTGCAGGGTCTGCACAGAGGGAGAGCCAGCCACTTAGCTCAGGGAATGACTCCAGCATGTTTAACAGCAGCACTCAAAAGAGCATCATGGCTAAAGTTGTAAGGAAAAGCACCTTGAATAAAGCTTTGCTTTCACATCTGGTCCCTGCAGTTGTGGTGTCAGCAAAGAAAGTCAGTTTGTCTTGGAAATAAATCACAACAACAGAGCAACAACTCCCTGCCATGTGCCAGTGCCAGCAATGGGAGTGGTCTGGGAAATAGAACCTGACCATTACAGACTCTACTAGGAAAAGGTGAGTGAATCAGAATTCAACAAAAAAATCTGTGCATTAAAGGTGCTCCTCTTCCCCAGTCAAGCAGAGGGAAAAGCAGAGGGTGCACAGGTACCTCTCCCCTCTGGTCTGTGCCCTTGTATCCTCAACCTTGTCATTCTGCTTCAACCAGCAAAAAGCAAATCAGAACAATCCCCACCCATCCATCAACCCTTGAACTGCCTGAGCTTCATATTCTGGAGAGTACAGCTGCTTTGATGCAAGTCTTTCATCTTAAAGAAGACAAATCAAAGTAATTTTAAGTTACTGCCTAAGATTCTACACAGAGAAAGGTCAAGTGCTACTTGCCAAAGGTGCACAGGAACCCATGGCTTTTCCTCCTCACCTACTTTTACGCCCTTCAGGTGTCTGAAAGCTTCCACTGAGCATTCTCTGGAGTCTTACCCAATCCATTCTCAAATTCCTGCAGCTCTCTGGAGGAGAGGTTACTCCAGAGTAACCCCCTCTGCCACTGCTGCATGTGAGTATCAAATTAAACAGTTGTTTCTTATAACTAACAGCCTAGGGACAGGCATTAGACACCATGACAAATCAATATCTATCTGATTAAGACAACATATTTCCTTCTATTTAGTTAGCCTTTCACCTCAGAAATAGCACCACTAAAGCCTTTTTTTTTATATAAGCCAGCTGTTACCAATATAAAGAAATATTTAATTGTGCCAAACAACTCAAGGTATCAAGCGTTAATTGCTAGTAAAAATTTCATTAGATAAACTCAGTGATAAAGTTCTGTTTTTATAGCTTGGTGCATCTGTATAAGGAGTTTATGGTGCGAATAAAATTTTCACAAAGCTTAAGTCTTAAAGTCTTAAAATCTTTGTGTAAATAAACCAAGCCAGTGACTAAGGCCGAGTAAACAATCCACAGAAAAACATACTGGGAAATCATTTCTCTTTATGAATTACTCAGACCTTTGGATATTTGCAAGTTTTAAGGCCAGAATAGCCTTATAAAATTTTACCATTTCCTAATAACAATAAACATATCTCTTACTGTCCTGTCTAGGAGCTGAGGGTGTTTAGGCAAACACCAGGAATTAGTTTTATCACACAGGACTGCTTTCCAATTATTATCTTTAGGTCTCTTCTCATTATTTGTAGGTGAACATGGATTACAGAGATGGTACATTAGTGTTTCCCCTCCCAGGTTGGATGAGTATAATCAAAAGAGCAAACAGATATTTGTGAAAGATGCTTTCCTGTCTTGCAAACAACATCAAAAAATTGCCCCAGATACAGGTATCTATGAAGAAATGCATGACCTGGCTTGCTCTTAAAATTTAGATTAAAATATTTCAACTACGTTTTCAAGAAATTTTCTTAATTTCTTTTTTTTTTTTAACCCAAAATACATCCATTTGAATGTTTTACCCATGCTCTCCATAGAGCTGGAGACAGCACTATACTGAGCTTAGGAAAAAAAAAAAACAACAAACCAAAAAAAATCCCAAAAAAACCCTCCCAACCCCAAAAAACCTCCCAGGCCCTGCCTGCAGGAGCAGCCTGGTGGCCTGGCAGGGCTGCTGTCCTGCTGCCAGGAGTGCATGCCAGCAGTGGCAGCCTGGGCACGAGGGGACTGTTGGCTCTGCAGGTGTCCCACCCCGAGGCCGGGCTCCTCCCCACAGCCAGCACTTGGGTGTTGGCACACACCAGTGGCTCAGCTCACATCACACAGCCAGGAGCACAAGGGCTCTCCCTGCACTGTCCCTCTGGGCTGCAGGGCACTAGATATCTGCTGCACTGATGCCTCTCCCTAGAAGTCTCCAACAAGTGACAGAAGTGAATCCTAAGGCACTGACTGTAGGAAAAAGTCTCAGGACCCAATGTGGCTCATGTTACCATGTCCAGCAGGACCCAAACTGTTTTAATTTTTAACTGCCCACTGGGTTTTCTCTGTATTGGAATTTTCAGTACTTTTGGTCATAGAATCATGGAATTGGAAGGGACCTTAAAGCCCATCCAGTGCCACCCACTGCCATGGGCAGGGATGCCTTCCACTGTCCCAGACTGCTCCAAGTCCCGTCCAGCCTGGCCTTGGACACTTCCAGGGATCCAGGGGCAGCCACAGCTTCTCTGAGCACTCTGTGCCAGGGCCTGCCCACCCTCACAGGGAACAATTCCTTCCCAACAGCCCATCCAGCCCTGCCCTCTAGCAGTTTAAAACCTTTCCCTCTTGTCCCATCACTGTCTGCCCATAGAAAAAGTCCCTGTCCCTCAGCTGATAAGCCCTCAGTCCTAGACACACATTCAAACAATTCTCCCCAGACCTGCTGAGCTCAACATGCTTTTGTAGCTGCAGTTCTGCAGCAGGATCAACAGCTTCCCCCAGGGCTGTGTGTGAATCAATGATCCTTTTCAAAGCACCTCTGTGCTTAGGGCAGGGACAATGCACAGCAGGATCCACTCAGCACTGCCTATAAAGTGCCTCACCCGGGTGCCTTCCCCTCCAAAAATGACTATAGAGCATTTACACTGCTACAATAGAATAGTTCAGTCAGAAAGGATCTACACCAGTAGGATTGTTCCCACATCTATTTATGAAAGCTGGGATCAGGCAGCTTTACTTACATAAAGAGGTAGGTATACAACAATATTAAAGACAAGATCACAGGACATTTACTGTAACACAGACTCAGCTGTGAGTATCTATGATAAATAACATAGCAAATCCTTATACAACCCCCTTACATGCTACAGGACAATCATACATGAGTTCTGCAATAACTTTACCTTAATTGTCCATGTTCCAGGCTCTGGATCTTTGACATTTACTACCTTTGCAGAGTTGTGGATATTTAGCAATTCATTCAGTCCTGATCCCTTACTGAGCTGCTTGCCTAAAAAAAAACAGAAACAGGAAGTAAATACAGGATGGAGTAAACACAGCACTGCTTAAAAAAAACCAGAGAGTAAATACAATATTGTTTTGTACCAACGTATTTCTGATGCTTGACTTACTCACTACTTAGCAGTCAATGACATTTACAACAGTCAAAATTCCCTGTAATTCTTTGACAGAATACTGAAAATGTTCATTTATATGTGGGTGGTTGTGTGCAGGAATTGGCTCTGTAGAGCAGGGTTTTACTCCCTCAAGGCTGACCCTGAAGAATCATCAGCCCTAAAACTCATTTGGCTCTTTCACAGCATTGAAGGGAAAAAGGAAGTGGAGACTGAGATGTTCCAGTGCCCATTTTCAAAAGCTACTAGGTGTGCCTTGAGTAATTTCAGTGAAACCCTGTGGATTTAGATGCATGGAGCTGAGCTATGAGAAAGGCCAAAAAGAGGTGGGGCACAGCTTCAGAGAAGCCTGACACTTGCACCCAGGACTGTGTGTTGTGGTAGCTTGAACACAGACACTGAGCAAAACTCTTTCTTATAAACAAGAATGCCTCAGTGCAGGACAGACCAGACCACATTGCAGGGAACCCATCCTGGGCATAAAATATTTCCAAGCTACTCAAACTTAAGCTATATCCTCAGGCAAAAATCATTCAGAGAACATAAAATATGATCCGAATTTACTTCTGGAGTGCTGTTCCAAGTTCCTAAGGCATCAACATAATAATAAACAACAGATTTATTCAAAATAGCTTCAATTACAAATTAGCTCCAAATCTGTCATTGCATTCCCCATCACACACTGCTCAGCTGGAGATGGGCAGGGGAGACAGGTTTGGTTCTGAATGTTCTCACAGTTGGAAAAAGCCAGACCATGGCTGAACTTTCCTCACATAAAACCCAACCATCATGCACAACCCTTAAATGACGGTTCAGGGAATAAAAAAAACAGATGAAAGGCAAGAGTGTCCAGCAATCCAAAATGCAAGGACAAATAGTAACAAAGAAGATGGAGATGAGATGAAGCGGACAGAATAAGGAAGTTTTCCAGTTTCCTCCAAGTGAAAAAAAGACATGGAATATTGGGAAAAAAATAAAACACAAGAAGGGATTTTTCCTTCCCTTTTTCCACTATCACAAAAGAAAGTATGAAGTACTTCACCTAAAGGATTATGAATCTCCATTGATGGTGAAGGACCACTCAAGGATACTGTAACTTCCTTCAAACTGGGATCAAAAGGGATCTGCCAAGTATTTACAGCCATGGACAGATGGTCTGTAGACAAGAGATGCACTTTGGAGGCTTGAACTGCTTCTTCAACCCATTTTAACACCTAGAAGATAAAAGAACAGTTGTTACGATACTGTCAGCAGTACTGGCTGTTGAAATATTTTTTGCTGAAATGTTTGTCTCTAGTGCCTTGTTGAGATTCCATATTGATTTATTTTTAAAGATGTGAATACTTAAAGAAAATGCAACTTTAATAGAAGATACCAGCAAAGCCATGGTCAGCATGGTGTTTAAAGGAGTACACAAGCACACCTGGACACATCTCTACACAGCAACCACACATAAATTTTAAAAGGAATTTGGGATACAAACCTGTGGACATTTCATGTCATCAATTATTAGTTGCACGAAACAACAAGGAAAATTTTCTCATCCAAATGTACTGAGTAATTGCTATCTATGGACTTTTTCAGGTTTTTTCCCCTAAAACACCTAATACAAATTACTGTTAGGCACAGCACAGAGATGGGACTGGAGGGGAACACATTTTTGAAGGTATGTCCCCCCAGGGCATGAAGGCTCCCACACCAGGGACAGGACAGCAGCCCACGGGAGAGCCCACAGTGAAGGAGAAGAAGGGTGAGAGGAAGAAGAGCAGCCAAGAGAAACCTGTGTGTAGCGACCACAAGCCCATTCCTGGTGGCACTGGGGAAGGGAGAAGGAATCAGGAGAAGTTGAGTTGGGCAAGTGGAGGCAAAGGTGTTCCTACCTGTCTTTGCTCCTCAATGCCTGAAGGAAGAATTGAGTATCTGTTTTAATTGGCAACAAATTCATTTTCCTCAATTCAACTTTGTCTTGCCCTCAACAACAGGTTATTTCCCTGTCTTTATCTCAACCTAGAAGCTTCCTCAACCCATTCCTCCTCTGCAAGAGGTGAGTGAGTGGCTGAGAGGAAGCTTGACAATCAGCCAAGGGAAACCCACCACAACCAACCCAACTTCCCCAGAAACACACCTGGTTTGTCAAACTATATGATTTTGCATCACCTCTGTATGTCACAGAGCTGCAGCATATTTTTTAAATCCTACTATAGTAATATTAGGTTTGTGTAACAATGTGAATATGACTCACAGTAATACTGAACTGTGATTTTAAGCTGCAGTTGACCATGGTGACATTGAGAAACATCTTGTAAAGGAGAGCCATCTTTTGATTATGTCAGTTCAAGACTTGGAAACCACCAGTAAACCAACTTGGATGTCTTACCCCTCAGTACTGGAGGACTCCAAGGCAAGTCCTTCAGTTAGGACCCAATTCAACACATTGCCCAAAAGAGCCTCATTCCCCTGTTTATTGTGCATTATTTGCCTATTTTATAATTTAAAAAATGGAAATATGCCACAGGTTTGTGTGTGAGATGATTTTGTGACAGAAACTAGATATCAGCCTCCTATAAAAGTGTACTTGTTCTCATATGTTACAGTATGAATGCCCAGCAACTTTTGTGCAAAGATGAAATAAGTTTAAACAAGTGAAGGGCGTCATTGAAAACACATTTGAAATGGTGGGGACGGGTTTTCATCAACAATTCCCCCTCCACTCTTGGGAATGTCCCACCTGAGTCGTGCTGAGAGTTCCCAGCACAGGGTGAGACAGGACTGGCCAGGTGTCCCCTCACCAAGGGTGTGCACCAGCAGGGTGCTTGGGCATGTTTGCAAAGCAACACACCCAAAAAATCACAGTAAAATTGCCTGTGCTGCTCAAAGCTCTGCAGTAACGTGGCCCAAGAGAGAACTGGGGTTTGTGCAACAGCTGGTGACACCAGCTAGGGAGCAACTTGTGTTTGCTTTAGACAAGCCTGGAACAGGAATCACAAGGCTTCAAAAAGATCCAACTCATTTAAGTTCTACTTTAGAAATTATACATCTGGGTCCAAAAATGCTTCCAAAGAAATTTCAGTGTTCTACTCCCAGTGAGATGAGCATGACACTTTTTTGTATGAGGTATATGGAAAAGTTCCCATTTAATTCCAGGGTCTCACCTCTACAGGTAACTTTTTAAATGGATTGTAAAATTCAATGAACCCATATGAACTTCAGTTTTGGAGGGTTTTTCAAGATCAAAACTGAAAATAGAAGGCAACAGAACAACCCAGCTGTCTGCAGTCTGGCAGCAGCTTGCTTGTATAAGTTCAATAGGCAATTCTGGGAGATCCATTTCCCAACCCTGTCATTCCAAAGAGGTTTGCAATACTGCTGTAACACTGGTTTAGAAGTAGGTTTTTTTCTCCTCTGGGACCTCTACAGAAAGCCCCCAAAACAACAGCAGCTTTTGTTGTCCTGCCAAAATGTGATGTGATGAATATTATTAGAGGGGGAAGGGCAAATACAGCAATGATTTATAACATTTCCCCAGAAAATTTGCTCTTGCAACCTGCCCTGCTGTCAGGTCATTTTTTGGAATGCATACTGAAACCTGGAAAATCTGTGGAGCATGGTCTCTATTCCCATTTGTTTATTCTGGGACTCAAGAATATTTCTCAAGCAGTCAAAGCAATGGGATTTCAGGTTAACTGTTTCACTGCATAAGTAAATTTAGGTATACTTACACTCAAAGAGGAAAAATATTCTAATAATGTTTTGAAATGCACATCAAAAAATATAACTGAGACAGTGCACGAGAAAATAGTACTGCAAAAATGAAACATGAATTATATATATAACATGTATGAAAACCACACGACTGACAAGTTCTAGTGTTGGATCTCAAGCTCTTCAAAGTCGTAAAACACAAGAACTAAATCCTGTGTGCTTTCAACTGCCTTTCAAAAGCCCTTCTGCAGTTGCTTTATGACAGATTTTAGGTACATGACCATGGTTTATTTTTTCCAAAGACTCCAAATTCCATAGAAAATAGAGAAAGACCAGCTGCAACTATTTGTTTTTCCTTTCTTTGTTTGGCATTCACTGTACATTATGTATCATCAGAATAGAAGCATTCAGCTGTTTCTCCCATGAAACCATTCCTCCTTTTTCTATGAAAATGGATAATGCCTGCTTGGGATGAGGGAGAAGAAAAGGCAAGAAACAGAGGTATGCAAGAAACTTTAATTCGATACTGTAATGTTGAACTTTTGACTTTGTCACCTGCATTGTATCCTTGAAAAGCAGTAGCGGGGCCTTTTACACCTTTAACTGAGTGAAACAAGATTTCAAATGGTTTCCTCTGCAGCATCATCCAAACACACCCTGGTCATACACAGCAGGGCCCTGCAACACCAACCCAAGCTGTGTTGGTGTAACCCTTGGGTTGCCATCCCCTGGGGGGACTAAGAGCCAGCAGAAATGGAATGTTCCCCAGAGGGCTTAGGGACCTCTGAGCCTTACAGCAGAGTACTCGTGAGGTGAGTGAACACCACTAGACCCCATTCCCTGTGATCTTACAGACTATACCCTTCAGCACCTTCCCCACAACAACCTTTCTTGCACCATCCCTCCTAAACAGTTGTCACCAGCCTTGTGTTCAGTCCACCCTCAATCTCATTTCACCCACTGCATTCCCTTCATTCACAGGCTTCTCATCCAATTCCAAACTCTCTTTCTTTTCCCATATAGGTTCATCCAGCTTTCAAGTCACTCAACAACACCCCCTTCTTCCATCAAAGTCAAAGCTGTACCCCCACATCATTCTCAGTTCTCCCCCCATCAATGTTCTGTATATGGAAGATCCATTTCTACTTACTTTAAAAATCAGGAAGAAAGATCTATTTTTAGGCAGTCTAAGGACAGGAATTTTTCCCTTCTTACAGAAAGGTTAGCAATGAGAAAAGTCAAGGGCTTCAACACTAAAAGAAATGGAAAAAGACCACTTACCAGCTCATTCCTTGTGATCTCCCAGCTCTATCCACAATGATCAGGCCAGTTCATCAGACACAGGAATGACTCATTTTTGCCACAAACAATCAAAATAACCTGGAGACATGACCTGAACTGCCAATGACTAATAAATCTCCACTATTTTCCACAGCACCATATTCACACTCAGCTGATCATCACAGTTCATCTCAACACCCGCTCTGGCATCAGTACAAACCTTTGGGCATCACAACCATTTACAGGAATTTCCTTAGAGAAGGATAATTAGGTGTGGTGTAATGTAACTTCAGTTCAAGTCAAAATTAGTACCTTTTGGAAATTGGACACAGTTATGAAAATAGAGAATCTGCACCTAACAGGGAATTTAACCCATGCTTGATGCATATTCTCAGTGCTGTGACAACAGAACCCCAGGGAAAGGCTGGAGCTGTGCCAGGGAGGGTGAGGCTGGAGATCAAGAGAAGGTTCTTCCCCCAGAGGGTGTTGAGCACTGCCCAGGCTCTCCAGGGAATGGGCACGGCCCCAAGGCTGCCAGAGCTCCAGGAGTGTTTGGACAATCTCCCAGGGGTGCACAGGGTGGGATTGTTGGGATGTCTGTGCAGGGCAAGGGGCTGGACCCAATCCTTGCAGATTCCAAGGATTCCCTCCAGCTCAGCATATTCTGTGATTCATTTACATTTCAAGCAATTAGTGCAAATTAAACCCTGAGTCTTCAAAAGCAACCAGAGAAATCTGACTCTAAAGAAACACTTTTCAAAACCAGCACTTCAATGCTTTGATAAAGCACTTTGATAAAGGCTTTCCAAGACACTGGCAACAACATTTCAAAATATTACGATCCTATAATGGTTTGTGTTGGAAGGGACATTAGAGCCCATCCTGTCTCACTCCCCTGCCATAGGAACAACCTTCCAATAGTCCAGGTTGTTGAGAGCCCAAACATGGGCCTTGATCACTCCCAGGGATGGGGCCTAAATATTATCATTTATCTAATGCATAGAAATCACAGTAAGTTTGTAAAAATAGGACCTTCATCCCAGATACTTACCTTCAGCAGGTAAGTGGAGATAATATGTATTTCATGCTTTGCTGGACTGAACCCAACACAACTTTGTCAATCATTAATAATTTTGACCAAGTTAATTCTAGTACTTGAAATCAGAACATGTTTTTCAGAAGCAACAAAAAAGGCACTAAGTTTTCACAGTCTTCTCAGTACACAAGCATTGGATGTGTATCAAGTACTGTTTTGCTGTGTTTCCTCGTATCTAGCTTAGAATATTGCTTCATTCTGTACTTAATGCTCAAAGGGCAAGAACAAGAGGAATGGTTTGAAACTTTATATACTAAAAATAGTTTTGTTTGGGTTTTTGGGGGGTAGAATAATCAAAATGTTTCAACAAAACAAGTCGTTGGTTTGGCAGGGTACTCGGCAGGGACTTTGTAGCTATTCCCTAATCCCCAATCCAGCACTGGCTGTCTCTGGGCCCACAACGGTGAGTGTGCTTCAGCATTTATAAACTGCATTCTTTACACATCATCGACTCCTCAGAGAAAAAGGAGGGCAAGTGTGATTGTTTGATTGCTGCTGAATCCTGCCTGAGGGCTATCCCATAAACAGCTGATGAGATCTCTGCTAGATATCCTGTTTGTTTGCATCCACCCACTGGTGGATGTGCTTCTTGGAATCAATGCTGATCCAGAACTGAAACCACAAAGAAGGTTTTACTGGGGATGGCAGCAATTTGGTCAACTCATCTTCACAGTTGCTTGGCCCAGACACAGATTTGTGTAAGGTAATCACTAAAAGTGTAGTCTTTTGGGTTTGGCTTTAACACAAATTGTTCAGCAGTAACTGTGGAAGACTTCTGAAAGTGATTTAGGGTTTGCTTTTTTTCCACCTTAGGCAATCTCTTACACTGTTTAAGCATCTCTTCCCAGTGGCCCATAGGCTGTATTTTTCCTTCCTTCTCAAAAAAATGCTGCAAAAATATCACCTACTGATTTCACCCTCTGCTCTTGTGCAGAGGTGGTGAATCCCTGGCACAGGGTGCCCAGAGAAGCTGTGGCTGCTCCGGGATCCCTGGAAGTGTCCCAGGCCAGGTTGGATGGGGCTTGGAGCAAGCTGGGATAGTGGAAGGTGTCCCTGCACATGGCAGGAGGTGGAATGAGATGATCTTCAAGGTATCTTGCAACCCAGGACATTTTACAACTTTACTATTCTATGACTATTTACTCAAAAGAAATGACTGTTGAGATGAAGCTGGAAGGGAGTGAAACCCCCTGCTTAAAAGCTTACCCAAAATTTCAAGACACTCTACCCTTTTAAGGCAGAAGCTGGTGTTCTTAGAAACAGGGAAGTGCCAAGTTCAGAAAGCAGCAGCAGGCAGCCAGGAAAGCAGCTCATGCCAGCTTCACTCTAGAATACAGTGCTGTCTAGTACCTACAAATGGCTTTATCTGCTCACTTCTACCTCCCAAAAGCAGAAGAAAACAAAACCACAACAATCAAACCAAACCTTTACCCTCAAGCTCCAGTCCTGGCAAAGAGCATTCCTCACTGACAGTACCAGAGGGTTGCAGAATTGGCTGGGTTGGACAGGTGCTTAAAGAACATCTCATTCCATGATGATCCCTTCTGTATAAAGGGATTTCATACAGTGTCACAGAGAAGATTTACGTAATAGCAAAATGCAGGCCAGGAACAGACCAAACAGGTAATTTCTTTCTTTCCAAATTTTAACCTAACTTTCAGAGGATAAATCTTCTGGGAAGTTTCTCCTTTTGATCACCTTCACATCACTGCCAATAGCTTCTATCATTCCCAATGAGAATTTCAATTTTTCTAGGCAACAGCTGTAGAAAAATGCAATTTATCTCCAGCATTTATCATTGTCCAAATTTTAGGACAGAAAGAAGAAGGAACAAACTAGGGTAAATTTTTATTAAAAAACCTCAGCTAGCTATTGCCTACACTGGGAATTCAAAGGGGAGTGTTTGCAACATTTATAAACAATTCCAGCTCTCCAGATAAATACCATGTGATTTCACCTCTCTCCAAACTCTTTTCTCACGCACTTCTGAAGTTTCATTTCTGTCTGAGACTCACCAAAGTTCCCAAAGCAAATAGTCATTCATGGCTGTGGGTCAGGAACCACAGCTACCAGGAGGGCAGCAGAGGTGGCAAAAGTATTGCAGTGATAACCTCAATTAAAAAGTTAATTCCATGACTCTGTGAACAATGGAAACCTGAGAGTTCACACTATCTATCCTATGTGGGGAACATTTTTGTCCAGGCTAAGTAGTAGTCCTTTGCTTGCTCACAAAATGCTTGTTTAAAGCTAAATGTGTGCTCTTGTTTTGAGCAGAAAAGCCACTAGGATATGCAGAGTCCAGAACTGCTCCTTTCTTTAAAGGCTCTTCTCCTGGCAGCCTTCTGGCACAGGCAGAGGGAAGTTGGGGAGGTTCTGGTGAGATGTGCCACTTCACACTTCCCCAACGTCAACAGAGGTCACAGAATTGCATCCTGATATAGAAGATGGAGAAAGGACAGAAGGGAAAGGTGGAAGAGTCCACTTACTAAGACCAGAACATTTAGCAGTTCCTAACCCACCATCAGGTCTCTTAAAGATTTACAGTATAACTCTTGCCTCATTTTCTTTATTGATTGCAAAACTGAAGCGAAGTTACCTCATTAACTTGTTTTTTGTCCAAGTGAAAAACTTGACCAGAACTTGTTGAGGCAATTTCTTCATAGACCTTGTAGCCAATATGATCCCTGTCATCACAGTCTCCAGTCAGCACAAATACCACCTGGATTAAAGAAAAATCAGTGAATCATGGGATACATAGGTGAGGAAAGCATTGCTGCAGAAGAATGTGTCAGTCAAGATGGGTTTGTTACTCTGCATGGACAGAGGCATTGCACTCAGTAAAGATGGAAAAAGCAATGCAGACGAAAAGGATCAGACAAAAATCCCCTTAAAAATCAATCAATCTTGTCATTCCTATATTTCTTCTGGAACATCAAAAAATTCACATAGGTGATAAGCTGTCAAGAACACATATACTGGTAGAGGATTCAGTTGCATTATTTAATTCAGAATATTCCACTAAGTTTTTCCTTAACCAGACCAGTTAACTCTATTAAAAAAAAAAATTAAATCCTCAGAATGCAGTATTATGGTCCCTTCTGTAAAAAGGTTTCACCAAGTTTCATACAGGAGAATTCTACCCTTTGTCATTGAGAAAACAGAGTATTAAACACACAACCCAGCTGGGAATGCAAATCCCCTCAGTACCTGTGACTGTTTCTGTTGGATGAGCTGAAGCACTTCATGGGTCAGTCTGTAATCCTTGGATCGGGCGTCAGTAAATACATAGATGAATGAGCCAGGCAGGGAAATTTCTAGAGCAATCTTTATTGCCCCAATGCTCATCTCTGGACAGTCTCCACCACCCTGTTCACAAGCAGAAATAAAACACAACTTATTTTCTTTTAAGAAATAAAAATAATCAAAACTAGTTATTTTCTTTTGGGATATTCAAGACAGATACTTTCTCAGCCTCTAATCATTTACTCACCTTTTCCACCCTAAGGATTTTATGGTTTCTGCAGAGTGCTGTCACACACTCACAAGCAGCAAGTGCAACAATTCCAAAGGGAAAATAAGGTCAAAGGAAGAGCCCTGATGTTGGCTGGTGTCAGGGTCACGCTTACCCATGTCATGCTCAGCTCCAGCTTTTGTGACAGCCCCATTTCCCACACTCACATGCTCCCCTCCTGGCTGACAGCTCCCTTGCTCTGGTAGCACACAGCAGTCACAGGAGGTCAGGGGCACAGACAGATGGGAAACGGTCCCAGGCAGGCAGTGCTGAGCTCCAGGAGCACCTCTGGACACCGGAGCAGCAAGAAGCTGCCCTGGACTCCACCCTGGGACAGGGAGCTCAGCAGAGGACACGGGTGCTGTGTTCCCACAGCTCTGCACTGCAGCAGCAGCAGAGCTGGAGGTTTTTCAGACCATGTGTTCAATCACAATGCTTCCAAGTATGACTTTGACTTTATAGGAAAGGATTAGCTTCTCTCCCCAAATTAAGAATTTGGAATAATACTGCTTAAATAAAAACTCACTAACCTACATAAAAATTAACTTGGCATATTGAAGACAGAACTTTCCAAAGAGCTGATACAAACTGTAAAACCTGCCCTGGCATCTACAATAGATCTCTGCACACTCAGTATTAAATATAAAATTGATTTCTTTTATTTTAACAATCAACATGCCTTCACACACATATATATACAAATCTACACATGCTGGGAAAAGAAGAAGGCAAAAAGAGAGCAGTCCTTCATACTTAAGAATTTTGTTTGTCCTCAGCAAAGTGTTCATGTTGGGAACAAGTTTAAACTATCAGTATCTTTAATCCCATTTCAAAGCAAGAATATCAGTAAGTTTCTCATCTATCCTAAAGAATAAGAACATGGTCACTCCTTTTCTGTAGGTCATATAAGAACCATTGTTCTTTTTCAAAGTCAGCTCTCCTAAATGTAGCCTTAGTTTTATGGGAAAAGCAAGTGGTAGACTCCAGACAGGCTGAAATTCAAGAGAGAGCTCTCCAAGATTTTTGACACACGTCAGAACTTTATCTTGGCAATGCCTACACAGTCCAATGGGACACGTCAGCATATCCAAATTCTTTCAGCAGAAGACTCTTCCACATAAAGCTTTAATTTGTGGGCAAAGTCTAAATAATAACTAATTTCTACAGACATCTACTTGGAACAGGAAAATTTCTATTCCCACTTGAAGTCTACTTGATTATCATCTCATTCATTCTAAATGGCAGCATCTGCTTTCTAGATAGAACACGAAAAGCACTACGGAGCTAAATGGTTGTTCTGAGAACAAGGATGGACTTTTTTATTCCTATAATGTAGAACAGTACTCTTAAAAGACAGCTGGTAGGACAACAAAACATCATCATCATGGAATGGTTTGGATTGGAAGGACCTTAAAGCCCATCCAGTGCCACCCCCTGCCATGGGCAGGGACACCTTCCACTAGCCCAGGTTACTCCAAGCTCTGTCCAGCCTGGCCTTTGGCACTTCCAGGGATCCACGGGCAGCCACAGCTTCTTTGCCAGGGCCTCCCCACCTTTACAGGCAGAATTGTTTCCTAACATTTAACATTAATATTGCCTTTACTTGAATAAAATAAAAAAAAAAAGTAGAAAAATTTCCATTCAGTATCTCCTGCCTTTCTCTCCAAACTGAAATAAAATACAACTACCTCCTGAAGCTTTCTGGAAAAGCTGAGGTGAGAGAAGCTCAGGAAGCTTCATTTTCCCTTCAGTTTGATCAGGCTCACAGAAATACACAAAAAAATCTGCTTAACAAAAACACCAACCAAAAATACAAATAACCACTAAGGAGCCATTGCTGCCCAAGTCCACATTCTTATCACACTGTCTGTAAGAATGATTCAAAGGTAATTGCAGATGAAATATAGGTGATACCTCCTAAGCTGATCCTGTATCCAAGGAACATGTCCTTTATCACTCTGAATGTAAAAGGAACAGGGCCCAGTTTCTGCAGTCAAATGTACACAGCCCAGTTCTCACCTGATGTCAAATGGCAGCCAAAAGACAATCCATCTATTCTGTGACAGATGAATGGAGAACAAGAGCTGGGCTTACCCTGATGCTCAGGGAGGACAAGTTGACCATATTTTGATATAATATGTTTTAAACACAAGATGCATTGAAATAATTTATCTTCACTTTAATTTTAACTTTGTTCATTAATGAGAATATTTGGTCCATGCCCTTTCTCAAGCCCAGCTCAAAATTTCCTCTACCTCCACAACATTCACTCTTGTATCTTTTATCAGTTGTTTTGGAAAAATACTGGTAACAAACCAGTAGTGTTTACATTTTCTCTACAAGAAAGATGACTTATCAGTCCTGTTCCAACCATTTTTTGATTTCTATTCTGGCCCCTTCACCAATACAATGGATGAATACAAGTCAGTAACAGCCTTTATATAGCAGAATGAACATATCTTGAAAGTAATTATGAAATATGCAATCAACCAGCAATAAAGAATGAAATCTAAAGTTAATTAGACAGAAACTTTTAAACAACTTGATTAGAAATGAAGAGTTGGAAATTCCCCAAAGCTTCACCTAAATCATCCACCTTTTAGAAACAGCTGCAATTACTGTCCAGTGTAACTACTGAGGAAATAAAAGAAGAAAACTGGATGGAGTTTGGAAGCTTAAATTTCTCCATGAAGGAGAAAACTCAATAGCTATTGTTTTCTCTGGATTTCAAACCTCCTGCCAACTTTTAAAGTAATCTTCAAGTAATCTGTTCTTAGTCAATCAGGGATTACACCATGTGCCAGTTTCTGAGGGAGAGCCTGTCTGGCACGACTGACTCCAGCAAGGTTTGCCACAGGTCAGAAGCATTTTCTCTGGTTCAAGACAGGACAATAGGAACATATGTTCTGTCAGTAAGGATAACTCCATTCCAGTACTTCCCCCTTTCTTTCTGTCACCTGAAGGAACAGCTGGAGCTGTGTCAGGGCAGAGTCACGTTGGATTTCAGGAAAAGCTTCTTCTCCCCAAGAAGGTGCCAGGGCACTGCCCAGGCTCCCCAGGGAATGGGCACGGCCTCAAGGCTGCCAGAGCTCCAGGAGCATTTGGACAATGCTCTCAGGGGTGCACAGGGTGAGATTGTTGGGGTGTCTGTGCAGAGACAGGGGTTGGACTGCATGCTCCTGTGGGTCCCTTCCCACTCAGGATATTCTGTGATTCTCAGAAGCCTTTGAAACAGTAAGTGCCAAGTAATGCATGGGAGGGAAGGCAGTACCTATGGAAAACCTGATGGGTCTTAGAGTCCCCTGGTCTGAATGGTGTTCATGGAATATGATTTCCAGAACACAGTAAAAGTCCATAAAAGTATCTGTGGACAAGTGGCAGGACTAATGAAAATGCCAACTAAATGTTTGCATTACCTAAGTATTCCTTCTTGTGTTATTAAGTCATGTCTGCACACAAAAATGTAAAATAAGACAAAGGAATGAATCATAACCCTCAATTAGGATGAGCAGGAAGATGACAGTTTGTGCAGGGAAAAGGACAGAGGTAAGTGATCTACATCCTCATGAATGAATATGAGGAATATCAGCAGGAATATCAGCACAAGAGGAAAGATTAGCGTGAGGAAACAATCTTTGCTAGAACCACATAGGAAACAAGTTACTCACCTGAACGTACAGTTCCCTAAGTTCAAATTGAAATTTCTTGGGATCTGTGGTTATTGTCACTGGACCAATTTCTAGAATGAAATACAAATAAAACAGAGTTATCCAAAGACATACAGTAGTTAAAAAAAAATAAAACTAAGAGCATTGAACAGAAGGAAATAGTGGAGAATGATATCCCCAGTACTGAAACCTATGATTTCAAATCTGGTAACTTTATTATTCCAGTATTACCAATCTCTATGTGCCTTAAACATTTATAGGCACTTAAAGCCTTTCACCTTTGATTTTGATCAAACATTTAATTGTTCTTAGTAATAAAAAGGGAACAAAAATTCCCAGAACAAATGTTGCTGGACCAAGATACAATGTATTTTTCCAGAAAGAGGCTCTTCAGACCAGAGAAAAGGAGGCTTCAGGAAAATCTTACAGCAGCCTTCCAGTGCCTAAAGGGGCTCAAAGAGAGTTGGAGAGGGACCTTGGCAAGGGCTTGGAGGGACAGGACAAGGGGAAATGGCTTCAAAGTGAAAGATATTAGATATTGGGGAAGCAGCTTTTCCCTGTGAGGGTGGGGAGGCCCTGGCACAGAGCGCTCAGAGCAGCTGTGGTTGCCCCTGGATCCCTGGAAATGTCCAAGGCCAGACTGGATGGAGCTTGGAGCAACCTGGGCTAGTGGAAGGTGTCCCTGCCCATGGCAGAGGGTGAAATGAGTTTAAGGACCCTTCCAATCCAAACCATTCCCCAATTTTGTGATTCTAGGTAAACATGAAGAGGCCTCTCTGGACAGAGTACACATACTTGGCTTTGAAGTTTTACTGCTGTTAAAAAAAAAAAAAAAAAAGACATGTGCCACATCTCTTCCCTGAAAAAAAAAAAAAAGTATCTCCGGAAAAATCCCAGTGTGAGCCCTATCCCCAGTCCCAGCACATCTAGTAGGAGCTGGCAGAAAGAACCAAAGCAGAAACAACTTTATTCATGGCATTTGCCATGTCTTTGTCTACTGAGGAAGGGCAGGACGCCTAAGTGAAGTTGCCTGGGGTGTGTAACAGCAGCACATGTGAGCATTTCCCAATCCCACAGAGCTGCCCTCCTGATTGGTATCAAATGTGATTCCAGCCAGCTGGTTCCTATGCTGTGACTTCCTGCCTGTTCACCTCAATCTGCCTTGGCACCAGTGCCCTTCATTCTTTGCCCAGCCTGGGCAGGCATTGCTGCCCTGGCCATGGGCACTCGCCCAGCTCATCAAGTGCAGTCAGGGTGCTATGCCAAAAATCAATAAATAAACACACACACACAAAAATGAAGAGATTTCTGACAGCTGAGTGCTCCAAAGCACTCAAAGAGATCAGCTGAGTCCTGACAGACCAAATGGGGCACAATTCTGCTGTCAGGGTAAAAGCCAAGCATGAAACTGCAGCGGTGCCAATTTAATACAGCTGCAGCTTACAGGGAAGTGCTGCCTCAGCAGACCTCACAACACTTTCCAAGCTCTATAAAAGTTAATATGCACTTATCTTCCATATAATACAGACATTTCTCTTTTTTAAACAATCCAAAGTTTTATTTCACTGGAGTTACGACAACTGCCATCACTAAGGTCTACTCTAAGCACACCAGTATTTGCTAGGCAAGCTCTATTTATGAGTGTCTTTTGGTTTGATTTCTTTGAAAGTCACCCACGAGATCACACAAAACCTTTCCTAGAATATTAAACTGTCCTTGGGGGTTTTTTGTATGGCTGTGAGTCATTTATCTGTGAATGCCATGTACTAAAATGCTGCACTATCATTAAAAGAGCCATTATAAAGACTCACTGTTCCTTCACATACCTCATCCTGCTGCGTTCCCACTCCCCCTTGCACTCTTCTCCTTTGGGTATCCTTTAAAACAAACACCTGCAATAAAGCTACCTCCAAATTGTTTTGCTTCCAATCTCCCCCTTGCCAAGCACTGTTCTAAAGCACGTCACTGACTGGAGCTTATCCACAGAGTAACCCCATTAGCTCCGCTATTCCCATCCGTTGAGGGATTCAGTGTTTCAGTCTAGAGCAGTAAATCCTTTGGAATGGCTTTCTTACCCTATAAAATAAAGATCTGAAAAGCAACACTCCTTCAGCTAAGCTAAAACAGCCCATCGGGTCAGATGGGCTGAGAACTTGGCCTCGTTCCCCCACAGGCAGCACGGGCTGGCTCCAGCAGTGCCGATGCCAAGCGAAGCCCGGCCAGCTTCCTGCAGGAGCACAGCTCTGGCTGCCCTCTGCTCAGAGCTCAACAAAGAACTCAGCTGGGAGATGGCACCCAGGCCACAAGAGCATGGCATGGTCAGCATCAAGTGCTGTGGGCAGGACAGAGCAGAGAACCCCACAGGAGCCATGCAGGGGCAGATGTCCTCAGCTGATTCCACAACCAAGGCCATGTCTGAATGGTGATGGTGCTCTTCCTCATCACCTGAACATTCACCAGCTTGTCCCAAAAAACCCAGCAGCTGTCCTTCACATACTGTTGTGCCACCAGCTTATGTGACCTGCCTGCCAGAAAAGCCTTCACCAGCTTCAGTTTCTTTCATCCTCATTCTGTGACCTCCAAGTGCAGCCCAAGTAAGGCTTTTTCACCAACACAGGTAAGCACAGGCCTTCAAAGTGCCCAGAATATAAAAAAGTGAGAGGCCATTATGAGAAGTGATTTAAGTTTATATAACAAGCATAGCTTAAACAGAATATTCACCCAGAAAATTTACACCCTGTAAATACACCAAGCAGAAGAGAATAATAAGCTTTTAAACTTCATTAGTTCTTTAGATGAAGCTTGACACATGGTATACTCTAACAGAATACAGAATCACAGAATGGTTTGGGTTGGAAGGGACCTTAAAGCCCCTCCAGTGCCACCCCCTGCCATGGGTAGGAACACCTTCCACCAGCCCAGGTTGCTCCAAGCTCCATCCAGCCTAGCCTTGGACACTGCCAGCGATGGGGAGGTGTGGTTTTCCATTCTCACACTGCAATCTCAATCTGTTTTTAGGGACCAATATGGGAATATTTGGAACTGATTTGTTGTGGGGGTCTCTCCACTGCTCACTACTCCAAAACTTTCATGGTCACCCAGAGGGAGCTGTGCAGAGAAAAAGCTGACACAGCCCCAGAACGGCAGCGAGTCTTTTTGAGGCACCAACTCACTCCTCTGGCCTCACAAGTACAGTGTAAATGCCAGCTCTTCCAGACTGAGCCAGGAATCCAACAGTCAGTGTTGCACACACACAGACTGGGAATAGCCAAAAGGAAACATTCTAAAGGAATGGCTGCACATCCCTGAGCAAAGCCTGGACTTCCAAAATTGAAATCACAAAAGTCAACATAGCCACTGTGGCACCTGAGCTTGTACCTATGCAATTAAACAACAACAACATACGACTGAGTAACACAGAAATCAAGGATTTTGATGCTTCCTTTCTGGGGCAAGCCTTGTAAAAACCATCTCAATGGTAAATAAGGAGAAAAGCCTGCAGCAACCCGAGAAACTGGCCATTCCAAAAGGCCCTGCTGTTTTTCCATGGCCTTCTGCCACACCTCAAATGGCCACATGTTTATGTACAAGCTGAGCAGCAAGCACATTGAGAAAACCACAGATTTCCCCATGACACACAATCACACATAATTAACACTGACGGTGATTGCAAATTTGGCACTCCCCTAGTCCTGACCACGGAACACATCTGCACCAAATGTCTGCTTTGGACAGCTGGGTGCTTTAGGAGATCTAGCAAAGGAATATGGAAGTCTTCTGCCTACCTCTCATCAACTCAGAACACTGGATTTGTTTGTTCCAGAAGGAATAAAAAAGCTCTAAGTGATACATGGTCGCTGAAGGAATTTTGGCAGAGATGCTAAACCTAGTGGAGTGCTCTCACCCACAAAATTCCTTCTTCTAATTCACAGTAAGGATGTTTTCCTGACACAAAGCCATACCCAGAATTAAAACAAACTAACTAACTAACTAACTAAAGCAAAGATATCCCCCCAAAAAGCCTCCGCACCTTTGAACACTTCCAAAGAAATAGAAATTTCAAAACTATGACACTACAAATGCAAAGGAAAAGTAGAAAAAACCAAAACCTACCACAGAATAGCAACAAGCTCATGACATTCCAATAACATTATTATTATATTATATATAATAATACCACAATAATTACACTGTTACATTATATAAGTACATTAATTATATACTAATAAAACCTAATTAGAGTTATTAGCTTATAGTTATCTCTTCATAACACAGTATGCACAGAAAAAACCTGGGTGACAATTATCTTCCAGATTCTTTATTATTTATGAAGTGGACTGGCAAGTCTAGCCCTGGGCTGTGGCAATTCTGACAGTTTTTGAGATCAGAGGATTAATATGGGTTTCATATACCCATTTATACAACTCCTCACCTGCCCATTTATGTATGTGTCTATATGATATGTGTGCGTGAGTACACTTACATCAAATAATTTTCACCACAAATGAAGAGATGCTGAAGGATTAAGAGTAATCAGATGGGACAGCTGAAACGCCTAAACCACGATCCCTGCCAAAAGAAGCTGCTGTACAATTATTCCCTAAGAGCCATTTACTAAGGGTGCTGAGCACCGAGGTTTATCTGATTTAATGCTCCTCTCAGAGAAAGAAGAGAGCTGTATCCAATCCATTGCAAAGCTCTGCTTATAATGCCTCTGAAGGCCTTTAGGAGCAGCCACTGCCAAGAATTCAAAGAATAAGAACAATGGTAGAGCTGCTCCCAGCTAGACTCCAGCCAGCTGCCCATCCTGAGGGCACAGAAGCAGAAACCTGCAATTTTCCAACAGCATATTGGGTTCTGCAGGCTCTTCCCTCCACAGATCCCTCACGAGCTGCCACTAGAAGTGCTTCACTGGGCTCTCCTTCCCCTTAGAGGGAGGATCATCACACAGGTAAGACTACATAAAAGAAAACTACTTGTAACTGCCATCTCAGATGATAGTGAATAGGTTTGTTCCTCACACAGCTGACAAATACATGCACACAGGATCAGAAGCTGTTTTACAGCATTATGTTTTAATGCACCAAGAATGCTGCTCCATTTTAACTGGTTGCAAAGTTCTATTGTAGACTACCAAACCAAGAAGCTGGCTCCATCATGTAGTAAAGAAAGACCAAACTTAAAGCCTTGTGCTTCCTGCTCTGAAGTGAAGGACACCCTCAACTCCCATTCAGATGATGAGAGCTGTGTGAATAAAAACCCTGATGATTTTTTCCAGGTGCACAAGGCAGCAGTGAAGATGAGCTCCCCATGGCTAACACACATTCCACTGGAATGGGATTCAGGGAGCACTAAGTAAGATGCTTAGCACTAGAACATGTAATAAGCTATTTAAAGTTTCCTCCTAAATTATATTCCCTCATGACCCAGCTGCTTTCATATTCTAACCTGACTATAATTAATTTTTTGAAGAGTCCAGAAACTGCAGTGAGCAACTTTTACCAGATTCTTAAACAGAGAGAAATGAGCCAAACCAGCTCAGCAAGCTCATGTTTCCTTAACACGCTCACTTTTTTTTATTTTTTAAATCATTTTTCAGCCTCATGACTTATGACTACTGTGTAGCAGCAGACAGGAAGGAGTCAGACTGCTCACAGTTTTTCACCCAGTTTTTCATGATTTGGCTGTTCACAAACCAGATTGATTATCCTGGGAATTGCAGAGCCCTTCTAAGCAGCCCAACCCAGCGCCAGTGGAGCTGATGAAGCTTCTTCCTCACAGATGGCAAGAGCCACAATTCTCATGCACCAAACTCTTCATCTCAGGACAGAGGCCAGAGCCTGGCTGAAACTCAGTGACCAAAGATCTAACACAAGCTTTACTAGCAGTGTGCCTTAGCAAGTGCCACATTTGTGTTGTTATTTCCCATTGTTTTAATAGTTATGAACTCATGACTTTTTTTTTTTTTTTAAGGAAAATAACAATGGCAAAAAAAAAAGGCATTATACATGCTTCATTTCTTGGAAAAGCTCACTTGGAGACCCTCAGTGGATAAAATCTAATATTCTCATCTTTTGTCTACTGCAACAAGCACTAAGTTTTAGCTTATAAGTCTCAAGTGCAGTTGTCTAAAAGTTATTAACCACATGCATTAATAAACAATAAAAAACAGGGACAGATTTGCCCAGCACACTGTTAACTCCACCTTCTGAGAACTACAGTCACAAACCACAGCATGTGCAGAGTAACCTCCTTGACCCAGAGATGGTTAAAATAAATCCAGATCTGCTACAAACTCTCTCTTAAATGGGTGATGCACAAAACAGTCTTGGAGCTTCTCAAGCCCTTCACATGAGTGGCACAACACAATCAAGGAATCCTCATTAAAAAAAGCCCTACTCCCTAGAAACAGAGGTTGATTATTGCTTTGAGGAAGTACTCTACCTGAATATCTCCTCTAGCTCCACTGCAAGGCCAGAAGTTTTTGCCTATTGCTGGTGCACAACTATGGGCAAAGAGACCAGAAAACTTGAGTCCATGTGGTTCAGATTTAATGTAACAACTTGAGTGGCTATTAAATGTCCCAAAAAGAAATGACACAAAGCAAGGTTTTTTCCTTTCTGGGGACAAGCAAACATACTGAAATCTGGAGCAGCCCCACTTTCCTCCTCCCCACCTCCTTTTGCACAGCGCTGGAGGTCTGCTCCCAGTGGGGCCGCAGTGCGGTGTCTCAGCTGACTCTGCTGCCTCTGGCCAGCCCTCTGTGGATCACTGCCCAACTCCCAACACACAGCCACGGCTGGCAACTCAGCTGACAGGCCCTGAGAGAGGCCAAGGGCTGAGCGAGCCATGGAGATTATGGGAAGCTCTTACAACTAGGTGGTCCCTGACATCCAAGCCTTGAGCTTGAGCTCCATCCCAGCACTGAGTATGCCCAGGACTGCAGCCTCTGCTCTCTTGCATGCCCAGAGCTTTGGGGTCTGTGCTTGCCTGTCCAGCACTGCCACTGCTGCCGGCTTTCATGGGGCTGCTCTGCTTTTCCAACAATAAAAGGCACAAGGAGACACAAGGAGAAAAAGCGTTTTGCTTTGCTCAGCCTACAGTAAAGGACAAACAGCTGATAAGGACTGCAGACACAGCTTCCTTACTGTTCAGCCTGGGAGCAGCGCCGGATCCCGGGGCTGGCCCGTGCTCCCAACTCCCACTGAACATCTGAGAAGGTCATCAGCTCACTTTCTGTTTGTGTTTATTTCCCCTTGTTAACAACAGGCTGAACAGAGTAAAACTCAGTTCATAATGCTCTTTAAATTCTTTCTCCAGACTGAACTCCAGTTCAGTCCAGGTCTATTTCTGTCTCATCTCTGGGTCTGTGTATTTTGGCACTGCTCCTTCTACACTTGTAACGGCACTGGATAAAAAACGTGCACTGAGGAGTCGGGCAGGAATGAATGCAGCTACCCATTTCATAGTGCTGCTTTGTGATTAATTACCTTACCATGTTGAAGTCAAATCAAGAAAGATTTAAAACATGAATTTTAATTCACAATTTACACTTAATATTGCATTACAAACATTTATTTACTGTGACATCTAGCATGATTGCTTTTGAGCTGCTGTCCATGCCACTGGGAATATCCGAGCTCCACCATCGGGAGCCTCCTGGCACTGCAAGGTGCCACAGCCTCATCTGTGAAGCTCCTTCTCCTTCTTCATGGAACTCAGGCTCCCACTGTGTCCCCAAATGTACCTCACCATAAGAGGGGTTCAGTGGCTGACTGGAAAAAAAAATTCACAGCTTCTTTTATTTGCAGGATAGATTAATTCAATTACAATGGCTAATTAAAAGCTTCTTCTGCTTGGAAGATTATATTCCCAGACTACTTCCTTCAAAGAGATTTGGACGATCCCTGGAGAGAGCTACCTTACTGAAGCCAAGGCAGCTTCTTGATCTTGAGACATCAGCAAACTGAAAAGCCAC
The DNA here is from genome assembly GCA_027886175.1 of Phylloscopus collybita. Lineage (NCBI taxonomy): Eukaryota > Metazoa > Chordata > Aves > Passeriformes > Phylloscopidae > Phylloscopus > Phylloscopus collybita. The sequence continues at coordinate 3,434,643 of JAJNNQ010000065.1, read as the reverse complement.
TGGCTCTTTCCTGCTGAAAGTGCAGCTGCATTGCTTTCCCAAAGGATATGGAACTACTAATGCACTCAGAACCCACAGCTACACAAAAGCAGACCCTGTAAGCAAATGAAGTCACCATCAGCAACCTGAGCATCCTGGAAGCAGGACAGTCCTGGGATGAGGGGAAACATTCTACATCCCCATTATGTAGCACACACCGAAGTCCCAAGGCAGGAACGGTACTTAACGGGGGTAATTAGCCCCCAGTTATTAATAAAGCAGCAGTCAGTATTTTCTTCAAGAAACTGTTCCCCTAACAAGATTTATGAAGACCATGGCACCAATCCATCAGTGCTTAAAACTTCCAAGAGACCATGGGAACACAAGGACTTCTCAGAGTATGTTCCCATATTAACCCTATCCTGCTCTTCATAAGTTTATGTAGGTTTGGTTTCACATGGCAGAAGATAATTTTATTTTAAATCATCATAGAACCATAGGCTTCAGTGGAAAGGGATCCTAAAGTTCATCTAGTTCCATCCCTTGGGCAGGGACATTTCCATTATCCCAGGTTGCTCTAAGCCCTGTCCAACCTGGCTTGGGACACTTCCAGAGATCCAGGGACAGCCACAGCTTCTCTGGGCACCCTTGTGCCAAGGCTTCCCCACCCTCACAGGGAACAATTCCTTCCTAACATTTCATCAGTGCTGCCCTCTGACAGCAGGAAGCCATTCCCCCTGTCCTGTCCCTCCATCCCTTATAAAAAGTCTCCCTCCATCTTTCCTGTAGGCTCTCCTCGAGTACTGCAAGACCACAGTTAGGTCACTGCAAAGCTTCTCATCTCCAGGCTGAGCAATCCCAATGCTCTCAGCCTTTCCCCACAGGAGAGGTGCTCCATCCCCCTGACCCCTCCAAGGCTCTCCATCTGACCATATATGCACTATGGTGCATTAGGTTTAAATGGGACTCTGGAGGTTTCTGTGGCTGGAGGGAGATGGCCTGGGACAAAACACCACTGTCGGACATGAAGCTCAAACACTGTGTGGTAAGTTTTAGGCTTTTTTCCCTAAAAGAAACAAAAAAGTAAAGACTGAGCTAGAACTCCTTCAGATGTCAGACACAATCCTTGAAATATTAATTAAATTTTGCTCAGTAAAGTATCAGCAAACCACATAATTACTCAGTTAACCCTAAACAAAAGGAAAAGATAGACACTACACACAGTATATAATTCATAGTTATATAATTCAAACACTGCTAAATATAATCTCCTCAGTTTTCATACCAAGCTACCTGTCTCTCAATAGAACACAAGGAAGAAAGAAAAAAGTTTCATTTTGAAAATTCTAGGAGAATAAAACTAAGGCTCTAGGAGATGACCTGTGTGTGCCTACACACATATACATACATGTGCATGAACATCATCATTTTGATACTATAAAAGGCTTTAGCATATATCCAGCTGCCATCCTTTGAGAATGAAGATTTCCAAACCTAACAAAAATCAAGTAATTTGAGGCCAGCTGCTGGGAAAAAGAAGTGTCACATTCAGTACAAAATTCGGATATTCAGCATGAGGTTACTCTGTACCTAAAATATTCTTTTTCTCCTTTTACTACTAAAAACACATCTGCCTTCTTTCCAAGTAACTGACAGAGTTTTTATTGATTTCAGTTAAACAGACCCTAGCTCCTGTCCAAGTATTCCACTATAAAGTGAATTGCTAAAGGATTACCAGTGTAAAACCATTAGAAACCCCAACCTTGTTCTTTCAGGCATTACAACTGTAAATTCAAATCTCTGCATCATTCCAGCTAAGTCTCCACTTCACAGAACTAATCCATGTGCCGCTGACAGAACACGGAATGTTACAGTAGATAACACTGTCCGTGTACACCAGTTATTCACTCTGACAGTATCCAGTTGGGAATATTATCCCTAGGTCTCTAACAAGGGTCCAGTAATGCCTCAAACATTGTTGTGAATAAAGAGGCATCAATTAGCTGAAGTTAAAACACCAATTTAAGGAGGCTCAAAGAAGGGCTGTTACTGGTGTTCCAGGTTAACATGAACTTTTTGGTCTTTTTAAAAATCTATTACTAACTTAAACAGGGAAGACTCTAAATAATTCATTTTCTACTTCTACCTATCAGACACATTTCTTTCTCCTGGTGAGCTCTGTTTGAGAAGTTGGATCAGATGATTTTTTTGGAGGTCCCTTCTAACCTGGGCTGTTGCAGGACCCTATGGTACAAGAAGGCAGTGGGAAAAACAAGCAGAAAATAAGACTGCAAAATAGCTCATCTGATAGAGCCAACCCAGGAAAAAGAGGATACTGAAACATTTTAGTTCTATTTTTAAAAATATGTGGTTTGGATTGAAATGCCGATTTAAAAAGAAAGATATGGCAAGTTTTTCATGGCCAGATCAGCTTCTCAAAAGCTTCATTAGAGCACTGTTTACTTTGGTAACCAGCGAGTCAGCTGGAAGCAGCTCTTTCCCATCCCCTCACTTTTGCCTGTATCATTTGTAATTGTGTCATTTGCAAAATGGCACCAAGAAAAACATTTTTTAAGCAGAAACCATTCAATAAAGGATAAACTCCTTGTGGAAGTCTAGAGAATGAAGGCTGAGAAACTGGAATGCTCAACACAACCCAGGGGAAGGGGAAAGGAGTCGGGCCAGGCTGAGAAGTGTCTCCACATTGCCAGAGTAACTCCGTGGTGACAGTGGTCTCATGGGTTTCCTTGCTTTCCATGGGCCACAGCAGTGAGAATGCTTTGCCTCTGGTTCTTCCCAGCTCTGAGTCTGGCCCAGCAGCACACACAGAGCTCCCTGGCAGCTCTCCTCCCTGAGACAGGCTGCAACCCCGGAGCTGGCCTGCTGGGAGCCATCTACACCGAGGCACAGAGGCTCTTCTCCCGCTCTGCAGCGCTGCACTCACTGCATGGTTTTAATTGGCCAGGAGAACCAAAACCCAAAACTTTCCCCCACAGTAGTCACACAACCCCTGAGAATGACTACTTGGTAAATGAATCCTGTTGCACAGAAGTGTCCCAGTCAGTGCTGCTGAGGGTCTGGATGCAAGACACACATGTTTAGTTGTCACTTTGGAAAGGGAATCTGCACATTCACTGACTCACATAAACTCTGTGGTATGTAAACAATCCACCAATCCATGTCTAAGCATCATTTCTGCCCACAGTCATTTGTCATATAAAATTGACATCTCAGTAAGATAGCAAAACACCTTCTAATAAAGAATATGGAATCATTTAGGATGGAAAAGCCCTCAAAGATCACTGAGTCAAACCATTGCCCCAGCACTGCCAAGGCCACCACTAACCACGTCCACAAGTGACACATCCACACAGTTTTTAAAGCCCTCCAAGGATGGTGACACTTCCCTGGGCAGCCTGTTACGATGCTTGTCAACCCTTTGAGGGGAAAAAAATTTCTTAATATCAATTTAAAGCTCCCCTGGAGCACCTTGAGGCTGTTTCCTTCCGTCCTGTATAACAATATAGCTTTAAATGTCAACTGAGAAAAGACCAGAAAGAAGCCCAAAGCTGGAAGAGCCATGCACTTGCTCAGGAAGAATTTCAGATTGCTTCTGCAGCTGTGAAACAGCAGCTCTGGGGGTTCATCACCAGCAGCTCAGCCAAGAACTCAGAGCATGTCACTGTCTCAGTCTGACCTGCATCCATGCAGGACTCAGAATCCTAAATCTCATCAAGTCCTTTCTTCAGCATCCTTCAGAGTCTACCTAAACCCTCAAGGGTATGCAAAGTTTTCAAAGCAGATGAGCTGCCCTAGCAAGCTGAAGGACTTGCCCTGAGAGGCTGTGGCTGCTCCATTCCTGAAAGTGTCCAAGGCCAGGATGGATGAGGCTTGGAGCAACCCGCGCTACTGGAAGGTGTCCCTGCCCATGGCAGGGGGTGGGATGAGATGGGCTTTAAGGTTCCTTCCAGCACAAACTGTTCTGGGATTCTATGAGCCTACAATTCTATGACATTTCTGATGCCTGCATAGAAAAGATACCAACAGAATGATTTCATAAATTGCACGTATTAAAGCTGAAGAGAACATCAGCACTTTGGACTCCACAGCAAAAAAACAACCAGGATTTCAGCTGTCCCACCTGTCCCCACGCGGTGAGCAGGCAGGGCAAGAGCCTTTGCTGACCAGCAGCAGTACTACCGTGCCATGTTTTACTCCCTTTGGGTTTGGCTCAGAACAAACTCAAAGTTAAGCCTCTGAAAGCGTTTTACAAAAAAACTAATTTCAAGGGCAAATTTGAGTTGCTGCATCTGGCAGCCAAGTACAGTAACTGGGAATGCACCAGTGAACACCACAGAACGCTTTGGTTTGGAAAGGACCTTAAAGATCACCTCATTCCAACCCCCTGCCATGGGCAGAGACACCTTCCACTTGACCAGGTTGCCCAGTTCACACAATCAGCACAGGTACATGTGTGTCACAGGGCCTGGCCTGGCACTTGGCCACAGCCCTGCTCAGATGCCACTGTTGAGTCCCACAAATGGCATTTGCTCCCTGTGCGCCGGCAGCTCCCTTACAACCACGCTGCCTTTTGCCAACTCCTCTACGCAAACAAGAGCTCGGGGCAGCTCACTACAGCAGGATCCATGAGAGCTTAACTGGGGAGCTGCTAATCCAGGCAGCTTTGCCCAGCCTTGTCTGCCCAGCAGCGGAATCCCAGCCATGCAGATCTCTATCACCTCCCGCACGGGCCCAGTGCCCCTGCACTGACCCACGGACACGGCACAGCCCACGGCAGCGCTGCGACGCCTCAGCGCCACGGGAGCTCAGCAGCTAGAAGAAAGCTGTTTCGTGGCTTTTGGAAGAAGAAAAGAAAAAAGGCATCAGAATATTCCTGCTCTTGATGCAGGTTGATTCAATGCTCAGTAGTTCTCAGGAAGCTATGGAAGAGAGGGAAACATGAACTATTATCTGTGGGTTATAAAATTCCACAGAGTTTTACTAGTGTAAAAATGCAAGCACACTCCAAGCTAACTCAAAAAGCAGATGTGAACAGGGAGGGAGGAGGGAAAGATGATGAGAACATTAACTTTTTTGCCCTAATCAGCTAAACAGGAATACATTAGGCAAAACCTTGTTTTCCGTTCACTCATCTTGTAAAACTTGTTTGAAATAATGCCACTATTTATGTTTAGACAGAAATTAATTTAGACTAACTCATTTGTCTTGAACTTTTTATTTGCCAGTTTCACCCTCTATCTGGCCTAGCCCATACTGGAATGTACTCAGCTGACTACTGGAAAAACATGGAACTCTCACGGGGCAATAAAATAATTGATCACTAAATAATTACAAAACTTAGTCTAAAAGAATGATTACAGTCTTAAACCATAAGCATTTACCATGACAATTGTTTCCACTAAGCTGTTCAGCCTGTTTATACAACACAGAGCACAAAGATTTCTTCCCTGGGGAATTTGGATCTGTGACCATAAAACCATCAAGCTCCAAATATCAATGCTACCACCTGACTTGCACTGTTTGTGTAGGTCAATCTAAAGCATATTTTCTCAGGGTCTGCATTGTGTCTGGAAGAAAACCCACTCTCTGAACTGGCAGGTCCTTTCAAATACAGTCTGACAGCTCACACTGGATATTTGAAGTGGTTGGGTCACTACTCCCCTCATGAGTCAACATGAGTGAAGGGTGAGTGCTAATTCCTGAGCTGCTGCAGCAAGTACAGTCATTGAGGATGCCACCAGTGAATGGCATGGAATCATGGAATGGTTTGGAAGGGACCTTAAAGCTCATCTCATTCCACCCCCTGCCATGTGCAGGGACACCTTCCAGTAGGTTGTTCCAACCCCTCCAACCTGGCCTTGGACACTTCCAGAGATCCAGGGGCAGCCACAGCTCCTCTGGGCACTCTGTGTCAGGGCCTCCCAATGCTCACAAGGAAGAATTTCTTCCCTGTATCCCATCTAACCCTGCCCTCTGGCAATGGGAGGCCATTCCTCCTCATCCTGTCTCTCCACATCCTTGTCCCAAGTCCCTCTCCAGCTCTCTTGGAGCCCCTTCAGGCACTGGAAGGGGCTGTCAGGTCTTTCCAAAAACCTCTCTTCTCCAGGTGAACACCCCCAGCTCTCCCAGCCAGCCTTTAATCCAGCCCTTAGAGACCACTCCTGTCTTTGCCCTGCTGTGCTGCTCAGGGCTCCAGCTGCAAACTCTCTCTGCCCACCCCACCCCTCCAGTGTCTTAAAGACGTTCAAAAACCAACATAGAATTCCTGCACACATTGAGAGTCAAGGCAATTTTCCTGAACATGAAACGAAGGCCAAGGAACAAAGATCGTGAGGGCATCACTAATTCTTTAAACAACAGCCTGTTGGGCAGGCTCAAGGCACCATTTTTTGTACCAACTACCCACTGGAATGGTCACAGTGAAGACTGTAATTTCATGGAATTCAGGAGCTATTGAGGTTCAGACATGGATAGTCATCCAGCCTCTCTTGAAGATCTTGTTCAGGTGTCTGCAGTACAAAACAGCATCCAAATGATTAAGGCAGGATGGCTCAGGTTTAAATGGCCAGTTCTGCCAAACACCCCCTTTGCTGCCAGAGGCAAATCTTCAGGCCCCTCTCAGGAAAACACTTAAGGATATGTGAAAAGGGTATCAAAATCAACAGAATATATATAAAAACATTCCAAAGTGTTTTGCTTAACTACAGAGTTTGTGCCTGAGGTCTCCAAACTAAAGGAGGTGACGTTTCCCATTTCCTATCCCTTCTTTATCCCTAGAGCTGGGGCTGAATATCCTGGGCAAGATTATTTATCTTCAAATGAATGTAGCAATACTGTACCAGCATAAGCCCAACTGTAAAAATGTTAAGACAAATGTTATGGATTAATTTCTGGAATGATTATGAGGCCCAAGACCCCAGTGTCCAGCTAAACTACATAAACACAGATAAAACTGTCCAAACTGCAAACCTGAATAATAAACCACCCTATTTAACTAACAGAATAGCCTAGATGAAATTCCAGATGTCTCTCACACATGATAAAGTAAAATACTCTGTAAGAAAGTTCAATGTACGCTTCTACAAAGAAAATATCAACAAAACCAGGAAAAATTTAATTCATTTCATTCTCCAAAGTCACATCTCACATTTACTGAGCCTTTCCAAACACATTATGTTGCTGATTAGCACTAATGCCTTAAGGTACTCTTTTCCTTTTTTCTGATCTTTGGAGCTAAAAAATGCTTTAAAACATCACTGAGGCACATAATTCTTACGGAACGATAATGTCGGGGAGCACCCTGTAATTTAAAACACCGCACTTCTAATGGACAAAATTGTGTCAAGTAGGAAAAGCAGGATGGATCCAGATCCCAGCCTGAGCACAATCAGACTTCAAACAGGGCTGAAAAAATGAAAACCAGCTGAGCTAATAAAAACCAGACCCTGCTTAAACAATCTTTCATCAAGTAAACTTCACCTATGTTGTTACTCTTGGAATTTGGTAAGGTAGGAGGAGCCAGCAAGGTCTGAAGACAAGATGAGAAAGGATATTTGGGAAGGATGTAATATTTAGCAAAATAAGATGGCAGACAACCAAAGCCAGACTCTGAGCTCAGTTGTACTGGTGTAAATCCAAACTAGCATCACTGACTGTAATGGAATTACTCTGGATTTACTCCATGTTAACAGAGATCAAAACATGATCAGAGAAAGAATATCAAACTGGGAAAAAAGGCTTTCATATCTACACACTGGGACATTTCATTGCAAGTAACTAAGCAAGTGTTTAATGCTACATAGCTACAACACAAGGAGAGATGGGCTTGAGCTATCCCATAAATACCCACAGCCCAAATTCTCTACAGAGTGAAAAGTTTACGTACTCCAAATCTACCCTTAAGCAAGATTTATGCAAATCAATGAGTTAATTCAAAACATGCTTCACTTATTCAGGATTTTTCTTATTTGCTTGTTTTGTAAAAAGGGCAGTTTGAGATGAACCAAGCCTCATCCCCATGAAGCAGGAATGCAATAGCATCTCTCCAGTTGCCTCCCTTGTGTCCTTTCCAGAAAGGAATACAGACTCTTACCATTTGCTAAGCTGCAGCTCCAGCTCCATACCATACACCTCTAGATTGGGGAGTATTTATGTGCCTCCTCTCTAAAGTATTTCTCTGCCTTCCCTCTAAAAAAAGTCCCAGTCACAGGTACACATTATATTGGTGCCTGTGCCAAACCACCGAGGAATTAGAAGATTTGCTTGATGTGGTAGAACTGCTAATTCTTCAAAATGCCATTTAGCCAACAGTCATTATTTTAATTTCCCTATATCACAACTCATGTGGGTAACAGAATGACATTCAAATCAACTTTGGAAGGTAGAAAAAGGGCCAACGTTTTACAGCAATGACATGATCCCCACTTTTCACACCCTAAGCATAAGCCACAGTAGGAATATTGAGAACAAAGCTTAACACACAAAGCAGCCACATTTTCCCCCACTGTCAGCATTCACAGAGACTGTCCAGATTCACTCTCATACACAGATCCCATGTAACTCAATCATTCCAGGTCACTGGCAGTAGGGATGCTCCCCTCCTGCCCACTGCAGCTCTGCCAGCTGAGCCCACTGCCAGTCCTGCTGGCCAGAAACACGGTAACACAAGCCATCACCTCCTCTGCTCAGCCCCAGGGGGCTCATGCACTCTAATCAAGCTCCCAAACTAAAGAGCTTCTTCAGCCTCTGCTGACCTAGACTGTTTGAGAATGACTCTGGGATTGCCAAGCAGCACTCATAGCTGGGGATCAGAAAAAGCCACGACCTTAAAGAAGAGGGAAGCAAGAAGCAATAAAGAACAATAATTATTTTGTCCACTACAGTTACAACTTTAGGAAAGCATAACTCAACAGATTCGGCACAAATTCAGAAAACAAAATATCAGGGTCAGTTAGTCCAATTTTGACCCAGAACAAACTCTACAAAAGTACTCACTCCCATGGCCAACATGAGAAGTGGGAATGAGATGTGTCCTAGCTACCAGCTTCATTCAGGCTGAGGCAAACATCACCTGGCAGGTCAAGAGAGGGGATTGTCTCCTCAACTCTGCTCTGGTGAGACTCCACTCTCAGCACAAGACATGGACCTGTTGGAAAGAGTCCAGAGGAGGCCATGGAGATGCTCCCAGGGCTGGAGCTCCTCTGCTATGGAGCCAGCTTTGGGGAGCTGCAGGTGTTCACCTGGAGAAGAGGAGGCTCCAGGGAGACCTTACAGCCCTTTGCAGTGCCTAAAGAGGCTCCAGGAGAGCTGAAGAGGGACTTGGGACAAGGGCTTGGAGTGACAGAACAAGGGATTGTGTTGAGCTGAACTCTGAACTCTGAAAGCGCAGGGTGTCCCTGCTCACGGCAGGGAGCTGGAAGTAGGTGGTCTTTGAAGTCCCTTCTAACCCAACCCATTCCATGGTTCTGTGTTCTCCTGCACAGACCTTTTTGTGGGTAACACAGCACCACTTCCAGAGAATATATTGTCTTTAGCACCAGCACATTTCACCATCAGGATCCGGTGTGTATATGCAAAAGATACTCCAGACTGCCAAGAAATCTTGAGATCCAGAGGAGAGTACTGAGGACACTGAACCTCTGAGGGAAAAGGGTCAATGGAAATTCTGAGGAAGGGATGGGCTGAATACAGAGACAAAAAAGATGAAAAGATGAGGAGTCAGACAGACTAGGAAAAAAATGAAAAGAGGGAATAAACATTTCAGGGAGAAAAAAGTGATTTGTGGTTAACATGGAGAACTGTGACTCAGGGGTAGGTCACATGAATTCCCTGTGATTTGATTCAGCTTATGTAAAATTTAAAAAGGGAAAGACATGACCAAAACAAAAAAAAATCCGAGACACAAGAAAAGAAAAGAAAAAAAAAAAATCCCAACAAACCACAAAAAAAAAAAAAAAAAAAAAAAAAAAAAAGCCAACCACACAGACATCTGAAATATCCTAACACACTGAGATGCAGGGGTTTAAGTAGTATGTTGTTAAATTAGGAGTAAACAGTCCTGGCCAAGCATCACTGCCTAAGCACCTTGTTATGGTCTCCAAATGCTGTAGGAGAGAAGCCAAAATGCCACTCCAGCCAGTGCACACCAGATAATATTTCAGCTAAGAATAGGGCATCACCAGGGACTTGGCCTGGCCTGTGCAACCCCCTGGGCTCTTCTTGTGCTTCTGGTACATGACAGCAATTAGTGTGCACAGGATTGCTGAAGATCTCTAATTTAAAAAATCACACCACTATTGTATTAGTGTAAGCAACAGAAAATGGGAAAGAATCTGCCCAAAGATGGGTAGAATCACAAATTCTCTGCCTGGATGTTCCAGCTATTGCTCTTTTACCTAAAACTGTATGCTTGCCCAAACATTTCCCCTATTTGCAGCCTAAAACCCTACCTCTGGCACAGCAGCTGTCACAATCTCATGAAGGTTTTAGTAAAGAGAAATACAAATTAATATGGGAGAATAGCAGAAATTACAGTACTCCTAGCTGTCCTAAGACAGACCCCATCATTTTTCCTGCACGGCTTTCCTCCTCTTCTTCTGTTCCTCACTGAGTTCCAACGGCAAAAGCATACTACTCAAGTGAACTAAGACCTCACTAACTAAACAAAAAGCTCCATCCTTTGGAAAACAGACTCGGACATACCATTGCAGAGCTTAAGAGAACTCAGGAAATGTTTCAGAGATATTCAGCATCCCCAGAGACACTTCACTTTAGCTCATGAAAATACACTGGTGTCCAAGGCATGAAAATTACAATGGCTTCCTGCTGACCACCCCAGCCCCCCGGCTAGGAATCTAATTTAAACAAGCTGGCAGGAGTCCAGCAGTAACCTACAGTCACAGCTCAGAGCTGCTATCCCGAGCAAACAGCCCAGACATTTAGCAGGGACTACAGCAACACAAGACATTGCTTCATTTTCATTCCAGCCTGCAAACCCACCCCCACTCACTCCACTTCAGCAGCATTTTTCCAGGCTGAGAACTGGGGTCCTGTTCTGCTTTGGTTACCTCTCATTGCTGAGCAAGCTCTGCTGGTTGTAATTTATCCTATAAAGTTGATATTTGGCTCCATTGTGTATCAGGCTTCATGAAATTGGCTCTTAAAGCCATATAATATCCATTCATTGTACCTACATCACACACTCACTGGCCTATTCCCAAAAGCAAATGGTAAGGAAGCCACTATTCCAGTGAGAATGGATGAGCCTGCTAACAGGGACACATCACTGAGAATAAATTCAACTCTTTCAGTTCCCTCTGGTTGTTTGTGATGTTTGCTGCTTGCTGGCTCGCTGTCTGGGAATATGTCATTTGCAAAAATGCATATATCTTACCAGTAATGCCTTGTAGACTGAAAGGCAAGGCTAGGAATGTTTTAGGAGAAGGTATACAACTTGGCAAAGTGCACAGAGTGAAGAGGAGTACCAAGGGTGCAAATCCTGATGGAGTACAGGGATACAGAAGAGTAGGTTAACATTGCTGCATGAACACTGTTTACATTTGCAGTACACAGCAAATGTAAACAAGTGGGCACATCCCAGCCCCCGCCTGGGGATTGTCCCATGGCACTATCAGCCTGGAGCTGCCCCGGTTACTGCTGTAGCTGACACAGAAGGGGTCTCTGAACACCCAAGGTTCAAACCCTGCCAATAATCTGTGGAGAGGGTGAAGGAGGTGCAGAAGTTTCTGAGTAGCCCCATGATCAGACACGCACCAAGGCCCTTGGCAAAGCAGGCTCGCAGGAGCCCTCAGGGTGGGGCTGCCCAACCAGGGACCTTCCTCAGCTGCTGATGGGAGCCAGGGAATCACCATGTGGGAATAACCTATTCCCCCCTGAGAGCCCTTGGTGTCCATGTGGTAGGACAAAAACCTAGGTGTGAAACAAACATGGGGGACTATTATGTGGACAGTCAGCTCAGTGCAGAATATTAGAAAGCAGAAGGCCACTCAATTAGCTTCATACTTTCTAAATTCAGTGCTTTGACTGAACTAACCTTTGCTCCCCTACAGCCAGTGAAAGCAAATGAGATCTCCAAAGAGTATTTCAAAATTCACAGGGGATTAATTGCTCCTAAGGTGCCAGTTTCATTTTGTGAGTTACTGAAGAGCCTTTGGGTCACCAGCCTCTCAGCTGAGAGTCTTCAGTTAAGTGTCTGAAGTGAAATGGGATTAATCCTGTACTTAGTGCCATGGCTTCATGTGTCTTGATAGAACATGATCCCATCCAAGTGCTTCAGGAACATGAAGTCATCGTGCTTCTTCTCTGGTAAAACCAGTTACCAAAGAGTAGGTTCCACATGTTCCTCAAAAGGCAACAAAAGAAGCTTAACCATAGGATATGCCTGACCTAAACCATTCTGATCCCCCTTAAAAATGCAACACTGCAAACTATCCCTTTGCAAAACACAAATCTTGGACCCAGAGTTCACCCAGCAACAACTGCACAGCATGAATTCACTGCCAGCATCACTAAAAGATCTCATAAATCTGATTTCAGAGCAGCACACCTCAAACAGGAAATCCTAAACACCAGCAACAATTACAATTACAGCAACAATTACAAAAAACACACTATGTTCAACATAGTGAGGGGTAAAACATTCTCCCTGGCTGGAGTAATGAAGCACAAAAAGCAGCCAGCCCAGAGCACATTTCATTAAATCCATCCTATTCCTTCTAACAAAACTGCTGATTACCAAGGCATGGTGAGCTGATCAAGTAACACCATCACTCTCTTTCAACAGAGAAACTGTTTTGCCATTTGCAAACTGAAAAACATATGTTCTCAATATTTCCTCTGATGCATGTCTCTCCTTCAAAACCAAAGCCACAGCATATGCCAACAATCAAATCATTGACTGGAAAATACATACCAACTGGCATCTGAGGGCTGTCTAAAGGGTTCCTCCTGCCAGGCTTTAGGCCACATTCAAAGCACATTAACTACAAGAAATATCTGCTCCTTTTCCATAGTCCTTAATCTGGTTTATCCAGATCCTCCACTGTGTGGAATCCACACTAGTATGAACTCCAAGCAGCCTCTGATACACAAAGGATAAAGCACAAGTCAGAAAAAAAGATGACAGAGACTTCAAGTCATAGAATCACAAAGTATCCTGAGTCGATAGAGTCCACAAGGATCATCTAATCCCTGGCCCCCCACAAGACACCCAACAATCCCATCCCGTGCCTGAGAGCATTGTCCAAATGCTCCTAGAGCTCTGGAAGCCTTTGAGTCATGACTGTTGCCTGTTTTCAGAGTACAGTGGAAATAAATCTAAGGTTTCTAACAAGCTGGTCCAGCAGGATGCAGAATGAACATCGCATGATGCATTGAAAAAAATCACCAACCCAATACAAACTCCTCTTGCTCCCCATTGGTTAAGAAAAGCTCAAACACAACTTGTATCAGCACAGGGAGTGCCATCACTCCATGGCCCCTCTGCAGGACAGGTACTACTCACCCTCTGCAGGTAACACACAGCACACCACTGAGTCACACAATTGTGAGCTTCCAAAAGGCACCTGGGCACAGCCTCGTGCCTGATCCTAATCAAGTCAGTCCTGCTGGACAGCAGTGCAGCACAGAGTCAGGATTAAGAATCCGTGCATCAGTTTCACCAGCCTGCAGATCTTGGGTGGTTCTTCTCCTTTGCCCTCTCCAGAGAACTCAACTTCATTCTCTTCAGTAAAGGCATTCACTGCTAATTCAGGTCCAGAGAAGGAACAGAGCTGGGGTAGGGGCTGGAGCCACAGGAGCAGCTGAGGGAACTGGGAAAGGGGCTCAGCCTGGAGAAAAGGAGGCTCAAGGGGGACCTGACAGGAGGGTGCAGCTGGGGGGAGTCAGGCTTTGCATCCAGGGAACAAGGGACAGGATGAGAGGAAAAAGCACCAAGTTGTTCCTGGGGAGGTTAAGATTGGATATTGGGAAAACTCTCTTCACCAAACAGGAGATCAGGTACTGGAACAGTCTGCCCAGGGCAGTGAGGAGTCACCAACCCAGCAGGTGTCAATATGCCACTTGGGGACATGCTTTAGTGGTGAACATGGCAGTCCTGGATTAGTGGTTGGACTCAATGATCTCACAGGTCTCACCCAACCTCTTAACAATTAACCTCTCTTACCAATTCTAATTCCCCACCACAAAAACATTTTTCCTAGTTTTTTCTAGGATTGGCACTTGAAAAGAACAAGCTTGGTATTTCAAGAGGCAAATACTCTGATTTGCCTCCTTGTCAACTTTCCTCCCATATTTCTGTGACAACTCTCTTTACAAGGAACACTATTACGTCAGTTGAAGCGAGATAGATGTATACAATATTCACGGCTCTTTATTCACTTTATTACCATGCATTCTCAGAATATAGTTGTCGGCTCCAGATGAAAACTGGACACTGTATCAGTCTTAGGGAGGGACAGCTTATTCATAGCTTAAAAATACTTGAGGATCTGCATCAAACATCTGCTTTTTTTAAAACAGAAGGAATTTGATTTGTGTGCATTTAAATCAGTCCAGGAGATGCATGGGGGCAGCAGAAATTGTTCTTTTCTTTCCATACCACAGAGCTCCAATCCAGACCTGTAGCCACTGCAGCCTTGTCTTAAACAATTACTACCATGAATAGAATTAACTGGGCTCCTCCATATGATTGTGTGAAACCCAAGCTGCTGTAACTCCTGGGAGATAAATTCAGAGTGTGGGAAAGAAGAGAGGAAGGTGAACGAGAAAGTTTCTTTGTTTAAAAAGTGGTTAAGAAACTGGGAGAAGATCTCTTTGTGAATTGTCATGTACCTAAAAGTTGAGTTAACAAGGGCACTGTGACTTCTGTATGGGACACAACAGGTGAAGTATCCTCCATGCAAACTCAGAAGCTCTAAGGAAAAGGCACACACTGCTAACAGACAGCAAGGCTCACCTGATAAATGACATCAGTAGTAATTATAGGGACAGAATAGAACTGGAATACATTGTTAATGAGCTGCAGAGCTTTCCTTGGAATTAAAACCACTTGGAGCTGAGTAGAGCAAAGCAAAATAGAACAAGCATCTTCTAAGTTCTGCAGGCAACAATTTCAAATGTATCATGAAAAATAATTTGTAATTCAAAGCAGAAAAGAATTATGTATTTGAGGCATTTTAAGTTTTTTTCCCAAGGAAAGAAACTCTACTGCATTTCCCTTGCCAGAAGGATTCAAGAATCAGAGGGGAAATTCACCCTTGTGCATACCTTCTGGGCGGGACATGCAGAGTTAAGACAGCAGAAAAATAAGTTGTAAGTGATGCTCTAACAGGCTTTTGGATCCTGTCACAACATTTTGGCTGCCTCACAGATTTTGGAGCTTCTGGCACTGGCAACACTTACTGTCTTCTGTAATCTATATAAGCAGTTACTTTTAGAGGGACCCCAGATAAATGCCTCTAGAGGAACAAGAAAACGTCCATGCAATCACAGGGAATTCATTTTATAGATATCACAATGTCTCCGTTAAGGGACAATAAGGCTTCAAACACTCATTTCCCACACGGTCAGTACAGTTATCGCAGAAGCCTGAGAGATGGAAAATGTCTGTAAGTACTTTAGACTTCACTCTTATCAGCCCAGAGCTGTTCACTTACGCAGCATTGGTGACAGCCACTCACCTGGTGACAGCAACAGTAGCACTTGGTAGTGGTAACAACACAGAGCAGTTTTTGAGCTTTAGGTAAGCAGTATTTCCCATTGAAATTGTCACCAGTGAAATATTAATAGCAATAGTTCATCAGTTTTAGCACAAAAGAGCAGAATTCCCAGTTATTATGCCCAAGTCTGCTTATCATTTGCCCTCAGTGATACCAAGACAGCACTAAACAGTTGTACCTTTAAAAAGAGGGAAATTACTTCTGTCTGCATCTTCTAAAACACCAGGGAAAAAACTCAGAATTTGGATGTGTGCTCATTATTGCTGTCACTGTGTATCTAAGTACAAAATAAACCAACCTCCAAAAAACCCCAAATCCTTACACGTCCTAGAGTTGTTAGATGGGATGTTCACAAATTTGAGGCCACCAAAAAGCACTGCTCTGACATATTGGCTCTGACAGCTTTAACCTCATATTCTGTGATCCATCAGAAGAAGAGGGAGATGAGACTTACTAAATTAGCACATTTTTCCCCACTTTCAATTTTGGTAGCAATATAAAAGCCACTCAACTTTCAAATAAGACAACTACTTGAATTAAGTGGAGAGCATAATTTTCTCTGACCTTACTCTTTCCAAAGAGAACTGAGGCAATTCCTCTCTCTCTATCTATTGTGGTCTGACACTGGCCCAATGTCAGGCACCCGCAAGAGTCACTCACCCTCCCCTGCCACAGCTGGGCAGAGGAGAGAAAAAAGTTAACAAAGGCTTCATGAGTTAAGGACCTCAAGAAAACACTTAAAATGCAAAACAGGCTCACCTTAAGGCTGATTTGCTTTGCGAAGTAATAAAGTGAAATTTATTACTAACGAATCAGAGGAGGATAATGAAAAACAAAATAAGCCCTTAAACACCTTCTTCCTCCCATCCCCTCCCTCCTCCCCACTGACAGCACAGGGAGACAGGGCCTGGGGGTTTGGGTCAGTTCATCACCTGAGGTTTTCTGCTGCTGCTCAGGGAGAGGAGTCCTTCCCCTGTGAGACCCTGGGGTCCCTCCCACAGGAGACAATTCCCTGTGAGCTTCTCCAGCACGGCTCCACTCCCACAAACAGCAGCCCCACCACACCTGCCACAGCCTGAGCCCTCCCACGGGCACACAGCCCTCCCAAAACTGCTGCAGCCTGGGTCTCTCTTCCCATGGGGTGCAGTCCTCAAGCACAGGCTGCTCCAGCCTGGGAGCAGAGCCCCTCTCTCCACTGGGTCTGCACTGGATCACAGCCTCCTCCAGGCATCACCTGCTCCAGCATGGGCACCTTCCCCAGGGGCTGTGGGTGGATCTCTGCATCCCTGTGGATCCCCATGGGCTGTGGGTGGAACCCTGCATCCCTGTGGATCCCCAGGGGCTGTGGGTGGAACCCTGCATCCCTGTGGATCCCCATGGGCTGTGGGTGGATCTCTGCATCCCTGTGGGTCCCCATGGGCTGTGGGTGGATCTCTGCATCCCTGTGGGTCCCCAGGGGCTGTGGGTGGATCTCTGCATCCCTGTGGATCCCCAGGGGCTGTGGGTGGATCTCTGCATCCCTGTGGATCCCCAGGGGCTGCAGGGGCACAGCTGCTCCACCATGGCCTCACCACAGCCTGCAGAGGAATCTTGGCTCCAGCACCTGGAACACCTCCTGCCCCTCCTTCTCCACTGACCTTGGTGTGTCCATGTTGTTTCCCCCACATGTTCTCACTTCCTCCTCTTCTCTGACTAGGAGCAAAAACCTGTGACTTTGTTCCGATTTTCTTCTTGAATACATCACCACAGAGGCCTTACCAGCCTCTCTCATTGGCCCAGTTTCGGCCAGCAGCAGGTCCATCTTCAGAGCCATCAGACTGGCTCTGCTGGACATGGTTGAAGCTTCCAGGAGCTTTTCACAGGAGCTATCTTTGTGGCCCCCCTGCTACCAAAAACCCGGTCATACAAAACCAATAAATTTTCCTATAAAAACTATGGGATTTTGGTAAATATCCAGTCTTCACAAAATATTTGCTCACAGAAACTTCACTGGTAAGCAGTTTATTTCTTCTGGGCAACCTAATAATTTGTCTAGTTCAAATAGCAGACCATCTTCAAACAGTTTTAAGCAGTTTTACCTACTACGGAAGGTAAGGAGGCTCCCGGAACGTGGACAGGAACACAGGGTTGTATTCCTCTCCCTCTTTCAGCTGTCTCTCTTTTCATTACAATCATAAAATCATAGGCTGCTTTCAATCAGAAAGACTCTTAAAGCCCATCCAGGTTCACCCCTGCCCTGGGCAGGGACACCTTCCACTATCCCAGGGTGCTCCAAGCCCTGTCCAACCCAGCCTTGGACACTTCCAGGGATCCAGGGGCAGCCACAGCTTCCGTGACACCAACCTTTTCTCCTGCTGCCCCCATCCCCTGTAAAAGCACCACTTCCGTGGTGTGGGCAAACTCAGACACAGTACAGAATACCACATTTCTCTTAAACTTGTTCTCACTGTTTTGAAAACCACTGTTGCAGTATTGTTTCTCCACAGCCATGTTCCCATCCTTTACTAAAACTAATAACAAGTCTTGAAGAACTTCCACCCCAAAATGGAAGCAGAGGGAATGCTGATGACAATGCTCCTCTTCTTCAGGCTATACCAGAAGGGCCATTCTTCATCTTCTCCAACTAATTTAAACACATTCAGCCTCTGCCTGAGAAGTTTACACACCCATAAATCTGAGAGCAAAGCCCAAGGCCAAAGACCTCAAGTCACAGAAGAATGCAAAAGCACAGGGCAGCACATGGGAGAAGGGCTATCAGGAGAGTTGGATGTGAGAGGAAGAGGCAGTGACACCATCCATGATACCATCCAGCTGTGGGTACAGCAATGCCACGGGGGTGCCTTCCCCTCTCCCTTCATTATCCATTTGCATAGCCACAGTACTTTTTCTCTCAGGAAGTATGAAAAGCTTTAACTCCATTAATAGCCTAATTTTAATTTCATAGAATTCCTCCTCTGGAAAAAGCATTACTTCTTCATTATAACTTCTAAAAAAAAACTATCAAACCTGCAAAACCCAAAGTTCCCAGACTTTTCATATGACCTCCTGAACTTGATCCAAGCTAGTCTGTGGCTCAGCAGCCTAACCATGTTATGGACACAGCCCTGCCAGTCTGTTAAAGAAAGGAGGCTCCAGTTAAACATAACTATGTGCTTAACTATGTGCATAACTCCAAGATAGAAAAGAGCTTTACTCTCTCAGAAGAGAGGAGTGGGATCAAGAAAAAAAGCCAATGTATTCCTAGTTCCCCTACACACTTACTATGTGACTTAAGTTCAATACTATTTTCCCATCTAAACTAAGAATTATTAATGTTTTCCCTTTTCTCACACAGTGTTTTCTATTTGATTTGTAAGAAAAGGGTCAGGAGATGCTCAGAGTTCTGTAGATATGCAGAGTATGCAGAGGCAAACACCATCCTCTAGCCTAGAAGTCCAGAGATTATATATTCCCTTCATTTTTGTCTTAATTAATTACTGGAGTTTGGTCTATAGAATAGCCATTCACACTAAAGGAATGCTTGATTAAATCACACAGAGTGAGTTATGACTGGTATAATTCCATTAGCTTTACAGAAAAATACTAGGGATGAATTTGTCCTCTCAGGCTTATTTTCCATTCCAAAATTCCTTAATGGCATAAAGAAAAAATAGCAAAGCTGGCCACAGATGTTAAATAAAGACGTTCCAAGTCCAATCCCATTTCCACAGGATACAATGGGAGTTAGTAGGACATCAGGACCCACAACACGCAACTACAAAAGCATTTGCTGATCTTCAGCTTTAGCTCCAGTTCAGAATTTTCCTGTGCCAACTCTTCTTAAATTTGGGACAATTTTCCACCCCCCACGCCAGTTCTTCCATTGAGCACAAGTCTGGCAAGAGATTTCTTAGTCAACAGCCCTTTTCACTATCTACAAAAGTTCTGTGATCATGTTTAAGCACTGAAAGTCCACAACAAAAAAAACTCCCTGTAGTCTGTTAAAACACTGCACATGCTTATTCACAAAGTAGAATCCAACGCAAAAGGTTTTTCCAAAGTTGAACTCTCTGCATCCCACCAGATGGTACATGGTACAGCAATGTGAAACCCATGACAGATTTTTCCACAGGCCATAATTCTGTGCCAAAAGCCTCAGGTTTGATACTAAATATATACTTGTATTCCTATTCTACCAAAATGCCATTGCAGTAGGGAAAACACTACATTTAAATCTACCCTCACACACCCCAGTGCATTGGCACATCACAATCACAGAATCATTCAGGTTGGAAAAGACCTTTTACATCATCAAGTCCAACCACCAACCCAACACTACCACCACTAAACCTTGTCCCCAGCTGCCACTTGTTTTTTTAATACCTCCAGGCATGGGGACTCCACCACCACCCTGGGCAGCCTGTGAGAATGCTTTACAGCCCTTTCTGTGAAGAGGTTTTCCCTGATGTCCAACCTGAGCCTCCCCTGGCCCAGCCTGAGGCTGTTCCCTCTCCTCCTGTCCCCGTTCCCTGGGAGCAGAGCCCGACCCCCCCGGCTGTCCCCTCCTGTCAGGGAGCTCTGCAGAGCCACAAGGTCCCCCCTGAGCCTCCTTTTCTCCAGGATGAGTCCTTTTTCCAGCTCCTTCAGCCACTCCTGGGGCTCCAGCCTCTTCCCCAGCTCTGTTCCCTTCCCTGGACACGCTCCAGCCCCTCAATGCAGAACTAATAATGCAGCACTTTGAGTTACTTAAAAATCCTCCCATATTCTGCTAGACTACACTTATACCAAATTATTTACAATCCAGCTGTACCCTGTGGGATGCCAAGTGCACTCTGCAACACAGACTAGAAAAACAATAAGGTTTGAAACCAAATCTGCACCCAATTTAAATTGCAATTACTTATCAATAGTGCATCAATATCAATATCTGCATCAGGGCACCTTTATACAAACAGAAGCTCCTTGGACCTGAGCCCCAACTGTATCGTGTACCCCTTGTAGTGTCCCACCTGACACAGAGGCCACAGCACCACACCAAAACATCCAGAAAATTTACCTGTGAGGCAGCTACATATAAAGCTCTTTTTTTGGAAGAAGAATTGAGTGAATAACAACACAACTTGTGAAAAAAAAAATAGCTTCATGCTCATTAATTCAGTTGAGCAACCTTCAGAAAGAACAACACTAGGTGGTAAATGAATTGGATGCTGTGAAATACTTGCCAAGCAATATTTTTATGAGGTTTTTCAGTAAAGCTACTTCTCTATAGACTAATAAAGAAAAAAAAAAAAAAAGAAGAAAAAAAAAAAAAAGAGGTTGAAGTGATGACAAAAGCATTTCTTGCATTTTCTTTTCCAGTGCCTTGGCTTGGTCACCATCAGATGTACGGTGCAATGACCAGCAGTCACCTGGACCTTGCACATCCATAGAATTCAAGACACTGGCTTTTGGTGTGTCTTTCTGAGAAAGACCAAATAAATAGTCTCCAGAAACTAGGACAAAATGAAGTTGAAAATTGTCCACCCTCCACTTTGAGAGAGCTCTCTGCCCTCACAAGTTATCCATCACACTAAGAAGTAAGGCCCCCTCAGGGAAGCTGGACTTTCCACACAGAGAGGTGTAACAGGATACTCTGAGGCACGTTTGCCAGCAACTCTGTGCTGTACAGGTCAGTCCTCTGCAGGTTTAAGTTTCAGTCACTCCACTGAATTAAGTCTAACATTTGCCAAGGAAAGGGATCTCCTGTGCAAAGAGAGGGAATGGGGGAGGAGGCAGGGAAGTGAGGAGACAGTGAGTGGGAAAATATGACTCAAGCAGGGGAAGGTGGCAGTGGATTTGTTGCTGGTGAGGTTTGTACAGAGCAAGGAGGGGTGGTACAGCAAAGCATGGTCAAAGCAGTCAGTCTGGAACACAAGCAAAGGACCTGGAGAGGCAGTGGGAGCGGGAATGGGAGGAGGATGGAAAAATGGACTGAAAAGGTGAAAATATGAAGAAGAAACACTGAATGAAAACATAAGTGATGAGAGAGAAAACAGGAGTTATTGAAACAGAGGTCATGGAAGTGGTCTGTGATGAAACCTGTGAGAGAAAGCTGAGACTTCTTTCTACTGAGGATGCACAAGAACAAAGGACCACCACACAAATCTGCAGACTGAAAGTGCACCACAGAAGATCTTCTTGCTCTTGTGGATGGAATAGTTACCCAATCACTCTGAAAAAGAGAACTATCAGCTCCTAGACTGAATCCCTTTCTGCTCACTGAAGTGAAGATTTGTGCTATCATTGAGAGAAAATCAAACCAAAACACTCCCAACCCATCCTCTTGATCTTCTGGCCATTCCATGGGAAAAGAGGTCCAAAGAGATCTATCAACTTGATTTTCCAGAAGGATATAAAAGAGTTCTAGGTTCTACACTTGACCCAAATCTTTCCCTTCTTGTTTATTTCTGTGGCATGATTCTTTTTAAGTCCCATATAAGCTTGTTCCATAAAATAACCAAAACAAAAAAAAAAAAGAAAAAAGATGGTGTGGATAGGGGGAATAGAGGAAAAACAAAAAGAAAATTACACCAAATGTGGAAACAGTAAGGACCCTTTTGTGATAGAACACTCTGATACCACAATGAAGAACTCTTTGTAAGAAAAAAAAAACCAAAAAAACACCTACACAAGCTATTCCCTCTAATTTTCTAAGCATTTGGTTTAAGGTATTTATACCAATAGCAAATATATATCTTGTAAGAAGAAGTATCTGTGACTGGAGGGAAACAGAAAGGATGACTTTGTTGTTGTTGTTGTTGTAGACATCCCTGCAAAAACAGAGCTCTTAAGAACTGAGTTTAGGAATATCATATTCTGAGATACTCCATGGGAGCTAAAGCCAAAAGGTAATTTTCAAGGGCTTTTTCCCACTTTCTGGTTCTTTTTTTAAAGCAAGTTTTTACTGCACAGTACAGCACACATCACTAGCCTAAGGCATCCTGTTCCTATTTCCTCTTCAAGTCAACAGAAGAATTTGACAAGGAAAGAGGAAGAAAGCCAGAGAATATGGATAGGAAGGGAACAAAAAACAGATGCTGAGAGGAATGCATGATGTTCAGTGGAAGGGGGAGGAAAGGTAAGATGAGGGAAAGAATGAGACCCCCCCAAAAAACAAACAAACAAACAATCACAAAAAAACACCACACCATGTAAAGCTTCTGGATCGTTTCACTGCAAGTTTCTGAACGTAAACACAGGATAATAAGACAGGAGGAAGAGTGCAACTGCATTATGCACGCTCTTAAGTGCGCTCTCAGAGAAGGGCACTGGAAAAAAGCTCAGTAGCATCGTTACTACTACACCTGCAGTTCACTGACGCGACTTCAGCCCCCATCAGAACAATTAAGAGGAGTATTTGATCCCTTAAGCCACTCCATGGTGCACAAAGCGCACTTAGAGCCCACTCCAGTCTATCCTGAAGGCTTTGGGAAACTTTGTAGAAAGATAGGGAGGTGGTGCCCTCGGCAGAGACACGCGTGCGGCAAAGACTAGCATGGGACAGGAATAATTCCAGTGTCCAGCACAGCTCCAGTGTCTGCAAGCGCAAGAAACCCAAGCTTTTGCCATCCCTCGGGAGCTCCCTGCTGCCCGCCCCGGCCCACCGGGAGCAATGTCCTACCTGGGTCGTGGAACGGCACCAGCGCGAAGTTGTACAGCGGCCGCTTGGGTCTCTTCAGCGATGTCTCCAGGATCTTGGATGCACCCTCGATAACTTGCACCAAGTCGTCGTACATGGAGCCGGTCACATCGAAGACGAAGGCCAGGGTGGAGGCTCCCTCGGGCACCGCCTCGGGCTCGGGCACGGCGCGGGCGCTCAGGGCCAGCAGCAGCAGCAGCAGCACCGTGCCCAGCGCCCCGGGGCTCCCACCGACACCCATCGCGCCGGCACCGCGGCGCCGGGAAAGGCACTCCCGGGGGCAGTCGGGCCGGGGGAACCGAGACAGACCGAGGAGAGTGCGGGGACAGACCGGCACGGAGCGCGAAGAGCGCGGGGACAGACCCGGCACGGACCGGGGAGAGCGCAGGGATAAACCGGGACGGGCGGGGGAGAGCGCTGGGATAAACCGGGAAAGCGGGGACAGACCGAGGGGAGCAAAGACCGAGAGGGGAGAGCGGAGCCCGTCGCCCACCAGCCGCTCCCCTCAGCCGCGGAGCAGGAAGCGCCGCCGCTTTTGTCTGCGCGCGGCTGCGGGCCCGCTCCGCCTTCCCTACCGGGCAGGGCTGGGGCAGCGCCGCCCCGAGGAACAGGGCTGAGCCCCGGCCGTGCCGCGGGGCTGCTGCTGCCGGCCGGGGCTGCCGATGGAGCTGCGGCTGCCGCCCCGGCTCTACCGGCTGCGGATTGAGGCGGCGCCCGCCCCGGGCCCGCCTCCCGTGGCCCGCTGCGGCCCCTGCCCTCACCTCGGGGTCCCTCCCTCACCTGGGGTCTCCCCCTCACTTTGAGGTCGCCGTCCTTACCTCAGGGTTTCCGCCCTCACTAGGGGGTCTCTCCGTCACCCCGGGGTCCCGCCCTCACCTCAGCGTCCCTCCCTCACTTCGGGGTCGCCGTCCTTACGCCGGGATCCCGCTCTCGCGTGTGGGCCCCTCCCTCACTCCGGGGTCCCTCCCTCACCCCGGGGTCCCTCCCTCACCTCGGGTCCTGTCCTCACCTGGGGGTCCCTCCCTCACTCCGGGGTCCCTCCCTCACCTCGGGGTCCCTCTCTCTCTCCGGGGTCCTGTTCTCACCTGGGGTCCCTCCCTCACCTCGGGGTCCCTCCCTCACCCTCCCGCCCCCCGCCGCGGCCACACCGCAGCAGGAGCTGTCCCTCACGGCCCGGGGTCAGTGCCCGCACCTGCCGCAGGTGAGGGTGGTGGTGCCGGTTCGTCCCAGAAGAGCAGGTTTAGATGGGCTATTGGAAAGGAATTGTTCCCTGTGAGGGTGGGGAGGCCCTGGCACAGGGTGCCCAGAGAAGCTGTGGCTGCCCCTGGATCCATGGAAGTGTCCGAGGCCAGGTTGGACAGAGCTTGGAGCAACCTGGGACAGTGGGAGGTGTCCCAGCCCATGGCAGGGGGTGGGACTGGATGGGCTCTATGGTCTCTTCCAACCCAAACCATTCTGGGATTCTGTGATTTTTAGTATTTTATTATTGGAAATGTGATACAAGACTGAAATCACTCTGACATGCACTACTGCCCTGGCTGTCCCTTGGCTTCAGTTACACATCCACAACTACTACTGAAGCCCTCCCATGAGCATATCCTTAAATTTAATAGTGTAAAGGGAGTAGGAAAGACTCCAGACTGTGACCAGGATCATAGATCCATGTCAGTTCCTGTTGCAAGAAAAAGCCTGGAAAACAAAGGAAGGGAAGCGACCAGAGTGGAGTTTTAAGCCTGCTGCTGAAGTGATGGAAAAGATTAAAGGTTTTATAATTCAGGCCTTCTTAGTTGTTTAGGGATGCAGCAGTGTCCCAGCAGGCATCTTTGGAAAACTCAGTCCTGACCCAATGCCACACAGAAGGGCTCCGTAGAGAGTCAGGAGCCAAATTCCCTTTGCTCCAGCTCACCTCAGTGCTGCTGTGTAAGCCTCCTTTCCATGGGCTGCATCCTGCACTGTGGGGAGTTACAGGGCATCATTTTAAACACCTAGTGGGAGGGAAATCCCCAGCCTTTGCCCATTGTTCAGTGCAGCTCAGAAAGGTAGACCGTGAAGCAGGATTTACCTCATTAGTTTCCATCCTTATTTTACTAATCTCCAAATTGCTGCTAAAACTGTGCATTGTTGTGACTGGAAAATAAATCATGTAGAAACATTGCTTATCCTAATCAAGTTATAAGCCTGGAATTGAATTATAAAAAGCAGATGTTTACATTCCTTCTCCCCTTCAGCACTGATGTCATGAGAAGGAAGCACATAAACAGAGCTGTGCGAAGCATTCGCAATAAAACCCCGAACCATGGAAAACTTGTCTCATCTGTAACTCTGCTAGCAGAAAACTAGGACCAGGTTTGTCAAAAATACTCACAAATTGTGTGAGGAGAGATGCACTCACGCCATTAAATAAGAATATGTATTTCAAACACCCTAAGGACTGGCAGCATTTGGATTTAAGGATTGCCTTCAATCCTTTAGGAAGACAAATTCCTGTTATGTTTTGCATCATAAAGAGAGCCATCGTGTTCCTTCTGTCTCAAATTATTTCCCAATTTATTGTGAGCAAGCAAGAACAAACCCAATGCCTATATGAAAAAATAACCCTCCGGGGTACCTACTTCTGTGTCCCAAAAAACACATCCTTGAACATGGCTTTTAAGGTACAACATAAAGCAAAATCTTTATTTTGTAACAGTGGAAACTGATATTTATTTTGGTTGCCTCACACTTTCCACTATAAAATAGCCTTGCAGCTTGGAAGCATTGACACTATTATTCACAGCAGGCCTTTGAAATTTGCAGGAAGAAAAGTCCTGTAGCAAGAGGAACAACTTTTTTTTTTTTCTTCTTTTCCAATGAAATGGTTTTCATAGTTTGCCAAAGATTCATCTATTGAAAAAAAAAAAAAAAAAATCCCTGTGCTCCCTCTGACATGCTCTAGAGTAAGGTTTTGACATGATGCCAGAATGACAGTGAAGCACAGGCACTCTGAGGTCAGGCCATGGCACGGTGGGAGTGCTCCGTGCAGGAACACCTGGGGATATCAGGGTGGGTGGCTGTGGGCAGGGCATGGAGGGGAGCGGGGTCAGGGTACCCCAGAGGGAGCAGCCCTGGCTCTGCCACAGCGGGTGCCACCCTCACCAGGTCCACTGGAGTCTCCTTCATATGCACAGAGATTTCAGTTGTATTCTCACTTCCTAATTCTGAGCGTTTCTAACTTCGCCTTGATCATCTTTTTGTGCCTGTTTTGGGGCTGGAAGTCAACATTTTCTTTATGCAATTTGGTAGCATGGAAGAATCCAACAGATGTGGTCATAATAGTGTAAACCCTTGCCACACACTCCTCACTCCACTGAGTGTGGAAAAAGTATGGGCCAGCTGACCTTTAGAGGTCCCTTCCAACCCAAACAGTCCATGTATTTATCCTGGACAGTTGTAAAGTATTAGCTGAGGTGGAGTAAAGAATTAAGTTAATTCCTTTTTCTAGCTCATCTCAGTTAAAATGAATAAAAATCATATATTAGCTTAGAAGATTGGGAAGGAAATACTTTTCACCCTTTGTGCTTTGAATCTGCCCCATTTTGTAATTTGCAGCTAAAAATAGTTACTGCCCAGTGGCTGCTAACGAGGAAAGAGCTGCCTGTTTCATCCTCGTTTATAATAAACAAGACTCCACTTCAAAAACCCAAGTTTCCATCTGAAGGAGAACATCAAAATGATTGTTTTTAAATTTGATGCTGCTCTCTAATTACAGAGCAACTGCTGGTCCCAAAACAGATGCTCCTCCTGGGATCCCATGGACCACTCGCAGCAGGCTGCATCCACCAGAGCTCTTTCTCACGACACCTCTCTCCTGGCCAGCAAGTTCTGCACGTATCCCAGATACTCTGGGCTGCCTTGTCACAGACATTTGACAATATTTTGTTTCCTCTGGAACCCCATAAAGCTTTTTATGCATTTATGCATTTAAAGCTTTTATTCCAACTCCTCCTAAAAGTCCCATCCCTCTTTTTTTTTGTTTTGTTTTGTTTTGTTTTTGTTTGAACTTGATTAATTGTGGAAAAGGAGGGAACAGTCTCTGTTTGTTTTGGGTAGGTGGCTTTGGCTCTCCCTGTGGGAAGTGTGTGTATTGCAGAGTGAGATCTCTCCAGTTCACTGACCATATTTTCTTAGCCAGCTTTTAGTCCTGTCTTTTGTATTTTATCTATGCAGACACTCTGGTCCTGCAGATTAGAGTTGCAAATTCACTGCTCTAAAACTAAAAATAACTTTCTTTGTCTCAAGTTCTTGCCTGCAGGCAGAACCTCTGCTGCTTTTGGCAAGGACAGGGTTAAAGTGCCATGGCAGGACAGGAATGCTCCAACAGAAATTAGCAGGTATGTCAGGAGCCTGGAAGCAGGTAATGCAGCTCACTGGAGCTGCTTTTAGAGATCTGCAAGGAAAGATAAGCAAGGTGCAGAAAAGAGAAAGGGCTGATAGATTAATCTGTGGTTACATTGTTATAATCTTCATGCTCCTCTACAGAGACCATGAAAAGACCTGCACAACTTCTGGGGGAGATTTTGTAATGTGAATGCCATTATATGATGAGGATTCAAACTCTGAGGGATCAAATAACAACTGACCCTTTTCCAGCCTGTGCCCTGTGGTTTTCAGCTTTGCAGCTGCTCTCACACCTGGACAGTATGTTTTTAGTACTCATCTCTCTGCTCTGTGACCAAGGCATTTCACTGGAGATGGTTAAAAGCTGTCCTGAAGACAGAACCAGAGAGCCTCTGTACTGAACAAGCTCAAGGCCTTTCAGTCACAGAGGATTCACAGCTTCCTGTGACGTACCTTACCTTTGCCAACAACATAAAAACTGTGATTTAATATAAAAATGACATGCATCTAATTTTTGTTCTACTTCTGCCTTCTGACTCTTCAGAAGGGTAATACATTGTGAGTTTTCTCTAGAATCCACATGACTAGAAACAACCTGCTCTAGTTATGGAAACAAACCCTTGGATTCTAGCATCTGTGTAGGAATGAATGTTTTTATTACATAACCCAGATGCTGAAGAACTGCAAGTCTCTGATCTCCACTTCTCCAAAAGGTTTGAATCTGAAATTAAGCTACAGGCTATGTTCCCTACTCCTACCCTACAGCTATAAAGAGATAAACTGGGAACTGAAATCTGTTTGAAGGGCTCACCTAGTGTATGGCTGAATTCTGGTCATCCTGTGTTTTATGGTTCCTACTTTCTTTTTAAACTCAGTCTGCTCTAATATTTCATGGCTTTGCCAATGAATGCTTTACAGCAGAATCAGAGCAGACAGGTGAATGGTAGCAGTTCCCTGTGTTCTACAAATATTTCTGATGACAGGCAGCTTTTCCTGTAAAAGTTGTAAAAATGAGGTATTTTAACTTGCTGTGTGTTCTACATTATGAAGAATCTAGAAGTCCTTCAGAGAACTTCTGCCATTTTGAATCTTCTTGCTGTTCCACAGAGGTTTGCTTAAACATAAATGTCAGTTTGATTCACAGTTCAACACATTTCACTCACATCCCAGTGAAAAGGAGTGAAGCACAGGCATAAGTAGCTGTAGCAACTGGAGTAGTTTGTTTAACAAACCCTGTGCCTGAGCCAAGAGACCATTTCACCCCGCTGTAGCACTGAATCATCTCTCATCTGCAAGATGAAATCGCTTTGCTTTTGGTTATAAAACATTTGTTTTATAAAACAGGCCATCCTGTGATCATGAAATAGAAGTCAGGGGTCAAAAGTTTTGTTTCTGGCTCACAAGCAGACTTGCTGCCTTCATTAATACAATTATGGAGCAAGACCAGGACCAAGTCAGGACCTGCTCTGCTGCTTACTTGGAAAAACAAAAGAGAAGATAAACTGATGGATGGAGATTTCAAGATGTTAAATATCTAATGAGAAAAGTAATGTATTTCTTTATGAAAACACTGGGAACACACTGAAGGCAAAAGAAGAACCACACCATAAAGGTCATTTTTCAAGATCAGCTCCATGAAGATCAACAAATCCTGTACTTAGATTTTTTAATTCCACACATGGGGAATTCATGCTAATTATCCATTATTCCAAGCTATTTTTACCCACAGCCATGTCATCATGCAAACCTTACTTGTGGTTGTGTATTAAATACAGTGCATGAGGCAGTGTGGGGTTCATTGCCCCTAAAATACCTGTATCTCCACTGATCCAGGGTGTCCACATCCATCCTAAACACCTGGAGCTCCTTTTCCAGTCCATGGACATTTCCCATTTGATTTCTCCAAGAAATCCCCATGTTTATGCATTAAATTGCATGCCTGAACTTTACATCAAATTGTATTTACAGAGAACTAGACGTATAGATGTCACAAAACAAGGGTGAGAGGAAATGGCCTCAAGATGCACCAGGGGAGATTTCAATTGGAGGCTTCTGGGCAAATTTCTTCATGGAAAGAGTGTTCAGGCATTGGAACTGATTGCCCAGGGCAATGGTGGAGTCCCCATCCCTGGAGGTGTTCAAATAACGTGAGGATGTGGCACTTGGGTCAGTGGTGGGGAATGGCTGGACTCAGTGGTCTTGGATGGCTTTTCCAACCTAAGCAATTCCATGATTCTATGAAAACAGATAAAATTACTACATAGTTACTGCTTTCACCACTGGAGTAATTGGCTGTTGCATATGGAAGTTCTTTGAAAAAGAATTTTTAAAGGTGTATTAAAATTTTGTCCTTGACAAGGATTGTATTCTGGAGAATTTCAACATATTCTATTTGCCATGTCAGGGTAATCAGTACATTTACAATTAGGCAACCAGGCTGTTAGGAAAGCAAGAGGAAGAACAAGAACATGATCTCCCTCTGCTGGTACATCACAACGAAATGTTGTGAGAAGGGATTACAGAAAGGATGGATTTTTAGCCTTGGTTTTAATAAAGTTAGAAAATAGAAGATGAAATTACTTTTCACACATGACATTGAAAACAACCTTAAAATAGCAGCAAACACCACAGATACACACAGACTCATCCCTATGTCCAAATGTTTTGTACATAATATTTACACAAGTCTTTTCTACAGGAAGGTTTTCTGGAAAGTAAATTAAGTTGTACAGAGAGATTCTAGTGATAGGAGAATTCAAAAAGCAAGAGTACTTTTCATATTTGGGGGGAAAAATATTTACTTAGAGTATATTTATTTCAAAAGTGGTCCAATGATGGATTTGTTTAATAATTTGACAGAGAAAATCTAGCATTTTATACCTTTATATTGCCTCCTTAATAGTTCTGAATTACTTAAAATGAACTTTGATATAGAGAAAAATCTACAGAAGTTCCATCACGACAGTCTATAACATGTAACAGCAAGTTTGGATATGCAGAACTATTCTCAATTATTTCATTACTAAAGCAAGTCCTATACACTTCAGAAGGACCTGAGGTTAGATGTTTGATGCAGTGCTAACAGAATTAGTCCTGAACACAGCTCTGCAATCCCTTATCTGTCAGGCAAGCAGCAATATTTCCTGGCTGACACCCAGAATAGGATCTGAAAGAAGAGGAAATTACTTCGAGTATCGTAATCCTGTTACAAAGGGCAGCTGCTTTGCCACTTGGCTCTACAGACAAAAACTTGTTTTGGAGTCAATGACAGACATTCAAACCATAGATAAAATCATAAAGCATCCCATTCCTCCCATACCGGGAGCTATCCTCTGGAATGCAGTTGACAGATGAGCTTAATTACTGCATCTCGTGCCTTGGAATGAACTCTTCTAGTTTTAATTTCTCAGAAGGAGTGAATTAGGGTTCAGCATCAGATCAACACCCCATGACAGAAATTAGATAGAGCTGTCCTGTGGGTGTGTTCTGGTAAAGCTGAAGTGAAAGTGATCTAGGCATCCTTGACCATAAATCCTGAAAAATACTACTTCATAGAACAATAAACCATAGAATCCTAGAAAAGTTTGGGTTGGAAGGGATCTTAAAGCCCATCCCATTCCACTCCCTGCCATGGGCAGGGACACCTTCCACTAGCCCAGGTTGCTCCAAGCCCTGTCCAGCCTGGCTTTGAACCCTTCCAGGAATGGGAATGAGTTTGGTGTTTGTGCCCTTTGCATAGCAAAGAAGAAAATAAGTGTTTAGTTCTCCAGAGTTGTAATTTTGCTCCTTTTAAGCCTGTCAGAAAAGTATTTTGTTTTAAAACAAACATAAGTCCAGATTCCAGGCACCTGTCTGTACAGGCTGAGACTGATGAAAATCGCTTGGCACTTCTCTCCCCACCTATCCTCATCCACATGAAAGTGTTAGCTCACAGTTCCAGTCTCAATATTATATTTTCGTGTGTGTGTCAACTTGGCTAATTTAAATATTTCTCACACTATTAAAAATCCTGCTTTAGTTTTCTTTAGCCACAGAGTACTAAATATCTTTAGGCATGTGAGACATGTTTTCCCGGCATTTGAAGAAACCAAGAACCAAGTTCACCCAATTTATGAGTTCATAATTTTTGAGGTTTTTTTTTTTTTGTCTGCAGTTTCAGTTTTTACATTTAAATCCATAAAGACCAAAGCATCCTTTAAAATCCTGCCAGACTGTAAGTTAGCACCTCCCCAGCAGTTAACAAGGATAACTTTCCAAGACCTCTAGGTAGTGGAGAGCTAGTTTTATTACCAGCATGGACTGTATTCTCCACAGTCACACTCTTCTTGGCATAACAGAAGTGTTCTTAAAACTTGGAATGTTTTGCATATAAATTTTTTTCATTATTGTCTGTTTCTCCTTCTACTGTGAAATGTGATCCTTCTGTCAAGCATAGCATTTTCTAGGATTAAAGGGATGAGTTAAATAAGAGTGCACTTGAGCCTTTATTCATAATAAGAATAAAAAGCCTTTCATAGGAAAGGGTGATAAAAAAAGTTTCCCCTTACAAAACACAGTTGTTAATGCACACACACATGACAGACAGAAATGGCTAATTCATCATTTGGCATCAGGCTACCTGGGAGTTTCCATTCCAAACCTGCTTTCAGGGCCTTGTTTTGTTAGACTCATGGTCTGGTTTGAAATTTTCCAGATAAAATGTCTGCTCTGGGGTGATTTTGTTGGCTTTCCACTGAAAGAACTCAGGTGTTTCCAAGAGCACTCACTGCCCCAAGCACAACCATCTGTACCCTTCTCTGCACTGGTTTTGCAAAGCGCAGTGCAGGGAGCCAAATGGTGCCCAAAGTAGGAACCAGCAGTATCAGGAGCTCTGCATCAAAGATGGAAGGAATCACAGAATCATGAAGATTGGAAAAGACCTCCAAGATCACTGAGTCCAACTTTTGACCAAATCCCACCATGCCTAATAAAGCATATCATGAAGTGCTACATCTGCTCAGTTTTTGAACACCTGCAGGAATGGTGACTCCAGCACCACCCGTGACAGTACTTCACCACTCTTTACATTAAAAAAAAAATGACTAATATCCAATCTGAATGTCCCCTGACACTACTTAGGACCAGCCTCCTGAGTCAGCATAGGTGAACTGACACCATTCTGATTGTGGTGGCTCTTTGGTCACAGAGAGTGAACCCAACACAGAGCAGGACTCTGAGATGGGGCTGGGTGAGGTGCTGATGCTCTGAACCTGGTGCTGGTGGCAACACCCAGGCTTGCAGCTATGCAAACTGGGAACCAGGAGCCACAGCTCTATGCTGCCAGGATTTCAAGCTCATTTTCTGAGACTTGAGAACATCTAATTGTTTGCACAAATACCCACAGGTACGGCTGCAGCTGATCTGCACAGCCCTGGCAGGCTGTACAGCTTTACCTTATAGCATGTACCAACATGTACCAAAGCCAACCCGCTGGTCTGCAGCTCTGCTGGGTGTCAACCCTGAATGGACCTCAGGATGTTGATGCAGCAGCAGTGTGGGGCTAAAGTCAGCTGTAAGCAGCAGAGGTCATTCCCCTGTGGTCACCAAATCCCTTGGTCAAAGTCTAAGCACAGTGGTGGTTCCTGTCATTACTCTAAGACCTCAGGCTTAGAGACTCAGTGAGGTTTTGCAGTGCCCTGTGACAGGCTGAACTTCTCTTATAAAGCCTGACTTGCAAGAGTGAAATTTGGTTTGGAGCCAAGCCACAGCGGCATGTGAGACAGGCAAGCCCATTCTGCTCCAGCGCAGTGGAGCATCAAGTGACGCTCTGGTCACTGCCTGTGGTTTGTCTCTGCTCCAAAAGAGTGAGCAGCAGATTCACTTCGTGTAACTCCATGCCAAGTCCTTTCTGAAGAACAACAGTGAATCTTGGTAAATTCACATCATGAGTAACTGACATAAGTTGGGCTGGGGAAGCTAGTTGTTCCTGCAACTGCAGGGCTGGCCTATGCACAGGGACAGCTCCTGTAAGGAATGATCACAGTTATGCTTAAAAAGACAAATTCCTATTTCAGTGTTCCAGCCTTGGGTACATTTACCTCCTGCCTCCAGGCTCCTGGGTCTAAGAGTGTGAAAGCAAAAGGTTGTTTGTTATGCTGAAAGGTGTCAGAAATAATGTTGATTCCAGTTAAATACAAACAATAACACATTCCTGGCCTGAAGAGGTGAATGGGCTCCTTCACTTCCTTTCCAGCCATCTCTGGACCAGAGCATTCCTGTTTAACCAGGCAATGTTTTCAGACCCAGAGTAAGCTGCTCCTCCAGTATGAGAGCCCAAACTCCAGACACAGGCAGCCTGATCAACTTTCCCATTTCTCCTACCTGTGTACTTTATTTCCATTGGGAGATTTTCTGAATTCACTGATTAGGGTGCCATGTATATTGGCCTGTATAATAATTCCAAAAATGCAGCCTTCAGCAGGACTGCTGCTGAAGCCCATGGGTCTTCTGGCAAAGCTCCTTTCTATCCCTGTCCGTGCCCACTAATTAACATGTAACAACAGTAATCAACTAATTTTCATTATATTTAGAATCCAGTCAAAATATAGACAGACCTCTCCTTTCCATGGCTTTTAGATGAGCAGAAGATGAGGGGAAGTGCCCTTTCCATGTCTGTCAACCACAGAACATCTCAAGTGTCTGCAAAAACACGTCTTGTCTTTGCCCAGCCTTCCTGAGCTGCTATGAAGATTTGTAAGATACTCACACTTTAATAACTTAAAATCTGAACTGTGTGTACAGTAATATAATTTACAGGAAAGTAATGCATCATATTTTTTCTGTTACACTTCTTGAATGCCAAGATAAAATTTATTCTTGCTTAATAACACCAGTGGCAGTATTTCACGGTTTGGGAGTGTTCTTGTGATCAAAGCATTTCTGCAGATTTCTTGGGATGCTTGTTACAGTCATTTAGTTCCTGTTGCTTGCAGTTACAGAATTTTTATTGTCATATTTTTTGTTCTGGTTAAAGTACTTCTAAATCCACTCCTCAAAACCAGAATGAAGAGAGAGAACACACAGCTGAACTGCAATATTCAGCATCCAACTTACCTTTTCTGGTAGTGCCACTCTGTGATGCTCAGTGTGACCTTCCCAGCCCAGGCTCAGGAACCCAAGAAGCAGGGGGTGGACCTTCTTTGCAGATCCATAAGTACTGGTAGGCAATGTCCAAAATGTATTTTAGAAGCTCTACTGTAGATGGCCTCATCAAGGCACAGTTCTTGAGAGTCTTCAACTAAAAAACAAAACAAAACAAAAACACCACCGCCCCCCACCCAAAAAAAAAAAAAAAAAAAAAAACAAAAAAAAAACCAAACAAACAAACAAAAAAAAAAACAACCCACACCAAAAAACCAAACCAAACCAAACCCATCTGGAGGCAGAAGGTTTACAATCTCTTGCAAAATAAAGTAAATAAAATACTCTAAGGTTTCAGGAATTGGTTTTAAACATAGGAGTTTTATTTCACTGATGCCACTGTTGTTCTGCAGAAGAGACCTACAAAAAAGCTGGGGAAACACTTTTTACAAGGACGTGAAGTAGTAAGATTTTGCTTTCAGGGCAAGACATCAGACACTACAGTAATACCACTAAAACTTCTGGTTTAGTGCTTAGAGCTGGTTTCTCTGTATATTTAATGGAGTTTGGATGTACAGAGCTCTCAGGTAAAACAATTGCCCTCTTCACAAGCATTTGTGTTATTTCATAGTATTCCAGAATGGTTTGGGTTGGAAGGGACCTTAAGGATCATCTGTTTCCACTCGCTGCTGTGGGCAGGGATGCCACTTACTGGATCAGTTTGCTCAGGGCCCCTCCTACCTTCCTTGGTCACCCTTGGTCACTATTCCAATTTCAAAGTGACCCAGCTGTAATGATTACTGGATCTCTAAATTATTCATTTTTATTAATCAAGGAGAAACTGCTGCACCAAATATTGCTTCCACAGCAGAGTCACAGCTCTGCTTTCGATGAAAACTTATCTCCTGGTGCCAGGCCGTGGTAACAAAGACAGAGATTAGATTTGCTATCTTGGGCAGAGACATTTCCTGGAGCTCGTGGGCCGGAACAAAGCAGCGTGTGCATAAATCCAAAGGCTCAACTCAGTTATTAAACTGCTGGGAATTCTCCTCCTGAGCTTCGAGATGGGAACGGTGGGTTAAGACTGTCTTCAGGGCAATTTTGCCAGGGAATTGAGAAAGAAACTGCGAAGAAAAATGAGTTATCTGTACAAAAAATGAAAATTAGTTCAATATCTAAGTTGTTTACATTCTCACTGCATTTGGCAGGAAGGTAGTTTTGAAACAAATACTTTGACCTGCTGAAGGACGGATAAAATCCAGAAGTGGTCTACAGTTTATTTTCAATTAATAATAATAATTATAGTGTTTAGATTTGTCACATTCTTTTAAAATTGACCTGGCAAAGAAAGAGGACCTCTTTGGGTTTCATCTAGTTAAATCCACTTAGAGTCTTGATAAAGCTTGTGGGTTTTCTTTTAGAGAGCAAGAAGAAGCATACAAGTGGAGAATATTCACGTGACATGGGTAGCTTGAGACTTCCAAAGATCAATTTTATTTTACTTTTTAAACAAAACTCTCAGAATGTATTTGAAGACCTTATTAAGTGGAAAATGAGGGTTAGTACAAATCTCAGCAGAACCCCAGCTCTCATGATCAAATAGAGATCTCTAATCTCTGCAGAATACCAACCTTCAGGATCAAACAGCACTGTTTAAACCACAGCTGTGTGCAGTCCTGGAGAAGCAGCTCATATTTCCTTGGGGGCAGGGGCCAAAGATGGAGCATGTGAGAAAGAAAGAACAAGTTCTGCTTACAAGGGGTAGCCTAGTGCAGCACCTTTGTGTTTGTCCCTCTTGGGAACAGCACATTTGGGACCAGCCATCACTGCCTCAGAAGGTTGGGCTGAGTTTGGGAAAGGAAGCAAGAATTCAATTATCCTCTGCCTCAGGCTGCTCCCTGTGTCACATGAGGTGGCCAGAATCTCACTGAAGTACTGGGGAGGAGGGAGCAGAGGGCAAATCCCATCCCAGCATGGTGCCCTGATCCAGAAAGGGGATGGTCCTGCTGGGCTCAGTGTGGGCTCACCTGGAGCCCCATGTGCAGGGCTGGCCCCAACTGGGCAAGGATATGAAGGTCCTTGGATGCATCCAGAGGAGGGTGACAGGGCTGAAGGCAGGTCCTGGGAGAGGCAGCTGAGGCCTCTGGGCTTTTCTAGTTTAGAGAGAAAGAGGTTGAGGAGCTGAGGAGGGAATGTGCAAAGAGAGATGCTGAGCTCTTCTCCCCAGGATCCAGGGTCAGGATGGGTGGGAATGGTTCAAAGCTGTGCCAGGGGCAGTTCAGATTGGATATTAGGAAGCACTTCTGTACAGAGCAGATAGCCAGACATTGGAACAGGCTTCCCAGAGAGCTGGTAGATGCCCCAGGCCTGTCAGTGCTCAAGAGACATTTGGACAATGCCCTTAACACGCTGTAATTTCTGGTCAGCCCTGAAGTGCTCAGGCAGTTGGGCTGATGATTCTTGTGGTCCATTCCAACTGAAATACTCTAAGACTTCCAAACTTGGCCAGCCAGCCATATCTAGTCAAAAGATTTCTAAATGAAGTTTTCACTGTCTCCTCTCAGCTAACAGCCATTTACAAAACTATATCAGCCTATATCTGAGCTCTTTTTTGCCATCTGAATATTTCAGCTGCTTTCCTGCTTGCCCAACCAGAAAGCCACCTGTTCCACAGCCTGATCCAATCCTGATCTGCACTTATGAGGTGCTTCATGGGGTACAGCGACATGATTACACAGCACATGGGCACGGCCAGCCAGCCCAGACTGGTGTCCCTCGAGTCTGCTTAAGGTCTGCTAGAGGTTAAACAAAGTGTGTGCAACATACAAAGGAATGCAAGCACCATCCTCCTCTTTCTCTTTTCAACTTCCTTGAGAAAAATCCAGAGGGACATGAAGATGGTGAAGGGTCTGGAGGGGCCATACAAGGAGCAAGTAAGGGCACTTGGTTTGCTCAGCTGGAGGATACTGAGGGCAGAGCTCACCAGGGCTGGCTGCAGCTCTTCCCAAGGGACAGCACAGGGATAATTCCAATTGCTGTTTTCTATGCCCAGGGCCGAGACTCAGAATGGCTGCAGCTGTGGCAGGGCAGGGTCAGGCAGGAGATCAGGGAAAAGTTCTTCCCCAGAGGGTGCTGGGCACTGCCCAGGCTCCCCGGGGAATGGGCACAGCCCCAGGGCTGCCAGAGCTCCAGGAGGGTTTGGACAGCGCTCCCAGGGATGCACAGGGTGGGATTCTCTGGGCAGGGCCAGGGATCGGACTGGATGATCCCTGCAGGTCCCTTCCCACTCAGGATATTCTGTGACTCTGTGACCGGGTGAAAGGACAGCCCGGGACACCGCTGCTTTAGCACCATCCCTCACATTCCTCTCACACGGTTTTAAGATTCCCCAAAGGCTCATTAGGGAAGTAAGCAGAACGTGCAAAGCGCCTAGCACGTAAGTTAAATTCCAGCCGTGCCTGCTGCTGCCGGCTCATTGCACAGCACAGCCACGAGGTGGAGGCCTTGACAACGCTTACTGCAATGACAGCGATCAGCCCCACAGGCCCGTGTCACCCGCCCGAAGAGGCCCGGGCTCGCCTGGCGGTGTGAGGGGACACGGCCCGGGGACACGGCCCGGCTCTGCAGCCCCAGCCCCACACAGCACACGGGGGTGGCACAGCGGGGGCACCGCGACCCGCAGGGCCGGGCAGTGCCCCCGGACACGGTCAGGGCCACAGGACGATGCCACAGAGCCACAGGACGATGCCACAGAGCCACAGGAGAATGCCACAGAGCCACAGACGATGCCACAGTGCCACAGGAGGATGCCACAGAGCCACAGGACGATGCCACAGAGCCACAGGAGGATGCCACAGTGTCACAGGCTTCGCGCCGGCAGGGCAGAACAGAGCACTGTGCTCACAAACACAGCTGTGTGGCTGGACACGCTTACACCTTTGTGACAGACATTCTTAGTCAGGGATTGACTGAGGGATTGATTCAGTCTCGGGGCTGAAAGCTTTGCTTTTGAAAGCATAGAATGGTAAAATAGTTTGGGTTGGAAGGGACCTTAAAGGCCATCCAGTGCCATCCCTGCCGTGGGGAGAGACATTTTCCACTAACCCAGGCTGCTCCAAGCCCCAGTGTCCAGCCTGGCCTTGGACACTTGCAGGGATCCAGGGGCAGCCACAGCTTCTCCGGGCACCCTGTGCCAGTGTCCCACTGTCCTCACCAGCCAAGAATTGTTTCCTAATAGCTATTTTAACCCACCCTGCTTCAGCTTCAGGCTGAAACAAAGCCTAATTCCAGAAAAACCCCTGACTGCATCAACTCCATCTTTAGCCTGTAATGCTTTGTTGATACTCTGCGCTCCCTTGGTCTGGAGCTGCCTGCCCTGGGATTCTTACCAGAACTGACACTGAGCAAACAGTTCACAAACATTCTGGGTCACCTTTTTGTCCTTTTAAACATTTCAAGTATATGGCAAGCCCCCAAACCATTGGTGTTTTCCCCATTTAAAAAAGTAAAACCTACAGTTCTGAGGAATTTCAGAAGATGATTGGTTAAATTAGAAACAGCTGAGCCAGGCTGAATTGTTTCAACTTCCCCCACATTTTTGCCTTAGCTTGAATAACGTATTTTTGTCTTACATGGAGGGCAGAATATTAGATTTAATACTCGTGTGTTTGATTTTTTTTTTTTTTCCTTTGGCATTGAAGCAGCTGTAATATCTCTAACTAGGATTATAAATAGGCTATATATAGGAAATGACAGGCCATGGATCTAATGCAGACTCAAGAATTAAGTATATAAATGTAGTGGAAATAGTATTTTTTCCCAAATGCTGGAAAGGACCAAAGATCTTTATGCCATAATCTGATTAAACACAGAAAGTCTCCTTCAGGAGGAATAATCTCTTTCAATATAAGTGGTTGACAAACTGGCAAACAATATAGGCAACTCCTCCAAAGGCTATTAAATATATGGTATGTGTAATGCACAAGAGATTATTATTTATGCTACAACCCCCAGAAATTCTGCTGTGACTTCTTTAGGGCCATTACATCCATAAGTCAATCTCCATGTCCCATTCTTTTGTGAACAACCTACTGTTCCTCCTCACTAACCCCTACCACCATCTGCTCCTATTTAACCCCCCTGGCAATGGCTGAGCAAACACTTACAGACTACCCCAGTCTCTTTATGTTTCATAACTGGTTCCTCATCTCAGATTTAGTTGATCACATAACAATAAAAACTTTGATAAAATAACAGAGGCCCAGCTGGGAAGACCTCCCACCTTGAGAGCATTCATATGTTTCCAAGAAAGCCAGGCCAACACAAAAGAAAAAAATGCAAAAAAGCAATTTTAAAACAGTTGTAACATACCCATCAGTTACTTGTTTCCTGTGTACTTCCAACTGATAAATCATGGGATCCAAATGCAGCCACTCCCTCTCCAAGACAGTCCTTCCATCACCTCCTGAAGGCACCTGCAGCAGAGGGCAATAGAGAATGTTCATTTCCTCTCACTGCCTTTGATTTCCTGAGCAGCTAAGTCAAAGGCTGGAATGTCCATTTTTTTAGTCAATAAAAATATGCTGATGAAGAGCAGTTTTGAGACTACATTTTAATCTTTAAAGTCTTGCCCTACTATTATAGTAATACAAATATAATTGAGAGAAAATCTCTTGTGTCGTTTAGAGGCACAAACCTTTCTGTAATACTGAATATTCTGATAAAAAGATATGCATGAAACAGTTACTCAGCTCCTTACAGAAACTAGTCTGGATTTATGCCTTGTGTTTATCTAGTTTAAGTGTTTTCCAGTACAAAATATTCATCCTTATAAGTCAGCTTTGTATTCATTAACATTCAGTGAAGTGCAGGCAGAGACAGGAATATGAAAATAGTATTGTCACTTTAATTTCAATGCAAAAACGATGTCAGCAGGAAAACTGAGTCACAACCAGATTTGTTACATTAACTTTTCCAATTAACTGTTCTACATTGCTATGTGATGAGTGTAGATGTTGCAAAGAATCAGGCTCTTCCCAGAAGTTCCATTAGACCCATATTCCTAAACGCATAAATCTTCACCTACTTGCTATAAAGAGCAAGGAGTGTTCCATGACTCCTTCACTAGCAAGCAGAAAAGGAATCCCTGAAAATCCATTTATGAACAGAAATGAACAGGTGAAATGTTCAGAAGGGAATAACAAGCTGCTTGTCCCAGCAGGCAGGTGGGTGTCTGTGCTAAGCAAGGTGTTATTTTCCTGAGTGCTGGGTGTATATATTTAATGAACCAAAAACCAACCTTGCTCCACAAGAGCCTGTCTTACACCAGCAGCAAGGCAGAGGTTTGCACACAACCAGTTCCACTCCTTTTACCATCAGCTTTGTGTAGAAGACACTTTGGTATTCTAAGCACACAGGGATTTTGCTCAATATCTTGTTCCTGCTCACAGCACATACTGAAATCAGGAACTGATAAGGTGAGGGGCTTTGATATCTACAAGGCTCAGGGTTTATTTAATCAAAGTCTCCATTGTCTCTCTCTTCTCAGAACGTTCATCTATGATGGAATGTTTTTCATTTTGGGATCTAATTGTTTCCATGAGGATACTGAACAAAAAAATGCGGCCAAAGGCTTTGCAGGAGTCACAATTTGCAGTTCATTGTTAAAACAGAACCTGTACATCCAATTCCCTGCTCCTCAGCCCACTCCTCCTCTTATACAGGCACCTGCCTCAACAGTCAGGAAACTTTGGGATGGCTGCAGATGTGAAGCACAAGAAGGGAGATAGGAGCAAACCCTCCCAGAGCAGAGAGTCCTGCAGCTCTCCAGGAAACCT
This sequence comes from Phylloscopus collybita, assembly GCA_027886175.1. Taxonomy (NCBI): domain Eukaryota; kingdom Metazoa; phylum Chordata; class Aves; order Passeriformes; family Phylloscopidae; genus Phylloscopus; species Phylloscopus collybita. The sequence continues at coordinate 3,392,917 of JAJNNQ010000065.1, read as the reverse complement.
TAATGTTATTTCATTTCTGGAGCAGCTTTGCTCCTGCTCTGCTTCCTTAGGAGTGTTCCTGCCATCTCTGCTCATCTGCAGGCAGAATGTTTCCCCAAACCATCCCTGAGGATGTTCCCTTCCCAGCCTGCCTAGATCACTCAAGCTGCTAAGGTCAAAATTTCATTGGTATCTCTTTCCAGCAGTAAAGCATTTTCTGTCCACTGAAAAATGCTGCACATCAGGAAATGTTGTGAATTGATCAAACAAAGAGAAGCTCAATGAAATTCAAATTATTTTGAAAATAAAGAACCCACCGCCAGCAGCTAATACAGATTATCTGCACTTCTATATTCAAAGCTGCATTATGAGCATTAAGGAAGAGAAAGAACTGGGAAAGTTCCCAAAGTTCACTAAATCCTTTGCATTCCAGAAAGAGATAAATTTCTCATTCATATCTCCATCATGAGCTCTGTACACAGAGAGGACACAGCTCTGCTTTCCATGAGCATCAACATGCCTCACATATTTTTTCTCCCCACTTATGCCAAGTCATTAAAATGTGAGACAAGAAACACTGAGCACAAAATGGTTGGGGGATTAACAGAGACATTTCCTCTCTCCAGTTTCTGTTTGTGCTTCTCCTTCCTTTCACACTCCCTCTGCTGTTAAAGTTATTATTCCTGAGGTTCAGTGATACTTGAATAATTTAGCTTAGTCTTGAGATGGACTCAAAATTTAGTGACATTTCTTTCCCCTGCTTTAATGACACCAGAGCTCCTGCTTAAAAGGTAGGACCTTTCCCTTTACTGGCCCATGGAAAGCTGTACTTCCACCACTGGGAGGAAGCCAGAGGGGAACCTGTCTGCTGTGCCTCAGCTCTTCCCCAGGTGAGGAGGTGTTAAGTGGAGGGAATGCAGGCTGTCGAAACGTGGGAAGAGGTCAGCTCTCAGTCCTAACAGAAAATATTTGCACCAGAGTCCAATCCACCTCCCATCCTCATGCCCAGTTGTGAATTTGCACAATTAAGCAGGTCAGAAATATCTCCCTGACTCCACCCAGGGATGAAGTTGGAAGCAGAGGAATCTATAACTCTTCACTTTTTGCCAGATAACTGCAAAGTAACTTCTGGAATAGTTTCCTGCCATGTAGAAAACAATGCTCTGGCAGCAGGGATGTGTGTGAGTGCTCTGCAGGCAGAGCATTGTCTGGCATGTCAGTGTGTTTGTGTACACAAATATTAATGAAACAGAGGCCAAACAGGAACTGAACTCTCTCTGGGAACTGCTCCTCCATGGCATACCCAGGGAAGAAGGGAATGAAATGTTCAGCAACTGTGCAAAAACTGCTGAAAAACAAACACCACTGTCTTCTATTGTGTCTATCTTTTGGGGGAAATCACTCTGAAAAACTCTGCAAGTGTTTATGCTGCACTCAGGTGGGGTTTCAGTTCTGTTATTTTGTGTCATTGCAAACTCTAACGCGCTTGAAGGCCACATGCAATGTTTTGTAATTTGCTTTGGATAATTGTTGGAGGCCCAAAGTGAGCGGATTCTACATGCTCTGGGCAGCCACAGCTTCTCTGGGCAACCTGTGCCAGGCCTCACAGAGAAGAATTTCTTTCCAATATCCCATCCAACCCTGCCCTCTGGCAGTGGGAAGCCATTCCCCCTTGTCCTGTCCCTCCAGGCCCTTGTCCCAAGTCCCTCTCCATCACTCCTGTAGGTTCTCCTCAGGCACTGGAAGGCCTCCCTTCTTAAATATTTACACAGAACATCAAACACACAGATTATGTTTTTAGTTTGTAGAAACTCCATTTCCCCTACCTCAGACAGGAAAAATGTGCTTTCTAGGGATGAAAAAAGTAATTTCTTTTAAAAAAAACTTCCTATAGGGAAAGTGGGTTCCATGGTTATTGTTTTACTGTGAAGCTGATCCAGTGCCAGGCACTGGTCTTGAGAGAATGGCCAATGTGCTGAGTGTGAGGCCCTTTTGAAGGTTCCTAGAAGGAGACATCTTTAAAAAAATCTTACTTTAATTCTTGCTGTGATTAGAAATTCTGTAGCTATGACAGCAGTGTGCCATCTGTAGAACAGGACCCTGTTAGAGTATCCATCTGGTAAGGAAAGGATTACTTCATCAAATCTTACAGTTTAAAATCCTCATGAGTGGGCAACATATTTACCCTGAGTGCTGTGAAGGGAGGGACAGAAGGCAGCAGAAGAGCTGGAAATTTCCCTGTCCGAATGACCAGATCATCTGCATCCATTAAGGCTTTGAGGTGCTTTAAATGGTTAAAAATTAGCCATTACTTCATTTTTTTTATTACATTACACCTCCCTCTGGAGAGACCCACCTCTGCCAACAGCATAATGCAAGGCTGGGGTTTTGAAGAGCTCACAGGCAACACCTAAAGGAATGACAAAGCAGCTGCAGAAAAACCTTGCTTTAAATAGGATGTTTTTCATATTTCATATGAAATACAGAACCCTGAACTCTGGCTTAGTCAGTTTTTTCTGTTCCCATTTATTGCTTGAAAAATCAGGCTAGTACTTACACAAAGGTTTCATTAGTGAATTTTACAGGAGGATGAGAACACCCAGAACAAGGAAAGGAATCTATTGTGCTTTGAAAAGAAGGTCATGGGGGGAGAAAGAGAAGCAGAGAGAAAGGGAGAGTGGTGTGGCTTTAAAGAGAGGCAATCCAGTGACTTTTTGAATAATTAAAATTAATTTTTAATCTTGCTCAAAGAAAAATAAGATGGGCTCTATCCAAGCAGCAGGAAGGCTTAAATATATCCTGTATTGGACTAGTAGTTCAGCTTTAGTAGGAGGGGAAAAGTGTGAACATCTCCAAAAAAGGCAAATAAGCCCCAAGAGAAAATGAAAAAAACCCATACAAACCTTTCTGAGAACATCACAGAAAAACCATAGCACTGAACCAACACTGACACCTCCCAAGGCTGACAGACAAGCCAGGATCAGCAGAGTCCTGGCTGGGACATACAAAAGGGAAAGGGCCAAAAGCAGCCCATGACAGTGGGGCTATCTGGGACACTTGGTGAGCTTCCCAGCCAACTGCTTCAGGACCTCCAGTCCAAATGCACCTGAAAGTTCATGCCTAGGTGAACTCAACAGGTTGATTGATCAAATGCATAGGTTGAAAAGATGCATTTCTACTAGCCAAACTACTTGAGCTGTGCTCTCAGCAGGTGGCACACTCTTACCACATTGTGTCCCATTACTGAATTTATTAGAAATGGTCTTTACCAAGATGAAGTATCAGAAATCTCTATTTTAACAGGAAGGAAAGAAATCTACTCTGTTCATAATTAAAACATCTTTGGTATATCTTGCCTCAAAAATGATTTTGTATTCAAGAGTATTATAAAGGGAACATCTTCATGTAGGAGTAGTTCTGCCCACCTGCTGTTATTTGTAAATTGGAGGAGAGGAATAAAAAAATTGCCTGTGATCACCTTTGGATAAAGCTTTCTGGCACAAAAATCATGGTGCCAAGGCAGGATTTCCACTGTTCCCTGGCACAGGACCTGATTAGTCAGTGCCCTAGGAGCAGAAATTATGCAGTGTGACTTCCAAGGCAGACTCAGGACCCTCCCCATGGACAAATTCAGCACTCCAGGTACACTATTTCCCCATTTCCACACACAGATGTTAAACTGAGGGGCAAACAGGAAAAGTCAGTAAGTACGGCTGTCTCAAAGTTTGCTGGTAGGAAGAATCCTATCAGTTCTGTCAGATACAGCAGTTGCAGTAATATGGAAAAATAATGCCTTGGTCTCCCAGAATCACAAAGGTTGGAAAAGACCTCCAAGGCTATCAAGCCCATCCTTCAAACCCCACAGTGCCCACTAAACCACATCATGAAATGCCACATCTGCTCATTTCCTCAATTCTTCCAGGGAATGGTGAAAGGGAAAGGGATTTCTTTACAACCCACTTCCTGCTTAAGAAAACCATTAAAATGTGGCTTGCTTGGCAGGAGTTAGCAGTGGTTAATGTGCATTAAAATGTTTAATCTCATACACACACCCACAGGTAGCTCTCATCTCTGAGCTGTTGCCTCCTGCCTTCTCCCCAGGTGTCACTTCCTTTCTCATCCATCCCAAACCTGAAGAGAGGGATTTGTACCCAGGATTGCAGTGGGAAGGGAAGGGAAGGGAAGGGAAGGGAAGGGAAGGGAAGGGAAGGGAAGGGAAGGGAAGGGAAGGGAAGGGAAGGGAAGGGAAGGGAAGGGAAGGGAAGGGAAGGGAAGGGAAGGGAAGGGAAGGGAAGGGAAGGGAAAGGAAGGGAAGGGAAGGGAAGCCTCTCCCACTGCTGGCCTTGAACAGTTAACTTCAGTGTCAGGGAAGGAGATAACTCTGATTACATTTGCATTCCCTGGAAAGATCACAAGATTATTTAGATGTAGTCTGGACAGTGCTCTGAATATGCAGAAGAGCCACATAAAGCTCAGCTTTATGAGGAATAGTCTGCCCTTTTTTTTTAATACTCTGATTTCCAGATACATACAGGCAAACTGCAGAGCTGACTGTGCCAGCAATGCTGGGTAAATCCCTGGCATCACACATCAATCTGCTCTTTCATGTGAAACTAAAGCATCCTCTCTGATGAGAGTGGAAACAAAAGGCGGGCACAGAACAATCAAAGGAAAAACAGACTGGGGAGAGAGGGATTGGAACAATTAGGGCTGAGTTAACCTGTCTGCTTGACTCTAACCACAGGGCAGATAAAGAAAACCATTTTCTGCCCAGCTGCTGTTATATGAGCCACAAACATCCCCAGAGGCTCCCCAGCAGGCCCTCACCAACCACATGCCACGTCCAATGTCCTTCATTCCCTGCATGCATCTTCCATAGGGTGTCTCCCACCTAAAAATGCAGTGTTACAAGGTTCTGTGGCTCACCTTTATACAGCTGTCCTGGAGTGACCTGGGAGAAATCACCCATTTTCATGCACTTCCCATACACACAGCCAGATAAAATACATTTTACATTCTGAGCTTTGCAATATTTAAGACAGTTTGGATGGTAAAGCAGCCTGAAATGTTGAATTAAAAGGTATTACAGAAACATTATCAATTTTAAAGTGGAATACTCTATTATTTGGTTTAATTGCCCTGAATTTTCACCCATTAACATGCAAACCACATTGAGTGTGGTGCTGTTTTCCAATTACAACAGCTGATTTATCCAGGATGGAGGTTAGAGGCATGATAACACTTTCACTTGGCTTAACAACCCATCCATTTCACAGAGTCAATAAAGCACTGCTCCTCCTCAGTTATACTCCACTTCCATAGCTGTGCTCCTACAACTATAGAAGGAAATTAAGAGGAGATTAAGCTGGAAATGGACCTCCCTGTTCATCAAATTCACTCTCCAGTTGGCACAATCAGTGTTTCTGTATCGTTATTATATAATCCCTTTCTTAATGCACCAAGTTCCCTCCTCCTCCTCCCAGGAAATCTTCTAAGAACCTCATTACTGCTTGGAAGCCTCCATGCAGTTTCCAGCTTATGCCTGGACAACTCATATCCTTTTGTCCTTATGACAACCTCACCTCCAGTTTCCCAGCTTTTCCCCTGCTGGCACAGGGCCCCAGCTCTCTCCTTAGACAGGAATGATTCCATGTGCTCCCACAGGTTCCAGCTTAAAGAGCCACCAAGAAAACCCAGAGACCAAGCCAGGCAATAGCAGGGAAAGCCCAGTTCTGCTGGATGGGCACCTGGGACCTGCCAGTCCCATGGCACTGAGCAAAATTCACCTGGCCCTGCTGTGTCTCCTCAGTATTGAATCTGCCTGAACCCCTCAAGGCCTTTTCTCCCTCTCCTCCAGGGTTATCCAGGCAGAAGGAAGCCTCTTCCTGCTGCTGCCTGGGAAGGGGGGGTGTGCAGGGTGGCCCATGCTGTCCACACTCCTGCAGCCCTTCACCAGAACACTGATGGCTCTGCAGTAGCAATTCTGTCCTCAAAATAGCACAACATGAGCTGTCTGCATCTTGGGAACCTTCTGGCAGCCTGTTGGGCCTCAAGGTGGGAAAAGATGAACATTATCAGGAGAAACAGCAACATAACTGTCCTGGGGCTTGGGGTGGAGGCCATTTCCCACACGTTTGAAGAAAACAATCCCAGATGATTAAAAAAATTCACAGCTTTTTTTTTTTTTTTTTCTTCATAAAATCTACAATAAAAACAGACCATATTAAGCAGAAATGAGCCTACCAGAACTTATGAATACCTTGCATTCTTCCACTGGATCCCAGCCAGCTACCCTTGGAAAAAATTCCTGTTTACTTTGTAGTGAATGTGAGAGACATGCAGTCTACCAGAAGCTGCTATGACAGTAAAAACACAGCCAGGGGCTGTCACAAATGGGGAAATCACAGAGAAAGTTAACTTTTTAACTTCAAGGACTAGATTAAAATAATATCTATTTGGTTAAAAGTTATTTACTTTATCACACAGAAGACTTAAGTTGCCTTTACATGAAAGCTGTTCTAGTTCAAAGGCAGATTTCAGCTGCTCCTTCAATACTTAGCTTGGTTTTTAACATTTTTATTAGATTTACAAAGGAACTGTCTTTCCTTGTTGTTGTCAGTTGGGCTGAGATTAATATTTTGCCCTACGACTGCATCTTTCTTTCCCCAAGCCTCAGGCAGAATGGTTGCACTAGGAATTCCTGCCAGTGTCCTTGCTCAAGGCACTTCCTAAATCCTTGGGGGATGATTAGACATGCTTGACCTTGTGGCTTCTCAGCAGTTTGATCCTAGGGTGATTCCTACATAAATCCTGCCCTAAGCTGTAGGTCTGTGATTTCAGAAATTGCAGAAAACATATTCCCAGTGCCCCAAGCCTGAATATTGAGGCCTGATTAAGTGACAAGCTCTTTGAGAGGAAAAAGGGGTAATAAGTAGCCTTAGAGCTCCTGTGCTTTGTGCTGTAAGTTGGGGTTTTTTCCCTCCTGATTTCAATACATCTGGATCGATTTTTTTTTTATCAATTCCACTCCTTTGTGTCTTGGCAAAGCTTAATGTAACCCTAAATTGAACATGAAGGCACCTTCTCCTGTTCATTTATGTTCTTAATTCATCCTTTCATTTATCTTATCTTTCATAAGCAACTCTCCTTTTGTCCCACAAAGCCAAGGCCCATGATCTGCAGATGTCTGCCCTCCCACAGCAGCCCCTGCTGTCACAATCCCTTGCTGTCTCTTGCAAATTTTCCCATTGTCCCTCTCATCCCTTTAAAGCCCATTTTCCAGGCTTTGTTGTTTTGCTTTATACTTGAGACCAAGAACATGTTTAAGTCTCTTCCTGCGCCCGAATCCAAGAATGGCTGACCTGATAACCCCACAGCAGCAGTGAAAACAGGAGACAAATGTCACCTCAAAGGGACACTTGAGGATATCTGGCCCTGTCAGAAGCAGGAAATACCAGGAGTCTTACGTCAAAGATTTCTAACCTAAATCTGCAGACCCAAGGGGACTGGAATGGCTTGAACACGGTTCAGATAAACATCCAGACTTTGTGATGATTATCCAAACTCTTTGGGAATGTGGAAGTTGTGAGGTTCACCCGTCAGCAGTACCTTGGGCGCATCCTGCACCTTGAGGACAGCCCTGATAAGGCTGTTTGTTGGAAGCCAACTGCAGCAGCGTTAATTAGATCACGTTGCTAGCAAGCTGTGAACCAAGGGATGCTGGAGACATTGCCAAGTGGCTCAGGAGAAATAAATCAGAGTTGTCCAAAACACAGCCCCATACCAGCCACTGGGAAGAAAATTAACTCTGCCCTGGTCAAAACCAGCATGAGAGACTATAAATATCTTCAGAGTAACAATAGTGGTAATTATTCACTGTCCTAGAAAAGCAGGATCTTCATGATGGGAGAAAACATTTTGAGCACCTCCTCGTAGAAATTCAGGAGTCAAGTAACTTTAATTTGACCTTGGAAGTTAAGTCAGCTATATCAAATTAAGTTCAGATTAATTCTGATTACAATTAACCACCCAGAGACTTAATACAGATTAACTAATACAAGTTTAAATCACATTTTTAGTTAACTTAAACTATTGCTTGAATGTTCCTGCAAAGATGAATCCTAAATCTCAACAATATTAATCAGCCAAAAGAAAGCAGGCCTTGCATTTAACTGGTCTTTCTCTATTCATTTCATAATATCTTCCTGCCAGAGTGCAATGGGCAAAAACCTGTTAGTTTGGTTGAATTACTCAAGAGAATAAAAAGGACATGTGTTTTCAGAGCTGGTTGGTAAACACACCTGGCTCAAGGATTTCTGCAGGCAGCCTGAGAATTCAGTTGGGGTTACACACAAATGGACTAATTCACAGAATCTTAGGATGGTCTGGGTGAAAAGGGGACCTTGGGCATAATCTAATTCTAACCCCCAATTAATTATTAATTATGATTTGCAAGAACAGTGCGAAGGAAAATTCACTGTCTCCAGCTTCTTAAAGAAAAGGAAAAAACACCCAAATTTCCATTGAGTCTTAACAGCCAATTTCCATAGACTTGGGTATTGTCTTTAGTGGACAAAAGTCTAGACAGACACAAACTCCAGTCTCCCTCAGGCTGACTCTCTTAGCAAGGGATTCTCACGTTGTCTGAGGAGCTGCTCTTCCCTTCCAGCTTCCCAGCAGCAGCTCCTAACCCTGATGCACCACCACCCACAGACACAGCAACCCATCAACTCATTCCCTGGCCTTTTGCATCTCCAAGGTATTGTTTACAGGTCTAAACTGTCTAACTTGAATCAAAATTGCTCAATCTGGAGCACCTCTTCCCAGTTCATGCCTTTAAGGCACTAAAAGCCATGAGCAGAGTTGCCTCATCACACCTCCAGAAGGGCCTGGCTGACCAAACCTTTGGCTATTATTCACTAGGTACAGTAATTGGTCTCCTAGAGGATACTGACTGTCTCTTCACACCTTGCTTGCCTTTTCCTGGCAGGCAGCACTGCTGCTAAATCATGAACATAGACAGCAATTGCCCAAGGACTGGTGCCCCCCTTTCCTCCTGCTGGGGTTCTCACAGTTACTCAAAACATGCACAGCTGTCCATCACAACACAGCACCTCTCACATCCCACAGAGCAGTGACCACCCTAAACAGCCCTAATTATTGATTATGCCCATTCCTAGAAAGAAAGAGCATTTATCATAGAATCCCAGATGGCCTTGGGTTGGAAAAGAACTGAAAGCCACCCCCTGCCATGGGCAGGGACACCTTCCACTCTCCCAGGTTGCTCCAAGCTCTGTCCAACCTGGCCTTGGACACTTCCAGGGATCCAGGGACAGCCACAGCTTCTCTAGGGCCAGGGCATCACCTCCTCATAGGAATTCCTTCCCAATATCCCATCTAGCCCTGCCCTCTGGCAGTGGGAAGCCATTCCCTGTGTCCTGTCCCTCCATCCCTTGTCCCAAGTCCCTCTCCAGCTCTCCTGGAGCCCTTTTAGGCACTGCAAGGGGCTTTGAGGTCTCTGTGGAGCCTTTTCTTCTCCATGTGAACACCCCCAGCTCTCCCAGGCTGGCTTCAGAGCAGAGGGGCTCCAGCCCTCAGAGTACCTATATTTATCATCATCATTTATTGTTCTCACCAGTCAAGATTTTATATGCCAGCCCTGCTGCATTTTATATTTTTGTAGAGATGACTGAGAGAAATAAGGCAATATTTATAGAAAAATTCCCAACAGGGTCCTAACAGGCTCTGATGAAAAGCCATTGTTTTGCTTTCTTATTTGTTGTCCCTGTGGAACTGTAACCCACTGCTCCAGATTATTCACCCCTATCTATTCCTATGCAGCAGTGAATGTGAAGACACTCCAGGCTGGTTGCTGGTGCCAAAATGCTGTAAGGACATTTACTGCCATTTGGAATATTTTTACTTCAAAGGAAAGGATTAATGAAGATTATGGAAATGATCCTCAATCGCTGCGATTCCACTGACCTGCTTTTTCCCAGATACCACATAATGATTTGTTAAGCTATGTGTCAGCCATACGAGAGAAATGTTAAGTGCAATGCGGAGTGGGAAGTGCAATACTCGAGATGTACACACCACTTCTAAGGTAAAAATACTACTGAAGCACAGCCAAACACTGCTGGCACTCAGAGCCTGTGTCCTGGCGTGGAGTAGCATTGTCTGAAGTGATCCCCACTCCCCCATCCCCAATAAATGTGCATCAGCTCCAACACACCTCAAGTGCCAGCACTGCAGCTGCACCACTCGAGCCTTGCGCTCTCCTCACCCCGGCTGCTCCCTGAGCTGCAGATCCACCATCAATTCATCCTGTGACTGCTTTGTATAACCATGGGATAGCAGGAAAGGAAGAGAGAAAACAAGACAAGGGTACTATGATAAGAGAGAGATGTGAGAGACAGAAAATTTATCAGATCAAATACAATATTACAATATGCAAAATTTTAAATCTTGTTTCAATTTCTTAGAGTATCTTGGAGTTTTGTACCACATTGTCTATATCGATGCTCCGACTCCATCTATCCCCACTGACCCCACCTTGACCTATATTACCATAACCTTTGTTTAAAGACGTGAAGAAAGTGTCAAATCCCAATTACTTGCAGAGTCTTGTCACTCTTGAGAATAGTCAAATAGTGGCTCAAGTCACCTGGAGAGGTTGTGGAATCTCCATGCTTGCAGATACTATTTACTTTAGCTAATATCTCCTGATGATCTCCAGAGATCCTTCCAATTTGTAATTTTCATAGGATCATTCAGGTTGGAAGGGATCTCAGGATGTGTCTAGTCCAAGCTCCCTTCCAGGGTCAGCTCTCAGGTCAAACCAGGCAGGTCCTGGAAATATCAAAGGGAGGAGATTGCACAAACCTCCAAGGTTTGATTTTCCTCATAAAATTCCCTCCATTTATCCAGTCTGATCCTCTCAGGATTAAGTTCTGCTCCTGCCACTCTGCACTACAGTGAGGAGCTCCAGCTTCTCAATAACCCACTGACAGGTACTGGAGCTGCTGTGACCTTCGCCCAAAGCAGACTCTTTTCCAAGCTGAGCAACCTCCTCTCCTCAGCTTCTGACAGAGCAAGTGTCCCAGCCCTGAGCACCTTGGTGTTCTCCACTGAAATCCCTTCAGTTTAGCCTTTGCTGTGCCAGAAGCCCCAAGCCTGGCACAGATTTGGGATGTGATCTCCTGGGTGCTGAGCAGGGCAGATATCCCCAAAGTGCTGGCCCTGCCCCTGCTGATGCTGCCCAGGGTGCTGCCAGGACACTGTGGGCTCCCTCACTTGGTGCCCCAGCCTGGCCCTTTCCTGGAGCTGTCCCCAGGCAGGCAGGCAGGCTCAGGCTGGGTCTCTGGCAGGCTTTCCCAGGGGCAGGGCTTTGCCCTGAGCTCACTTTCCTAAGCTTCACCTCACCCCACCCCTCCAGGCCATGTAGCTGGCTCCCATGGCAGCCCTGCCCTCAGTTCAATGCCATTTGCAAATATGATGAGGCTTTTCTTCATCTCTTCCTCCAGGACCCTGATAAAGATGTTGAGCAGAACAGACATCTGTGGTACTCCATTTTTTATCAGCCTCCAGGTAGACAACCAGCTCTGAATCATGTTTCTGTGAGCATGATTATTGAAGTAGTTTTTCAGATGATAGACAACCTGAAAGGTAGATGTAATTCCTGTTCTGTGTTTAAATTAACAATTTACTCCTTCATGTAACACAAAACCCAGGTTTAATTTCCTTTTTCAGTGTATTCTGGAAGATAAATCATGTCACAGGATGTTGGAATCATTCAAATGTGCAAATGTCCTCAATATGCCCATTCATTGAAGTCTCAGTACTGATTTCAACACAGTATTTAACACAATTAATGCAGCTGATTTTATCACTGTGCTGGTATGGAAGAGTTCAAGACATCATGATGAAAAATCATTGGCCTGTGAAAATAATTCATAACTAGGTTTTTTGAAGGAAGTTTTTATTTGTTTGATTGGTTGGTTTGGGGGTTTTCTTATTTTTGGGGGGTTTTTGTGGTTTTGTTTTGTGGCTTTTTTTAACAATCAGCTACAAACAGAGTAAGCAGTGCCAGAACAGTTGGTAGAAACCTAAAGGACAAAGTTATGGGCAAGTCTGTCAGGACAGCCACATACTTTGGTAGATAACCAGTCTCTCAGATATGCTAAGCTGTGAAGGAAAAGGGTAGAACATGTTCTATCAATCATTTCCCTCAAGGCCTGGTTATTGCCCTCACAATGCCAGACTTGACACACCAGCCTGTTTGACTGCCCCTCTCAGGGATAGCCCTGGGCACACACTGCACAGAGGGAAATGCCCCTTTCCCTCAGGGATAGCCCTGGGCACACACTGCACAGAGGGAAATGCCCCTTTCCCTCAGACACAGCCCTGGGCACACACTGCACAGAGGGAAATGCCCCTTTCCCTCAGACACAGCCCTGGGCACACACTGCACAGAGGGAAATGCCCCTTTCCCTCAGACACAGCCCTGGGCACACACTGCACAGAGGGAAATGTCCCTTTCCCTCAGGGATAGCCCTGGGCACACACTGTGCAGAGGGAAATGCCCCTTTCCCTCACTCCCTTAGGAATACCTTTCGTGAGACAAACACAGCAGGGCTTATCCCAACACATTTTGATGTAAGAAATATGAATAATGCAGCTCACTTGCAAAGGAGCAGAACTGGGGTGTTGTGCAAGTTCCTGGTGTACTCTCTGAAGAGTTGCTTCCTTCCCTTAAGCAAACTAACAACCTTTAGATACCTAAGTTAGGTACAAGCCATCTCATCCTTAAACCCAAAGTTTCTAACTCAGTAAATGCGGTTTCTCAGACGTTGCTGGGGGAACACTTGGGCTCTGTCCTGTTTGAATGAGGATGTATTTGCATTTTAAAACAAGAAAAAAGACCCATCTTTAGGAGTATGTGAATTGCTGTACAGCAAGTCTGGAGCACATCTCTTGCAAGGTGAGGATTCCATCAGCTGCATTACCAGAGCGCCGTGAGAGGGCTCTGTGCCAGCTGGGGCACACTCAGAGCTTGGTGCTGCCCCAGAGTTGTGCCAACACAAATGTCATGCACAAAGACAAGCTGGCTTTTAAATTCTGATAGATAAGGAATGGAATTTTTTGCCCCTTCCAATCAAGCTTTATGTGCCCTGCAATTACCATTGACAACAGATGGAAAATTGCAGTGACTAATCCCCAGAAGCTGGTGTTTTTCTACTAAATTAGTAGTTTAGTGGAATAAGGTAAAATATTTGCCTATTGCTGTATCACCCTGAAAGTATGTTAAACACTGGGTTAGGGAACAGTGCTGTGAATAGCCAAGGAAACACGAAATCTGGAACTAAACCTCTATTTGCAGGTACCAAGAGATCAAAGAGACACAAACAAAGCTTCTACACCCACAGAGGAGCTGCTCTGTTTTTTTCAGAAGTACCATGTGAGAATATGCAAAATAAAGTGCTAGTGAATAACTTCCACATGCAAATTCAGCCCATGCTGAAGGGCTGACTTTTGATCTCCAGGAGCAGAGCTCAGTGCAATGCCCATCCCTCCAGGCTTTGGAGCCACACTGCCAGATTTGCCTCGGTTCCTGATGGGGCTTCTTTGTGCTTCCTTTCCTGGAAACCCTTTTTTCCACCACAGAAGCTTAATAGGAAACTGGACATTAGTATTCAATGGCTGAGGAATGGCTCTGTTTCCACCATAAGATGGGAAGAGGGAGGTGGTATGGAAAACCAAAAGGAAATACTTAGACCTGGACTGCAGATCCTGCTGGCAGGAATAGTTATGAAAGCAGAGGCACTCCACTCCTTTCCTTCCACTGCAGCAGCAAAATAACCCAGCAAGGCCACAGCAATCCTGCTGCTGCCTTAAACCATGAAGTGCTTTTCCAGTGATAGTTTTCTGTGGGGAGACAAAAGCCACACAGTTCTGAGGACTATGCTATGTTCCATGTTCTTTGCTTTGACATCTCCTGCAGCCTTCAGGAGGAAGGCATCCAGTCCAAAGCCCTTCCTCAGCACACTGGCAGCCACCACATGCCATGGACAGCAAACATCCTCCGTTCCATAGCACCAGGATTTAGAGAAAGCACAGTTCAGAGAGCACCTCTCCACTTGCATTGTAAATCTGCTCCTTTCCAATATGTTGAAGCTGTCAATACTGCAATTAACATGGCAATACTCCAATTAATATTCTCTCTGCCCCCATTCACCCCACTCTGCTAGGGCAGAGCAGAATCCATGGCTCTTTGTTACTTAAAACAAGGAGACTTGCAGGAGAAGCTGTCAGGAGCTGCAGCAGGACTGAGCAGCAGGAGCTCACCTGCTGCCTTCGGAACAGAGGGAAAAAGGAAACCTCTCGGGTCAGGCTGGAGAGAGAACAGAGGCTACAGGAGCCAGAGGAAGCAACAAAGTGACACAGGCAATGCAAATCTAAACCTTTGAGTTCAAGGGCTTTTGTAATTCATATAATCACAAATTCTTCTGTCTTGCATGACTCTTAGCTGGATTTACAGGATCCAAGAGTGAAGTGTTGGGGAGGAGACAACCCAAGCTGTAAATAACTGAAGAGAAAAGCAACAGGAGATTTTAAGGCTCTGCTGATTCAACAAGAAGGCATGAAATTCCTTTCCTTCACTATTTAAACAGTTACTCAAAATAGAACTCTTAAAAGTAAGGATCTTTGAATATTATTGTCAGTAGGATATGCTGACAGCCCTCATACTCTCATTTAGTCCTTGTAAAGTGTAGGAACAGGAATGTGCCAACCATAAATTGCAAAGGCAGCATCTGCAAGCCTTCATTCAAGGTTCCTAATTGCTCTGTGATTCAACCAGACATTTGGCTCTTTTTATTTATTATTTGTGCATATTCAGGCAAACTGGCTGGCATTAGCATATGCCTGGGGGATGGCCTTTTTCAGGGAGGTGTTGGCATATTTCTGTTTTGTTTTTAGGAGGTCAGTGGTTTGGGACTGGACTGAAACACTCCAACACCAGCATAAACATTTCTTTTCTTTCAGATTATCCTCAGGGAAAAATAACAGTCTGGCCATTGCAGCTTTAAGAGTTACAGCCCTACTCCTGCCAGTGCATTCATCCCTGGCTTACACCAACATCAGTACAATTCCACAACCCTCCAGGTGCACTTCAACCCTCAAAAAAAACAGAGATTAATTTGGAGCTGCAAGATCAGAGGCAGATGTTGTTTGAGAGTGTGTACATATAATACAAGAAGGACAATCAATGCTACAGAAATAGTCCACAGGACCTGTAGGTTCATTTTCAGGAGTACAGTAATGCTCCAGGTCACTGGCTTTATATCCAAAGATGGGCTGTGTTTTAACTCCACAGCCTGTGGTAAACACCTACCCAACACTCTCTGGGAAGACACTGTAAGCACAAAACCAAAACAGGATGAACCCTGGTTTCCATTCTCTCCTAAGCCAAAGAGACATACATTGTCATGAGAAGATGCACTATATAGCCTAGACCTTCCAAAAGTACATATCCAGGTATCCACCTCAAAAAATCAATACCTAAAACACAAAAAATGGGACTCATTTACCCTGGGAAGGAAACATACAGCTCTCTGGTGGAAGGTGTCCCTGCCCACGGCAGGGGCTTGGAACAAGATGATCTTTAGGGCTCCTTACAGCTCAAAGCAGTCTCTGATTCTGTGATTTTATTGACATTGCAGATGTAACCTTGAGGGACACTGAGCTCAGGGACCCTGGCACAGCTCTGACTTAAGCTGCCTCCTTCCATTTCTGCTTAAAGGTTTTATTATGAGCACTGGGCTAATAAAATCCTTTTGAATGATCTCAAAAAATCTCCTAATTTGTTATTACATCACTATCTTGGTTTGAAAAACAGGTGCCTGCCAAGGAAGGCAGCAGCCTCCCTTGGAATGGAAAACACAAACCTCTGAATTATTATACCTTCAAAATTAAGGGGCTTTCAGGCAAAGATATAGGAAAAGGAATAACAGTTCTTTAATAGTATGTACGTGCACAACAAGGCAAACAAGCAAACAACAACGGCAGCAACAACAAACATAAGAAAGAAAGAATAAACCAGAAAACCCAATGAGCAGCCTCCCCAGCCCTTTAAGCAATCCCCTCTGCTGCAGTTCCGCTCACCGCCACCAGGGGCGCTGCTGGCTCCCGGCCGGGCAGGGCAGGGGCGGTGATTCCCCCAGGCCTGCAGGGGGCGCTGTGGCGCGGGCTCAGGGAGCGCGGTAATGGCGGCTTGAGGGAGGCGGGAAGGGATGGAGGAGAGGCTTTGCTTCACAAACCCTGGGGCAGCCGATCCCGCTGCCCCGCAGGGCTCTTGGAAACAGCAAACTGGAACGGCAGGAATGAGCAAAATCCCAGGGTGGTAGATAAGATGCATCAGAAACTCCCCAGCTGTAGCTGGAACCATCCCTGCAGGCAGGGGCTGCATGGCTCCGATGTAGTGAAAAACTTGCAGCAGCGGCAGAGGAATGGCCGGGGAGAAGCTGGGCAGCAACAGCCCTGGCTCCCAAACAGGGCAGAGAGAGAGAGAGAGAGAGAGAGAGAGAGAGGGGCTCCCTGGGAGGGGCTTGGGGCTCAGGGATCCCAGGGTTTCCCCTGAGCTGCCCTGGCAGATGGTGAGGGGTTCTTTCTTTGGTGAGGTAGGGTGTTTATACTAAGGTCCCAGTGCAATGGCTGCTCTTACAAGGAGAGCTCCATTCATGGCAGAAGGCAGCAGAGGACAGAACCCTGCAGTGGTGATGAATTCTTCCCACAGCGACTGCAGCCTCCTTCCCTTCCCAATGAGGAGAGCACAAGAGAAAGCTAGCAGCTGCCTAAGCCCCTTTTCCCCAGCCCAATTCTCAAGGTATCTCTGCCCCTTCCCCACCCAGAGAAGCCCTCAGATAAGAGAAATGCAACCAGATGCTCTCCTCCCCTGAGCTGGGCAACTTCTTTTGGTCTCTTAAGTACCTGGTGGTTGTTATTGTCTTCTAGGAACACATGGGAGAAAATTCCCTAAGAGAAAGAAACAAAAAGAAGACTCTTAAACCCCAACAGTCACTAAAAAGAGAGAATTAGATCACTGGGATCCTACTTACCTTAACTGATATCCACAAAAATAACTCAAGAGTCAGATTATTTCATAGATGGGTGGAGAATGGCTTTAGGTCACCTGAAAGCCAAGTTTGCAAACTTCTCCTGTAGTCCTCCCCACTGACATCATGCCAACACTCAAGAGCTCAAAGCTGTGCCTCAAACCATCCTTACTCAGCCCTTGGCTCAGGAGACAGTGGCAGAACAGAGGGAATTTCTCCATGCAAGGACTGGGGGTGTAGTACCCAAGGGCATCTCCCAAGGGTTTCTGTATTTGCCCCAGGCAGCAGTTTTGCAGTTACTGTTTTGTAAAAGCATTCAGGTTTTTCACCTGAGTGCTGAGCTCTTTATCTAACATCCTTTCTACAACCAGAATACAGAGAGCCACAGACAGAGCAGAGGTTTTTACCCTGGCAGGGCTGCTCAGCAGTGCTGGCTGTACCACACACCAGGCCTCTTTGTCTCTTGCTCACAGCAAATCAAGTCTGTCTCTTCCCCTTGAGTGTCTCAACACCCTCCCCCTCGCATGCTACAAGCAGTATTACAACACCCAGTGTTATTACACCTTCCAGCTGCTGCAGACTTTCTTGCTTTTCACTTGTTCCCAGCTTTTTGAACACAGAAGCTCTATTTTCATTGAAAAAAAAACCACAAAAACACACCAAAACCAATTGTAGCCACATGGTTGAAGACCTGAGCTTGAAAATAAGAATGTAAGACACAGGACTTACACTGATGTTGACAGCAGCCAGCTCTTATTGCCCATCAGCAATGGGCTGCAGAAGTCCTTCTCCTCCATGTAGGGAATTGGTGATTGCACCTGCAAGAAGACATTTTTCTATGCTCATCCTTTAAAAAGAGTGAAAGTGAGAATAGGTGTGATAATTATAAATGGCCTAAGCCACTTTCAGTTCTGGGCTGCAAGAAAAGGCATGCACTCACTTAGGCCCAAGTCAGTAGATCCACCTGTCAGCTACCAGAGAATATTTAAAGTTTTCCACAAATTAACTCGCTCACTTGGGTGGCAATGAAATCATATAACAGTGCTGCTGACTCAAGAGAGGCAGGATGAGCAACTCTAGAGAGAACAGATCCTGTAAGGTAATTGAAGGTGAGGCTCTTACTGTGCTTGAGCTTTGCTTGAAGAGTCCAGAAAGAACCCCCTGATCTCCCTCCCTTGAAAAGGAACCCAGAAAGTGACAATATGTATGCCAGCATTGATTCAGGTATTCCAGGTGCTACTTGGAGATACAGAGCCAGGGAGTAGCTGGAAATAAGAAACTAAATATGACACGAACTAGAGAGAGAAGTGGGAAGAGAGGCCTTTGACTAGAGCCACAAAAGACCAATAAAGAGTATGCCAAGAGAGAAAAACGTCTGAAAATGGACCCAGCAAAGACACTGGATGGAAAAGTGCTGTCCATGTAAGAGTATACTCCACCACTCCTAATTCATTTACTCCCTGCTTGAGAATACCTCATGCAATTTGAACCTGGCCTTTACCTGTCTTGGACTGAAATTACTCAGCAACCAAAACATTTTATATCCTGTACAATTCTATACTATTTATATTCTAGAATATGTCTTGGGCCTCTCACAGACCCCTTATAGAAGCCCAGATTTCAGAAATACACAAGCACAGCCTGAATCCTGAGAAAACAAATAACAATATTTTCCAGCATATTCAGTGAATATTATTGCCAGCCCTAAAAGTCTGCTTTCTGCAACTTTAAAAAAACCCAACAGGCAAAACACAAAATAGGAAAAAACAGAGGAAACCATAACTACACATAAACAGCCTGAACTTCCTCCTCCTTCCTCAGCAAGAGGGCTTTGTTTTTCCCTCACAGCTGTTAAGATGTCAGGAGAGGTCACTTGACTGCTCAGGCAGCTGAGAGTGGTAACACTCACTGCGCTTCTCTGTGTTAAGGAGCAGGGAACTCCCTCTTTTTCAAGCTGAGTTTCACAAACCACAAAAGTTGGGTGCTGAGAGCCTGAAGAGCTCTAGACTGGGTGTCAGGAGAAAACTCACAGCTAGCTTCACTGGAGGAAAGCTGTATCCAGAACAGAGTTTCACATTCACACCAGCCTTTCCTTGCAAGAGTGATGGTTTGACTCAAAGCTGCCTTGTCCTCAGGAAGGAGGGCAGAGCCATGGGCAGAGCTGAGGGAAGAAAACAGAAAACCTTGGGGTAAGCAGGAAGGAGAGAAACAATTCATTTCAAGTCACAGAGTAGACAGGGAGAAAAGTCCAGTGTATGACGTGACCATGTCCCACATGATTGGTAGCACAGACCCCACATTTGACTGAGAGGAGCCATGGTTGCTGCTCCCCTTCCCTTGTGTTTCCTGTGCATGCAGTAAATCCAGCTCAGGAGCAAAAATAAAAAAGATTGCTGCTGTATTTCAAAACAGTTTAATAATAGGCAACACCATAAGCAAGTGGTAAATCTGGAACAAGTTCAGCTCTCTGTTGGAAAAGGTTCCAAGCCCTTTCAAGGCTGGCATGTGTGACACTTCTCCTTGCCTTACCATTATTGGTGCACCATAAACACTTGTGCAGGAGTAGCTGGAGGAAGTAAATGTCAGAAAGCCCTGCAGGCCTCTGTGAGTCTGTTTGGGGATGTGAAGCTTGGGGATGAGCTTTGTTGGGAGGATAGAGGTGTGCATATCCAGAACCACGTCACATACCTGCTGTGTGCAAGGCTGGGACGTGCATGGCAGAATGGAAGGGGATGGGGAAGAAAAGCTTTGGGAATGAGGAGCCGAAGCCTTACACAACCACAGGACTGCCTGCAGTGTGGCCTGAACAAGTGACTGATCGGTGAGTTATGGATCAGTAAGACCAGCTGAAAGAACAAACAAGCCAAGAAAATGATCCTCCAGCACTGTGGAATATGGGATTTTTATATACCTTGATGCAGCCTTGTTAGTGCATAATACAAGGATACAAAATACGTGAGACTTGCCAGTCGATAGCACGTGGTTTTATCACAAATCTCTCTAGACACAACAGCTAATCTGCAGGACCCCAAGCTCTGTACTCACACACATTCCACTGAATCAGTTCTATCTGTAGGACATGAAGCATTGCAAACACCAGTATAGGTGCACTGATATGGGCAGAAACATTTAGCTGATTCTTCAGAGCCTGGTGCTTTCACTGCTTGTAGAAGTTCTTATCATGCTAAAAGTACTGAATGCTTCACCTGCTTGCACAGAAACACTGCAGGTATATTAATCAGCAGCAGGTTGATTTCACCAACATAACCCTCACCAAATCATGGATTTCTTGACCTGGGAAGCTGTATGGGCTTAGCTAGGCCTGACACCCAGCTGCAGAGGATGGATATATATACCCCACTAAAAAACAAGCCCACGTGTTAGATGATTCCATCATTTTTTTTCAGGATGCACAGAAACCTTTCAACACATTATGAACCAATATTTCTAATTTTGCATCAGAACAATGGGGGACTGAGTTTGCCTACAGCAATTGATGATCCCCAGAGATTCCTGTGTGTGCAGAGCCTGTTCTTGCATTGTCCAAACACAGAGGGAAAACAGTCTGATGTGATTCCAGCCCCCTGCCCCTTTCATCCCCAACCTAGAGCTCTTTGTGCATCCAAAGGAAGAACACACAACATGCACTCAACCAGACAGAGCTGAACTGCCTGCAGCCAAAATACAAAAGATTGGATATCTAATTTTCTTTTTGGTAGTATAATCATTCTGTCATGTATAATGGATGCACAGGCAGAGTTTGGGCTTTTGAAAACCTAGAGCAAAGCTTTACTTTATTCCTGTAAATCTCACAGGCTTCAAATTGAAGCATTCCCTACTGTCAGCAGCACAACGCTTAGCAATGAAATTCCATGGCTCCAATAGGACACTGAGGATTTAATTACACTTGGAAAATAGAGTGCTACCAATGGGTTTTGGGGGCATATGACATTCATGAGCCTTAATATGACTGTCAGCCCACCCATAAAGGGTGTGAGAAGGAAGGGACCAAACAGATTACCCCAAAAGTCTGTTTTCTTCATTTAAGGCTGAAGATTCCTGGAGGTCTGAGAGTGGAGGAAGCTAAAGGTTTTGGGGGTGTGAGGGGGAAGGGTCCAAACTATCTGGATGGGAGGAAAATGGTGGATATATTCTCCAGCCCTAAGGAATTTATTAAGCAATCCTTATCAGTCAGCTCCTAGGGAGAAGCAGTGAAAGGGTGGAGAGTTGGGGCTTTTTCCTTGTGGAGGTTGAAGATGGGAGGAGACAGCACAGAGGTTACAAGAAGGGTTACTCTGAACTGTCCCTAACCAGAGTGAACAAAACAAATTAAGGTAATAAATATTTCATATGGAAATTTTTGTTTCTCTGACAGAGCTGTTAAAGGCTCATAATGCCAGATATCAAATTACCCCAGCTATGTTGCTCTATCTCTGGAAGTGTCCAAGGCCAGGTTGGACAAGGCTTGTAGCAACCTGTGATAGGGGAAGGTGTCCCTACCCACGGCAGGGGCTTTAAGCTCACTCTCAACCCAAACCATTCCACGATTCTATGATTTTATGTAGTTTCATTTTCCTCCCAGGATATCAGAAATGTCGTCAGCTTTGTTTTACAGGAGAGAGCAGATGACATGCCTGGGGTCAGCCAGGGACACAGGTGGGAACAGGGCTGTGCCCTATCTTTTTTAGGTGACCCAACTGCAAGGTCACAGCTGCTTTCCTAAATGAAAATCAGATTTCCATAGCGATGAGTCTGAGCTGCAGAGCCCAAATCGTGATCAAAGGTTTGGATGCCTGGCATGCAGGGCATTCAAGCCATTATTGCAGTGTGACTCATGGCACTGGAAGAGGCTGGTCACAGCAGTCAGATCCAGATTTTCTGGTTTTGATGTGTTCAGCACTGAAATGCTGGCTCTGAGAGCCCCTGCTCAGGCTTTGTCAGGTGCCCTTTGTGTTACCTTAACCTCCACACAACTGCTAACAACCCACATGGTCGTGACTGGGACAGAATCCCCAGGAGCTCCCAGAGCCCCTATTGCTCACTGTGCCTCCCTGCTCCTGTTTGGGGCAGCACAATCCAGGAGCAGCACTGTAACTTCAGCCCTGCCGAGCTTTCAGGCCCAGGGAGGAAATTCCACCAGCACAAGCACTCCGAGCTATCCAGAAGAGGGAGTGCACAGCATGCACACACGGACAGTAGGGGCTGCTGTGCTGTGTCCTCACTGCCCAGCGCAGATGTCCTGCCCCGCATGAGACTGCCACCCACTCGGGGAACAACCCTCCTGCACAGCTCATCCATAAATCCTGCTCCTCCTGGACGTGTGTCTGCTTGAGATTTTTCCCGGGGGTGGGTGTATAGAAGTATATTTTTGCTCTTTGATAAGCTTGCTTTACATATCAGCTCTCTAGTCAAAATTAATTAAGTACGTTCGGTTCCAAGTCCCTTGCTCCCTGATTTGATAAGTAACTTGTAGGCAATGTTGCAGAATGCCAACTCAGAGCTAATTTCTCAGACTTAGTCAAGAGTGAAGTTTAAAAATTCCCTTTCCATGAGCAACAGAATTTTTCCAAGTGGAACTTCCACTTGTGTTTATCTGGGCTTGCAGCAACAGCCCAAAACAGTGCCTGGACACTGCTGGTAGGTGCCCTTGACAATTAAAAATGCAGTCAAGTACAGGAACAAAGCCACAGGCAACCACCATGTGCAGTGATTAACCAGTCAGACCTACATTATGAAAAGGAAGCAAGAACTAGGCAGCAAGTTTATAAAGAAAACAATTCTGATAATGTTTCCATGTTTTTCTCCTTTCTCCACTGACACATCCTCTTCCTCCCCCAGCACGTGCTGTTCACTCTCCTGCTGAATTACCTTCTTTTATATTGGCCTGAATCACTGACCTTGACTTTTTTCCACTTTGCTTATCTTTGTCCTTCACTCTAGTTAAGAAAAACCCCACAAGACTTAGCTTTGAAAGATTTGAAAGGCAATATTAACTCTGTTTAGCTCCCAGTAATAGTGTAAACAGCAATAAAATGATTCTTTAATGATTATTACCTGATTTTATGTGCCTTCCTTACCTAACCTTTCTCTCTTTTTTTTTGATGTCTCTTACAGATTATCAAGAGCCAGTATTCTGTTGACTTTTGTTATTCATTAAAAATGAAGTTCAAGGTCAACTGATAAATACATGTTGCTATTACAGTTTTGAAAACAGTTTTGAATACATTGCAATGCAGTGAGAAAGATTTTGAAAAGGAAAAAAAAAAAAGGAAGAAACTTCCTGCCTGTGGTGCATTATTACGCAATTCTAAGTGGGTTAAAAAGAAATGCACCACTGTAATTTGAATTATCAGTACAATGCACTGCCTTAGCTTGCTCAAATTGCACCATCTTTCTGCAGAAAAGCCAAAATAGCAAGTTCCGGTAATAGCCTCTGGTTATCTCCAGCAAGGTAAATACCTGAGAAAGTAATTGGCATTAACTTGCACTTTCTTAACCGTGGTTCAGCTCTGTTATCAAGCCCTGAAGAGGTTAAGGTCCAAGTGCAGCCCCAAATTTGCTGATCCTTGACTGTATGAGGAGCAAAGGCAACCTGAGAAAGGCGCAGTCTGGGCAGCAGCACAGCAGAGGCACCTCCTGTAATTGTCCTCAGTGCAGGAGGCCAGGCTGGACAGAGTTTGGAGCACTGTGGTTCAGTGGAAGGTGTCCCTGCCCATGGCAGGGGATGGCACTGGATGGGCTCCCATCCCAACCCATTCTGTGAGAAGAGGCAGCAATGGCTTCCCCTCTCCCCCACGCCTTGTGCCCTGGGAGGGATGCTGGCTGCACACACTGCCACCCCCGGGCAAAGGCTGCCTGGGCACAGGGCAGGGAGGTGCCTGCCTGCCTGCTGGGAACCTGGAGATGCTCTGGCTGCCAAGGGCTGCAGGGCAATGCTCACACACATTGACAGCTGAGCACCAAGGGATAAGGGATTGAACACCACACTGGGGCTATTTCACAGCCCAGGCCCTGCAGACACCAGCAAGATGTCCGTGGACATTGGAGAGCAGGAGATAAATGCCACTGTGTGCTGGTGTCCTTGCCCTTTAGCAGGCCCAAGGCAGGGGCTCTGAGACCCTCCAAGGTGCCCTTTAGGAGCTACACTGCAGCCATTGTGCTTGCTGGTACAATGGGCATTCTGCTTTCTTTCCACAAAACTCCCAAGGCTTTTCCAGCAAACTGGGCACACACAACAACTTGCACTCCAAGGCTTGGCAAAGACACCAGCTTTTGTTTAGCAGGGTGCAAAGGACTAATAAACCACTTAATGATTTGTGTTCAAACGCTGAGTGGAGTCATCGACAGCAGCAATCGGCAGCGTTGGGGCTCCTGCAGTGGCTCAGCCCTTGGCTGGGCTGGGAGTTCAAAGCCTGGCCACCAACAAAGGCTGGAAAAGATCTAATCTCCTTTATTTACATATATAGTCATTGGAACAAAGGAAGAAATGGCAGCAGATGACACCAGTGAACGACCAGGATCAATAAGAACAATCATGGAGAGTAGAAAGTTACAGCAGAGCTTAACTGGAGTGGAACAGAGGGCAATGGATTGATTACCCTCACCTGACTTTGGTTTCTTCCCATCATGAGGGTATGTTGTTCCTTTCACACTCTGCCCCAAGGATTGGTTGGTTGATTTTCTAGCAGCTGAACCTATTTCCAAAAAGAAACAGTTGTTATTTTTATTTTACTTAGTGGTTGAGCTAAGGTTCAGCTGGAAAAAACACCCCAAACATAAAATCTATGCCATGGTGGAGTCCAGTGCAAGCTTTTCTACAGGAGAAGAAAAATTAGGAGAAAACAAATCCCTATTTATTGATCACGTTTCTGGACTTAAGTGTAGGAAGAACAAAAACCCACAGAACATCTTGTTGGACAAACCAGCCGTTCTTAACACAGGAGCTGAAGCTCTCTGTATAATCATTCCAGCATTCTGAGTTACCCAATACATCAACTTAGAGACTTCTCTCCTTCTACTGAGCCCAAAGGGTGTCTTCCTTCACAGATTACAGCAATACCTTCCACAAATACTTATAAAATACTTCCTTAGAACACCCTGCAGTTCTGACGTCCTTTACTTTCTTTACTCCTTGAGTTTTTGCAGGGATTTGCATAACCATGCTAAAAGCAGGACTATTCACCTGCCTGATCTGATAAGAAAACTAATATCCTGCTAGAGTAGGAATTTTGTTTATTTTTTAAATACAAATGCATGGTGCTGGTAGAGTAGCTATCAAAGATAAGGAAGTATCCGGAAGTTCTGAGCCCCTGACTTTAACCTGCAAGAAAACACTGACAGTCCGTATCTGTTGTTTTCAAAGTTGTCTAATAAACTTAATGTTTTCAAGGAGTTTAACAGCATATCTGATGCCCTACAGGTTGTTTGAAAACAAAATTTCAATGTTTCATTTTTTTCCCCTTTAATAAGCACTACACAGAGAGGTTAAACCATGACAGGGAAGAAAGAAAATCAACAGAAATTCACATCATTTGCACAATTGCCATCCCACATGTTTGGAAAGACCACAGAAATTGGGTCAAATGAAGACAACAGGAAGCACTGCAAACTCTGTCAGCTTAAACAAAACACAAATTAAAGATAAAACATTAAGGCAGGCTACAAGAAAGGTTTTGAAAAACAATTTGTAAAGGTCAAAGAAACAGTTATTGCCAAAGACAAAAATGAACTGTGTCATGACACAAGGATCACGTTCATCCACAGCATGGGGGCAGATTCTGAAGGACTTCAGTGATCCATCCGGAGGACCTGAAGTCTGTTTGAAGTCACTATAAGGCACAAGGTTCCTGTGGTCACACTGCTCTTGTGGTTCCCCTGTAACACGGATGGCTGGATTGGAACAGACAGGTTTGGTGTTATTTTCCAAGGGTTGCTCTCCTCTACAACAGTTTTACAGTACAGTCTTGATATGACAAAGGCATAAATTACTCTGAGTGGCCTGCTGGTCTCTGAAATAAAGAGTAATTTCTTTTTTGTCTTTCACTCATCCTGGCAGTGTCACAGGTATTGACTCCAGTGTTTGATTTTGGTGGCTTTAAGGTGACCCCATACCAGAGCCATTCAGAGGGTTCATGTTTCTCCAGCTGAATATGTATGGTTATGGGTTTGTTCTCTTCTTTCAAGAATTAAGCTCCTTTAGTACTGACACATGCCTTCTGCCTCAGAACATTGTTCAGAACTAGTTCTTCAGACTAGTTCTTCATGATTTCTTGTGAGTAGAGCAACTAAATACCCTTAAAGAACCAGTATATTTCACCTCCAACTTATCCTGGTTGAAGTTTGTTTCCCACAAGTTATAAGAAAGCATGGAGTCTTGTTCTGCCCTTTCTTCCAGCCAGGGTGACTGTAATCACCCAGAGAAACATCCCAAATCAGCTCATACTGTTCCAGTGAAAGTATCCATCTGAATGTTACCAGCACAGTGTTAGACAGTGTCCCACAGGGATAAGGAATTCCTGGGACCAAGGCCACTCAACAGTTCTGTTGCAAAGGCAGATGTACCCCCAGGCTGACAGAGGCTCAGTCTGTAAACCAGCCTCCTGTGCAACAGAGACTGATCCTACTTTAGCAAGCCTTCTCTGCTCCCTGGTTTAAAATTCACACCAAAACTGGTCCACAAAGGTCCCTTTGTCATTTTCTCCTCCTTATTTAGTAGATCTTAGATATCAAGACGAGATCACTCTCATTTATTCTGTCTAGTTACACTTGAGTTCTCTTGAATTCATATGGATGAACTGCAATTAGTTTTGAGATGGGGGGGAAAGGGTATAAACTTGTTCAACAGAAGTTCAGTTTTACTCCATCCAGGATGTTGAGAGCACTTGGGCCCGTTGTCCCTGAGACTGTGTGCTTTTGTGGAATGGTTTTAATAGCTGTTATAATTACACAGAATTTAAATACACCATAAATGTGTGTGCCACTATAGGTATTTCACCTGCTGTGTTGACCAAAAATGGGTGTGGAAGCAGAAATACAGGGGAAGTTACTCTTAAAATCTGAAAACTATTAAAAAAACCCCACAAAAAACAACACCCCAAAAAGCAAAACAAAACAACAACAAAAAAATCCCCCCCCCCCAAAAAAAAAACCCCACACAAAAAAAACCCCCAAACAACCAAGAAAAAAAAAATCAAAGAGAGACTAATTAAAGTAAATGTACAAACCCTTAGTCCTGTGAGTAATCCTTTCCCCTGCAAATCATTCACTGACGTCAGGTGACGCTCTGTGTGTGAGGCAGGATTATTTACTTGTCCAAGGGCTTGCAAGATTAGGTCTGAACACTATTCCAGAAAGAGTCCTCAGAGCTCTCCAACATTATCTTCATTATTCTGCCCTCTAGTAAAGCAACCATTCAACTGAAACTCCCTCTAATAAATTCAATTTCTTCTCTGGGCTTTCAATTACCTTTGTGTTGGGTTTTAGTTGTTTTCCTGCAGTCACAGTGACTGGCGCAGTGACCTGAGGCTGAATTTGGCAATGTAAGATAATGCTGTTGCAGGAATAGCTTAGGCTGGATTTCTGGTATGGTGTCTGGTTTTAGCTCATCACTATGAATTCATCACTATCAGCATTCATACACTGATATATAAATATAATAGATACTGATACATACCCAGCCTTTCACTGAGTTCAAGAAATGCCAGCACATCACTGTTTCCTTTGAATTGTTTGATACAAGATTCCAGTGTCAGATTATCTCATCATAGATGCAGAAACCTGGCTGGTACAAAGCTTTAAAGCTTTTACTATACAAACGATAAAAAACCCCACCTTTTGTCATTTCTTTTCAATTGTGTGACTCCACAGTAAAAAAGATGGTCTGTACTGTAGCACATATCAGTAATGTATCATCATAATAAAGTCACATATCAGATTCATCCTTGTTCTAGTGAATTTTTAGCCTTGCTCCAATCTAACACTGTTTTACTGAGTTATATAGCAGTATAGTTGGAAGATCACTGCCACAATCTAAGCTCATAGTGTCTATGGTTTGTATATTGCATCATGAAAAAGAGATGACAAAAGAGTTTTTTAGTTCAGAAGCCATCTTCTTTGACACTTGTTGAAATTGAATTGGCCCTTAAAATTGAATGTATTAAAATATTCATGTACCTATTCATGTACCAGAATACTATAAGGGAGTGAATGATATTGTTTCTCTTGTGGCACTTTGAATCCCTTCTCTTAAGCCATACAGGGAGCTGAACATGTCTCTGTGTTCCCATCTGGACCTGGTCATGGAACACATGGATAAGCACATTTGTACCCTGTGCTGAGTGCTCAGATGCACAAGTTTTCCCAGAAATGGGGCAGTTTTCAGTTCTTCCACCTCCTGCTGTAGTCCCAGCAACTCAACTGAGTTCCCCACTGCTGGGTTTAAGATGAAGAGATGAGAGGAGCTCTGCTCTGTGAGAGAGCAGAAGTGTGAAGTGCTCCCAGAGCCAGCTTGAAAGCATGGAAACAGGAAGTTCTGCTCGAGTAGATCTTTAGAACACACCTCTTGTAGCCTCAAAACAGAGAAGGCAGCAGAAGGTGGCCTTTAAGGGCCATTTTGGTTTAGCTTTGATACAGAAGTATGCTCTGGCATGTCTGGGTCATCATCTGCTGTCCATTATCCCCCAGGGCCACACAAAAACTGTGGATCAAGTTTAGGACAAACACAACCCTGCCCGATTTCCAGAACAGCACCAACAACAGGACTGATACAATTCAGGGGTGCAAGAAAGAAACTCAGACCAATTTGTGGGATAGATTTGAAGCCCAGATTTGCAGCTGGAAGTAATTTTGGTTATTAGGCCATACCTAACACTGTTTCTAGATTCAGCATGCACACAGAGGTTCAGGAAAATCCTGCTGTTGTGGGAGTATTATACTGAAGAGGACTCCGCTTCCTGAATTTTGTGGTGTCCATTCCAAAAGGCCAGAATTTGATCCGTGGTTTTGGCTAATGATCCATCAATCATTCCCACAAGGACTAAAAAAACAGTTGATGCTGCACAGTCCTACCCAAGGGCAAAAAGGGGTGAGTAACTAGGCATGTAACATCATTTTTTTCTGAGGAATTTGAATCTAGAAGGAATTAATCTGGCACAAATCCTCATCACTACTGCAACAAGCTTATAAATGACAAGTTTCTACCATGGCAACACTGGATTGTAGCCTCAGCACAAGCAGCAGGAAAACCCTTCTCAATTCAGAGTCCATTCCCATATCAGCTGGATTCCCTGTGCAGTTGCAGGTTTACTCATTGTCCTTAAGCCAGATGGGATCCATAGCTTGATGTAACAGCTAGTTACCATTGTGTTGTGATGCTCAGATCCTGATTCTAAGGATTTTTTTTCAAAAAGGTCCACTTTCCAAACAGTGATTAGACTCTATAACAGAGTTTCATACCCAGCCTATTCATTTGTGACTGGTGAAACATTGGCCTTAGTAGTTAAACTAAGATGTAGATGTCCAAGAGAAGATGCCCCTGAAAATGCAGAGTTTTTTAATGGTTTAGAGGTGGAAAAGAAATTCCATCTTGCCCAGAATGCATCATGAAGGATCGTGGCACAAATGGCAGAGGATGGGGAGCAGGAGCAGAAGTCCTGCCCAACGAGCACCTCTGCCCAGCCCAGTCACTCTGCTGCAGGACGTATTTCTCCTGAGAACAGCAAAGCACCAGTACTTCCACTTTCCCCTGATGGGCTTCCCTTGAGAAGCAGGGTGGAAGTGAGAACTGCAGTCTTACTGAAGCACCCAGAGGCACCTGCTTGCCAGGAAGTGCTTTTTTCTCTGGGATTCCTGTCACTCTCCTCTTCTCCAAAGGTGGATTTTAGTGATAAGACCATAAGCCAGGACTCACATTTACACAAACCACTGTGAACCCTAAAGGGAGCACAGTCCTTTGGGAAACTTGATCCATGTCACAGAACAAGCCAGTAAAGAAGCCAAAGTTCAGAAGTATCACTTCAATCCTAGAGGGATTCAATTTCATTTTTTAGAGAATCACAGAAGTATAGAATCATTAAGGTTCAGAAAGACCTTTAAGATCACCAAGTCCAGCCTCCAGGCATTACCATCCCCATATCCAACACTAAACCTTGTCCCCAGGTGCCACACACACATGGTTTTTGAGCACCTCCAGGGACAGGGACTCCACCACTCCCCTGGGCAGCCTGTGCTGGGCTTTATGGTGGGGTTTTGGTTTTTTCTTGGTTTTTACAGTACTAAAAGCTGTAATTCTGATCCAAATCACACCACTCTAGACATGGATGAGAGGGGGCAAAATACCACCACGGGTTTAGGGACACTCGTGTCCATTCTGTAACACTGCTGGAGCAGCTGGCCAAATAATTAAGCTATTGCATTTTAGCATGAGTCATTTGTTTGTTGTCAGCTTTAGCAGATGAATCAGTGACCCTGTGTGTCAATGTCTCTAATGTTGATTTGTTTTGATATTTTCCTAAAATGTTAAATTGAAGCATCTATTCCATTTGCCAGGTAATCTTGCAAATTATTAACGCTGCAATCCATAATAAAATAAATCATCAACAGCAAAACAGAAAGGTCTTACCAGGACAAAAACAATCATTTAATAAAGCCCCAGGCTCTAAACATTAAATTATTTCTTTCTAATTTGAGTTGTTTGTATTCCTAGTTAGGAAAAGGCAATCCCAAATGAAAAGCTCTCCCAGAAAAGATCAGCCACAGCCCACTCTCTAGCCAGCATCTTTAACGTTTGAGCTTCTCTGGAAACTGCAAACTCCTACTGCAGGAAGAGGAGAGAAGAGCAGGACAACAAATCTCCCCCAAATCTGTGCTGTGTATATCCTGCCAGCTCTAACTGATAGACAATGAATCACAATGTTCTTTGCCTTCCTCCCTCAATAACAGTGTGTAAATTCAGCTAATATCAGTTCAGAGAAGCTGTTCATAGACAGTTTTTCTGGACCTGTGCTTTAACTGCACTAACAATTGGTCCCCAAAGCCAGCCTAGCTTATCAGCAGAGTAACCCCTTGAGAGACTGAAATGCACTGTTCTAAGAGAAACCATCAGACTCTGCAGATACTTTCCTTCTGGGACCAACACAGTCATTTATATCAACATAACAAAGAAAACATTTACTGTGAGAAAAAGCTTTCACTGTATTATGAATATAATAAATCAGGGCCAGTTGCTTGGAATTCTAGTTTTATTTAGGCCTCTAAAATAAGTCTGCAAACATTTGCCTGAGCTCTGTTTGTTCTTCCTCTGAGGACATTAGTGCTGCAAGATCTAAAACTCCCACACATACCTCTGTTTCTTTCTATTTAACCTTTAAAAGTAGAAAAGGTCTGATCAGGAATGCCCTGTGCTGGCCTTCCTCACTTTATCAAGCTCCTTAGGGACAGACAAAAATCCTAAAAAGTTAAGATAAGGCTGCACACAGGATTTAAGTCCATGGTGATTTTGATACTGACTTCAAATCAAACACATCAAACAGATACTGACATCCAAGTCCCTTCTACACTTTTTTTTAAAAAGTGCAGGCTTTTAAAATGAGATTTTCATCTGCCTCTGCCCAAAGTGATTGCACAAATGCCACATTGTGCCATTTCAGGGGCACTGCTGCCAGGCTTAGACTGAATTTTCAGGCTCAAGGAATGCAGGAGTAGGCCCCAAAACACTTCCCTTGTGTTCTGTGAGGATTCACTTCTAATGTGGCCATTTCCATCCTCAGCACTTGGTCTGCAGGAGAAGCCCACTGGAATTGTCAGTGCCTTGACTCAAAATGAGCTCCCAACAGGGCTCTGCCTGATCCTCACTCCAGCCCTAGCCCAGGGTTCATTACCAGCATCTCTGCAGGCTTAGAGGCACTAAATAGGAAATAGCTGGTACTGAGAATGAGTAGGAGTCTTGCCAACAGGTCCCCAGGCTTTTTAGGCTATCCTGCCTAGCAAACCCTAAGGAAAGACACACCAAGGCTGCTTTTCCATCTGTAGGGCCACTGGCTATCAGTGCCCACTGCCATGGGCAGCTGTGTCTCAGAAAGGGGAACAGTGAAGAAAACTTTTCATTAGGTGTTGTTAACACTGATTTACTATCAATGGAGATTTACTATCAATGTATTTCCTGAACAGCTAAAACCAGCACTGTGGTAAAGGCTCTATCTGCCAATTAAGGGATTTCCTCTGAAGGCTTAGAGTACTTTAGATTTGTACTTATGTAGTAAAAGGAATATCTTTATATAACTAATTACATTTATATTTTTGCAACAGTTCACTTCCCCTCACAAAAACGAAAATTCTTCTGGGTTGCTTTTCTTTAACACAACAAATATTGCTATATTTCATCAGACTGAAAGTCTGGTCTATTTTGTCTGCCTGCCTTATCAGACACGTGGCCTATATAATGTGTCATGCCTTTTACAAAAGTAAATTTTTAATCCACTGCAGTCTTGGTGACCTCCTTTGGAGCATTCAAAGTACAATTCAGGCTTGGTTTACATATTGATAGTCACTCCAGAACATGATCAGTGAGCCATGGAGGTGTTCCCACATGAACTGTGCTGCCAGCAGTTGGTCACCCTGAGCACGCCTGATAACAGCTCCCTGTCCTGGCAGAGCCTGGCACAGACCCCTCTGGTGCAGGCAGAGCCAGCTGTGCCTCACATGACTTTCTCTGTATCCAGGCTGACTCTGGTCCCTGTTCCTCCTCAGAGGATTTTCAGGCATGCCTGAACACAGGCCTCTTGTCCAAGAGCATTCTATAGATTATGTACCTATAGCCAGCTTTGGCTCCCAAAAAACAGGGGCTGAAACACCTCCACTGTACAGTAACAGACATGGAAATGCTACTGAGCTCTTCAGGCATCTGGCAGCAGGTGGGATCTTTGATCCCTGTGGAATTACTTTGTCATAGTAGATTTACTGATGTACTGGGATACAGGTGACAATGTTGGTGGAGAGGCCACCTCACCTCCTGCCATCCCAAGAGGTGGGAAACACCAAGGAAGGGCAGTCAGGCTGTAGGATTGAAGGGAAGGAGGACAGGCAGAGCATATTCCAGGCAGCAGTGACACACAGCACCATTTCCCTGCCCAGAGCAGCAGAAGGTTTCCAGGATAATTGGAAATTGTTTATTTTTGACAACCTGGAAGCCAGAACTGAGTGGCCCTAGGGACACCCCACAGCCCTCAGTGGTAGAAGGCTGCCGGGTTTGTCCTTAGGGAGTTGTACCCTAGGGAGAAATGGAGAAGAAGCCACACATACAAAAAGCATATAATAAACCCCATAAAAACACCTACTTATTATAGCAAGCAGTGCTGTTAAATCAAGTGAGTAAGCATAAACAGATCTACACAAAGGGAAATATGAGCACAGACTCCTAAGAGGAAATCAGAAATTTTCTCTTTCTGAGCAAATAGATTATGCCTGTTGGAATACTTCTGTCTTGAATGCACACTGAGCAGAAATATGGTTTCTTCTATTTATTGGAAGAACTTCCCCAAATCACCAGCCAGTTCATTTTATTTTATAGAAGTTTATATAAAGCTGCTCTCCAGCTAGGTAGAGAGATGGATGGAAATCTTGCATTTCCATGTTTTTAGGTGGTTTGTTGCTAGCTACTTGCAAAGTGTCCTGAACATCTGATGAATGGGAAAAAATCTGGACTACTAAATAAAATTGGATCTGCTTCAATGCCAGTTGCCCTGTGCTACCTACCACCACTTGTTTTGTACACAACAGATAAACAGTGCCAAGAGTTTGGGGGTGTTACTAAGGGCTTGTTTCTGTGACCCTTCTCAAGGCTGCACAGTGTTCCCTCAGCCTCACACTTCACCTACTCCTTGTGCTAATATTGTGTTGATGTTTTTAACCACCTGAAATCGATTTGTTTGAATGACCCACATGCCGATGTCAACCTGGCCACAAAATCAGCAACTTCATAAGAAACTGTTTGAACAGAGAAGGTAGGAGTCTCCACAGACAGGAATTTCTGCCTCCC
Organism: Phylloscopus collybita; assembly: GCA_027886175.1. Classification (NCBI taxonomy): domain Eukaryota; kingdom Metazoa; phylum Chordata; class Aves; order Passeriformes; family Phylloscopidae; genus Phylloscopus; species Phylloscopus collybita. The sequence continues at coordinate 3,358,792 of JAJNNQ010000065.1, read as the reverse complement.
TGGCAGGTGAGAGGGAGAGGTGGCTGTGTCTTGTTGACTCCCTACCAAGGGGGACACCGGGCAGGCAGAGATCTGTCCTCTGGAACACAGTCAGGAGGACACCCAGACACTACCCTTCCTCCTCATGATTTGTTTTCACTCTGATTGCACCCAGATGCACTTGCAGGACATATAAACACTCATATTTCCTTTTAAATACTTACAGCAGAACAGAGAACACGAATTTTACTGCCTTTGCCCCAAAAGTGTGCACAACCACTGTGCAGGTACAACATCAGTGCAGTCTTGGACTCGGCTCCTTCCCACCCAGGACCTTTCTGAACCATTCCTTTATTTCACACAGCTCACTTGATGGGGCCTCTCCAATCCCACCCATGTGTTGTGTCCCTTCAGGGATATGGGCTGTTTACCTAAGCTTGACAGAACAGGATTTGACCTGCAGCGTGTTGAGGAAATACACCACTGTCTTTAAAAAGAAAAGGTAGAAGGAAATCTGAGGTAATGTATCCCTCAGTCAGCCTTTAATCCCCTGGAAGCTCATGCACAAACAAATATGAGACAAGAAGGCAACAAGTTATGTCAAAGCCATGCACGTTCGTGGTGGGGTGAGTGGCCCAGTGGCAGGAGGGGAAGTCACAGAGGTTTCTTCCCTTCCCTTGGTGAGGCACATTGCCACAGGACATTCTGAGAAGGAACTATCACCTGGAGCGTAGCTACCAAATCACAGATGTGCACCTCGCTCTCCAAATGTAGCCATCAGGAGAAGATTTACTGTGAGACCTCAAGGGTGTTGCAAGTGGAATTATATCATTTAGGGTGAGCCTAAAAGTTACATCTTAACGCAGTGCCTGCAAGGAGAACAGAGAAGCTTCATTTACGAAAAATTGCAAAGCAATTGCAGATGCTCTAGAAGCCAGGATCAAAATTCAAAGTTGTCTTAACAAAATTAAAATTAGGTCAAAAAGCAAAGAAACGGGACTCTCAAGAGACTCTTATCTACCCTCTGACCATAGGATCAGTTCTGCCAATACAATTCCTTCCAGTAGTTTGTCATACTCTTAAAATCCTCTAGTGGTGCTCCCTCTGTGTTTCAGGTTTGTTTCCAAGGTGTAAGTACATTTACTGCTTTTCCAAAATCAACTCAAATCTCCCTTCATGTCTTTTTTTCCATCTTGACCACTCTAGACATGGAAGACATACTGTTTTCTTTCTTTTTGCAGCAGCTCTTTAAGGCCTTCAGATTTATGTCCCACTCTCCTTCTTCCAGTTGCATTTAAACTAAGAGACTTGGGGTTGTTTTAACCTTTCCCTGAGAACCATATTTCTTAGATCTCTGAGCACCTTCAGTGCTTCCCTCCCAGTGCTCTCCAGTCAGCCCATGTCTCTCCTGAAATGTTGCCTCCAAAGCTGGACCGGGTCCTACTAATGCTGACTAGAGCAGACACATTACACTTTTTCAAGCAATGCTCCTTCTTGCACACCCTGAGGTGATATTTACCTTCTCGACCCCAGCAGACCATTACTGATCAGCACTGGATTGATCAGCTTGGTGACTCCCTCTCCCACCTTCAATCCCCTCTCTGAAGAACAGCTGCCTTGGGGCACAGGTCAGACTAAACCTCTTGGAATCAAATCAGAAGCTGAGAGCTCCAAAGCCAGATATCCATGTCTCCATTTTCCCAGGGAAAGGCCAAATGACAGGGAAGTTATGAGCATGGTTGGTGGCACAGTTTGGATATTTTAAGGGATTGGGAAATACTGTTGGGTTTTGGATGCCAGTAGGCAGAACAAGTTTTCTGTTTTACACGCATGGATCCATCACTGTAACATGGAGTTGATTTCCTAAAATACAGACAGTGCAAGACCAGCAAGATGCCCCCTTCCAGAACCTTCTTGTGCATGACATTTCCTTCTAGCACCTGCACAAATGTGACTGATCCTGATCCTTTTGGAATCAAAGTGACAAGTGACACCCAGCATCCCAAGGAAGTTGATTCAATCCCAACATGTCACCTGACTGCAGTCCACGACCTGTCCCCTGGGCTCCTGCAGGGAGAGCTTTGTGTAGGCAGTGCCTCCTTTGATCCCTGAGCCCTGGGCTTTGGCAAACCAGCTGCGTCACTGTGTCAGCTGAGGTGAGCTGAACCTTTAGATCTGTTCCCTTGCTGTTGTTTCCAAGAGCATTGTTTGGGAGGCTCCTTTTTAGCTACTGCACTGCTGGCTGGGGCATTTCCTCCCTTTTCCCAGGCCCTGAGGAAGCAAGGGAATGCACAAGATGTTTCTCCCCACATTGTCTTCCTTTCCTGTAGTTCATTTCCTCTTTACTTCCCCTCATCTACTCATCTCTTTCACTTTCTTCCTCTTTCTCTCTTCCTTTCTAAACATAGAAAAATCTGTTTAGAATGTGAACGGTTTGGGTTGGAAGGGACCTTAAAGATAATCTCATTCCACCCCCTGCCAGGCAGGGACATCTTCCACTATCCCAGGTTGCTCCAAACCCTGTCCAGCCTGGCCTTGGACACATCCAGGGATCCAGGGGCAGCCACAGCTTCTCTGGGAACCTGTGGCCTCGCCACCCTCACAGGGAACAATTCCTTCCTATACACCCTGCCCATTTCCAGCATACATCCCAGCTACAGTTTACAATCCTAAACCCATTAAAGACTCAATTATTCAGATATTCTCTGTGCACCACAGCAAACCAGCATCGCATTTCTCATTTTCAGTGATGTCAGAAAGTCAATGCTTTAAAAGCCCACAGGCACTCTCAGCAAATACCCTAATCCCATTACAGATGGGATTTCTATTTAATTGGAAATAAATAAGCAGGCAAAATAGCCCAAGAGCCCTCCCCTACCCCCAAGCCAGGCTGTCACCCACCACTATTCCAGTTTCAAATCCGTACCCATTATTAAAGACACTTTGCAAGTGTGACCACGCCAGGCTCCAAGCCTACATTTAACCATGGAAAGGTGACGTGTAGGAACAAAAACTTTTCCTCATTGCTCTGCTATGGTAGAGGAGGGAGTCAACCTCTGTCAGCTGGAGGTGACTGATAATTTGTCAGGGAGAGCACTAAAGGCAGTGCCAATCCTGCTGGAGAAGGAAGGCTGGGATCAGTCACTCCTGGTAATCCCCACTGAGCTCTGCCGGGCTGACGTCTGTCACGCCAAGTCACTGATGGCTGAGGAGATGGAAATCATGCTGAAGCACCCATGGATGGGAACTCTGTCCAGCTGCCAAAGTGGAGATAAAATAGGAGATGAAAACCACAGAAAGAGCTGCTTCCGCTGGATGCTTGCCAAGAGAAAACCAGGGTTCCAGACATTGCGAAAAACACCAAGTTTTGCATTAAATAAGATGTTAGCAATCTTCTATTTAAATCTTTTCTTTCCCTCAAAGATAATAAAAATGTCAGTTTACCGCTTTTTCATTTCCTTCTTTTCCCAAAGAGTCCTTTTCTAATTGTCCTTCCAATACTTTCTGTAAAAGCAATGATGTCAAAAGGAAAACATGCAAAGGAAACTATGTAAGAGATCTAAACATCATCCTGCAAGCCTCATCCAAAACAAAACAAAAAAAGTAGAGGGAAGGCAAGGAAAAATGCAAGAATGCAAGAAATATAATATTTAAAAAGTTATATATATGAATATAAGACACATAAGACAATCCAGTTCATCTTCAAACAGTTGTTTTGTCATAAAAAGCTACACAGGAGAGTAAAAGATTCCACCAGGAGCACTTCATCCACGCTTTCGCAGAAGATTTTTCAGGGACCCTTAGCCACAAACTGCAATGCCCAGGAAGAGAGTACATATAATAAATCCTCTCATCTTACTCCATCAGAAACATGAAAGCTTGGGATTTTTTTTCTTGGAAACTTCCAAATCATGCAGCACTGGCATTGCTCAGGTTGGGCTGCACAATCTGAAATCAACAGCATTCAACCAGAAGCACTATTGGTTTTCTTTATCTTCCTCTTTATTATAAGAAATCAGGCAATAAATAGAGCCTACAAAAGTCGAGCCAGGAGAATTCTGCAGTTCTGTTTCACCTGAAGAAAGTCAGGGACATTGGCTCACAGAGCATCTCACAGAGAACTAAGGGAGAGTTGGGAGAGTAGTCAGAAAGCACAAATTGAGAAGCAGTTTAATAGCAACCTCCTTGCCAAATCTTTCACTTCTCCTTAAGTCTTTAGGCACTGGATCCTGTTTTCATCTATTTTATGATGCTCTTTTGGAACAGATCTAATTTATTAAAGGAAAATGGGGATAGAAGCTGATTTTAGTCTAGGAACAGCCATTAAAATGACTAAAAATACTCTAGGAAAGGTTAAAAACAAGCAAAAGGTTAAAATCAAACAAACAAAAATCATGAGATTATCTTAAAGTACAGATCAGCAAGTGCTTGCCAGCGGTGAAATGTTTACAGGAGCTCCACTGAAATGGCAACATTCCTAGCAGCTTTTGTTATTTCTACTAACTGACCAGGATTTGCAAATACATTAGTTTAAAGTTACATAAGAACTGTGTATATATGTGTGTATGTGTATAAAAACACAATAAGTAGGACCCTTAGCAACACCCTTATTACTGAGATGAGGAATAAGCAATAACAAAAAAATCCTCTTCCCCAACCTTTTGGTACTGCTTGTTTTAGTTAGATCCTAAAATACTGTGAACCTGTCAAAAGACAAATATTTTTGGCAGACATTTGAATTGTCTATCTATAATAAGAATGCACTCAAACAACAGAACTGGTATTCTGCTAAGTGCATCTAAATCCCCAGGAGGACTCAGCCCTTATTCATGATAAATACAGGACACGTTGCTCTGTGCTAGAATCAAACTACCTAAGGAATGGTCAAGGGTGTCCACGTGGTAAATTATTTGTCTTACTTCAGAATAATTTTCCCACCTAGGCTTCACTATGTTTATTCTTCTCTGTGTGAGTAGTTTCAGTGGGGTCTGAAAAGATAACTGGAATGAAAAACTATTTTATTTTATTGCTTGAGAATCATTTAGATTTTGCTAGAGCAATTTTCCCCTTAAAACAACAAACTTATTTTCTAAGCATGGCAACTACTCCTTTCCTTATCTGTGTTGCCTTGGAAACACAGGCAAAGATTAATTTTCTTAAGCAGGCCATTGAGTTCCTCCTCTGTCTATACTTCCACTGTATCACAGCTGCAAGAGTTATGCTCCAGTGAAAGTTTGCCTCAATGTCACTCAACTACTCAATCAACTACTTGGTGCTACTGGTAGGATTCTTCCCTTTCTGTGCTTTATTCATGCCTGGAATATTAGAACAGAAAAAAGTGCAATATACACATCCAAATCTTCACAAATTTGGGGGAAAGAATGCACTGAAAGAACTCAACTGCTTGATCCAGCCAGCATTTGCTGTTCCATTCGCCTTTTGCACTGTCCTCTCCTTCCTCTAAATAATACTATGAACATGAAAAACAGAACAATCCAACATTTAAGATTAAATGCCACAGATTTTCACGCTGTGTTGACTAAATTGGATACTGAATCTGACCCAGCACAAGGAAACAATTTGAGGATGACACTGACTGCATTTCTATTGGCAACAAAAGGAGTGAAAGGCCTGGAAAAAGCTGATATTTCTAGTTTCTCAAGTAGGTGCAAACAAAAGGTTCTTGTACATTACAGGTCAGCAAACAAGACTGAGCCACAGCATTTCAGAAACCCTGATATCCATTATCTGACTGCTGACAGTTGGCCTGCAAAGGATTCCCAGGTTGTCTGCTCAGTGCAGGAGGGCTACAGAGAAAAACCTCTGTGAATAAGATGAGCATCTACATAAAACATCCGAACAACATCAGCATTTGTTCCTCCTCAGCCCTAGCACACTCAAGCCAGCAGAGTTAACCAAAAATTTGCACTGAATATTTCCCAAAGATCACATCTTTAGTTTCATAGGCCTTGCAGCAAAGCATCACCAAATCCGTTCATGGTGTGCTCACGGCAAATACTGGGGACTAAAGAGGGAAAAAAGGCTCCAGGAAAATGACTGAGATTTAGCCCCTAAGGGGCCACAGAACACATGGGGTGCATGGAATCAAAATACAAACACTTTGCTACTGATTTAGGGAGAGTAATGTATAGGTGAGCATTTACACCAAGACCTGTGGACAACCTATGTCTGATCAGGGATGCCTGCAAGAATGAAGACAAGCAAGGCAAACAAACAAACCCCACTGCAAATCTGGGCCTATAATCTTGTAAAATGCAGGTTTAAGCCCATCAGTGGAGCTCAGGAAGTTCTAAGTCAGTTCACTATTTTTAACCATCCGACATTAAAGAGTAAGCAGAGACAGCATTCCAAGGAAAGGTTTATCCATGTTAAGGAATTCTCATGGAACCACTGACAATTTGGCAGAAAATAAGAGTGCTATAGATACCTACATGTTCACTCATTGCACGCCAGTCTTGTGTCTGAAGAGCCTTTAAGCAGGGACTCTAAGGGAAGCAAGGCAACTGGGAAGTTGTTTAACCTGTCACTAAGAAATGCTAATTTATCAATAAATAAAGAATTGAAAGTCATCGTGACATTATTAAATGGAATCAATGATTCTGTGATTTTTTTAAAACATATTGAACTCTATGATTCCTGTAGGTCCTTTCCAACTCAGGATATCCTGTGATTCTGTGATTGTAAAATCCTTCTATTAATGTGATATTCATTTAATGGTGACTGGTGTTTAACTGCAATGGCACACAGGGAAACAGTGCTGCGTTTTGGGCAAATAGGACTCCAACCATAAAGGGAGTTTTTTATGAATGGTATTAGGTGCTTTGAGAATTAATCTACTCCAGGTCGCTGTTCATCCCCTGAGCACACCCTGTGCTCTGTCCCAGCTCCCAATATAGTTCCTGACGTGACAGGATCTCCAAGCCCCATGACACCCCAGGGAACAGGGGCACGGAAAACACCAGCGTGTTTTTATTGATTTAGAGTCAGCAGTGGCAAACCATCATTGACAGCTGGAGATAAATGTAACCCACATCTGGTGAGGGACACATTGGAAAAACAGGAGAAGTGGGGCAACAAAAGGCCAATCTCAATTAGCTTTTATTGACCCTATTGCATAAACAGGCCAGACAGCAGCCTCAGTGCAGAGGTCTAGATGCATTTTTTCCCTTCGGTTGTTTTCCAAAAGATCCAAGGATATTCCATCCTAACTGCATGTGGAACACAGCACGAGCCAACCTTAACACATTTGAACACGGAGCAGCCCAGAAAGTAGCTGAATTATAGTCTGGCCACAGGGTTGAGCAACTTCTGGGGAAAAATAACAACTACATACTCACAAATTAATCTCAGGAGAAAAGCTTTCATCAGTTCCACAATATTTTAAAATGCAAATTCTATTTTTACCATGTGTTCCCTTACTATGCTTACCACAACAAGAGTCCTCCACCAATTCTGCTGACAATAAAAATGGCATTTCTAAGCAGTTCTGGGTGCTACAAGGAGGTATTTTCTTTCAGAAGAGACTTGCAAAAAAAAAAAAAAGTTTAAAAAGGCACTGAGAAGAGGCTGACATTCATAGAATTACAGAATCCTGGAATTATGTAATGGTTTGGGTTGGAAAGAACTGTCTCGTTCCACCCCCTGCCACGGGCAGGGACACACCTCCCACTGTCCCAGGTTGCTCCAAGCCCCATCCAGCCTGGCCTTGGACACTTCCAGGGATCCAGGGGCAGCCACAGCTTCTCTGGGCACCCTGTGCCAGGGCCTCCCCATCCCCCCACAGGGAAGAACTTCTTCCTAATATCCAATCTAACCCTGCCCTCTGGCAGTAGGAAGCCATTTCCCCTTGTCCTGGCCCTCTGGGCCTTTGTCCCAAGTTCTTTGCCAGCTCTCCTGGAGCCCCTCTAAGTACTGGAAGATTGCTAATTAAAACACTCCTAATTAAAAATAGCCCAAGATCCAAGTGATTGGATGCTAAATTTACTATCTGAGGAACAAACTTCATGACCACAGAGAGACCATCAATTAATTTTATCTAGCAAGGCAAAGTTCATTGGTCAAAATTCATGTCAGACTGTCATTGAGACCCTCATCTGGCCAGGTGTTAGTGAAAAGCCAAGAGGGGAAGAGGTGATGGTATTTACTGTTCTAAATAGTATCTGTGACATATTAAATAATAAATCTTAACATGGAGGCCAGCAAGTAGAGCTGGGGAGAGTCACTGCAGCTGCCTTGCAGACTTTCTGTTCCATATCTGGAGAGAGCAGCACTCTTCACCTTGTCCACTAGCTCTTTGAGGAAGCTGAATTTTGCTTTTTAATTTTTTTAAGCATTCTTTTCCTGACCTTCCCCTCACATTTCACAGTGTTTTCACCCTGCTGGTAGGAGGTGCCTTTCTGCTGACATCCATTCTGACTCATTCACCCCGACTGCTACAGCACTGGCCAGGTTTCAGCTCAGGCACAAAGCTTAAGGTGAGGCATGTCAAATGTGCTGCAGCCTTTCCCAAGGAGAAACAGCCATCCCTAATGTGCATTTTAAAGGGCACCTCTTTTTGCAGCCTGGCAAGCAATACTCTTTGAAGCAAAATTTTAAAACAAAGATAGACTTTTAGCCACGTGACTATGGAAAATGAACATATTTAGTAAACACGCTGTTCTGGATGTGTTAAACATGCCAACCAGCCTTTAATGGAGCTGCAGCACTGTCAGAACTTTGCCTCTGACAAAAGCTGGCCAATTCTAATTCCTTAATCATCTTAACTGAGATACTTTAAGCCAGAAGCACTGGTTTTCTGGCAATATTAGAACTTCCAGGTCATTACAGTAATGGGTATTTGGAAATCAAATAAAGACTCACTATATAGGAAGGAATTCTAGAGCCTGATTCTGCTGTTGTACCAATAAAATTTACTCTGGTAATTGCTCTTTAATGTTATTGACTGCCTGGAGAACTGTAAACAACTCACACAAAGGACAAGAGCAGAATTTGAATCAATTTCATGACCAGCTATATGAATATCCCTTGTATGTAGCAGGTAGGTGATGTTTTGGCTCTCCAAAGTGCTTGACATACACATTAGATAACAAATACCATCATCCTGTAAGCAGCAGGAGCATTGCCCATCATACATTACAAGTGTAGGAAACAAATGCAGCAGTAGAACCAATGTTTACCCCAACTGAAGCACCACAGACAAGGCAGAGTTCAGTCCCACCCTCTGCAAACCAACCCTTTTAACTGTGCCCTCTGACAAATTCAGACAAGTTTTGGCCAGCAGGAGTAGGAAAACTCACCATTTTTCTAGTTTTAGGTCCTATTATCAGGAAACAAAACCATATAATTATTGCCACAGGATCTCAGGTGCTGATTCTTACACAGAAAGAAAGGTAAAACCTCAAAAAGCAAAACTGGGATGGGAGAAGGGAATTCAGTATTGGATATCTGTGATCATCTAACTCTGGAAGACACAGCTTTCCCAAATAAGAGCAACTACAGAAACTAAAAGGCAAAGTAAGTATAAAAAAAGAGGGGGCTCCCCACAAGTACTGTGGTCACTGTGCAGCTGCTTACACATTGGGAAATGTCTTCCTGGCTACCCCAGCTGCACAAACGCCTGAAGGATCCCAGGAAGAACTCTGTGGAACTTCCAGAGATTCTTACAGAATTCCTTTTTTCAGTATACATTTCAGAAAAGGTTGTAGTGAGATTTGTATTTTTACATCCAGTGAGGCAAGACACCAAATTAAGCTGTGCATGAGCTTGTGCATTGTTGCAGACAAACAGGAAGTGAGACTTGCTCCATACATTTTCTGCTGTGTGTGTCTGGCATAGCATTAGAGGGGTTCATTAAGAGCCCATTTAAAAGCACATCACTCTCCATTAAACTCCTTGATTCTCACAGAACCTCAGTTGTTTCATCCTTATTAAATTCTTGAGAACTTGTCCATGAGAGCATTCTAACAGAGGCTAACAAACTGTGAAGATTTCAAAGATATTCTAAGCACTAGATATTTACATCCTTAAGAACACTCTGCTCCAGACAGTGAAATTAAGTCAGGCTGGCTTGCCCTAAATTTTTTTCCAGCTCCTCAAGGTATTTTGCTGCTGGGTTTAACAATATGAAGCTGGTAAAGAACAAAGTGCCACAAGATTTGTAGAACTATCCATAAATCACATCTAGAATAAAAGTTCATGGAATTAGATCCTTTTGAAATAAAGGAATTCAAAGAATAAAGTGGGAAAAAAGAGTGATGTTCTTTTCACATAGTAAGTCCAGGTATGTAATTGTTTTTCTTCTCTACAAAATATTTTTGGAAAGTACTCCTTGACTACTTTTGCCAGCTACAGGTAGGGCTGGGAAAGAATATAAAAAAGAACATCCATAGTCAAAATTGGATCAGCTTCATCCAGCATTTGCAGTTGAAAGCCTGCAGAAGGGTGCCACAATATCAAATACATTTTAAACTTGCTCCTTTTTCACTAGGAAGAGCATATCAAAACTCTTTGACAGTGAGAGCTTCTCCTGGAGCAGCAGCAGCAGTCTTGGAGCCACCACTGCAAAGATCAACAGGGTGTTGGTTCCATTTCTGGGAGACATGGGTATTCCAGGCGTGCTGAGGTTCTTACTGCACTTCTGACTCTCCAGCTGCTGCCTGGCCTCATAGCAGGAATAAGAGACCTTCCTTTCCAGACCTCTGTGGTGAAGACATGGCAGTTGCCCAGTAAAGCTGCTGCAAACTCATTTTATTGTGAAATGCAGATTCCATAGACAGGGAAGACAAGGTAGCATCTTTGCCCTTACCACAGGTTTTTTGTCTTGAAAACTTAGATTCTTCTTCAGTCTCCTTTTCCTTAAGCAACAGAATTCTCATGGTTTTCTCACAGAAAGGGTTGTAAAACATGGGCACAGGCTGCCCAGGGCAGTGGTGGAGTCCCCATCCCTGGAGGTGTTCAAAAACCATGTGGATGTGGCACCTGGGGACAAGGTTTAGTGGTGGACATGGTGGTGGTGCTGGGCTGATGGTTGGACTTGGTGATCTTAAAGGTCTTTTCCACCCTCAAGGACTCCCTGAGGCCTCAGACACCTTATTTTCCATATCCCTGATAACTCCCACCACTCAGCTGGGGACTGCTGGCATTGGTCCACCTCCATCTCACTCTTTCAAGGCACATTTTAATCACTGAAAACCAAACAACCCCCTTGACTGAAGGCTTTGCCAAAGGCAAAAGCTCCTTCCCTGAGACCACTAAGAAAGATTTTGCTATGGGAAAAAGAGACCCAAACTTTGGGTCAGTGAGGCTGAAGTAGAGGAATTACAGTCAGTTCTATAGTGAGAGAATGACAAAAAAATAAATGCTAATACTGCTTTTCAACTACAGATTGCAATGGTTAGTTGTAAGTGTATGAAGATGTTTTCAGTACTTGGAGATACCTTGCTGATTTTCCATTACAAAGCATATGGAAGTGCAGATGTCAGGGCTCTGTTTCACATATTGTGTTACACAGCTATGACTGGAGTGACCCCAAACTGTCACAACAAGACATTTAACCCTCATTTCAGACCAAATGTAACAAAGATATTCAGATGCCTAAAGATGCAGATTGAAATCACTCAGATGATTAAAGCTAATTAAATTCAGCATGCATTTACAAGTATGATCTTGTAAATAGTTGTAATGAAAATAGTGTTCATTAGTTTAGGAATTATTAAATCAACATTTTGAACAGCTTCAGGAAAACAGGCACAGCAAAAACTGAGCTTAGATGAAGATTTTCCTAAAAATCAGCAACTCAGTGGTTGGCAGCTGTCAAAAAGTAATGTCTCAGGAGTTGTTACAAAAGCAATACAGCATGGAACAGGCAAGAAGATTATACCATTACATACATCCATGGATCTTTACTCTGAGTACTCTGGGAAGCTTTGGTAAAACATGCAAAAAGTGGAAAAGGGTTAAAACCCAAAACATGCAAAGTTGAAAAGGGTTAAAAGAGAGCAAAGACGATGATGAAATGTATGGACCAACTTCCATATGGGGATTGACTGCATGGAAACCCTGCAGCACAGCAAAGGTTTGACTTACAGGGGATATTTTAGAAGGTTATGTATTCCTGAACAGCCTGGAGGAGGTGAGTAAAAATCAACTCTGGTCCCTCTCATGCACCAGTTCTTGTGCTGGAAGAGGAAGGCAAGTTAGCAGAAGTTGGGTTCTGAACAAACCAAGGCTGTTGGTCTTTCTTCCTTGTTCAGTTCTCTCAAAGTACTGTAAATGCTGTGCATGTACAACATCCTTTGGTGAAGACCTGTGGTACAGGTCTACCACAAGCTACAACAATCTGTCTCCCTTTGTGTTTTGGCTGTGGAGTTCTGCTCAATCAAACCTCACGTGGATGTTGTTCTGCACTTTTTTTTTTTTGTTGTTGTTGTCCTTTCCATTTGCTGCCTTTTCCATTTTTAATAATCAAAAAGCTTATATGATCTCCCAAAGCAACTGGACAAATGCTTAGCAAGAGTTGCAGTTGGAATTATAAAAGTCACAAATCCCATCAGCCCTGCCTAAAACAAATGGCTGGGAGATCACATGGGATTAGTCAGAGAGAAGAAAGGGACAGGGAAAGGTATGACACACACACTCTTTTTTACTTTTGTTCTTGGCATCCATCCCCTTCTAGCCACTGTCAGAGTCAAAGCAGTGGCCAAGTTGGTCCCAGTCAGCATGTGTGTTCCTATGTTGGCTAAAATCAGAGTGGAATTTAAAAAAATAAAATAATTTAATGGGCTTTTATCCAATAAAAAACTAAACAGTGTTGGTTGTTCTGCCTTGAGCTGTTATTTTTGGAGCATCATTAGCTGGGAATTAATTAGTAATGATTGGTAAACCCTTACTGTGAATCTTGCTGTCGAGTTCATGGTTTATCAAGATGTTTTGTGAAGATGCATTCTCATGACTCAGATGTGAGAATAATGTTTTCCTTCAGGACTCCTGCAGGTTCTCTGCCATGACTCAGTGCTATTATTTATTCTCCATGCTAAGGGCACAGCTGGTTTGTGAGAACAAGTGACCAGACTGATGGATTCTCATCACAACCAAAACCAGAGGGGATCAACCTCTCACACAGTTTTAATGCTATCACACAAACTGCCCATAAACTGAGCTGAAAGACACAAACAAGTCACTCCAGATTTTGGAGAATGTCCAATATTCTGACAGACAGATGTTGTGAAAACATCTTGCTCCTTATCTTTGATAGGGCAGATGCCAGAAACCTGTGATTTTGTGTTGTAAAAAGCTGATAAGCACACACAGATGCTTCCTGCTTGATACTGTAGGGTTCTGCAGAGCCCTCAGTATCAGCAGACATTGGCGAACAAGCTCTTTTATCTTTGTTGGTATTTTGAGTCCTTTGATCCTCTTATTTCAAATCTGGATCCAAAAATTCCCAATTTATCTTTATTTTAGGCTCCTGAGAGAGAAAACAATTCTTTAAAACCCATGAAACTCCTGAGTAGTGCTGAAATCGTGTATTTTGAAAACATTTTTCAATCCCAGCAGCATTCTGAGGGCAAGGCTGGGATCAAGAACAGGACTACTGTTTCTAAAGAAGAGGTGATTCACTATTGTATCAATACAGGCTCAAAGCTTGTTGACCTTTTTTACCTCCTTCCCTGTACAGAAAAGTTTCACTTCAAGCACCAGGCAAGCCTTGGGGCTCCCCTGTTCACATTTACTCTGCCATTTACACACCAAAAATAGCCACCTTCAAAAGAGGAGCGTGAACCAGTGCTTTGGTGTTTATCTATCAGGAACCCAAATAAAAGAAATCAGTGCTTATATTTGCAAAGCCATTTGCTACATCAGATTACAGGCCAACATGCTGCATTTATAAATTCCTTTGCCTGGCAGCATTTGGGGAGCAGCAGGAAGAAAACTTTCAGTAGACAAACAAGCTTTGTGTAATCAGGAAGTTAGTAAACCCTGTTGTGGAACAGCAGCATAAGCTGCATAACACTTACATTTCATGACTGACAAACAAAAGAGAATTCCTAGATGTAAAAAGAGAACAACTAACAGATCAAAGTAAATGAAAAATGCATTTCCTGCCTGCCCTTTGGAAGTTCCCTGGCTGTGAGCCTGCAGACACAGCCACCAGTGATCACCCACAGCCAGCCAGGTGCAACTATGGACCAGACAATGGCAGCACCTCAGAAAACAGGATAATTAAAATCTTACAAGGCTTCAGAGATCCCTTTACTCATAAGGAGACTAAAAGAACTGAACCAAGCCTTAAACCCATCAGCAGCAAGGCCTTATTTCGAGTATAAACATCAGCGAGTGACATCACGGAGGAGAAACTTCACCTCCAATCCAATTGACATTGTCTGATCTGCTCTAGAGACAAACGCTCTTAATTCCTGCAGGGGTAACCTTGGAACAGTTTCCCAGGCCGATCAGCTTGCCTTTGTAGGCCAGGCCAGCTCTGCTAGCCCCGGAGCTGTGATACTGACCTTAGCTGGGCATTTGGGTCACTCCTGGTTGGCCTCGGTGATGCCACACACAGGAGCCCCACAGGAACTCTCTCACAGGAGGGGAGGAGCTGTAAAGCCTATATATATATATATATATATATATAAAATTTTTTGTTGTTGCAAGTGTCACATGCTATTATAGAAACGTAAAAGGTTAAATCTGATTTTTTTCCTGAGCTGCAAACACCGTATTTCCCCACCCTCTTTATTCAAACCACTCTAATCAAAACTGTCGCTTGCTGTGGTCAGACGCTTAGGAAACACAGCAATTCTCAACAGTCTGTGGAAGAGTTTATTTTTTCCTTTGCCTACTAAGGACAGTATTTCCTTTTAGCCCTGTCATACTGCTCTTTCCACCAGATGGTTTGCTGGTTCCTATTCTAGCTAAGAGGGATTTACCCAGCTTGAATTAATCCTTACAGTTGTCATCGACTAAGTGTTAATGCTTCGACACTGCTTTAATCCTTAGGGATTTCTTTCCCCTCTGCCCCTACCCTGCCGTGTAGAGAAGGAGGGAGGGAGGAGGGCACTGGGGATATTGAGCTGACAGAACAATGCCGTGCTCCTGGTTCAGCAACAAGGTTACAGGCCCTCACCTGGTTAATCCGTCCGGGGACATTCAGATGGGAAATAAACGACTGCCAAGGAGCTTCTATTACTGCAGGAAAACTCAATCATTTCCGTGATTATATGTGAAACAGGAGCACATGTACACATGTAAGATTTGGCTTGTCACTCTTTAGCTTACTCGGGTATTTTGTGTCTTCCACACTGCCCAACTTTTTTTTTTTTTTTTTTTTTTTTTTTTAAATTTTCTGCTTTAATGTATTCCCTGTTTTCTGAAAAGCAGAATCTGATATAAAGCAGCTTTCACCCTGGGGGGTGTTTCCTTCTAGAGTCCATATTTCCTGTTGTACTGCTGAGGTCATAAACCCAGCACACCTGCATGCCCTCTGTGTGCATTAGGACACCTCCTGGAATTCGGGTCATTAGCATATCGTTAATCTCCACAAAGTCATTATTATGCGCGCACCCGATCGACACTGACCTTTTCACCCAGCTGCACCACTGACAGACTCGCACCTTCCCCTTCCCACTGTCCCTGAGGAAAACACGGATTTATTGCCTGTTCCCAGGAGGTACAGGGATCACCTGGTAGGCATTCACCTTTCTGGAAGAGATGGTAACGTTTGTCACTTGTTTGGCAACAGAAGCAAATATTCAGGGGGAAAATGAATTCTGTTTTTATTCTGTTTCATTCTACTTTTCCGCAGTACTTTCAAGAAGCAACAAAGAAATTTTTCTTCAGCTTTTCTAAGTTTATTCTTCAGGCAGCAACAGGATGTGCAGGAGTTCTACCCAAAAATGAAGCAGGTGGAAACATGTTGGTCTAATGGAAACCTTAGCAAGGCTGCAGCTGGCATGACCAGCCTCCAGTGTTAGAGTTTGGGTTATGTTTACATTTCTCTGTGTATATAATTTCCAAAGTGCTTTCCTACCCCTTGTTTGGCAACAGAAGCAAACATTCAGGGGGAAAATGAATTCAATTAGAATTTAAGAAGCCTCTTTGCTATGGATGGAGCTCCTACGTGGCAAACCTTGCCTCCAAAAACATCTGAGCTCCTTCTGCAGGGCTACAGACAGCAATCTGGGAAGCATCCATTGAAAGCTGAGTGGTTATTCAGGGGGCACTGTTCCCACTGTCCTTGCAGGAAAGCTACACATAAGAAATTATTTGGACTATTACATCAGAAACCATTTACTAGAGGAGTGATTTTAAACCACGAAGCACCAGGTCTGTTTAATTGTGACAAAACACACAGTCAGCCTGCCACCCCTAGATTTGAAAGCAGCTGTATTTGAATTCTTTTGAAAAATGCTTTGACTGAGAGGCTTATAAATTGTCTCAGCAGCAACCAGACAGCCCTAGACATGCTACCTTCAGTAAACTAAACATGAAGTAATTCAGCAGAACTTAGACCATGACTTCACATTCACTGAGCTTAATAGCCATTCACAAGAATGAAATTAATACCTTTAGATGTTTGCAGGAAAAAGGTTTTAAATAAACATTTCCAGGTAGTGAATGAACAATTTCAAAAGAAAATATAAGCCTTCTCTGGTTATGGCTGGGATCCCAAAGAGGCCATTCATAGCTCCAATTTTATCTTTTCTGTCACCTGGTTTTCTACTTTTTGCATTAGCATTTTAAGGAGCATAACCAAAGTGTTTTTACAATAGAACTGTATATTTATTCTGTTTCATTCTACTTTTCCGCAGTACTTTCAAGAAGCAACAAAGAAATTTTTCTTCAGCTTTTCTAAGTTTATTCTTCAGGCAGCAACAGGATGTGCAGGAGTTCTACCCAAAAATGAAGCAGGTGGAAACATGTTGGTCTAATGGAAACCTTAGCAAGGCTGCAGCTGGCATGACCAGCCTCCAGTGTTAGAGTTTGGGTTATGTTTACATTTCTCTGTGTATATAATTTCCAAAGTGCTTTCCTACCCCTCCACATGCTTATGCACTTTGTGCATTCCCTTTTTTCCATATTTATTCCATTTTTTCCTGGACCACTTTTCTTCCCCACTGCAAACCTGGGCTCTGGCCTCTCAATCCTTCCACAGAGAAGAAGATGAACAAACACAGCTCTTCAATCCACTTCTGTGAATTATACCTCACATTAATTTTAAGCAAACTCTTTAACAGGGATACTGGAAGATAAAATTCTATGTAAAATGCAATTAGAAATGAGGGGAAGGTTTAGTGTGCTGGGACAGCTTTTGTTATCCATTTTCGCATTACACCAAAGCTTGCTGTGTACTTCTAACTGACTGACTTCTTTTTCCTCCTGTTTCTCTGTTCCACATAATGATAGAAACATGGGATTATAGAAAGGTTTGGGTTGGAAGGGGCCTTAAAGCTCATCTCTTTCCACCCTCCCTGCCATGGGCAGGGACACCTTCCATTATCCCAGGCTGCTCCAACCTGGCCTTGGATACTTCCATGGATGAGGCAGCCACAGCTCCTCTGGGCACCATTTGCCTGTGTCCCATCATAATACATAACTATGTATATTATTAAATATATGTTATAATAGATGCAAATACCTACAAAAGTGCAAGGGTCCCAGCACAGCAAAGCAGGGCTGATGATTGATGTTAGTGTTTCAGAAGGCCCAGTTTAAGATGATTCACAGCACTGTGGGATGTCTGTGGTGTCTGCAGGAGGCACAGAAATCATGAGTCACCACCGCTGCCCTTCCTCTCATCTTACTGATCCCTGTTTCCTAAAACTAAAAGTATAAATTGAAACATTAAAGGGAGAATTGGGGTTTCAGTCTGTCCTCCAATTTACACACACACAGAGTCCCCACTGTCCTGGGGACAGCAGTGGCACTGCAGCACTGCCTGTCCTCACCCACCTGCAGCAAGGAACCTGGTTTGACTCAAGCTACTTGCAAATTGATGCCAAGAAGGGAATCATGTCCCTGGTATCAGGGCAGCCAGGCAAAGGATTCCCACTTTGGGTCAGATTAAAAACCACTGTCATTTTGCTTGGACAAAGACACAGGGCCCTGTGGGAATCTGAGTTTCACAGATATCCACTGTACCTCCTGCCACTGAATTCCCCATGCCCATTAAATACTGTAAGACTCTAAATAAAAACTGAACAGTAGCAAATAATCACATTGTAAACAAGAATTGGTGCTCCAAAAGTTATAATTTCTACTTGAAACCCTTTTTGGAGGTCCTCAGCCAGCCAAAAAAATCACAGATAAATTAATATGTGTGGTTATTCTATATCCCACTGCAGAAAGCCAGCTCAAGTCTTGGTGGCAATAGTTGTGTCTGACAGAAGTGTTGAACTACTGATTGAGTCATGGGGATCTAATATTTAGGATTTCTCCAAAGTGGTGATTAGGAAAACCTTCCCTTTAGAAGGATTATCCTTTTCTAAAAACGACCCATCTCCTCAGGCTGAGTTCCTGACCCTTGTTCCTCTCTGCTGTGCTCCACGGGTTGAGCAGATTTATTTTGATTATGTGTAATACCTTTACTTGCTTTCAAAGTTATGGCCATGATTCTTATCCCCTAAAGACGGTTAATTAAAAAAAAGAAATCCATTCATGGCAGCATTATTTTGCATGATGTCAGTGATTACCTCTGCTCTTACTTAGGACAACATCTTGTGCAAACCTGTGCCCCACAATTAGTAAGACAGTACTCCTGGTCAAAAAAAAAAAGGGAGGCAGCAATTGTTTTAATCACATCCTTCAGTGAATTTAAGCCCTGACATGTACACCTGCTCATGCTAAATACCTCTGGTTATTGTCTCTTCATCAATTTAAATATGGATGTCTATTACTCTAACTAAACACAAAGCTCTGAGTAGAACATGTAGCAACCAAGATTCTCAGTCGTGTTGTGACCTGTAACGATCACCATACTTTCCACCTGGTTTAATGTTTGCTTTGATGAATATTTTCCCCTCTGCTCACTAGTTAAAACAGCAGGGCAGTTCTCCTGGCCCAGTGGGTGCACGTGGTTTGCACACTGCCTGTCTTCAGTGGAGGGGCAAGGACAGGGACAAAGGAGCACACAGCAGGGTTGCTCCACAAAAAGCTATTCCCTCATGCTGCAGCTCCCCATCAAGCAGCCTCTGACAGAAAGGAGGAGGAGGAAAGGCTTCACAGCGCTGTTCCCTCCCCTGCAGAGATGACAGGGATAAAGAAAAAGCAGCAGCAGAGCTATCCTTGCACTGAGGGGACTTAAAGCCTGTTCCTCTCAGCTGGACCTTGTAAATGGAAGTTGTGGAGAAGACAAGGGACAGCTGATGTCTTCTCCACTAAACCCACCAGCCTGACCTTTACATATTGATTTAATGGACGCTAGCAGAAAGGAAACAGGAATTCTGCACTTGATATCATGAGCCCCTATCCAGAAAATCCCTGTGCCTGGAGTAGCTGGCAGAGCTCCAGGGCAGCCCAGCACACCATCCCCTTCTGCTCAGAACATTTCAGTGGACTCAGCCAATACTGTTTGATTCAAACTCTTCTCCAGACCTCTGTCCTTTCTCACCCCATAAGGTTTCAAAGTCTTACAGCCCCAGAGTCTGGGCTGGCAAGTCCCACGTGGCTGTGGAATAACCAGCTACTCACAACTACCTAGAGCCCTTTATAGAGGTCCCCAGCAAAAAAACATCCCAAGTAAATTAAAATGTATGGTTATTCTATATCCTACTGCAGGTACTGCTGGAGAAATGCAAATTTAATCTGGTGAAATGTGCTGTGATTAAACCGTGCCAGGTTCCTTGTTCTGTCAAGTTAACAACAGGCGTTTCCATCATGGCTTTATTGCAGGAATTCAGAGCTCTGCTTTCAAAGGAAATAGCTTTAGGCTGCATCACATGTTCTACCTCCATATGGGGAATAGATATAAAACTCTTTTTTTCAACATATCCAGGAAAACTGAGTTGCTGTCAAGGCTGACATAACAGTCTGCTTTCTCTCCTCAGTGGATGAGCAGACTAAAATAGCCTTTTCCTCACAGAATGCTAACTCAGTTCTATTTCTATGTATAAGCCCATGGATTTATTGCAAATCTACTGATAAAACTAGCACTACAATAATTTATGCAGACTAGCTGGGGATTTTTTCCTCTTTAGAAAATTTGAATATACTAGTATTTTTTTCATTTTAAATCTTTTAAAAAGTTGCTTTAGGAAGACAACTTCATTTCAGTGCATTTCCTAATTTGACAAGCACCTCAGAAAGCAGACATGAACCAAACAGTGCTAACTCATGTCTTTGGGCTGCCTCTGTCAGCTTGGAAGGGACCTTAAAGCTAATCCCATTCCATGCCCTTTATCACACCTTCCACCAGAGCAGGTGAAATTAAATATATGCCTTAAGTTATCAAATGTCCATCTAACAATTTTGTGGCCAGGTGAATTCCAGCTTTGTTGGCAGTGGTAATGTCTGACCCTGCCTGCTTAGATCTGACCTGGTGGCCAGTTTCTGGGAGGCTGCATTCCACTGGCCTGTCACATGAACCCTGCCAGCTCCCAAACACCTTCCTGTCTTTTATGGCTTTGCCTGAAGCATTAGGCATTCTTCCTTTTAGACACATGCTCTGTATACTGTTAGTAGCTGATGGTGTGCCAGACCCCTTCTCCTCACTATTTCCAGTTCTCCAAACAAACATTTATGCAAATCTTTTTTAGTAGCCCCAAAATGACCTTAAAGTTGTTTTCCAGCCTAAAGGAGTACATGAAAAAAAGAAATCAAAAAAGCAAAATTGATTATTTAGGGTAAGCATTCAGCAGTTTTTCTTACACTTCTGAACTTCTTTCTCTCTGCTGTAGTTGCTGGCAGGTCCCAACTACTTGTGGATTCAAGTTCAAGACCTGATATAATTCTGAGAACAACAGACCACACCTTTTTAAGGTTTCTAAGAAAGGTGTGGTCTAGACAGTTTCTACGTTGTAACTATTTGTGTCTCTTGTGCTCAGAGCAATGGGTAAAGGGGTGAAAGGCAGCTGTATTGGGAAGTGCTATTATATAATGCACCCAGCTGAGCTCCAATTATCCATTAATGCAGTGTTTTTGGGGGTTTTTTTGTTTGTTTTGGTTTTTTTGTTTTGTTTTCTTAAAGTTCCTCTTTTTTTCTGCTGTTAAATCAACATAGGTTTTAAATGTGAGAATTTTCCTTTAACACTCTTCAGCAACTGGTTTCCATTTCCTAGTAATTAGTAGGTGCTGGCCTAGATATGCCAGAGTTATAGGAGAACAAAGCAGTGAGAATCCTTGGATGAAGCCAGAGGGGAGGGGGGGCTGGGTTAGTTGTATTCTAACTCAACAGCTTGTTCATGGTGCTCCCTTCTTTGCAGTTTCTAAGGGGGATTTAGGGCTCCTATTTTTTTTTAACGACTTGATTTTCCCTAAATGCAGACAATCATTGAGTGATATCCCATTCACAGGCAGCTGTGCTGGCCATCAGCTCTCCATGCTCACAGCAGCTGTAAGCCTGCACAGAAAGCCCAGGTGACCCAGACATCTGAAGTGGATGGAAATCCAGGGGGAGGTGGGGTGGGCAGGATCAGATCTGACACAGTGACACTTGCATCCTGCTTTATTACTCACCCACTGACTGCCTAGAAATCCTTTGTAAATGGGATAATTATACTGCTCTTCAGCTCTGGTGTTTTCATTTCAATGTTCCTATGTCTTGCTCACCTCCATTTAGTGAGATGTCACTGTTTTTTTAAGAAGGGAAGTTAAAAAGCTGTCACAGAAACTGAAGCTGAGGCACCCAGGAAAGTTCAAGATATTCCCTCCCCAAGAAACACGAAGCAGAACAAAAATGAAGAACAGATCTTGCAGCACAGTTTGTATTCCCCATTATTATTATTTGCACTCTCTGCATGTTGGATTTTGCAAAGGAAAATAAACAGCCCTGAAACCTCTCTTTGTTGCTCCTGAACAGGCTGGTTGGTGTCATTAGTCAGCCAGACACTCCTACTGTTTTCACCTCCTTGCTTTGTTTACCCATGATAGCACGATTGAATACATTTCTCCCTTACCATGCAAGTAGGTGTTATAATTTATGCTTTGTTTTCTTAAATAATCTACAACAGACTCCTTCCTCTTCAAAATACAGTCTCCACTGCACTTGTATGTTTTCACAGGCACCAGCTGAGGTACCACTCACGTTGTCATTGCTGTAACCCCTGAAGTCTAATCCCAACACAAGAAGGATGTGGAATGAGTCCAAAGGAGGCCACAAAGTTGATCCCAGGGCTGGAGCTCCTCTGCTCTGGAGCCAGGCTGGGAGAGCTGGGGGAGTTCACCTGAAGAAGAGAAGGTTCTAGGGAAAACTTACAGGCCCTTTGAGAGGATAAAGGGGCTCCAAGAGAGCTGGAGAGGGACTTGGGACAAGGGATGGTGGGACAGGACACAGGGAATGGCTCCCACTGCCAGAGGGCAGGGACTGATGGGATACTGGGAAGGAATTCTTCCCTAGGAGGGTGGGGAGGCCCTGGCACAGGGTGCCCAGAGAAGCTGTGGCTGCCCCTGGATCCCTGGCAGTGTCCAAGGCCAGGTTGAACAGGGCTTGGAGCAACCTGGGACAGTGGAAGGTGTCCCTGCCCATGGCAGGGGTGGCACTGGGTGGGCTTTAATGTCCCCTCCAACCCAAACCATCTTGAGGTTCTGTAAGTGAGGCAGCCTTGCTAAAACTGGGCAGGACTTTCTCAGGACTCAGTGAGAGCTGCCTGTCACCCACAACCTTGATGTAAGCAGATTGAGGGGCTGTGGGGAGACAGGAAGGGTTCAGCCTTCAAACTTCTTCAACCCTTGTCGTTTTTATTGAACCTGTTGAGAGAAGAAATCCTTGTCTGTCTGGAACAGAACAGAAATCACGTCTATCTGCCAGCCCAAATTGTATGGTTTTTAGCCCATTCCAAACCTGAATGTGCAAATGTGCACTGACAAGTTTACAGATGAAAATAATAAAATGTCATCCGTCAACCCAATGATCCTTTACCACTGAATACTACATAGGATTATATCATTGTGTTCTGCACGTGTCTGCCCACAGCCAACTTCAGGTTGTAGCACTAATGCTGCTGTGATTCTACTGTTTTACAAGTCAAAATTACAAAATCATCATGATACAGTACAAGAATTTCCAAACCAGCTAAAATTATGGACCTTTGTAGAAGAAAAAAATGTTACTTCAGAAAAAAAAAATTACTTACTTGACAATTACTGCTGAAAAAGCAGAGTAAACAGAGGAGGCCTAGTACACTGTACTAGATACACACTTCTCAATCAGGTCTGCTCTTTCCCAAATACATGGATAGTATTTACAGTACAGATTAACTATCCTGGAGTGAAAACATTATGAAACCTTGTCACTAGGTAAATATCTTTAAGCTGAATGTTCAAGTT
Organism: Phylloscopus collybita; assembly: GCA_027886175.1. Taxonomy (NCBI): domain Eukaryota; kingdom Metazoa; phylum Chordata; class Aves; order Passeriformes; family Phylloscopidae; genus Phylloscopus; species Phylloscopus collybita. The sequence continues at coordinate 3,335,314 of JAJNNQ010000065.1, read as the reverse complement.
AAATTTCAAACTCCTTTGTCCAGTTCATTATGTCCTTCTGGACAATGTTTTTCTGTTAAATATCTTTCTGAATTGGTTTTGCTCTGGTTCATTATTCCTAAACAATCTCTTGAGGAAGTTCACAGGATAAGGACTTAGCATGTCTTTCCAAATACAAATGCCTCTCTTAAATTGTGCTGTCATAACAGTCATGAGGTCTCCCAGCCCTGTTAGTGTGCATGTGGTGAAAAACAAGAGAAATATTGTACTTACAAGTTTTGGAACTCAAAGCCAGAAGCACAGCTGATCACAGGCTCTCTTAATTCAATTACCCCACACAGCCTGCCTAGAAAAGACCTGCTTTGTCACAGGAAAGTGCAGAGACCTATGTCAGAAGCAGACATAAAGTACCTTTAGTTCCCTTTGTCTTCAGGTGGAGTCACTTGACCTCCTCAAGAGGCCACTTAATACTACTCCTTGTGTTTAAAATATGCTCTGGTTTACCAAGAGTTTGCTGTCTTGTAACATAACCTCCTCAGCGCATTCAAGGAATAAAAAAAAAGTTGCCATAATAAGGCAGAATCCTTTTTCTCTGATAGAAAGACCTAGCAAGTTTATATTGCTTTATCAATATCAGATAGCCTGGACTCAACTATAACTTTTGTAACCCAATCTACTTTCATGGGGTTTGTTTGTCCTGGAATCTGACCCCTTCAGCCTGTCACAGATCTGTTTTATCAACATAAAATGCCATTAATAATTAGATACCTCACTCCTCTGACCATGGGAACTAAACTATGTGTACCACATAACATCCTTCTTGCTTCAGAAATCTTTTCATCTCTGTGTTAGTTATCTTTTCATCACTGTCATTATAAAAATGGATATGGATTTGAAAATGGGTCATGCAAAAATAAAATATTCCAGAAATAATGCCCCAAGACATAATCAGAACCCTCACATCTTCATATTGCACTGGGTTCAGTGGAACTATAGTGACTTAAGTAATTCTTTTCATGGTAGTCAGTGATCAGAAAATACTTCTGCACATTCAGTAATGCTTCATCACTCACTCTTTACACACTGTAGTAGTTTATTTTTCAATTTATACTTACAAGTTTGGTCTCAGGAGGTTAGTGGCACTTCCACACATTCATATAAGCTCTCAGCTTCATAAATTTAGTGTCTTGAATAATTGTCATCACCCAAGAGGGATGTAAAGCCTACCAAGATTTAAAAAAAAAAAATTGAATAACCCTTATCTCACACCAGGGATTTCTTGGTTTTAAGTGTCTCCAATTAATTACTGCTGCCTTGTAGAGTCATAAGCTATCCAATATTTCCTGGAGAGACATAGAGGCAGAATTCCTTCAGAGAAGAACATCCAGAAAATATCACTCACTCACTAAAGAGAATGCTCCTAACTGATTCTGCTAACAGCTAATGTTTCTTACATCTTCAACAGCTACAGTCTTGAAAATATTTACAACTTTACCTTCCCTTTTCCCTCCCTTTCTCATGATGTCATACGAGATCTGACTGTGTATCATTAACTTTTTGAAATGTCTTGAATATCATTTGGAGCTGGGCTGTTCTCATGTGAAATCATTTTATTGGAATTTGAGTAAGAAGCTCTTACTCCATCTACTAAATCTGGTTTGTTTTAGCTTCACGTTTCAAACTGTCCAAATGCATGACATCTCCCAAAAATTTACAATGTATATACTATGAGGTGATACCCAACTTAGTTTGTGCTATGAAGGCTGATCAGTTCCCGTAGAAATAAATTTAAAACATTTTGTTGACTTAGTGAAAACTGCATTTGGTCCTAGAAGAGTGAGACTCTGCTTATATGAACAGAGAGAATAAGGTATTTCTTTCTCTGTTTAAAGAGAGAATGAAAATTCAGGAATCTCTTATTAGAGAGGAGAGAGATAAAGACATAATTCCAGTGAAGTCAGCAGAGATAAACTGATAAAACTGCTTTCAGGTGAAATCTGATGAATTATGCAAAACCAGAGTAGCTGTTACAGCCTCAGGTTAAAACCAAGGCACAAAACAGAGATGTTTCACAAGATAGAGACACTGCTGTGTTTATGACCATAAGGACATATACTCAGCATTTTCATAGTTTTCCTTTCATACTTGCACTTATGGTCTCATCTGGGTTTCTTGCCCTTGATTTCTTTGTCCCTTTCTTAGGGACTCTGTGAGTTGCTCTGGATTGTGCTTGGAGAAAACATGTTCTAGCACCTGTGGGGCACTGCAGCAGCACTGTCACCTGGACTTTTGAAGCTCTTATGCTACAACTTCCATATTTTGCAAGCTGTACTTCATGCAGGGCTAAAGAGTTCCCTCTTGAACTCAGAAAAACAAGCTTGCTCACTGCAGTCAAGGTTCAGAGGTCTTCCTGTGCTCTGCACAGTCTTTCTGAAGTTTCTGATGTGCTTTGGCTCCCTTGGATCTTCCAGAGGAAAGGATAGCAGCTGAAAAAGCTGAATTAGTCTATATGTGACTGGGCATTTGGGGGTTCCTGCAATGAGCTCTGAAACCCTTTCTGGAGGCTTCCACATAGCAGGGACCAGGCTGAAGCTGTTACCATCTGGTGGGTGTGAAGTGAAGAGGCACCCACTGCTTCCCTTCTTATCTAAAACTTGCCAGCATTCATCTCTGGTAGGATAATTCCTGTGTATCTACACCAACCCTGGAACAGAGCTTGGCCTTTGCATCTGATCAATCATCACCCATGAAATGCTGAAGTAGCATTTCTAAGAGCTTTAAATTCTTTTATATTTAAAAAAGAGCTGTAAACCCATGCAGAATCTGGATTTTTGGAAAATCACAGTCATAGAGTGGTTTGTGCTCGAAGGTCATGTCATTCCACCCCCTGCAATGGGCAGGGACACTTTCCACTTTCCACTATCCCAGGTTGCTCCAAGCCCTGTCTAGCCCAGCCCTGGACACTTCCAGGGATCCAAGGGCAGCCACAGCTTCTCAGGGCAACCTGCAATTGTGCTTAAAGATGAGTAACCTCCACTACTGAAAATACCAAGCACTTAAATGCTTTCTCTCTTTAATTGTTCTGGTTTTGCAAGTGAAAAAGTACTGGATGTTAAAGTCCAGCTTTTTGGTGGGACAGTTTCCACAACTGGGAACTACAAAGAGGGGGGGGGGGGGGGGGAGAATCTCACATTCATTTCAACATTGAGGTTCTTCATTAAAACAAAAAACACATTAAGCATGGAATATAAATATTAATTTTAGAAGAAAGGGCAAATGAGGCACTGTTAGCAAAGACAGTGAGTAAGGAAACATAGCTGAGATGGATTTGATTAATACATTAGGAATGACAAAATAACCCAAGCAATGTTCAGTTTCCCAGCATTAAGTAACCTTAATTACTTTCTACTTTTCTAATACATGTTTTCCATAGGGCATCTATCCACCATGAAGAGTAAATGTATGCATTTATGTAAGTCTCAGTATCAGCAGCTTCTTTTAGAAAGCAAAGTTAAGGTCATGCCATGTTCTATATTTACAGTCTACAGCCCACTGGAGCCAGATTCAGTCTCCCACTGAATCCCCAGCCAACAGCCTGAGCCTGGTTAATGTGAGATTTTTTCCCTGTGGGAGTGTAACTACTTTCTGGTGTATTTGCCACCCACTGAAACAGTGCATTTACCACTTGCTCTAGGTGAGAAAGTGAATTCCAAAATTATGACTCAAGGTCTCGACCAAGTTTTACAGCTGTATGTATTTTTATATATGAACTTTTATCTGCATTTTCCAGGGGCAGATAGTGATAGAATGAGGGATAATTACTTCAAATTGAACAAGATAGATTTAGAATGGATATAAGGAAGGAATTCTTCCCTCTGAGTTTGGTGAGACACTGGCACATGGTGCCCAGAGAAGCTGTGGCTGCCCCTGGATCCCTGGAAGCGTTCCAGGCCAGGTTGGATGGGGGTTGGAGCAGCCTGGGAGAGTGGAAAGTGTCCCTGCCCCATGGCAGGGGTGGGACTGGATGGGCTTTAAGATCCCTTCTCACCCAAACCATTCTGGGATTCTGTGACATTGCCAGGAGGTTTGCCAGGAGCCAAACCTGAAGCAAAGCCAAAGTGCTCTGAATTCCCCCCTTGCCTACAGCTGGCAATGACTTTTGTGCCCGTGGATGTTGTGTGCAGAGGAGCCAAGGGCTGCCCTGGTGCTTCCCAGATGTGCTTTGTCTTTTTCCCCTTTCCAGGAGAAGGGTGGCCAGCCCAACACTGCTGGCAGAGCTTCTGCCATGGTTCTTTAGACAGCCTGCTGCCAGGTGGCCAAAGATCCCAAATGAACTCTGAAAGGATAAAGAGGGATAAAGAAAGAGCTAACATGAGACATCTGAAACCATATTCCCCTATTATCAAATTCTCCATATATTTTTCTCAATGCAAATTATCTGTGTAGGGAAAGAGATAATGGCTGTTTATAGAAGTGCCACTATTTGTTATTGCTATTAAATAAGAGCAATTTCTGAAAAAAAAGTAAAATTATCTAAATTATGAGAGAGCTAGTTAAACCTCACAGTGGTGACATTTCAAACTGTAAATATTGGAATGAAGCAAGCACGTGAATAATCCCTTTCCATAAAGCATTGCTCCTAAGAGCTGACATTTTCCAGGGCCTATTTCAGCACCTTGCTGTATGTCAAATACTACTGCCACATGAAAATATAAATTTCAACTTTGAAATGTTACAGAAATAACTCCTCACTCACTTGAGGAAAGATGTGACTGTCAAATCAAACCAAACTAATTCACTAGCATAAACCACCTTGTCTTCTGGTATGAATGGACTGCAAAGAAATAAGATGACATTTGTAAAGAGACAAACAGAATTGGCGTAGGGGGCCAGAGTACCTTTCTGGAGGAATCTGATGGATTATTATTTTACACTACATTTTGTCTGTGTTGTATTGAGCCCATCAACCACTGTGCATCCAGTTTTGAGCAGGGAACATCTCAGTTTTATTCATCAGAAACACTTTTAATATTTACTCTGCTACAACCAAAAGTAGTTTTGCATTTCAAAGGGATTCCTTGTATTTATTCCCTCATTAAACAACCTATTTTTCAGCTGGAGACAGGTTTCATATAGTGAAGTGTTAATATTTAAAAGTAACATCATCTCATGTTGAGGATGTTACCTACTGATTAAACCAGGGATTCAGCTCAGGTGGCCGAGTTACTTCACATCTCTGAGAAGTCAGCACTCGTGGGATCAGACTGATAGCCATCTCCTCCATGGAAAGATGGGGTGAGGTTTGTTAGTGCTTTGTAAAGTTTAAGTGAAGGATATTGATCCTGAGATGTCAGGAAGATCTTGCTCTTCCTCCCAACCCAGCATAAAATTTAGGTTTCCCAGTCTGAGCTTGGGGTGGCTGGGCTGTGGCCTATTGACCCACTGACAAGCAGCATGTAGGTGAGCACTTAAACATCAAAGCCCTGACTGGGAAGGGTGAGATGATCCAGGTTAAGCAGCTTCCATGAAGTTTAGCTTTCAGGCTGCACAATGCCCCTTACAAATGAGGCAGAGCAGCTCAGTTGAGTTTGGCAGTCGAGGGTGGCTCCCCTCAGTCTGTCACCACGCTGAAGGTCAAGGTCCTGCTACTCTGATGCTTTTAGGGCTTAGGAGAATATTTTATTTTTGCATTTGTTCACAGGAAGTATTTGCACAAGAGTTTACGAGCATGGAAGTGTACAAGAAGTATCTGGATGTGGCACTCAGTGCCCTGGGCTGGGTGACATGGTAGGGGATCAGTCCCAGATTGGACTCAATGACTTCGGAGGCCTTTTCCAACCTGAATGATTCAGGGATTCTGTGTTTTCCACAGGCGAGGTGTGTGAGTTTATCCTCACGTTGCTTTTGAGCCTAGGAGACCTTTTCCTGCTCACCAGTTATATCTGAGCTACATTCTTGATCCCAAGCTCAAGCAGAACAAGCTAATTGCCCAGTGACTTGCTGTACACAGAACTACTAATTGCAATTAGAGTATAACACACAAGAAGGCTGATGTTAAATTTTGCCATCTGGCCTGCACCAGCTCACATGGACTGAGCTTGTACACTTCATTTCCCATCACATGACTTCCCTGTGTATTCCAAGGTAGTCAGCCTTGAAAGACACCAGTTATAATCTACAAGCCCCATTAAATTTTCATAAATATTCAGCTTTGGTGGTGATCTCCTGAACTCCCTGTACTTGATGTTGTCTTTCACCATGGAATAATTTCACTCGATACACACTGATGAAAATGCAGGCAAAGTTAATTGGTACAATTTCCATTTTCCACTTTGAGCATAGTTACTCTTGGGTTTGCTCTGTTTGTACATGCCAAGGATCAGTTGTCTTAGAGAGGGACTTACCACTGAGTGACTACAGTATCTTCCCACAGGCATTTGTGTGACAGTCTCCTCCAGTCAGCCAGAAGTCTTTTGCCAGCCATTTTCAGACTCAAGGATGGCATCAATCTTGTGGTGGAAAACTTTATGAAACTGAAAGCTGCTGTCACCATCAGCAATCCAGACACCCTCCCTCCCTTTCACACAACAGTGTGATTTCTCCCTGAAGAGATGTTTCCCAGAAAACAGATGCTTCTGTTTGAACCAGAATTATTTTTAAAAGGTATTTTTTTAGAAGTTTAATTTATCTTTTATGGGCAGTGATATTAGGAGCATCATTGTGAAGTCTGGCAGTGTTCCATATCTCCTAAACAGAGCTGATAGCACTGAACTGCCTCTAATCAAAGCCCACTTGGTATTTAGTGACGAAACCACCTTAACTTGCTTAAAAATAACAGCACAAATTCATCAAGGTTTTTACAACACTGAATATCATTAGCTCAAAACAGGAAGATAAACAGCAAATATAGATGTTTTTGTATTGCTTAGTGCTTCTGATGGCATCATGTCTGCAGACTGCTTTTTTCCCAGCTCACAGATCATTTCCTTGCTCAAAGCCCTCCAAAGATTAGTGACTATGTCAACATGGGTTTGTACAAGAGCAGCCCTCAGGGCCAGAGCAGGACAGTTGCAAAGTTGGAAATGCTACAGCAAAAATGCCTTCAACATATGAATGTGTCATCTGTTCTTAGTGGAAGTTAAAAAGCACCATCATTCTATTAAGAATTCCAAATGTTTTCCGTTCCCTGCGTTTTTTACAGGAAAATCATTACCCAGCTCCTAAAGATTCAGCAATTTCCAAAAGCTTCTCTGCAAAATTTCCCATTTTGTTCTTGTCCATTTGCTAGGCACCTTTGCTGTTTCCCTTTTCCTGTTCTCGCTGTAGCTGTAGGAGCCAACCTGGTTGTGTTTACTTTGCATGAACAAGACAGTGCAGAGGTGATCAGACACACAAACCTGCTGGGGAATGGGCAGTCAGAGAGCATCAGAAGATCTGAGGATTCAGTTACCTGATCTCATCTTCCCACTGGCTGGATCTCTGCAAGGCCAGCTCTGCTGAGCTCCTTCTGCTTTGGGAATGAGGATCTCTGGGTGCCTCACACCACTGGGCTCATCATGTGTAGGTTACCTGTGATCAAACCACAAGGGAAATCATCCCTGAGGCACATAAAGGGAAATAAAAGGAATTTATCATTTCATTCCTGTTACTGGAATTGTACAGCAAAAGAATCCATTCCCTATTCTCTGCTGTGAGGGTGGGGAGGCCCTGGCACCTGAGGGTGCCCAGAGAAGCTGTGGCTGTCCCTGGATCCCTGCAAGTGTCCAAGGCCAGGTTGGCTGGGGCTTGGAGCAACCTGGGAGAGTGGGAGGTGTCCCTGCCCATGGCAGGGGACTTGGGTGAGGTGATCTTTAAGATCCCTTCTAACCCAAGCCAGTTTGGGATTCTGTGATTCTATTGATGGGATTTTCAAAGCAAAGCCAGAATTTTAGCTTCCAAAGTTGATTTATTTACAATTAATGCCTTAATACCAGATGTTTGGAAGTATTTAAGCCTTGAACAAAAAGAAAAGCTTCAGGTGCTCATTAAAGGGCTCTATTTTTCACAAGTTACCCATCACCCTTTTTTTGCTGGAAAAGACACAGAGTTCAGTCACTTTGCCCTAAAATTTCCAGATCAGGATATGCAAATAGTGGGGCTTGGCTGTCTTGTTCATCATTTGGGGAGAATGTGTGCTACTTTACTGGGCCATGATGAGGTATAGTGCACTCAAGGAATAGAGAGAGATGCATAGAGAGAGATCAGTCCCTAGGGATTTATCCTACAAACAGATTGGGATGTCAGTTAGATGCCTAATGAGATTTTCAAAAGTACCTTCATAGATTCAGCATCCAGTTGAGCTGAGATTTAGGCACCTCGTTTTCTTTTCATTAGACTTCCCTTTGAAAATGCGATGTCTGAGTGCCAACTGCATTTCTAGGGCTACAGTGATCTCTGGAAATTGGCCTTTAAGCAATTTGCCAGGCAGCACATGCTGTGTCAGTGAGCAAGTGCAAGAGCTCTGCAGGCTGCTAGCTGTGGCTCTGTTTGAAGTTCCTCCTTGGGCATTAATGACATTTCAGTACATGAGAACATCTGACTGACACGAACAAAAACACCTGCAAATAAAGATATTGAAATATACCCTTCTAGAGATATATAATGAAATAAATTGTATATATATCATATAGAGCTATTGGAAAATTTATCCTTGGCCTCTTCATTCCACATTAATTTTATGGAAGAAATAACACTTATTTGTAATTTCACCCATGGAGGAAAAAAAGGAAAAATTTAAACCAACCTAAATTTTGGCTCTAAAAGACTGAATTAAATTATTTTTATCTCCTCTGCAGATCTTATTTGTTTCCTATAGTGGCTGAATTCTTTCTGTGCATCATATTATTTCCTATTCATTTCTTTTTAAGTCCCTCCTTTAGGACTCTGTGTCCTACACTCCCTCTTATTTTTCATGGAAATTTTTACCATGGAAAAAGAGAAGCAGACAGAGTTAGGGTAAAAATAATTTATTTAACTTGGCCTCTTCCTGGACCTACATATTTGTTTATGATTTACAAGGTTCCTGCTTTCACCCAGGCAGAAAATAGTTGCTAAGCAGCAGCACTGCTTTATAAAAGGCAGAGCCAGGGCTTGATCCTGCTCTGACTTGTACTTGTGGCTACTCCCTCCCCAAGTGAGGGAACTTGGATATACCTCCCACCTGTGGACTAATCTATGTCTCTGTACAGCTCACAGTGGCCTGGAAATTGTATTTGTGTTCTTGTGTGTATTTCTGGGTGCACTGGTACAAATCAGCCTAAAACTTAGTGTCTGCCTTCTTAAATGCATGAATTTACCTAAACTCTGCTGGTGGTACGAAGATGGTCCACTGATTTTTGCCTTGGAAAAATCCATCTTAAAAACCTTGCATCAGATTTTTGAGTTTCTTGCCAGATTTCAAACACAAAAGTAAAAAGCTTTGAAACAAGGCAGAGAAGTTTGTAATATATACAGAAACTGTCAAGTCATGTCTCAGTCTTTCTTGCATTGTCATGCCTCTGCCATTATTTTTACTAAAAACAACTCTTCTGTTGAAATTTATGCAAATGTGTGAGGTGCATAAAACTCTAGAAATGTTTGAAGGTCTTGTTCATTAACTCTCACTGTATTTTTATACTTGATCTCGGACACAGCAGCCAGTAGGTTGCTTGTTGCTTCTCAGCTCATAAAACAGACCAAAAGCCTTAGAGGAGATGGGTGCAAATATATGGAGTTTATAAATTTATCATACAAATGTAATAGGATATGAAATATGTATATCATCTAATCAGTGATGTGACTTCAGCAAATCCAATCTAAACTGCTGTAAAGCCACCATCCCACACAGACCCAGAACTCTGACTCACAGAATCCTTCAGGCTGGAAAACCCTTTTAAGATCATCATTCCCCCAGCACAAGGCCCCCACTAGCCCATGTCCCCAAGAGCCACATTCACACATGTTCTGAACTCTGCCAGGGACAGTAACTCCACCACTTCCCTGGGCAGCCTGTTCCAACACTTGATCAGCCTTTCCATGATGGAATTCTTCCTAAACTTCCCCACAGCTGGGGTCCTCTTACTCTTCAGAGTGCTTTATACACGTTACCTGATTGCCAGTATTGCTCCTGAGACAAGTCCAGTACCTGGGTGCTGGAACCACATGTGGGAAGCCACCCAAAGCAGTGCAGTGGCTTCTTTGAATCCATAGGAGTGAGTTGGATTGAGGAGAGGTGCCAGAAGTTCCTGACAGTAAATAGGCTGGACTTCAACCCTTAAAACTAACTCCTGAAATTCCCCAGGCGTGGCACAGATTGCCACAAGGTGACTTGGGGCAACTTGCAGGGATCCTCCACTCTCTGTGAGTAATGCAGAGCTCTGGCTCAGCTGGGAGATGCTGGGATCACAAATGGGACAATACACACGTGACCAACCACTCCTCCTTGGCATCATGGCAGAGACCCAGGAGAGGAATGAGAGGATGTTACTTCAGGAGAGCACAGAGTTCCCTTTGGAGGCACAGCCAGCCCAGGCTAGATCCCTGGCACTGAAGTCAGAGCAAAACAAAACAGGGTTCAAAAGCAAGTACACAGAGACAAGGTTGTTACAGTTCTTAAACAACCCAGAGGGAAAGCTGGGTTTAGTCATCAGTGGTTGTTTTGCTAATCCAGTGGGATTACACAAGGTACTTCAACAAGAATTTCAGATGCACCCTCTATCTGTGTTTATTATTATTTTTTTTTTTTTTGGCTTACCCACTTTCATAGGCCTTAATATTTAGTTCACCATAAATGAACACAATTCCCAAAAAGTGAGAGTGTAGCCTGCATTTCTCAATTTCCCCGCTGCTGCTAACATTAATTTGTTTCACTATTGCTTAAATAAGACAATTCTAGTACTTTCAACATGAACTTTAGATGTGTGTAATCAGATATATATCTCCCATATTCTATAACATCATGTCTATACCAGAGTTTAACACAACTTATCAGCATTTTCTTAGCATATGAAGACTTAATGTTTTGCCCAAATCTCCAGTTCTCAGGAAAACTTAATGCTTTTTCTCTTTGGTGTTGAAAAGCAAAACTGATTGAAAGTGTATTTTTAAAAAGCCAGTGGGAAGTTAAAAAGAGAAGTCATACGCGTGACTTGTGGTCCTGGAAACAGCTGTGCTGCTTTTGGTGACAAAGGGCTGGGCTGAGGCCTTATGTAACTCCAAGAAAATCAATATGCAGTAAATGTACTGAGCCAGAAAGGAGTCTGAGCCTAAATTTTAAAAATCATACAGGCTGTCTCCTCTCATATCCTTAAATGAGGGTTCTTTGGCTCCCAACTACCTTATTTGCTGTCATGAGTGATGTGTTGGCAGTAGATTGGGTCACTAGTAGGTGACAGGTTCAACAATAATCACTGCTGATCATTGTATCTTGAGTGCTTAACAAAATGAGGAGTATTTTGATCTGTAAAAAATTGCTAAAATCCAAGCTGCACTCTGCCCTAACTGCAGGCATCTTCAGAAGAGATAAAAAGGGCTGCATGGTACAGCTGTACCATTCTGCTGGAAAGTCAGTCTTCAGAAATCTCTGCAAGCCCTCCCAAAACTGTTCCTTTCCACACCTTGAAAATACCCAGGAGACCAGAGCAGGAATGCTGGGTGTCTCTTTAAGGCACAAATTCTATTCGATACCAAAAATGTTGGACCTGGAAAGAGTAAATTCCTCCTCAGCGTGTACTTGAAATGGATATTGTTTTGCCTGGCTGTTTGTTTCCCAATTTTCCTGACAATGTTTTATCTGGTGTTCACAGTAGTCTGCTCACGGATTTTTAGGTACTTACTACTCAAAGGTGAAGTAAATCCAAATGTCTGGAATACATATTTAGCAACCCCAGGCCTATTTACATAGTGCCTTTAGGGCACTGGTGCATCTCACAGACAACTGATAACAGAAAATGCTGTCTTAGGCAAGCCCATGAGCCACTTCCTGTGGTCTCTCCTAATGTGCCCAGTGAGAGGCTACATCTCTGTATCACTGCACACAGCACTGCCATCCTCACCCCGTGGCCCATTGTCTGTTGGCTGTAGTAGCAAAAGCAGGTGCAAGAATCACCAGCCCCTGCCCATTCCCATGCAAAATCAACCTGCTGACTGATTTGGGTTGAAAACAAGAAAAACTCCTCACAAAGTTGATTCCTGGTTTAGAGGATTTCATTTTGCATTGGAGTTATGTCCCAGCACATAACTGCAGTGGTGTGAGGGGTGATAAAAAGCACAGTGGGGCTGTAGGGGGTTGCTCTTCCCAACCCTTTGTTTCTTCAGCTGGATTTGCAGAACTACAGAAGCAATGCTAACATGTAACATCAATCATATTTCTATTTTCATAGAAACAGATCTAGATCCTCCTAAAAAACTTTCTCCTCTCTTTGTTATGAACAGAATGACAGGTGACTGTAGAATACATCCACTTTGCTCCTTTTTTACCCTAATTTGCAGAAGCCTGTAAATCTATATCTAACTGAGGCGTGTGTTGAAGTGCTTGTCCCATCAACCTTCTGAAGTTACTGCAGGTTCTGGATTTTTTTTTTTCCTCTGGTTTGGCTTGTTTTTTTAATTCTGAAGTTCAAAATCCTGGAAAGCTTGAGAGTGTTTCCTTCTTTCATTTGCTTCACCATACTTTTCACTATGGCCATGCCATTTACCCATTCTTTCCCCAGTTAGTTTCCCAGCCCCAACATCTAATTTTTCAAAGAGGTAGCTAGGAAATACAGGAAGATACCTGCACAGCAACACCTGCAGCCAGCCAGTTATTTTGGCCATCAGCCTCTACTGATGACTTTAAAAAGCTTGAGTTTTTAATCTTATCTAAATGATAATAATCTTTCTGGATATTTCTTCCCTAAGATCATATAGTAGATCATATGGTTAACCATATTCATAAGGTGGTCCTCTTCTAAATGGTCGTACAGAAAAGACATGTTACAAGCATGAGTCATATTGTTCTTTCCTTCACAACAGAACAGCTTTAGGGTGCAAGTGTTAATACAGGACTTGGATGATCCCAATTTAATTCACAGTCCTGCTCCATTCTTCCTTCGTTACTCAAATCAATGATGTGGCCTTTTTGAGCCTCAGCTTCTTAAGCTGCAAAATGAGGCCTATAAATCTCTCCAAGTTGCTGCAAGACTACAGTCATTCATTTTGGTGATGGGATCAGAGATTACAGTGGGGAAAACTTAAAGAAAACAAACTATAGTAGAATTCCAAATAACAACAGGGCATAATCCTGACTCACTCATAAAAAGGAAGTGACTGCAAAACCAAGAAGGAATCAGGTTCCACTTACTGATTTTAACCTGGAGTGTCATGGAATACTGCAGTTTATAAATGGTGCTGCCATTTCCCCTTTCCCATCAAACACATTCAGATACCCTTCATGTATATGCAAAAGGAAAGATAAGGCATCCCACAAAAGCATCACAAGGTAAAGACACAAGGAGATTGTCCTCTCTACTGAAGAGTTGGTAATTTATCACCTTGGGGTTTGCCAAGTGCCATAAAAGCTGGCAATGGAAATTACTGAAAAAAGAACATTGAGAGGACAAGCCATGAATGAACGAGAGGCAAAAATTCAAGGATGAATCCTTCATCCCTTGAATTTTCTCTCTTCCTCTTCAAGGGAGGAAGAGAGATTATCAGTTTTGGGGAAAAGCAAGACATCATTCTCAGTTTCTTTTTAGAACTTTGGGCCTCAGCAATACAAAGTGGACTGATAGAAAATGAGCACCTGTTTTGTTTGCTCTAGTGCCTACCAGACTTGACAAAAGCTGAATACATACTCTATTTTTTAGAGTGGCTGTGTGACTTTTTGTCCGTGCGTATTATCTGAACACAGTTGGTAGAAAACCCCTAATGTCTTTTTCTCTTTTCCCTAAATACATATCATTCCTAATATTGGAGACCTGCATGGTAATTAAGATTGTAAAACTGTAAGTGAAACATGCTGCAATTACCTGAGTAATTTGGTTCAAATCAACACAGCGATGAACGAAGTAAATGCTCCTGCAGTCAATCATTTCCCACAGCTCCACCCTGGAGCTGTCCTTGTCCCAGTCCTTGTTCCAACCAAGCTCAAAGGTAAATGTGCCTTTAACTCTGACAGGAGTAGGAACTCACTGTCGACTGGTAGGGATGGATGGCTGCAGAGCTTTGAAGCTGGAGCAAAACACACAAGGCTATCACACACCAGAAATTGTCTTGGCACCACAAACATTTACATATCAGCATGTTACACACTCTTCATTTCATGTGTGACAGTAAAATAACCCTTCATGTGAGGGTCAACGTAGAGTATTTCATCTTAATAAAAACTGAGTTTGTGGTTTAACTTCCTCTCTCGATTATCCTGGTATGTACAACACGTAAGAAGGGCACAATGAAATGCACAGATATATATATATATATATATATATATATATATATATATATATATATATATATATATTTAAAGAAATAAGCTGGGCATTCTCCCACAGTGTTTGGGCAGCTAACAGCACTATTAATACCCCAGTGTAACATGAGGCAGCCTGTCATGGTTCTCCCTCTCTGTGGTAAAAGGATGGAGCCAGAAAGTGAGATTCATGACCTTATGGTGGAATTTGCAGTCCTCAGGAGAGCAGATGACATTGCATGTGTGTCAAATACTCTTGCTGCATCTAGTCCATCCCCACTGGCAGCCATCATGCTGGAATTTCAAACCTCTCCAGCCTCTTTCTCCCCTCTCAAGGCTGGGCAGTAATTCAGATTCTAGAAGAGACATTGATACTGCAGGAAAAGTACTTCCTACTCCAAATGTGTTCCTTTACACTTTCCCCCTGTGCTGCTCTACCTTCCATAACCCTTCCAGTGCTCATCCTGTTTGCACTCGTGCACATCTTCAAAGTGCACTGCATTTTCATTATGAAGATGTTCTGTGACTGCATTTCAAGGTGTTCCAACTTGAGGTTGCTTCTATGCAATTACTGATCCCTGATGATATAAAAATATGCACTGACTAGCTCTAAAATAAGACCACTTTGTTCCTGTTTACTTGTATTTAAATTGAATTTTTTTTTGTTAAGGAGAAACTTGCAATTACTCGTGTCCTTTTATTTTAATGATGATGATTTCCTTAGTATAAACAGGTCATACTACAGATATTACACACGAACCTCTCCCACTTAAATTGCCAGAGATTTGCTCGAATTAGCATTGCAACCAGAAGCTCCCAGCAGAATATGAAACAGGAGCTGGGAGCAGTGACGTGCTCTGTTTTCAAAGGCAGCATGCACACAGAGCGGCCTCAGCTGCCCCGGCTCTCCTTTTACCCAACCATCAAAGCAAATCCCGCTGCAATGGGGAGTAAAACAAAGTTCTTCTTGCATTCCTTACACAGCCCCTGTCGCCCATATCCCTTCTGGTGAGCCCTAGCCTCTTCCAGGCTCCAAGGAGAGCAGGCACAGGCAGCTACCTCCTGCACTGAGGAGGAGAGGTAGGCAGTGAAGATTCAGCCCCCACACAGATCTCGTGAGGGAGCACTTGAGTTGAAGCAGTTCAGCTAAAAATCACAGGTAATTCTGTAACCTGCCTTTAAATAGCATTTGCATTATCTGCTTTCTGCTGCAGCTCCCTCTCTTTACTCCCTCCCAGGTATTGTGGATCATCCCACACATCAGACACACACCATATGCTGCAGTTGCAGAAATCCCCCAAAATTTCTAATGCCTGCAGACTGCCCTGATCTTCCTTTCACCATATTCTCTTTAGATTCAAGAGCTGGAAAACTTCATTTCTGTCATCAATGCCAGCCCTTGCACTTCAGTGATGTCAGCCAGGTCAGACAGCTCTCTCCACTCAGCTGTGGAAACAAACACCACTGAGAAGTAAAACATAAATATGAAATAGTTATCTTCTCCTATGCATTTCTATGCTGCAAAATCAATTTACATATAGCTGTGAGGTCTTCAAAAGAAAGTGTTACAGAAATGCAATGTATTGTGAGTTATATGAAAGAAATGTTCTGGACACAAACTCTACCTTCAGCTGGAAGATCTCATTTCCATGGAAGCTTTCCACAGCCCCATCAAAACCTACAACCTACAACAGGCTGGGTGTGGCGCTCACCAATGCTTCTGGAAACAAATCACACCAATAAAAGACATCTGCCCCAAATTTTAAAACTGCACCCCACCCCCCCAGTGCTGAATGTCCTCCTGATATTGGTGAAATCAAAGAGGATCCATGTATCAAAAGGGTTTTTTTCAGACACTGTCAAGCTGCAGCATAATACAGAGTGAACACACAGTTACAATAAATTTCTGTGTGCTTTGGAATAAATTATGAGATAGAAGATTAATTCATTGCTCTTGATCAAGAAACAGCACAGTTCATCTTTGGCTTGCTCCTGTGCTATCAGAAAACCAACCCTCCAGGCAGGGTTCTCATTAACCTCCTGCCTTCCTGCTAGCAGGGATATACGGCGGGAACAGCTTTCCTTTCAAGGGACATAAACATTCCTCTACATTTTTGTTCTCTTTTTAAAATTAAATTAATCACAAGATTACTATGGCTGGAACACATAAGCAGAGTTAAAGTGACATCAAATCTGTTCTTCTGCTTGTGCAGAGATTACAAATGCATAGTCCAACTCAATTTTGTCCTCATAGCTTATGATGTTAGTACTAATTAAAAAAGCAAAATTGAAGGATGCTGGGTTCTTCTGTAAAAGCAGAAATAAGTTTTGCTTGAAAAAAAAAAAAGCCCTGCCACAGAAGCCATGGACCTGTCAGTATAAATATTCAGTCATTTTCTGGAACACTTTCTGAACTGATGATAGAACAGGATGCTTCATTCTCTTTTACTTTCCCAGCGGAGCAGCTAAATCCCTACGTGGTCACCCTTCACATTATTTTACAAGCTCACCTGTCTCACAGCAGAGAGGACAGGCAGTGTATCCCTCACAGCCACGGGATGTGTGGCAGCAGACCTGCCCCTCAGGCTGCTGGTGCCCTCAGCCTGCTGCTGACACTGTGTTCTGGTGTCCCTAATTACAGCCATCCCTTAATGACCACAGCAGGGATGCAGGAGGCTGAAGAACACACTGTTGGCAAGGAGCAGCCTCTTCCAGCTGTGGTGGCCTAACATCAGCCCCTGATGCTGGGAAACAAGAGGCTGGGATTTACACATCTCCCTTTCCTTCTCCAGCATGACCCAGCACAGCTCTTCTTTGGGACAGAGGCAGCCAGGTCTCTGATAATTTGTCTTCCAGAGATTTCCCACTGTTACCATTCTTACTTAACATTCTGATTTTTCACTAGGACCACGAGTGAAAGCAATGATGCAGCTTCAGAGGGAGAAAACTAAAAAGAAGAAAAAGCAAACTGGGAGCTACCAGGCTCCAGTACAGCCAGCAAACACTCACTGAATGCAGCCCCAAGGACAAATAGTACAAAGCTCTTACTTGCGTGCACAGTCAGAAGCTGGCAGGAAGCTGAGGGGTCAGGAAGGCAAACAATTCAAGTGCAAAGTGTTTTATTGTAACCCTCTGAACAGGATGTTTCAGCCAAAGAAACTATCGTCCTTATGAAAGCAAGAAAGACATACAGGTGTATGAAACGAGCCAGCATTTTTGTAATGTACAACGAGAATATATTTGCAAATATCACTGCCCAGGAACCATAAATTAATATAGTTGAAAAGCTTTTAATTTTAACTAGGCTTCCAGTCCTAAGGAACCAATAACAAAATTTCAAGTTCTGTAGGAAAGCCACAAACTAGAGAATTTTTTCAAAGGTTTACTCCTCATCAGGAATTCCTGATCAGGAGCTCTTGAGCATGCATGCAAAATCAAAAGGATCGGATTTTAGTCCAGTCTCCTTAAAATCATAGAATCCCAGAACGGCTTGGCTTAGAAGGGACCTTAAACCTCATCTTGTTCCACCCCCTGCCATGGGCAGGGACACCTTCCACTAGCCCAGGTTGCTCCAAGCCCTGTCCAGCCTGGCCTTGGACACTTCCAGGGATGGGACATTCACAAATGTGCCACAAACGTTTGGAATCTGATCTGAATATCAACTTTGGGTTTGCTTGCTGCAAGAATGATGATGGGACAGGTACTGCTTTGTGAACACACCCAAACTTTTGAACTGGTATTACCTCTGGGTTAAATACTGTCCCAGGCCAAGGAAAAATAACTTGTAGTATTAATAAAGGTAGTATCTCCATGCCTAGAATGGATCTGCTGACACTCGCCTGGGAGAACTATCTTGAAACAGTTATAAAAGCTGTAATTTTTCCAAAATTGTAACTGTTTTCTCTGTGCAAGATATATCTGCAGCTGGGACTTCACATGTGGCTTTATCCCAAAAGCTGTCTCTTTAAGATAGAAAGATTGATCCTTCAAGGACAGGTAGTCAGAAGAAAGGGGGTTTTTTATGACCTTAACTAGTGGCTCTATCAGAATCCTCTGAACATTTCCTGTGGACTTCATCCAATGGAATTAATTAAGGAGACTTCTGTTTGCTTAATGGAAATGAGACAAGACATAATTTATAGCCTTGGTGTGGCAGACAGTCTCTAGCTTTCTGTCCACCACAAATCAAGGAAGGTGGCTGTGGTGGAAGAATGGTATCTCCTGAAATGAAAGAGGGAAGTTGTTTACATTGTTCAAGAAAGATGAACAGAGGTTTGATAGAGAACTTGTCATTAAAACGTAAGGCCATGGCTATTAAACCTGTGTCTTTTAATACTCTTTCATAGTGCTTATAAATGTCCTACATTTTTTGCTGCTATGTAAAGAATTTATCCAAGACTATCACTGCTTTGCCACGGGGAAGGAAAGGAGATGAACTGCCCTGCTCAGAGTAGCTCTTATCAGCCAGACAGATGGCAAATGATGTGCCAGAACGTACAGGGAAGAGTCCAGCATGCACTATCAATCCCAACCCAGTCCAAACACCATTAAAATGTCACTGCTAAGGACTCTAAGAGCAAAGGCACTGACAAAAGGTGCTCTACACAAGTACTTCTGCAACCAGAATTAATTATCAAGAACCCTTCCAAAGTGCAGGAAGGAAAAGTTATGGAATGAGTAGATTGGTGGTGTAACTGATAATTACACAGAGCACAAGCAAACTTCAATTGCAACACATATCTCTCTACATAGGTTTTAAATATATACATGATAAAGTATATTGAACTAAATTGTATTTGGTTTCACAAAGCATTATCTTCATTCAAAAAACCATAATTTTCTATTTAAAACAAGAGCAGGGACTGGATTCTCAAGCTGGTGGTGCTGCACTGCACAGAGCTGTGCTAGTCTGTGTCCACAGAGAAACACTACGTGACTCTGAATTTAAAGCCATTTTGTAGAGCAGCTTACAAAGAAAAAAAAAAAAAAAAAAAAAGCCTTATTCTTACTTATAGGAGTGATATATTTTTTCTATACTTCCTCCATTTTTAGTGCAGCAATCCAAGCCACATATTATGCTCTAACCAAATATGGTATTTCCCTCTCTCAAGTGGTTTTAATGACAAACCTCTATAGGAAGCAGAGTTTGATATTACAGCTTTAAGCCTTTGCAATACCCAGAGACATCAGATGTTTGGATGAGACATGGTGCAGACCAGCAGAAGAGCCACATCAGGGACACCTACAAACACCTGGCTTAGGGGGAACACCATTTGGGTGACAAGCAAGAGGGCTTTCCAGGCATTAGACTATATTTTCCATGGCAGGAGACATCCAGAGCCTCCAAAAGCATAACAATTAGTTCTGGTTGAGTTCCCAGTAACTCAACCACTTGGTATCAACTCAATCCACCAGTCCCTTCCCATAACGTGTTCCTCTTTACAAATCAATTAAGATTTAGCACAAGTTGCATTGGGAAGTGTTGCAAAGTTTCTAGCCATTTAAAATGAAGGTATTTGCATGTCATAGAAGTAGCTTCCATCATCATAGGATCTCATCCAGAGTAAGGGTGCTTTAATGATTTAAAATAATTTCATGTTGATTGCACAGCAAGGAGCAAAGGGAAAAAAACCCCTGTTTTTTCCAGTGGGAGTGAGTTTGGGTGATCAGAACACAACTGGGCCAAAGGAGAGTTGAGCTCCTGGCCTAGCCCTGCTCTGCAAAATCCCAAAAGCTTTCCCCTGTCACAGGAGTCCATGGGAAGAGACCTGGGAACACTCATCTGCTAACTGTGCTGTAGGGAAGTTGCTGCTCCTGCTCTCTGACATCACATGTGGTGGCTGACAATGAAAATTGATGGTGATTCATAAAGGCATCTCCATCCCCAAGAAAACTGGAAGAGCAGCTTGCATAATCCTGAGATTTACTTAATTAAGTAACATCCCAGCACCATTCCATCTGATCATCATTCCTTTACCTCCCTCTCCCTCCCGGCTTTCTTTGCCTTTGATTAACACAGCCCTGATAAGAAACTTCATTCAAAAAGCAAGCAGAGAGTGGGAAGGCAGCCCTGAGGTGTGGCTGGTGATTTAAAAACTGAAAAGAGGCAGTAAGAATGTCTCAGAGAGGTGGGAAGTTGGGATTGTCCTTTGCTGCAGGCAAGGTGAGGATATGGAGAAGGCTCAGCTGCAGCTGAGATGTATGTGCAGGTGAGGAATATACCCGTAATGCCTCTGCCTGCTTCTCATGAGATCATTATTTTCAGTATTTTAAAGCACTTCCTGCATGAAACCCCAGAATGGCCCAACTTCAGTGCTTTGAAACGTGCTTCTCCACTGAGATTCTTGAAGAGTGCTGGAGAAATGGCTACATTTTATAATATATGACAAAATATCATACATTGCACAGCTGAGACACTGAAGGTGGATCTAACATAATCTACAGGTTTCCTATTTCCTGACTGAGGAGGCCTCTGAATCCAGAGGAAGCACTCAGGGAAGTTACACAGGGAAGTGTATGCTGCCTTCCAGGTGACCTTGGCACTTTAAATCAGGAAGCAAACACGGATGCTCAGACTTCACCCGGCCCATGGATTATTTATGATGATCTTGCAGCAGCTCTCAGGCCCAGCCATGAATCAGGAGCTTACATGGAAACACATAACAAACAGACAAGGCTTCAAATACCCCTCGTTTATCAGCAGGGATGGTTAAAAATTAATTTCCCTGGAAAAACAAAATTTATCCTGAAGCGTGGGGATATATTTCTCATCCAGCTGGGAAAATGACGTTCCCAGAGGTATTCCAGGGTGATGGGGTAAGGTGGGACAGAGCTATCATGGCCTCACACAGAGGGCAAGCAAGCTGCCAGGGAAAGTTCCCAACATTAAACTCGGTATTTTTTGATCAAACAGTTATGATGCCTTGATCTACAGCCCAGACCGATGAGGAGTCATGGCTGTTGGAGCTTTGTGGCTGAGGCGCTGTTGCAGCTGAGGGAGTGTTGCGGCTGAGGGGGTAACATGGCTGAGGAGGTCAAACGGGTGAGGGAGAGTCGTGGCTAAGGCGGTGTTATGGCTGAAGAGGAATAATGCCCGCCGAAGACCTGTACCTGAGCTGCTGACATGGCTAAGGGAGAGTCACGGCTGAGGGAGTGTCACGGCGGGGCGGATGTCATGGCTGAGGGGGTGTCGTGGCTGAGGAGAACAGGCAGCGCCAGGTCTGAAAAACAAAGGTTACTGAACCACTTGTGCTCGTGGCTGAGCGCTGCGACCAACGTTCGTGGCGGCACCCAGCACTGCCAGAAAGGCGCACGGTTCTCCTCTTCCGACCACCTCCACCGCCTCAGCCGCACGGGCACGGCGCCTCTTCCCGCCGGCGCTGAGGCGGAGGGCCCGCGGCGGGCGGGGCGGCCGGACTCGTTTCGCGGCCGAGCGGAGCCGAGCGGGGCCGATCACGGCCGCCCCAGCACCGCCTCCTCCCCTCCCCGCTCTCCTCCCGCCCCGCGGAGGCGGAGGGTCCGCTGTGCGTGTGTCCGCAGCTCGCGTGGCCGCGCTTCTCCGCTCCGCTCCCGCCGCCTTCCCTCGGCAGCACCGCGCCCTCCGCTCTCTCCGCTCCCTCTGTTCCTCCGCTGCCCCTTCCCGGCCAGCAGGTCTTCTGCGAGTCTTCTTCCCCCGCATTCTGGAGGCTCTCAATATGTTCAGCACCGTCCGCGCTCAGAGGCACCAGGTACGGCGGGCGGGGGCCGAGCAGGGGCCGTGCGGCCGCGCTTTGTTCGGCGCTGGGGAGCGGGCGCGCTGGAGGGGGTGGCTCGGGCGGGCGCCCCGCGCTCGGGGAACCGGAGCTCCTTGCGGCCCCGCCGCTCTTTGTTGCATGTTTGGGGCCCGTTTTCTTGGGCCGCGGAGTTGCCCGCATGGCCTGAAGGGCGTGAGGCCGCTCCCTCGGTGACGGGGGAAGGCGCGGGCCCCGGCGGCCGGGGGATGCGGTGTAGCCCCCGGCCGGAGTTCCCGGGTTCCCCACGCGGTGCGGTGCCGTGCCAAGGTCAGGCGCTGCCGCTCCAAGCGCCACGCTGCAGCCGCCGAGTGGCATCTGCCTAAACCCCTGCCGTGAGTGGGGGTGGGGGGGAAGGGAAGAGAATCGCGGGAATCCTGGACTTTGAAGGAAATAGCCGCTCCGGGATGAGCAACGTGTGCTGACAGCTGGTTCCAATGTCATGACCCTCCCTGTCATCTGTACGAGTTCTAGGAAGTGGGAGATAATAAAGTAAAACCAGTGGCTGTCAGCCCACATTAGTGCTTCTGGGGAAAGCTGATGAGGGTGAATGACCAGAGCGGCTTGGGTTTGGTTTCTTAGGGGTTTTTTGGGGGCTGGTTGGGGAGGTGTGCAGTATTTTCTGCCTGCATGCATCAATTTCCAGAGCTTCTTAGAGTTTTCAGAGGAGCTTCAAGGTAGAAAATGCCTTTGCATTGGCACTCTTGCTGTTCTTTTACCCAGCATTCCCACAGACAATAAAATCGGAATTGACTATAATTTCATGCAGGGTAGAAAAATTTTGTCAGTGAGAGGCAAAGCATCCGAGTTATTTCTTAAGGAGATGGGTGGTGATAGACTAGTGGAAATATGGTTTCAAGTCACTCCTTATTGGTGTGGTTTGTGAAGGGAGGACTTTTTTTGTTGTTTGCACTGATGGGTGTGTAGATACCACATTTATTCTCTTCTGTCAGCGAGCTAGAGAATAAGAAAGCAAGCAGGATGTGGTGCTTTGATGGTGAGGTTGGTTTAATTTTAGAAAGCAGATTTTGTAGCCACAAGCCTGACTTCTGGAGCACAGGATGCAACAGTCAGAATACTTTCCAGTTAGGAAGCTGTGTGTTAGTTGCTCTAATTAAGTCTAATTTTGTTTTCATCAGCTTGAGTTCTTAAGGAGCAGGAGATGGTAAGGAAGGCAAAAACTGCCCAGAATGGGGGTGGAAGACAAGGAGGACACACAAACAAAAAACACTGCTTTGGTTGTGTGACAGATGTTCGGAGAACTGTGCGAAGTGTGTGTTAGTAGGAAAAAGAATAAACCTAGGGGATGGGGAAAGGGGAGGAAAGAACTCAGATTTTAGTAGAGTGCATGTGAGGCAGAAGGTTGAAAAAGAGATGTAAAGACTGTGACAACAACAACAAAAGTATAAAGTGAGAGAGGAGAGGAAAGGCAGAACCAGTGTGAAAAATGACTAGGGCTGAGAAGCGTGGGAGGCCAGTCCTGGAAGCCAGTGCTGAATGGGCAGAGTGTTACAGCTGAGGGTTGTCGCTGGAACAGCAGTAATATTCAAGCAAGAAGCCTGCTGCTTATAAATTTTTAAAGTCTGCATGCATAAATGCCTTTGGACGAGCTCTCTGGGCTTGCTCTCTATAGAGGGCACTCCAAGCATTGCATCTTCTGGGGCTGCATGTAAGAGATTTTGGAAAATGTCCACAGTACTCAGTCCTTCCAGTTCAGTTCCTAACCAGTGATAGCAAATATTCCATCTTCCCTCTCTCTCTCCTCACTGTTGGTGTGGGAGCAGGACTGAGGTTGATGTGCAGTGAAATAGATCAATTTTGTCTACAAGTCTCAGTTACCAGTGAGACTAAATCTTTAGTGGAAAGCAACTGAAAAGTGAATACGCAAAACAAAATTGTTGTAAATTCTGAATCTTACTTTAGATTACTGGTATAAAGAGGTTGAGCCTATTTAGTGGTGTAAGGTTTGTCAATAAATGTCTTGGTCTTTGGTGTTTTGCCCAAATGCAGACTCAGACATGAAAAGATGATGTGTTTTTACCATAAATAAATGTTAATGTATGAAAGAAATGTTTTGAGGACATTTGGTTTTATTTTCTGATACAGATGATGGACTGTGAGCAGTCGTAGGTGTGACCTACATTTCTTCTGAGCTGGGCTGTCACAAGCCAGAAAGCTCTGACTGGGTGTTAAATTCCATTTTTGTTTCACAAATGTCAGTCAAGTGTCTGTCATTGCATCAGCAAGTACTGACTTTAAATCAAAAGATTACCAAGTATCTCCCCCAAAGTAGTGCTTTACCTGTGAGTTGGAGAAGTAATACCTTAATTTAATTTGACTAAAAGGTTTGTGCAGAGTTGGCGCAGCAGATACTGCACATGGAAGATGTATTAAAGATGAGAGGTAAAATAGATGGTCCCTGTGTTGTTAGGTCGTGGGCAATGTGACTTCTGCCTCTGGGGCTTCTTGTCTCGGTGGTCACCTGAGAGCACAGCTCCTGCAAGAGGCTCTGTGGGGGAGAGGCCCAGGGCAGCACTGAGCATCACTGTGTCTCAGTATCATTGCTGTTATGGTGAGTTTTCTTCAACGTACCTTTAAATGGGCATACAGTGAAATAGAGGAGTTAAAATGAGGGGATTTCCCTTCTGGCAGTCAGGATGTGCAGCCAGTTTGTCTCGGAGTGCATTATGAGCTGTGACTTGCTCGTGGTCCAGTGGTACACGGCAAAGGCAAATCTCAGTCTGTGCACAACATGAGGTGTTCAGGAAACACAGTTACTACAAGGTTGTGTTTAAACTGGAGCAGCTGGGCAGGCATTTGAGGGCTGGCATTCCTGTGCCTGGGAACTGCTGGGGAGCCAGAACACACCATGTGGATGTTCCGTGACTTCAGGCCTGCCTGAGCCCAGTGTGCTCGCCCTTTATCCAAGGGGGTCTCCAGCACCAACACCAGTACCAGGCTTTGCTGTTAAAACTACAACAAAAATCCAGAGTTCACGGATTCTCTCTTTATCTTGTTCTTTCTATTCACTCTTTTTTTTTTTTTTTTTTTTTTTTTTTTTTTTTTTTTTGCATCATTTAAGTGTAAGTGCAGGGAATAGCTGCTCTCAAGTAGGAGTTTTCTCTAATAGAATGTGTTGTTCCCACTCTGGGATAGTAATTCTGTAGCTTTAATGTGTTTAAAGAAGTGTATTTGGATGGAGCTTGAACAGTCACAGTGTCAGAGGTACCAGGTTTTACAAGGCTGACAGTCATCTGGGAACATCTCACGTGGCTGAAAAAAATTCAGAATCCTGGATAATTATAAAAAAAAGCCACAGGCTTCTTGATGTGCTGAGCTAAAAGGGGATACAAGCAAGGAGGGGAAGGTAATGACAAAATGATTTGGATTTTTAAAAACAATTTAAAGATTTGTTTGCAGTACCTGTTTATAACCTTTAATGCAGAATAGGTAGTGTTCTTGACTTTGCAGTGAATTTTGGCTGATAGTTTGGGTTGTGTTCTAGCAGTAGTACCCCAAACCAAAATCTGGAAAGTTGTGAATCTGCTTGTGCTATTTAATGCTGTTTTGAGCAATAATATTAGCCATGACACACACAACAGCATTGAAACTCTGTGGCAGTAATTAAGGTGTTCAAATTCCAAAATGTTCAAATTCCTAGATACTCAGATTGGACAATACCATTAGGGACATAAATGGATCTGCATGGCATTGGTGTCTCACACAAAGGAGGACTTTAACAAACAAATCTTCCATTTCAATCCAAAACTATTTTGGATGACCTTCTTAGGTCTTCAAGGTCCCAGGCAAGTAAGTGTGGCAGAGTTAGAACATTGGAAATAAACCTGATGTGTTACAGCAGAATGTGACAATACATGCCCAGAGATGTAAACTGAGCGAGGTTGATGGTGGGGTTTAGTTAGCATAGTTTGATTAGCTGTCCTGTGGCTTGAAATGTTTTGGTTGTGGAGAATCTTTGGGGAAGGTGTGGACATCAGGCTGTTGGGTTCTGTTTTGAAAACTTTGCTTGCTTTAAAAATTGCAGTGATTATGCCAGTGGTACTAACGGGGAAAGTGTCGACTGCCAAAAGCCTTATTAAACAATATTTGATAAATAGAGCCTGGTGTCAGCTTCATACCTTGCCTGTAGGATTACAAAAAGAATAGACCTTAACTCATTATTTTATAATCTCACCTGTATGCGAGATTTCTTTTCCTAGCAAAGCAAACTGGCATTGCAGTGTGTTAAAGGAGCTTGTGTCCAGGGCTGCTGCTCCTGCAGCGCCCCAGCGTTCCGGGGTGCTGCATTCCCGGCAGATGCTGCTGTGCTGGGAGCAGCTATTCCCTTCTCCAGGGTGTGTGGCTGTGCCCGCTCCAGCAGCCGAGCGTTGGCTCTGCATGGCTCTGTGCTGGCTGTGCTGTTCTCTGTGCCCAGCTGTGGGAATGGGGCAGCGTCCCGTGGAGCTGGTACACGATGGGATAATGCCCCCAGCCTCCTGCTGGAGCTGCGGGGCTGCCCGGGCACCAGGCAGGTACCGCTCCTGCCACGGGCACCCCCGGGCTGAGCGCTGCCCACGCACCAGGGTCACAAGGTTCTCTTCCCTGCCACGGAGGGCACTTGGGGTTTTGGACAAGGAGAAATGAGCTGCACCTATTTTTAGGAAGCTCGGTTCCCAACGTGGCATTTATTCTGGAGATACAAATATAGTGTTGGAACTGAAGTGATCGATGTTTTCCTGAGGTGGCACCAGGGTCGTGGAAAGTTCCAGAGTGTTTTGTTGCCTGTTCCCTCCCTGCTGCTGCTGCTCCTCCTCCTCTTCTCCCTTCCCCAAAAAATCACGGCATAAAGAGCCCACCAGCATGTGAATTCCTAGCAAAGCCAGTCTGCACTGCCAGTGCAGAGCTCAACCAGGACCCAGCAGGTTCTGTTCCCAGCGTGGCAGAGAGACTTTTTACCAAAGAAAGCTGTCCTACAGATAGTGATTCCTGCCTTTATTAATCTTTCTGGAAGTAGCAGAGATTGGAGACATGCCTAGTCATTTCAGACATGTCCTTAATCCATCCTCAGATAATTTTAGGCGTTCAGTAGAAGAAGGCTATAAGTAGATGAGCACAAGAAGAGCCAAAGGTAGGAGGCTTGTGGATTGGGCGCTTCTAGAAAATGCTGTGTTAACGTGTGAGTTACCTACTTGTGGAAGCAATAATGATAACAGGACGTGCTGAAGGGCAGAGTTCATAAGGGATTGGCTAAAAATGGGATTCAGCTCTTCTAACTTTTTCTCTAAGCACTAATTTAGCCGTTTTCTTGTCTCCGGAGGTATAAAGATGATGTGGTTGATCTCTTATGAGGCATGAGGACATATTGGTGTCAGCTGCTGGAATGGAAAGAGGAAAATACAGAATTTTTCAGGCTGCCTGCTTTTTGTGAAAAAAAAAAAAAAAAAAAAAAAAAAAAAAAGCAAAAAAAAAAGCACCACCAAAAAAACCCAATGAGCTTGTTTGTGAGGAAAAACTTGTTTTTTTGGGTCAGGAGTATGAATCAAGTTTTATGTGAAATACGTGGCAACATTATCTGTTGTCCTTACTTGATACCTTCTCCTTTATTGCAGGTTATGATGCATGATTATCACAGAAGAAATTCATGTCTATAGCTCTTAAGGACTATATTACATCATCTTCAAGCCTGATAGTTTTGGAATCCATATTGCAGCTGCAAACACACATCTGCTTTTGCATTTCCACAAACATCTTCCCTGTCAGGAGATCCTGAAACTCAAGTGCTGTTCTAATACAGTGATACCATTGGGCTATTTTAAATTTACAGTCATACATTTGCTTGGTAAGTTGTACCGTTAATTGTGTATACAGTAATTAATACTTCTGCTGAAATTATGTAAATTTAAAATCTTGGTGTCTTGTCTTTAATAACACACAATAAATTGATGTTTGTAGGTAAGATTATTGTTGCCAGTTTAGGGTTGAATACTCACAGTAGGAAGTGAATTTAAAATAGATGGATTAACACTAAAATTGTTTTGTGGTAGCATTGGTATTTTCATTACTGATCTTTGCAATCCACTTTTTCTGGTTTGCAGTTTTCTTATTTAGTTGATCTTCAGAATTTTCTTAAACTTGAGATGGAAATACAAATTGTTGCTGGTAACATTAATAGAATCCCACATATACTTTCCTCTAAAATTTTTAAGGTAACTGTACTTCTGTGTATGTTAGCAGCTTAAACTTACAAATCTGATTTTTTTAAAAATTACTATTTCAAATTCATTAGGTCACCTAAGTGACCATAGTTTAGTATTCTTATAATTAGCTCCTTATTTGGAAAGTGGTTAACTAAAAAAGAATTGATTAAAGGAGCTATAGAACAGCTTCCAGATAAAAAAAAAAAAAAAATTCAAGTTTCCTGAAGTTATTTTTCTTGTCTTGAACTCATCTCCCTGAGGTGGTATCTCTGTATATGGCTGAGGTCTTCAGAGGAAGTTGTTCTAGCTTTGAGTTAACTTCAAATACATGGCTGTTGTTCAGAATTTATTAAATTCTGTCTGTTTTGTTGGTCATAATGTTCTTTCATGACTTCCAGCTGCTCTAAAATACTGAGTCATTACTCATAAAATTAAACAGGAAATATTTTCTCTATCTATTCTGCTTCACTAGCTACTTTAAATTCTCAGTTCTTATTTTTCAGTGTAGCTGGGTTTCATGTCTGCAAAAAATGCAGCTGGACCAGGATGGTAGGGAGTGGAAGGTGGTGATGAGTAATGATAGCTGGGGATGGATCTACCAAAAAAGATCTTTAGGGAGGCGAATCTGTATAATCCAGTGGCTCCCAGCTTGCTCCCACAGAGCTGGCACAGATTGACTCTGTGGTTTTGAACCCAGTACCTACTGAAATGATGTGGATGCATTAAAAGTTGTGGCCTCAATCCCTGAAAATTGTTAATCCATTAATGCCCCCTGCGTGTTTGTTTGCAAACAATGTGTTGCTGGTGCTGCTGTACTGAAGCAAAATGCTGTGTGTGTGACCCTTGCCCATTGCCTGTGCAGCCAGACCAACACCAAAATGATTCCCAACGGATATTTGATGTTTGAGGATGAAAACTTCATCGAGTCATCTGTTGCCAAACTCAACGCCTTACGGAAGAGTGGTCAGTTCTGCGACGTCCGCCTCCAGGTACCTGTGCCCTGCCCCACAGAGCAGGCAGGCTGGGGGGTTAAACCTGGGGGGATTAAACCAGCCTCTCTTGCCTCACTGGCTGGGAGATGTGAGATTTTGGAAGCCCATTTTTCTGAAAAACGCATACTAAAAAAAACCAGATGAGGTGCACTTTGAGAGAAGTGATGCTAACTTTCAGCTGGAGACTGTTGGTGTGAAAAATTGATTGGAACTGTGGCACTCACCTGAGTAGGCCTTCATATTGTGAAAAGACAAAGGTAATTACAAAAAATCCTCACCAGCACATGGGCTTCTTGTTTGTGTTTGACATAAAGGTGTGTGGACACGAGATGCTGGCTCATCGAGCCGTGCTGGCATGCTGCAGTCCCTACCTGTTTGAAATCTTCAACACTGACAGTGACTGCCATGGGGTTTCCCACGTGAAGTTCGATGATCTCAACCCAGAAGCTGTTGAAGTTCTGTTGAATTATGCCTATACTGCTCAGTAAGTAGTTCTCACAGTAACTAGAGAGAGAACAGACTTCGATTTGAAAAATCAGAATAATAGAGATAAATTTCTCTTCTTAATAGGTTAAAAGCTGATAAAGAGCTGGTGAAAGATGTATACTCTGCAGCAAAGAGGTTGAAGATGGAGAGGGTTAAGCAGGTATGGGTCTCAGCTCTTCTGGAAGTGTCTTCTGCCTTCCCAGGCTGACAGCATTGCACCTTTTGGTGTTAGTGAGCCAAAACCTGATGCTTTGTGGAAGAAATGCACAGCACAAAGCTGCTGTAGATGTTCCTTAGCACTGTACTGATTTGTTCCCAGCTGGATGTGTTGCTTCCACTTGAGCTGTCCTGGTGCCAGGGTGTTCCCTGAAGTTATGTTTTGTATTTGTGCACCTGTGTTAGAAAAACAGCTTTGAATCTTGGCTGATTCCTTACCTTCAGGTCTGTGGCAGCAGTGCTGTGCTTGGTTGTGTTGGGAGCATGAACAAACCTGTCAGTCTGTCAGAAAAAGAATAATTGACACACTCCTGAACATAAATGTGCTAGTGCTTGACTTTGGAAATAGCCTTAGCCACAGATAGGGGTACCCTTTACAGGGGGGTTGGGATTATTAACTGAGTGAGAAGTAGTTTTGAACAGGTGTTCAGCAGAAAAGTGTGAGGTCAATGTGGATGTCAGTAGCTTCCAAATGTGTCTGACTTTCTCATTTAAGATGTGCATATTCCTGTGGAAGGCAGCGTTCCCTTTACAGCACGGGCATGGGGATGACAGCAGAGCCACTGCAGTTAGAATAACAGCTGCTGCTGTATATTGGGATGGATAATTTAAATGTATAAAAACTCTCTGCTTGTAAACTAAGCTGCAGCTGTCTGGTTGCCAGGTTTGTGGTGACTATTTGCTCTCCAAGATGGACGTGCAGAGCTGCATCTCCTACCGGAACTTCGCCAGCTGCATGGGAGACTCGCGGTTGTTGAACAAGATCGATGGCTACATTCAGGAACACCTTGTGGAGATTTCAGAACAGGAGGAATTTCTCAAACTCCCACGGTTAAAGGTTAGCTTAAGTTTGTAGGATTCCTTCTGGTACACGATTTCCAAAAAGCAACCCGAGGAGCAGCTAGGGTTTCTTCCCCTTTTGGGGGCAGGAAAGTTTGGTGTACTGACTGCTGCCAACAACGTGACAATTCTGGATCTCCTGTTCTTACCACTGTGAACCTTAGCTGTAGAGAACAGGCGCTGTCACCCTTCCCAGGTATAAAAGGTGATTGTATTTAAATATGCTTCCTAGTTCCATAGCTGAAAGCTCCTTGTGATGTTTTCTAACTCTGTGGTAAAGTGAGAGTTGTGCTCACTATGTATAGTACAGTATGCTATGGGCTAATTCCTAGAGAGTAAATAATCTTTTCTCTTCTCCCTCAAGCTTGAAATAATGCTGGAAGACAATGTTGGCCTACCCAGCAATGGCAAATTGTACACAAAGGTAATCAACTGGGTACAGCGCAGCATCTGGGAGAACGGAGGCAGCCTGGAAGATCTAATGGAAGAGGTTAGTCTTTAAGAAAATGGGATTATGGGATTAGACATTTAAAAAACCCAAAAAAGCCAATATGAAGGATGATCCCTTTTTTACTTTTTTTTTTTTTTTTTTCTTCTTCACTTTTTTAACTGTGACCCTAAAGAATTTAAATTTTGCTGTAGGTACCCCTAAGCTGAGAAACTGGGGGGGTGTTCAGGTGAGCTGAATGCACTGTTCAGTCTGGTCTTCACTTTCCTTTCTGCTCCCTGTTGCTGTATAGTAGCCTCAGAGTGGCCTGTATCTGCTTTAGTTTGGGGAGGTGGTACTGAGGCTTGCCATATAGATTGGTGATGTTTTCCTTTGCAGGTTTTGCTTGTAAATGCACAGTAGGTAAAAGCTTCTAATGGTTGTTCCTCCCCGTTGGTTTATCTCCCCATAGGTTTATTAACAAAACTAGGATACCAAGGCTGAAGAACCAAGAAGAGCCTCAAGTGTATTGACACGTACAGAAGCAGCAGTCCTGCCCCAGTGCTCCTAAGAAAATCCGCTGTGGGCAGAGAACGATCATGATGATTTAATGGTGTTTACTTACTCCTTTACAGGATGCATTATTTTGAAACTTGTGTGTTGTTAAATGGCTTTTCTCATGAATACTAATGGTAGATGTAGCCTGGGCAGTGTTTAGTGGCAAAATTAGTGGGGAGACAAAATTTCTTAATTGGCTCCAGCAAAAAGACTTGACCAAGTCTTGTGGAATCCTTCATAATTTTCCAAGTCATGCTATTACAAGCATGAAAGATCCCCAGAAACACTTGTCTAGGCAAAAGTACATGTTGATGATGTCATATGATCTCAAGTGTGTATTTCCTCTTGGAGAAACTCATTTAAAAGCTTTGATTATGTTGAAATTAAGATGCATTTCATTGAAACAGCTGCATCTGATTTCAGTGGTGGACAACAGTTTCTTCCAGAACTTAAATTTGTGTTGTCTTCCCTCATTCCCATACCTTTCTTTTAGAGTCCAATGTTGGCTTCTCTTGGCCTTTTTTGATGGAGATAAATATGTGTATTTTTCATAGCAGAAAACTTGTGTGCAGGGATAAGGGAAAATGCTTGCATGAGACTGTGAATTTGTGTAACTCTGCAAATTAATGTGCCTTTTGCTTGTCTAATGTTTCTGTGCTGGGAAAACAGCAGAAGCCCATGGAAAATGAAGATTTCTCTCAAGCTGAGAAAGTAAGGAACCTTCACCCCCTGTTTGAAGATTGCCACCATGACATCTGCTTCCTTTTAGTTTTGCCACTGTGCGAGCTTAAGATGAGCTGACGAGCAGTGTGGTGCCTGGGGTAATGTGCCTGTAGCTGAGGAGCACAGAGACAGCAGCCACATGGGTGTTCTGTTGTTGTTTTTGCAGGTGCAAACGCTGTACTACTCAGCTGATCACAAGCTGCTTGATGGAAATCTGCTAGATGGACAGGCTGAGGTGTATGGCAGTGATGACCACATTCAGTTTGTGCAGGTACAAATTGCAGACAGTCTCAGGTAACCCCAGGTAGACTGGAGCAGTTTACAGCACACCTGAAGTCCTGTGTTCTGCTGGCAGAGAAGGCAGCAGGTGCCATAGTGGAGAGATGCATCACGAGAAGGTGTCTGGCTGGGAGCTGCTGCAGGCCATGATGTGCTCTCAGCTTGTCTCCTTGACAGGCTGGGCTCTCAGGCTTTGCAAAACAGAGTGCTCTGATTCTGACTTCAAAATCAATCCTGGCTGTTAGAAGAAAGAAGAGGCAGAGAAGCACTCAGCTGTAGGAAGTCAGCTGAGACCTCGTAGAGTTCCCAGAGACTGTAGAGGAACACGGACTGCTTGGCTTGCAGTGGGGAATGTGCCTGGTAAATTTGGGCTCAGAAAAAGATTCCAAATCCAAGTTCTAATCCTTCAGCTGCCAGCGTCCGCTTCTTTTGTTCAGCTGCACTGGTTGGTGTAGCTGCCAAACCTCTCTGGCTGAGTGCAAATCACTCCTGTGCTTTTTGAGAGATCTTTTTTTATGGTTTTATATTTTTTTATTTCTTACCAGTTGTAATCCTTCTGAACTCCAGAAAATCACATGGCTTAATACAAATGCAGGCTAAGATAGAAAGAATAAAAAAGGACTAACAGCTGCAAATTATCAGTTGCTTTATACCAATGAACTTGATTTAAATTTATGATTTTGAAGCAAATACATAGTGATATTTTATAACAGTGGAACATGTTCATACAAAAAGTTTTCTTCATGAATTTTTTAGCTAATGTGTAAAAGCACTGTCCATCCCAGAATGTGGATTTTAGTAGTGAAACGAGAGGAAAGGAAAAGCCAGCTAATTTTCGAGTTTCTTAATTTTTTTTTAGAAAGCCTTCACAGGGTTCTTCACATCTGGATACCACTTGTAATGCTTAGAAGCAGAGAGATGAACATTATGAAAGTTCATTTTCAGAAATAAGACCAGGACTTCTCAACTTTTTTCTACAAATCCTTTCTGATAAGAAAAATCACCAACTTCAGACATCCTAAACAGTTGAGAGAGCTAACACTAAAAAACCCCTAGATGCCAGTCCTGGAAAAATCACAGCTTTTATGTTTTTAAATTACAAAACTTTGTATTTTCTGTTGCTGTCGAGGCAATTTAAAGATCAGAGCGTAAGTGGTTAATTGGTTGAAGGTTCAGGAATAACAAAAATGCTCTCTACAAGTGTGCTGGTTGTCACGGTGAGCTGAGCTTAGCAATCCAGCTCCTCTCTCTGAGGTTATCTGAGTTAGGTGATGTGTTTCAGAAGTCTTGTGACAGTTTCCATGGAGATCAGGCTCCAGGGAACTGTGCAGGCATTGCAGGCTTGGGACTGTGGTCATAAACTCTGCAGCTGAACAGGATAGACAGCACGGTAACTTCCTGTGCTTCAGGAAGAACCTTAACAACCCAGCCAACTGTGCTGAAACTGGAACATTTGAGGTTTTTCTTAATGGAGCAAAATAATGTAAGTTACAGTATAAATTTAATTGGAGATGAAAAGAACGCAGAAATCTCTTGTCAGTGGGAAGTATCAAGGGAGTAAAATCCAAGAAGCAGCTAATCTGAGCACAGAGAGGAACTGAGGTGAAATTAGTTTGTCTTCAGGGAATGAAGAGAATAGTTAATTCACTTCAAACAGCATTATATAATTAACTCAAGCTCCGGAATCAGAGCTTGGGAGTGAGGCTCCTGTGTGGTAGCTCAG
Organism: Phylloscopus collybita; assembly: GCA_027886175.1. Taxonomy (NCBI): domain Eukaryota; kingdom Metazoa; phylum Chordata; class Aves; order Passeriformes; family Phylloscopidae; genus Phylloscopus; species Phylloscopus collybita. The sequence goes on along the minus strand of JAJNNQ010000065.1, from coordinate 3,300,664 downwards.
TTCTCTCCAGCTGCATGTAGCGCTTTCCTTACATTGTAAATCCTGCTAGAAATGCACACTCCAGGGATTTGCAGTCCAGCACCAGCAGTATAAAGCTGCAGTCACAGGATAAAGTGAGTTCCAGGAGAAAAAGTGTAGGGTGGTTTTTGGCCACTGTTGCTGGGCAGGCAAGATGTTCTGCTGAAAATATAGGTGTGCTATAAATGCTGCTCTGCGGAGGCGGTAGACGTGCTCTGGAGTAGCTACAGTATCTCAGAGAAGCAGAGGTAGAAGAAGGAGCTGTAGTCTCTGGCTAGGTTTCTGTAGCTGCCTTTTGATTTTGCAGAAGAGGCCACCACGTGAGAATGATCACAAGCAGATCAGTAGCAGCTCCTCTGGAAGTCTTTCTCCAAATGCTACTGTTCAGAGTCCTAAACACGAGTGGAAAATCATTGCTTCAGAGAAGACTTCGAGTGAGTAACAGGGGCAGGGGTTGTCTAACAGATGTGTCTGGTCTTGGGTACCTGCCACCTTCTGCTCCCTGGGGATTTCCTTCACATCTCTGAGGAATGCTGAGGTGTTTTTTCTTACTGATGATACAAGTCAAGTAATTTGTAGGGTGCTTCTGATGTACCTGGGCCAAACTAGGATCACGTACATCTTGGTTCCTTACCATGGAACTAAATCCATGGTGTGTCATCATTTCCCAGAAGATCCTAAGGAGACAGGCAGTCCATAGTTAATTAACAGAGCTGTTTGCTCCGTGTGTGCGAGGAGACTCCCAGCACATGTTTAAGTTGCTGTTGCATGCCCTTTGACACTCTTCTAGTATAGTTGTCAATAACTAACACTTTTTCTAACACTTGCAACCAGTACCCTGCAAAAATTAGGTTTCCGTGCTGCTGAGGGGAGTGGCACGACCGGCAGAGAGAGCCCATTTGGCATCCAGCTCAGTCCCCCTTCCAGGTGGCCCCGTGCTTACGGTGGCGGTGTGCTGTCCCCGCAGGTAACACGTACCTGTGCCTGGCCGTGCTGGACGGGGTGCTGTGCGTCATCTTCCTGCACGGCCGCAACAGCCCGCAGAGCTCCCCCTCGAGCACCCCGCGGCTGCTGAAGAGCCTGAGCTTCGAGCTGCAGCCCAGCGACCTCATCGAGAAGCCCATGTCCCCCATGCAGTACGCGCGCTCGGGGCTGGGCACGGCCGAGCTGCACGGCAGGCTCATCGCTGCGGGTGAGCTGGGGCAGGGGCGCCGCGCCGGGGGCCCCGCTGCTGCCTCTGGATGCGGGGCCAGTAACCTCTCGCTTGCAGGGGGCTACAACAGGGAGGAGTGCCTGCGTACCGTGGAGTGCTACGACCCCGAGAAGGACACCTGGACGTTCATCGCGCCCATGAGGACGCCGAGGGCCCGCTTCCAGATGGCTGTGCTGATGGTGGGTGGGGTGGGGGAGCAAGCCCGTGGGAGCCCACCCGGGCTGAGCTGAACGAGGCACAATGAACAGGATGGCTCTAGAAGTTGTTTCTCTGTAGTTCCACGGTTAGCCCATTGCTCATGAGCTGACTGGTGTGCTGAGGGGTGACAGGTGTTGGTTTGTTCTCTCAGGGGCAGCTGTACGTCGTGGGTGGGTCAAACGGCCACTCGGATGACTTGAGCTGTGGGGAGATGTACGAGCCTGAGATCGATGACTGGACCCCGGTTCCGGAGCTGCGGACCAACCGCTGCAACGCAGGTGAGGCTTCCGCAGCACCCGGGCTGGGGAGCGGGAACTCAGCCAGTTCCTACTCACTTGCCATTCTTTCCTTTAACAACAGGAGTGTGTGCCCTGAATGGAAAGCTGTACATTGTGGGTGGTTCTGATCCCTATGGCCAGAAGGGACTGAAGAACTGTGATGTGTTCGATCCTGTAACAAAGGCTTGGACGAGCTGTGCTCCCCTTAACATCCGTGAGTTTGCTGGGGAGCTGGGCAGGCATGGGGAGAAAAGGGCAGCTGCAGCATTGCACCAAACCAAAAACTACACCAAAGCAAAGCCCCTTTGAGGTGCTGCTGCTGCTGTGGGCTGTTGCTGGTGGCTGACTGCCGGCTTTGTTTGCAGGGAGGCACCAGTCGGCCGTGTGTGAGCTGGGGGGGTACCTGTACATCATCGGGGGGGCCGAGTCCTGGAACTGCCTCAACAGCGTGGAGCGCTACAACCCCGAGAACAACACCTGGACCCTGATGGCGCCCATGAACGTGGCACGGCGCGGCGCTGGCGTGGCTGTCCGTGATGGTAGGGCTGGGGCTGCTGCTGCTGCCGCCTCTGTTTGGGAGCTGTGCTCCTGTTTGGGCAAGAAACAATACAGTAGGAGCCTGGCTAAATGGCCAGTTCCAATTAAAAAGCAAAAACCTCTTAGTTGTGGGGCATTCACCCCACCTCTGCCTTCTGAAAGTGTCACTGTGCAGCTTCTAGAGCTGCACCTGTTTGCATTTGGACTTTGCCCTTACTCTGAATCAAATTCCCATCAGCTGGCATGGGCAGGAGACCCAAAGCACATTGCTCCTGTTAAGTGCAGACCTTGCCCAGGCCAAGGTCTGTGACCACACCTGGTGTCCCTTTGGGCTTTGTCCTGGTGGGAACACAGGGCCAGCTGGTGCTGAGCAGTGAGTGTGGCTCCCTTTGCTCCCCCAGGAAAGCTCTTTGTGGCTGGAGGATTTGATGGCACGCACGCGGTGAACTGCGTGGAGATGTACGACCCTGCCAGGAACGAGTGGAAGATGATGGGCAGCATGACCACGCCCAGGAGCAACGCCGGCATCACCACGGTGGCTAACACCATTTATGCAGTGGGGGGCTTTGATGGCAACGAGTTCTTGAACACACTTGAGGTCTATAATCCAGAGTCAAATGAGTGGAGCCCCTACACCAAAATTTACAAGTTTTAAGTGAATTAAATTCCCTTTTCAAACTAACAGGCTTAGTGATGTAATTGTGTTTCAGTAGAGGTACACCTGTGAATAGGGGTGGGGAGGGCATGGATGTTGCCAACAGCAACACAGAGCTTTTGCATATTGCATATTAATGTGCTGTATATATTTGTTTTGGAAAGAATAATGAGATGAAGGGTTTTTTGTGTATTTTAGAACTTTAAAAGTTTTGGTTTTAAGATTTTGATGATAATGCAAGAGAAATTAGACTGGGCATATCATTTCAGGAGCTTCCCCTAGTGTTTGTCACTTTGCACATTGGATGACTTCCTGGAGTATGTTCTTGGGAGAGGAAGGGTAATGTTTTTGGGGGATAATGTTTTTTCCTTTCATCAGGCCTTGGTTTCCTTCAGTAACTGGAACAATCTGTAACAAGAAGCCTTATTTAAGCAGATATAATGGCTATTTTTTTTATTAAAAAAAGCTGACATGCCTCTGCTAATACCTTATCTTTTACAATTGCCTTTTTATAACAGTTTTTATATACTCAGCAGAGTATTTTGTCTGTTGAAATGCAAATGGCAGATAAATGATTATTGAAACAAAGAGACAGCCTTGGAGTTTCTAGAGCCCGAGTGGGACAGTGGATTGCCCCTGCAGGTGAGCTGCTGCCTCTGCTGCAATAGTGTGAGTTAGTCTGCACCACCTTCCTTAGAGCTGCACAGGGTTTCTGGACATGACACACCCAGACTTTCTAGGGTGGGAAAAGGATTCTGGCTCCAAGTACTTTGAGGAGAATGCAGAGCGCGCTTTCTGTACAGCAGTTTTGTTACTCTGGGTGAGCTGATCTTTGTACAACAACAACAGTTTGGGGAGGGGGGTTCTCATGGGTTTTAAACTCTTGCCAGCTGGCAAAGAAAATGTGTTGTAGTACCTGTCTTAAGTTTATTTTTCTAATATTACCAGCTGGAAGTGTGATAGAACACGAATAACTTGATTTTGTATGTGCTCATAGTCCTGTTTTAGTTCACTTTTCTCTATTCCTATGGATCAAACGTTGGGGTGGGATGACTTGGTGTCTAATGTGTAGTGCTGCACATCTAACTCTGGGTGCCAAAACTAGCACTGACTGCTTGCTGCTGCTGCAAACACATTAAAGGTACCTTTTGGGAAACCCTTGCACCACAGGCGTGCCCTTACCTGGCTCTGTGTCCTTTTCTTCAAGAAGGTGGTGTCCAAAGAGGAGTCTGTGATACTAAAAGTGACATTTCAGATGGGTGTAGGCACAGGACAGGGGCAGGGGGTGGAGTGTCCCATGTCCCTCATGCCTGCAGTGGAGAGTCAGGCTTGCTGCTGGAGGGAGTGAGGGCTCAGAGCCCTGGGCCAGGGCTTTCCCTGCTCAGGGCCTGTGTAAGGAAATCTCTGCAGGGCTGGGTGGTGCCTCAGGGGGACAGGGGCCACACAAACTTGCAAATGCACAACACAGGGGTGCAAAGCTGCCCCTGGAGCTATTCCTTCACCTGGGCAGCTTTAGGGCTGAGCCACACAGGTGCTGGCACTAGGCCAGGTCCTGTGCAGTGGGGCAGGAGCCGGCTGCTCCAGCTTCCCACAGGAGTAGGAAAACACACCAGGCCCTGGAAATTCACTGATCCCTGCAGGCTGAAGCTGGTCCAGCTGAGCAGGGAGAGCCAGAAAGAGAGTGGAAGCCAGCTGCCTGCAGAGCACAGCCAGCCTGTGCTGTAGCTGGGCCAGGGTCAGGGCACAGCGTGGCCCCATCAGCACCTCTGAGCCAACGTCCCCAGCCCGCTGCCGAGGCTGGAGCAGCCCGATGGAGACAGCCCTGCACAGCCACTGTGCTCCAACAGGAATTGAAGCCCACTCCCTGCCACAGGGGCTGGGCACAGCCAGCACAGAGCCACTCAGAATTAACCACTGTTTAATGTAACAATAAATTACATTTTTACAATCAAGAATTTACAAATACATCCAAAAGTTAATATCAAAATAGACACTTCAGAACTTTGCCAGTTAGCTCATCTCTGTACAAATACATACAAGAAGAGGTAGCGTTAAAGGCCTTAGAAAATGGCTTTTGGGAAAAGCAGTTCTGGAAAGAAACCAACAATGCAGCCAGAGAGAGAGTCACCTGGAGAGCAGGGAGGACCAGGCCCACCTTCCAGGAGGATGTGGCAAAGAGCAGAACAAGTTTCCCCAAGGGCACTGCTAGCAGGTTTCTCACTGTATGAAGATGAAACTCCTGCTTAAACAAAGGAGAAATGCCCTTTTCCTCTGAAAAGGCGTCTAGGACAAACACTTGTGTGAGGATGGGGGGGTCTGTTTTGTTCTTAAGGAAAAAGAAGCATTAATCTGCCCCTCCTACATCTCTTAAGCCTTCACTGCACAGGACACACACGTGTCTGTGGGTCAGTCCTTCATTCCTGGCCTTGCACTCAGCTGCTTCCCACCCTCCGAGTCCCCGGGTGACACAACAGATTCCTTTCTCTCACTTATGACTCGTAAAGTACCAGCAAAACAACCAGAGGGGTTTTTCTCTACAACCATGAACAGCTCAGCTCCTGACAGGAACGCTGGATGCTCAGAGCAGCACAGCTGCTGCATCCCAGACCGGCCCTGCTTCTCCCGGTTATCCACGGCTATCCAGCAGCACCCTCACTCCGGACACAACATTCGAGTAGCGAACACAATTCTCAGCAGAAATCCCGACATTTAACGGCCAGTGCGGAACCGGCTTTTCCCTTCAACCCAAACCAGCAGCGCTGAGGAAGAAAAGCCGGCCGGTTTTGGGCTCCTCCGGCACTTCCCTCTCGTCCCCTGAGGAGGCGGCTGAGCCCGGCTCAGAGCCAGCCCCGGCTCTCGGCCTCCCTGTGCACGGACGCCTGGCACTGCTCCAGCGTCTGCTCCAGCTGGGCCAGCTGGCAGCAGCCCACTTCCAGCCTCTCCCTGGGAGACAGGAGAGAAAGGTTAGCAGGACACAGCAGAACAGGAATCTTTATAAGAAAGACTCCTGAAATTTTCAAGGGCATTTCCATCAAACTCAAGCAGCAGCAGTGAGTTTTGCACTACAGCTGCTAAATCTGAGGGTTTCGCACGAGCTGCTTACAACAGGCAGCCCACAGCTGCCACAGGCAGAGCTCCCCTTCCCTTCTAGGACAGGTAAAGTGGAACAGTGGGCAGGCCACTGCCATCCACTTTCTGGAGAGCTTTGGAATTCTGGAAGGTTCAGTTCACACCATCCTTCATACACTGATATATTCTCACAGTCAAAATAAGGATCTGGATACACCCCCTTATGACTTAGACACTTTTTTCGAAAGAGTAATCTCAACCTCATTACATACAAATAGGCCCTGACTTAAGTTTCCAAAAGATTCTTTCTCAAAAGACCATTTAAAAGCTGCTCAAAAAAGGAAGAAAACCCCAATCACTGAGTTCCCCAAGCACAGCCTGAGGGCAGTCTCCAAAGTACTTGTTTTACTCTGCTAAGCACAAAATTCCACATATTCTTTTCTTTATGCCTGTTATCAATACGGGTCTAGAGCCATCAACTTGTGGGAGTGAAGCTTTTAAACTGTTTTTTATTACTGATACAAATACTGAATGCCTCCCTCCCTGAGTAACTTTGTCCTCTGATCTTGCAATCTGCACATTGAACTTCACAGAAGATCCAGGATCAATCCAGGCAAAGGGAAGCTTTTTGGAGTAATTCCCCCACCAGCCTTTCACTCAGCTGATCCTGGCCAGTGACAGCTCATTCATATCCATGCAACAGCAAAAACCATTTGCCTGTCCTTTATTAGCCAGCTCAGAATTATTAAAAATTAAAAAATGATGGCATTTTAGAAACCTCCCAGAGCCTGGATTCACAAACCTTCAGAGACACAAATTCATAAAGGAATGAGCCAGAAATCACTGGCAAAGGAAAAAAGGGCTCAACACCTCACCTTCAACAGCTGAAAATCACCATGTAGGCACTGATGCCTCATCTCCAATTTAATTTCTGTCCTCTCCTGCTCTGTGTTAATCAGGCATTAAAATTAAAAAGGGAATTTAAAAAATCTCCCGTTTATTTTCCCTACACTGTTCCCACAAAGGGGGGATTTTTATTGACCCAGATGATTCCTCTTATGGTACCTTGGTGAACACAGGTGTACAAGCTGCCTCAAGCCCCCTGATGGGGTCAGTAACTGGCTCACCTGTAGAGCTCCTGTGAAACACACTCATACAGCTCCTCAGCAGTGAATTTCAGACTGTTGTTGATCTAAAACAAAGAAGAAAGAATTGATACAGTCATTTATCAAGTATCACCTGTCTGCTACAATTATACAGTAGGAATAGCAGATACAGCTCATGTATTCCCTAACAGGCTCTCAAGTTGAGGCAGTGCATTAAAAGAGTCATCCTTGTGTCTTGTAATAAAATGTAATATTAAAAATTCCAGCTCCATTTTCTAACCGCTTCAGCACAAATCTGAAAGATCATCAATAATTCTTCCTTTCCCCTTAAGCTACCCTATAGTTTTTATTTAGATATACATATACATATATATAGATTTATCTGTGTGTATCTCAAATGAAATAAGCTCTGACTTGCATCAGTTCTAAAAATATGTGAGGGCCTAAACCCCAAACATATTTCCCTGCATAGCAGAGCACTGCAAGCCTGAAATATTTAACATACTAAACAAATATTCTACTAAAAACATTAATTTCAAGGCTTTTTACTCTCAACAGCAAGTCATTCACACCAAGTGAATGTTCAGCAAATCACACAAACAACTCAAATACCTGTTGAAATCCAACCAAAGCCTATCTTTATGTTCAACAACTAATAAAGAAGAGCAAAGAGTCAAAATTCTTAATGGAAATGCAGTGATGAGACATGACCTCAGAGCAACTTGAAATAAAAGCAGTAAGTGAAGAGGTCAAACACCAAAGAAAAAGTAATACCTCATGTCTTCTGAGGAAGCTATAGAGGGTCCAAATATCTTGGAAACTGCTGGTTGGGGTCAAAATTCTGAAAAAAAAAAAGTTTGGGGATGCTTTAAAGCAAGTAGGAGTCTATGAAAGAGTTAAAAATATAAGTCAGAAATCTTCAAGGGAAAAAAAAATACTTGGACAAAACTGAAATTACGAACTTTGAAGAATTTTCCCTTCCACTACTCTAACAGAATTAAAGGGCTTATTATTTCTGTGAGGACTTTTTCTGGAGGCTTTTTCTAATTAAAAATTCCCTCCACGTTTTTGTGAGCCATTTCTGTATGAGGAGGGAGGAAACCCAGCACTAATTGGAAGCCCTTTGGTGCCCACCAGCGAGGCCCACGGGCTCACATGGAACCACAGCAAAGGCTACACAGCATTCCCATCCCAGCTTTAACTCATTCCCTCCAGATTCCCACGTGCAGCCCAAATGCTGCAATTCACTTCCCATTCTTGCTGCTTCTAATAACCACCAATCCCCATCCAATACTGCCAGGGGCCAATGGGATGTGGCAGCTGAGGAGAGGTGGCTTTAATGAAGCACCTTGATGGACACCTATTCCACAAGGATCCAAACCCCATCCAATAAAGAAGTTGGTTTTTTAACAAAATTAATTATCCTCATCTATTTAGGCAGATAAAATTCAGTTCCACCTCAGTGTAACTTCATTTGCATTCACCAGGAAAAGCAGAACCCTCCTAAATGCTGCAAAATGTGCCTTAAAATCAACATTAAAGCACAAGTAACACCTTATATATATTAAGAAATACTGATAAAATTCTGATTTTGAAGTCTGACATAGTTAAATCGTGATTAAAATAGTGACTGGATGTGGAAAAAGCAAAAATCTTTTGGGGAAAGCTCTATTTACTTTCCCATGGGAAAGTGCCCAAATTCTCCCCTCCCTCCTCTTTGCAAGCTGTAAGCTTCATTTATAAACGAATTAATTAGGAATTGAAAAAAACCAGAAAAGTAACAGAATAAGTTTACAAATCCCAGTTAAAGGACCTTGTGTTCGAAGCAGGCTGGAAGAGCATGACACAGCACAGGATTTATTGTAACTGGAGTGTCCACTGCTTTTTCTCATCATTTTTCATAGGAATTATCACCAAAAATTAGTCATGCATTCCTCCCACCCCCTCCTGAGAAGCAGTACCCAAAATGTTTGCCTTAAACCTGCCAACTACGAATCAGGAAGGGAACCAACTGGCTGCTCTGCCTAAAAACACCTCAGAGCCTTCCCTGGGCACCTCAGTGACAATCGGTTTTGGCACCAGAAAATCCTGGCAGAGAAAAGCTGCCAGCAACCCTCCATGGCAACGCTGGGAATCCTGGCAGCTGGAACTGCACAGCAGCTCCCATTCCCCCCCAGCAGCTCCCATTCCCCCATCCAGCAGCTCCCAATTCCCCCCCCCCAGCAGCTCCCATTCCCCCCATCCAGCAGCTCCCAATTCCCCCCCCCCAGCAGCTCCCATTCCCTGCCCAGCAGCTCCCATTCCCCCCATCCAGCAGCTCCCATTCCCCCCCCAGCAGCTCCCATTCCCCCCCCAGCAGCTCCCATTCCTCCCCCAGCAGCTCCCATTCCTCCCCCCAGCAGCTCCCATTCCTCCCCCCAGCAGCTCCCATTCCCCCCCCAGCAGCTCCCATTCCCCCCCCAGCAGCTCCCATTCCTCCCCCAGCAGCTCCCATTCCTCCCCCCAGCAGCTCCCATTCCTCCCCCCAGCAGCTCCCATTCCCCCCGCCCAGCAGCTCCCATTCCCCCCGCCCAGCAGCTCCCATTCCCCCATCCAGCATCTCCCATTCCCCATCCAGCAGCTCCCATTCCCCATCCAGCATCTCCCATTCCCTGCCCAGCAGCTCCCATTCCCCCGATCCAGCAGCTCCCATTCCCCCCATCCAGCAGCTCCCATTTCCCATCCAGCAGCTCCCATTCCTCCCCCCAGCAGCTCCCATTCCCCCGATCCAGCAGCTCCCATTCCCCCTCCAGCAGCTCCCATTCCCCCATCCAGCAGCTCCTATTCCCCCCCAGCAGCTCCCATTCCCCCCCCAGCAGCTCCCATTCCCCCCCCAGCAGCTCCCATTGCCCCCACCCAGCAGCTCCAGCCTATCCAGCCCTGCCTATCACACCCAGCAGCTGCAGCAGTGAGAGTGGAGCATGCCAAGCCTGGGAGAGGCTGATTCCTCATGGAATCATTCCCTCCAGTCCAGGCAGAAACTGCTGCCATCAGCCTGGATGCACAAAGTGGACACAACATAAAATTTGTGAGGTTTTGAATAACTTCACCCCAAGGCCATGACAAAATGCTGGGGTAAAATCTGTCCATCCCCATTCCTCCTGCTGTGCCAAGGACACACATGGGTAAGTGATGGAGCTGCTGGTGGAAAACCTGGCCCCAGGTTTCCTTCCAGAGGAAGGATGGAGGGAACACACTCAAGTGTATCCCTACAAGACCTCAGGTGGATGGACAAACCCACTGTCCCTCCAGCTCTTTGGGGGAAAAAACCAAATTGTGTAATTAATCATCCAAGTAACTTAATTTTACATGCTGTACCTCATTTTATGGCCTTTGCTTGGATGATGCCAATGGTTTCTGGGTTTGTACCATGGAATGAGAAATCTGACATTTGGCTCCGAGTTTTACAGCAGCTCCAAATAAAAGAGATTTGTTGTTTTGAGGGGAGAGCCCTCGCTCCACACAGAGCTCTGGGAAGCTGCTGAGGGAAGAGCCTGCATGGTAACTTCCCCCACAGATTCCCAACAGTCAGCATCCATGAAACAGCCTGGTGCTGTCTGCAGCTAAACAGGGGCTGCAATACCAGCTCCAGTCTGGGAATATGTTCTGTACAAAACTGACACAGTCCATCTGCAGAGCAAGGATTCCTCAGCACCACTGCTCCCTACTGCTTTCAATCCCTTCACGTTCCTTTCACTGCCTGTAGCCACCACCCTGTGCTATGGAAAACGAACATTTCAAGGGAAGGTGTACACTGGGAAATCTGGACCTGTCTGTATGAGCATTGACTCTGCCTCTATTACTTCATTAATCAAGTTGCCCTCATTTCCATAGAAGTTTCTCAGTGATAAAAAGTCTGCTTCAACTACAGAACTGTCCAGAAAACTTCCTCTAAATCAGTAATCCATGAAGCAAAGGGCTTTTACATCAAACTGTCCTAAGCAGCCATGTGAACCTCAGTAGTGTGACCACTACAACACTACCCACTGCTGCTGCTCCTCTCCCCACACTGGTTCAAAAGCAGAGGCTGGAAATCCATGGAATCACTTGGCCTTTCCATCAGCACAGCCTTGCAGAACCACAATTCAACACCCCCCATCCTGTACTTCAGCTTCAACCTAAGAACTCCAGTGTGGTTCTCCACAGTTTTCTGAAAATACTGAGCATGTTGAGGTAAAGAAGGAATGTCATGGAAAGACCCAAGAAATGACTATGGACACCTGCCACAAATTAACTGGAGGTTAAATGCTGTCTTGGGGGCAGGAGGGAGAAAGGAGACAGTCAGACTTGATGATTTTATCTCAAGTGCTTCCCAAACCACTCCCAATGTTTCTTTATCTCCTGTCCTGCCACTCATCTGATGCCAAACACAAGGTGTAAGATACAATAATGAACAGAAATGGATAGGAAATGGCTCCAAATGTGGTTCCTTACTTGTGCACAGAGGAGATCTGGGAGAAGGCAAAGCCTGTTTGGAGAGGACCAGAAATGAATTTATCAAGCAGAAATGAAAAGCCCAGCCCACAACCCAAGTGGCAGTGAAAGCAGATCAGCCTTCCAGCTGCTCCAAGAGCCCATGAGGGCAGGGACAAGGGAGGTCTGGTGGGACTGTGTGCAATCCCCTGTCACACCTGGGGGAAGCTCTGTCCCACTCAGCTGTCCCTGTCACAGCTCAGGCTGGCAGGGGCTGGCACAGAGCATTAACCAGAGCTCCAAATCCAGAGCTCCACCTAAAAGGCTGGGATCTGATGGGAGAAAAGACAGCCTCACCCATTAACAGCCCCTTTTAACCTCATTGCCTGAATATCAAGGAAGCAAAGGAAATAGAAAAGGGAATCCTGAATTCCTCATGACCAATTCCTCACTGTGCTGCACAGAGAGGTTCCAGTGGGGTTACAGCCACCAACACAGGGCAGGGTTTGCTTCCACAGCAGCCAGCTAGGAAATCCACCAAAGCCAAGTGTAGGAGAAGGGAATCCAGGTGACCTCACCCCTGATAAGTAACAGCTGTGTTAATTACCCAACACAGCCCTGCCCCTCTCACTCCAGTGAGGTAAAAGAGGGGGTTAGGTCGTAAGGGGAGCATCATCACAGAAGAGGAGCCTTGAGGAGCATCAAGAATTATAAAGCACAATCCTGAGGAGAGAGAATCAGTGCAGTGAGGTCAGTGTGGGTCTGCAGTCAGAGCCTGTTGCTGGAACCTGCAGTCACAGTCTGGCTGGGTCAAAGCTGCAGTCAGAGGCTGCAAACTGATCCCTGCAGTCAGAGTTCAGCAGGCAATGACCAGCAGGCAGGGGCTGCAAGGGAAACCTCCAGCAGGAGCTTGCTGCAGCCAGGGTCAGGGAATGGTTGCAGTTAAGATGACTAAGCCATGAAGAGGAAAAAAGCAGGACCCTTTTTACGCTGTGTTTAAGAAGCAGTCTGTGCCTTGGCTCATTTTTACCCTCTAATAAGAGAGCTGCTGCAACAGCCGAGCTGGCACTTTCTGTCACTGCAGAAGTGTCTCAGCTGTCAGCCCCTGCTGCACCCCAGCTCCACAGGCTCAAAGCACCCTGGCTTTTACAACCCCCTGTTTGAAACCCTTCTGCTTTTCAGACTGCTCTAAAGGCACCACGGTGTGAGCAGCTGCACAGCACCACCTCTGCCCTGCCCCCTGGGCAGCACTGCCCACTTCCAGCTCTACTGGAGTTTTATTTCTTACAGCTCTCACTAAAATGGGCACAACAGAATAATGCAATTTGGGCCTGGCAGCAGAGAAGGCTGCAGGTAAGTTCAGTTTCAGGTTTCACCTAAATGCAGAAAACCATAAAGATCAAACAAGTAGCGACTGGAATGCCTGATACTTTTTGAACAGGGAGCCAATCTCCATTTTACTTCCAGAAAGAGACTGCGTGCAGAGCAATATTAAAGGCAGAGCTCTTCATCTGGAGACTTTATTGGGACTTTATGGCAGAAATTATTAACTGCCACAGGAGCCTAAGGGAACGAAGGCAATTCTCTAATGAGACACCAAAGAAAAGAAACCTCAATTCCTCCACTGACCAGCTGAAAAAATAAAGAGAACACAGTTCCTCTGTATCTGTGGAATTCTGTACTAAAACTGTTAAAACTGCAGCATTGTTTTTAAATTATTTAAATTCAGTGATCAGTTCTGATATGGTAACACTCTCCTGGCACTACTGAAATCTTAAGAAATTACACTTTTAATTTAAAAATGCTTATGGAGCCCTTGACTAAACCACATTTTTCCAAACCATTGGGAGTGTGAAAGAAAATCCATTTAGATATAACATTAGAAAAGCAGAATTCAGGCCCTTTTTGCAGTCAGTAAGAGACAAGTATTTTTACAGGTGACAGCATATTGGTATAAATATTTAGGAAGCATGTATCTAAGTGTATATGCTATAAGCTGTGAGTGATTTTTAAGTTGGCATATGAACAAAAAAATTCTTTCCTAGCCAACAGATGAAAAGAAAAAACCAACTTGAAATAACTGTATCAATTCACCAAAGACTGAATTTTCTTTCTTTTCTATGAACAAGGACTTCTTATCTAAAAGAAACTTGGCAGGAAACATGAAGACAATGTCCAATTCCCTAGGGCCGCATATAAAAGCTTGGAATCACAAGTTCTACTCAGCTGAGGGCAAATACCAGCTAATCTAAACCCCTATTTTATTTTAAAGAGTTAATTTAAGTACCTTAAATAAGATGGCCCAATTAACTGGTTCCAAATAATACCCAACCCAAATAAAAATATAAACCACCAGTGAGAACAGTCACAAATCTTTAATCCAAAATTATTTTAAATCATGTAATGGTTTCACAATTTTACTGGACCCTTAAATTTCAGAGGTTTCATACCCTTTGCTCACTAACAGCAATGGTATACAGTTAGAATATCCTAACTGTGCTGATTATTCTTAATTTCAGAGCTGTAGGCTGTCACTGCTGGCATGCAGAATTGTACAATACAAACACCACTCTGTTAGAGGAAGAAGCCAAGACAAAATAAAAACCCTACACGGTGTGACAAAGTTACCAGAAGAGGGTAACCTGCCAAAAGCTGTTACTGACACATCTTCAATGAAACAGCTCTTTTCTTTCCCTTTTTTATATCTGTATTTGTCATGAACACACTCTGGCCATCAAGCCTGAATAGCTGGGCTAGTGCCACTGCTGCAGTATTTATTCTATGATTAAGGGTATCATTACCTTTATCTCAAAAAGCATCATCATGCTTTTCCAATTGTTTTTGACAAACTGAAAATCTAAACTCTCAATGCAGATGAACTTTCAGTATAATTTACTGGTAAAGCTTCCAAACTTTCACAAGATATTTTCTCTCTTCTTTGTTCTGCACAGCAGGGACCAGAAGGTACCACAAATCAGTTGTATTTTACCACTAAAAGCTGTGTTACCTCCAAATATTCAAAACACAAACTCCTCACTATTTTTTCTCCAGTGCCTCCTTTCCTGCAATCATGCCATTAGATTAAATCACTGAGAGGCACTTTTTTTTTCAAAAATCAAGAAAAATAAATATGCTGGGAGGTCAGTTTTAGAGCAAAACAAGGTGAGATGTCTCTGCCCATGGCAGGGGGTGGAACAAGATGAACTTTAAGGTCCCTTCCAACCCCAACAATTCACATTTTATGAAAACTTCTGAATTTTTGCTTCAATACTATATAATATTCACAAAACTGCAATGAGACACTAACCTGGCTCTTTGGAAAGGCTCCTCAGAACTCCCAAACTCCCTCAAATCCCTCCACTCAAGGCCAATGCAGGAATGTTTGGTGCAAATTCTGCCCATTTCTTGCTCCACAATGCCACCTACTGCCAACCTGCACATCAGAGCAAGCATTTCCAAAGTGTCCAGGACAACTGGACCATTCCAACAATCAGCCTTGTGTATTTCAGGAGTTTCTGTTTCTACAGAGCTCTCCCACACAAAGAAAACCAACAGTTTTCAATGAAACACCTCTGCCTCACAAAAATAACCATCCTGAATATTCCATGTTACTGTTTAATCTCATCCACCACATCTATAAACTGATAGCACAGGATCTGTTGCAAAAACTTTAGCACTGGAATGAAGAGTAAAGCAGTAACTGCTTTATGAAGACTAAAGCATTTTTTTTGCTTTATTGGAGCAATTTCCTTAGAGTGAAAAAACCCACCAGCAATAAACAGAATCCATCAGCACTCAGCTGCTCAAGCCCACATTTCTATCCATATTTTTTTTTGCTTCTAATTTTATAATATTTTGATAATTTATATTTGAAAGAGAGACTGTAATTCTTTGAATGGATCTATATTTCACTGCCATGAAAAAAGAACTAAGCCAAGATGATACAGGAGATTCCTTACTCTTCCTGAAACTTACAATTTATTGTGCTGTAAATAAAACAGCAGAGGGCAGGATGAGATGGGATACTGGGAAGGAATTGTTTCTTGTGAGAGTAGTGAGGCCCTGGCACTGGGTTGCCCAGAGAAGCTGTGGCTGCTCCTGGATCCCTGGAAGTGTCCAAGGCCAGGCTGGATGGGTCTTGGAGCAACCTGGGACAGTGGAAGGTGTCCCTGCCTGTGGCAGGGGTGGCAATGGATGGGCTTTTAGGTCTCTCCCAACTCAAATCATTCTGGGATTCTCTGAAGATTGATATTATATTATCCTGCCTAAAGAGAGAATGCAGCTGATTGTCACTGTTATGGCTGTCATGAAGAACACTCAAACTGGGAACAGCAAAGCCCCAAAACTTCATATCTTTCACTCTATTGGAACTCTGCCCCCATCTGAGTGGGCCTCACATTTGAAACACAAATACCTGGAATTATTCAAAGTTCCTGCCATCAGAACTGATGTATTAATCATAATCATTAATAGCTCCTGTTACACCTCAGCAGAGGTGACTTGCTGGTCAAACACTGGAAAACAGACACAGAAGGCAATTCCCTACAAGAGATCTCCATGTCTGCAACACTTTCATGATCTTTTGCTTGATCCAATGGTTCAAGGCAGCCTTGACAGCAGGATTTTTATTGCAGATCATGTCACCAAGCACACAGAACAAAGAGTGGTTTGGTGCTGAAACATTTCAGACTTTTGTGCCTGCCTGTCACACCCACATTTAGTGCCCAGCTGCAGTGCTCACCTGCCAATGCCCTCACGGATGTCCTTCACTGCTGCCAACAGCTTCTGCAGGCCCAAGAAAGCCTCCTCAAACGAGGCCTTGGCAGCCATGGTCGCTGCACTGGGGTCCAGCTTCTGGAACAGCTCAACACTGAAATTCAGAAGAAATAAAGAAGAGACAGAAAAGCAGTTAGTGAAAAAAGCTCAGAATTCAGAGAAACCCCGTGTCTGTTTTGTGCTGGTGTTTTCTCTATTAAAACGAAAAAGTCAAATATAAATCACGCTATCTAAAACAGTCTCAGAATAAATGGAAATGCAGAAATGGAGTTATCACTGCTGATTAGCTGAGTCCTTACAGACCACCTTACAGAAATGGAGTTACTTTGTGCCTGGCAGGCTCAGAGCCCCTCCTTGGAAAAGACTGCAGACTAAGACAACAAAAAGAAAACACAGCACATATTCAGATTTTATCAAAAGATATGGCACTGCAGTGAGTTTCCAGCAGATTTTTCAAAAATAATCAAAATAAAAGCAATGGTAAAACATCTAGATGGAAGAGGAGGTTAATTTCCTGCAATTCTGAATTTACATGGTAAAGGAAATTTGTCACCTTGATTTTTCAGCCTTCTGATGTTTTCATAGTTTCTGAATGCTTTCTCATGCGAGTGTTATAAATAGAGTAATGTTTATGGTAAATAGGAGTATGTTTTTCATTCCTCTTCTGAGGAGGGAACAACTGATGGACTTTTGGTTTGACCAATGTGATGGGAGAGGTGGCAATCTCATTCTCCAATCCATGGCCTGGGTGTAAATACTATATAATTGGAGCCACACAGAATAAAGGTCAGAGTGTCCTGCCCTGTTGACTGGAATGGAGTCCTTGTCTTCCTTTCGTGTCCTATTGTGACAGAAATTCACTAGATTCTGCATTTCAGAAAGTGAAGAATTTTGCTTAACAACAACATGTTTTCCATTTTAAATTGATTTTCAAGTTTTAAAATAGGATATAGAATTTTGCAGAAGCCACTAGACCTCCACTGGGTTTGGAATGAAAATAACCACAAGAAAATTAACATCTCAGATGCTATTTTATGGATAAATACAAGATTTTCATAGATCTCATAGTTGTAGGGTTTTCAACTTCATTTTCCAGGGCAACTCATTTCAGCTGCTGCACAGAAAAAGAGAAGCAGACTGACAAGAATTTGCATGCTCCCAACTTTTGTGTAACAGGCTGTGTGATTTTTTGGGGTCAATTTAGAATAATTATGGGGTAAAAAAAGCACAGTTTCTAAAGTGTGCTTGTTTGAAAGTTATCTAAGGTGGTGTGTTAGTTCTGAGCCCCTTCAGCAAGCTGTACCTGTACAAGTTCATGGTGTTCCAAACACCTTCCAGGACCGACCAGATTTCCTGGTGCCTGTTTTCCTGAGCCACATGAAAGCTGGGATGCAGCTCCTTTTCCTCAGTGCTTTGCAGACTGGGCACCATGGCTTCCATTTTTTCACACGCAGCATTTTCTGAAAGAACCATGATGTCTTCTGATAAATCCTGCTCACTGTCTGCCCTCACCTTATAAAACAGTTCAGCAAACAAATAATCAATGTATTTGGTTCCTAACTTCAGAAAACCAGAATCTACACATTTCTACAGGGTTTTTTTAAGCAATGCTCAGGAAATCAAGGCTGAACTATCTGAGTTGCCTTGGTCTCTGCATCCAAAGCCTCTCTCAATGGTTTGGGCTGGAAGAGACCTTAAGAGACCACCCAGTGCCACCCCTTCCACTCTCCCAGGTTGCTCCAAGCCCTGTCCAACCTGGCCTTGGACACTTCCAGGGATCCAGGGGCAGCCAAAGCTTCTCTGGGCACCCTGGGCCAGAGCCTCACCACCCTGACAGGGAGGAATTTCCTTCCTGACAAGTTTTCAGCCAGAGCCTGATTCTCCTGACAGCAGAACCTCAGGTTCAGGGCTGACTGCATCGCAGAGAGGTCCCAGCACAGGTGACTCCTGATCACCTTTCTTTCCCCTTCATGCTTTTCCAAAGACACCAAGAACTCTTTACAGCTGTTCTGACCTATCTTCTTTCTCATAAATCCAAATAAGTCAGCTATGGTCATGACTCCAGTTTTTATGCCATTACATACAGAATGTATGGCAGTAACCATAACCAAGATAGTTGGAATTTCCTCCACAGTAACTCAGAGGTGAGCTGGGAGTGAAGACCAACTTCTGAGAACATAAAAGGTGTCAGGACAATCCCCAGTAACCATCAGAAACCAGGTGATACAAGGGAGTCCCTTCTTCATTTACAAAGACAATGAAGCTGAAATAACACACTTAAGAACAAGCAGTATGGGACTCGTGTCAGAAGAAAAACCAGCAAGTTTAATCTCCAAGGGCCATCAGATACAAATGCAATAGAAAACTAAGACAAAATAATGTTTTTCAGTCACCTTTCCAATACTAACACCTTCATACTAGGGAAAAAAAAGTATCAGCAGATATTCACTGCATGAAAATAAAAGTTAGTCAGAAAACACCCCAGCAACACTTCCTGGGGTAACCAGTGGAAACGAGGGGAGTAATTAAAAAATCTAAGCTAGGTTTAGAACGGGGAACAACTCAAGGGTGGGGTGACATGGACAAACACCAAAGCTGCCCTTACCTCCCCCAGAGTCGCACAGAGTTTTGTCACTTCAGCATAAGCCTGGGGCAGGACACCATTGTAGTCTGACCTGCAGCTGAAGGCATGGAGCAGTTTTTTGGATTCCTGGAGCAGGACACGCACTGTTGAGGAGTCAAATGGTTTATCTGATGTTTAGACATTGATGTAAAAGAGAGGAAAAAAAAAAAAGTTAGGATTTAACAGTCTTGGCAGGCAAATTTAATATTCAAATACCTAGATTAACAGAAGCACATGAAAAGCCTAGGAAAATGGTTCAGAAGCATCAGGTACAACAATCTCAGAGAACCATGCATGAGATTGTTCACTCCTTAACCAAGCCTCCCAAAATTTATCCTGGGATCTAGCATGAGGATTAACTGGCATATCTAAAATAATTCTGCAGAACAGCAGTATCTCAAAGAGGTAGAACCAAGAATCACAGGATATCCTGAGTGGGAAGAGACCCACCAGGATCATGGAGTCCAACCCCAGGCCCTGCACAGACACCCCAACAATCCCACCCTGTGCATCCCTGGGAGCATTGTCCAAACCCTCCTGGAGCTCTGGCAGCCTTGGGGCTGTGCCCATTCCCTGGGGAGCCTGGGCAGTGCCCAGCACCCTCTGGGGGAGTTCACCAGCTCTGTCAAAATCAAATGCTCAAAGACATCTTTAAACAAACGGAAGCTTTCTGGAGGTTTTTTTAGTTGGTTTCTTTTTCAAACAAACCTCCCTGCCCTCACACACCACATTATATATCCTTTGCTCTTCCAGCAAATGCAGAATCATTTGGTCACACAAAACATGGGGGCAAAGGATTATTTGTTTTTTTAAAAGAATTCAGAGCCTTTGGTGACCATTAATACATACAGTCAGTTCTATAATTCAAACCAGAACAGGGAGGCAGTTTACAATTAACGTTCTCAGGGACTGTTACCTGCATAAAGGTGTTTAGAAAGACATTCAATGGTTGAAAGTAAACTCCTTGGCACCACATAACCAAAAACAGCCATCCAGTGTTTTTTATAACATTTCAGCAGATTTGCTAAGGTCCATGGTGGCTTCAGATACAGGATCTGCAAGAGAGTATATAAATTCAAAGGCTGGTTTTCATTTAGACATATTCCTATACATTCCACAACTGCTCTGTTCTTCAAGAATGTGATGATTTGTGACTGCTGAAGGAGAATTTCAGTGATTCCTCAGAGATAAGACCATAGCCAGATTTAAACAGGTTTATGTATTAATGAAGATTTGATTCAGCAGTACCATGTGTTAAACAGTGATGCTCATTCAGAAGCAATGTACCATCAATCAGTCTCATGGTTTGTGGTTACTCACTCCTCAAAAACTCTTCATACTTTTGATTTATCTCAAAACTGATCTAATGAGTTACTTGTGCACAAAAGCCAGCAGTAACAAGAACAAAAAGAACAACAGTAAATATGCCTTTGATTTTCCAGTATTGTTATAAAGTAAAAATAAACACTGTGACTATTTATTCATGAAATAAAATACGTGTATTGCAAAAAAACTGAGAATTCACTACTATTAAGTGAAACCAGTGTTGGAAATGAAGTGAACAGAGAAGTGATTAAAAGCTTAGCAGCAAATCAGAGCATTTTGGGAAACAATAGTCACCCCATGATTTTGGGGGATTTTTAAAGCCACTAAGGTTTATCTGCAATAAATTTCAACTTTTAACAACTCCCCACCAACTACAAAAAGGAAGCTAAAGTAAAGCATGGACGATTTGCAAATGCCTTGTACATGGGTATTTATCTTCTGCAAACAATACTTTTGCAAGTGTGTTTAGAGGTGTTCAGTAGCACCCTTGTCATTCTGTATCTGCACTGGAATCAATTTAACTGTGAACAGTTTTATCCACATCTGTTCAGGCGGGGAAGAAATGCCTGCAGCAAATATTATACAGAACAAGACAAATGATTTCTTGCAGGATGTATTTACAGTGCAGGGATTTACTTGGCTAGAAAAGCTGAAATAGAATTTTAATGCCACTAATAAAAAGAATTCTGAAACTTCTCGCTGAGAAACCAGCACCCCTGTTACAGTGTCATTAAAATTCTAATAAAATACTGCACATGTTGCACACTAGTGGTCAAACGGGATAATCTTGCTATAAAATGAAATATTAGAAGTGAACACTGAGCAGTTCCCTGTCAGTGGTATCAGGGACCTGCATGACTTGGCACAGGTATTGACAGCAATGAAATACCAAGGACATTCAAACCTCTCAATAATCAAAATATCAAGCAAGATGATGTAAGAAACCACCTCCATCCACAGGTTTCCAAATGCAAGTTTCATTTCAGTCTCCAAAATACAAGACAAAGCTTCTCCTAAGTTCCTTTCAAGGTCTGGAAGCACATTTGGGAATTGTGCAGTAAAACCAGCACTGCCTCTTGTCTTCCCAAATTCTGTATCTGTCAAACCAATGACACAAAAGGTATTTATTGAAACTGGGTTTATATCTAATTCATGTTAATGGTACATGAAGAACTTGTCTCCATAAACAAAGACAGACTGAACTTTAGTTTATAAAGCAGATGTGCTACACCTAATAAAGTTTCAAGTATTTCTAGTTATACCCACTTGTACTGTGTGTATTTTTAATTAAGAGCTACTAACCAAGAAGGTTAATTTCCCCAGAGTATTACTCATTAGTGATCTTACTCCACATTTATTTTTTCCTTAAATAACTTAGATCATATACAGCCAGCAGGGTTATCAGCAAGCACAAGAGGATCACTTCTGAGCTCTGTAACCTGTACCTGTATCTTTGGAAAAATGAAAAAAACCTCCTTCAGTCCCAAGAAGTTCAGGACATCTTTTAAATTACTCTAAACACAGGAAATAAATGCAGTGTTTTATTCAATAAAATAAAAATACATCATATTTGAGTTTCCTAGAACTCTGAGGCAGATGGTTTCATTAATGTCTCGAACTCTCAAAAAACCTTTGAAAAAACCTTCCCCAAACAAAAAAACATTCCTAAGGATTCAAAGCATAGGAAAACTGAAGGTATAGCAGCAACTGTTCTTCCTCTACCCCACTGATTTTTACACACTCACAAACCAGCATATTCCACAGACTCACCCTGCTTTGGCTGCTGCAGCTCCTCAGAGTTCTGGGGCCTGTTTGCATTCACATTCTGCAGAGCAGTGACCAGATCAGCTTTGCAGAATGCCTTGACCTCACTCACAATGGCTTTATTACACAAATTCTTATCATCCCTAGAAAAGAATTAGTTGTTGTCAAAAAAAAGGAATAAAAGCAGCACACTGAAAACAAACCATATTTGTAAAACTTATTTTATGAACTTATTATTATTATTATACAGAAAAAGTTCTCTTTCTCAAGCAATTGGAAGCAGTTCAAAATATTAAACCAGAAAATTAAGTAAAAATGAGAAACATAAGAAGTGTTTCAGGGTCTAGGTTTAAGAAAACAACAGCTATAATTATGACACCAGTGATGCTTAATTGTTATGATCTCAGAAAGCAAACCAGGCAATAATTCTAAGATAATACTATCTTATTTGATGGCTACAGTTAATTCTCCTTGTTGAGACTCTTTTTAACTGTCCTGCTGGCCAAATCATTATCCCAGATGCCACTCTGAGGTTCTGCTCCAGCAGAACTACTCTAAAAATCCAGGAAAAAGTTACACCCCAGTACTTTCTCAAAAATTCTCATTGCTTGTATTGGTAGATGATAAATGGATTTTTGGATGAAAAGTGATGCCTTAAGTTTGAACTTTCATGTTTTCCACATTCTGTGCTGCCTAGGGGTGCAGTTCTGAGCCTCATTAAGTGACAGGAAGCTCTCTTCACAGAGTAGGCAGACAAAACAAATTCTTTTGCTGCAGAAGACCAAGGACAATGAGTACAACTTTCAGGCCCAAAAGCACAAACAACAGTGAACTGAAGAGAGAAACAAGAAGGATGAGACCTCACAACCTGGAGCTGTAATTGGACAATTAAACCCAAATATGCAAATGGACCAAAACTTATAAGTGTAAGACCTTGTGACTGGTCATCCATTTTGTGACCATTCTTAGTCCACCTTGGGTGCAGCCCTGGCCAGGCCCTGTCCTGCCCAAGCCATACCCTAAAGGCCTTTCAATAAATCCCAGCTTTATTCTCCGGCTCTGTCCAGTCTCTGTTTCAGGTCAGCCTTCCCAAGGCATCAAAAGCAGTTCTGAAGTCACCTCCTGTTTTGTGATCAGTGAAACCTAAAATCACCATCAGTACCCTGTGAATACTGTGACTGAAAGGGCATTTTCAGCAGCCACCTGGGTCAACTTGAACAACCCAAATGGTGCCCAGAGTTTTAACCCCACTCACTGAACCGTGCAGGAACTGATTCTAGCCAAGACCAGAGCAAGTAGAGCCAAGGAGTGTTAGTCCTTCAAGCTGGCTTCACCTCCTTGTATCAAATTCAGGATCAATACCCAGAGGTCAGCTGTTATCCTCACAAACAGGAACAGCAGCAGAACAGCAACAGCAGCAAATCCATCCCCAGCTTCCCTCTTTCTAAGGTTAACCCCTTGTTTGCTTCTGCTCACCTGGCTGGGAACAGGGATAAAGTCTCTAACTGGATGTCAGTTCTTCATTCACATTTTTTTTTCTATTTTGTAACTTCAGTAATATTTTTTTATGGGAAACCAGAATAAAATCTGAGAAACCTATGTTTTAACAAGTTTTAAAATTGAATATTAAGTAAGCTGGATTCTATTTCAGGCCTCAAGCTCATGAAGGTGATTCCATCTCCAATTGTAGTGGTTTACTGTATCCTTCTACTCTAGCTTTTAAGAGGGTGATTTCCCTTCCAAGAGCTTACTTCAGAAACTGCTCTTTCTTTAGCCCTGATTTGAAAGCAGAGTGGCAGGAGAGCTAAAGGCACCCAGAACTCACGTGCAGAGGACAACAAGAGCCTGTGGGAAGAGCTTCTGGTACTGCAGGCAGCACTGCAGGACACGGTCGTCGTTGTTCTCGTCACTCAGCCCATCTGCAAAGGAGGCAGCACAGACACAGCTGAGGGATGTGGGCACAGTTCAGCCTCACACACATCTCAGGGCACTCATGGTGCTCTTTGTACATTTAACACTCCCCACACAAGGATGCAAGTCTAAGGTGAAAGTGAGAAAATGGTAAAACAATAGATAGTGAAGATATTTGCATGCCTTGGATACATGCTGAAGGCTGCTGTAAGAAATTGCTCATTTTAATTAGCAAACAGCAGAGTGAAGAAATCTCCATTAAACTCAGAATTCTAAGGTTGCCACTAGGTGAAGTGCAAGGATGAAGCACAAATGGATTGCACATAATATTACACATTTTCTCAGAAGCCAGCTGCATGGACTGCCCCCACAGTTTGGAATCCTGGTTCTTGAGACACTTGTAGATGAACTGCACTGCAGGGATAGCTTTGTCCCGAACATGCTGCAACATTCTCCCCTTCTTCAAGTTGTCCAGCTCTTGTAGGACGACCCAGGGAATTATTAATGCCAGTCTGTCAACTCCTGGAAGGAAAAAAAAACCCCACCACAAATAAACAAAGGTACTTGCAGGAGCAACACCAACTACTTCAGAGAACTTTCAATTCAAGCATCATTATTTATGCAGGTTCACACCTTTTTGCCAATAGTTTTCATATTGCTTGCTCAAGAGAATCTAGCATTCAAAAACAGCTGAAAAAGGCTGACTTCCCTCTTTTTAATCCAACCTCAATCTGGCACCACAATGATTACATAGAAAAGTGACAACACTAGGCAAACAGAAGGGAGACACAATTTTAATCAGCAGAACACTTTGACAATCTTGTAGCACATATTTGCAGCAATTATCTTGGCACACACCTGCTCTAAGATGTTGCAGCAAGGTGAAACAGCAGCTGGAATACCAGGCTGCACACACCTGAGTGACCACATAGTCACTGTGCCAAAACAAGCAGCAAAAAAAAGCAGCAAGGGCTTATGTTCATTGCCAGCCAGCATTCCTAAACCAGGAACAGGAAGTGTGGCTATTGGACCATGGTTTTATTTGTAGCTAAGTATGGGCTGAACTTTTAAGCTTTTATATGAAAGATGGAGTAAATCAGAAGTTTTAATGACTGTTCTGTTGGTCCATCCATGACAAATACTTCAACCATGTTCTTTCTTTCTCATTCATATTATGAGAGCAGAATTTTGAAAAAAATGCATTAACAACCATCTACTTGGTAATAAATAAGCCAGGAATCAGCAGCCTTCTCAACATAGTGGAGAGTCTGGTGCAGGACCAGACACTGGGAGATGCAGTGTTCTAAAGAGGTACCTCAGTGTACCAGAGACAACAGCATTCCTAACCTGGGAGAAGAAATAGTCTGACACACTCCTGAAAATCACTCAGGCCCTAAGGAAAGGTGTTTTCCAGGTGTCTGGAATAACTGTACTTATTAGCTGAAAGCATCAAAGCACCCTAAGCATTCTGAAAGACTCCAGATATGCCTACCAAGAACTGACGTGCACGATCCTGATCCTGCAAACATTAAATAACCAACAGCTTCCCAGCATATTAGAGGCAGATATTAAATCCAGGGCCTGCATTCTGAATTCCTGAGGAATTGCTCAGTTCTGCCACCTTCACCAAGACAGAAACAAAGCACTGACTGACTGCTCAACACTTTTAGACTGTTAGAAAAAGAAATGCTAAAAGGAGACTAGAAAACGGAGTCGTCACTAGTAAAGGATTACATACTTAAATTATGTTCTTAGAAAGTGTTAAGACTTATTTACTGCTAAGAATTCAAGCATATTCCTGGGAATATCTACCAAGATCCTCTGCAGGTACGTGGGCTATAAGCACAGTAGGTTCTGCTTCCACAGCTGTGGTTTCCCTAGGATGCAGCTTGTTTGGGTTCACAGAACCAGGCTCTCAAAGTGTGTGCCTTCTGCCTCTGCATGAAACATGCTGCCTTTTTAAGGAGCCCAGTGCTTAGTTTCCTTCAGGTAGCCTGAAGCTCTTACAGCATCTGGTTTTCTTAAAATGTCTTACTCATCAGAACATATTTACATACCTGGTATATCCTCAGATTTCAGGGATCTCACAAACTCAAGGTGACTAATCATTATATTTGTGTCAATCACCACTAGGATGTTCAGACCAGAACTAAAAGCCCCTAGGGGAAAAGAAGAGAAAAAAGAGAAAACAGCAGAAATAATCAGTTGTGTGCTCCCTACTCAGGCCATCAAGAGCTGTAATTGCTTGTTGCAACCAGAGAGCAAAGCAGATCCAGTCATGACATACCAGCAGAAATACTTAAATCCTGCTCTGGAAGATCTATCTCCATGCTTGTAAGTTCCCCACAGGTCTGTACTACAGACAGGGCCATCCTCTTCTCCACACGAGCAACGTGCAAGTCTTCCACTATCTGCATCTACAGTGAGAAAACGTGCATGTGTGCAATCCATGGAAAGGAATCACTTCACAGTTATTCCTCAAAAAGATACTTTTGCATTAAAGCTGTTAAAATTGCCTCAAAATGATGTCTGAAAAAATTTAAGTCAGTCCAGGAAATGTAAATCCGTGAGAACTTCTGCATATGCTCCACTAAAGACATCCAAAATATGGCCTAGAAAGATTAATGACCTCTCTACATGGTATTCAAAAACTTTGGTGTATTTTTTTGCTACACAAACTGCAAGTTTCCCAACAGGCACTTCTTAAAAAATATGCCTCTCTTCCAACTAAAAAGTTAGAGGATGAAAAATGAGATAGCTGGAGCCTGTTAGCAACTATGAAGGCCCTTCTGTTGCACATGGGAACAGAAAGATACTCTATCTTAGAAAGCTCCCGATTAGCAGCACTTCAGCAAGTTTGCTTAGTTTTCTAAATAAATGCTCCACAGTTGAGTGTAGCTCATGAGTCAACAATACCAAACACTAGGAAAGGTCATGGAATTGTCCAGTTATATAAACTCAGTGCACTTGGTCTTTAAGACAACCCAGAAGTGTTAAATGAAAGCATTACCAACCTCCTGATCTGTTTCTGTGTTCTGACTGTCTTGGAGGGGCGGAGAGCCTTCAGAGCTCTGCAGGGAGAATTAAAAACACCACAAACACACACTCAACCAACATCACAAAGTATCAAGTAATACTGAGGTACCAGGGAGTATACCCACATCAGGAGGTTTGGAATACAGCCCTACAGTGTTAAAAAAGTCCCTCACTCACCTTTGGGACAGGCACAGGCTTTCTGACCTCACCTCCCTGGTAGGAGTCAGATGTGCATGGGACCTCAACATTCTAGAAACAAGCAGGAACAGCAGAACAACACATGTCTTACAAGGCTTTTTAGAGAACACTGGGTATTCCCAAGTGAATAGAGACATAAACTACAGTTATTAGCATCTACAGTATCATTTTAATACGGCTTAAGATGCATGGCTTTCTTTTAAATAAATAACAGTGCATTACACAGCAAATTCCAGCTGAACATTAACCCTCCACCTTTATTTTACATTGAAGGTGCTTGACCAGGCTGCCCAGTTAGGTTCTGGAGTCTCTATCTTCTGTCCTGGGCAACCAGCTCTGGCTGACCCTGCTTGAGCAAGGGGGCTGGACTGGATGATCTCCAGAGGTGCCCTCCAACCTCAATGACTCCCCAGCTTTGCATGTGATACCTCTTAGCATACACACAAAATGCTCACACTACCATAACACAAACTGGAATCTCCAAAGATTCTGGGCACTTACACCACACAAAAAAAACCCCCAAGCTCAAGATCCAGCTTGCATTTGGTTCTGCACCTCAATCTGAGCTTAGAAACAAACCCATCACAGATAAAAAGGAAGTTCTGCAGCACATATAGCAGTTTAATCCCACATCCCCCCCAAGCTCTCCTGGCATGACTCTGCTAGCAATACTAATCATTGTCTGGCAGCAAGTTTTCATTGGTTCAGTTTATTCATTCAAAAAATGAAATAACCATATCAGCTCGAAAAAAAAAAATCAGTTGATTTATACCTAAACTGAAGTTATTCCACAGCCCCAGCAGCAAAGTAAAGCCATGGAAGCATCTGTGCAGACACAGTCCCAACACAGAAGACCTTTACTCTTCTGGTCTGTTTAACATTTAGCTGAGGAACATGGAAACAAGGTTTACATTGGGATCAGAAAAATCCACCTGGTTAGCTATGCAACCTGGCTGGATTCTGTAAGAAGATAATCTGCTCACATAAACCTGTCTGCCATTAAGAAACCATCCTGACACATCTACCTAATACAAAGAAGGGGGTTCTCATTACCTGCTTAAAACACAATGCTGTGGCTTCCAGGTCTCCTTTAGTTCCTGACTGCTCAGGAGCTTTAGGAGAGCCAGAGCTGTGTTTTTTGCGCTTCCGAGAGTCCCATCGTGGTGGAGTTTCAGATGAGGAGTGTGATGATCTGTGTTTACTCATGTACCTCTTTTTCACAGCAAAGTCCTTGTACTCTTCTTCCTCCTCTTCTTCCCAGAAGCTAGATAATGCACTTGGCTCCTTATTGGCAGGCCTATCACCACGCCCAGTCCCTGCAGAGCCGTCAGGTGGCTTTTTGGGAATTTTGACATTCTCACTCCGCTTTTTTGAGCCCTCTGCCTTTTTATGTGGTACCTCATACACAGAGGACTTAAACTTTTCTATCATAGCTTGTTCTGCTTTTAGCTTGAGTTTACAGAGTTCAGCTTTCTCTTTCTTTTTTTTCATTGCCTTGTCTCTCTGAAGTTCAAAGCTGTGCCAGAGCCTTTTTCCTTCTATTCCATCAGAGCGACTTCTTTCCTTGCTGGCAGTCACCACATCAGGAATGCGGGTGGTTTTGCCATGTTTGATTTCTTTGGCTTTAAACTGGATCACTATTTTCTTCTGCTTTTCAGTTTGAATTGAAGAGCCATCTGGGGTTTTGCTTCTCTTTGGAGATTTTTCCCAGGATCTTCTATCTGCATCATGAAAAGCACGAGAGCTTCGGTGTCGCTTGCCCTTCTTCTCTTGCCCATCTTTCTCTCCCTTGGATCTACAGAAACATTATGAAGAAAGTAATGTAATTTAGCTCAGTTAATGGAAAAGAGCAACAAAAAAAGGCACCTGCATTTGACTGAGATAGAGCTAAGCATTTATGAGCACCATATTCTTAAACATGAACTTGAAGCAACAGTTGTCCTTCAAAATAGTTTGATACAGCATTTTTTGGATTTACCCTTTTTCACTGTACAGCCATTTTAGCTTTGAGAAAATGGAGAAAAAGCTTTTTCTGCATTCACTGTTGGTTTGAGAGACACCCTACACAGTCGAGTTTCTTATCACACAGGTAAGTTTCAACAGCAGTTCAGTGATAAAGGAGGTGTGTTACCTAAAAGGTCACACAGTGCCAAAACACACAGAGCTTTGAAACTGTTTATCCTGCACTAACTGGGGAACTTAGAAAAATGGAAGGGAATATAGTAACATTCTACAGAAAATGTGAATTATGTGAAAAATTATTAGGAAACTTTCTCATACAAGCAGAGAAAAAAACCACTCAGTAATTATATTAATTATAATTAAACGTACACTAGGTTTAAAATATCCAAAGAAAGACTGGTTAAAACACCATATATTATTTGGTTGAAAAAAATTTTCAGTTTACATTTAATGGTCTGTGATTGTTGTATTTTTAATTAGTTCTATTTAATGACAGATTGTGAATTTACCTCTGAAGTTCTGTTTCTCCTTTCACACTGTGCCTGTAAGATCTCGTGTCTTCAGAGTTCTGAAAGAAAATAACATTCAGGGGCTTACAGAGGAAATTACTGTTAAAAAAAACCTTCATAAGACAATGTCACAACTGGGTTGTTTGGCTGCCTAGAGAAACACTGTCAAAGGGTGCCACGGATGTGCATGCAAAGATAAGGGTGCAAAGGTTTTAGCAGCACTTCATGATTTAATCATGGAGCACTTTAATGCTTACAAAGTAAATCATACAACAGTGTCAGCTACAGATCTGAGACAGTAACATTCCTACCATGATTAATTCACAGGTACTCAGGTAAATCCATGTGTCCCCTTATGTAGTTTTTAGACACCTCTGGGTTACACCAACTCAGTTTTCCCAAAACCACAGCAGGGTGTAGGAAGTTACAACAGAGAACAGTAACACATGGATTGTTTTGGGTAAGGAAACTCCAGACAGTTCATCCTCTCACAAATAATTCACTCCCTCAATAACTGGGGCATGCTGACTCAGTGAGGCCATTAGGTCACTGCTGCAGGGATTTTTCCTACCTCAAGAGGCCTTAGCTGGTTTACTTCCGCACTAGAGAGCACTTAATGCAAAAATCAAAGGCTTGCAGAAACCAGGGGAGTCCTAAATTAAGGCAGTTCTGAGAACTTCCACTTGTGGTTGGCTCTGGAGCTGCAGGGCCAATACCAGCAATGCAACAGGAAAAACAGAATGACAGACAATCCCAGAGGGTCCCCCCGGGGTCACATGCACCCCCCTGCTGTCCCCACCAGCTGGAAAGCAGTGAAGGAGCTCCCCTGGGGTAGGTGGAGCTCAGGAGGCTGCTGGGGTGACTTCTGGTGATAACAAACCCATTTCCAGCTGCTCAGTTATTCATTTCTCTCTTCAAAGCCTATTCCCTGACAACCACGAGTGCTCATAACATTCTTAATATTTCTTTCCAACCTACCTCCTCCTTTTCTCAAAAGCTTTCACTTAATGTAATCACCCTAAGCAAATTTTCTTCCTGTTCCCCCCTCCCAGCACTACCAGTTTGGGATACAAGACACCTCCCACCCACGCTGGGATCACACTGCAGGACACTTGCTCTTATTAGAGATTTCCTATCTTTTTTGCTGTTAAAGCTGTATTCTTCAAGCTGGTGAGACATTAGCAATGGCAATAAGCTACAGAATGAGATTTTAAGCCAAGTGTTTACCTTTTGTATTACAGAAGTAAAAAAAAAAAACAACCCAAACAATAAAGCATATTAGCATAAGTTAATGTCAAAAGACAAGTTGAATAATAGTAAGGAACTGAGGGGAAGAAACAGTAGTTACAAACATTTGACTTTGAACAGCATTTTCTCTATGATCAAAAAGCTTCTAAAATGAATAATTCAGTTTTTAAGGCCATAATCATGTTTATTAAGACTTGCAAAAAATTTTTGAGAAGACAGGTAAAAGGTCTCTTATTTTATACATATTTCTTGCAAAATGCAGTGGGGGAAAAATCTAGCAATTTTAAGTGTGGATTTATTAAACTACTGATTTATCAACTAGGTATTGCACTTCTGAGAGTGAATAACTTGTCAGAAGTGGACATAAACAATAAAAAATAATAGGAAGCTACACACAAGTATGACCAGAAACATGACAACTCCTGCAGCACCTGCATTTTATAAGTGATTCAGTGAAAGCTGATTCACTAGATACAAGTATGTATTAGAATATGTTGAGAATTTTGGTCATTAATTTGTGTCTCAGTGGCTAAAAGGAAATATTTGAGAGTCACTCACCAAAATGCTGTGAAGTACAACTTGTGGTTAATCAGAAAATTAGGATACATGATCGAAGATACAAAACAGTCCAAGAAAACAGCACTGGTTTCAGACACACTATTAAACCAAACTTTCCTCAAACAGGAGATATACTAAAATAAAAAAGTCTCTTATTTTCTGATACCCACACTAGTCACAGCCTCTGAAGAAAAACACATTCACCTGCCCAACTCAACCCTCCTGCTGTTCTTTAAACTGGATTCGTCATTCTACCACAAGGCTGCTAAACAATTCCTGTTCTCTTGCATGTAGGAGTTTGAATTAAGAAAATAAAAGTAACAATATTTCCTCCTACTTTGTCATCCTGGCCATCCAAACAGACTTCCTTTCCAGCTAGTTTCTTCAGCTTCTTTTTAGACATCTTCAAATCCTACCAAAAAAAAAAGGCATCTTTATTACTCGTTTCAAGTTTTTTAGGTCCACATGAGATAAAAGTAAGTTTTAAGTGCACAGAGAAAAATACTTCAATATCCTTCTTTCGTTTTCTCATTACAGAGCCACAGCAGATCTCAACAGGCTTAATTATTCACAACTGAGGGAAGGCCAGAGCAGAAAGACAGCGATTACACCTCCCCAGAGACACCTATTTTGTACCAGCAAACGAACAGAAACTAGCACCCTTTAACACTGAGTCATATAACCAAGTTTTAAGACCATCAGACATTGGAAGGGACAGCCCAGGAGGTGTTGGGAGTCCCCATCCCCGGAGGTGTCCCAGGAAGGCCTGGACGTGGCACTCAGTGCTCTGGGCTGGTGATACCGTGGAAATCGGGCACAGCCTGGACTCGTTGGGCTCGGAGGGCTTTTCCAACCCAGCTGAAGCTGTGACTCCCTAAGGCAGTCTCGACTGTGTGACTGTCACCTTCGGCCCCTCCCGAGGAACTCCAGTGCCATCCCGCAGCAGCCCCGCCACCCTCCACACAAACAGCGCACAGCAACGGGAACTTCAAGGCAGCTGTGGAAAGCTTCACCCGGAGCTCCCAAATCCCAGACCCGAGCAGGGGAGCCCGGGACAGGCTCCACCCTGAGGCGCGGGCAGCACCCTGAGGGGCGGCAGCCTCCTGCCTCACTCCCTCGGAGGGGAGAGCCCGGGGGCCCGCAAGGCACCCGGGGCGCTGCCAGCACAGCTTCCCTTCCCCTTCCCTTCCTTCCGCCCATTTCCCTTCCCTTCCCTTCCCCCCTCCTCACAGGACGCCGTGCAGCGCCGCCTCACCGCGCTCGGCCGCTCCCCGGCGGGCCCCGCGGCGGCTGTCGGGCCCGCTCGGGCGGCTCGGGCCGTGCCCGGCGCGCTGCCCACGGCCCGGCGCGGCTCCTCCTCCGCCGCGGTGCGCGCCGGGCCGGCCCGGGGGCGGCTGGGAAGTGTAGGCGGAGCGGGCCGGGCGGGCCGCCCTCAGCGTGCGGGCTCCGCGGCGGCTCCGTGCCGGGAACATGGCAGCGCTGGAGGCGGCGGAGGCCGCGCTGGGGCGGCAGCAGGAGCAGCAGGAGGAGGAGGGGGAAAACCACGACCATGACCATGACGGCGACGGCGAACCGGCGGCGCTAAGTGAGAGCGGGCGAGGATCGGGCGGGCGCGGGGAGCCGGGCCCTCCATGCCGGGGCTGAGGGCGGGCGGATGCTATGCGGAGCCCGGGCGGGTTTGAATTTGCACCCGGGACGGGTTTGAATTTACACCCCGGGGCGCTTCCCGTCTCCGTCCGCCCGCGCCGGGGAGCCCTGGGAGGCGCGGGCTCCCGGTTCTCCCGTTTTCCCAGCGCGGTGCCGGGCCACACGTGTTCCCGCTGGGCCTCGCTGCGCTTGAACCCGCGCTCCTGTAGCTTCTTTTTTTCCACAAACCGAACGATTCTTTGTCTTTGGTGACCATGTATTACTCCGTGATGTCCTGTGGGGAGCCCGACGTGCGGCGTGGGCCGCGCGGGCTCAGCCGCTCGTCTTTCCCCGCGGTTTTTAAACCCAAAATGTGTTTGCGCCATGCGCTCAAGGACGAGCTTGTTCTGGAGCAGATTGAAACTCCATGGTCCTTCCGACCTGACCCTCTCTGGGATTCTGTGAACTGGTTTTGCTGGGTTCCCAGCTCCCCAAGTGAGCCCTTGCTGCTAGCCCTTTGCTGCTGCAATCTTACGGTCCGAGTGAACTGACTCTTCTAATGAATTCTTTTTCTCGTGTAAGCGTACTTCAGGCTCTCTGAAGCGTTATTCTCTTTGTTTGTAATCAGTGATTCCTGGTGGGCATTTAAAAAATCCTGAGGTCTTGGTTCGGTAGCAGCCTGTTTTTCTTCATCATTCAGTGTCAAAGTTTACCTCTCTCCTTATACGTTTACATATTAACTAGATTTTTTTTACATATATGTATATTATCCTTTTCAACCATTTTAACCTCTCCATGTGCTCTGAAGATGCAGACTGTCCAACTGCTTGTTTTTTGTTACTGCTGTGCTCTCTCTATGCATTTTTATAACTGCTTCCACTTTCCCTGTAACTTAACAATAGCTGTTAGGATTTCTTACTAAACATGCTTTTACTTAACCCGGTTTTTTTCTATCTTTATGTTAATAAAGCATGTAAAAACTATCGCCAGGAGTCCTGCAACTTTTTAATGGAACAGTAGGCTCCATGCAAATCTTTCATGATGACTTGTCAGCTTAAAACAGGTCTGTGAGGAACGCAGCAACAATCTGCGTAGCAATACACCTCCAGATAGATTTTAAGATAGAATAATTTTATTCTGTGCCTCTGTTTTCTCAGTTTCCTGAGCCCCTGTCTAGAGGTATTCCTTCCATTTTCTCTTTTTGTTAGTTTTCATAATAACAGACATTTGTACCCAACAGCAATGTTTAAAAAAACAAACAAAAGTAGCCCAGGGGAATCTGATGAACTACTCTAAGATCCTTCCAGCCTGTCTTAAGTTGAGGTCAGGAATAGGTGGATAGGGAAGACCAGCAACATCAGAGAATCATGGAATAGTTTGGATTGGAAGGGAGCTTAAAGCTCATGCTGTACCAGCCCCTGCTATGGGCAGGGACACCTTCCACTATCCCAGGTTGCTCCCTGCTGCATCCAGAGAACAACCATACGTTCTTGCATCCTCTGGAAATAACTTCTAACACAAACCAGTTTGTAGGTCCATATTTTCTCCATGAGGTGCATCCCAGTTTCTGTGTTGGGATAGGCAGATAGATAGGTTGCCTTTTGTGCTCTCTCTGCACTTCCTGTCTGTCCCATCCAGGCTGAAAAGCCTTGGCCCGCTCTGTTGCTTCTCAGGAGTTGCAAAGCAATGCCAGAGCTTTTATTTCTTGTTACCCGTGTGTCACGACCCACTAATGCAAGTGGGGGTCGTGATGGTTGGAGTGATCTCAGAGCACAAAAGACTCCGGGGGGGACAACAACAATTTGCTCTCAGCAGCAGTACACTTTATTAAGTGCACACAACACAATATGTGATAGAGGAGGAGGAGAGGGAGAGAGAGAGAGACAAAGAATAGAGAGAGAGAAAGAGAGGGGGTATAGCTACCAACGGAGAGACGGAGTCCTTGTGGTGCGCGCTGACCAACAGACGCGTCTTCTTCCGTGGGGAGATCTCCAATTCAGGTTGTCTTGGAGGGTCTCTTTATAGTCCTTTCCAAAGTGACAGGCAGGTGGCCAGAAGGTGGGGAGACCCACAGCAAGTGCCTTGAGACAGGACGAGGTGCTCCAACACTTGTTCATGTGTACAGCCAATGTCCACTCAGGGAACAGGTACAGGGCAAGCCGGTCCAAAGCCAGCCTGCCGTGGCGTGCCCATTGTTTCCACGTGGGTTCCCATGGGGATGCATCGGTCCAACGAGCGCACCTGCAGGCAACTGCTGGCAGACATCCCTCCTCAGCCAGGCCAGAATTCCTGTATTGGGGGTTTAGGTTTTTAGTCCCAGTCCTTTTTGGGGTCTTCAGTCTTCATCCTTGGGGATGGTCGTGAGGGACTTTGGGACCGTCTCTTACACCGTGGTTGAAACTTCACTAGTCCCACCTGACCCCTGGAATCTTGCTGGGAGCAGGACAATATATCTGAATCCTTTCCTAGTGCTTCCTTATTTCCTTGGAGAGTCGAACCACAAGTTCTGGAGATTTCTACCTCTTCCTTTTCCCGGTTTGACTGTTCTCATCATTTGATTGCCCCATCTCTCTGGCTCTTTAAGTGCTTGAAATTATTTACCAGGCCCATCTTGTATGGCCCCAAGAAGTCATTCATTTGCAAATGCTGATGGCACCAGCACTTACCACTGCCTCTGCTGAAGGCAAATTCCTGCCTTAGTCCCTTCTTCCATATTGTCTGAGTCATGAACTAAACTGTTCTAAACTGTTATCAGATGTCTTTAGCCCATAGTGAATTGTCAGGAGAATTTGGAGCTCCTCTTTGCCTTCTTTGCCTTGCTTCAGTGCATCCTGCCAGAAAATAACATGTAAATGTTATTTTGTTCACTTTAAACATCTGATGCTGATGTTTGAATAATCATTTCAGTTATCCAGGGTGACATTATTCCACAGTGGTTTCCAGGGATAATTGGGAGTGATAATTCATCTCATACTATTCTACAAAATTTTTTCATCCTTCATGCTTGTAGTCAGCACCAGATTATTGGAAACAAATGAACGTGTTTGTATAGTTCAGTTACATCAATGACATTTTTACTGGGTTTTTCTTTGGTTTTAAGATGGTTTGGTGGTCTCTGAAAAAGTGAAAAGCAACAACATTGATGTGAAAATTCCCAAGTCAGAATTGGAAGCTGAAGAAAAAGGAGCAGAGGAAGAACGCCCAAGGGAATCCGATAGCAACATTTTGGATCTATCATCTGATTACCCAAGAGGTTTGCTAATAAACTCTTAATATTTCTGTCATATGCTGGAGGAAAGATAGAAGTACTAGGGAGGAAAGGTAAAGGGGATGTGTGAAATCTCATTTTAAAACTCACTTCCATATCCTGACCATGTGGATCAGTTGCTTTGTCTGGCATAAGAAAACCTGAAGATTTATCCTGTAAAAACATGGTAAAGCTTGAACTTGCTACAGAATCTGTGTTACAGTGGATTGGGATGTTCTGTGTGCTGGAATCAATAAAGCAGATTTCAACCTGATTTTCTTGGTATTGGCAAATTCTGACTGGTAAGTTGAAAAATCAGGTGGTAGATTTAGAAGTTAAACTGTTTACTAAGGGAAAGAAAAAAAAATGGTAGAATTTATGTATCCTGGCTCCACAGTGAATAATTGTTCTTAAATTTGGTCCACTTTTAGTTGATATTTAGTTTTGCCAGTCAGTTCATATGATGCTTTTGTACTACTTTTGTGTACGATTTGCATTCACTAACAATGCTGAGCAGTAAAAACAGATGTAAAGGGAATGTGACTTGATCTTTTCAGCTTTTTTTTTTTTTTTCAAATTAGGGTCTTTCTATCTGACAAAGTTCTTGTGTCAGTATTAAAAGGAAGTAGGAGTATTTGAAAATATATAATATATGGATCTTTCTAAACAGCTATCTGAGGATAATTTGTGCAGTCATTCCTGCTGCCATGGAAGTAAAAGGACAAAACCAAGTATTCCAATTGCCACTACAGTCATTCTCTAACAGTGCTAGATTTGAAATGTTGCATAGAAAAGTAGCAGTAAAGTAAAAGCAATTTTTAAACTAAGAATGTTTAACTTCTAAATATTTCTGGGGTTTTTTTTTAGACAAACATATTTCAATTCAGAGACATCTTGCTGATTTAGAGAAACTGGCTGACTTGAGAGAAGGTGAGTTTTCCACAGCAGTGTCCCAGAACACAGAGCTTCATGTTACAGGTATTTTCCTTTAGATTTTCTCTTTAACACACTACATATATTTATGATATTTAAACACAAGGGGTTTTGTAAAAAAGGGTTTTATGATTTATTCTCTTGTACTTCTGCTAAATTTTGCCTGATAGGTTGTTTGACATTCAGCTAGTCTCTATTTAGCTTAGTACTTCAAGGGCTTCAACACCTTTGTTCCACAGCCTTGCCTTTACTTTTTGTGTCTCACGTGCAGGATTTTCAAGAATTATTTTATATTTTTCAAAATTATTTTATATAACGTACATTCTCTTTTATTATAGCTTAAATAGATGTCAGCTACTTGTTTTGTCCAAAATATCCAGGAGCTGGAAAAACAAAGTCTTGTTCTAATTTGTTGGGGGTTATGGTTTGGGTTTTTTTTAAACATTTCAAGTCTTTGCATGTCATCTGTGGAGTTCTCTTGTCTCTCAGTGCTTTTCAGAAGTTTCATTAGACTCATGTTGCTGGAGTAAAAAAAATACTAGAAACCAAAACCCAAAGGTTGTAGAAGTTAGGGATTTTTAAAGTTATAGTGATTTTGGTCTATATTCTATGGAGCAGAAAGAGGCAACCCATAAATTTGAAGTTTGTGCATGAATGTTCCCTGAGGATTTAATCTCTAACTCGTGTTGATTTTACCTTCAGCCTTTTTTTTTTCTCTTGGCCTGCATCTCAGCTAACACAAGTGGTAATTGGATTTCATGTTTCTCATAGTTTTTAGTTGTATTTTCAGATGAAAGGAAGCCTTGTCCATTGTGTCCTGAGGAGAAATTCAAAGCTTGCTATAGCCACAAACTCCATCGTCACTTGCAGAATTTGCACTGGAAGGTTTCTGTTGAATTTGAAGGTAATGGCAACTGGACTTGAATAGTAAATATTAGAAGAAGTTGAGGGTATGCTCTGTGTTTCATCTTTCAAAATTCCTCTTGACTTAAGCATTTTGTTACCAGCTCTGAATTGGAACCATATTTTGACAGAATGAATTTTGAGGTGGGATGTAAAATGTAAATGTGAAATAACTCTATTCTTCTCTAGCCAAAATGGTTACAATTTCTCTTTAGAAAAACACCAATAATTGCTTGGCATGTCATGAAAACGATCATAAAATTTAAAATATGTGTGTAATGAAAACTACTTCAATAAAAGTTTTAGTTGTATATTAAGAAGAATCAGACACACACAAGTGGTCAATTTTTGTGGATCAGAGATTCCTTGGGTTTCGATAAACACTTGAAGTCTTTTTGTAGTATCAGTATTTAGTAGCTTTAATAATTGCTTTTTAATAAACTCAGTGATCTGCCTGTAAGATGCATTAAAATCCCTGCAAGAAGTTTAGGAAGGAAAATAAAGTGAGCAGTGTGTGTTTTTTTAAAAATCCAGGTATATGGGTTTGTGGGAAGTAAAGTGACTATTTAGAGAATGGGCAAGATAAAGTTCAGCTATGAATGTTCCAGCTGGAGAATTGGTATCTCATTTTGGTTTTCTTTAACTGTGGAACATATGTTTATAGGGGTCTTCACACAAGTCTTTTAACCAGGTAACTATTTTTGTGAAAGACTCACAGGTACTTTTGAACTGGAGACTTGGTATAGCTTTGTAAGACGCTCAGAGACTTATTTTAATAAATATTAAAGTCTTTGCATTTTAAAGTTTAAGATGTACAATTAGCTGATAAATTTCCCTGTGCTGAGAGTGAATGTTGGTGGTAATTGGTGGTGTTCTCTTGTTGCCACAACCTTGTGAAATCTGAAGTGAGAGCATGTGGTGCAGGCCACAGACATGCTGTTCATTTAATGTTCTGGGATGGCATTTGTTTTCCAGGGTACAGAATGTGCATCTGTCACTTATCCTGTCGGCCAGTAAAACCCAACCTCGTTGGAGACCAGGTAAAAATGACAGAAATTCTTGTTACTGTACAAACTGGGGGAATTGGGTGACTGAGGGGAACTTTGGAGATCTGCTTAGTCGCCAGATACATCTGGCTCCTCTGTGTGTGATGCCAAAAGCTTGTTGGTGCAGGATGTGTGATAGAACCCTTGGGTAGCTGCCTGTGGTTGTACCTCTGTCCTTGTGGGGGGCAGCTGCCTGGATCAGCTCTGGCTGTAGATTGCAGGTATTTTGAGTGCTCTAGAGGTAGCAGACAGATGACTTCTCATATGCCTGTGTTCAGCTCCACTTCAACCATGTTTTATGTATTCTGAAACTACGTAAAAGACTCTATTTTTACAGACACTGTCAAAGATGGGAGCTCATTACCACTGTATCATCTGCTCAGCAACTATAGTACGAAGAACTGACATGATAGGTCACATAAATCGCCACGTGAATAAAGGAGAGACTGAGTCGAGGTTTATCACAGGTGAGCTCTGACTGCCAGGAAACAGTCTGGCTTCTTCTGTCATAGACCACATGCAGTAACTGTGAGACGGGGTGGGAAACAAAGAAGAATTCAGAAACAGAGTTAGCCTTTCTAATGAGAAATCTGCCCGTAACATCTCAGAACTTTTGTTTCATCAGAGGCATAGCAGAGTTGTGATTTAGTTTTGCATTGACCAGTTCTTGTGTTCTTACTGGTAACTAGTACTCCCCTCACTCTTAATGTTGTAAGTACCAGCTTGTGTGTCTCAAAGCGTGAGGGACATGGCATCTACAGAAAAAAAAGCCTGGAGTAAATCTTTCTGCAAGGTTAAACTCCTCTGCTTTTTATCCAGACTGCACCGGCCTGGCTTTCCAAAACAAGGTCATGTTTTTTCAGTCCCAGAGAGTTGTGACAGAGGTGTCAGTAGTTCTTTGGTAAATTACAATCCTACCTGACTTTGTCCAGAATGAGACTTTGGTTTCTAAACTTGCATAAACTAGGTTAAAAACATTTTAAATAATTGGAATAGAAGTAGTTTGATGTCTGGGCATCAGTTTGCATGTCTGAAAAGTGACAGTAGTACCATACTCCGTATCTTTATAGATTTTGTGCTGTGAAATACATTGATCTCTGTGTGCTTCCGTTTAGAGCTGTGAGTAAAGAATGGCCCATTTAGCATTTTTTAACAAAATGCCTGAGGCATTTTTTCCTCGTGGGGGGAGGAGAAATCCAGAGCTTTTGTGATCTGAAAGCACTTGGCAGCTCTTGGGGCCCCTGAAGGTGGAGCAGATACACCATGTGTGTGTTTGAAAGCCCTGAGAGAGGCTGGGTGAGCACTGGAAGGTATCCAGTTGATACAAATTTTTCCTGGTTGTTCCTAGGTACATTTTAGACTGGGGATGAATTGCTCAGAGGAATGGCAGCCTGTGTTTATAGCTGTCAGATCTGAAAGCTTGTTTTGCCACAGACTGTTTACACAGAGCTCTGGTGCTGGAATTGTCCATGTGCTTGTGCTGTTTATGCACATTGCATGGGGCTGTTCATGCAGTTCATTGAGACACATTCAGGGCTATGTTAACAGGGTTTTAATTAATTAGCAATGTATTATGTTTAAACATGCAAAACAAATGTGCTAAGCCTGAGGCTCATGGGCTGGCTTTCTTAAACTGGAGTGGATACATAAGGGCCCAACTGAGAAACAAATCTCATGTTTTATGAGGAGAATTTTGTGGTAGAGCATGATCCTTATTTGCCACTTTTGAGATTAGAAGAGAAATTGTTGCCTGCTTCCCCCATCATCCTTGCATTTGTGCTGATTGGATTGCAGCATAACCCAGACTTCTTGCTTTATGGGAGCAGTTTTACTATGTAATTTACCAACTGTTAATACTAATTTCAGTTCTCACCAAGTCTTTCTTTCTGCCTCAATTACTTGTTTCAGTTCGTGCTCCCAAGTCGTCTTGCAAAGTGGTGAAAGAATCAGCCACAGATGTGCAGGTTCTTCCCAACCACTCCACACCCCAGAAAACAGATTCCTATTTTAATCCTAAAATGAAACTGAACAGGTGAGAGAGCAAAGACTGGGAGGATGCATCAGAGGGGTGAGGAATTTGTAGTGAAAAATAAGTCTTTTGAAAAGCAACCCTGCAAAAACTTCTGCTCAGCGGGCAGGAGAAAGGAGTTTCTCATCAGAAAACTCTCTTGACAAATAATATTTATACCCAAGAATACTATAGTGTTATACTATAGTGAAATAGTGTCATTTCTGAAGTAATTAAGCATTTTCCTGTAATTAGTAAGTAGATCTTACCTTAAGAATACTCTGCTGTAGAATTCAACCTTTCAACATAGCTGAGGTTTTTGATTTACAGTTCTTCCCTGTAAATTGTGGAGTTTAGCCTAAATATTCCACTGTTAGGTTAAAGGGAAATAATTAAGGAAAAAGAAGTAAAAATGTTCTCTTAACTTACAGACTGTGGTCATTTATTATCTTGCAGGCAGTTGATATTCTGTGCACTGGCCGTGC
Source organism: Phylloscopus collybita (assembly GCA_027886175.1). Classification (NCBI taxonomy): domain Eukaryota; kingdom Metazoa; phylum Chordata; class Aves; order Passeriformes; family Phylloscopidae; genus Phylloscopus; species Phylloscopus collybita. The sequence continues at coordinate 3,258,979 of JAJNNQ010000065.1, read as the reverse complement.
TTGCTGGGGAGCGCAAACCCATTGAATGTTTGGATGCTTTTGGTGCCACTGGTAAAGTCCATTTCTTTAATATTTTGGTTAATATCCAGTAGTAGGAAGCAGCAGCAATTCATAACTGACATCACATACTCAAAAATAACATGGGGTACACAATTATTTTCTTCCTTAGGCAGGGAGTCATGCACTTCCATGCAAAAAGACAGCTGTCAAAAGCTGTATTAAGGCTTTTTAAAAGGCTGTTAGTAATATTGAAGTTCAGTGGGCTTCTTAAAATCAGTTGTCTTTATGTCCTTAAATTCTGTTTTTCCTCAGGTATCATGGGATTGCAGTGGGCAAAGCACCTCAGTAGTTCTGTAAAAGTTACAATAAATGATTGTAATGAAAATTCTGTGACAATGATTAAGGAAAATTGTCATTTAAACAAAATGAAGGTGAAACTGAACATCAAGGAAGAAGACAATGATGAAACTGTGGGAAATGGAGAAGAAAATAGTGACACCATTGAGGTTACAAAAATGGATGCCAATGTTGTCATGCATTTGAGATCATTTGATTTTATGTAAGTGTTGAATGTTTTCTGCTTTGGTAATGACACATGCCACCCCACTTCCCAGTGTATGATTATTTGGGGAAATTGGAGTGATAAAGGAATCAACCAACAGTCACTTGAAATGTAATTTTGTTGTCCCAGAAATGGTGTGGGGACAGAACTTTAATTTTAATTTTTTTAGAAAGTGCTGGAAAAACATTAGTATTTCTGACATTCAGAATGGATTATAAATATACATGAAAATTTTAACCCAGGCTGGGTTTTTTTTAATAACTTCATTGTCTGTTTGCTGAAAGGAAATACAAGCCAGTTTTGGGGGTTTTTTTAACCTTCTTTTAGTTTAAAATGCTTTCTGTTGCATCTCTTGTTTTTATCCATTTTGCCACATATTAACTTTGAATTAAAGCAGGCCAGTTGTTCCATGTTTGGTACATAGATGCATACATTCAAACCCCATACTTTATCAAAATGAGTGATAGGATTTTTTTGTTATTAATGACTAACATTCAGATCTAAGCAGTGCTGGAAGTTTTAGTCCTGTTCCTTCTTTCTGTTTTAAACATGATCATAGGCAAAGGTTATAAAACAGTGTTTTCCTCGATGTAAAGCCAGACTCTGGGGCATTTTTAGATACTCAGTGGTACATCCTTTCTTTTCAGCCATTTGGACCCCTTTGGATCTTCTGTGAATTACCTGGACTCTGCATTTAGAAATGTGAGAAACCTGGGGATTGTGTCATTGACATCCACAGACATCAGCTCCCTCTATGCCAAGGCTCAGCACGTGGCCCTGCGTCACTATGGCTGCAATATTGTCAGGACAGAGTACTACAAGGAGCTGGCAGCCAGGACTGTAATTGCTGCTGTCACAAGGTAATGCTAATCCATTTCCAATTAGGGTAAAAAATTATTAGGTAATTATTAGAAATAATTAGTGACTGGGCAAGGTGAAGATGCAGCAGTAGGGTGGTGGGGTGGGATGGTAATGTGAAGAAAAAACATACCCAAACTTGCAAACTCTTATTTCCCTATCAGTTTTTCCATTTTAAAGCTCTATAGGGCTTCCTAAATACAAAATAAATTGCTTGAATGGCTTCTAGCTAAGCATTTCAGTTAGACTTGCTTCAGTGGAACCTGATGTTCACTGCAGATCCTCATACTTGAGGTTCAAAAGATGGATGTGATTACTGACTTGTGAAACTAGTTATTTGCACCTAGATACTGTCAGTAAACTCAGTCTGTTAAATAAATGAAGACCTAAAACCTAATTGGAGAAAAAAGGTACAGGCAAGAGGATGGGACAAGATGAGGAGGAAATGAAATCACCAGAGGTTTTGAGAATGCCAGAGCAGAAATGCTGACCTGAACGTGTTTAGATTTCCCTTGTCCTATCCCTGCACATGCAGTGATGCAGGTGGCAGATCAGTATTCCTAGCTATGACAAAAAGAAATGAAATTAGATTTGCTTGGCCTGCCAGGAAGGCCACAAAACGAGGCACTTCAGAAAGAACACTTTTTCCTGATCTCTCAATCTTCAGTCCCTCTCTCCAGGAAGTGGATGAGCCCAAGAGCTGTGCAGCAGGTTCAGGTGTCCATGGCAGTGTTTGCCCACTGAATTCAGTACAATTTGGGTTTGGTGTGTGTTTCTCCCCCCAGAGCTGCAGCTCGCTGTAACAAAGGCATTGAAGTGCTGCTGGCAGTGGCTCTGGAGCACTTTGTTCTGGTGGTGGTCAGAGTTTTACGGGGCCCAACCCCTGCGGATAATTCGGCAAAGAAAGTGCGATACCTCATCCACTGCCAGTGGTGTGAAGAGAGGGTTTTCCAGAGAGAGGGCAATATGGTGGAAGGTAAATGGCTTTCCTTTTGCACTTTGTCTCTGTTCTATGCCTTGTTTATGTTTAGATTCCATTAGTAACAATTCCCTTGTATGTAACAATGAGTGGTTTGTGTGAGGTGGAGAGGGCATTGTGCTTCATGGCCATTGGCTGGATTGGTTGTCTGCATGGATTTTTCTGTAAATGGACTGGATTTGTGGCACCAATTGTTCAGGTTGTGACTGTCCCATCCCTGGAGTTGTCCAAGCCCAGGCTGGACAGGGCTTGGAGCAGCCTGGGATAGTGGAAAGAGTTCCTGCCTATGCCAGGGGGTGCAACTGGATGAGCTTTAAGATCCCTTCCAAGCCAAACCATTCTGAGATTTGTTTCTGCACAGGACATCCTCCCAGCCTGCTCTAGCTGTGAGAGCTGCCAGGATGCCTGGTATGTCTATGGTCTGCCTCTTCAGGAAAAGCCCTAGGAGTGGGGTAGCCTTTGATACTATTGGGTTCCTCCAGACAGCAGCAGCTGGATAGCTTTTGGTGTCCGATTGCTTTTCTGCTGCATTTCAGTTCCTTAAAATGCTGTGGACTGAGCAGTCTGGCTATCCCCTGCTGTTGTTAATGGGCTGTCTCCACACACAGGTTAGCAGAGACAGGAGACAAAAACTGCACTCCTGGAGTGCTGGTTTGAGTGAATATAAAGCCTGAAACCTTGTTTCTTAATTAGTGGCTCTTGAATAGCTTGCTGTCAGCTCATGGTGTCTTTGCCCTGCTCAGAGTCAGATGCGTGAGCATGCAATGAGCCTGGTAATAAAAAGTTGCTTAAACATCAGATAAAAGTTTCAAGGATGGGGATGAGTAGCTGAGTACAATGTCATGGTAGAGATCTTAATTTGTAAATTAATTGTTTGTGTAATGCCTTAGTTGCACAGGGCTTACAAGACTTGTAGGTGGAATGTGTTTTGCAGATGTAACTGGCTGATGTTTCAGATTTTTTAGTTGGCACTTACTGTTAACCTGGCCAGCTGCTTAGATAATGGTATTACATAAGGCAAGTATTTCCCTGTTACTTGAAAGAAACATAGGGAAGTTATGTTGCTATTTTATTTCTTTAGTGTTTTACCACTGATTAAAGATCAAGTCAATCACTAAATCTCACCATGAGCTGCTTGGCAGAAGTGAAAATAAGTGTCACACTTCTGCTGTTGCCCTTCCAAATACCTCACTGAAGTGAGTTCCCACTGCATCTCTCTGTGTCTGCAGTCACACAGGCATGGCTGCATATTTCCAAACCATTTAAATGCTGTTTTTCTGGTGCAGAAAACCCTTACCAGCAGCTGCCCTGTGACTGCTATGGCAGCATGCCTGGGAAGACAGCAGTGCTTCTTGGTCCTCTCTGGTAAGTTCACATCACAGGACACATTTGGAGAGTTACCCTAGGTCCAGGAGCTCTGAAGCTGAGCTATTCATACCATAACAACTTTTATTTTAGCACTACAAAAGGAGGTACAGCAATCAGGAGAAGCTCAGGAAACCAAATGTGGATTTGCATTTAGTGGGGTATTCAGTTCTTCCTTTTGTTCAAACCAGTTAATAAACAGTAACACGTTTTAAATTTCACATTCAGTGCACTTATGGAATATGTCTTGCACATATGAGGCACACACCTGCCTCTGTGTTCCTCTATTTGCCAAATATCAAGTAATTATTGTTACTCTACACTTGTGGAAAATTGATTAAATAAATAATTACATGTGCTGATGGTAATAAATACTACATTGCTTGTTAATTCATATTTGTAGAAACAAGAATAAATATTTTGAGTCTTTTAGCCATTTCAAATCAGTATTAAAAATGGTTGGCACTTGACAGTACTTTTTTGTGGGGCTTGAATGACTTTCTCAACATTTTAGGGCAGAAATAAAATTACTGTTCTTGAGATCTTGATTTTTTTTTAACAAGACCAGTGTTACTGTCATTACAAAAAAAATCAATTTACTGCAACGTAATTGCTAATCAATTTGGGCAAGAGGATTTTGGAGCACCTTCCATTAAGAAGCCTTAACTTTTGACTTCTCTTGCACTTCATAGGTCAGGAGCTCTCTTTAACACTGGATTCCTCAGGAGGATGCTCCTGGAGGCTGTGCAGTATGGCTTGGATGAAGCTCAGTCACTTCTGAAGACATTAATTTGTGAAGCAGAGTGCACAATTCCCAAACATTTTTCTACCCACAGTCCTGGAGATGAGAACAAACAAGGTAAGAAAAGGGCAGCCTGTTCACAGAGAGGGCTGACTTTGTGGTGATGTTTCAAGATGCTGATCTGTGGTAAGTTACTTAACAGCAGTGTATCCATAGAGTTGAATGCATTATTGAATAATTAAATTATTTCCTTCTGTGCATTAATTAAAACATTTTGCCACTTCACAGTAGAATTAATTTTGCCTTCTAATTCTATTCCAGAAGAGAGTGGTGTTTATATTAGGACACCAAATACTTCTGCAGAATCCTACTTGGTACATGGTAAGTGGAGCATTTTGGTGTAGCCTTTTTTATATTTAACAGTATTGCAGTCTGGAGTTTTTTCCCACCCAGATTTTATCTTTATCCAGAATTGTATTTATTGGTAAAAGCAGAATGCCAAATACTTCATGAAGGCCATTTTAATTTACTTGTTACTACTGAAAATGGCCTGTTGATTAAATTCAGGGCAGATTTTACCTCTGCGAACACCGGCTTACAAAAGCAGGCACGCAGCTGAAGCTGCTGTGTGGCTTTGTTCTCGTGTGTACTGTCTGAGGCTTTGCTGGCATTTTTGGGGTGCCTGTGAGTACTGAGTGGTTCCTGTGGCCTTGCTGTGGTGCAGGGAAGAGGAAAAGCGAGGAGGTGCTGCGCAGCACAGCGAAGCGGCAGCGGCCCGAGCACAGCGCCGAGCACCCCCCGTTCTACTACAACATCCACCGGCACAGCATCAAGGGCATGAACATGCCAAAGTAAGTGTGGCTTCACTCCCAGCCCGCTCTGACACTGACACACAGCTTGTTCTGAGTCAGCCCTGTCAGCACCACGTCCGCTCTAAACGCGGGGCTGTGGTGTGGCTGCGTTCCTCCCCAGGTTAAACAGGTTCCTGAGCTATCTGTCAGAGGCCGGGTACCGCGTCAGCCGAACGCACTTCGACCCCATGGGAGTCCGCACCAACGCGCCCCTGGCACAGTTCAAGACTGTTCTCATGAAGTACAGCACTCCCACCTACGTGGGGGCACAGGCAGAAGGCCCTGTGCACCTCCCTGGAGAAATCCACGTGGGAGAAGAGGTTCCAGCTGCTACAGCGATCAAGGTGGAGGAGGCTGAGTTAGCGGAAGATGATAAACCTGGAGTCGGCACCGCTGCGTTCACACAGTCCTACCCCACTCACTGTGCTGCTGATTAATGCAGATGGGTTTGTTCATCAGGATGTTACTTCCAGCACACCCTGTTACAGTAAGCCACTCCTTCCTCCCAAGCTGGAGTTTGACTGTTTTGAGCTGCCTGTTGTACTTTGAAGGGACAGTTTAGAGTTAGGTAGCAGAACTTAGCCCTGATCCCGGCATGGCTGTGGTCACAAAACCAGCACTGTGGGAAGGCTGTGGAGTTACCTGCTTTTATGCTGACCTCCTTTTCACATTGAGGCATGGAGGCTGCTTCCCAGTCTGTCCAAGCCTTAGTGCCAGCACAGCATCCAGGAGGGGGTACAAGGCCAGAAGTGTTCAGCATTTTGGAATATGAGATTATTGTGAAAAAGCCTATTCCTAAAATGCATCATTCCTAAAACCTGGCCAGCTATGATGGAGAGAGAGGGCATGTTAAGGTAAGAAAATAGCACAGGATGAAGTGCCCTCTGAGTTAAAGCCAGGCAGTCCTGCCTGGGTGCAGCTGTAGCTCCAGGTTGCACATGTAACTCTGCATTCAGGTCTGTTTCCAGGGTTCTGCCTCCAGGCAGGAGCTGATCCCAGGAGAACAGGAAGGAGCGGTGACACGGCTGCTACCGAATTTCAGTTTGTAACCAAACCGTAGTGAATTGTGTAGTCACTTCAGTTGTCTGCTCAGAGCTTACAGTGGTTGTGTGCTGCAGGAAGGGACGGGGACAAGGGACCACAGTGGACGCTCAGGTGAAGTTTTGTGGTGAGTTGTCAGTAGTAACTCTGAGCTAAGATCTCTTCTGTGAACGAGCAAAGCTGCCTGTTGTTGGCAGTTCTGGTTTCCTTAAATACATGGCAGCATTCCAGCCAAATGAGCTTGCCTTTGTCCTTTCTTTCCCCCACACTTTGTTCTGGTATTTCTGTGTATTCCACTTGAACAGCTGTCACAGTGGTGGCCATTTCTCACAGATTTGATGTTCAGCCTGGCCCACAGTGTTGGGTTTATCTAAGAGCAGAATATGAGGGGTTATTACCCTTACCTATCTCTGAAACTTTGCAATAGAAGTAACATGACTAATACCCTCCTGATGATGCAAAACATCCTATGCTCCTATCAGGCCAGAAGTTGCTGCCTCTTCCACCCTCTTCAAGTCCAGATTGCTTTGGTGGAGAGTTATTCTCTAATTTCAAAAAGGAATAGCCCACTGAAGGGTTCTTGGATCACTGGTACAGCAACAAAGTTTCCTTCAAAAATATAGTGCTTACAGTTCTTTTCCAAAGATCACCTGGGAGCACATTGGAAAGCTAAAGAGGGAGAGAATTTCACGTTCCCTAGTGGCATTTTTGGGTTTTTAAGTGGATAGAGTGTTGGCAGATGCTGCTTGCAGGTAATACACTTCAGTCTTAGTAGGATAAAAGCAGTCCTAAAGTCAGTTACCTGGGGCAAAGTATTGTTCTGATTACAGTAAAATAGGTTAAAAAGAAAGTTTAACTGAAGGCCCTTGTGGGAAATACTTTTGATTACTCTTGCAGCTCCTTTTAAGGAGCCAAAGGTATTGGATACCTTTTCCAAGCCAAGGCAACTATTCCCAGGTGTCTGGAGGGGCAGAAAATGAAAAATTCAGATTTGTCCGTACAATCTGGGCTCTCTTCCTCTGCCAGACAGGCAGAAGCTGTTGTGATCTGGGGTGGGGTTTTGCCTGTTGCCAGGGACCATCCGAAGGGGTGTTCGTAACTCAGGCCTCTGAGAATTCTCTTCCTGTTCAGCAGTTGTCTCTGCTGTTGATCAGGTAGGGTCAGTCCTGCCATAATCAGCTGACAGAGCATTACTGTTGGTCTGAGTCTGGAACTGGGGACATCTTGTTCCTCCTTGCATTGATCCACGTGGCCACGTTGGCTGTTACAGTGGGAGACAGAGTGGGAAGTGGGTGAGGATAATGCAGGAGGTGGTGGCAAGGTCACAGCTCAGTCCCTGTCACTTCTTGGAGCAGCCAGTACCCCGTGCTGTGCCAGGCACCACTGACAGACCTTCAGCAGATCTTTGTTGGACAAAGGGGTTTCTTCAAGTGGCTTGTCCTGAACAGAAAATCACAACTGGTCAACTGCTGGAAGACTGAGGGAAATCAGTGCAAGGCCATGAGGTGAACAGCAGGCTGGAGAATAAATGCCAGAGGACATGGAAATTCTGCTGTAGGATGTGATCCAGTTACCAGTATGGGCAGCACAGTGTCACCTCTACTGCTCTGTACCTGAGGTGTTCTACCCATGGGCTGTTTCCTGTTAACCTGTGATTAAAGGAAGCTTTCTGGGAGTTTAAGCTGTTCAGAGGCAATTTGGGTAACCAGTGGTGGCCCAGAGAGCAGCATGATCTTCTCAGAGTGCTCATGTTCAGTGCATCTCAAGAAACCCTACTCTGGGCATACTGAAGTATTGCCTCTTCACTCAAGGTGCATCCTCTGGTTAAAAGCTGTGGTAAATGTAGAGAGAAAACCAGGAAAGGAACAAAACTTGATCTCTCTTAAGTAAAGCACCTCAGCTGAAAGGGTTCATTACAGTTGCTCTCTGCTGCTGTTGACTGAAGCTGCCTAATAGTTAAATGCACCTAATAGTTAAATAGTTAAATAGTTAAATGCAAAAGTTGCTGGGTTTAACCTGAGTGCTGTGAAAATCCTTCATCCCCTTCCTCAGGCTGCAGGATCTGGTTGGAACAGCAACACCTGTGCCAGGTCAGTGGAAAAGCTGATGCCTTCTGTGAGCCCCTACTTCTCACTCAAGGCTCAGGAACTGAGCTGCTCTCAGGGGACTGTAACAGCCACGGGTGGAGCTGAGCTGCACCTGCACTGCCCCAGGCACTGCAGCACAAACACAAACACTGCCCAAAGTGCGTCCTTTATCAGCCACAAGAGGAAGCAGCACTGCAATTCCCAACAAGTTGTTGATAACATTTTTGCTTTTATTGTCAATTTGAGCATTTCAGTGGGACTTTAGTTGGATAGGAGATACTTTAGTTGGATATTAGGCTTACCCGTATGTAACACACATTATGTACTTACAAAAGAACATGGCTTTAAAAGGGGCAAGAGTAATGGCATTTGGAAAATAAAATAGTTTATAGCACTAAAGAGTCACAGTGCAATCAATGGTTTAATCAAACAACTACATTATATATATAATATTTAAAGAACATAAATACTCAGGAAATTCACTACAACATGAAAATAAAAGCTTCACATTCTCCCACGCTTTTCAAAAGAACTGGAGACAAAGTGACAGCTCCTAGACAGACTGCTCAGCTTCACAACACCTCTCTTGCTTAAGGGACTGTCCCTCCCCTCAGCTCCCCCCAGGAGGGATGCTGGCACTAATCTAGAAGTTTCCCCAGTAACTTTAAAGCATTTAGCACAGCCACTCCCCACCCCCCGTAATACTCTGTGGACATGCACTACAGTCTATACAGCAACGTTTCACAAAGTCAGCAAAAACAGGTCCCTAATAGCTGCCCCTCTGTGCTCTGGGGCCTGAACACTTCCATTTCACGACACAAAAGCCCAAGGCTTTCCAGTCAGAGGAAATAATTAAGTTACTCAAAGAAGCCTGTGCAGGTTCCACAGCGGGATAAAGCTGATCTGAACAGCAGCCAGAAGGGACACTACTTACAAGTGCTAGGAAAGCCCAGGGAAGTGCAAGGGAAGGGCAAATCCTTCCCAGGAGAATCCCCAAGCAGCAGAATACTTCTGTATCACATGCCAAAGCCAGTGGGAGTCCAGGCAGGACACAGGAGGACTGTGAACCACACCATGCGGAGTAAAGCCTGGTGCTTCCCGCCTGCCACCAACTCTCTGAGCCTCAGGGGCAAACAGGAGAGGGTTCATCAGCAAGTCTTAGGGCAAAGGGAACCTCGTGGCCACAGCTTTCCTTCAGACAGGCCATGGGACAGGTCAAGCTGCCCCCTCAGAGCCACAGCAAGGTCCAGAGCCAGGGCGCAGGGGCTGTACATGCAAATGACCAGCAGCTACCGGGCCTTACAGCACGGCCCACTGCCACGTTGAGAAACTTGAGCCTAAATATAAGACACTAAATGGTAAACTTTGTCAAGTACTGCAGTTGTCTTCCAAAGTGCTAAGCCATGTTTGTTAAAGCTATGGCAAAGTAACAAAAGTAGAATCTTGGAGCAGCTTACAGTCAAAGTCTTCCCTACTCACACTGACACCAGCGAAAGGTCCCTGCTGGGGTGGCACAGTTCCCCAAAGCAAAGCACTTTGGTGGCTCTGTGCTGGAATCTGGGGGATTTGCTTCAACAAAAAAGTTTTCTGGACAGTTCTTCACAGGACATTCACAACAGAGATCCTACTCTAGGGAACAGAGCAGGGCTATGAAACATCCAGATTTCCTTAGTTCAGCTGTGAGGACAGGGCACCATTGCAGAAGGGGCCAGGCAGAAATCCAGACTGGCATGTCCTGCATGGGGAGGAGTTACGGGTTTGGGGTGTTTGGGTGTTTTTGGACTGAAATAGCCATTAAAAACAAAACCAAACCAATCTGATGAACCACCTTGTACTGAAGTATTAAATTAAGCTCAGTAAACAGCAAGGTTTTAAAGTGTCAGTTTTCTCACTGGAATCCCAGAATCCCAGGATAGTTGGACTTGGAAGGAACCTTAAACACCATCTCAGTCCAAGCCCCTGCCATGGGCAGCAATACCTCTCACAAGATGCAAAATTCACCTTTGTTCACAAGAAACTGCCTTAATGAACCTTTCCTAGGAAGTCAGATTACCTCTAGCTGCAATACTATCCCAAATCCATTCTCTACCAGTCAATTCTTCAGATGGGTAACAGTCACCAAATTCCAACATTTAACACATTCCTTGGCATATGCTACTACTGAACAGACCTCCTTGGCCACCCAACACTCCACACTTCACAGAGGCTACTGTATCTGTGTCCGATGGAGCAGAAATCCAGATTTACCTGGACAAAACGAAGCCATTCCAAACCGGAACACTGGATCAGGTATCATGCATTAGGAACAAAAAGAGCATCTCAAACACTGGAATGCACTGGAGAAGGTCATTTAGTCTCCTAGGGAAAAACCAAAAAACCCAACTCAAAGACTAAATTAAATACAGCCCAGAATACTGTCTAGTCATATTACTGAGTATACTGAGAGTGCTTTGAAGGCACCACGTGTGTTGTCCATGAAGATACTGGTGGTGCCTCATTTTAATATTAAAGAAGTCGTAGCTATAAAAAGAGTTAGTTCCATCCCAGTTTCCCAGCACTTATTTGTGCTCCTTGGTGGGGGCATAGTACAGTTCCATGGGTTTGTTCACTTTCCAGTACTTCTCACTGACCAGTTCCAGGGAAAAGGACCCATTTAGCACCTAGAAGAGAACAGCAAAACGGGAATGAATGAGGTCATCTGATGTCATGCTGTAAAACAGGCTACTTAAACCAATACTTAAATGTGCTGACTTGAAGGAGTCACCAACAATGTGGCACAAGTTACAAGCTGAAAATCACAAAGATTCTCAAGTGAAGTAGTATTTTTTCCCTCTTCAATTTTAATTGGAAAAGAACGGCATAAGTCAGGTCATGGCTGGTGCCATCACTGCGTTTTCCTCAAGTAATTTCCATGCCTCCTTTTCTATCAACCAAGCTGTTGCCAAAAAGCAACTGATCTGCTGCTAAGTAAGCTGGTGCCATGCATTTCACCTGGAGCCACTGGGGGCAGAGCCCAGCTGAGTGGGCTTTGAGCAGGGGAGGGTGTGCACACAGGGCTCAGCTGGGCGGGTGTGCACGCAGGGCCCAGCTGGGCGGGTGTGCAGACAGGGCCCAGCTGGGCGGGTGTGCACGCAGGGCCCAGCTGGGCGGGTGTGCACGCAGGGCCCAGCTGGGTGGGTGTGCACGCAGGGCCCAGCTGGGCGGGTGTGCAGACAGGGCCCAGCTGAGCGGGTGTGCACGCAGGGCCCAGCTGGGTGGGTTTTGAGCAGGTGTGCACGCAGGCCCAGCTGAGCGGGTGTGCACGCAGGGCCCAGCTGGGTGGGTTTTGAGCAGGTGTGCACGCAGGCCCAGCTGAGCGGGTGTGCACGCAGGGCCCAGCTGGGCGGGTGTGCACGCAGGGCCCAGCTGGGCGTGTGTGCAGACAGGGCCCAGCTGGGCGGGTGTGCACGCAGGGCCCAGCTGAGCGGGTGTGCACGCAGGCCCAGCTGAGCGGGTGTGCACGCAGGGCCCAGCTGGGCGGGTGTGCACGCAGGGCCCAGCTGGGCGGGTGTGCACGCAGGGCCCAGCTGGGCGGGTGTGCAGACAGGGCCCAGCTGGGTGGGTGTGCAGGCAGGGCCCAGCTGGGTGGGTGTGCAGACAGGGCCCAGCTGGGCGGGTTTTGAGCGGGTGTGCATGCAGGGCCCAGCTGGGTGGGTGTGCAGACAGGGCCCAGCTGGGCGGGTGTGCATGCAGGGCCCAGCTGGGCAGGTTTTCAGCGGGTGTGCAGGCAGGGCCCAGCTGAGCGGGTGTGCAGACAGGGCCCAGCTGAGCGGGTGTGCACGCAGGGCCCAGCTGGGCGGGTGTGCAGACAGGGCCCAGCTGGGCGGGTGTGCATGCAGGGCCCAGCTGGGCAGGTTTTCAGCGGGTGTGCACGCAGGGCCCAGCTGAGCGGGTGTGCAGACAGGGCCCAGCTGAGCGGGTGTGCACGCAGGGCCCAGCTGGGCGGGTGTGCACGCAGGCCCAGCTGGGCGGGTGTGCAGACAGGGCCCAGCTGGGCGGGTGTGCACGCAGGGCCCAGCTGAGCGGGTGTGCACGCAGGGCCCAGCTGGGCGGGTGTGCACGCAGGGCCCAGCTGAGCGGGTGTGCACGCAGGGCCCAGCTGGGCGGGTGTGCACGCAGGCCCAGCTGGGCGGGTGTGCACGCAGGGCCCAGCTGGGCAGGTGTGCAGACAGGGCCCAGCTGGGCGGGTGTGCACGCAGGGCCCAGCTGAGTGGGTGTGCACGCAGGGCCCAGCTGGGTGGGTGTGCACGCAGGGCCCAGCTGAGTGGGTGTGCACGCAGGGCCCAGCTGGGCGGGTGTGCATGCAGGGCCCAGCTGGGCGGGTGTGCAGACAGGGCCCAGCTGGGCGGGTGTGCATGCAGGGCCCAGCTGGGCGGGTGTGCAGGCAGGGCCCAGCTGGGCGGGTTTTGAGCGGGTGTGCAGGCAGGCCCAGCTGGGCGGGCAGCGCGGTGCTTACGGTGAACTGGCCGGCGGCGGTGGCGATGTAGATGGTGTACTGCTTCTCACTGGCCGTGTCCAGGTTCATCTGGTTGGACTCGCCTTTGCTCCGCAGCTCCTCCAGGGCCAGCCTCACTGCCAGGTACTTGGACAGGTGATCAACCGTGGCGTTGCCTGAGGTCTTGATGTACCTGTGACAGCAGCCACACAGATCATCAATAACGGAGCAGCAGCTGTGGGAAAAGCCACCTGCAACGCCCCAGATATTAAACCTCAGCTGTGAGAAGGCCTTTAGAGACAGTGCCCAGCTGAAGCTTTGCACAGATTTACACACATCACAGAGAGACGTCTCATCAGCAGAGAAAGCAAAGAAAAGACCTGTGCAAACACCACAGAACTACTCTGCTGTGAGCCCAAACTTGCAAACTGTGCTTGGTCTGGATTATGAAGAAAAAAATGTCAGGAAAAGCTGCCAGCCTGAAAATCCTGCTGACAAAAAGCTGCTTGAAAACTGCTGACACTTATACAAGGTTTGTTTATTCCCAAAGAATCTTAGAATAAGTAGAAAGGGGCTGATACAAGACCATCATCCCACTAGTGAACTGCAATGCTAGAAAACCTTAAGAACATCTTTATTTGTGATCAAAGGCTTAAAACAGCTTGTAACTGTATTTTTTATGATAGTTGAGCAGTATCATCTACCTGACTTGGAACAGAAAGAAGAGTGCTTACTTGCATCTGGCCTTGGCACAGGGTGCCCAGAGAAGCTGTGGCTGCTCCTGGACACCCGGAAATGTCCAAGGCCAGGCTGGATGGCGCTTGGAGCAACCGGGAGTAGTGGAAGGTGTCCCTGCCCATGGCAGGGGTGGGACTGGATGGGCTTTAAGGTCTCTCCCACCTCAAACCATCCTGTGATACAGTTAAACAGGATGTGGTATGACTGAAGTAAATTGACCTTAGAAGCCCCAAGAAGTGATGCAAAACCACCAGGAAACAGCAGCAGAACACCTGGAGATGGCCAGGGGCCACTGACCTCGTCTGCGCGCTGTCATCGTTCTCCATGAGGGTGGGGTGAGGCCTGAACACCAGCTCGATCTCACTGGCGCCGTCCATCACGGGATCTATGGCCACAGTGGTGTTGTTGTTGTCCAGCTCCAGCCCAGAGTCATCCGAGGTTTTGGTCCTCTTGTTGCTGGGCCCTGCCTCCTGGTTGCTGTGTGTGGAGGCGTTGCTGCAGTGGGAGCTGTCCCCGTTGTCCTCGGCCCCGCTGCCGTTCTCGATCTGCTGCTTCTTGCCTCGCTGCAACCTGGCCACAAACAGGCAGAGATGCACCCTGACCCATCCAGAATCCTCAACCCCTCCTCCCCAAGTGAGGCACGTGCACGTGCAAGCACTGAACATTGCAGAGAGATTTGAAGGTACAAAATTTAGTAATATTAATTCTTTTGTAGAAAAAGATACTCACAGAACTATTCATTTTTTTCATGTCCCTCAAACTCCTTTTAGCTGTGTTTGAAGACTATTTTAACTTCACACAGTTGTTTTTCAGGCAATTATTTTCATCCAAACATAGATCCACAAGTGATTAGAATTATTAAACCACACCATGCTTTATCATGCAGAGTTTGGGGCCTCTCTCCCACCTGGCTCTCTTAGGTGTAAAGAAACATTTAAATCCCATATCTGGAATTTCACCATAGTGTAAACACCACATATTCCATCCAGCCTGTGAATTAAGTCTCAACTAAGCCCCAAGTCCTGGCATTCCGTGCATTTATTGGCATGTAAGGGTAGCACTTTGGCACAGGATTCGTGGTGTTACGGTTTCTTATCTAGGACATGACAGCCATCATTTGGTAAAGCTAAACTGAAGTTTCTATCAGGCTGCTACAGAAGTCACAGGGAGTGGTACAGACATTTCTCATAGTAGACAAAAGGTTAGAAATTCTTTTGCCAAAGGTTAAAAACTGCTTTGCCAGATACCAGAGGAGAGAAGATTGTCAAGCTCCACAGGGCATAAGGACATTGTATTTTTAGCCTAAAGGCAAACAACGTGATTATGTACCTGTTCATAGCCTGAATCTTTAATCCCTCCTCGATGCTGTGACTCAGGGCTTGCTGGTTGTTGTGCTTGCTGATCCTGGCCAGCACCCTCTCCTGATGAGCTTCGTACTCATCCCGGCTCGGGTAGATCTTACTGATGAGAGCGTCGAAGTTGGGGTCTGGCCGCAGGGATCTTTTGGAAACGAGCTTTTTGCGACATGTGGGGCATTCTTTGTTGCTGGACATGGACAAGAAGGAAGCAAACAGCACTTAACTCTCCAGCAGTAATAAAACTCTGCCCTGTTGCTTCCATTCTTGGGCAAAGTGCTCGCTAAGAATCAGTATTTCTAGTGAATCTGGACAGGGGTTTCTGTCTCTTGACAGATCAGGTAGTTGGAGATATTTAAACAAAGATCCCAAACAGATCTCTCCCTGCTGCTCTTTTATTTTAAAGTATGTCTGAGCAAGCAATTCAGACTGAAGAGATCAAAAGTCCCATGTTTCTTCTCTTCGTTTTCTGGCTGGATTTTTACCTAGAAAAAATGGATGTCTAGCAGAAATTATACTGAAGCATAGTCTTAGGAGGAAATTCTTCCCTGTGAGGGTGCTGAGGCCCTGGCACAGGGTGCCCAGAGAAGCTGTGGCTGCCCCTGGATCCCTGGCAGTGTCCAAGCCAGGCTGGATGGGGCTGGGAGCAACCTGGGACAGTGGAAGGTGTCCCTGCCCGTGCCAGGGGTGGGACTGGATGGGCTTTAAGGTTCCTTCCATGACAAACCATTCTGGGATTCTATGATTCCATGATTTCTAACACTCACAGGACACATAATTTGAAATGGCTGAAGGCCACAAAATTTGAAAATTATTATTAGGAAAAGGAGGAATAAGGGAAATGAAATCCATTTTTATCAGTAATGTGTATTTTTGTTTTACTGTTATTGGATCTAAGAGAAGAAAAGAATACAAAAGAGGACTGCAACTCCTTGCAAGAAACAGAATTATGAAATGATTTTTCATGAGGAAGCAATTTTATCTGTCTTCCAGAGATGGCTGAACATGGAAAAACAGGATTTTAAAGATGTGCTGCACATTCAGAAATTCCCAGTGCGCAGTGACTGTCCCACATACACCCCCCCCCCCCAAGGACACTTCCCCCTCAAGTGCAGTGGACTGTCCAAGCCCTCTTTCCTCCACAGTGTTCATCCCTGCCCCTGGCAGCATCCCCTTCTTGTCCTCTGGCAGTGTCCCATCCTTGGCAGTATCCCCTCCCTGTGCCTTGGCAGTGTCCCCTTCCCATGCCCTGGCAGTGTCACCCCCCCTGCATGCTGGCAGTGATCCCTCCCTGGCAATGTCCCCTCCCCATGCCTTTGGAGTGTTCATCCCCCCCCTATCCTGGCAGTGACTCCTCCCTGGCAGTGTCCCCTCCCCATCCCCTGGCAGTGTCCCCTCCACATCCCCTGGCAGTGTCATCCCCTGCCCCCATCCTGGCAGTGTCACCTCCCTAGCAGTGTCCCCCTTCATCCCTGGCAGTGTCCCCTTCCCATGCCCTGGCAGTGTCCCCTCCCCGGCAGTGTCCCCCTCCCCTCCCCAGCAGTGTCCCCTCCCCAGCAGTGTCCCCCTTCACTCCCCAGCAATGTCCCCTCCCCAGCAGTGTCCCCCGCCCCCCGGCAGTGTCCCCTCCCCCGGCAGTGTCCCCCTTCACTCCCCAGCAGTGTCCCCTCCCCGGCAGTGCTCCGTACCCGCTCCTGAGGGCAGTGATGATGCAGTCGGCGCAGAAGCGATGCAGACACTCCTTCGTGGTCATGGTGTTCTTGAGCATGTCCAGGCAGATGGGACACATGAGCTCGCTGTGCAGGCTCCGGGGGGACACCACGATCTCCAGGCCATCTGTGATGGCTTCCTGGCAGCAAAGAAGGGAAAGAAAGGTTCTTTCCTGGGATTGAGTCCCTTCCTCATGGGGGCAGCACGTTTTACCCAAGGAAACAGCAAAGAGACATACAAGCACATCAAGCACACAGAGCCCCAGGGCTGCCAGCCCTGCAGCACACAATAAAAACAAGGAGCTGCTGGAGAGGGGCCAGTGGAGGCCATGAAGCTGATGAGGGGTCTGGAGCATCTCTCTAATGAGAGACTACAGGAGTCTGGAGAAGAGAGGACTGAGAAGGGAATCTCCTTAACACATATACTATCTCCAAGGGGTGTCAGAGAACAGTGCCAGACTCTGTTCAGGGGTGCCAGTGACAGGATGAGGAGCAATGCCCAAAACCTAAAACACAACAAGTTCCACCTCACCACAAGGAAGAACTTCTTTCCTTGCAGCGTGCAGAGCCCTGGATCAGCTGCCTGGGGAGGGCGTGGAGTCTCCCTCTCTGGAGACATCCCAAACCCCCCTGGATGTGCCCCTTTTTCACCTGCTCAGGTGACCCTGCCTGGGCAGGGGGCTGCACTGGGTGATCTCCAGAGGTCCCTCCCAAGCCCAGCAGTCCCCTGGTTCCGTGATTACCTGGGGTGTTCTCTGCAGCTCGTACAGACTCAGCTCCCAGGTCTTGCTCAGAGGCTGCGTCCCGTTGGTCTGCACGGCCTGAGACATGGCTGGGGAAAGAAGGGACATGGGCTGAGCACCCAGGTGTGTCTGGCTCAGGATCCTGTCCCCTCCCAGCCACAGCAGTGCGTGTCCAGCCAAGCAGAGGCTCCAGGGAACACCCGTCCCCCCACGTACCAGGCTCTGCCCGGATAATCCCCTGCTTGTACCACTCCAGGAGAACTGGGGGAGCTGCTCAGCCGTGAACACTTGGCAAAAACCAATTCAGTTGTTAAACAAAAGTGACACAGAAATGAAGGCCAGAGAACATGGGCCACAAATACCACCTGATGCGGAAAATACTCCTACAACATCTACTTCCAAACATGCACATGGGTCAAGCAGGGTCTGCTTCCTAAACTGAGGGGAAGGGCAAAAGGAGACAGGGCACAGCACACCAGTCAAATGTGCTCACTGGAGCACACCAAGAGGACTTTTTCTTCTTCCTCAAAACACATCCCATGGGCTTTCCCATCAGAAGTTTGAAGGATGCTGAAAGATCACGAGAAACGCAGTCACTGCATAATTTAAATAATAATTATAAAAACGCAGAGAAATTGCACTGCTGTGCCATCAAAATTTTAGTATTATTGTATGAGATGTGGCTAAATTACCACTCAAAGTCACTGCAGATGTGAAAAAGTCTGGCCAAAGTGAGAGAAGAAAATGACATTTCTGAACAGAAAATACTTATATGCTGGGGGAGAGGAGGCATTGCTTTCCATGACTCCAAAAATGCCTGCCTTGAGCAGGAAAACTTATCCCTGTGTGGGACAAATCGAGAAGACAGTGGTATGTTTAAAAAAATTGTAACTATGTAAGTGGCAAGATTGCATTTGCAGACCTTTTTTCTAGATGGAAGAAGTGTTTTCTTTTATTCCTTTTTTAAATCTGGGTTTCCAGACCCTTCAATTCAGCAGCCAAATGCATTTTCTATTGGCATCTACCACATACATTATAATCCATTTTCCAACTCATTAAGATCTTTATGAAAAGGCCCAAACTCTCAGGAGAACAAGGTTACTATATAAGCTTTAATTAATTGTGAAGGGAAAAGCAAAATAAGCTGTGCAGAGTATTACATCTACTTTCATCAAGGCACAGAAATCAGAGTTTTCTCACTTGGTATTTTTCTTCTTTTTTTGAGGAAGGAGGGAAAAAAAACCTGACATAAAATAGCCACATCCACTATTATGTATATTAAGTAGAATCACAGAATCCTGGTATAGTTTGGGTTTGAAGGGAGCTTTAAGATCATCCAGTGCCACCCCCTGCCATGGGCAGGGAACCTCCCACCATCCCAGGTTGCTCCAAGCCCCATCCAACTTGGCCTTAGACAGTTCCAGGGATCCAGGGTCAGCCACAGCTTCTCTGGGCACCCTGTGCCAGGGCCTCCCCACCCTCACAGGGAACAATTCCTTCCAATGTCCAATGCAGACATACCCTCCGTCAGTCTGAAGCCCTTGCCCCTTTTTCTGTCACTCCAGTTCTTCTCAGAGTCTATCTCCAATTTTACTTAGTAAATATTGTGCCCTAAAACCACAGGGTTTTTTTATATGTTGTTCCAACAGTGGCCAAACATCATTCTGTGTCTGTACTGGATACCACTCTCGTGTGCTTTTAAAGCTGACACGTTCAATTAACCATCACTTCAGCTGCTGAAAGAAGTTCATGAAGCTGCTAATCACAACCCTTGCCAAAACCTGCTGGAGCACGTGGATAGCAGAGTCCCAGAGGATCCAGCCTGTCCTTGGTAGGAGCCTGCTCTCCACACCTGAATGAAGAGCTCATCCCAGCAGCCCCTCTGTATACAGATAATTCCTCACCTGAACTCATGTGCTGGCACTGGCTAACACAGAACAGCAGCTCTGGGGGCCAGGCCATCACCAAACCCACCCATCTGCACAACAACCACATTACCACCAACATTTCTTCATGGAAAGGGTGGTTGGGCACTGGAAGTGGCTGCCCAGGAAGGTTTGGAGTCCCCATCCCCAGAGGTGTCCAAGGAAGGCCTGGATGTGACACTCAGTGTTCTGGTGGTGGTGACACAGTGGAGATAGGGCACAGCTCAGACCTGATGATCTTAGAGATCTTTTCCAGCCTCAGAGAGTCTGGAATTTATCCTGCAGCCCTGCCTACAAGCCCAAGGCTACTGCACAGGACACTGTACAGCTGTCCTGATAAGTAACTGACCAGCTTTACTCGAAATCCTTCTCATCTGAGATGCCAAGTGCTTCACTCTCACCCTAAGGGCAGCAGTGATAGTACTTCCAAATTTTCAGAGGAAAAACAGTGGCCTTAAAGCCAGCTGAAAGCTGCAGGGATCCACACAGCCCATTCTGTCACTACCAAACACCTCCTCTGCCTCTGGCAAGGGAAATCTGAGGACCAGTGGAAACGTGGTCAATTCAAGCATGCTGGATTGACAACAAAAACAATTAAATTATGCTCCATGGAGTTTCTACTCTTTTTGATGATCAGTAAATAAGCCTGCTTAGCTTTTGCCCTAATCCCCTACAATTTCCACAACTATATCATTCCTAAAAAATGCATGGGACAAGGCCTGACTTCTCTTCCCTCTGGCAGTGGTGGCTCTCAGATTGGATTGTGTTTCCTCACACTGCTGAAATCTAACCCAGCAACATCCACAGCTGGCACCAGGATCAAACATCCATCTCCACAGTCAGGAGATGCATTTTGACACAGAATTGCACTGACCATGTAACAGCCACCAAGTACCAACCAGCAGTCACAAAACCACAAACAGTGAACCACCTCTTCAGATGTTGCATCAATGAATGACCTTCTCCATTTGTTTGGGGAAGTGAGGTGGGAAACACCTCTGCATTTAGGTGACTCTTCAGTTTCCTTTTAGGACAGTCCACTGCTATTAGATTCAAAGCAGGAAATCATGCATGGCTCAGGTCACAAAGGCTGATTCTTTCTAGAGCTACAGAAGTAGCAAGTTTTTCATGAGTGTCTTGGTTTGGTACCATTACCCGAGACAATGGGCTGAAGGAAGATTATCTTCCTGTTCTTGACACTGTTCAGAGGGAAAAATATGAGGTGTAAAGTTTCTAGACAGAAGGTACAACAGACTTTTTATTAACTACTACTGGCAAAGGGACAGAAAATAGAGACAAAATGTCGAACCTCACTTTGTTCTTCAGTCTGGAAATTTATTCCAGTGAAATCTCACATTCCTAAAATCACTGGCATAGTTCACTCTTCCTCTGCATCCCTTCTGGCATTGTTTTTCAAAAAAGTCTTACATGACAGGTTTCTCACACTCATTTTCCCAGCTCATAGTATGAGACAGATTTCACCTCAACACTACCCACTTTTGACCTGTTCAACATTTCACATCTTTTCTACTTTATAATGAAGGTGGGATTTCTTCTTCACAGGTTACACATGCAAGCAGGAACAACGTGAAGTCAGACACCCCTGTGAGCCTTTCCTGAAAAAACTCCTAACACACCACAACCTTGGACCTTTTATCATCTTTTTACCTTTATGACTTGTCTGTTCCCTCTGCATATAAGAAGAAAGCAACCAATCACACAACAACAGGGTAACAGGGGAGAAACCACATTTACAGAATCACAAAGCAATTTGGATTGGAAGGGATCTTACTGATCATCCAGTGTTACCATCTGCCATGGGCAGGGACACCATTCACTATCTCAGGTTGCTCCAAGCCCCATCCTACCTGGCCTTGGACACTTCCAGGGATCCAGGGGCAGCCACAGTTCCCTGGGCACCCTGTGCCAGGTCCCCACCACCCTCACAGGCAGAAATTTCTTCCCAATATCCCATCTAACCCTGCCCTCTGGCAGATCAAACCTCCCTCTCTCAGAGCCACCAACAAGTAGTAGTTGTTGGGATTAATCCTGTGGCCAGAGGGCCATTCATGTCAATCATTAAGAAAACCACATTAATCAATATTGCATGGTCCCCTGGAACCCTTCAGCCTGACTCAGTCATAGCAAAATCCCTAATTTTTAAGAACTCCATTAATTACAGGGTACACACATCTGTCACTATCAAAGCCAGTGCTGACTGATAAATCAACATATTACACCTCAACAAATTGGAAGAAAACCAGTTGGGATTTAAAAATTTAAGAAAGTAAGTCTTGTTCCTGAAGCACTGGAAAACAGGCAGTTATAGGAAAAAATAACAGTAAGGAACACTCTGTCTGAAAAGCCCTTGGATCTCCTGCCTGCTCGCTGACTGGGGAATTTATGCTGGGATGTCCTTCTTCCAAATATGCTTGGACAAAAAACTCCAGCAGACTAATAACCACACTTGTCACACACCACATCCACTTTACAACCTCTTACACTGAAATATACTTAATTATTTACTCCAACACAGTCATGACTGAAGTAGGGTGGGCATTTGGATATGCCACTCCTGAAACCATCCAGTAAAAATAAAGTCCAGCTGGCAGCACTTAGAGCAGACCAGTCAGATCTGTGGGCAGCCAAAGGAGGAACTCAGCACCACCACTTCTCTGCTCCTGCCCTTCCCAGCTTACCTTTCACAGGTTTCCACACTCAGATCCACCAATGAGCAGCAGCTCTTTAGTACTATTGCTGAAATTGTGTCAGTTCTGAATATGTAACACCTCCTGAGCTCTAGCCCAGCACTAACCTTGATGGTGGCCCTGCTGCAAACAGGGAGCAGGGGATGCCATCAGGGATCCCCCACAACATGGATTATGCTCCAAAATGCTTTGCAAGGCCTGTTTTAGCCCAGCCAAAGGCTAAGGAGCATCTGCAGCATGGCTGTGTCAGCACACCTCGAGATCAGAGAAAGGCTGGAATGGTACCAAGCAGCTGGGGAGAGAACCCACAAACCCAGCTAAGGTGTGACTGTAACCACACCACCTCCATTCAACTTGCTGTGATACTTTCACAAAAAAAAAAAAATTATGAGGAAAAAAAATTGCATCAAGCTCTTTTAAAAAAATATTACACACATTTTCAGAGAGTATTAAAATCTTAGAAACAACTGATTTCTGTTCCAAGTTGTAAAAGGTAAATATTTAGACTTAAAACAGTAAGAGAGTTAGACCTCTATTCGGTGTGCCAAATTCAACAGCACCTTCAACCATTTTGGGTTTTTCTTTCTAAGGATTAATTCCTTCAAAAACAGGTATTCATAGTGCAGTTACTTGGAAGTTTAACAGGTTTAAAGCTTAAAGCTTTACTCTGTCTCACACTATGACTAGTATTGAGAAGAGATTGCACGTTTTCACAGAGTATTCAATTCAATCATTCATTTCAAATTATTCAATTAAAGCATTCTGAAATTTAAGGGTTTTTCTGGTTTTACTTCTTGGCTTAGAGCTTGATTTGACAAAACAATCCACACAATCTGGAAGACACTATTTGAAGGAATTAGTTCCCTGCACTTCCCTGGCAGTTCAGACAGCTTCACATCCAGTTGTAATCTAGGACAACTGGTACTAGATTATAATCTAGTATGTTTAGCATTCACTCTGAAGTTATGTTCCTCTCTGGATCAAAAATCCCCCAGGAAACAGCCAAATCAGGTTCTGGCCTGGAGCTCCTTTTGTTCCCTGCTCTGGAAATCCCTCCTCAGTGATCCTGAACAAGGATGGCATCGCACCTGGCTGTGCCTCCCATCCCTCGTTACTGTCACCACTCCTCACACTGTCTCTTGCCGAGTTGGTATTGCACTTGCTCTAGTTACACCCTGGTCTCTGAAGGGGCTAAACTCAAGAGAGAAAGGTCCTCCTGAACAGGGTTTATTTCATTCAGCCATCAGGCCTTGGCTTCCCAATCAAATTCAACATCACCATATCCCTTACCAGAAGTTTTCACTTCTACCTGCAAACTAAATTCAATATTCTATGAGCCATGTGCAGAGTCATTTCTCTTGACACAACCACATCTGATCTATGCTGACAACACATCCAGCCTCAGGGGCTGATGTTCAGAGTTGCAATCAAAGCACAGTGGCCCTGTAGGGCAGCTCCACATGTAAGGTTCAAGTTGTCAGCTTTGCAGACATCCAAGAGGATAAGGTGTGACCTGGGACCCATCAGATTGACTGTTACAGGCACCAAACCCCACTCAAAATCTCCAGGTGCTGTGGGCTCCCACCACGAGCCAGATATAAAGCAATAGTTACTTAACGTAATAAATCCAAAATGAGGAACTACTTCCCATGACAAAAGGCATATGGACAGACAGAATAAACTCAGCTAAGAAGTGCTGAGTAGTAGAATCCACAGGCAAAACTGATCCTACATGAAAGCAGGAAGCCACAGCCAAAGGGTCACCGATAACAGGACAATTGAGAGGGGCTGTGGGATGTCCACTCTGGGACACTCGACTGGATGTGGTGGTGACCAACCTGACCAACTGGCCCTGCTTTTGCTAGGGGATTGTATTGGATGGTCACTGGAAATATCTTCCAACCCGAACTATCCTATGGAGTTATCCTGTGGGGTTATCTCACCATCCTACGGAGTTATCTCACTATCTGAGATGTTTTGCTGTGCAAACAGTGACAGACAAGAGAAGCCAACAGCAAGTGACACTAACCAGCCAATGAACCACTGCCACAACAAAGAGGTGAAGAAAGGTTAACGTGACCTTCTCCTGTCCACACACCTTGTGCTGTCCACACATCTTTTACAAGCCAGGTGGCCAAATACCATCCTATGAGCATCCTCCTTACCCACAAAAGAAACATCAGAAGGTTTTCTGAGGACAACAGTGACCACCAGATCAAAGCAGCATCCATTTGTCTGAACTGTGCAGAAACAGCCCTCAGACACCTGGTGCGTTATAAAGAATATCCAGTAAATCTGCTTAAAAATGGGAGTTTCCTCCACAAACTCATGATACAGCCACATATTTAAGAAAAAGAGCACTTAGAATAGAGCTTCAAATGGTGCAGATTAGCTGTCAAGCTGCAAATTCATGAGGATCAGATAGAGATTAAACATGAGTGTCATCAAGTGAACAGTTCCAGCTATCCACGGGAGACGTGAAAGCATATTGGTGGGCTAATTTAAAAATGATTACCAAACACTTAATCATTTAATACTGATGGGAATGGGAGCTCCTTTATAAATGCCTGCTACAGTTAAAATTGAGTAGTCAGCAGCACTTCCACAGAACCAGCATTGCAAATATTTCGTACACATTAACAAGAAGCCTATCATGTGCAAAGCACAATCACCACCAATTAAAAGACTGCTAAAGACGGCAAAGTAATACAAAATATGAAGCTGAAACTTCACATACCAATTACATGCTTCAAAAACCGAATCTGGTAACAATTAACCAGTATTTACAGGGTGCTTTCTACCCCTACAGCTTACAAGCTTACTCAGACTGTGTATGTGGGACAGAAAGTCTGAATTACATAAAAAATCTAAGGGAGGGAGAAGAGACACAGAATCATATCATCACAGAATCATGGAATAGTCTGGGTTGGAAAGAACCTTAAAGCCCATCCAGTCCCACCCCCTGCCATGGGCAGGGACACCTCCCACTGTCCCAGGTTGCTCCCATCCCCATCCAACCTGGCCTCGGACACTTCCAGGGATCCAGGGGCAGCCACAGCTTCTCTATGCACCCCACGCCAGGGCCTCCCCACCCTCACAGGGAAGAATTCCTTCCCAACAGCCCATCTAAACCTACTCTGCCAGCTTTAAAACCATGTGGCCCCTGTCTCTCATGGACCATGGATCAATATCACATTGAGCCACTCTCTGTGAAAGAAAGACCATCCCACCAGCCACCCCTGGAAAACAGTGTGACTGGGAAGTAAGACAGGGATCAGATTCATGTCAGAGCATGACCATGTCAGGGATCCCTGAGCTGGCTTTGGTAAGCAGTGTTTGAAATCACCTGCATCATTACAACCCTGACTGCCAGCAGTGACTTTGTGTCATTCCAACTCCAGTTACAACTGACGTGATGCTCACTGAAAATTAAACACATGAGAACCACTCTGACAACCCCAATTTAACACCTGGCAGCCTATTTTCTTACTTTATTTACAGAAGGAAATGAAGAGACTAACATTCAAATGTTTTGATCAATTATATCAATATGGTCCCACTATAGCCAAGAAAATAACAATAATAAAACCAGAAAATTAATATTAAGACACAAATTTTACATTTGGATAGGTAAACTCTCAATGGAAGTCAGATACTGAATGACTGGCACAATAGAGAAGTTACTAATGCCATAGAACTATCTGTAAATGAGTGACAAATGTTCTCCACACTCAAGACTGTGCCAAGTTCTACATTTAATACACTGAGAAATCCAAGGTTTGTCACTCTATAAAAAGCAGTTAGCAAAGAGACACCTCCTCAGTGCTGCCCTAGAGCACTCCCAGCCAGGATGGAAAGATGCATCATTAATTCAAGACCACAGACCCAAAAATGTCCCAAAGCAGCCAATAAAAGTGAGGAATGCAGAGAAACCCGAGGCACCGGTGCAGTTTAACAGCCCTGACAGCTGGTAACACTGAAGACCTTTTCCCAGCATGACTGTCCCTCTCAGTCATACCACAGCAGAGGTTTTCATTTTCCTGGTAACTAGTCCCAAACTCCCATTTTCCCATGAACTTAACAGCACTTCTCTCCAACATTAAAAAAAAAACAAAAAAAAAATCCTCCCTTGAAAAGCAAGTAACAACACCTAATGCTGTGATTATGGAATACCTGGAAGGCTGCTGGACAGATGACATCTGACTGAGGGAAAAAGTAATACTGGCATTTCTGAAACCCGTGGGCTTGGAAGCACATGGTCTTCTACAGCCTTTTGGCTGTATTTTTTTCTGCTAAGAAAGTGTTTTGCCTTTGAGATATGGAATCCTCCAGCTAACAGCCACTGACAATTGCCTGGCCCTGAGATGGATCAATCCATGGAGCTGGGCAGCATTTCCAATCTGGCTGTCAAGCTGCTCCTCCTGGCCGGGAGACACCGGAGTGTGACCTCACACAAACCATCTGCTGTGCATCTGGACACCTCTGGAAGGGCTCCATGAATCCACGCTGACAGAAGTGTCCAAAGGGAGATAATCCTCCTGGTTTAGATGTCAAGGGCAACAGGGAAAAATAAAGTACCAAATTAAACTGTTGATCAAACTCCTGTTTGATCTGTTTTATGCCTGTTTTATGACAGTGTTGGGAACAGCCATATACTTCTGGACATTACACAGAGATGTAATTTTAGGTCGGTGCTTCTCTGTATATTTATGCCAGGAAAGTATAACAGCATTTAAGCGCCCTGAGTCCAGGTACATCCCTCCTGTGGAGCTGAGGCTCAAATTCCAGTTTATTCTAACAAGGTCTGTACTCTGTATGCATCAGTGGCCTTTTCACACCACCTCCCAGATCACTTCAGTCCTCAGTGTCAACTTCTCATTCCCAGTTCTGTATCCTATCCTCCTGGACATTTCCATAGCTAGAAAAATTGGAATACATAAAAATACCATGACATTTCCAGAGAACTATCTATATCATCAGTTGCCTCTTAAGGAGTCAGAATTCACCTGCTCAAACTCATCATATGTCAAACCCAGGCTATTCCTAAATTATTAAGCTTAGATTTTTTTTTAATCTTGAAGGATTAATTTGAAAACTTTGCAGGTTTTGGTACACACACACACACAAAAGCAAACACTGCACACTGTTCTAATGCATCAGGCAGTAAGATTATTTTAATCATTAAAGCTCAAATCCTGGAACTTAGCCTTTCATGCCACCTATATCTCATCCAAAGTAGCATTAAAATATGTTACAACATTAAAGCCTTCTGGCAGGAGTAGAAAAATACCCCTAAACTGCTACAGGAACAACAACCTTTCACTGCTGACGTGGGTCAATAGATCAGGCAAACACTTGACCTCAAACGTGCCAAAGATCTTCGCCAAGAATTCATATAAAAAGGAAAACAGCCATTACCAAGCTATAATTTAGCTCTGTGAAGCAACAATATTAAGCAGAACTCTGGGGGAGTGAGTAGAATTGTGATTTTATCCGCCACTTGTTAAATTTTATGCCAAGTTTCTCATATTATGAAGCATGCTATTGCATAGTATGTGTGTTGATTACCCAGGTGAGTTTCAAAAATGAATTTCTTAATCTCTTAAATTAACCTTGGACTTCAGAATTAATAACCAGCTGGGAAGAAGAAAAGTCAAAGTTCCTTTCTAAAATTCATTTCAGTGCTCTATCAGATCAGAACAGGAAGGATAAAGGACTGAAAACTTTTGGGAGCAAACAAAAGTAAAGTCTCAAACTCCAGAAAAACTGAATCTGTCACAGCAACTAAATTGTACAAACAATTCATGATATGCGTTGCCTTAGGATATTTTTAATGAGATTTTGTTTTTAATTTTTCCTTGCCCTGTTCTGCTGGCACATTTTTTTTGAGGCAAATCACTCTCTTGCCATGTCCTTGAAGTAACAGCTGCCAAAAGCAAGGCCTGAGCACTTCAATCAGTAAGGTGAAGTTTAATCATTTCAGTGCCTCTGTTGTGGCCTTTAAATTTTCTGTTCATTTTAATAAAAATTCTATGAATGTCTGTGCACTACAACTCAGAATCTCTTTCATCTTCACAAATGCTGTGACTGGTTCCAGGTTCCTTCCAAGACAGTCTAAAACCAAAGGTGTGCTGAAATAACCACACCAGACCCTAGACATCAGTGCCTGAGGAGCCAGCACATATCTGCTCCCACTTCACTGGGAAACCAACATGGGTTTGTTATTTTTCATCCGGCCAGCAAAAAAAACATGAAAACCTGCTCATCACTTTCTTGGACTGCTGCTTTGGTACAGTGCTAAAAGACACTTCTAAGCAAATTTTAAGATACATTGTAAAAGCTGAAGCCAAATACACTGGAATTCAGGTGTACTGCTCTCCCCAGGCTACCAGGATGACATCAAGCAAGCCACCTGTCCTGCTCTTCAGCACTCAGCATACCTACTGCCCCCATCTCACTTAATAATAGAACTGTCAATAAGCAGCAGCATTCTATTGCATCGATATTGTAGGAGAAATTCTGAGATGTCAGACCAGCAAATATGCCTGGGTGTCCATCTTTTCCAGAGCTGTGTTAGGGAGCCACAAGGATTTCTCTCCCACTTGGCAGTGAAGTCACAACCAACACTGATAAAATTTTCTTGATGAGAACAAAAAGACAGCTTGGTTACTAATAAACAGAAAATAAACTCCCCCACAACACTTGAGGGACAAAAATACTCAAGCCATTCTATGTCTGATTGACTTACTAGCTGAAATAAATATATAAAAGCAAAACTGGCAAGCAGGCAGCTCTCACCTAAAGCTGGACAACAGCAAAAAAACCGATTTGTGTTTCAAGGACTCCCTCACAAGTAAGACTGTCCATTTTGTAAACAGCACTAGAGGAGCAACACTTAAACTTTAACCCAATAATTACACAAAACAGTTCAACATTATCCCCAAGAGGTGAAGAGTAAAGAATGATTAGGTTTTAATTAGTTAGCAGAACACTACTGCTAACTCCCTGCTGTCTGCAAGAGCGCTCCAGAAGTGGGGGGAAAGCAGACAGGAGTAATTCCTAAAATATTTCTCCACCGCAACAAGTCTAAACAGCTCCACAATATCAAATGCTGCAGGTTCCTCTGAAAAATAAGAATTTAAGGTCAGCTTTGACAGCCAGTTATTTGCACCAAGAGAAAACCAAGCAGAAGCAAGCTGAGGCTCAACAGCATCTCTTCACCAATCTTTTTACTCTCTGTCTGCATCATTATTAAACTGCTGACCTATTCAGAAAAAAAGAGGTAAAAGGTATTCAGGGAAAAAACGTGAAAGGAATTTCTTTACTCCAATGCTTCCTAAACCTAAATGCATGTTCCTAGAGCTGGTGCTTCAGTAAGAGGAGATCCAGTGCTCCTTCTAAATAAATACAATTGAGCAATCACAGACCAAAGTCTCATTTTTAAAGCTCCTTTCCCTCCCCTCATTACATTCTTTTTGTAAGCAAGGGAAAGAGTTGAAAGAAAGATGAAGAAATTCACTTAGCCCAACATCTATTTCACATATAAGAGTGATGGCTTTCCTGTAGCCTGTATTTCTATTCAATCACAGCAGAACACTAAAAATGCCAAAATTCTGCTCCAATCACCCCAGATGCCCAAACAAGTCTCTACACTCAACCCATTACCACCCATCACTCCTAAAATACAAAGCATCACTGATCAAGGGAAACCCATGCCATTTATTTTGCTGGCACCTGCATATTATTTCACCTCTAAGACAAGACAGAAAGTGCTTTTCTTTGCAGCTGCAGCAAGGCTGGTGCTTCAAAGCCAAAGGTCAACAATTTTAGCCACTGAAAAAGTGAAAAAATACCTCCAAAGTTTGTGTCCCTCTGTTACCACAAACTTAAATGCAGGCAACAATATTAATAAACACTGTGAGTGTGCATTTATTAAACAACATGAGTGACAATTCTTGGGGCAGTGATGTTTAAAAATGCTCTTGATTTGTCTATCATTGCTGAAAGGCACTGTAATAGAGTCACACCCAGTCACAAACTTGTACCTGACATTGCAGATCATGCTGTCCAGTGAAAATTTTTCCCATCTCCAGACAACTGATAAAGTTAATCCTTCCAACAAATACATATTTTTGATGCAAAATATACTGCTTATCCATATCCACTGCTGTCACAGCCAGCGCCTCTGTCTTCACTGACAGCTGAATGTCAGCTCTGAGCTTGACATGATGTATAAGAAAGTCAAATTATCTCATTACACAAGTTTTTAATGGAAACACAGATGAATACAAATCAGAGCACCTCTGCAGGGAACTCCTATGACAAATCAAGTCTTTGTCACTGAATGAATGACACTCGATTAAAGAATTCTCCCCAAGCAATAATAATTTCACCTGCACACCAGTCACATTTTCTCAAACGCAAGCAATTCCCTTTAATCCTTAAAAGCCCATGTGCAGTGCACAGTTATCACACAGAGCTACAACCACTTCCAAACAGGGCTGGATTATGAATTATCACACTGGAAATCGTCTTTCTCCACTAGCCGTTCTCTGAATTTCTGCGGAATTAGGCACTTGATCCAATTATTTTCCATAGAAGAGGGTCTGAAATACAAACAGCCTACAAAAATCCCGAGAAGAATATTGCTCAGCGCTTGTTCTATATACACGCGGTGCCATAGGGCTGGTGCAAAGAAAGCAAGCGATCCAGAAGAGCTCCTACAGAATATAAAACTTGGCGAGAAACAAGTGCCGAATTCGTACGGGAAGCAGCGGGAGCGATGTGGAGGGAGGAGGCACATCCTCAGCTCCCGGCACGGCGTCCTTGTGCACCTGCTGCCCTGTGGGAAGCGACATTTTCCCGGGAGCAGCCGGGTGCCTCCCAGCCCCGGTTGGCGAGCATCACGCCCCGCCAGCACCGCTCGGCACGGGCTCCGGGGCAGACAAAAGACCGGGAAGGCCGAGCTATAAATCACACCCAGGATCGTAGTGCGCACAGGGGCGATCCGCAGAGCCAGCGAGAGCAGCTCGGGGCCGTGTCCGTGAGCTGTCCCTCGCCGGGGATGGCAGTGCCGGTGCCGCGCTCGCCGGGCTGCTGCTGCGGTACTGCGGCTGCGATGGAGCCGCGTGTGCTACCCTGCCTGCAGCCCCAGGAGCGCACACATGCACCTACACACACATCCCTACGTGCATATACAGGGAGACAGCTGACAAGAGACAGATATAGGTATGTGCGTACAGATGTATACCCCGGCTGCTCCGGGCTCGGCAGCTCCACGCCGGCCCTGAGGGGCGGCTCGGTGCCCCGCGGCCCTGCAGCACGGCTAGGGGCAACGAGGGCTCCAGGCTGCCACGGGGCCGCTGGCCACGGCTCCCCTCAGATACTCCCGACCCCCGCCCCGCCAGAATAGCCCGGCAGCCGCCCCGCCGCCTTCCCGCCCGGGGTCAGCCCCGCTCGGACACCGCGCACAGGCACCCGCGGCCCCGCAGGGACACAGAGCCCCGGAGGCGCCGCCCGCCCCGGCCCCGCGCTCACCGCCCGCCGGTGCCGCCTCGCTCCGTGGCCGGCGGTGTCGCCGCAGCCCCTGCAGCACAATATGGCGAGCGGCGGCTCCGCAATGGAGCTCGGGAAATAGAGGGGAGTTACATATTCATGGCCGGGGCTGGGTAGGGGGAGCGCGGACGGGGCCGCCGCGCCCGGGCCGCCCCGCGACCTCCTCCGCCTCCTTTACGGCCGGGGCGCGGCAGCCGCCGGGGCTGCTCCTTGCTTTCCCCGCCCTGCCCACACCTCCGGCCCCGCCGCCGCCGGCGCTCCATAGGGTTTTCCCTTTCCCGTCCCCGGGATGCGGCACCGCGTCCTGCGGGGCTCCCTCCGCACCACGGCCCCTCTCCACTGACCGCCCGTCCCGGCCGGGGGCGGCTGAACTGCCCCAGGCGAGGTTCAGGTTGCACATCGGGAGGAATTCCTTCCCGGAAATGCTGATTAGACTTTGGAAAGGGCTGCCCAGAGGGGCGGTGGAGGTACCGTCCCTGGAGGTGTTTAAGGAGAGGCTGGCGGTGGCACTTGTGCCAGGGCCTGGTTGGGCATAGGTGGGCCTCGGTGATGGTGTTTTCCAGCCGCGGTGACGGTGTGGTTCCCGAGCAGCCCCCGCTGTCCCCGGCCAGGTGAGCCTGCTGGCTACAGGAATTGGGTTATTCCTGCCTCATTCCCTGCTCGGCGGGCGGGAGCGGATCCGCCGCTGCACTGCCCCGTAGGATGAATGCGTGGCCTCGGCCCGCCTCCGCTGGGCTCCGGGGCTGTTGGACACCGCTCCAGAGAGGGACGTGCCCGGGTCCCAGGGCTGTGGGAAGCAGCTGAACCCGGGCAGGCAGCGAGGCACCGCGCCCAGCGCCATCCCGCACCCCTCAGACAAGGGACTTGTGGTGTTTCTGTTCACGATACACATTTAGGTGCTCTCGGACATCCCAGCCCGCTCTGCGGTTCTAACGTGAAACAAGCGTTTGTCTTGCCGTGTCTGCGTTTTAATGTTTGGTAAATTAAGACCGGGTTTTTTTTGAGCTTTGGGTCTTCAGAGGTGCCTTTACTGGTCTTGGCATTTAAGTGTTTTATAGCGATAGCAAGGCAGTGCATTTAGTGTCATTAAATCTAGCGTGAGTAAAAAGTGAACGTGAGCTGGGGCTTGGACAGGGACCTCCTGAGGGCCCCTCCAGCCCAAGTTATACCATCATTCTGTGATTCTGCACTTGGGTGCAGACAAGAAAACCTGCGAGATGGATAATGTATTTCAAAATACAATACAATGCTCTGTGTTGGGAGCATTTTTGTTCTCTGCAGCAGGTAGCAAAATCATGCAGCATGAGAGCTGAGAGAGCTTTCATCAGCTCCTGCTTTCCACTGTTCCTGCTGTAATGGAAACATTTCTTCTGCTCCTTGCAGCAGCAAAATAATAGTAAAGAAAATTACTCCAGTCAAGTGAGATGTTGTTTCCATGCCATCCTTCCAGGTAAAATATTTATTACCTGTTAAAGTGATTGAAGGTCACCCATTCACCTCCTTTCAGAAACCAGAATATAGAGGGAAGGAAGACAAAATATGTTTTAAAAATTCTGGAGGCAGAGAACTGTAAATAGGAGACAAAAGATGGAGAAAATCAGGAGAAAATGTCCATGTTGGTGCATTACTCCACTGTGGTACATTACAGTAAAGCAAGGTAAGGGTATAAATAAATGATAGCAAAGGAAAACGAAATGGGCAATGGTAGGATGAGGTAAGGTCTGCCCTAGCAGTAGTAAAAGAATCCTTTTCCCTTGCCAAGTGTTCCTGTCAGACAGAGCAGGAGGGATTTCTGAGGCATTTACCCTTTGTGCAGGGTACAAACTGTGTGCAGAGCAGCTTTGCTGAGGATCAATTCAGGTACAACGGGGCAGGAGGAAAAGGCACTGAGGTTGTTCTTAGGAACCAACACTGGCTCAGGACCAATGGCTTTGCTACAGTTTAAGATTTAGATTCTTTAAAAATAAAGCAGAGCGAACAAGCTGGGTGATCTTTAACAAAAAATGGCTGATATTGTGACTGGGAAAGAAGGGAAATTAAACAAGATTGCTCAGCACAGATTGGTATTGTGGTTGTAACTGTGATGTGCCTCTTCCTCCTGCCAGAGCTGTAGCAGTCTGGTAGGAATGTCCAGTGGCAATTAAGGGGAAAAGCCCTTTTCTGGATCATAAGAGATCTGCAAGATAATACCCGAGTGATATATCTGCAGAACTGTGCAGATTGTGGCTTTGTTTTGAGTCTTGGAGACAAAATAAATGAGAGGGAGAGAGTTGGGGCAGATTAACTACTCACAGAGGTAACATGAATGAATGCGAATTGTAACAGAATCCACATTGCTCAGGGATCAAAATGTACAAATTAGGGATTCTCTTGGCTGTATTCCTCTGGAAAAGAAGTTTGGCATGAGACATTACAGGCTTTTCAGTGCTCAGGCCCTGCCATTATTAAGTACTTGCTTTCAAAAAAGTCACTTAAAACCAATACATAGCCAGCATTTGGACAGTCAGAGGGAGAGATACTGCTAAAACCAGCACTCGCTAAATCCAGAATGAGCTGGCAGTGGCAGAGATAGGAACAGGTAGTAAAAGAGTAGATCTCATTTCGGAAGGGTCAAAGACTTATTTTTACCCCTCCACTGTATCCCAAAAAATTTCAATGTACTTGACCCCAACAGAGCTTTAATGGAGAAATGCACTGCTCAGGCAGTGAGCAAGCAGGGACATCAAATATTCCACCTTTGATGGGAATAGTGACAGGCAAAGTCCTTTGATGCAAATTGCTTATAAGAAGGCAGGGAAAAAATATCTCAAATATCTCAACTCTAAACTTGCAATATAGCCCAAAAACTTTGGCAGCTTCAGGGGCAGGAAGCATTCCAGTGTAGGCACAAGTCAAACAATCCCACAACCACAGCTGGGGAGCAACAGCAGGACGGTGCTATCAGTGGTTGGTAGTAATTCAGAGGTCTTTTCATAGTAGCATTCAACTGCGTGGTTCAGAAAGTGGTTGTATCTGCCAAGTAAAAACAGAGATCAAAACTGGCCAAGAATTTGATGAGTAGCTGCAAGATAATATTACCTGCTTCATAAAGTAAAGTTTCAGGCAGTGATCAAAGGGTTTTGCCAGTTTGATAAATGAAGGACAGTTTCAAGTAGCACACGCTCAAATCACAGAAATGGCCATGCAGCTGAAAAAGTATCTGAAATTCACATTCTCCAACATTTCATGAGGCAAAACCCCAAACTCACTTAGACTGAAAAAAAATGTATTTCCAAATCTATAGCCTTAGGGCTTACACTCAGAAGTTCACAATGTTTTCAGAGTATTGGTTCTTTGAGAAGATATTTTATGTCTCTTTAGCTTTGGAAATGCCTCCAAGGCACATTAAGACATTTGACTGAGATAGAAGAGGTAGATAATTAGTGGCATCATTTGTAAACACATGCTTAATTGGACTTTTGGAGAGGGATAGCATGCACTTAATGGCTGGTATTAATTCAGCATCTGATATTTAAGACAGTGTATTAAGAGGTGTAGGATGACAGAGCATGTAATCATTTAATCAGATAATTAGCTAATTACAAATATTTTCATTTGTTGGGATTTTTTTTTTTATTTTAGGCTTTACCTTTATCCCTTTAATGCAGTAAGAGAATTAATTCCACACTAATCTAAATCATGTTGTTCAGCCACTACAAAACCAAAGGTAATAATTGGCTCTGCTTGCATGTGCTGCCAGAGAAAACCAGAGCTGAGAAGAGAGCGGCTGTTTGTCTGCCCAAAATGAGACCTTTGTGCCAGTGTTCAGAGCCACCCACGTCCCCTGACACAGGTGGGACTTCACAGACATGAGACACAGCCAGCTTGTTCCATAGGATGGGAGTACTACACTGAACATGCCTTCTCCTTGTGGGGTGCTGTGTGTATGGTCTGTCCCCTGTAGCCACCGGATATTCCAAATTCAGGCTGCAGAAGAGAAGTTAATTTATCCATTCCCAGAAATCCAGGGCTGGGATCTCATTATAAGTAACCAGGGAAAAGCAAGAAAATGTTGCTTCTGTGCTCTGCCAAGGGGGCAGTGAGTAAGACAGAACACAGCTTAGGTATCAAACTGCAGCTGCTTTTCCTTGTAACTCCTTATTTATTACTTTTATTATAGTAAGTGGACTGAGGGGAAAGAAATCTTTTTTACCTTGCTTCCTCAAAAGATTTTGCACACCCTTTCAGAAGGGTCTAAGTAGTCTCAGGGCAAAGAACGCAGAATGCTCCAGCTCTGGTGCCCAGCAGAGGTAGTTTGAACTGAAATAGGGACATGATTAAACCCTTTTTACAATTTTTTAATCTGTCGTTCAGCAAACAGTGTCCTGCTCTCTGCAGTAAGGAAATTTAAGGGTGATTGAAGCCTGCCAAGCAAATGGAAGTTCTGAAGGGAAATATTTGGAAATAGTTTTTAAAGAAATAACTACATAGAAAGTGCTGCAAAGATGAAGTCAAAGATTTATGAGGTGTATAAGGTGTTTGTGGGATTAACTACAGGCGGAGACTAAACCCACAGTAAAGCTGTCTCTTGCACCAATGAACTTCTCATTTGTGGTGAAAAAAAATGCACTGTGCCCTGGAAAACAAATTTAGCACTGGCTGTTCTCATCCTAGGGCTGTGGGCAATATTTTAAATACGTGCAATATTTTAGGTGTGTGACACAAGACAGCACAGCAGCAAGGTTAGAAATAGCAGAACATTGGGAGGGAGAAGCAATACCTGCACAGAACTTCTTGGGATGCAGATAGGAGCTGGAGGCTGATTGTAGTGCCACTGATTGTTCCCGTATTGAGGCCTGACTTGTAGCTGATTAATGCATCTACTGATCTCTAATTGGGTGCAATTAACAGCCTGTACACAGCAGCTGCCTGGGTGATATTGAAGATCATTGTCTGGTGCCCTCTAGTGGAGCATGAGAAAGATACAATCAGACTTTTTTTTTTTTTCCCCCTGCAAAAACAGGTTTATTTTTCTTCCAGTGAATGGCTCAACCAAGACCCTTTGCTGAAATCATTGAAGGCTTATGCTTGCACTGAAAATCGGGCAAAAGGTAAATAAATATGAGGATGACTTGGGCTGTTGTGTTGATGTTTACAGGTAGTGACCAAAATTTATAAAGCAGTGACCAAAGGTATATTTTGACAGAGACAAGAATAAGGAGAAGGCAAAAAGAGAAGAGGGCAGAAGGAGAAAAAAATGGGAAAAAATCCTGAAAAATAAACCCAGGATACGTTTTACTGATTCTTGGCTTAAGCATCAGTTACAGGTAATGAATATTTACTCCTTTCGTATTTGATATCTTATTTTAGAAGATTTCCTGTAGCACAGACTTACTTTGTTTTGTAGCTGGTCAAAGCCTGTAATCCCCAACCCAGCTATTTCCCTGAGTGGAGAAGCTCAGTGGATGATTGTGCCACACTGTCCTGATTTAGGGCAAATTTGGGAGAAAACTTGCAAAGGGGTCCCTCTAGAGAAGCCAGATTCAATTGGTCCCCTCCCCCTACTGGTTCAGGAAAAGATTTCTGTGGAGAAAAGTGGAAAAAAACCTGTTTATTTAACAAGCAAAGTATTCACAAGCATTAAAAATGAATAATATTAAACAATGGAATGTCTTGCTGTTCTGAAGAGATGGCAAATTCAGAGTCCTTGCCGTGGGTGCAGCTCAGCTCACTCAGTCTCTCAGCAGCCCCTCCTGTGCTGGAAAATGCCACAGCCCAGGCCCAGGGGGTCACAGGTGTGAGCTCCCAGTGCTCTTCTTGGGTTTTCAGTCCAGAGCAGGCTGACCAGCTCCAAGGAAAAGGAAAGCCAGAGTCCAGGGAACCTCTCTGCCTCAGCTGGCTAAAACCTACCTAAAAGCACAGGAGAGCTGTCCCTGCTGTCCGTGCTGCAGCAGCACAGTCCCTGAGAAGGAATGGGGGCAGCAAGAGCAGGTTCTGCAAACAAACTGCACACTCCTTCTGCCCCCTTCACTCTGGGAACCAGACTGAAAGGTGCAGAGCTTGATAGCCAGCATGAACAGAGCAGACAACTGGGGATACAGGCATCATAAAGTCACCCCAGGACACACACTTCCCAGAGGCTGCTTAAATTGTGCAAGACTATCCCTGAGCTATGTGTTTCAAACAGCATTTAGGGAGGTTTGCTTTTAACTCATCTGTTTTTTCCATTGCTTGAAATTCAGCAGTGACCTCAGGAAATGATAGAAAATAGGTGTTTGTCTTGGCTCCAAACCCACATGTGACTACCAAAGCAGCTGTGCCCATTTCTTCATAACACAGCTCTGCTCTCTAAATGGTGGGAGTTCCCTGACTTTGCTGCTCCAGCCTAGAAAGCCCTTGGGCTTGGGTTCTATAGATCTGAGCTCTGATTTATTTGGGGGTGCTGGAGCATATTGAAGACACATTTCAGCCCAGCATATTAAGTAGGACTTTGCAGTTGGAGTTTCTTTCCAAGATCACAGTTGCCAGCCTTATGAATTAGGGATCTGCAGTGAACTTTGGTAGGTGCTGGGGGCAGGCATTATATTAGGGTAGAGGTCTAAAAAAGAAATAATTTCTCTTTTGAGGTTCCTCTTTGATTATTTTCAGGCCAAGGGATGGAAAAGTGACGTCATGGCTGTATGTTGTTACTTCTAAAGTCTGTGGTTCTGCTATTTGGCAAATTGCTGCCTTCCAAACAGCAGCGAGAACACAGTTTGGAGAAATACAGCCTACACCTATTCTCTGCAGCCTCACACATCTGCTTCAGATTTGCAGCAGGAGAAGAAATGGGATGTGTGATTCTGGTTTTTGGACACAGCAGATGTCCATACACACACACACACACACACACACACACACACACACACACACACACTGAATGCAGAAGACTTAACCTTTTGGCATTCATTCACTGAAATGAGGCACAGGGCTAGTGAGAAGTACAGAACCATCTGTAATAATGGTTTCCACAGCACTTGTAAAGAACCTGGATTTGTGAAGTCCTAATTCTCCACAGGGTCTGTAATGAGGAGAGCTTTGTTGCTGAGTGTCTCTGTACAGGAAGACAAGAAAAGCAGTTCAGGCCTTATTCCTACACTGTTCTTTGTTCCTCAGAAGAAATCTGTCAGAATATGGATTGAGGAGTTAATGGCCTGGAAGCAAAATCCCACAGAACTGTCTGTGTAAAAAGTTGTCAGAATTTACTGCTATCTTTAAAACAATGAGTGGAAAGGCTAGAACCTATTTCAGGCAAAGAGGGAAAGATGGAATAAGGCAATCTTTCCAGACAAAGAAAATTATGAGCATTAATGTGCGGTCATTTTAGATTTCTGGCAGGACCTCTCTCCCCACAATATTTGTCTTGTACAGTTAAAGATGGAAGCATTACTACATTCTGCTTCCATGACCCCCTTCATGGTAGCTGATTGGAAAGATCAATAATGTGCCTGAGGTTGTGAGTCATTACACGTTTATCTTTCAGTGTTGATTATTACAATGTATGTGAGCAAGCGTGATCAAAGCAGATTATTTACAATACACAGCAGCACATTTCTGTCAGAGCAGCACATTTCCAAAGCTGTGGAAAGTGGTTTCAGAAAGAGCTGACAGATTACTACAATGTTTATCATTGTTACAGCCTCAGTGGGAGTCTGGTTTAATCTAATTAACATAACAGTGGGAGCACAATGACAATAAAAATTAGAAGCACTGAAGCACTCTATTATGTGGCTGGTGTGACTGGGAATTACAGACATTGCAATGAATGCTCAACAGGAGGATGCTCAAGGGTGACTACTGCTCAAAGAAGCCTTTTTTTTGTACTCATGACATTAAGCTGAGGGGTTTTTTCCACACTGTCTGCTCTGAGCACCCACTTCAGGTGTTCTGCATTGCATTCTCTGTTCTCACACACCTCTGAACTGGCTAAGCTGGCTAGATGGCTCTGGTCAGAAAATTCCAGACTAGTTTGGGGTGGAAGAGTCCTTAAAGCTAACCCAGTCCTATCCCCTGCCATGGGCAGGGACACCTTCCACTATCCCAGGCTGCTCCAAGCCCCATCCACCAGGCCTTGGACACTTCCAGGGATGAGGCAGCCACAGCTTCTCTGGGGAACCTGTGCCAGGGCCTCACCACCCTCACTGTAAAAAACTTTTTCTTAAATTCAGTTAATTTTTCCAGGAGCCACAAAAAACCCCAGGTTTTTTGGTGATAATTTAGCAACAATAGAAAGCACTACCTTGAAAAAACAAGTTTAAACAAGCCCAATTCAAACCTCAGAAGCAAATCAAATAGTACTGTTTGAAAGGAGTTCCAGGCATCTCTAGTGATAAAGTAAGGAGCAGTAGGATGAAACTGTAAATAGATACCAAAGCTTTGACTACCATAAAAAAACTAGACATTTTTTGGGAGCTTTGTTCCATACTTCTGTGTTCATTAGAGAACTACCTGTTGTGTTCCAGGAACAGTTATGCTGAAGTAAATCTCACAAGAGGCAGTTTCAATTCATGAAACCTGGTGGGTTCCTTTTCCCACTGTTCTCAGTGGTTGGTTTTGCAGAAGTCTGGTGGGTTGGTGTGCATGGGGAGGAGAGACCTAAATCCACAAAGGCCACAAGTGGAGGAACAACTTTCACAAAGTTCCAGGCCTGGCACATATCCTGGTCCTGAACACCTCCAGCAGGAACAGAAGAAAAAAAAAAAAAAATCATCTGTGTCTAAACAAGTCAGGAATACAGAGTTGTTGGACGGTGAAACTGTGGAGTTTACACCTGATTTCACAAAGCAACCAAACCCAAACTTTTAATGTCCTTTCTTGTGAAATAAATGACAGTAGTATTGCGTAGCCATTGATCAGAGAAGACTCGAAACAGGCCACACTGCAGAAGGATTTGTCAAAGGCACCTACAGACCATGAGTAGCGACTGTCTATGAAATTTTACAGAAAACAGGCATCTACTCCTCATCCCCAACCTACAATAAAAGGTCTTCTAAAACATACACATCAAATACCATAAACATTGCAGCAGAGCATTGGCCAAAAGTCAAAGCACTCTCTGGTGTTCTCTAGGATGCAATTTCTCTTCATTTCTGGCAGTTTTTTGATTATAAACCAGGGAAATATGACAAAGAGAAGTCTTGGAACGCAGAGTAGGGGTGAGGAAGCCATGTGAACAACTTGAGAGACTGTAAAAAAGACAAGAAGAAGACCGGAAGCAAGAGAGAAAGTGGTTTGGTAATCAGCCCGTAAGAAGATGCAGAAGTGTGGTGATTCAGTGTTAGCCCCACATGGCTCCTCTTGTACAAATTTTTATAATTCTCAGGGTTTGTGCCCCGTTCTTTGCCTTTTGCAGGAGTTGAAACCTAGATTTTCTTCTCGAGATGAAAAGGTGGGTTATTCTCTGTCACAGCAGGACAAGAGGACTCATACTGGAGCAGATTTCCAGAGCTGCTGTTGGTGATTGTGATAATCTCAGCTGCATGAGCTGAGCTGCTGCTGTCAGGAGGCAAAGGCCACATCCCACCTCTCTGGATTCTCTTCTGGCCAGAACTCTCAGATTTGGAACTGACACACCCAATCTGCTTCTTCTTGCCTCTCCAGTGTGCAGGGACAATCACTGATGTGTAGTTACTGCTGCCTCATTATGGGGTGCAGCAAGAAGGGGCATGATGGGGTGTCATGGTTTGACACTGGCCCCACGCCAGGCACCCCCCAAAGCTGCTCATTCACCCTCCCCTGCCACAGCTGGGCAAAGGAGATAAAAAATTAATGAAGAGTTTGTGAGTTAAGGACTGGGAGAAAACACTGC
Source organism: Phylloscopus collybita (assembly GCA_027886175.1). Lineage (NCBI taxonomy): Eukaryota > Metazoa > Chordata > Aves > Passeriformes > Phylloscopidae > Phylloscopus > Phylloscopus collybita. Next base: position 3,217,461 of record JAJNNQ010000065.1, on the reverse strand, counting down.
AAGGGCAAAACAGACTCAAAGGTACAAAGTGAATTTATTACTAACGAATCAGAGGAGGATAATGAGAAATAAAATAAGCCCTTAAACCACCTTTTTCCCTCCTTCCCACTGACAGCACAGGGAGACAGGGCCTGGGGGTTTGGGTCAGTTCATCACCTGAGGTTTTCTGCTGCTGCTCAGGGAGAGGAGCCCTTCCCCTGTGAGACCCTGGGGTCCCTCCCACGGGAGACAATTCCCTGTGAGCTTCTCCAGCACGGCTCCACTCCCACAAAGAGCAGCCCCACCACAGCTGCCACAGCCTGAGCCCTCCCACGGGCACACAGCCCTCCCAAAACTGCTGCAGCCTGGGTCTCTGTTCCCATGGGGTGCAGTCCTCAAGCACAGGCTGCTCCAGCCTGGGAGCAGAGCCCCTCTCTCCACTGGGTCTGCACTGGATCACAGCCTCCTCCAGGCATCACCTGCTCCAGCATGGGCACCTTCCCTAGGGACTCTGGGTGGAACCCTGCACCCCTGTGGATCCCCAGGGGCTGTGGGTGGATCTCTGCATCCCTGTGGATCCCCAGGGGCTGTGGGTGGATCTCTGCATCCCAGTGGATCCCCAGGGGCTGCAGGGGCACAGCTGCTCCACCATGGCTTCACCACAGCCTGCAGAGGAATCTTGGCTCCAGCACCTGAAGCACCTCCTGCCCCTCCTTCTCCACTGACCTTGGTGTGTCCATGTTGTTTTCCTTCACATGTTCTCATCTCCTTTTCCTCTCTGACTAGGAGCAAAAATTGTGTCCACAATGTTTTGATTTTCTTCCTAAATCTGTTATCCCAGAGGCATTACCATGATCTCCAACTGGCCCAGCCTTGGCCAGCAGCAGGTCCATCTTCAGAGCCATCAGGGACTGGCTCTGCTGGACATGGTGGAAGCTCCCAGCAGCTTCTCACAGAAGCCACCTCTGTGGCCCCCTTGTTACCAAAAACCAGGCTATGCAAAACCAACACATGGGCCCATGGGGATGAGTAGAGTGGAACACCTCTCCTATGAGGAAAGGCTGGAAGAGCTGGGAGTGTTCACCTGGAGAAGGCTCCAGGGAGACCTCTGAGCCCCTTCCAGCGCCTAAAAGGGGCTCCAGGAGAGATGGAGAGGGTCTTGGGACAAGGCATGGAGGGACAGGACAAAGGGGATGACTTAGATGAGATATTGGGAAGAAATTGTTCCCTGTGAGGGTGGTGAGAAGCTGTGGCTGCCCCATCCTTGCAAGTGTTCAAGGATTGGAGCAACCTGACTCGAGGGGAAGGTGTCCCTGCCCATGGCAGAGGGTGGAACAAGATGATCCTTATAGTCCCTCCCAATATCCTTAAGGTCCCTCCCAATCCAAACCAGTCTGGAATTCTATGATTCTAAGTTGAGAATACTTGGAATTATTTTGCTTTGTAAAGGAAACTAATTGCCTGGTAACTCTTTATTAGCAAAGCTAAGGTTGCCTGGGAGCTTTCTGGAGTGTAGTGAGTGGCCACAAGTTGGGTATCTGAGAAACAGGGAGATGTGCGGGGTCAGGAGGGACTTTTGTATGGAAGGATTTTACTGCAGGAGGAGAGGAGATTCTGTCACCAGAACGGCTACAGAGGTGAACGTGCAGGAGAGGGCGCTCGACAGCAAGGAGTAACTTCTGGTGTTACAACATCTCATGAAAACAGGGAGAGCACAGCTGCTTTAAAGTTTTGGTTGAGGTTATATTTTGCATAACCTCAGAGAGTTAGCGTGGCCAACTGAGCATCCATGGTTTTGGTAGCTAGTGCATTCAACATGAATGAAAATCTCATTGCTGTCACTCAAGTCAGCAACTCCAGCCTTCGATCAGTGAGGAGTATAACTTTTACCAGTCCTCTCTAATTAAATGTGAGAGCAAACAGGGTAGGAAGTGTACAGCTTCCTTTATTTCTTGTGTCACACCACTACCTCAATCCCAGCCGTGGATACCAGCCTCCACAGTGAACTAGTTCCTTGTTAAACTAGAAAATGCCCTTACAAAGCCTCCACATTGCTACAGTTTGTGTTGGTTGCCTGTGTCCCCAGAATGCTGAATGAGGTTACAGCTTGGGCTGTGTTTATTTTCAGAGCTATAACGATGCAAGGCTTTTGCAGACAGCAGAAACATTCAGAAGCCCAGACACTGGACCACTATCAGGGTCTACAAAGTCTTTTTCCATGGCAAATCCAGCATTTAGGGGAGCTGCACTGAGTGGCAGCTACTTCTACCCAACCTATCCTCAAACAGAGTGTTCTTCCTAAGCACCTTTCCCTTCACCTGATGGTGCAGGTGCTTGCTTAAGGCCAAGCTGCCACTGGGCTCTCTTTAAATTGAAGATTCAAACTCCAATCCCATTTCACATTTTGCTGTGAGAGCTTACTGGCAAGTAGAGCCCTGTGCACCACTAGTGAGAAGGTTCATAATGGCTCTTGGTGCCTTTCCTGCACTGCTGCCTCACCCAGAGCTGCAGTTACAGCCCTGCCGAGTTGCTTCTCCTCACTCTCCTTTGCAGACACATCTAATACAGACACAGCTGTGGTTTGGGCAGCTCATTCTAGTGAGAGTTGTCATCCATGGCGACCACACTTGGGGCTGATGCTTCATGGGCTCCACCTGGAGTGCTGCATCCAGCTCTGGGACCACAGCACAGGGGAGATGTGGGCCTCTTGGAGCCTGAGGCGGCCATGGAAATAAACGCTCCCAGGGCTGGAGCTCCTCTGCTCTGGAGCCAGGCTGGGAGAGCTGGGGGTGTTCACCTGAAGAAAAGAAGGCTCTGAGGACATCTTAGAGCCCCTTCCAGTCCCTAAAGGGGAGCTGGAGAGGGACTTGGGACAAGGGATGGAGGGACAGGACACAGGGAACGGCTCCCCACTGTCAGAGGGCAGGGCTAGATGTGATACTGGGGAGAAATTCTCTCCATCCCTGGAAGTGTCCAAGGCAAAGTTGGACAGGGCTTGGAGCAACCTGGGATAGTGGAAGGTGTCCCTGCCCATGGCAGGGGGTAGAACTGGAAGGGCTTTAAAGTCCCTCCCTGCCCAAACCACCCCATGGTTCTGTGATTCCACATGAACTTCGGTTTATTTTTCCTTCTTTTCCGAGGATTTTCACTTTGCACAAGGCAAAACTCTGGAAAGGCTCAAGTTACCACTGAGCTCCCCCAACCTTTGTTGTGGTGTATTGTTCTTGTCCATGGACTAACAATACAGCCAGTGCCTTCAGCTGGGAGCCAGCAGCCAAGTGGAGCCCAGCGATAAAGAGAAGGAAGGAGGAGCAAAGGAGAGTTTGACCTCACAGCTTTTGTTTAAATTTCTGGTTCTTTTTAGTATTTCCTTCTGTTATTCTTTAGGTATTTGGGGAAAGAGAAGGGAACCATAGCCAGACTATTATGTATGCTTAGTCCATAATCGAAACATTTTTATCATCTCTTTTTTCTTTTTTTCCCCTTTATTTTATTCGTTGTTAAATAGCTACAGAAATATACCAGAGAAATGGAGACTAAAATTTTGTAAGATTTTAATTCTGGGCAGTGTGCCAAGTAAAAGGTAATTGCTGGCATGACTCCGAGCTTTGGTTTGCATACTGCTTTCAGTCCACAGCAGGGATCCTTACAGCTCAATTATTCTATACAGACAAAATGCTCCACAAGCTTGATTTTAAAATGGGCTGAGTGGCTTTTAGAGAACACTAACACCCCCATTTTCAGCCTCCTGCCCACTTCTGTGTTCCTGGGCACTCTGGTCCTTGACAGAGTACTGAAAGACCCCCCAGTTCTATCCAGTAGTTAATGCAAGATGTGGCAAAAGGCAGCCTTAAGGTAATTCAACTGCTAAACATCCAGCGTGCCATCAGAAATGAAGCCAGGCCACTGCTGCTTCTTCTGTTGGTTATTTAGACAGGCAAGAGCTAATTTGTGCATCTGAACACATCAAGGGAAAACACATTAGGCTAATACAAACAACTTGCCCCAAGGAGAAATTCTGTCTGGGTTTAAGTGGAAGAAAATCACTGTGAGAACAATTAAACATTGCACTAGGTTGTCAGGGAAGTGGTAAAATCTCCCTCACTGGAAATATTCAAGGTTTGGCTTGACAGAGCCCTGGAGAGCCTAACTCATGGGTCCTGCTTCCGGCAGAAGTTTGGAGCAGATGGGCTCCAGAAGTCCCTTCCAAACTGGATTTTTCTGTGATCTAGGATAATACTTTTAATTATCATGTTTCAAAGTTGGGATAACAGAAGAATGTTGTTATTTTCTCTCATGTCAGGAAAATGAGGATTCCAGTGTCTACGGAAATACTAACTTTATTATGAAACAGAAAAGGAAGGAAAAGCAATAGTTCCATTTCACTTACAAACATTAGTGCAACTGACTGTGGTCAAAACCAGTCTGGTAAAGTTGAACTGCATAGGTAACCAGGAGAATATAGGTTTCTGCTAAACATCATCAAAAAAAGCAATAAAATCATCTCTTTTGATTTGTAGAGAGCAGTTTTAATGCAGTGTGTTTAAATATGACATTGTGTTCAATACTGTACAGCAAAACAGCTGGGACTGTGATGGTGGATGTGTCTGAAAGCAAGCAAGTTTTTAAATAAGTATAATGCTTTCCTATAACAGCCAAACAAACACTGGCATTTAAAATGCTTTTAAAAAACCACAGAATTACTAATGATTTGACAGAGTTTATCAGTTCTGAATAGATCATTACTACATAATCAAGGCCACTGCTGTTTCTTCTGTTGGTTGTTTAGAGAGGCAGGAGTGAATCCAAGGCAGGTACTGTGCTAAAAAAGCAGATTAATTGTTACCCACATTAACAACTGGAGAAGCAACAGAGTCCGTGTAAGAAAACCAGTCATACACCAGTTAACTACATCTGCCCTCCTAAAGGACACCGAAAAACCTTGTGTCCAGGCTTTATAACACACAAATAAGTCATTAATTGGTAATAATTAATTGGAACGATTTTTGCTGGCTGCTCCACCATGAGGTGTGCTGGTGCTGCCAAGGAGGTGATGTCCTCCTTCTGTCCAGGCACACTTTGGGTGAGTGCAGACGAGCTGGAGAGGAGCAGGAGGCTGAGAGGATCCCAGGGGTGAGGGGTGCTTCACCCACTGATGGGATTAGTGTGGGATTGCTGTGAGGCTGCTCGCTGGGTGGCTTTCCCAGCCCAGGAGCCAGGCTTGGGTGGATGGACTTGTGCTCTCAGCATCTACACTAAGTGCACAGAAAAACTTGTAAACACTTTGTGATCCATCCACTGTAAGTTCAAAACCTTGGAGGAATAAGGTTTTTATAAAAATTATCTGGAACGAAAATGAAGCAGACGAGACAATCACTTCAGAGAGGGGAAAATACATCAAAAATCCAAAGTATTCCATTTTCCTTTGTGTGTCTCCTTTTGAACTCTTGCAGCCCCTTCAGTGTGCAGGCTGGTTTAGCAAATCCCACTTTATTTGTTACATATGCCTCCCTGGATAGGGTCCTGAGGAGAAGTTTCTCCATGGAAAATGGAGGCTTGGAACAGGAAAGCTGTGTTTAAACCCCATGCTTGGTCCTAACGAATATACTTGGAATAAAAAGCAACCAAAACCATCTGTGGCCAGAAGAAGCAAATCCAGATGTCGTGGGGATTTAGCCCTCTCCTTCATTAATCATGTCTGCAGGATCATTCAGCTTCTGCAGCCTACGCCTGCTGGATTTTTGAGGGGTTGTTAATAATACAGGAACAGCAGCTCACTTGGGAAGAAAGTTTCAGTCACATCTTTGATAATACAATGGAAGTAGAATTTCTTACTCTTCTAAGCAGAGTCACTATGATATCCTTAGTTAGGATGGGAAAATGACAGGTTTAATTTCTGGATTTGGCATCCTGCCTCACTAAACTCTGTTCAGAGGCAGTGAGAAGCCTCAGCCTTCCCCTATTACGAGGCTGCTTCCTACAAACCCCTCCCTATGAACTTATTCCTACCACTTAGGAAGGTTTTGGTCTTCCAAGGCAGGTGTGGCTGCCCATTTGAAGCAGTAAAGAACCCACTGGATCTCCAAGAGATGGCTTTTTATTCTGGATTTCTGCTGAGATCAGCAGATTGGGCTGTGCCTTCTTGTTGACTGTTCTGTAGCCGTGGGAGCACCGGGCAGTGGGCAGGGCACTCAGCTCTGCTTTATTCACTGGTTTCTGTGCACCACCTCTATTTTCACGTGAGGGAACAAACCTGTGAGTTTTGTTTGACAATGAGGGAACTTCAACAATGAATTTGTGAGGGCCTGTGCATTTGTTGTTTTGACATGAATGTCCCAACTAATTAAAATACAGCCTCTAATGGCAGCTGAGCAGGAATGATCACCTCATTTGTCATTTAACAGATTTCATAACTAGTGACTAAGCAGAGAAGGAAATGGTGCTTGAATTTAGAAAATATGTTTTGTGTATTTAAAAAACCAGGAAAGTTCAACACATATTTTATTTTAATTTACATATATACAAAACCATGTAATTTCTTGGCCACTGGGGCAGGCAAATGGAGTGTGCCACAGCTGGAAGTGATTCTTAACTCTAGGATTCCTTCCTTTATAGGAAATAAAATCCAGAACTATATCTTCAAGACTCTGAGTTTTGCATCCCTATTCAGAGTTTTACTCCTGTCACAGATGCCCTCAGTCCTGTGGCATGTCCTCACAATCCATTTCACTCCCTTACTGATTCCCAGGGGTGCTGGGTTTGCTGCAGCTCTTTACCTTCCTGTTCTTCTAGATCCAGCATTGCCCCCCAGCCTTCCAGAAGGAGACTCCAGCTTCAAAGAGCCACAAGGCTGACATCAAAAGAACAAGCAAACAAGCTTGAAACAGCATTCCTATCAGGTTCCTGACATGGCAGTGACAGGGCCAGCAGCACTCCCACAGGAAAACTGGAGAGGGAAGGAAATGGGGGGGAACTTTTCACCAGAGGGCTTGAAGAGTAATTACTTCTTAAGGTAAGGCAGAGTCTCTTGTTCTTGTGGGGTTACTGATTTGAGAGGATTTTTTCACTCCAGGTGTACAGTGCTTTCCCTTCTCCACAGCTGCTGCCTGGAGCAGTACTTGGGACAGTCTGTTTATTCGTAATAAATAAATTTTAGAATCTGTTTTAAAATGCAGTCTTGACATGCAAGTTGTAATGTGCCCTAAGTACTAACAGATTGTGTATTTGGTTGTAAAGAGTATCACTTGCTCAGAATAGATTTGCAAGTGTTTGGTTGTACTCCATAAGAACTGGGAACCTAAGAGCCACTGAAGGGCCCTTGTGGATAGAAACCATAAGAACAGAGCTCTCTCAAGTGAGTACCATGAGCACCAGTGCTGCTCCCCTCAGTTTTCAGAAGGAATTCTAGGGAAGCAGCATTCTTTTGTTGTGTTTACCTGGTGTCTTAAAGGCCCAGCTGCTCAAATCCTCCCGCTCCAGAATCTCCAGTGTCAGAAGAGAGAGAAGCTTCTCGTTGTCATTACTGGGAAGTTTTCGTTACCCCACCACACTCTTGGACAACGAAGAAAAGAGAGGTTTTTAACCTCAAGTTTTCTACCTTTCCACTCAAAGGTATTTAGTGCATGAGGAACAAGATGTGTGTTGTTTGGATATTGAGGATGGAAATTCCCAATTCATAGCTATGCTGATGTCTAGCTGAGCCCTGCTATGGGCTAGGGCTGTGTTTGTGTACATACATTTACTAAATGCAAGTAGAGAGCTACAGAACTCTGCCATGTCACCATGAACGCAGTATCAAAACATTCTGTTGCAGGAGTTTCATAAACCTCTCAGATTATATATCACATTCAGTTCTGTAGGAAAAATTGACATATCTAAACAATTTGCAACCAAGCAGGGTAGAATAATGAATGTCATTTTTAATTTGGTTTTTTATGAGCACTGTTTTTCAATGAGTATTCCAGTGAATGTTCTTCACATGTTGAATGTGAACAACATAACAAAACATAAATGGATAGAAAATAAGGAGTGAGAAAGGCAACGAGCAAAGCCTCCTCTTGCTTTGAACTGTGCACTTAGCAGCTTGATTATATTTTCATCTACATAACCTTTGAAAGGTAGAACTACAGATAAAATTATATCATTTTACCACCATTTGCTATTGAAATATTCCTTTGCATTGCTTTCCCTCCTACATGTGTGGTTCAGACTGTCATCCATACTTTTCAGTTAAAAAAAAGGGGATTTATCTGATTTCTTCATTTGAATAATGACCATAAACTATCTTTTTTACCTTTTTCCTGGAACATTCAGTTCATATATGAAGCAGCATGTCATATACTGTCTCCACAGCATGCTTTTTCATTTTATCTTGGTATAAGAAAGATACTTTCTATAGCAAGAACAGGAATTCACCGGCACAACCTCCTCAGGAGCATAGCAGAGTCTCTGCTGCTCAAGTTCTCAAGATGCAATGGCACAGGGGTTTAGATAATCTCCTTAGACTCCCTTTCCCAGGAGAGGTTCAAGGATCTTTCGAGGTCCCTTCCAAACCTAGGCTGTTCCATGATTCTGGGATTAGGAACCTGTCAAAATTCACTCTTCAGTGTGTGGGTTTTCTGTGCTCCATGCTGGTTGGTCTCTCAGAATTAGGGCAGTAGCTAATGCACAACCAACTCTTAACTTTTTTTTTTTTTAAGGCTATTTTATCAAAATGTTATTTTTGATTTTCCAGCCAGAACAGCTGTGATTCTCTTAAGAGTATCTTCTGCAGCCAGATTTTAAGACCTCCTTCTAACCTTTTGAAAATAACTCATAAGAATAACATTTTTGTTTTACTTAGAGGGAAAGGATTCAAAATATACTTCAACCAACAATCTGTCCTGAGAAAAGGGCTGTTTTTATTTTGTCACACATCTCTCACACTGCCTGCAACCTGATCTTGACTTTCAGACAATAATGATTAAGAGTTTCCTCTAGCAATAGATAATTATTATTTATTCATTACAGTTTCATTACATTTGCAGCTGGCTGTGTCAACAGCACGTTGTTATCCTGCCTACAAAGCCAGCAGCCTTAAAATGGCTCCTTTCCCTTGGAGAAATCCTAGAAGGTAGTTTTGGATAATGAATCATCTCTCCCAATGGATTTCACACACCTTTCACTTTAGTGCTTCTGTTTGATAACAAACCATGTCTCTGAGACAACTGGGAGGGCTGTGGGGGAGCACACACAGGGTGAACCTGCACCCCCTCTGGAGCAAAGGGCACAGCCATGTGCTCTTGTGCAGCTTGCCAAAGAAGCTGGCTCCTTGGCACGTCCCCTTTACCATCACACAAGGAGAAGCAGCCAGCAAGGTGGCCAAGATTTTATCAGTCCCTCTGATGATACCTCTGCAGGTTGTCAGCCCTGTGGTTGTGTTAAGGACTGTCTGTTTGACTAACAGCCCTGGGAAATTCATTCCATGGTATACCTGTACCCATGGTGCTGGGAAGGGATCTTGTCATGTCTGGGGCACATCAGGGTTTCATCAGTGGGAGATCAAATAGATGAGATTGTGGAGATACCCCGCTTCTACCTCCCTCTTCCTTCCTTTCCTTCCTTTCCTTCCTTTCCTTCCTTCCTCTCTTCCTCCCTCCCTTCCCTCCCTTCCCTCCCTCCCTCAGCAGAATACAGCAGTGACAGTGCACTGCACCTTTTGGGTACCAGAGGTCCCAGTACTTCCACTGGGCACCTCATGAGGAAGCCTGGACTGTGGTGATGGAAGAAACCACCTCTCTCTCCATTGTCACTGTGCCACAAGTGAACTCAGAGGCAGCAGAGGTAGATCTTCATCCCTTTGTTTGGAAAGAAGGGCTTCTCCTGATCCTCTTCACTCAGGAATTCATTTTCATTTTGTCCTTTAGGATATAATACAACCTTTAGGATGTAGTACAAAGCAGGTGTTTAGAGAAAGAATTTTGGGGGGTGTAAAGATAAACACAACACTTAAAGGTCAAGATTTCATAGGAGAACAGGTGGGAAAACACTTGTTTTGGCTCTGGTGGTAGTTCTGTTTTGATTGTATTACTTCATCATCAATAGCTGCAGTGCAGGTGTCAAATCAGCTTAAAATTTAATGTGGCAGATTTCTTATCTTGAGGATGGTCTTTGTTTTAAGCAGTACATAAATAGGATCATTTATGTTTGCTCCTGATTTGGCTCACATTTCTCATGGTGTCTTTTTAAGATGCTAAAGACACAAGCTTTGCCACTAAAACACAGCATTTCTCTATCTTAAAAGGAAATCACAGTCTTTAATTAGCAAGCATTTATTAAATGCCTGGGGATCTTGGGAATCAGGTAGTACCAAAGTATAAAATGCTATAACTAAATAAGCTCCTCAGTTCTCATTTTGTTTTTACCCTAGTTGTAATTAGACAGGGAGGTTTCCCATTCAGTGCACACGCTGACATCTGTTCTGGGGTATGAAGCTTCTGGGATTTGGCATATTTTCATCTGCTAAATGATGGGACAGAACTGCAGTCCACTTCACGGCTCATGAATTCTCCAAGGTTTATCTCTCCAGACTCCTGGAGCTGACTTGCCCATTACACATGACTATACGTTACGAAAAGCTCCTCAGCTACATTTGATAAAAGATGCACTGTGCTGAGCAGAGTCTGAATTAATGAGTTAATGCCTTCAAAACCCACACCAGTAACCAGTATTTCCTCACTGGTGTCTGCTCACACAGCTCACAGAGATGCACTGACAAACCACAGCAGCCACCTTGCTGAGAGCTCTCAGGCAGAGCCTAACAACCAAATATATTTAGAGCAGAGCCTGGTTCACATTTGACCTCTGGAAGTGCTGTTGATTAAATGTTTTAGCTCAGCTGAGGTCTCTATAGACTTGTGAGATGCTGGCTCAGTAATGCTCTGGGTGAGCCTGCTCTCCTCGAGGTAGAAGCAATTGCTCCATCACACTTAGATACAACCAGTTTGTGCCCAGAGAACATGAAATTTGGAAGGAAAGAGATTGTTTAACACAATACTGAACTCGATGTCACATATCATCTGCAAAATTTCAAATCTGGTCAAGTTCAGTGTTCGTTTAAAAAGATTCAACCCCAGAATGTTTCACCATTCTGTGATCAGCTAAGTGGCATAGCGATAAACCTACCAAGCCCAGAGCCCACATCAGCAAAACTGAACTATGTGAAAGCAATTTCACAGTGAGTGGCAGATGTGTACAAGCTGAATGAGAAGTATTTAATGGTAAAATGTGTAACTTCCAGTCACTGTGAACCTCCAGCGTGTCAGCAAAATCCATATTCATTGCAACTCATCAGCTCCATACAAAACATATGAGGCACAATAAGGGATGGCACCCTGCCCATGGCCAGTCAGCTGGATTAATGTTATGAAAACAGCAAAAGAGAAGGAAATACTTTAGAAAGTCACATCTGGGTATGATGTAAAATTATTATTCAGGGGCAAGAGACTTTAGATATCTGTTCCATACTATCTTACATTGCTGTGCTGAGGATCTGCAAACTGGTGTGCTTGCCTGTTTTAGGAAGTTGTTTCAATCACTGGACAGTATTTACTGAAGTGATAAGTATTTCAGTGCCTGCTTGTGTAGGTTTATTGTTGATCCTGGAAACAGCAATTTGCAATGTTCCTGGGAAGAGTGGGACAATAAGGCCCTGAAGACTGAGCCATAAATCACAGAATCACAGAAGGATGGAATGGGTTAGGTTGGAAGGGGCCTTAAAATCATCTCATTCCACCCCCTGCCATAGTCAGGACACCTTCCACTATCCCAGCCCCATCCAACCTGGCCTTGGACACTTCCAGAGATCCAGGGGCAGCCACAGCTTCTCTGGGCAACCTGTGCCGCAGTCTTTATCACAGAATCATAGACTCATCAAGGTTGGAATAGAGCTCTAAAATCGAGTTCAAGCGTCACCTCCGCACTGCCACTGTCACCCCTAAACCACTGCACGCATCGCCCAGCGCCAGACCCAGCTGCCTCTTGGACAGGTATACCTCCAGCAGAGGTCTTTGGTCCTGTTTAACTGTGCTTTTACTGTGGCACGGTCTTTAACGCGGCCTCTGGGGAAACTCTAGAGGCTCTAACCGTGTCTCCAAGGATGTGGATTTTGCGGTGCCGAGTGACAGTGGGGCAGAGCAGAGTGGGGGGCACCAAGAGCAGCCGAGGACAAGCGTGCCTGGGGCCCAGAGCCACTGCGGGCCCTGAGGCAACCGCGGCTCCCTGTGGAGCCCCTGACGGTTCCCTGCCCGATCCCTGAGGAGCCCCTGACGGGTCCCTGCCCGGTCCCTGAGGAGCCCCTGACGGCTCCGTCACGGCCCCCTGAGGAGACCCTGACGGGTCCCTGCCCAGTCCCTGACGGGTCCCTGCCCGGTCCCTCACAGGTCCCTGACGGGGCGGGGCCGGGCCAGGCCCGAGGGCGGTGCCTGCGGAGGAAGCGGCGGGAGCGGTCCGGGCTCGGCGGGACCGCGGTGCTGCCGCAGCTCCGCACCGAGCCATGGGCGCCTCTGCCTCCGCGCAGCTGGACGACAGCAAGTGCGCCTACATCCGAGGTACGGGGCTGGGGGACCGCTGGCAGCGCCTCGGGTACCCCGGGGCTCGGGGAAAGCCGGCGGCAGCGCCTCGGGTACCCCGGGGCTGAGGAAAAGCCGGCGGCAGCGCTCCGGGTACCCCGGGGCTCGGGGAAAGCCGGCGGCAGCGCTCCGGGTACCCCGGGGCTCGGGGAAAGCCGGCGGCACCGCTCCGGGTACCCCGGGGCTCGGGGAAAGCCGGCGGCAGCGCTCCGGGAGCCCCGCGCATCCCGGGCAGCCCTCGGCAGCCGGCGGGATAGCGCGGGTTGAGCTGATTCTCAGCGTCCGATGGAGTTGGGAGCACTTTCTTAAGGGCAATGCTTTAGAAGTTTCCAGTGAGGGAGTTGTAAGTAGACGGTGAAACTTGAGGGAGTGTGGAGCGCTGCGGCTGAGTCTGCCCGTATGACAGATCCCGGTGCTCCAGACCGAGGTACTGGGCTTTGCCAGTGTGAATCCAACCAGCAGCATATGGGCTGATGCATTGCCAAGCCCGCAGGAGGCAGTGACAACGCTGCTAGGCAGGGGCTGAGGTAAAAAAAGGTGGGTACCTTACACAGTCTGACTGTGTAAGGGCAGTTCTGTATCCCATTAAAATGTTAGGAGAGAGAGAGAGAGCAAACAACAAAAAAAAATAGGCCTTAAATTATGTATATTGCTATTAAACTATGAAGGAAAAGAGTGTAATTCTGGGGTTTCAGGTGTCTTTTTGTTGCTTGAATAGTGCAGTATGAAACACAGCTTACTCTTACCTGTGCTGCTTATTACTCAGACAGCAGGTAGAGCATTTGCAAAGCAAATTTTAAAGCTGAAGATTTACAAGTGGGATAAAAGTTTGCATGAGAAAGGGAAGCCCAGTTCTAGCAGTTGATGTATGATGCATGCAGAGCCTGCGAGAGCCCTCTCTCTTGTGGGCTGGGAGATGAAACTCTGTGCTGAGGATTTGGGCCGGAGGGTGACTCCTGGGTGGTGCCCACAACCCAGCTTGTCCTTGGATTTCTTTGCTTTGGGATTTTTCTGTGGTGCAGAGGGAGTGCAAACATTGAGCTGCTCCTCTGTTAGGACTCCTTTGAAATCACAGTGGGTCTTTCAAGAGATTCCCATATCGGGAAGGATGTCCGGTTATTAAATGGCTTTTACCCAAAAAGCAGTCAGCAGAGCTACTGGCCTCACACACCGAGATTTTTCAACAGTGTCCTGTCAGTACTGTGAGTTTTTCCTGCCCCATTGAGGGTGGTTTTCAAGTCCCATCAGAGCCATGAGGGTGCAGCCCCCATGGATTTCCATTTCTCTTTACATCCATCCCCATGCTGCAGCCAAAATTGCATTTTCACAGTTCAGCATTTCGAGTTTCTGGTCCCTCAGTTGTGAGCACCTGAAAAGGTTGATGTCTATTTACTGAAAAAAAAAAAAAAATCAGGTAAGGAAATTCAGGGAGTTTATTAGTTTAGGGGAAATCATGCAGGTCCTTGCCCTGGACATCATCTAGAATTAGAACTGGGAGCTACTGCCGAAAGTTTGGGAAATCCCTATGGGTAAAGTAGGGCTGGATGTGTGTGTCTGAGACTTGCCTACAGCTCACAGGAAGGGTACCTTGGTCATGCTGAGAGCTCTGCAGCACTCCAGACACAGCTCTTGTTTGCCCATCACATCTTCTCACAGACAAGAGCCAGAGGGAAGTCATTGTGGAAGAAGGAATTAAAATCCTGTGCTCATCCCCTGGCTCACATCTGCTGTTTGTGCTGTGAGGATCCCCCAGTTAAAGCTCCTGCTTGGAAAAATAATCAACGAGGCACTCTATACAGAGGTTGCCTGTGAATTAGCACTTTTGAGGAGGAAAAGGAATTGTGAAGAGCAAGTTAAATGGCAACAGAGTGCAATTGAGCCAGCTCACCAAACCTATTGCTGATGTTAGGCTGGAGTCTGCCAGAGTCAGGCCCCATCTGTCTTACACACCTGGGTGTGATTTATTTGCAGAGGAGCTCTGTGGTGAGCTCCCCTCGTTCCAGGAGGGACCATGTGGAAGCACTGAGTCTGTAGCTTGAATAAGCACTATGTTTTTTAGCTGGCTTTGTGAAGCTTAGCTGGGTTTCTCTAGTGGGATTCTTTTTCTCCACAGGTGATGCAGAGGTGTCCTCAGTGAAAAGGAAAGGGAAGGACTTGCTTATTGTCAGTCCACAGGTGCTGGAATGGGAGAGCACTGGTGAGGGAGGGACATGGGGAGGCAGCAAGCCAAAGGAGCCAGCAACACTCTCCAAACTTTATGCATTTTGGGATGCTCCCTCACATTGGCCCAAATACCAGTAGCCTCAAGACAGGAAATCCTGAGCATTACTTCAAGTGAGAGCTTGTGTAGTTCGTGTGTAGTTTTCATGATGGTATAATTTAATTTCTTTTTGCCATAACGATAATTTAATTTGTCTGAAATTAAATGGATTGTAAAGTCTTGTAGTTTA
Organism: Phylloscopus collybita; assembly: GCA_027886175.1. NCBI lineage: Eukaryota > Metazoa > Chordata > Aves > Passeriformes > Phylloscopidae > Phylloscopus > Phylloscopus collybita. The sequence continues at coordinate 3,202,424 of JAJNNQ010000065.1, read as the reverse complement.
CTTAGACAACTTTTAAGCTAAAGCACAATGTAATGAATGGAAATGAGGAGTTGAGCATTAAAGGCAGAGATGTCCTGTGCAGGGCAGTAGTTGGACTTGATGATTCTTGTGTGTCTGTTCCAACTCTGGATATTCCACAATTCCGTGTTACAGCTTCTACATCAACACAGGTACAGTTCTACAGGTTTTCTGACTTCTGAAAGTCTGTCTGCTCACATTGTGGGATGAGAGGAGAACCAAATGAAGACAAGAATGATGTGAGATGTAAAATTATGTTGAAAATATGCTAAACCCAGTCAAACAGGTGCCTCTATAACCCCTCAAGAACCTGTCCTCAGCACAGGCACCCCCAGGTAGAGCCTGGGAGCTGCTTTGCTGTCTGTAGTTTCCCATGGATGCATGGGGGTGAGCCTTGTCAGACCAGCTGGAGAAGTGAATCCCAGGGAAAAGCAGGAAAGCATCCCACGCAGCATCTCAGTTCCTGAATATGAAGCCTGGGATTTCCACCTAAAACTGCTTCCAGCTTCCCTGCTCTTAGGGAAAATGTGGTAGGACTGAACCAGCCGACTCACAAAGCTGTGTATGGGTGTACACAGGGCAATACTCGGGCAATACCATGACCTGAAAGTCAGCAAGTGTAATTAATGACCTGGTAAAGTGCATCCCCTGCATCAAACAGTGCCTAAGAAGAGAATAGACAATGCCAGTGCCTGATTTTCCAGGTGGTCTTCACAGGGAAATTGAGGCTGTGTTTGAAACTGCAAGGGCAGGGATCTTCTGAAGTTTGAATCAACTACCTAAACACTTAGTTGGGGATGAAAATGCTTTGCAGAACAATTCACACTCAGAAAATCTCTGTATATATTTATATCTCATGAAGTTACGTTTTGCAAGCCATCGCTACATCTTTTGTCTTTGTTGAGTAGAAAGTAATGAAAATTCCTCATTGTTGGGGGATGAAATTGTGAATAAAATGTCAAGACTTGATATTCCTTACTCCTACCTGAAGGAAATGAATGTCATAGTGAAGTAATAGAAAAATGAGTCAGCAGGGACTCCTGTGAGTAGTGGGGATAGTTTGTGTCCTCTGGGAGAAGGTGTGTGGAGGATATTTAGAGGGAAGTGGGAGAAAGCCAGACCACATGCACTGCAGCATTACTAGTCTGGAAACCTTAGCAGTTTCAAAGGTATCTTTCTGTGCTGTGCAGCACAAGACTATTTTTCTATCCAGTCCTGTGGAAAAATACATTTTTCCACCTATTTAAATCCATAAGATATTTTAAATACATACACATTGTAAGCAGTAAAATTATTTAAAGCCCTCTGAAATGAAAATTTTATAGTAATTCCTCTAGGTTTTTGGACTGGGGCCTTGAAAAAGATGACTTGTGGCAGAGATAATCCTGCTTTGTGGGGTTTTGGTGGGACTACATGGGGATTATTCAGGATGAGAGGGAAATGGACTTTAAAACATAGCAGTAATAATTAGGAGACTGGGAGTTGCTCATGTGAAAAGCGTTTATTAAAAAAATTTGTGCTCTCAGTTTGATGAGGCATGGGCTAAACTTATGATGGGAGTTGTTTGTTGGTGAATTGTCTAATGATGCTTAAGGAGTGCTACACCCAAGAGGGAGCGGTCCAGGGCGGTGGTCCAGGGCGGTGGTGGGGAGTTCTGGGCTCAGGGTGCAATCGTGAAATTCAGGAATCAGCTGAAAGTGCCTGCTACAGCAGCTCAGTGGTATGTCCTGAGAGATTGAGCATCATTGCTGATGGAAAAGCATTCCTTAGTGTCCCTACTGGCAGACAGGAAACCATTGAGATTGAGGATCTTACAGCAGGCAAAGATGGAAATGCCCTCAAAGTCTTGATGATTTTCCATTTCTGCAGTCTCAGCAGCAGAAGTAGTAGGTGGCCAAGCTCTGCTCTGTCACATGTTGTGTGTCAGGACTAACTTTTTTTTGGTTTGCAGAAGTGGAAAGATTTCAAGCACCTAACACCAGTAATTTCAACAGGTGCATTGCCAAAACAGTTCAGCATATGAAAAACTGAACTTCTCTGAAGGTTGTTTTTTCTTAAAGATACTTGGTATGCTTGACCATATCCTGCCTTCCCATTTCTATAAACAGACATCTGTCCAGAGGATGAGGCTTTGTAGTCATTTGCTTTGGATTTGTTTGTTTAAATGCAGTTTCTTCCTTCTCTTCTTTTCCATCTCTTTCCTCCCTCAGGCAGGTGGGACCCCCCCCAGTGCAGGGCACAGTGGCTGTGACCCTGCAGCACCCAGGATGCACCCTGTGGATTTCCTCATTGTTTAGGAAGTTTTTCCAGACAGACCTTCCAGACGTTGTTCTTTTGAGGTGACAGTGAAAGGTATTACTTAATGTCTGTAAGAAACTTCTTTCTAGCCATTTGTTTTACTTAGGAATTTCAGTGTGGTGTTAAGTAAGTCGAGGTTTTGCACAATGATTACACGCTATAGGTGTGTTCCCACAAGATGTAACTTACTTGAAAAAGCAGAGAGACTCCTATTCTGGCCCATTTTGGAGGCTGAGGAGGAGCTGCTTTACCCTTTACTTGAAAGACAAGATAGGAAATGGGTCATTATCTTTCCAGGAAACCAGCTGAATAAATTCCAGTGGTGGTACAGAGATGAGTCCCACCGACTCGGAGGGACAGAACCCAAGAACCTGATACAGCTCTGGAGTGAAAGTCTCAGCCAGTGTGCACAGAGCTGGCAAGGAGGAGTGCTGCAGGATGGAAGAATGACTTGGAATTAATTGTGGAAAAGCTGGCCTTTTTTTGGACAGGCACTCAGACTGGATGGTGGATTTTCTGCTTTAAACTGTCACTTACCCTTCTGGTTTTAATTTGGTTTGTGACTGCAAGTACAGCAGTACAAGTCTTGCTGCACTCCCTGCCTTTGCTTCCAGCCTGTTCCAAGCTGGGTTGTTCCATGTTCCAGAAATTCTCTCTTCCATTTTCTGTAGGTGAGCAAGGCTGTGGCATGATACAGAGCAGGAGTGCCCCATCCCTAGAAATGTCAAAGGCCAGGTTGCACAGGGCCTGGAGCAACTTCCTGGTCTAATGGAAGGTGTCCCTGCTCCTGGCAGGGAGGGAATGAGATGAGCTTAAAGATAATTCCAACCAAATTCTACAAGTGTGGGCTCTCTCTGGACTGTACAGCATCTAGTTTATAGCTCTTAGAGGCTGCTTTCCCTTTTCATCTGGGGAGGTTTATGGTAAAAGCTGGTTGGATTTATCTGCAACTCCCAAAATCTAAGGGAGAGGCAGAATAGTATTTTCATTCAGAAGCATGTATTAAATCCAGAATTCACAATAGTACCATCTAGTCCAATCCAAATAGGGATAAATACCCACGGAAGGAAGAAGTAAAGCTCACAGGACATTCAGATTTCAATAAGCATGTAAGATTCTATTATATGCACCTTGCAAAGTTTCCAAGTTCTTGAAGACTGTAAGAAATGAGATTTTTAAAGGAAAATCCTTTTGGCTTTACTTGTTTTCTGAGAAGTTTTAGTGCTCAGAGGGATTGTTGCTTTTGGAGCCAGCAGCAGATTTTCATCCCATAGTTTTGATAAATGGTGCCTGCCTGTGCTGGAAATGAGAGGAAGCTTCTCTTTGGGTTTTAAGGCCTTTAATTTAAGGGGCCAAGTGCTTTTTCTTACCTTTTGACTGAGTGCAAGCAAAAGGCATCCAGGGATGTGATTGATGGAAAAGATATTTGCCACCCACGTGAACAGAATTTACTGTCCTTGGTAACTTTCAGATTCAGCTTTGGGAGACTAAGGCAAGGATATACCTTCTCTGTTCCATTTCCACTGCTCAAATACTCTGTTATTAACTTCTCTCAAAAGCTCCATGAGCAATTTTGGAAGTTTCCAGCCATGTTATCTTGCAACAGGCATGGTCGAGATTTCCTTAATCAAAGCAGGAGCTGAAATTTTTCAGTTTTCCTTTGTTGGTTTGTCAGCAGAAGTATTGTCTGTGATGACATTTACCTTCAGTATGTGGCTTGAGGTTTTCCTAAACCCAGAAATCCCAGTCACCCAGTTTGTGTCTCAGAGCTGCGTTAGGCTCTGTGCCTGTTCAGCAGGATCATCTCAAGCCCCTACATGAAAGACACCCACATACAAGAGCTACCCCTAAAGATGATGTGCTGCATCACTGGGTATGAAAAATGAAAGATGGCTTTTCTCTGGTGTTTTTTTGGGTAGCGTGAGGGAAGGGAAACCACAGGGGTGTAGGGGAAGGCGGGTGGCATTTTTCATGCTTCTCTTGTCACTGTAGAGGAGACTACGTACAGAGAGAAACAGGCTCATCCTTGCCCCAAATCTGTAACTGAGAGACACATTCTAAGTGTTGCTGTGCCTTTGTACTTGATGTTTTCCAAAATCTTGAATACTGGAAATCCTTAAATTAGTGCAGCCTGGCCACAAATTGTAAGACAATCTTTGCATCTGATAGACATTTTATTGGTATGAAAGGGAGAAAAAACAAGCTCTGAGATGATGAAAGCAGCTTTGTTGGTGGTGCCTTTGGGCAGTGGCAGCTGCAGAGCCAATGTCTAGGTGGGGAAGGATGATATTCATACGGAATGTGCTTTTAAAATACAGCTTTTTCCTTTGCATGGAATAACCACACTGTTCTCTTCACACTTAGAGAACAATTAAAAGTTGTTTCAAGTTTTTGAACATACTTGCAAGCATTTTACTTGCTTTTGCAGTTAAAGGACAGCGGTGAAACAAGGCCACGTCTTACATCAAAGCAAGATTAAAGCTTGTGCAAATGGCTCAAACTTCTGAGAAGAAAGGGTTCGCCTGCCTGAGTCTACTAAAAGCTTTGTCCTGTGTCTTTCTAGTAGCCTTATGTATATATTTATATAAGTTTGCTGCTGATTCCACACTGAAGGTTATTTTGGTATGGATAAACTAAGATTTTAGTGACTTTGTTTCACTGAGTATTTAATTAAGTGTTATATCATGAATTCATAAGACTTGAATATTCATGCTTCTGTGATATTTGTTAGTAGGTCTGACTGAGTAGTTGCTCTTACACTTTGGCAAGTACTGAAGCTTTAAGCCAAAATATTTAGGTCATTGTAGTACTACCAAAGTTGTTATGTAGTTATTGCATCTTTTCTTATTGCATGTTTTTTAGAGCTAGGGAGTTGTCTTAGCTGCAGTGCAGGAAGCAGAAAACAAAAGCGGGGCTGACTCTTGGGCTCTTGTGAATACATGAGTAAGAGCTTAAAAGCAGTATACTTTTCAGAAGTATGTAGATATTTTTGGTATGGTTGAAATTCCTTTAGGAAACGAGTGAGCTCAGGAGTAGAGTAGTTACTTTCTGAGTAAATATTTTAAGCCGAAACGAGTGATTCAAGTGACCTCTTGGGTGCTGCTTGTGATGAGGTTGGTTCTCAGCCTCAGTTGTGCCATGCATGCCCTGCACCCCGTGGTTCCTGAGGAGTGGGCAGTGCCAGGGATGGCACCCACGTTGTTGAGTGACACCGTGAGTGCTTCTGTGCACTCCCTGTTGAGTGCCCACCAGCCCACTGTCTCCCAGGTGGTTTTTGGGGTGTGAACCACCCCAAAAAGGGGAGGCACCACTGCAGCCACTGGAGCACGGCCATGACTCTGTGTGGGTGCTGCTGCTGGTGCCTGGTCACACTCCAGGGACTCGGGGGTGACCTGGGCTGTGTCACCCGTGGGTGGGAGCAGCGTGTGCTGCTATAGGGCCGCCTAAGCCAAGCTGCTCCAGGGCTGTCACAGGCTGCAGCAACTCCACTCCTCCGTGGAAAAGAGCAGCAGGTTTTTGGCTTGCTGCCCACTCTCTGTGCCTTCCCAGGAGCAAGCCATGATCTGTCCTCCAGAAGGAATTCTGCTTTGGAGCTTTTTGCAAAGTGGATGTGTCAGCTGATCTCCAGGCTGGGCTTTTTACATGTCACTGCTTAAAGAGTGAGCGTGGAGCATCCTCCCGTTAGTGGTTTCTGCCGAGAGAAGCCGCCCACGGCAGTGCCTGGCAGTTTGTGGGCTCTCCTCGGCACCACCAGCACCAGTGATGCCTTTTCAAGCCACAGAGAGCTTGTAAGGAGATCTTTGGTAATGCTGTGTGTCAGTCTGTTCATAGCTCCCCAAAATGCTGGTGTTTTTCCAGGTTCATTTCATTTCATTTCTAGAGTTTTAGGGCACGTTTTGGGTGTGGCTGTCATGCATTGCAACAGGTACCCTGCAGAAAAGGTCCTTCACACCTCATTTCCATGTGGGCTGTTGTGTGGGGGGTGTTGGTCCTCAAAAGGAGTATGGCACAGGCATCATAAAGCTTGTTCCTGGTTCTTTACAGTGTAAGCAGGCAAAGTTAAAGCAGAGGTCCAGGGAACTGAAGACACAGGACCAGGTTGTGGCAGGATCAGGAGAGGCAACCTGTGCCAACCCTTGGAGCAGGGACAGCCCCTGCAGCAGCTCCAGCTGCACCCTGCTGATGGATCCCAGCAAGCAGAGTCCATGACTGACACACGTGCTGGGGAACAGCTGGACCCTTAAGCACCCAGGACCATGGAATTACAGAATCCTGGAATGGTTTAAGTGGGAAGGGAATTTAAAGCTCATCCAGTCCCACCCCCTGCCATGGGCAGGGACATCTTCCACTAGCCCAGGTTGCTCCCAGCCCTGTCCAGCCTGGCCTGGAACACTTCCAGGGATCCAGGGGCAGCCACAGCTTCTCTGGCACCCTGTACGAGGGCCTCCCCACCCTAACAAGGAAGAATTTCTTCCCAATATCCCATCTAACCCCACCCTCTGGCAGTTAAAAATCATTTCTCCTTGTTCTGTCACTATCTGCCCTGTCCTTCATTTTTTATAAAGTTCTGAAAGGCTTCAACAAGGTCTCCCTGGAGCCTTCTCTTCTCCAGGCTGAACAATCCCAGCTCTCTCAGCCTGTCACTAAATGCTTTCACATCCAGCCTTAGAAGACAATACCTACAGCTTCTGTATGTCATAAAACCATCTGGGGTTTCCCCTGGAGGTGTATGTTCCATGTGAAGGGAGCTGCAGGTTTTGCAGGGCTCGGAGGCCACCTCTGCCCATGCATACCAGATCCCTGCTTGTTTCCTGGGATCGCCCATTTACTACTGATTTTTGGTTCATTTTGCTTGGGACCTCAGCTGAAAAACTTACCCTCATGTGCTGTATCTGGAAATTTGCTGCCTGCCAAGGAGCTGTTCCTTGCTCTTTTCAGAGGTACACAGGGATTGGTGCTTCACATTTACAGAAGATGCCAGCACCATCCCGCCACTCAGTATCCATCTCACTCAGCCTCTCTCATCTTCTGTCTCAGGAAGGCATTTCTAAAGCTTTACGTGGGATTTCCCTTCCTCTGCATGAAACCACAGTTGCTGTTTGTGCTGTGATTCTCTGCAGCACATTGTTGTGACGTTGGTAACTAGAGACACCAGTCTTGGAGCAGGATTTGGGATGTTAAATACCTTGGGTGAACATTGTCTAAAGACCAGCTTGCTTTTACTGAGCATGATGCAGAGGATCTTTATGTATTTTCACTTGATATTCCAATATTGCAGTGGTCACGCCAGAGGAAAGGCAAACTTTCATCATCCCCAGGCAAAGATTTAATGGTAGGGCCTGTGCAACAGAAAGGACAAAAAGGCTTTTTTGCTCTTTAAAGATACTCTGTAAAGTAATATCACTGTAATTTAGTCTGCCAGACACTTTCCAGTGTTTGCAGTGTCAAGATGAGGCTTTGCCAGCCTTCAGCTGTCCAGACTGAAGTTTCCATGCTGAGCATCTGCCCCAAATTGCCATTTTGAGAAAACTGCAGCTAAAATGGATGAGGGGTTTTGTTTGTTGCTTTGTTTTTGTTTTTGTTTTGTGTTTTTGTTTGTTTGGGATTTTGTTTGGTTGTCTGGGTTTTTTGTTGGGGGGGTGGGGTTTTTGTGTGTGAATTAAGCTAAAGAGAACATGTTTTCCTCTGTTTGGATGTTCTTTTGAGCAGCTCAGGCATGGCCTGCAGGGAAGGGAAGGGTTTAGGGCCATAGAGGTAGAATAAGGGAAGCTGGGGGTGAGTGGGAAGGGAGGTTTCCAGCCACTAGCCATGTTCTCCTGCTGGACTGAACCCTGCTGTTTCCATGTTTGCCCTCTGTGCAGGCTAGAAAAAGCTGCAAAGCCCACAGCCAGCAGCAGCTGTTCACCACCGTGGGCAAAGCAAACACAACTTTGTACCTTATAGGCTTAACTGTGAGTGGAAAAGCTCCATGGATCTGAAGCCCTGAACTCATTGCTGATGCTTGAAGGAGACCAGGGTGCAAAGGCTTATCTTTGGTTTGTTTTTCTACTTCTGCTTCATTCAGTAGGAAGCCCCAGATTCATTGTCTGGGTTTTTTTCTTTCCTGTACACCTGCCAAGCTACAAAGTGCTGTGCAGGCGTTGCTTAGCTGATCTTGCTGCTACTTGATTTCATGCACAAAGAGTTATGGCTGTTAATTTGGGGCTTGACAAACCTGGTGCCTAATTTTCTTGGGAACTGACGATTCTGATGCTCTCCCAAATTTCCAGCCAGGTTCTTGCTGTCCTCAGGCACTCAGCACTTCTCTAAATCAGGAAAAGAAGGTGGCAGGAGCCATGTGTGAGCTTCTCCTGTAAGTGACTCATGTTTTGTCCAGCTTCACATTCTGCATTAGACATAGATCTGGTTCTCTGGGATGGTATTTACCTGCTTTTAAATAATAAATCAAGTTCCTGCTATTTCCAGCTCACTACGCCACCAACTTTCCGAGCTCTGCAATGAATGGGACAGGTGCCATATAAGGTTGATGAGAAGAAGGTATTTTTAGGTGTGTTTGTAAAGAAAAGTAACTTTAATTACTGCTGCTTGTGCTGCATCTTTGTTCTGAGCTCAAGAAGTAGCAGCAGAACTACTGATGTGAAGAGTGTGTGATGGTTTGTGAGCATGACTGAGGGAGTGGTGTCGGGGCTGCATCCGATGTGTCTGCAAGGAGGAGCCCCCAAATACTCCAGATTGTCAGCTGATCAAAGCTGATGGTGGCTTTTATGGTGCTTTTGGAGGAGGAAAGGTGAATCAAAGAATGGCTTGGATTGAAAAGGGATCTTTAAAGCTTGTCTCATTCCACCCACTGCCATGGGCAGGGACACCTTCCACTATTCCAGGTTGCTCCAAGCTCTGTCCAACCTGGCCTTGGACACTTCCTCTGGAACAAAGCTGTTCTTTCGACAGGACAAGAGGAAATGGCCTCAGGCTGTGCCAGGGGAGGTTCAGATTTAACATCATGGAAAGGGTGGTCAGGCCTTGGCAGCGGCTGCCCAGGAAGGTTTGGATCCCCATCCCCAGAGGTGTCCAAGGAAGGCCTGGACATGGGCTGGTGACACGGTGGGGATCAGGCACAGCTTGGACTCAATGGTCTGGAAGGGTTTTCCAACCTGAATGAGTCTAGTATTCTGTGTTTCCATGATGTCCTACCAAACCCAAGGCAAGCAGTAGGGAGGAAGGGTGCCTAGAACAAAATTGAGGCTATATTTGGTGTGACACACACCCAAGATCTGCAACAGAAGAAACTTCTGGGAAAGACTTTGTAGATTGAGCTTGGTGCGTTCATGGTGATCTCTTAGGAGCTGTGGCCACGTAGTGGTGACATCAAAAACTGAGGCAGCACTGAGTTTGTTCGAAGAAGAAGCTGAGTTCCGAGTGAATGAAGGAGGGAGGCCCCATCTGAACCCAGCAGCAACTTCCCTTACAACTGGAAAAAATCACGAAGCGGCTCAGCACATCCCATCCAGAATGGGGGTGACTAAAACTGATACCACACTGGGAGACATAAGAGTTACCAGCATAAACAAGCGACCCACACCAATGTGTTGCTAAGAGTGTAAAGTACGTGGTAATTTTGAGCAAGAGCTTGTGGTTTGTTAGTTACTCATCTCTTGCTACATGGCTTTTCCTTCATGTGCCTTAAATACTCAGGCAGCAGGAAGTGTGGTCAACTGAAAAGTTGCTCTTTCTGTAGCCCTTGGCACTGGCAGGTGTTACTTTTGTGATCATAAACCAAATTCATGCTTGCTTTGGGGAGTGCTCCTAAACCTGGATCTCACAGGGTGTTGGGGCTGAGCAGTGAGGGAAACACTGGCGGGGTTTGATTGTTACCATCTGCAAAAGAGCTCCTTTAAATAAAATCCAGCCTCTCTGACAGCTCAGTGTCTGGAGTTGGGCTGTTGGGGATGAGGGGCTGCCCCGAAACTCAGGCAGAAATTGAGGATGCTGCAGAGTGTTGAGTTTCTGTGGCCGTTGTGTTTGGTCGCCTTGGCTGAACCGGTGCCAGGGCTGTGAGTGTGCACAGCCTTGGGAGGATGTGAGAGCTGCATTTCAGATGGGGCCCATCTCTCTGTCCAGAGATTTAGCTCTGTTTGGATGATGAGAATGGAGACATCTGTAAAAAGAAACAGTCCCCCTTCCTTCCAGAATAAGGCTATGAGCTTTCCAGCTGTTGGCTAAGACAGGTTTTCCTGTTGAAATAGCTTCTGGCTGAAGTAAGTCTAAAACAATATGGTTGTAGTAACTGAAAATATTTCTTTGTCAATTCCAGTTGTAAATCCAAGTGTTTCGATTCATTGTTACATTGTAGCAGTGTTTGATTCAGAAAACCTTATGGAATTTTCCAGTGAAGTGCCCACTGCTGGTAAAATGCAGTTTTGCTTATACTCTGTATTTTCTTTACCATATTGTGTGTGACTGATTTTCTTTTATCTTCACAGTCTCACAATTCCAGAACACACTCTTGCTTTCCTTCAGAAGTCCCAGCATCCTGAATAATGCAAAGACAAGCCCATAACATTCATTCATGTGGTTCTTGTTTGCAACCACAATAAAATGGATTCTGCCATATATTTGTCAGCTGACGCTATCCTATATCTATAAAATATGCTTGGGATCTTTTTTTAGTTCTGCAGAGTTTAAAGATGAGCTTATTAGGCATCTCTCTGATGTGTAATTATTCTGAGCTGAATAATGTTAATCAGAATATATGCAATTTATATATATATATAGTCGAAAAGCAAAGAAGAGCATATGTTAAAAAAAATAGTTGATTTCCAGAGCAAATTTGTAAAAAAAAGTGGATCTAATGTGCTTGAGAGATTCCTATTTTCTTTTAAGTACCTTTTTTAAAAAAAACAAGGCGTGTTTGCTGGCTCAGGAAAGTTTTACTTCTGTATTGTGGGTGTGTCTTGCCTACATTTGTGTGTTTTCTTTCAATTTCAAGATATGGTATTTTACAAATCAGAGGAACCCTGAGAGATTAGGAGTTTAAAAAGCATGTCAGGGTATCTGCTCAGCCTGGAAGCCAGGGCTGCATGATCCTTCTCTGACACTGTTGGTGTTGCTCTGTACTAGGCATTCTTGAATGAGAAGACCTCATGCTTTCATGTTTCTCTCAGCAGGGTCTTCTTAAGCACACTAAAGAAATACTTTTAATACACGCAAACAAAAATTGTAATTTCTAGAACATCAGATTTCAGTTTGGCTTCAGAGGTGGTGAGCACCCACCTGGCAACTGGTGGTTGGTACCAGCTGTTCTGGAAACAGGAGTTGCCTCGCACCAGTGGCAGCAAAAGGAATTTTGAAAAATGCCCTTGAATTTTCAATGCATGTATCTACTTAGTGCCAGAGGTGCTTCTAAAGGGGAAATTATTACAACAGAAGGACCTGACCTCATTTCTTGGTCAAAAGGGGTTGTAAGAAGACTGTCATCTCCTGAACTGTGGATTTGTGGCTGTTGGCTAAGGCACACGTCCCTCAAAGGGATCTGCCTGCAAACGGAATTGGAAACCAGGATGTTAAATCTGAGGCCTGCCTTGTGTTGTCCTGACCTCAGCATTTCTGAGACTGGCAAAGAAAAAGTCCTGACTCCTTATAAGCCCAAACCTTTGGAGCCAGAAGGTTCAGCCTGATGGATTGTTTACAAAGGTTTGGTGCACATCTGCTAGTAAAGCTCAGAGTAGAGCTGAGATCACGAGATGCATTTTTTTCAACATTGTCTATGTGTTTTTTCGCTGGAAATTATACAAACCCCATGAATCTTATTGGTGGGTTTTGTGAATACACTTTTTTCAGAATTCCTGGCTTGTTCTTGTTATATCACACTTTTCACTGCTCTGCTTTTTCCTTAATCAAGAGCCTGCCTGTTTGTGTGAAGCTGCTAGGTTTATGCAAAACCTGTGGTCAAACAGTTGGTGAAACGGTTGGCTCAGAGATGCTTGAAAGGGCAATAGCAGAGAAACAGTGTCTCAGGGTAGTGAAAAGTTCTGCTGCTGCGTGAGTAGCACACAGTCTGAGTAACATCTTGTTGGAAGGTATAGTAAAGGTCTTTGGGAGTAGTAAAAAGGGGTAGAAAAGTCTCTGAAAGTCTCAGGAGCTCTTCAGGGTGTTTTGAAGCCACACTGGATGCTATAAAGTGAGAAAATATTTCATAGAAATTCAGGGCTCATCTTTAACCTCATCAGGCTGGTGAAGTCCCAGCAACCCAAATGAGGATATAAAATAGGTTTATGTGGTTTTCCCTGTATTTGTTTCTCAGAAAGCCGCAGGCTGCCTTCAAGCCACCCTTGAAGAATGCAAACATGGCTTGAAATGTAGCTCTAGTGGGGAAATGCAGGCAGCCTTTGAAGGAATTCAGGTTTGGATGAGACTCAAAATGAGCATTGTTAAATGGGGGCTAAATATACTTAAAGTCACATTACTAGTGATTACTTCTGCATTCACAAAGTGAAAATGTGATCTGATATACATGAATTTGCCAAATAAAACCCTTATCACAGAGCTCTTACGCATTGCATTCTTAGGGCTGCTTTTTTCTTGGTACCATAAATAAAGCATTTTGCAAAACACAGAAAGATGAAGAATTCAAGTTTTGATACAGACAAGTGAAACATACTCTTCTCCAGAAACAGAGAATGTATCAGCATCCACAGTGGCAGGAGCTCAGATTGGATTGATGGGGAGAAGAACTTCATGGAGACCTCTGATGGAAGAGCTGAGACTTACCAAACTGGAGTTCCATAACCAGTCATACAAAGGCAAGAGAGATGAAAGCAAACTGTTAAATGCACTGACTGAAGCATTGCCACTGCGGATATAAACCCAAGCCTTGAACATCTTCTGGTTGGTTATGTGTAGTCACAGCTCCTGGTGTACAGGCTGGTCAGTTTGGTGTGTCTGTACATGGAAGGCCATGGGTGGCCTCCAGAAGCACAGGGTCACTGTCAACCAGCAGGAGAGCTCTCACCGACCCATTTCCCAAGAAATTCTCAGGAACAGATTTCCTCTTCTTAATAATAACCTGCCCAGCTGCCTTTCTGAGCCCAGACCTCACGAGGTCCCACTGTACAAACACAGCACAGGGAGAAGGTGGTTTCAATTTGATTTATTCCTTTCAAGTCATGTTGTCAGAAGCCCTTTTGAACGTGAAAGATAAATGAAGAGGAAATGAGGCAATTTATCTTTTTTTTTTTTTTCTCCAAGAAGGAAGAAGCATTGAAACATTGGGGTGGAAGAGCTGAGCAGCCAAGGAGCCTCAAGCACAGGCATAGTGAGAGGGACAATAGCTGAGTGGAGCTTCTTCCCAGGAAGTCCTCTTAGAAATGGAGAAAACAAACACCTGTGGGTAACTATTGTCCTCTCAGTGATGCTTTCATGAGTGTTTGAGGAACTGAAAGTGGTCCAGGAGGAAGACGAATAATGCACAGCACTTGGCATGTCAGGTGGCTGGATGGAACCCCTCTGAGCTGATTTCACTGAATAAAAGTGGACTTTGGTGAAACCAGCCCCATGGAGGAAACAAGGCAACTGCGACCTGCAGAGCTGTGTGTCACCAGCTTCCCGTCACAGCAAGTGACACTATGGCTGTGCCTGTCTGGGAGCTGCAGTCAGACATTTTTGTTAGGCTCTAGCTTTTCTCTGAGTTATGGTTAAAAATAGCAGCCTGAAAAATAAAATACTTTTGAATAGTGTGCTGAACAAAGAGGCCTTAAACCCCCATATTTGCACAAGAGAGACTGTAAGATGAGTGTTCCTTTGTGCATGTCCTCTGTGGCATTTACACCAAATTCTTTCTGAACACAGTTCTTTGTTTTCTCTTTTTCCTTAAATTCCCCTAACCTATGCCCTTGTCACCTGGGAAGATTTCTACCTCTGGTAATGTGGGTTGCTGGCACTGGTGGGTTGTAGGAACAGCAAACCTGGGGAATGTAAAGGTAATTCTTCATCTTTGATACTGCTGTAGAAAGTTAGGGGTTGTTTGGATTTTTACTTGATCTCTTTTCAGGATAGAATTTTGGGAGTTATTCTCAATTTGGTAGCAGAAAGTGTATTTTTATTAGTAAGGTCCCAGGTTTAATTTAAAAGGAATCAAAGGCATGAACTCTGCCAAGTAAGGAGCAATTTATGAAGTTTAGTGGGTCCTTTTAGCTTTGCCAAAGAAAAACCCCAAAATGTTTAGATCACTTTGTTTTATTCTTTTACAGCGCTTTGGAAATACTGGGATCTTGACTATGGCCTTGTTTAACTTTGGATGGGAGAAAAGAAAGGAAAGAGGCCACTGGCAGGTCTCCCATGTTGAGAAGCCCCAGGCAGCCAGAGGGCCATCTCCCATCTTCTGTTTGTCTTTTCCCATTTATTTTGTTTTCATTTGCCTCATTTTCCCTGCTTCTTCCCTTGAATTATCCCTGGACCAGATTTAGTAGGGGCTTTTGGAGTGGTTTCATCAGTTTCACAAGGGAAGAGGCCAGTTCTGTTCCTTTTGCACCCATCTCTCAGCTGGAAGAGAGCAAAAGGCTGTGGTGACCTATCCTGAAGTGGGACTTTGAGGCAGCAGCAACTGCTATGGGAGAGTCAGAGTAAAGTGTGAGCGAGAGAACCAGACCAACGCTGAGGAGTGACAGATGTGGTCAAGGTCTCCCTTTCCAGCAGCATCAGTGTCAAACCTTCTTGTCAACCCTTTCTTGAAGGAGCCTGGATCAGGGAGATAATGCTCTGGTACCACTTCCCAGTGTTTCTGCACTAATTTGAATTATAAAGCTGCTCTGTTGCATCAAAGAAATGTAGTTTCCTTCTCCCATCTGTAATAAGCACAGAAAAAACTCTTACACAGGGTTGGGTGAGCAGCTTCATGTAATAATTATACACTTGTCTTCTAAATTCTACCTTCATTGATGCTTTTTAGCAGTCCTGTGAAGAAACCTTTCCCACAGGATGAGGCACCAATGCTTCCTCCTGTCTCACCTGCAGGGTGAAAAGTCCAGTGAACAGTGTGGATTTCCTGAGGGACATTACCATCCATGGAGAGGTAGAGAAGGGTTTGTTTGTGAGAGGGGAGACCTTCAGGTGCATGAGTATAGACCCTTTTAATGTTTGACAGCATTCCTTGCAAAGGAATGAATGCAATCCTTTTTTTTTATCAATTTATTTCTAAAGATTTAGCAAACATTTTTAGAGCTCTTATGTTATTTTTCCGAACATGAGAACAGACTACCAGCAAGGAGAGTTGGCCTGGTTTTTCTTAGCTAAGGCTTTGAAGGATTAACCACAGTGTAGTGCTGTGGAACATTTTTGTCTTGCAGGTTGTGTCAGCCTTGAACAATTCCTGCTGTAGCATCTGTATGGCCAACAAAGTCCATGTGACATCAGAAAGTGATCCCATTGTATCACGCTGCTGTGTAACAACAAAATATATGCCAGATTAAGGAGATTTTATAAGCTTTGTAACAACAAAATATATGACAGATTAAGGAGATTTTATAAGCTTTGTAACAACAAAATGCATGACAGATTAAAGAGATTTTATAAGCTTCACTCGAACTTCTAAGTTTTATAAAGTAAATTCTCCCATCCTCTGCCCAATGCTTTGCTCTGACAACACTTAGATTTTCCTGCAGTCATATCCCTGTATTATAACATGAAACTAGTGAGAGCCTGAACAAATGACTAAATATGCACTTGCAAAGGAAAAGTATTTCCATGTTTGTTGTTCAAGCTCCATGTAAAGTGGGAAGTCAGGTAAAAAAATTTAAAAATTCTTTGGAATGTGAATTGCATTGTACATTTTCCTCTTCCTGTATTATAAAGTTTTATTAGAAGCTTAATATTATTTATATGTATATGTATAAATTTTCTCCTTTTTAAAAGAGGGGGAAGAGGAATAAAATCAATTATTGGTTTTCACGAAGAGATGGCTCTCTGTGCCCCTCAAAATGCCCTTTCACAGTTGCTGCCCTACAGAGGACCAAGGTGAGGAGGTGTTTGCACAAGCAAAGCAAAATAGGTGAAATTGGAAAATGGTCCCAACTGGCACAACTGGGACATGGGTATGGCCTTGGACTTCGAAAATCTAAATGGGGCTTGTTGTTTGGGTTAAAATCTGTGTATTTACCCAGGTGTTGCTGTGGGATTCAGAATGGCAAGAATGGGCTCTGAAATGATTTCCTGTGATAAAATCAAGTGGCACGGTTGTGTTGTGAAGTCGTTAAAGTAAATGTCCTTGCTTTGAGACCTCTGTTTGGTTTAGAGATTAGTCTTGGTTTTACCCTTCTTGCACATAGGCTTAGCTGAAAATCCTTTGCATATCATGGTATTTACTCATTTTCAGTGTATACAGGAGCCAAAAGAGAAGCAAACACCTTAGAATTGATGAGGAAAATTGTAAGAAAAGAGGCTCCAGTGTTACCATTATTCTCATACTCTGTTTCATGGTATTTGTGTGTTTGTTGAAGAGAAATGGAATCAAATCCTGCCATGGAATAATGGCCTTCTGCTACAGTGCTTAAAAAGTGGTAACTTTGTGGGAAATACGGTTCTCTGAGGAGTCCACCTGGGTTGATGGTGAAAGGAGTTGGAATGGTGAGGGAATAAAGGGAATTTATGACTAAGGTAAGGAAAACTCAGCATAAATGAAGCCCCTCATGGAAAGATGTGTGTGTACTCATACCTTTGGCCAATGTCATGTACTCCCTGGAGTAATTTTATGATAGAGCCATGTAGTGTGGTATAATTTGGCAAAGTAATTAAGAAAAAAGAAATTAGTAAAAATATCTCCCAGATGGGTATGAGCATAGGCCAAGCATTGCATGGAGATAATCTTTTGAAGATGTGTGTGTGTCTGTGTAAATATATATATTCAGAAAAAAGCTTCAACTAATGTCATGAAGATGGCTATTTCTGTTATCTGTGTCTCTCTGTCTTTTTGTTATTTTGTCTTGTGGATGGTTGGGCAGTGAGGTAACTGCCACCCAAAAGGGAGGGAAGGGGGAATGCATCATCCTGATTTAAAGGGTGATGCAGCATTGGCTTACATTTTTGGAATGCTGTTTAGATGTTCCCAAGAAACATTTTTTATGTGATCTCCCATGATGTGTAACGTGGTGCTGAGATCTGGATTAGAGAAAGCTGCTCAAGACAGGCCTGGTGTCTGTGTCCCCACAAGTGGCTCAACTTGTGTCTCACGGAGTTGGAAAAAACCCCAAAACTTGAAAACCATTGGACTTCACCAAATTTATTTACCACAGATCATAGTTTAGTTTCATGTGACCCCTCAGGAATTAGATTGGGTTCATTTGGTTATTAAATCCCAAGTCCTTCTGGTGCTGTCAAAGAGGCTTATAAATAAAGTCTTGTCAGACCTTATTCTAGTTGAATCTGACCATGAGTAATTGTTTCTAGACAGAGTGTTGCTGCTTCTAACCCCATTACCAAGAAAGGGTAGATTTCAGCAGCCTTTGAGATAAGCTTATCTGACACAGTGTTAATCAAACCCTTGGCTTGTTTCAGCCTGATTAACCACAAGCACTGGCCTCTATGTAATTCATGATTATTAGGATTTTTTAACCTGACAGAAGTGCAAAAGCAACTCGTGAAATCTTCCTTCTCCCATAAATAAGGATTGGGCAGTGGGAGCAGGGGAAGGGAAAGCTGGCTGCAGGAATGAGTCTCTGAGTTTGACCCAAGAGCCACTCTGTGTTTGTGCAGGGTCTGTGCTCTGCTGCTTGTTCTTTGTTTTTAATAATCAGCATTCAGAATTAACTTAAACCATCAAGTGCCATAGTTAGATCACAAGCTACTCTGCACAAAACAGGTATTTTTATAGGGTGTGTGAGGTCTCACTCAGCTCAGTCTGCTCCATCTGAATCCGAGGTGCTCCCGAAGCTGCCTGGGAACAACACGAGTATGTAAACCTCTGGAAATCTATGGGATAATTGTCCATCTCAGTATAGAATTCAGCCTTGTGTAGTGGAGCAATTGACAAAGAGAAAAGTACAGGGGTAAAATTGTAGAAAGGGCAATCTGCAAGGTTGGAATGGAGCCTGTTATTTTTGGCACCTCTTTTGCCACGGATCACGTCTAGATGAACTTACAAATGTGTTTGTTTAGCTTGCTGTGAAACAAAAGCTGTGCTTCTGATGGAGTACAAATATCACACCCACAGTCTCAGCTGTCAAGCTTGTGAAAAAATCTGATTTTTTCACAAGACAGCATCAGTTTTTTTTTCCTTTAGAGAAGATGGACTAAGCACCTGTGGAGTGCTATATGCTGAGACTTAAGGAGAAGCTGATCCGAGGTGTGATGGGTGTTACCCACTCCTCTGCACTGAGTTTTGGGTGACTAACAGGGATTTTGCCAGCATGGCAAACAGGTGATTTGAGGGTGTGTGCACGCCACTGGAGTTACAGAATTGTAAGGTTTTATTGAGAGCAGTCTCCATTAATATAAACCAAGGCTGGGATAAATAATTGGTTTCAGTATTTTACCAGCTGCAAACCACATGTTCCTGCATGGGAGAAAGGGGTGGCTCCACCACAACTGCTGGGTTCGGCCAAGTGCAAACAAACCTGTGAGAGGTGACCCCTCAGCCAAATCAGAACCTGGGATTTGTGTCTGCCATGCCTTTTTGTCGTGACAGGTATTAAGTCATTACTGAGAATAATTGAAATTCTGTTTCTACAAATAAAAATCAAAATGAGTTCTGCTTTCAACAACAAAGAGAGTAGTTTACATTGCCTTCCTAGATAAAGTCTGGGAGCACTTGAACTTAAACACTTCCTGGGTGGTATTGTAAGTACTGCTCAAGGAAGGAGACTGTAGGAAAGAGGGAATCAGTTGTCAATCCCACTACACTGTAAATCCCACTACACTGTAAATCCCACTGTATATCCCAGAGCCCCGGAAGGTGGTGGGCACTGTCAGGATATGCCAAACAGAATTGCTGTCACAGGTTTTCTGGTTACCAGATGCATTTAACAACTGATAATGGTGTTTGCAGTGAATGGGTGATCTGAGGAAAAGCAGTTTTTATGGTGAGTGCATGCTTCCTTCCATTCCTGTTGAGCATCCAGCCCATTTCAGAGCTGCCAGTACTGACATCCAGCTCTCAGGGCTTACGTAGATCTGCAATTTCAGACATTTACCTCAATCAGAGCTGTGTTTTTCTTGGACTTGGGATGAAGTTGGCCCAGGAGCTGAACACTGGAATTATTTTGTTAACTCTACCTTGATGGGCTATGAGAATAAGACTTTGTGGATGGATGAATGAATGGATGGATGGATGGATGGATGGATGGACAGTAGTAATTGTAAAGTTCAATTTGCATTAAGGCACACAGTATATATAGATTAACTGTTTCTAGTTTATCATTTAAAAGCATGTCCCCAGTTGTGGGTTACATCCTGGCTTGTGAAGCACTGTGTGGGTATGGTCAGCTGATCATTTTGTTTTCTGACAGCTTAGCTCATGGCCTGGTGGAGGAAATAAGACAAAGTGATTTGTTCCTGTTCTGTCTCGCTGCTTTACTTGTTTGAAGTGCTGGGTGTACTGACATTCAGCACACACAGTGTGCTGTGTTTCTTTTAGGTTTTATTTTGTCCAGGATTTGTTTTAATACAGCAAATCATCTACTTCCTTTACATTCATGTCCCCTGGGGCTTAAATGGTGTAAGAAGATAAATCAGCCTCCAGACCTCCAAAGAGATTCGTATCACTGATAGTGGTATATTGGGAAAACCCTTTCCAAAAGGTGCTGAATACAGGCAATTGTGCTGAGAAGGTGAAGGACTGTGAACATTTTCCTACTCTTGACAGGGTCATCTTACTGCCAAACACCAAAATTTAAGTGAAATAGCTTTCATGGCAAGTTTTTCCCTCTTTCCATTCTTAACTTCCAAGTGGCTGAAGTTCTGGGAGTGTGAGCAATCACTCTCTTGTATGCCAGCCAAGAAGTTATTGTTTTCTGACCTTTTTTTCCCGAGTTTTCCTGACCTGCACCTGGACTGGCCACGTGGCAACACGTTGTTGAGAGCGGGGAGATGTGGCAGGGTGAGCTAGATAGGCTGCACTGGGAGCCAGTGACTAGACCAGCAGGAATTAATTTCTTGGGAGAACTTGCTGAAGAGTGTCCTTGTTTGAAAAAGCTCTCTGTCAGTTATTTCAATAAAAACAGTGAAACACCCACTATAAAGTTGGATATTTGAGGCCATTCTGTGGGCCCGATGACTTGGAGTTACGTACAAGTGTCCAGCGTGGGTGACACAGTTAACAAGGTCAAAGGTAGGGGTAAAGCAAGGAAAATACTGATTTCCAGGGGGCAACAGGAAGATGTTTCTTGTTTCTCAGTGCAGTGATGCTTGGTTCTAGTCTTAAAAGAGGTATCATAACTCATGCCAAGGTTTTGTGGTCATGCGCAGGGGCAGTTCTGCGGAGCAGGAGGTGCATCATGAAGCATTGGCAAAGCTTATTCTGGAGCAGGATTTAAACCCTCAGCTAAGGAGGAACAGACCCTTGCCATGTTAATTTGATGGAAAACCTTCCACCTCCATCACAGTTGTCTTTTCCTGTTGGTAATTTCAGTTCATGGAGTCATAGAATATCCCAAGTTGGAAGAGACCACAGGGATCAATCACTGAGTCCAACTCCTGGCCCAGCACATGAGCTGCATGCAGGCTCCTCCTGGAGATGATCAGACTCCTCATTCTCCTAGGATAAACATTCCAGCTGCTGGGATTCAGATCCCATTTATATGGGCTGGAACTGTCCCGTTGCCAGACCAGCCAAGTGGGAGCTTTGGCCCTGCTCCATATAAACAGCTCTGACTAAGCCAGCCACACTAAATTTGGAAAAGAATTAGGGGAACTCATTTTTCAACTGCCCTGGAATATTTTATCTCCAGTTGCCCCATGTTATCATTTCATGGGAAGAGTTTCTGTTAGTCAGGACTGTTTCCATCATGTTTATTTTCACATAGCGTATTTTTATTTTCTGTAAACCAAAAGAGTTTAGAGATCCATTGAGGAACAATGGATCAAGGGTCTGTCTGCTTCTCTTCCCACCTTCAGGTAGCATTGCAATTCCTGTTCAGCTGGGCCCTGCAAGGCCAGATCCTCATGTGGTGCCACTCACAATCTCTTTAAATAAACTTCCCTTCTAATTTTAAGAAGGAGGAATATTTTTAATGCAAAGCTTCTTTACAAAAAGCAGTGTGAAGATTGGAAGAAACAGCCAGAAACATTTGCCTCTTGATTCATGTTTTGATTTGTCATAAATACAGCCTGCACATAAAAATTGCATCATCAATGTTCTATTTCTGACGTATGTGTTGTGAATTGCAGGGTTTCTTTCCCTTCAGTCATCGTGCTTTAAGCTGATCTAAGCAGTACTGACAGTGAAGAATGACACTTCTGAGGCCATTTAGCCTTAATTAAAAGACTATGCCAAAATTACAGGTATTTCCCGTGATTGTTGCAAGTTTTTTCCCAACACCAGAATTTTATTCTTTGTCCCACTTCCTCTACAAACTTTTATTGCAGGATGCAGGCAGTAGTCAAGTGAGGTGCAGTGTCCCAGAGCCCTCTCTAACAGATTAAGAGGATGATGTGAGTTGGAAAAGAAAAGGCCACAGTACAAAACAGGGGCAAACCCTGAGCAGGAAACTCTGCCGGGGCTGGGGCCAACAACATCCTACTGCTGGCTGGAACTAGGAGGAAAAAAAATGCTACAAAGAAGGTTTTGGGAAACTTTGTCCTTATTTGGATAATAAGTCTATGCCTCTGCCCAAAGCAGGCTAGTTTTTGTAGGGCTTGGGATATTCTGCTCTGGCAGCACCATATCCTGCTATTATACCCAAGCACATCCTATAATCAGTATGTCTCTAAAAATCCATCTTAAAACTGAAGATTTGGAGTCCAGATTGTCACTGGGTGCTGTCCCACAAGTAGCTCTGTGAAAGCCTTACATAAGTGGGGAATTGACTCTGCTTCTGACATCCCTCCAGCTGAGTGGGATGGCTGTGCCAGCACTGAGCCAGCTCCTCCGTGTGCCTGGAGAAGGCTCCAGGGCATCAGGTCTGTCTCCCAGTGCTGCTGTGGGATTGGAATGGGGCAGCAGTGGGGCAAAAGGGGCTTCCAGTTCAGTGGAAGGCAGCGATCATGTTGGTGCTTACGAAGGAGAAGGCTCCAGCTCGCCCCTCTGAGCTGGTTACAGGGCAGTGGCTGGAGTGAAAGGTGGTGTTATGGAATGGAAGTGTTGGCATTGCCCCTGAACTTGGGGGATGCATCTTACTCTGCATCACACTGGAGTTTCACCTGCAGAAGCAGAGGAGCTGGTATGTAGGTTTGTCTTCCCATGCACATCCATGTTAGGAAATTAGGGAGTAATTCACAGAATCCCACAATGGTTTGTGTTGGGAGGGATCTTCAAACCCATCCAGTCCCACGCCCTGCCAGGGGCAGGGACACCTTCCACTAAACCAGATTGCTCCTCACCCCTTGCCTTGAGCACTTCCATGAATTCCAGTTCAGGAATGCTGTGTGAGAGTTCTGGTCTAGGAGTCCATATAAAGTCATTAAGAAGTCTTAGTCTGGGAATTACCATTTTTTTTTCTCATACAGAAAGTATGATGTTTTCCACCCCCAAGCAGAACAAAATGAAATTTTGAAAGCATCAAAGTTGCTTGAGATGTGAAATTTCTCTGTTGTATGCTCAGAAAAAGCCCTTTGGCATGGAGCTCCCTAATTCCAAGAAGAAAGGGATCTCTCCAGTATCCAGGATGTTTGGGATACTCTCTAGATCATAGGCCAGGTTCTGGTTTTGCATTGCTGCAGACTCCTTCAGTCACATATATGCACATGCCTTTAATTTTAGTTTCACTTCCCTGTCTGCAAAGCACCATTATTTCTTTGGTAGGGTTAATGAGATAATTGCTTGTAAATTGTTTTAAGATTCTCAGAAGTGAGACCTCAGTGTGTTTATTACTGTTGCTGCTACCCATGAGATCTTGATCACAGAGAGACAATACCAGATTAGTGTTTATTGCAGCACGACTGAGGGTATGTTTACTTTAAAACAAAGACGAGACTGTAGTGCCCAAGCCTAGAAAAATCTTTTGTAGAGCTTTGACTCAGCTTTGGAATCTCAGTAAGTGATAAAATTGGCTCCTATGGCTGAACATTAGCCAGTGTGATTGCTTCTCTTTGAAAACCCTTTCACCCCTTGACCATCCTTGGCTCTGGGGCAGCACGTCCCAGGGAGAGGCAGAGAGCATCCTTCCTTACAGAAATGGATTTGGGGAATTCTTTGCTTGCTCTTAGGAAAAAAAAATAAGTTCCAAACCCAGTGTTTTCCTCAACTTTTTTCAGAGACAAATTCTCTCTGAATGCATCTCCAAGGGTTTCCTGATCTGTGCAGCAAGTGGCCCTTGGTATACTCAGGACATCTTCTCATGGAATCATGGAATGTTTGGGTTATGTGGACTTTAAAACCCATCCAGTTCCACTCCCTGCCATGGGCAGGGACACCTTCCACTAGCCCAAGTTGCCCCAAGCCGTGTCCAACCTGGTCTTGGACACTTCCAGGGAGCCAGGGTCAGCCACAGCTTCTCTGGGCACCCTGTGCCAGGGCCTCCCCACCCTCACAAGAAACAATTCCTTCCCAATATCCAATCTAAACCTACTCTCTGTCAATGGAAAGACATTCCCTGTGTCCTGTCACTCCATCCCTTGTCCAGAGGTCCAGAGTCTCTCTCCACCTTTCTTGTGGGCTCCCTTTGGGTACTGGAAGATCACTGTTAGATGACCCTGGAACTGCCTCTTCTCCAAATAGAAGAACTCGGGTCACTGGTGAGAAGTGGTTTGGTTCTGTGTTACAGGTTGTGAAGCCATGTACATGAAATGCATTTAAATCTCTGTTTCACCTCAGGGAAAACAGAGGCCACCATCAAGAACTTCAGCCCCCACTACCGCCGCCAGTACGCCGTGGCTTTCTGCAGGCATGTGCAGGAGGAGCTGGAGCAGCACCGCCACTCCCAGTCCCGCTTCCTGAAAACCAGGGTAAGAGTTTGCACCTGCACAGCTGTTTGCACGTGCAGATGTTGGATTTGGGTCATTTTGGCCTGGGATGGAAAAGCTGCATCTGGGTGCAGGTTTGAAGTTTTATTTTTGAAAATTCATCTTTAATTTGGTCTTGTTTAGCTGTGGACTTTAAAACCCATCCAGTTCCACCCCCTGCCATGGGCAGGGACACCTTCCACTAGCCCAAGTTGCCCCAAGCCCTGTCCAGCCTGGTCTTGGACACTTCCAGGGATCCAGGGCCAGCCACAGCTTCTCTGGGCACCCTGTGCCAGGGTCTCCCCACCCTCACAAGAAACAATTCCTTCCCAATATCCAATCTAAACCTAGCCTCCATTAGCAAATTAGTCTCCATTGCACAAGGAGAACCGTGACATTCTGGTACAAAGAGTTGGACAGTTGGATAAAACTGGTTCCTTCTTGCTGGTTGCAAGGTTCTGCAAAATCTAGGGATAAAGATCATACTTTCAGGGAAGAGATTATGTAGGAAACATAATTAATCCTGTCATCCATGGCTCAGGGTTCTCTAAAGAAGATGGCAATAATTCCCTCTGTGGAGTGAACTATGGAAAGCTGGTTTGTATTAGAGGGAAGACAAAAAGAGAGACAGAAGTCTCTTTATTAGAGGAAAATGCAGAGAACCAGCTTTCAAGATTAAGAAGAAAAAATTTAAATGCTCTGAACATACTGGAAATCATGGGTTTCCAATGCTCTTGAAATGAGTAGGTAAAACAGTGAGGTGGGGTATTAGATCTGTGTCTTTCAGAAAGGTGTGTATCAGTTACTATAACACAGATGCAAAAGCATTACAAAGAAATGGCAAACAGTTTATTATATTAAAATAAAACCCTGCTTTTTGTATCAATGAAATATTTATATTATGTAGTGGGAAATGGGAGATGGTGAACTCCAAGTCATCCTGCAGGGGTTGGAACTGGATGATCTTTAAGGTCTCTTCCAACCCAAACCACTGTAGGATTCTCTGATTTTGCATTCAGCATGTCAGCTGAACGGTAAATAAATCTCTGTCTCAGAAATCTGGCAGTTGTTTGGAAGGCAGAGTTCTTCTGCTGCCTCCTCACCTCGGCTACAAGAATATGCTTGTGTCTGTAGAACCTCTGAAATCAGAGATGTTAATGACTCCAAATTGCATTTGAAGGCTCAAAAGCCCTCAGAGCAGCATTATGGAAATGTAGAAATAAAAGCTTCAAGATGGTCAGTGTTGCAGAGGAGGAGTCTCAAATGTCACCAATTATCCCTGTAGCCCATGGGGGAAGCTGGGACAGTTCTGTACGAAGCAGAGCTGCTGCACTTCGCTGAGGACCTGAAGAAGTGGAAGGACAGATACGTCGTCATCAAAAATGACTACACTGTGGATTGCTTTGAGACCAAAGAGGTGAGTGCTGCTTCTGTAGATCTGCTTGTACACTCCCAGATAAACCAATAACAAGTGGATTTGCTGCTGCTGCTGCCTTGCCTTCAGTAATAGGAGGTGAAACCTTGTCCTCGTCAGGGTGGCTCCAGTGGAAGCCCCACAGAGATGGCTGAGTGGCCATGGCCTTGGCCAGATACGTTGGCAAGAACTAACAAATCCTTTTAACAGCACTTGAACCTTCCTGTGCCTGTCCCAGAACACTTCTCATCTGTACTTCTCTGTAATAAATCCCTGTGCTTCTGCAGTTGGATCTGAAGTAGCAGGGTTTGGGCGGCTCCAGGCTGACTACAGTGGTGATTTTTGCCTGGAAGCTGCCATAGTCAAACTAGTCCTCGCTGAAAAATCCAACAAATTGGGCTCAGGAGAAAATCCCATCCTTTTCCCCTCCCTTCCATCCCTGACTCCTCACCACAGCAGATGAGCCCTGAGAGGATATTTTCAAACATGTTTTTTACGTTTAACTGTGTTTTAGATTTGACATGCCTAGGGAACATTTCCAAAATTCATCCTGACAAAAAGATTCTCCCTTTGGGCAATATCCCTATGCATTAGAATCATAGAATATCCTGAGTTGGAAGGGACCCACAAAGATCATGGAGTCAACTCCTGGCTTTGTCAGTGAATTGTGTATTATATGTTTTCTCTCTCCTTAAATCTCTATTTGACAATATTTTCTCTATGTTGATTTTCCAGGCCTACCAGAAAGGAGCCAGCCCTAAATATCACGTTCTTCCTGCAGGAGGCAAAGTCCTGACTTCAGAACAAGATTACAATTTGCTGTCTGATAAACATTTCCCAGACCCTGTTGGTAAGTCCTGCTGAAAGCTGAACTGCCAAAGCCCAGGCTCTCTGTTCCTTACTCTGTTCTGGGAAGGCTTTCAGGCTCCAATTTAAAATAGGGTAGCAGAAGATGGCCACAGCCCTTTTCCCAAGTTCAAGCACAGCTCCAGAGTGGATGAACAAAGCAGATGCTGTAAGCCAACACTCAGAGAAATGCTGGCTCCCTTTCTTCCCAGTGTACCGGTGCAAAGCTGCTGGAAGCTGTGCAGAAACAGGGCAGGAACCACAGCACCATTGTTCCTGGGCTTTGTTAATATTCCTGGTTTATTTGTTTCCATTTTTAGATGCCAGCTGTCTGTGTTGACTCACAGCTGATAATAAGTCCCACAGAGAGGGCAGGAAGGTGGCTGCTTCTGAGTTTGTTGTTTCTGGGCCAGGAACTGCTGTGGTCCTGCCTGCCCCCACTCCATCAAGATGGAGAAAATTCAGGCTTTAGAGAAGCAGGTCTCACATTGCAGAGTCAGATTTGGAGAATGGGATGCCATATAGTGAAAGGGATAAGGGCAACCTGAAGACAAGGGCTTATTTTTTGAGTCCTTTAAATCCTTAGGATTTAAAACTTAGGTGCCCTCTCACACCCTTTCTCAAGGACAGGGTGGTCAGAGGGGCTTGGAGGTGTCCTTGTGTGTGTCACCACAGCTCTGGAGCAGCTGGGGTTGAGTGATGTGGAGCACCCCAAGTGTGCTTGTGGGCTTCGTATGGCTCTCCCTTCAGAAAGACATCACTTCATCTTTAAGGCCCTACTCCCCTCCCATCTGTGTGGTGCTGAAGACCCTCCAAGGTGAACCTCTTGTGTCTGGGCTCTCAATGCATGCCAGTGACTCGAGATTGGGTTTGCTCATCCCTAAATGTGCTGTCCAGCATCCCCTGTGTGCAGGGACATGGGGCAGGTGGGAGCTGGAGGTACTGGTGCTTTCTTTACATCACCTGCAAGGGCTAGAAGTGACAGTTTTTAAGGGCAGCTGTGTGTGAAAGTCCTGGAACCAGGGAGAGCACTGCTGTTCCAGCAGGGTTTATTTAATGCAGTTTATTTCTATAATGAAGTCCATATACCCCTAAATGTTTTTTATGTGGAACAGACCAGAGATTCCCACTAATTTACTTATCTGCCATGAAGACCGTTTTCTTAGCAGCTGCAATCCAGTAAATAGTTTCTTTGAAATTTTGCCAAAACTAGATTTTTGCCTCTTTGAATACAAAGCAGGAGGCCATCCAGTTGCTGTGATGTAACACAGAGAGGTGGTTGATGCCAGCAGTGTTCCCATCCCAGCTGTGTCCCCCTGCCCTCTGTGTCCAATGGCCTGGATTGGGAAGGAGGTTAACCTGCTGGCAAAGGTCTGGCACAGAGCCAGCCCCAAGGAAATCAGCAGCTCTCAAGCAGAGGTGTTTTTGTGCAGGCTCAAGTGAGGAGGCAGCTGCAGCCTTCGTTCCGCTCCCGAAGGAGTTCCCGGTGTACCTGTGGCAGCCCTTCTCCCGGCACAGCTACTACTGCTTCCCGGAGCCAGGGGCACAGAGACGCTTCAGCGCCGTGCTGGGGGACTGCGTGCGGCATTCCAACCACGGTGAGTGCGGGATGGGGCTGTGTGGGATGGGGCTGTGTGGGACATTCCAACCACGGTGAGTGCGGGATGGGGCTGTGTGGGATGGGGCTGTGTGGGACATTCCAACCACACTGAGTGTGGGATGGGGCTGTGTGGGACACTCCAACCATGGTGAGTGCAGGATGGGGCTGTGTGGGACACTCCAACCACGGTGAGTGCAGGATGGGGCTGTGTGGGATGGGGCTGTGTGGGACACTCCAACCATGGTGAGTGCAGGATGGGGCTGTGTGGGACACTCCAACCACGGTGAGTGCAGGATGGGGCTGTGTGGGATGGGGCTGTGTGGGACACTCCAACCACGGTGAGTGCGGGATGGGGCTGTGTGGGATGGGGCTGTGTGGGACACTCCAACCACGGTGAGTGCGGGATGGGGCTGTGTGGGATGGGGCTGTGTGGGACACTCCAACCACGGTGAGTGCGGAATGGGACATCCCAACCACAGTGAGTGTGGGATGGGACTGTGTGGGACACTCCAACCACACTGAGTGTGGGATGGGGCTGTGTGGGACACTCCAACCACACTGAGTGTGGGATGGGACTGTTATGAGGCATTCCAACCATGGTGATTGCAGGAAGGGCTCAGCCTGGGACAGTGTCACCCACCTAGGAATGCTGGAACAGCTGCAGGAAAACGCAAGTCACTCATGAAAGGTGCTTGGCTTCAGCACCCTGAGGAACAAATCAGCACAGCCCTGCTGCTTGCTGTGCTGGAGACACAGTTAGGTGGGATTTGGGGTGCCGTGGGTGTGAGCTTGGGGAGAAAACATGGGAATTGCTTTGGAAGTTGTGTGATGATCCAAAATCCCTAAGAGGTGTTTATTACTAAGACAGCAAACCCTCACCTGTGTTTGCAAGCTGGCTAATGTATCACAGCTACAGAGTCAGAAATAATGGAATATCTTGAATTAGAAGGGACCCACAAGGATCATGGAGTCCCACTCATGGCCTTGCACAGACAATCCCAAGAATCCCACCCTGTGTAATACAGGAGACCAGGTGTGTACAACTCGGAGGGAGTGTATTCCCCCAGTACATTCCTGTGTTGTTACACACACATCACTCCTGATCAAACATCTGGCCTTTCTGCAGATGTTTCAATGGCAGCTCAAGCCACAGCCATGGTTAAGCCTTGTAACTCATCCATGTAGGACAATATTGATTTTCTGCGTGAAGATAAATTATAAATGTCACTTTCTGAATAGGTTAGACTAGAAAACTTAAAAAACCCTTAATTTGTGACTTGCTAGGGTTATAAAAACAACTTTGCTCCCATGAAATCAGATGATAATTTATGAGCTGGATCCTTCAGAAAAAGAAATGCTTTCCTGATTTTCAGATGACATTTTTTCCACCAAGATGCCCACAGTTCCCCACTGATCTCCAGGGTCTTCCATGCCTTTAGTGTCACTTTAGAGTCCCATCTGCTCCTGATGCTCTTGGTGAGAGATAGGCACACTCAGCAACTTCTCCACTAAACTCTGCTGCTTGGGTCTGAAGCCCAGGCTTGTGGGTAAATGAATTGTGAATGCAGGGTGTGAACAGTCCCTATTATTAACAGAAGTGGCTCCTGTTGAATGTTTTTTAGCTGTCACTTTAGTCTCCTGGTCATCAGCTTCATCCCATTGCCCTCAGACAGCTTTCTCCTGCTGTTCTCCCTGGATCATTCTCAACTGCCATCTCTTTCCTTTGTCTCCAATGTCAAAGGCATTCTTGGTTTCCTTTAGGACTCCATTCCCACGAGGAAACACACACAACTGCATTTCTAGGTGGTTTCCTGTGCAATTACTTGTGTGGTGCTCAGGACTGGTTGTTTTCAGGGGCCTTCTATACAGGAAACGTGAAGGACCTTCTTCACAGGACCCGATGCTATCCAGGTGGTGTACACACCCCATTCCTGGTCCCAATGCTGTCCAGGTGCTGTACAATCCCTAATTGCATTCCCAGTGCTGTCCAGGTGCTGTACAATCCCTAATTACATTTCCAATGCTATCCAAGGGGTGGAACAGTCCCCATTCCCAGTGCTATCCAGGTGGTGTACAGTGCCATGACACTCTGGACTTGGCTCCTCACTGAGGTTTGGGAGGGAGATGGGGACACAATCAAGTTTTCCTGGCACTCCATGACTTGAAGCCTGTTCATGATGTTTGGGGATTTTCATTTCTCTCCTGGAACAAGTGTAATGGGTTTGACATAGCTTTTGGCAGCCTGGTTTTTCCTTAAAGTTCAGCACATCACTCTAGGGGCCAATCCTCAACTGGCAGAAGCTGGGTTTAGATGACCTAAGAGGTCTTTTCCATCTCCAAAGCCTGCAAGTCTGCACTTCATTATATTTCATATGGCTTAGCTATTGCTCATTTATGCATCTGTTCCAGGATTTATCCCTCTCAGCTTTTCCTGTGGTCCAGTTTTTATCTGACAGACAATGCCTTAAGGCTCATCCTTACTTCTCATAAAGACAGGTAAAGATAGTCTGGATTAGGATCTACTGTTGTACCAGGAAAAGAGTTTTAACAGCTATCAGGGAAGCAGGAGCCCCTTTTATGTGGATTTCTTGGAGTTATGTTATGCCCTGGAAATCTAGGTGCTGCAAGTGGAAAAATGATCACTGACAAGCACTTCAGTAACCTGAACTCTGCCCTTGGAGAGATTTTTTTTTCCCAAGGGCTTCATATTGATTCCTATTCATTCGCACATCACTGAAAAATACTAGTTTATTAGTACTTTTTAAAGTCTTTTTTGCAAACACTTCTGCTGACAAAAAGAGGTGTCTGAGCAATCTTACAAAGTTACAGCAATGTGCAGCAAAACACTTGTTATTAAGGATTGCAGTAGAAAATTTATTAAAAAATAGTTGAAGAGAAAAGAACTGTGAAAAACCCTTCATGTTTGCTTGTGAAATATAATTTAGTGGGATAAGGAGCACAGATCAAAGCAATACTCACTCCACCTCTTCCCAAAGTGCCAAGTTCCCATTTATCAGGGCAGATTTGGCAAGGTCAGGACAAAGACAAATGTCATGTCTGATCAGAAGTAGCCTTTCTGTCCCTGCTGTGATCTGCCACTCCTAGGAAGGAATGTACTGCACTGGGCTTTAGCCAAGGACTTGGAGGAGTTCGTGGCTACAGTGTGTTTTCCTTCTCCCAGGAAGCAGAGTTAAACACGGAAAGCTGGAGTGAATCAGAGCTGGGAGCCGCCCTGGCATTCAGCTGCTTCCTGTCCCCAGAGTCTCTCTGGTATAAATACCCAGCCCAGCCTGTGTTTCTGGGATTTCTGGGCAGAGCAAAAGCGTTGGGATTTAGTGAGCACCGCTGGGAAATGGCATTCAGATGTTTGGAGTGTGGACTGTTGTGTCATGCTCCTCTCGAGTTTCCTCTTGTCTTTGCCCTTTATACTCATTGCTGAGGGCTTGGTGGTTTGAGGAGATGATCACCTTCAGCAGCAATAGAACATGAAGATCAAATGCTTCTTGGGTTTTAATTTGTGAGGTGGTGTGATTAGGGTTAATTAGTGAGAAGACAAGTACCCAGGGAGCAGGAGAGGAACCCCAACATCCTGGTGGGTGCAGGGGGGTCCCTGGAGGGGACTGCTGACTGTTCTCTGCTGCTTCTGGGGAGTCTGTCCTTTCCAAGTGTCTCTGCAGGATTTTTAAAATTCCTCAGCTTTTTAAAGAATTTGTGCTTGAGTTTAGGTGTGTGGAGGAAGCGGTTTAGCATTTTCCTCCAATTTCCTAAGCTGCTCCTTAGGATCTCCTGGGACTCTTTGGTTTGCCTTATCTCCATGATCCACTTTGATCCACAGCCTGGCCTTTCCTGGTTCCATCCTTGCTTCCTTCGTGAAATGCTGAGAAGTGCACACCTCAAATTTGGGGGCAATCTGCTGCTGAAATGGCCACCTAGCCCCCAGTGGGGATGTTCTATCAGTCCCACAATGGGGGAAAGGCTCAAAAACAGTGAAAGTGTCAAAATATTCACAGGGCTCTAATATTAGCTATTCCTCAGGTTTTAATCCTTTATGTTTGCATGCTTTGAAAATCAGACTGAAGTTTCTTCTGAGTACTCCTTGAATTACTTGGTTTTATAGGAGGTCTTCTTGCTTCCTATATGAGTTTCACTCAGTATTTGCTGTTGGAAGTGGAGAACCCTGACCACTTGGTGCTGGGATAGAGGGAAGTCTGCGTGACAGGAAGGAAATGACAATTAGCTCATTCTGGGAGACACAGAATTTCACTTCGTGATTTTATTTTTTTCATCTGGTTTGATTTCACATCCACATCTTGACAATCACCCTCCTGACACAGGAAGCTGAGGGACTTTCAAAACCATATCCTGCCTTCTCCAATTTCAAGAAACAACAGCAAAAATTATTTTGAACAATGAATATATTAAAGAAGTATAATAAATACATTAGGCAAGAGAGAAAGACAAAAGCTTGTGCAGGGCAGATTATTTATCTCCATCTCTGACTTTCAGGGTTGCCATTATCAGTGTCTGCATTTCCTTTTTCGGCTCTGAATTTATCTGACATAAATATCTGACAATATCTGACATTTCTCACAGTTACTTCTAAATTTCCTGTGTTCCATGTCTGTAGTACCTGTACAGGACTTAGCAACTCTTGGATTAGAATTCAGAATAATTCTGGGAGCGCTGATAAAGGTTGAGAAGCTGACATGAAATCCTTGAGCTGAGGGATGAATGTGTCCATGTATCTCTATCTATATACAGAGCAGAGCACTTGTCAGGAGTTGAGATACCACTTTGGAAGGGTTTCTGAGTCTTAGTGCCACAAACAGGGTGGTCTTTCTTCCCCAGGAGAGAGATGAAGGGAAGGATTTTCTTGTTGCCTGTTTCCAGTGGATGTGGAGGGAGCAATTAAAGGAGAAAAGAGGAAATTGCTTTTTATGACATTAAAGAAAAATGTCCTTGTGCGCTGGGATGAAAGTGAGGTCTTCTGGAAGGTTTATGTGGTAGTTTGGGGTGGGAGAAAGTACAAATGGAGATAATATTTACCCCTTCATCTACCAAGATGTGTGTCTTGGCTCCTCTCAAGCAGCTGCTGTACTTGGGTTAATTAAATCCCTTTTTGGTTAATAATATAAGACCAGCTGTGATCCACATGAGTGGCTGAGACCATGGCAGTTCTTTCACCAGTCACAAGTTCCAAATAGACTTTTGAAGCTCATGTGTAAACATTCATAGGAGTATTAATGTTGTCATAACAGACAAAGCTGTTTGATGAGGCTTGTGGGGTGTTAAAAAATCCCACTAAAACTTTTAGGACGTGATATAGATTTTTTTTTAATATAATTTAGAATATTTTGCTTAAAATAAGACTATTTCTCCTCTCTCTAGCATGTTTTTGCCCTACAGCATGAGTTCTTTCAGCCAGTGTGGCTTTTGCCTTTCCTGCCAGCCTGGTTTCCTACACTGTGGTGAGGATTTTCAGTCTGTAGGAGTGACGTTCATTCTGAAACATCAGGATGATGAATGTGCTAAAATCATAAGAGCCATTACATTCTTGCTATCCCTCTCACCTTGGGCTGATTATCTTCTTACATACTACCAAGCGTGGGTGGTGCAGGGGAGCCACTGCCCTGAGCCCACCACCCCAGCCTATTTTAGGAGCTGTGAAGACTCATTTGTGCAGAGTAAGGGGGTGTTCAGGCTCCAGTTTCGAAGTTCTGCAGCAGAGAAATCACAGAATCATGGAATGGTTTGGGTGAGAAGGAACCTCCAACCGTGGGCAGGGACACCTTCCACTATCTGCAGCTGCTCCAAGCCCCATCCAGCCTGGTCTTGGACACTTCCAGGGATCCAGGGGCAGCCACAGCTTCTCTGGGCACCCTGTGCCAGGGCCTCTCCACCCTCATAGGGAATAATTCCTTCCCAATATCCCATCTAACCCTGCCCTCTGGCAGTGGGAAGCCATTCCCTCTGTCCTGTCACTCCATCCCTTGTGCAGAGTCCCTCTCCAGCTCTCTTGGAGCCTCTGTAGATACTGAAAGGCCACAATAAAGTCACCCTGCAGCTTTTCCAAATTCCCACCTGCTCCAGGAATATAGGAGCTGGTTGGTAAAGCCCTTGGAAAATGTCAGAAATAAGTGGCAGTGTGATCTTTTCTGTGTGTTTGTGCAGCATTCATTAATTTTTTAGACTATGAAACCTACAGCTGCTGGTCCCCCGTTGGAGGTTCATTGTGCCCTGTCTGGTGCTGCTTTGGACAGCTTTAATTTGGCTGCTGTGTGCTGATAACCAAACAGTTAACCCTGCTCAGTGTTGGTTTGGTGGCCATGGAAGGAACTTGTGCTGCAGAGCTCTATTTGCTATAAATACAGCATATTCTTACAGGGCTCTATCATGTTTGGAAGTGACCTCATCTGTAGTTTCTGTTGGTGGTTAGCAGCTTCACACCACGTGCTCTGTGGATAATGAATGTGCCTGCACATTGCTTGCAGGAGATCCCCAGAGCAGGGAGGTGTGGATTCCTCGCAGGCCCAGAGCACCATCTATATTTCACTTTGTTCTGTTTGGATGCTAACAACACAGGACAGCATTTTGTGAGGGGAAAATGTGTGCCCTTTTATTTAGAGGGTCATTTTCAGCTGTGCTTGAGCCATGTCCCAGGCCCCAGGTAACCTCCCTTTTACTGAGGTGCAGTTCCTGAGCTTTCCTTATCTCCCCAGGTTCAAAG
Source organism: Phylloscopus collybita (assembly GCA_027886175.1). Taxonomy (NCBI): domain Eukaryota; kingdom Metazoa; phylum Chordata; class Aves; order Passeriformes; family Phylloscopidae; genus Phylloscopus; species Phylloscopus collybita. The sequence goes on along the minus strand of JAJNNQ010000065.1, from coordinate 3,167,438 downwards.
CATATTCCTTTTCTTACCTGCCATCCTGGTGGGTTGGGACCATTGCTTATTTTTTGGAGACAGAATTTCCACAGTTTAATTTTGTTGGAGTTGATGGCAGTTGCCTTTTTACAAGCTGTCTGTGGTATCTTAAAAGCAGCAGCCCTTAAAACGTGCTGGGGCTCATGTGAGCTCTTAGAAAGAGAAGCAATTTTTTGTCATGCTCATTTATTTTTTATTTGAAGGGCATCCCTTAACTGTGGTGCTGGAAGGTTGGCAGAGTGATTCCTTCCCTGCAGGAATGTCTTTTGTTTCCTGATGGTCTCCAGCTGCCTGCACACCAAATCCTTAGGGGCTGGCAGAGTGGGAGCACTATCTCTGAAGTGCCAGTACCACTAGGCTGTCTCTTTAGTTGGTTTGGGGTTGTGTATTCTCCTTTTTTTTACCAGCTTTTGTTTTAAAATAACTAAGTTTAAAAAACCCAGGAATTTATTATTTTTTTTAATTACAGAGTGTGTATAGTGGAAAGCAGGGGAAAAGCAAATCTAAATATATAGAAAAGCAACAGATGCCGAGGTGAGAGGGGAATGACTTGGAAGGATGAGAAAATGTAATTTGCATTTCTTAGCATGAAATCTGTTCTCTTGAGGGCAGCAGTGCCTAGTGGAAATAAGAAGAGGTGGAAGCACCAGCTTTTGAGACTGCACTTCAAATTCCAAATATTTCTTTATCTGCCTCCTACTCTATCTATTTGTAACATCACAAGAAGGAAGGCCTTGCACCAATACCTGTACTGAGACTTTTGTGTCCCAGGAAAAGGCTCTATAAAGTGACCACCAAGAAAGGGTCACGGGAGATGCTTTGGCACTGCCTTCACCAGAGCCAGCTTTCCCTCAAATAGATGAGGAAGCAAGGAAATAATATTGTGAGATCACCTAAAATAAAATGCAGTTTTTACTCATTTATCATATTCCAACAACTAATAGTAAGTGACATTCTCCTCCTCAGTGAAAGGCCACCAGACTGGACTCCTTGGTCATCAGCTCCTTCCAGTGATTATTCTCCTGCCTTTTCCACTCTTTCTCCAAAGCCTGTTGCTCTGAGTGATTTGAGGGGATATTAGTGGGCCCTGCGGTCTTGTAAGAGGCAACTAAAAAGTCAGGAGATTTTGTATGGGTTGTGAATTTCTTGTGTTGGGAAGAGGCATCCGAGAGAGCTGCAGTTCCTGAGGCTGGTGGGCCTGAGCCCAGCAAGGCTGTGGGCCCTGACATGATCATCTCCTACAAAAACAGCCATCACTGCATGCCACATTGCTTTAATACAATTTAGTTACCTGCAGGAAGAATTCCAGGTTCATATAAATGGTATTTCCTGCGTGCAGAATCTGGCTGGGATGCTGCAGGAAGCAGAGGAAGCCAGGGTGGATTGCTCCTGAGTTTTGGTGGTCAGATCAAGGGTGTTACACCAGAGTCAGCATTTCTTTAATTGAAACCTGTGCTCTGTGAGCTCAGACTTCTGGATTCTGGTTTAACACTTGTTCAGCTGTGTCTTTGGGCCTCAGCCTTGTGTGAAATGTCAGCCAAAAGGCTGAGGTTATTCTTTGTGGTGGAGCTCACTTTGGTAAAGCACTTTATCCACAGTCAATATACCCCTTCACTGTTATTGGATTGCAGCTCAGTTCAACCATTAACCCAGTCATGTTCACCACTAAACCATGTCCCCAACTGCCACTAGTGACAGTTATTGTTCAAAGGGACAGTTTAAATGGGATGTTGAAATAATCACTTTTTAACAGCTGTGCCAGTGTTATAAAGGCATCTCCCTTTGCTTGTAATAAAGAAAAATCATCATCTGAGTGTTTAAATGTTCTCACCAGCAACCCCAAGGCAGCAGTGTGCAGTACAGACAGATGCACAGTTTGAACTGGAATGTTCAAATGCAGATTTCATACTATCTGGATTTGCTGGAAGTCCCATTTGAGCCAGAGGCAGCTGGAACACTCAGCCTCTCTGATAACAAGGCCCATCTGTAGAAGTTCTTGCACAAAGCTCTCCAGTGTTCTGACTGCTGTAAGACCAGCTGATCTGTGGCTGTGGATGAGACCAAATCCATGAGGGCAGTTAACTCCTGCCACTGTTGTTGGGCATACATCAAGTGTTGCTAAGTCACACATGGGCAGCCTGTCCTGAGGGGCTTTAGCTGTGTCCATCTCCAAGACTGCAGCTGTCCTGCCATGGACAGGGCTGGGAAAGCCCACAGGACCTTGGGAATGAAGATGTGCTCATCAGTCCCCAAACATTCACCTGCCAGGGGACAGAAGGAGCAGCTCATAGCCCCGGGCACCCCATTAGGAGACTGCTGGAACCAGGGCAGCCCAAGCATGGGAGACAGCTAAGACTGGGAACAGCACCCTCCAAGTTAACTCTTCTGCACCAGGGGCAGGTGCTCTCAGAGGGTGTCCAGTAGCCTGGTCCTCTGGGTATCATTTTGATGAGTTAAGGTTTTACATGCTTACGTTTTTTAAAAGAGAAATTATTCTCTTGCAGGGAAGCTCCTTCCTTCTCAGAAAGCTTTCTGCAGCCCTGAACAAACTGAGCCATACCATTGAGACATGTGCAAGTTTGGGGAGATTTATAAAGTCATGGTGCTTCCAGTTGTCCTTCCATCTCCCAAAGTCAGAGGGAGCTTTATAGTATTTATTCTTGTATTTATAAAAGCAATCTGTGGGTAGCAACATGTTATTGAAATTGGGCTCTATGCTTGGATATGTAGAGTCTCTAGGTAGGTTTTCTTTTTTAAAAAATTAAACAGAACAAACAGAATTTTGTTTTAATCTCCACACATAAGGGATGTTATGTTCATTAGCAGCTGGAGAAGATGCTTGGGTGATCTTCCAAGTGCAAGGCATCCTGGATTAAGCACACAGTATCAGTCTGGGTACTTGTCAAGCCTCACTGGCCTTTTGCTGGAGAACACTCAGTCACCTTCCTGGCTTTGTGTGGGATTTGGGTAAGGAATACTGCAGCCAGCACTGCACCCAGCTGCCCTAAGCTCTCCCCTCTGTACAACCAGCAGGACACATGGATCACTCAGGAGAGGTGCCAGGATGGCTGAAGGGAAGCCCCTGTGAGGGCTTCAGGAGAGGGCAGCATCCATCATGCTTTCCCTTGATGAACACTTGTCCCTGGCACCACTGGGCTTTGCCACCTGCCCCCTTTGCAGCTGCAGCTCTGCTGCCATGGCCCACGGCCCAGCTCCTCCCTGACACGCCAGCGCGGCTCCCCCAACAGCCGAGCCCTTGTTTCCCTGGCCTTGCTGTGCCTGCCAAGCCACCTCCCTCCTCCAGCCTTTCCACGGACTGCTGGATGGGATGGGCAGGACCCTGGCTCTGCCCTGCTGAGGTCGTGCAGGATGTGCGTGGCAGCTCCTTTCAGCTGGGTACAATTCCCTTTTCTTGAGCCCTGGCCATGAATGTGGTTCTGTCTCGTGTGCCTCGCCAGCAGCTTCTGCACAGCCCGACACTGGATGGGTCTGCTTGTTCAAAGCCTTAGCACTGAGGCAATCTTTTCCTCCTATGGAAAGTGAGAATGAAATTGCCTAAATTAAGTAATTGTAGCAGCCTTGAAGGATAAGGCTTTCTTTCTGCTTGGAGTTGTTTTTGTAACATGAGTGCCATGATTGTATTTGTGTCCTGTGTTTACTGGTGTAGGAAAGAATGTGAGATTGGGATTTTAGGCACTTACAGTTTGATGTTTTTCCCATGAGCTATTCAAATGAATCACTCTTGGATTTTTAGCACCTTCTTCCCACTGCAGTACAGGCTTGGGGGCAGTCAAAACAGAGAGAGAGTACTCTGTTGAGCATGGATTTAAAACTTGATGATCTTAGAGGGCAGCCTCTTGTCAGCACTGGTGCATCACTGTCTCAGCAGGTCCAAGATCCAGCCTCTTGGATGGTCTGTTGTCCCTTTGGGTTAAGAGGGAGCACAGCTGTGAAGAAGGAAAACATGTGAGTCATGATTGTAGGGCTGTGGGAGCTGCAGTTTTCCCTCCCTGCAGCCAAACCAGGCCCTCTTCTCATCAAAATATTTTGAGCTATATTTTGGGAGGAGAAAAGTTTTTGAATGCAATGCTCCACCTCAGTTTCTCAGGTGGAACACTCCATTCTTTCATTAAAACTGTGGTCAGAGGATGTTCTCTCAGCACTGAACAGCCTGACTTACAACTAATACTGATATTTTAGCACCCTGGTTTGTGACTTGCTATGATAAATGCTCTAAATCCTGGAGGCAGCAGTGAAGGTAGGGTTGGGATTTTACCTGGCTGATTTTTTTGTTGTTGTTGTTTGATCATTGTATGGGCTTGGAGAAGTTGTATGATGTCTTTGGATCTCCAAATATCTGCAGATGAAGAACAGTATCAAGAGAGTGTCACTGAGAGAGTGTTCAGTGCCCCTCAGTGTGTTTTACACACCTTCCTGCAGTCACTGCTGCCAGGCGAAACTCTGAAAGGGCAAATTCTGACATTTGGGCTCTGAGCAGATCTGAAACCATGCAGCTTTCAAGCAGTTTTCAAGCTTCAAGGATAAAGCCCTGATGACATTAATTGTAGGTTTCTGTAGCTTTTGCTTTTGTTAAAGTGCATAGAGGAGATATTCCAAGCATTACTGTGGTGTTAATCCTCCATGTTTCCCATAATTTCTCTAATCCCTGCATTTGTGCAAGGCTCCTGTAAAGCTTCTTTCTCGAGCAGTTTTCATGAGCAAGCCCAGAGAAGTGTTGCTTGACAAGCAAGGCTTGAGGACTTACTCCTGACTCTCTTCATCACAATTGTTTTTACGTATCAGTACCTTCTAAAGCAGCCTAATTGCCTCGGAGAGAGTCAACATTCTTGTTCTTCCCTCCTTTCTTCTCAGAGTGCACAACAGCACTTCAGCTGCTCAAGGCTGCAGAAGATAATCTTGGAGAGGGGACAATAAGCCTTTGTGGCTTTGTTTTCCCACAAGATAATAATCCTGACGCTCTGATAGTGAAGACACAGCACTTCAATCCCTGAAGTGTTTGGGGGTGGTTTTTTCACTCAGGTTTGCCAAGGAGCCATTCTGCTTCACTTTTTGAGACCAAGGTGTCCCCAGGCCACCACACTGTTCTCAGGAAGAGCTCCCATCTGGCAGAAGTGGCCTTGCACAATAACCAGATATTCCAGAGCTCTGGTTGAACATTCCTGAAGTACTTAGGGAAATCAGCATGATCTTGTCAGGAGTTTTTGTTCTTAATTGGTACAAGCATGGTGCTTTCTTTGTTGAGGTCTGTTTTGTTGTATATCCATGAAAAACCATCTTGATCATCAGTTTCTTAACAAAACAAAGGAACTAAAATGTTATTGGGGAGTGTTAACTCGGAATTTAGCCATTTATCCAATGAGTTGCCTGTTGTTATCATAAATTAAAGAGGAAGGATTCCCAACTGTTGGTCCTGCCACACACTGTCAGAGTCTTCCTATGTGCCACCTTACATTGCTCACAGGTGTAAAGGCAAGGGGTGAGCTTTCCTGTGTTTATACACTTCTAAACCTTAAGGAATGCCCAAGATCTCCAGGCATTTGGGCTTAGTAAATTATTTAAAAATACTACTGCTAGGTGCATGTGGAGTGGGAAATGGATCAGAAAAGAATGGGGTTTTTTTTTAAAGGTTATTTCTGGGTAAATACTTGATGTTACTTTTTGTTTTCTCCAGACTTCCTCAAACAGACCACGTATGAGGTGGAGGCATTCTTAGAGGCCATTCAGTTCTTCCGGCAGGAGAAAGGCCACTATGGCACGTGGGAAATGCTAACTGGCAACGAGAAAGAGGTAAAAGAATATATTCCTGACGGGGTTTTTGGCTCTGGGTATGGCAGCTCTGAGGATAATGAAGATTATAAATTCTCTTGGCAAAAAAAAGGGCATCTTAAAAAAAAAAAAATAGTAGATAGAACTACCTGAGATTTTAAGACATCTCTTACTGATATGTAAGTAATAATTCTTATTTCATAAAAACTTCTGAAGTAACAGTTACACTTAAACACCAAAATCCGTGTACTTCAGTTCTGCAGAAATGAAATGCCAAGCCCAGGGTCTATGTCCATACTTGGGCACCTGGCTTTGGAGCACTCATGGTTGCTGAGATTACCCCACAATCCCACTGGCATGACTTTTAGTGCATTATTTACACCTTGATTTATTATTTTTTTTTCCAAACACTGAGCACTCAGCAGCAAATGTTTACTTGTTTACTGTAGTGCCAACTGCTGGCTGTTTTTCTCGATGAAATCTGGCTTCCCTTTGGGAAAATGGAAAAAACCTTAAAGAGAGTTTTGTTTTAAGGAACCAGATGATTGTTTTAGAAGAAGCCTACCTTTGAAATGCTGTGGAATGTAGAGAAAAATCTATAAACAGTGTCTTTCCCACTGCCATCATGTCAGTGATTGAAGTTCCTTGCTAACATCTGATAATAAAATCTTTACTTCAAGGAGTTACATGAGGGGTTTTTTTCTCTTCTCCCCTCCTCTCTCATGTTATGGAGTTACTATAGTGCTAGTTTCATTTTATATTTTATTTTTTCTATTGCTTGCCAACAACTTACTCATAACCCATATGCCTCAAGAGAGCTGTAATCAGAAGACATCCAGCCTAGTTCCACTATTATCTTCTTAGCCATAATTCATTCTGTAAGTATAGTGTGTTCTCATGGCCTGCTTGGACCAAACATAATAATTATTTTAGGCAAATATCCAAGCTAAGTGAGTGGTTTGGAGCAAGCAGGCTGAAATTTGTTGCTGTAAAAGTCCCTGCAGAATGCCAAGAAATGTATTTGCTGACACTCATTTGTGGTGGCCGAGTCCTCGCAGTGTCAGTGCTCACTGGGGCTGCAGCATGGCTGGAGTGGGAGCACGAGCCCAGGCACCTGAGGGAAGATCCACCAATGCCTTAAAAATGTTCCCAGAGAACTCAAGGTTCTTCACGATATAAAATCGTGGAATCATAGAGTATCCTGAGCTGGAAGGGACTCACAGGGACCATTCAGTCCAGCTCCTGGCCCTGCACAGACACCCCAACCATCCCCCCTGTGCATCCCTGAGAGCATTGTCCAAAACACTCCTGGATCTCTGGCAGCCCTGGGGCCGTGCCCATTCCCTGGGGAGCCTGGGCAGTGCCCAGCACCCTCTGGGGAGGAACCTTTCCCTGACAGCCAACCTAACCCTCCCCTGACACAGCTTCATGCCTTTCCCTTGGCTCTTAAATCTATCTGATCTGTTGTCACGTTTATGATTTGTGATAGTTTGGGTTACTCACGAGATCTTTTTTAAGGAAGCCATTAGTTTAGGACCTGAATTAGTGAATTGCTTTTGACAGACATTTGAGTCAGCAGAGCTGAATCTGAAGTGTTGCTGTGGCATTATCTATAAGTACTTAAATGAAACTACAATAAAAGTATATTGCATATTTGAGGTATATTAGAGGTATATTACAGTAGGGTATTGTGTGTTGTATTTCCCCAGGGGCTGTTTATGCCCTGGTTTACACTGGGCTGCAGTCAGAGTCCTTCTTTACTTGTGCTGCTCTAGTTCCTGCCATTTCCCTCTGCTGGTGTGGGTGCATGCCTCAGATCCCTCTGGCAGCTATAATACATGAGGTGCAGTGTCTGGAAGCACTGACATGAATGAAAAAGCCCTGGCACGATGAAAATGGAAAGCTGAGAGGTGTTTTTGCACTCTGTATTGGCTCAGCCAGCAGCTGGGTACAGCATGGACATGATCCTGAATGTGGATTGGGCTGGGCTGTTGGTGCAGCTTTCTCAGGCCAGAGACAGTGTCTGTAAATAAAAATGTGGAGAGGGAGGCCTAGACTCCCAAAATCATATGTATATTAAGTCTTGCATACAATTGAGTGGGACAGGTAAGGAAGGAGTTGCAGTTCAAATCCAGGCAGAGAGAGTGCAAAGCCTCTGTGGGTAATCCCTGGCAGCTGGCAGGGACAGTCTGCACACATCACTCTGGGCTGCAGTGCTCAGCCTTCAGGTAAAGAACAGGGTGTGAACTTGTCATTTTCATCTCCTGACCATACAGATCCTGAGCAACCTGGTGATGGAGGAACTGCTGCCTAGCCTCCAGACAATGATCCTGCCTAAAATGAAGGGAAAGAGGAATGACAGGAAACGGGCCTGGTTTGGGGTAAGGACTCACACTTGCAGAGTGGCTGTTGCTCATAGCAGCTCTCTGTGGATGCTGACTCTGATCTCTGCTTCTCAATTTGATTTGGGTCCAGATCGTAGAGGAAGCCTATGGCTTAGTCCAGCAGCAGGTGGCAGAAGGATTAAGTACCTTGAAAGAAGAATGTAGAGAATTTGCAAAAACTCTTGAAGGGACCATTCGTTCAGACATGGATCAGATTCTGAACTCCAAGAACTTCTTAGCTGGAAAAATCAAAGGTTAGTGGAGGAACAGCTGTGCTTTGGAGCAATTCTCCAGTGGTTCCCATTGTGTTGCACAAATTACCAGATGTGCTTGTTTTGAAATCCTTGTGTGTTTTGGGTAATCCAACTGGAGACACCAATTTTCAGAACATGAATGAGCCTCTGCTGCCTTTGATGGGAACTGATACCTGTGGCCACTGTGAAAATACCAGGTCTTCTCAAATTGGAGCTGACAGTTTTTGAGTATCCTGATCAGAGTTGTTCATTCTGCTTTCATTTTCACTTGCACAGTCTCAGGTAGTGAAGATACAGGTCACATGAGCATAATTAAAAGACCTGATCTCTAGGAATGCACCACAAAACCAGGTTCTGGTTATGTGACAAGTGCATGGGCCTCCCAAGAATATTTAAGCCAATGGGCTTCTTAGGTGGTTTTTAATTAATGTGAAGTAATCGTAATTTTGTTATGAATATAAAAAGGAATGTAAAGAGCAGGCAAAATGTTGTTGGTGTTGCTTAAGCTGGCAAATAAATAAATAGATAAATAAATAACTGGTAATCATACTCAGAGCTGCCCTTTCCTCACAGTGCCCCCAGTTGCCAGTGTTTGCTTAGTGAGATTTGGGACAAGAGTTTTCATTGTCACTCATAAAGCTGAGAGCTCCTTTCACACCTTCACCACCTCTGTGGAGGTGTGACTCCTAAGAAAAACACGAAACCATTTAATTAACGGTAAAGAGATAAGTTCCAATTACTTTTTTCACTGTCTCTAAATGCAACTGCTGTCTTGTGTGACCCTTCAGCCAGTGTTTCTGAGCCTGCCCAGAAGTGCTGCACAGAGAATATCCAGCCATTTCTCACCTCCATCCTGGAGGAGCTCATGGGCCCTGTCAGTTCTGGATTCACAGAAGTGCGCCTGCTTTTTGATAAGGAAGTGAATGAAATTATCCAGGACTTCCAGAAGACCAATGACATGACCAGGCTAAAGGAGGTAAGACAAAACAGAGCTGCAGCCTTTATATCAGCACAAGTACCTTCTGGCCAGACCTTGGCTGGCAGCAGGATTTGCTTTCCCAGGTGGAAGCACGTGAGCACTTGGTTTTGTCATTTAGAAAGTCTTGTGGTATTTGTGCAACTGGAGTGCAGATACCAGAATTTGGGTTAAAGCCAAATTGTTACATTCTCTATTAAAAATTCACCTCTGGTTGCTTTCTCTCGAAACCTACATGGGAATGCAGAATGTGGATCAGCTCATGACCCTACCCTTCGACTCAGTGAAAATGGAGCCCTGCTATCTGAAAGTGAACCTGCTCCAGGAGCTCCTGCAGGACCTCAAGAGTCGCTTCAAGGTCTATCACATCGATTTTGTCATCCAGAGGACACAGAACTTCATGCAAGAGGTACTGTAAGATCCAGTTTTTCCTCCTGGGAGAACAGGTTAGGTTTGTCCTGCTAATCTGCCTCAAAGTAATCTTGATAAAAGCTGCAGAAGAGCCCCAGAGTGTCTCTCAGGCAAGGTACAGATAACAAAACCTGAGAAAGCCAGCTAGAAGCTTCTTGACACTTACATTTGTGAGACTCTGTCTGTGTGAGTCGTTCAGCAGGGCATGAAAATTTTGGATGGATCATCTCTTCCCCTGAACTTTCAGGTTCTGAATTCCCAGTGTCTCAGCACCCAAGAAAGCTGTGTGTGTAACTAGTGGGGTGGCTAAAATTCACCTGATTCCCTTTCTCAAGACTCAATTTTTCAGGAAGGGTCTTAAATGTGTTTTACCAGACTGGAATGTCTCCTCCTTGGCAGTCAATTTTCTCACTAAGATAAAGTAAAGCAATTAATGTTAGAAACTCAGAGACAGACAGCATCTCAGGGTGTAGGTGCTTTGTCCAGCCTCGCTTTTCAGGGGACTGGTGGAGGTGACAATATCATTCCAGATGAAAACTGAACTCCACCTCTTTGGCCCCTCTTGTGTGTATTGGCATAGGCTACAATTCTGCTTTGCCTGGATTCCTCCTGGATGCCTGGCCAGAAGTCTCTGAGGAGCTGGCCAGTGGACTGACTTCAGCTGCCAGATCACAAAGCACATTAGGCCTTGGAGCTCTAAACTGAACCCTGTGATTTTAATCTGTATTTGGGAAATGTGCTAAAATCTGCTCAGTAACCTTGTGAAATGGAGCTGGTCCAGATCTATGGAGTGGAAGTTATGAATATAGAAAGCAAGTGTCTAAGACAGTGCTGGGATAGGGTTTTCCTAAAAGCAGCTCTTCTGAGTACAGCCAGGACCAGCAGCCAAGGAATTACTCAGAAATAAAATTCTGATTTCATGTCTGGGTCTTTCAGGGGGTACCATTCCAAAATGCTGCCAAATAAAGTGTCTTTCACTCAGTGAAAGTCACGACAAAGAAGTAGACAGAAAATAAATCCCATATAAACCAAGAGATTCTTTTTTTTCTGAACAGAACAAGTCAAAATAAACAAGAAATAAGTTAAATTATAGCACGAGTTGTTCTAAACATGCTGTTATTGCATCTTCCTCTTTATAAGGCTGGTATTTTCCTTATAAAAATATTGTGTAGTTTCCCTTTTTGTGCATGGACGTTTATGTCCTAAATAAGTAAAATCAGACGTGTCTGTGTTGGTGTAGAATTTGGCTAAAATGTACTTCGGGTGGAAGGTGGAGCAAGATTCCTTGCGTTGGGAGCTTGGCATCCTCTAGTGGCCAATTTCAGGAAATCTGGGAGCACGGTGTTCAACTGGTTGAAGGAATGGCACCCCTACATATCTCCCTGTACTTCTCCAGTAAGAAAATGTTAAAAATTGAATGGGAGCAGCTAAAGAAAAGGCAAAGCCTCATTAAATAGACTCAGTTACTGCTTGTAGAACCGTTTGTCTGAAACATCTTCAGAGTAGGGGTGTAATATTCTTAATGATAAGCTGAAAATATGGTAAATGCCAGCTTAGCATAATTCTTTGAGAAATGACTGAACTCTGTGATTTTTGCTATTATTATTTTCATTATAATGAAAGCTACTAAAATTATGTGCAGTATTATTAAATACTGTTTATTAATGATCAGTGGTAGAAGTCAATGCAAGTTCTTACTAGGGATAATGAGTTTTGACTATGGTCTCTATACACAGATAATCAATTCTACATTTTGGCTCTGTCACCATCAGTCTGGGTGGTGACATAAGATCAGATCTGTACAAGAAAGCTGTGACAGCATGATAATGATACCATAGCTTTAATTTTATTTATTTATTAGAGCATTTCAGTGCTCTTCAGAGCACCTTCTCAGAAACTAATTTAAATTAACAGTTACATTTCTCATGTTTGCAGGAATTTGATGTTACTGGTGTTTAACAGATTTTTTTTTAAATTACTATTTTTAGCTGATGGAAAATGCAGTTTATACTTTTGAGCAGTTGTTCTCTCCAAGTCACCAGGCAGACTCGGCCAAAGTTGCAACAACCATTGAAAAAGTCAAGCTGAGAGTGCTGAAGGTAAATGTCATGTAGCACATTTGCAGGCTGCCTTTTTGGAAAGAGAGAATACATTTTATATGAATATACCTCAGTATTTGAAAGAAGATAAGCTTTTACTATCCAGCTAAAAATATTGATTTGGTGCCCATTTGGGGGATAAAACCTAGTTCTGGGCAGACATTTACAAAAGTATTTGCATGTTCAGTCCCTTTAATTATAGACAAATCACGTTATTAATATGCTGTGGATCTGGATAAATAATTTTTAATTAACTTTATAATTAGCCTGCCACTAGGATTCATTGCTCTCAGAAAGGGCAGTGCTGAAATACCCGGGGAGGGCAATCAGGGGCTGTTTCCAGCCTAAGAGTTAAAAGAAGTGAAAGAGATCCCAGAGCAGCAGATATTAGAGTGATTTTATAGAAGCTGGACTAACCTGTGTGGCCATTCAAACCCCTGTGCACCTGTGACGCAGCAGCTACAGGCTGGCAGGAACCAGTTCCCTGTGGGAGTGGTGAGTAACCCCAGGCACGTGTGGGCTTGTTTCTTTCTGGTGTGTTTTGGCAGCAATATGACTACGACAGCAGCACCATCCGCAAGAAGATATTCCAAGAGGCACTGGTGCAGATTACCTTGCCCACAATGCAGAAGACACTGGCTTCAACATGCAAACCAGTAGGTGTCTGTGACTAAAAACCAATAATGAAAGGCAGGGGAAGAACAGCGCCTTGGCAGTAATTCCTTAACACTGTCAGGCAGCTTTCTCTCAGAGAACTGTGCAGATCTCCTGCCTGCTCAATGCTTAGGTTTGCCACTTCATGGGTTGGGTAGGTGTGGAACCCAAGAAAGATTTCAGGACACAGTGACACGATGCATACAATTTGCTTTCTCAAAGGCAGTTGAAGTCCTTTGCCCATCTCTGGTTCATTCGTTCCCTAGAGATCTGAAGTCCCTCAGAGTTCTTCTGTACAGCTGGGATGCAGGGATGAACTGGGCCTTGTGTTCATTCCTCTGCAGCAGCACCCAGAGGCACATCCAGGACCATACCCAGCCTGTGCTTAACTCCTTCAGCAAGAGACAGCCCTTCCTGTCGGTGGTGTTCAGTGCAAGGGTTGCACAACAGGCAGGAAATAATCACAGAGACCATCTCTGTTCCCCTAATCAGACAGGGCATGTTCAGTCAGCAAACACCAGTTTGCTGGAGGTGGTATCCGTGTGGCTGCAGCAGGGACAGGTTGGAATTCTGTTCACCTAGGCTCAGAATGAATAGTCTGAACTCTCTGAAAGCTGTGGGCACCCTCCTGCCTTGTCCTGTGCTGAAAGGGGACTGTCCCAAGCCATCCTGGCTTCCTGCCCTTCTGTTTCCATGGATGTTCATCTGCTCCCCTTGGCTGTGAGCTCTCACCCCCAGTGTGCTGCTCTTGGTCATGCCCAGCTTGTTTCAATTTCCAAAACAAGTGTAAAACCAAGTGTTTTGCCAAATTACACTTGTGGGTCTTTGAGTGGGGATTGTTAAAATTTACAACTTTCAACAATATATTTAAAATTAGTCTCTTCTGATTTCCTCTCCTTTCCTTAGGATCCACAAGTAATAGTCTCTTGTAGAGCATCAGCAGTGCCTTCAAGACAGGATGTTTGTGCACAGGGACAAGCATTTTATTACCTGGAATATGTGTGCAGACACCTCATATCTCTGTCACAGAGAAAGCAGTAGTGGAGCCCTTTCTGTTTAGTTTTCCACCAGCCTTTTGTATTTGTGCCTCTGCAGAATGAGCAGCCAGCTCTAGAAGCCAAGGTGTGGCACAGCTGACAGGCCCTGCCAAGTCTTGACCTTTCACTTGAAAACCTCCAGGTGATTTATATAGGTGCCTCTTCTAGAAGTGTGCAGAGGTCATTTAATTTACTTTTTATAGACCACCAAGCAGCTGCTTGATTATAATGATTCACTTAGACAGCCTGTTGGGTATAAATCAGTGAGCTCAAATTGTTACACACCTATTAGAAAAACAAAACCAAACTCCGCATCTCCCGTGCACCCTGGATTTACCTCCTTGGACAAACAGGTTGTGAGGCATTTCCTCAGCAGCTGTTTGTTTCGGCAGGCAGTGATCTAGAGTGCTTTTAACTGTGGTTGCACTGCAGGAACCCTGTTTGATAAGTACATAATTGATTGTGGAATGAAGCTTATGGAGTCATAGTTCAAACAGTGCACCCCAGGAGCTGTCACGGGGTGTTGCAAGACCTGCTCCATGGCATCTCCAAGCTATTTGGTTGCAGTAGGACTCAGAATCCCTCGGTTTTCTCCATCTGTTCTTTCTTCCCTACCTGCACAGGAGCTGCAGAGATACGAGCAGTACATTTTTGCTGATTACACAAGTGTGATCCAAGTAGAGAACGTGTATGAAGAGATTTTACATCAGACACTGCTTGAAGAGGCCCTGAAAGGTGAGAACATTCTTGAGGGGACAGGATTAACATTGCAGCCTGTGCCCCATGAGCTGTTCCCTCAGAGCTTCCCAGAGTCCTCACCTGGCTGTTCCTGTCCCACTTTCTCCAATACTGGTGGTTACATCCCTACAGTGTTTTTTCATTTAGCTCACTGAAGATGTGTTGTAAGCCCTAAAATCTGAGTGACAGGGCAGCTTTACTAAACCCATGGAACTCAAGAGTGATGGCTTGGCACAAGCCTTGTTCTAACAAAATGTAGTTATGACAACTTCATTTGATCTTGATTCCCTCGAGGGCCAAGGAGGGAAATTCTGTCCTTACTTGTAAAGATTTGGTGATGACTAAATGGCAAGATTATGCCAATTGCAAGGCTAAGAGAATTGCAAAGACTAATGGCAACAGAGATTAATTTCCTCAAATGAAATTAACTGCTGGGTGCAGTTTCCAGTACTCACTGATGCCAGTGCAGTACTCCTTGCAGATGTCTCTGCTTCTGTGTCAGAAAACAAAACTATTCTTAATAAATATTTTATATATATATATATATATAAATATTTATAAAATACTTCTATCTCTCTATATGTGCTTGTCTGTCTGGATAAAAGACAAGCAGATGTACTGCACAGGGGATGTTTTCACAGACCACAGGCATTCTTGTTCCAAAACAGCAGTATAATAATTGTAACCAGCACACTTTTATTGGCATATTCAATGTAAATCCTTCTGCACTGAAGCATTACCCTTATGCATTGTGGGTCCTCTGCTTCAGAAATGCTTAGGTCAATACTAAAGTACCATTATTCAAAAAAATAAAATCCCCATCCCCAGAAAAGAAATGTGAACTCAAATGAAGCTGAAAATGAACATTAGTGTTGTCTTTAATATCCAAGTGTACAACGTAAACTTGGGAAAGCACTGTATGTTCTTCCCTGTGCCTCTGTCAGCCTTCCCAAAGCAGTTTGGTGTTTCTGTTTCATTCAGTGATCAACGAAGCTGCCGTTCTGAGGAAGCACAACCTGTTTGAGGATAACCTGAACGTGCCCTGCGAGAGCGTGTCCAGCCTGACGGAGCTGAGGACCCCCACGGGATCAGCACAGGGCACCCCCGCCAAGGCGCCCACAGCTGCCCGGGCTGAGAGCTCGGACACCGAGAGCCACGGGGACGAGACGCTCGTCGTGACAGGGAAAACCGTCTGGGAGAAGGACGCTGCTGAGGGAAAGTCACCAGAGGCAGGCACCTCTGTTAGTGCAGCAGCTGGTGATCAGGCCAGCAGGAGGGAAGCAGTGGCTGTTACAGACATTGGTGACAAACAGGAGTCCCCTTCGGCTGGCTGCACTAAACAAGGAGTTACAGAGGGGAAAAGCGCGTTGGAGAATGAATCAGAGTGCGTGGTGAGCACTGAGAGAGAACTCGAGGCACAACACAAAGCTGTGGAGGAAAAAGTAGCTTCTGGGACTGAAACTGCAGTAAAAAATTCTGAAGCCAGCCCTCATAAAGAACTTAAGGTACCTGAAGGAGCAGCAGAGGAAGAGGTGACTTCAGAGAGTCAAACAGTAGTGGCTGCTGTGTCTTTCAGCAGCACTGAGAAAGCAAGCACAGCACAGGAAAAAGTTTCAGAGATAAAGCTCGCTTTCCCACCTGAGAGTGTAACTGATACAGACATTTTAGGGAGTGCAGGAAAGAAAAGCAAGGTAGAAAATGAAATTATAGAAAAATTATCTCCGAGTGAAAATGCAGTAGGAACAGGGTTTGAAGGGGATAGTAAAAAAGAAAGTGGTGAGAGTACTGAAACAAAGGTTGTTTCCCAGGATGAAAAGACAGGGAAAGCAGGGTTTGGGGATGGTCCTGAAAAAGAAAGCCAGTTGCAAGAAAAGAGTTGTAAATCCCCCGATGATGTGAATGAGATAAGGAATTTGCTGATGCTGACAGTTGAGATCCCAGCGGATACTCCAGCTGAGAACATAAAGGAGGTGTGTGAGGGCGAGCTGCTGAAGTTGCAGGAGCACCATAACGGGAACTACGAGTTGAGCGAAGTGGCCGTGGCAGAAATTCAGGTGAGTCAGAAGATGAGGAGTGAAGATGTAGCAGATTGTGTGGAGCCAAAGGAGGAGCGACCGTTCTCAGCCAGCCTGGGGACGGAGGGTCCGAGTGTAGAGAGCGTGCCCAGGGGGGCACAAGCACCGTGGCTGGTGGAGAGCTCGGCTCCGCCTCAGGAGGCAAAGGCAGAGGTGGAGAGCAAGAGCAGCGTGTGGTACGCGGGTGCGGGAGGTGAGAGCCTGAAGCCAGAGGAACACACGGGAAATGCGGTGGAAGACGAAAGGCTGCATGGGGGGGAAGGAGCAGGGAACAGCCACGCTGTCCCGGGCGAGGCTGGGACACAGAGCTCCCTTCGGAGCCCTGCTGCAGATGGAGCCACGAAGGACGTGCCCATCCTGGATAGAGCAAACCCGGGCCCAGGACTGCTGGAGCCGGTCTCCCTGGTGCCGCAGCAGCGCCGGGGGCAGCCCGGGGCAGACACAGAGCCTGGGGGGCCAGAGCGGGAGCCAGGAGATCGGGCATCTTCACACGCAGGAATTCGAAGCACAGGAGGAAAAGCGCTTCTCACAGAACACCCAGAAGATGGTTCTGCACAGCGAAACTCTGAGGAGTAAAAAGCAGCTTTCAGCCCAGCCCTGCAGGACCTATTTACTCCAGCAATCGCTGTTCAGCTGTGAATTATTCAGGTCGGGGTTGGAGGAAATGCGCTTTGTTGTGGTGTCCCCAGCTCCTGCAGGTTTCCCATTAATCCCTTCCTGAGGGATGGGTGATGGATTTCCTTTCGGTTAAAACCAGATCACTGCTGAGGAGCCTCATCTGTCACTTCAAATCTGCTCCCTTTTAAAATTAGAGAAAAAGTCTGAAAATGTGACCACTGAATGCTTCCAATGCCCAACTGTCATCAACTTATTTTAACAACTTAGCTGTTCTTAGGGATCCTCTTGATTTTTAAATGCATGGTTTTGACAAGTACTGCTCTGATTCTGGTGGTTGGTACATACATACTCGAGGATGCTTTTAGTATTTGCATGCAGTATACAGGAAATAAAAACAATTTTTAGTAGTAAACAGAACCAAATAGTTGATTTAGTAGATTGCTGAAAAGCCACCACGTGCAAACTCTGCAAACTGATTACTTAATTATTTTCAAGTTTTGGCAGACGTCAAAGACGAGCAAATATTCGGAATTTTAATTTTTTTTTTCTCTTATTGCTGTATTTAAAAAGGGGAAAGTATGGGAGCAGGTTTCTCAGTCCCACTCTGCACTTCGGAGTTATTTAGCCTTCCAGAGCACTTTATGGCTATTTTGTTTTGTTTTGTTTTAGGGAAGGGAGAGAAGAGAATGTTTACAATAACTATAACCATTAGGCAGCATTTCTCTGCTTTAAACCTCACCATAAAATAAATTCACTTACAGCTGTTTCATACAGAATATTGAGTCCTGCCATTCCCATTTACATGAGTTACTCAGGTCTGTAGACCTTTTTAGGTGTGGAAATCATGTAATAAGTGGCACCAAGTGTGAAATAACGGAATAATTGCATGTAATTTCTAATGCAGCTGTTAACTGAAGTGACAGGCAGCCAGAGGTTGTTTTACATGTGCTTAGATTTTGGAGGGCAGAATCAAATTACAGAAGCAGTTATTAAAATGAGACAGTTGCTTTCATACACACGATCTGTATCAAGCCATGATCTTGGCGCAGAGTTGCTTAAATGTGTTCCTTGCATCTCAGTTTGCACAGAAAAGCATGAAAATCAAACCCAGTATTTTAGTAAATTGGCCTTTCAAATGCAAGACTGTCACTTCAGAGATCAGTTTAAGGCACCTTGAAATTCTGGCCCAATGTTTTGAGTCTGTTTCTGAATGTCATACAGTACAGGACAGCAAAGATTAATAATAATTGCTGCAAGGACTTCAGGATTTATGCCCATAAAGACACGGGGAAAAAAAATAACAAAGTCCCAGGAGCATAATATGTGTTAGCATTTAACTTCAGCAAACTGTGCAAAGTCTTTTAATGCTATCAAAATATTCTTTAATACTAACAGAAAATTTACACTAGAGGAACAGGCAAATATTACTGTGTGAGGAAGGAACCTTGTTGAGTAAGTGGATTAACTGCTCTCTTACTGCAGTAAAATAAATGCAGTTCCTATTTATTCTAGAAGCCATGCTGTGGTATGGAAACGTGAAGATCACAGATGTTTTCCTTGCAGAAGTATTTTGACTCATTTCCTCCTTATATTTCATGCAAAAATACTAATTTATAAACATACAAACCACTGCCAGCCAATTTTTTTTCAAATCATCGGTTATTTCACTGTCAGCTGCTTCACTTTTACAAATCATTAACTATTTTTAATTGGTACTGGGTGTTAAGTGATTTCAAATTTATGAAGTGCTTCAGTTAAGCAGCAGCAAGCAGCCTTTTTAAGCTAAGATTAGGGGACATCATGGGTTTTTAATACTTTTTTGCATGAAAGACGATTAGCATGGCAGCAGAAAAGACTGCAACCTCCTGCAAAAGGAAACGAATTCATTCTAATATGAATTAGATACATCTGTACAGAGAGCATTTTGCATAAGTATCCCATAATGGTAATTCTGGAGTTATTTCTGGGTAATATTTTCCTGTGGTAAGAGTTGTGTTGCTGAACACAGATGGTCAGATGTTTCACCAGTGAGATGGGGAAGGATGGGGAAGATTCAGCCCAGTTCTGCAATTTAAATTGCAGTTCTTCATGGCCAGGGTACTTTTTTTCCTGGTTTTGGGCATTTTCTGCCCGTTTGCAAATGGGTAAAGTACTGCTTTTCTAGTCTTTACCACAGCTGGTTAGAAGCGACAGCCTGGTTGGAAGAGCTCAGCAATCTGCAAGGTTATGTGGGACCACTGATCAGGAGTGATAATAATGCACCCATTCCGTCGTTTTTGTTGCTTTCTTGCAGTTGCCTTCACAAACTGGGAACTGTAAATAAATCGCCTCTCGCCACCCGAGCACTCGGGTGCCCCGACGGGAGCGGGCTGGGGTGTGGAATTCCATGGGCTTTCCACTCTTAAAAGGCCAGGAGGCGAAACACGTTGTATTTGCTTGGAACTTTGTACAAACAAACGCTTGTCATGGAAATAAAGACGCTCTTCCCTTCCATTGCTGGGAGGCTGCTTTTGTGAGTGGTAATTTGGGAGGTTTTATTAAAGAAATGTCCCTCAGGTAGCTGGGAGTGACGGAGATGTTTCCTTCCGTTGCCCGAGGGGAGCCTGCGGGCAACACGGAGAGGGAGCACGGAGTGCAGCGTGAGGGGGAATGCCTTCAAACGGAGTGTCACACGGTATTCAAGAGGAAGTTCTTCGCCGTGGGGCTGGCGAGGCCCTGTCACGGGGCGCCCAGAAAAGCCGTGGGTCCATCCCTGGGAATGTGCAAGGCCAGGCTGCACGGGGCTCTAATCCCGGCCCATGATGAGTAGATCTGCACGGCCCTCTCCGTGCCGAGCCACTCCATGATTTCCCGGCACCCTCCGCGCTTGGGGCTCCCTCGGAGCCGCTCCGGGCAGCGCCTGACGGAGCGCTGGGAGGGCGGGGCGCGGGGCACGCCGGGAGCTGTGTGCGGGCGAGGCGCAGGGCACGCCGGGAGCTGTAGTTCCCCCCCTTTGTCCACGTCGACCCTTTCGTTCAGCGTTCCCTGCCGGCGCACGTGACCCCCCGCGCCGCGCTCCCCCATTGGCCCGGCGGCGCGCGCCGGGTGGGCGGTGCCGGAAGCGGCGCCGGCGCGAGGCCGTTTCCTTGGCTACGCCCCCGCGGGCGCGCGCGGAGGGGCCGGGCCGGGCCCTTCCTGCCCCGGGAGCCGCGGGAACGGCTATGGGCCCGCAGCGGGACTAGCGGGCACCCGGCCGGCCGCCATGGCCCTCAGCGGAGCTCCGGGCTGCCGCGCCGGGGAGCGGGGGCCCCGCTGGAGGAGGCCCTGGAAGCTCCTGGCCCTTGGCCTGCTCTCCGCCTCCTCCGTGCTGGCGGCCGCCCCGGGCGCCGTGGCCATGAGCAGGGAGGAGAAGCGCCGGCTGGGGTGAGCGCGGGGACGGCAGGAGGGAGGGAGGGCAGGACAGCGAGCCGGGCCCCGCCGTGCTGGGCAGGGGGGGTGCGCTGCCCCCGGCGTTGGGGTGGGCTGGGCTGCGGGTGCTGAGCTTCGGGACGGCGTCCCCTGTCCCTCCGTCTCCCCGCGAACGCTCCAGGGGACGCGTGGCATCGGTGCCGAGCCGTGCCCGAGCTGCGTGTGCCAGCCCCTGGCGGGTGTTTCGGGCCAGGTCACCCGGCTCCTGGGGACACGCGGCCCCTTCTCCGCTGTGGGACCGAGCCATGTGCTGTGCGAACTGGGAGCTCGCCTTGGAGGTTTCAGCCAGGGCTTGCGTGGAGTTAGGGGTGAAAGTGATCAAAGGTAAGTCTCAATTCCCACTCGGTCAATTACGGCCGTGCCCCTGGGAGAGTGCGGGAGTCATAAAAAAGGTAAATGTTTACGTGTGTTCTGCCTAGTTCCTGTACGTGACCTAAACTGCTTCAGTCCCCCCGTGCATGTACATATGAGAGGCTGGTTCTTTTATTGTAGTTTTTAATTGAAGGGTAGATGTTATAACGTGTATGGAAATACATTTTTCTGCATGGAGTGGAATTTTTTTTAACAAATTTGCAGTCAAGCATATTTTGTCTTAGTATGTTACTGGGGCAGTTTCATCGTCCTCTTCCCAGCCAGTGGTCGGTTGTACAGAACAGTAATGCAAAAAGTCTGCTGGGGAAGCAGCGTGGATGCTCTCACAGTTGTTAATCACGGAGTTGTTAATTTGGGAAAGGCCTTCTAGATCATCAAGTCCAGCTGTCGGGTATAAGTTGATATTTAACTCCAGTGTTTACAGCTGCTGGAGTTTTCCATCTTGGGCTCTCAGGATAATTGCTGTGTGCAGCCTTTTATATGTTTTCATCATAAGGCTACACAAGGAGTTGAAATTTCATTCCCCAATTTGTTTCAAAAATTTTGCATTGCACTTAAAATGCTATCTGATCCCTCAGGCATTTGCAGGCCATGTCCTGCTGTGGTTTGTGTTTTTCTGTAAATGTAAGTTTTAAGCAGTTTTCTGTGTGCTGCATCACCCAGGAGCTTTGTGTATTTGTCTGGGGTTTTGCCTGCTGCAACCTCAGAGGCACCTGGGGAAAAGCATCATCCTCTGCTCTTTGATGCCTTAATGCACTTGATGAGTTAAAACTACACAAATTTCCAAGTCATTGAACTAAATTGGATATTTACAATATAATTGTGGTGTTCTTGGCTCTTTTATGCTCCTTCTTATCAGCAGAGGTTGTGAATTATGTTGATGATAAAAATTAGCATCCTCTTTTCATTGCAGGGCTCCTTAGTGAAACAGTTAGGAATGATCAGAAGTAGTGCTGTGTCTTAAAGAAACTATTTTTTTTTTCTATATATAGAAGCATTTGTGCCCTTTCAAACATATTAAATAAATGTAAGGGTTTTCTTTAGTAATTGCTTGCCAAGAGATCCTCAAATAATTTCATGTTAGGTGAAGAAGGAGTCTTTCCTTTCTGTAGTGGAAAAGAGTAGCTCAAGAAAAATTATTATTCTGCATTTCATTTACTTGAGTAGAGTATGTCAGTAAAGGACCTGTGCCTGACATTCAGATATTAAAGTGTGATACATGTAAGATGGTGTATTAAAGGCCACTGGGAGACAGACCACTAATGCTTTTTCTTTTTTCTTTTTTAGAAATCAAGTGCTTGAAATGTTTGATCATGCATATAGCAATTATATGGTAAGTCAAATACTTGTTTGATGTTTTTTAGAGGAGTTATTGCTGACCTGGGGGAGAAAACCTACAGTACATGACATTCTATAGAAATATCTGTGAAGGAGGGGTGAAAACAGAGCTAAAATAAGTAACAACACCTGTAAAGCCTTTAAAAAGACCTTAACAAATATTACTTTCAGGAGGGTTTTGATGCCTTTTAGAGTGGTAACTAAGAATTGTTTGTGGTAACTCTCCTAATCTGTGCCTGATCTTTCCCAAACCAGTTTATCTCACGTCAGGCTATCAAACAGTAAAGTATTTGGTTTGAAATTCCAGGAAAAGGAAGCTCGAGAAGAGCTGTCTGTAGGCGTCAGATTCTGGAGAACACAAACTGATCTTATTTCTTTTGTAGGTAAAAATGACATTTAATGTTTCTTTAATGGTAAGCCATGTCAGAAGCAGTTTAGGCATTTATCTACAACCTTTTTGTAGAAGAGAAAGGGGATCTGGTGCCATATCCAGGCATTCCAGGCTGGGCCCAGGATGTGACTGTCATATGACCATTGGCCGTGCTGGCTGTGGTTCCTTTTCTCTGACTTGTGATTCCTGTGCAGGTCTCCCCCTAGTCTGGATCTCTGAGCCATTCCACACACCCTGGTCTGGCTCGGTTTAGAAAAGCTTAAGAATAAATAGTTAATTGGAGTGGACTTCCTCAAGTAATAATTACTTTCAAATATTCTGTAAGTTACACTTCTGAGGAGAAAGTGTAGATGTGACTAAGATAAATATAAAAGATAAATTCTTACTGGCTTTATGTGGACATTCTTGTACATTCTTTGTGGCTATTGCAGAAACCCCTCTCAAGTTGCATCAGTTCCTGCAGCATGTACTGCTGTCTCCTGGCAGCATCTTGCCACATGTCCCAGGTTCTGTGTTATGGTTGAAACTTTAATATGTAATTCAGACATAAAAATCTTAGGAGTTAAAACTTTATACAGCATGGGAGAGATACAGGACTGTAGAGTGGACAGAAAGCCAAGCAAGAGGATCTTCAAAGGGGTGCAGTTTCTCCTTTTAACTTAAGCTCTGTACTTTTGAAACCTGTAGCAGTTCAACATCAGGCTTTTTGGTCATAATTTTCGTAATCTGGTTTCATGGAAAACACTTGACTTGGGTTTCCTCAATGGAAAACTTCTGTATTTGGCAAAATTGGATAAAATATTACAAGGATCTGTGCTTCTACTGTTGATTGTGTGATAAATTGGCAACTGGTAGGGATCTTGCCACATCTGAAGCAAGAAAATTCTGTTTGAAGGAGGGGAAAAACTTCAGCTATCCTGGAAGCTTTGAAGCCAAAAGGATATTGATTTGCCACGTATGCTGAAACACTAAACAAACATAGAAATGTGACTTGTTTGTTTAAAGTTGAAGAAAAGATTAGAGTATCAGGCTTGATTCTGACAGCAGGAGAATGAAGTGTTTTTGCAGGTGTTTTTGAAACAGCCAGCTGAAAAGTTTTGATTTTCTGTTTCTATTAATACATATTTTAGACGTGTACTTAGAAGACTGAAAATTCATGTTTGATTGCAAGGGAAACTCCCTTGCATTTTTTCCCCTTTTTTAGTTGTTAACAGAAGCTTTGAGAAAAATCTACTTTTTTTTCAGTCCTTCAACGATATTTGTAATAATGGGGATATTTTTCTTCTTGGCTGTCAGAACATGAAAATGTCAGTCACTTGAGGCCAATGACAAGCTGGGAAATAACTCAATCCAATAGCTGCTTATTCTCTGCTGCAGGCAGAGAGTAAGTGAACTTTCATTTTTCAAAATGCTTCTAGTTCTTTATTTGTAAAGCTAAAAGTTTATTTTTCCAGATTTTTATCGCTTCTCTTATCCAAAATTTAAGCCAGAGATCTCAGTTTTGACATTGCTTTTGTTGTGTGCTTCTTTAATCTGTTTTTCTCAATACTTTGCAGAGATACTCAGAAACATCTGAGCTGTATTTAAAATGATCTAGATTCTGCCTTTTGTAGTTAAACTTGAGGAGAACAAAGAGTTGAGCAAAGACCAAAACACTCAGGAGGGTGGTATACAGGGAAGCAAACCATCAGTTTCAAAAGAAGCTGCTGTAAGAGCTGTTTATTTATAGAGGAATGTTCCTTTTTTATTTTTATTTCATGCTTGAATACAGATTATTTTTGTACCATATATTTGGAAAGATTTTGAATGTGTTTACTTGCAGTTTCAGTGCGGCAATTGAAGTTTTTTATCTTGCCACGTGTTAGTTCCCCACTAAAAGTCAAGCTGGAGACCTCAGTACAGCAGCCAGTTTCCTGCTGAAATCAAGAGAAAAGCTCCGTCACAAACCACTTGTGTTGAGCTTCTAAAAGAGACAATTTAGTGTTCCTTGGAGTTAGATATATTTAAGATTCATTGTCATTGATGTCAATGTTATATTTGTCTTATTAGTGTCAGTTATGTTTGTAAAGGCTCAGTCTTGTTAGTTTTTGGGGTTGTTTTGTTTTTTTGTGAATGTTACCTTTCATGTCTTACATAGTAATTCGCCAGTTTTTTTGTTTGAAGTTCTGAGTTCTCTTACCCGTCACTGACTGTCACCCTCAGCCAGGTGAGTTCATTGTGCAGAGTCCAGTGAAGGGCCATCAAGGTGATGGAGAGGCTGGAACATCTTTCCTGTAAAGAAAGGCTGAGGGAGCTGGGGCTGTTCAGCCTGGAGAAGGGAAAGCTCCAGGCAATTTAACAAGGGAGGCTGTCAAGAAGACAGAGCCAGGCTCTTCTCAGCAGTGCTCAGAGGAAATGGGCACAAAGTGAACCATAGGAGGTTTCCTCTGAACATGAGGAAACACTTTTCTGCTGTGGCACTTTTGACCAGGTACTGGCACAGGGTGCCCAGAGAGGCCACAGAGTCTCTCTCCTCAGAGATGCTCAGGAGTTGTCTGGACATGGTAGTGGGCAGCTGGGTCTGGGTGGCCCTGCTGGAGCAGAGGGCTTGGACAAGACGGACTCTAGAGATCCCTTCCCACCTGCAAGGCTCTGTGGTGGCCATGCAGTTTTTCTGAAGAGCAGCATGATGAGGATTCCTTTGACATGCTCCCAGGAGTGGCTGTGAGCTCTGTAACTGACTCCCCTGTTTTGTTCCCAACAGGAGCATGCGTATCCAGCTGATGAACTCATGCCTTTAACTTGTCGTGGACGAGTGCGGGGTCAGGAGCCAAGTCGAGGGGATGTGGATGATGCCTTGGGAAAGTTAGTGTCTGAAATGGTCACTGTAAACATCTAGGCATAGAAGTACAATTGGCAGCCCATAAAATTTGTTTGTGCAGTTGATAATGGCCAGAAAGTTACACTTGTAAGAAGTATTTTGATTATTATGAAGTTAACTGATGTGACATTCTACCTTAATTAGAAGAAGAGTATTGACCGGTAAATGAGATCCAAAGATAATTTTTTTTAACCATTCTCCAAGTATTTTCTATAGGAAAACCTTCCAAATGTGGACTGACATATATTAGTAGTGGAGGTTGTAAGGGTTAATGATGTGCTGAACAGAACAATAAACTCTTATCCATGATGCTGGCCTAATAAGTGATACTTAAAGTGTTTTTTTTTTTAAGTAGAAAGTTTTCTGAAAACAAGCAGTCAAATGATTATCATGTGTATGATAGCCTGAGGCCTTTGCTGAAATATAAAACATTATTTTGGACATGGAAGTGTTTTCTATTCTTTCTTTTAAGGGAGCTGATAGTACAAAATACTGATCCTTTGGCTAGCAAAATGTAGATTTAAGGATGTTTTTAATGTTTTTTTTTCCATGTTAAATGGAATAACCAAAGGCAAAGTTGACCTACTCTAAACGCATTTGTAATTGATACCTTTGAAAATGTGCAGTTTATGGGTCAAGTTCTTTAATGACAAATAGATGGGGTTTTTGAAATATCACTATTTAATGTCTCTAAGCACAACAGTGTTAATCAAAGCTGAAATCCTTCTCTTAAATACTGCATCTAATTGTCTCTAGGATATTGAGCATGCTATTTTGGCCATGTTTTGTTATGTACAAGTGTTCTTTAGTTTAGAGATTTCCATGTCATCCTGCTTTATTGGAGGCATCCAAAGACACAGCAGATGAAAAATGTCAAGAAAAAGTATTTTTAATTCTGGTCATGCATTCTTTTTAATTAACTTTTTAAAAAGTAACATACTAGCATTTGAGTAAGAATACCTTTCAGTCCCTTAGATGCATTAAATTATTGTATGTATTTATTGGTTTTCTGTATACAGGCTTTATTCTGTACCTTGTTAGTTACATTACTATGTAGCAGATTTCTTGTCTAATCCTTTTTCTTGCCAGCTGCCTCATCAGTTGTGTTCCCTGCCAGTCTTTGCAATCACAAAATGACAGGGTGAGGCAGCTGGGTCAGTTCTGTTTCCCTGGGGAACTTAGGAGCCTTCCATATAGATGTGAAATGCATCATTTCCCTCCTTTTGTACAGAAGAAGTTGTGGATTTGTTAGGCAGTTGTGCATAGTCATTAGTTAATCTGTCTCCTGTAAAACAGCACTCACAGAATGCCCTTATGTCTTTAGAAATTAAAGAGAATTATAATGTAGGAACACTTAATTAGACTTTTGTCACATGTTGCCTACAAGGTTTCAAACATTGGGCACTTACTGAAATCCTTGGTGTGTGCTCCTCAGCAGGCAATTTTACCTGTTCCAGAATGTTCAGTTTTAACACTGTCATGTTCTGTAAATTCTATTCTGTGTTGTGGGTGTGTCTTAGCATAGGAG
Organism: Phylloscopus collybita; assembly: GCA_027886175.1. Lineage (NCBI taxonomy): Eukaryota > Metazoa > Chordata > Aves > Passeriformes > Phylloscopidae > Phylloscopus > Phylloscopus collybita. The sequence goes on along the minus strand of JAJNNQ010000065.1, from coordinate 3,140,448 downwards.
TAGTTGTTAGATATCTTTAAGATACAATTATAGATATAATTCCTGGGTTGGGGAAAGGTCCCCTCAGCTTGGGATGCACTAGAACAGCCCTGGAGAAAACCTCTGATCCTCGTTAGGATGCCCTGTTTCAGACAGTGTGGAGCTGACTTGGTGCACTCTTTTCACAGAATAATCACAGAATCCCAACCTGGTTTGGTTTGGCAGGGACCTTAAAGCCCATCCAGTGCCACCCCCTGCCATAGGCAGGGACACTTGCCACTAGCCCAGGCTGCACCAAGCCCTGTCCAGCCTGGCCTGGGACACTGCTAAAATAGTTCTTTATTTTAGAGTAAATAAAGTAGTTCTTTATTTTAAGCCTACCACTTGCTAGTGTTGGAACAATTTCTGGTAGGAGAAATGTAGCTTGGAATGGCTTTTGATTTCAACATTTTTCCTGTTTTTGAGCAAACAAGTGAAACAGAGGCCAGAAGAAGACTTAAAGTGTTATGCTGGGGTTTTTTTTAATAGATTTGATTGGAGACAAGAAATAAAAATTAAATTTGCTTACCAGAAGTTAGAAAGCTTTGCAGTAAGTAAATGTATTTGTAATCATAGCTTCTTTGTCAGCTCTTATTCTGGTCTCTAGCAAAGGGGAGAAACTTAGAAAGAGGTTTTGATACTGAACATGTTGAGTACAACTAATTTTTTGCAGCTGGTGGTCTGTGAGAGTTTAGTTTCTTCCCTGGTATCAGTTACTGTTAAAAATCACTTAATTCCTACACATACAGATCTATAGTAAATCTGTTCTAAATTTTCTTTCATAGGTTTTCACTGACCTTAATTGATACCTTGGACACTCTTGTGGTAAGTTTAATCTGTTGATAAGCTTTGATGAAACAAAGAGATTGTCTTCTGATGTTCAGACTTACTTTTAGAGTTCTTTTTCATGACTGTTGATCTCTGGCTCTGTTTGAAGTGACTTTTGCTTGTGGGAACTTTGAATTGCTGTGGGAATGGAGTTTGGAGTTGGTTGTAATAAAACTACAGTAGTCCCTTCACATTTCCTTGATACTTTTTAATACTGCTTTTTTTTTGGCTCTAAAACACAAGAGAGTTTTTCCCTTATAGTCTAAAGCAAGAGGCTCAGTTAGTGGTGGGCACCTCTTAATAACCCCTGATGTATTTCTGGTTTTAATTGCGTGTACGTATTTCTTGTGTAAGTTTGTGTGCACTGAAATATCCTGTATGCAAATACACTGTGACTGCATTAGCTATACTGGAACTGAACACCTGCTCACTGTTGTATTCCAGGTGTTAAATAAAACCAAAGAGTTTGAAGAGGCTGTAAAAAAAGTAATAAAGGATGTTAATTTAGATAATGACATAGTTGTATCTGTCTTTGAAACCAACATAAGAGTCCTTGGGTGAGTAACTTTTGTTTCCAAAACTTTTAAAAATGTGGATTTTAGTCAGTGTCTTTAGGACACCTTTCTGTGCTGTTCCACCTATTTGAAAGAGCTGTGCCTTTATCAGTTCACCTGAGAGCAGTTTAAAAAGGCAAGGCAGGACTTGCTGCAGTGGTGCTGGATCAAGCTGCCCCCCATCTCACTGCTGCAGTGATGAAAAGTCAGCTTTGCTGATTAAGGACCCCCATGTGCATGCTGAAAGGAGCAGTGGGTTTGCTTAGGAGAAACAAACTTGCAAATGGCTCTGTTCAATATTTGATTACCAGATTTTGATACTTGGGATCATAGATCATTTCAGCTTGGGAAGGACCTCTGGGGCTCAATGCAGGGTCAGAGCATGGAACTTTGTGTTATTATATGCCATTTAGAGGTCTTGGTTGCTATTCCTGTCTAATATTGATGAATCAATGATTCCAATGATAAACAAGAAGAATTGCTTCAAAATACTGGTAGCTAACCTTGATTATAATGGGAATTGCATCAGCAGTCTAAAAAACTGGGGCCACAGTTATGTACATGTCATCTAAATTGTAGAGAGTTGTCCTTGCTGTTCAGATGAACATACCTTTTGAGATGTGGATAATTTCTCTTGTGTTTAGAGGTCTCCTAGGTGGGCACTCGGTGGCAATTATGCTGAAAGAGAAAGGTGAATATATGCAGTGGTACAATGGTGAACTCCTGCACATGGCAAAGGAACTGGGCTACAAGCTTTTACCTGCTTTTAACACCACTAGTGGTCTCCCTTATCCAAGAGTAAGTTCTGTTTCTATAATGCAGGATTACAGTTGTAATCAAGACTTCTGTTGTTTTGATTTTATGTCTGTTTCCAAAATCACTTCTGAATTTATTAAGTGGTCAGAAAATCGAAAGCTGATAAATTGCAGCTACTCTCAGGAGCCAGGAGTGGTGGGATATTTACAAAACTGAACTTCCAGGAGCACTTGGGATGTTCTGCCTGATTTGCTGCTAAAAAAAAATTGCTCGGGTTAGATTTTTAGAGTGTATTCTCTTATTCAAATGTCTAGTGAACCAGGCAACAGGTTCTTGTTTGGGAGGGTGGAGATTTACAGTAGTTGTGGATAGTTCTCTGTGCATGTTTAAGTTGGCAGAGCAAAACCAAAGGGATCTGTTTTTTCTTGTCTTTAGAAAGAGCATAGATTATATACTTGCTATACAATCATAGGAGTGTAAATTCTTTCAGCTAGGAAAAAAAAAAGATGTTAATCTCTGTTTTTCTCTAGGTTAACTTAAAATTTGGAGTAAGACATCCAGAAGCACGAACAGGAACAGAAACTGATACCTGTACAGCTTGTGCTGGTACCTTGATCCTTGAGTTTGCAGCTTTAAGTAGATTCACAGGAACATCTATATTTGAGGTTTGCTTTCCACGATACTTTATTTTTTGCCTTAGGTCTTTAGCATTCTGTTTACATTTTGTACATTTTGGAAAAACAATTCATGAAATGGGTGTCTTAGCTGTGCTGCAAAAAAACATCATATATGTGTGGGCTTTCATCTAAGGTTTGATTTTTTTAAAATAATTTTTAACATCACAGGAAATAATTTTGGTTGAAAGTAGTTAGAGTAATGCAGAAGTAAACAAGATAAATACTGTGAAGATTAGAAGGAGTTCTGAAATTGTTAGACATGAAACATCTTACTCCTTTCCTAGCACCTTAATTGAAATAGCCAAAAGAATCAGAGAGTTTGGTGTCTGTGTTTCCCTAACTCCCTGTTGTTGTTGCAGGAATATGCCCGGAAGGCACTGGATTTTATCTGGGAGAAGAGGCAGCGCAGCAGCAACTTAGTGGGGGTCACCATTAACATCCACACTGGAGACTGGGTCCGCAAAGGTGGGGCTGACCCACGGGCAGGGAGCAGGGGAGATCTCACACACCCCCAGCATGCTCACCTGCACTCTTGAAAGATATTGATGGGACAGGCAGTGGAGAAACCTGCTGTCCCAAAGCCTGGCTCTGCTCTGAGAGAGCAAAGCCCTCTTGGGGAGAGAAACTGGTTTTATTCGTGGCAAAGTGTCCCCTGATCCTCTTTAACACCCAGAGGGAAATGCCTTGGGATGAATTTTTAGAGATTTTGCTATAAATACATAGGAAAAGTATAAATAGGATAGGAGAAGTGATGTCCTGTATGTCTGTCCATATTATTATGTGCACTGGTAGTGCAAAGCCTTTGGCACAGACACACAGTATTGTGTCTCTGCTTCCATCTCTGCCTTAATTCCAGTGAAAGGAGGCTTTTCCTTTCACTGGAAGAGCCTTCAAAATCAAAGTGGGAAAATGTGGAAAATACCCATGTCACTACTTATACTAAACCCACCTTTTTATTTTCTCTTGTTTCTAGATAGTGGAGTTGGAGCAGGAATAGATTCATACTATGAATATTTATTAAAAGCCTATGTCTTGCTGGGAGATGACAGTTTCCTGGAAAGATTTAACACGGTAAGTTAACACCTTGCTCAGGTTTGTGCCTTCTGCAATACAAATTTCAGACTAATTGTGTTGTCAGCTGTTAGACTGAGAAGGGATCTTTAGCAGAATTTCTGTGACTTCTGCTGTGTTTAGTGCCAGCTCTTTTTACTGTGAGTTTTTGCTAATCTTGGGTGCTTAGCTGTCACCTGAGCAGTTATTTTAACCCCATCCAGTAAAAATCAGAGCCTTCTAGGCCTTTATCCATCTTCCCAGTATGGGAGAAGCTGTATTTCCAGATCATCTGTGAGAGTGCAATACTGCAAATGTTTCTGTAATAGAATGTAAGGGCCTCTTCCTCCAACCCATTGTACAATTTCATTCTGTCCTGGAGCAACAAAAAAATCAAAGTGTGGATCTTGCTTTGCACTGCAGATCCTCAGGCCCAGGATACATTTAAGTATACAAGCTGAAAACCACACTTAGATTTTTTTTTTTTTTTAAATTCATAAATTGGTCATAATTTAAATTCATAAACTGAGCAACTTGGTCAGCATCATAATTCTTTCATAAATGCATTATTTCTTTTGAAAACAGCAATATCCATTTAAAATACCTTAGATCATAAAATAATTTTATGTCATATAGCATGATTTTTTTTTTTATTAGAAGTGGAGTAATTCCATAGTTAAAGGCCTGTTGTAACACTTCAGGTGTAATGGTGATTTCATGGTCCTAAGGGGCAGCACCCAGTGTTGCATTTTCCTTGAGCTACATCTCTTAAATGTTTCCTGTCAGTTTGGCTCAGGCTCAGCATTGCACCTTCTGAAAACAAAGTTTAGGATTGGAAGTCAGCAGCGTGGCAAGTAACCTTGTAGGTTTAAAAGTTCTTCAGAGCCATCTGGTCCCACTGCTTTGTTTGAGGTTTTTAACCTCCTTTTCCTCCTGAGATCCATATGCTTTGGAATTCTGTTGTTCAGAGAAAGCAATTTCAGCTTTCTTTAGAGTGTGCTTTAAAATTCAGCCAAAACAAATGTGCCTTAACTGTGATAGTTCCTGGTTTATCACATGGCTGCTGGATATACTTTTGTGTATGTGTGTTCCTTGGAAATGTGGTAAGTTTTGCAAGTGTAATACTGTGGAGCTTTTCAGTGTTTACTACACTTGGTTTTAGTTTGCAAAACTAGAGATGAGAGGCACTGCCAAATGTAGTAATGATTGGGAATGTAGTACTGGCTTTTCCATTCAAATACTATGCCATTCTGGTGATCCATCTCTCTTTTGGGGAATGAATTGATACACAAAACTGCTTTTCCTGATGTTTGGCAGCACTATGATGCCATAATGAGATACATCAGCCAGCCACCTCTTCTCCTTGATGTTCACATTCATAAACCAATGCTAAATGCTCGGACCTGGATGGATTCTCTGCTTGCTTTCTTCCCTGGATTGCAGGTAAGGTGTAAAAACCATGTAGGGATGGTTTTAATAACAAGGAAATGATTAACTGGGTTAGATATATGATTTTTCAAGTCAAGCTTAGTCATTTGATTTTCAGAAATACTGAGGGAACATCCCTGGAAGTGTCTAAGGGCAGGCTGCTCAGGGCTTGGAGCAACCTGGGATAGTGGAAAGTGTCCCCCCATGGCAGGGGTGGCACTGGATGGGCTTTAGGGTCCCTTCCAACCTAAACCATTCTGAGGATTTTATGATTTCTGTACTTAGTCTTCCAGTCATTTCAATGCTATGATGCAAGTTCATGTGCTTTTCTGGCTGTGTTGAGTATTGGGAAAAGTATGTTCATGTAATTTGCTTCCTTCATGAAAAATACTCATGGAACTATCATACTCATGAAAATTCATACCATGAAAATACATACAATTAAGCTGCCTTTTTACTAGTAACCAGTTTTCTAGTTTGTGTACCATTGACATCTTTAAGATAAACTAAATCACATTTTCATCCCAGTTCTCTGTAAATGTCAGAGGTCCTTGTTCTACATATTTTAATGAGTTCACTGATTTTGCTTAAAAAACTCTTCAGGAGTATCTGTGACTTACACTGATAGGGATTAACAATTACAGTATGTAGTGAGTGCTCGGTAGCTTTACATGAACTCACCGTGAGTGTTTTTAACCTTGAGTATTATTCCTGTGCTTGGTGAATTGGTGTTACTTTTATTCTTAATTTTAGGTGTTGAAGGGTGATATTAGACCTGCTATTGAAACACATGAGATGCTGTATCAGGTTATAAAAAAGCATAACTTTCTTCCAGAGGTAAGGTGGTAGTTTTTTGACTTTGTAAATGAAAAATTTGTATTTTTGATTGTGTAAACTGATTCTTACTTCAATTTGAGCAGTTGCAGATGCCCATTTGAAAAACCAGCAGGTATATGTGTTATTAAAATCAAAGCCTCATTTCCACAGCATTCTTACGTGATTTGCAGTTCTGCAGCTGAGAGAATGTTCTGAAATTCTATACAGTGTCCTTGAAAGTCAGCACACAAACTTACTGCAGATGCTGCAAGTCTGAGCAAGGCCATTGTGCACAGAAAAGCTTGTTTACCTGCTGAAGTGTGTCTTTAATCTGTGATGACCCAGATTATATTTGAAAGCTTCTGACTCCAGATTTAATTTTGACTTTCTTCTAGTGTAAGCTTATTTCTGTTAGAGAACATTTTAACATCACGTTCACCTAGTGTGGTTATTGAGAGCAAAGAGTGCTAAGCACTGGAATGATTTTTTTTTTTAGTGCCTTTAAAATGGTGTAATTTGTTTCTTTATGGGTTTATTGGTGTGGTTTTTTTGTGTTTTGTACTTATGAAGGAAATTTTAAAGGTCAGGTAGTTGTATTTAAGCCAACAGACCATCCCTTAAGCAAAGACTTAGTTTCAACCTTAGTATGAAATAGTAGTGAATATATGACAAAAGTGGCTTTTCCCAGTGCACATTAAGAGTGAATAGATAGAGTAGGAAATTCTTAGGTATCTGACTTCTAGCCTGTGGTATTAATTTAGAAACAGCTGCTTAACCATCTGTCATTGTGCAGTGACACTTGACTGCACTGGAGGTGTCAGGTGGTAGGTATGTCTGCAAAAATGGTGTTTGTCAAAGCTAGGCTGGTTATACATAGTTATAAAAATTAACATAGTTATCACAAGAGTTAACATAGAATTCAAATAAACCTGTGTGTGGTTTGCATTCCTGCATTTATTTTTTTTTTGTGTTCTTTTTCATCCTCAGGCATTCACAACAGACTTCAGAGTTCACTGGGCTCAGCATCCTCTGAGGCCTGAATTTGCTGAAAGCACCTACTTCTTGTACAAGGTACAGTCACATTCATTCCTCTGACCTTTGAGCACTTTTTCTTGCACCTAGAATTTTGTTGCTGTTTTATTTCAAGACTTGAGTAGCACTGCTCCAGCTTAACTTATCCACTGGAGCCTGAATTATATCCAATTTAGGATACAAACAAGATGTAATGGTTATAATTTTTTATTTATTCCATAGGCTACAGGAGACCCTTACTACCTAGAAGTAGGAAAAACCCTCATTGAAAACTTGAACAAGTATGCCAGAGTTCCCTGTGGGTTTGCTGCAATGAAGGATGTTCGTACAGGAAGTCACGAAGACAGGTAAAGTTTACACAATTATTTTTTTTTTCCAATATAAAAATACAGAAAAAATCAAATTGCCCTGTGTAATTGCATTAATTGATCTTTGAGGAGTTGTCTGTCTGCAGTCTGATAACCAAGTCTTGAATTACCTGTTTGTAATTGTGTTGAACTGTAAATGCATTGAAGCAATCTGTGAACTGTTTCAGTAGGGTTATAGGGTGCTCTATAAGAATATTTTTAGTTTAATAACCTTTCATTTGTCTGAGAGCAATAGATAAATTGCATTCAAACTAAATATACCACAAATCTGTAAGCTTGTCAGGAGATTTGTTTTTTTCTATAAAGCTCCTTAGTACTGAATATGCTGAATCATTTCCCTCCAAACACAGTTTCTTCCAAGTGGAAGGAATGCTAATGGAATTATGTCCAGCAGTAATAGTCATGAAGTCTTCAGAGATGGAGCACTAGGAATATTTATTTTACTGATGTTCTAGAAATGAGGAGGTCTCCCTAAAGGACATCCCCTTTTTCTCCACAGGATGGACTCATTCTTCTTGGCTGAGATGTTTAAATATTTGTACCTGCTGTTTGCTGATAAGGAGGACATGATATTCGACATTGAAGATTATATCTTCACCACAGAAGCTCATCTGTTGCCACTCTGGCTCTCCACTACAAACCAAACCATCTCGAAAAAAAATACAGTATGTAACAGCTCCAGTCTAAATCAGTTTCTGTGGTACACTTCCTTTTTTGAGGGGAAATAAAATCAGGAAAAGATCATAGTTTGGGGAAGTGCACCAGTTTGAACATGTTGTTTAAAAGGCACTATTTCATCATATTAACAGTCACAAGAGTAAGAATAATGACTGGATTCTGCACTGCTGAACCTTGAAATAAAAGAAAGGAGTTATTAGTAAGATTTAAAAAGAAAACTGATCCCCACTTCTGTATAAATTGGAAGATAACACAGTAGGATGTTTTTATCCTTATCTTTATTTTTTTATTTTTTTTTAAACCTAAGTTTTTCTTGTTTGTTTTAGCACAGGGACAAATTTTGAGAGGTTTTTTGAGACAGCTGGGGAGGTAATTTGACAAGATAGAGCTGCAGACAGATTTGGGATGTTTAATCACCTTAGTCTATGCAGTAGGCACCTATTGCGTAAATATGAGAACACTTGTGGGTTTTTAAATTACTTAACCTTCCAAAATAACCTGGAGTAATACAGCTGTGCTGTGAAGCATCATAAATCCTCACATCTTTGATTTTGTGATCAATAAGATGACATAATTGGTCTGTAAGGCAATAAGGAGAAGGAAGAAGATAAAGAGAAAATGGTGTCTGAGACATCAAGGACATAAATTCTCTTATTTGTGCCTCTATTTTTAACATTTTCTAAGAGTTTTACAATAATGCCTGGATCAGAGGAAAAGGCTTATATTGTCTGTCAAGCCATGCATCCTGGAAAAATCACCCTCTCTGATGGACTTTAGCATTAAGCAGTGACAAATTTTTAGTTATTTGATCTTAATGTCAAGCACTGGTTATGTTTTAATGGGTCATGGGTTTGGTGTTAAATGTTCCTTCAGGGTGGGAATGCCACACCCTCTCTGAAATGTTCTTTCCCTGAGAATTTATCTTTCCTCTTTGAGTTTTGGAAACAGAGGCTGTTTTCTGAACTAAGCAAAAGTTTTCTGAAGGGTCTGAAGGAGCATTTTATGTAACTTTTGTTCCAAATATAGGAATTTAATACCTTTGAAGACAAGCAGGGTTCCCATAGCTGGTGCTGTGTGAAGTTCTGGCCTTACTTGGTTTGTTCTCTTGAGAACTGCAAATGTTAATGAAAGGTCAATAGAGAGGATACAATAAATTGCTTAAATGCAATTTTTTTTAAGCTCTTTGAATTGAAGCTGCAAATGGGCATAATCCAAGTAAGAAAAACCCATTGGTTTTTGGAAAATGGTGTCAGGTGGCTGGAAGGCTGTGACGTCGGGTGTTCCTCTTTCATGGAATTTTATCTGAACAGATGGAATGTGTAAATGATTTTTAACATAAATACAGTGCTATTAAAACAAACTGTGAGAGACATACTTGGTACTATCAATCCAACATCCTGTTTGTATTTGCTCTCATAAAAAAGAAAGGTCATGTGTTAGTAACAGCCCTTTAGGTTTTGGGGTTTAGGGAGCCTTTAAATAGTTGATTTTTCATTGGCCAATATGTTGCAAGCAGGAGGGGTGAGTCTTTTCAGGTAGATAAATACTACATTAATTTTTATGGGTTATAAAATCAGCTTGCCAGTTATCTATAACCAGTTATTTGCTAAGCTAAGGATGTGCTAAATGTGGCTCCAAACCACCAGACATGTTCCACATGGTTTCACGTGTTACAAACCAGCAATTTGTGCAGATGTTCACTGCCATCTTTCCTGAAAATAGAAGTGGTTTGAATTATATAGAGATTCATCCTTGCTCATCCAGACTTGCAAGTCTGTGTGGCTCCTGAGGAGGAGAATCTTTTGTTCACATGAAAAGATGTGCCATTTTTAGTAAGAATGACCTAAAGCCTGCAGCTGGTCGCTCGCTGTAAAGCCAATATCAGGTGAAACCAGAACTACTCCCTTTTCTTGCCCAGCACATAGAACACAGAGCACTGGCTTTGTCATGAGCAGGCTTGAGAAGTACTGTCTGCCAGCAGAGGATTAGCTCTTTCTGCAAAAAGAAAGCTTAAAAAAATCTAGAAAATGTATATAAATTTAGTAAATTACAAATTAGAATAGGTTTTTTATTTTTCTGTCCAAGGGGTTGCAGTGCTTCCCCCATTGCACTCAGCTGTCCCCAGAACACAGATTACTTAAGTTAGGCTTATCTGTTGATGTTCTTAATGTAAAAATGTAAAAATCACATGCATTTTTTTTTACTCTGTATCTTTCATCTTAGAGCACAGAGTACACAGAGCTGGATGACAGCAACTTTGACTGGACCTGTCCGAACACCCAGATCCTCTTCCCAAATGACCCCATGTTTGCCCAAAGCATCCGTGAGCCTCTGAAGAACGTGGTGGACAAGAGCTGTCCCCGGGGCATCTCCAGATCGTAAGATGGACATTTCCTCTCTCTCTGTTAGCACAGGACTGAGGGGAACATGCTCTGCTCTGCAGGGAAGGAGAAGCATGAGGTGTGCTGGAGCTAGCAGTCCTTGTGGGATGGGCCAAAGGGATGATCATAGGAAAAATCACGTTGGATTTCTCTGGCACCCTCAGCAAGACTTAGTTTGTTTCCAGCTGGAATTAGCAAGTCTTTCAAAGCAAAAGGGGCTGAGTGAGCTGCTTACCTCAGCTGCAGCTCCCACTTGGAGTATTGTAGGAAGTGTGTCTCTCTCATTTGTAAAATTTCTGCAGTCTCCTGAACAATTCTGAAAGTCTTTTTGTAGTAAGGAAACTATGCTGCCACACTTAACTGCACCTGTTTTGAGGAATTTAGGGCAGTGTTAAGGCTGACCAAGTTTGTCCTCCTGACGGATTCTCCTATGTTTGTATTCCATGAATAAAACTGAGTTGCAGCTGTATGGGGCAAACTGGGTTTGGTTAGCGTTGCAATAATGCAGACCATTAACAAATGAGAGTATATAGCATATTTTTGTTACCAGTACTGGGGGGGAGGTTTTGCACTATAAAAATTACTGATAATACACCTTTTAAAAAAGAACTTGACTGAGAAGTTGCATTCCACTGAAGCTTGCACTCAGTGTACCAAGAATTGCAATCTTGTGATGGCAGGGATAACACTAGAGTTCTGTTTCAAGGATAATCTGGTTTTTAAAACTTTGATCTCTGATGTCTTTTGGCAGAGAAGAGAGTTTGGGAAGTGGACCAAAACCACCGCTGAGAGCCAGGGATTTCATGGCCAGTAATCCTGAGCACTTGGAGATCCTGAAGAAGATGGGAGTCAGTTTGATCCACCTGAAAGATGGACGAGTACAGTTAGTGCAGCACGCAGTGCAAGTAAGATGACCTGGCAGGATTTCATTTTTTACAGCTCTCAGCAGAGTCCTTCTAGCAATGATACTTGACACCTGGAGCTTCAGGAGGGACAGCCACCCTGTGCAGGGAGGCACATGAGCTGGATATTGTAGCTGTATTTAGGAGGCTGATGCTTGTTAATATTTTGCCTCAGCAACACTTCTAACTAGTCTTCCACTAAATTAGGTAGAGACTGCTCATGTTGAAGTGGTGTAGCCAACAGCATCTTGTCTGAAAACACTGCTTTCAGCTTGAGATACTGCCATCTCTTTATGAGGTCTATATATTTGTATATTTTCAGTCTCCTGGGTGGTGCAGGTGCTAAACATTTTGTGGAACGATGCATGAGTGGAAGTGAGCATCCACTCTGTGTGTTAAAGTCTTTGTAGCAGTGGTCCAAGCAAACACAACTTCAGTTTCTTTTCCCCCAAGTTCCCCAAACATTTAAGGTAAAATTGTTTATTGATTCTTTTCTCTGCAGGCAGCAAGTTCCCTAGATGCTGAGGACGGCTTACGGTTCATGCAGGAAATGATTGAACTCTCCAGCCAGCAGCAGAAAGAGCAGCAGCTCCCTCCTCGTGCTGTCCAGATTGTTTCCCATCCCTTCTTTGGCAGGGTGGTCTTGACTGCTGGGCCAGCACAGTTTGGGATGGATTTGTCCAAGCACAAAGCAGGGGTATGTGAGATGTGGGTGTGTCTGTTCCTCTCCCTGTTGCACAAGGCTCAGTTCAAAGTACTGCTCTTGTTTGAGGGCATCCAGCTGATCCTTCAGGTGCTTAGTTAATTAGTGGTTAAAATGACAGGGCCCAGTGGTGGCAATGACAGCAGTGACAGTTGTGGGGATGAGTGGCTTATCTGTCTGTGCTCTGCTCCTGAGTCATCAGCCATGGTTTGGGATTTAAAACACATGCACAGCGTGAGTTGCAAAGCAAGCTTATCCAGTCTGCAGTGCACAGCTGAGATGGTGATTTAGGGGAAGTTTCCCTCCATGTCAGCCAGGAGCTGGCAGAAGCTTGTTAGAGCAAGTTGTTCTAATGAAAGCTTTTCTACAAGGCTCTTTGTAGATGGAAGAGGGCAGTATCACAGAGGGTAGTGGTCCCTATGGAAGCAGTAGGAAAACCACATTGCAGCCCCAAAGAGGAGCTCCAGACTGGCAGTTCACAGAAGAATTTCCAGAGACAATGCTTCCCAGGTGTAACAAACCACTCTGATTATGAGAATTAGGTTTTTATTCAGCTATTCTTTGTTTCTAGAACTCCAGTTTCAGGGCACAGATTGTCTGCACTGACACAAGACAACACTAAATGAATTAGAGTGACTGAAGAAAGAAAAATACTTGGGAATCTTTCACAAGCATGACCATAGTGCTCTAATTCTCTCTTTTTTTTGTTTTGTTTTCCAAACAGACAAGAGGATTCGTTGCAACCATTAAGCCATATAATGGATGCTCAGAGATCACTAATCCTGAGGCAGTGAAAGAGAAAATTGCTTTGATGCAGAGAGGCCAGTGCATGTTTGCTGAAAAGGCACGAAACATTCAGAAAGCTGGAGCAATAGGAGGCATTGTCATTGGTAAATACAATTCCAAGTCCTTAATTTCTGTAAATGTAACCTAATTTTACGGATTTGAAGATACAGGAACGCTGACAAGCTTTAAGCTGAGAAGCACAGCAATTGTGCTCTCAGAAGATGAAGAGATGTTTAGGGTTTGTCTGGTTCTGTGCAGACACACGTTGGGGTGGGGGGTTGTCTGTTTTTGCAGATTAAAATCTGTTACTTTAAGGATTGCAAGGTGCTGTCAGTACTAACTGCTGAGGAAGAATTGGGATGGAAATGAAGAGTGGAGGAAAACACACCAGGCTGGGGTTTGCTGTGAAGTGACTGGGCAGGGGAGGCTGCTCCAAGTTCAGCTGATCTAATGGGAATTTGCCCTTCCTCTGGTGTGCTCTGCCTAGATGACAACGAGGGCAGCAGCAGTGACACAGCCCCTCTCTTCCAAATGGCTGGGGATGGCAAGAACACAGATGACATCACCATTCCCATGCTCTTCCTCTTCAACAAGGAAGGGAACATCATCCTGGATGCCATCCGGGAGTATGAGGCTGTGGAGGTGCTCCTTTCTGACAAAGCAAAAGACAGAGGTGAGGTTAGAGGTGGTTTCTGTAAATGCAGCTCCCATCTGTGCCATGGCACGGTGGAAGATGGACAGGAATGATGTGCACTGCAGCCCAGAGGTGCCATGGTTTTCTGTTGGACACTGGGATTCGTTTTGTATTAAGCAAGCCATTATCTTATGGAGAGATATCATTGATACCCACTCCCCCCATGAGGTAACATCCAGAAATGCAGTTCCCAAATGTCACTTTGGCTTATGAGAAAATCCAGCCTTTTGGATTTCTTCTGAACCCTTTTTGTCATCAGCTGCTTTGAAGTGGCATCAGGAACAGCGTGTTTCCAGTGCCCTACATTGTGAGCATCTGTCCCTCACCGAGATCCCCAGTGACATTCCTGGGACCCAAAAGGAGAGAGACAAGTGCTAGAACTATTTTGCCTATCCAAGGAGAAGTGGTTAACATGAGAAGTAAGGCTGCTGACCTCAGATGTTTCGTGGGTGTTCTTGTATAATGCAAGAAAATTGCAAGCTAATACATTCCCAGTTGAAATGTTTGAATGCAGCAGAAAATTCCAGATTTTCCTCTTGTAAGCCTTCCTTACAGCACTGCTGTGTCCAAGAAGAGTAGGTAAGAACAAGCACCTCTAGAAAATCAGCCTGTTTGCAAAGGGGATAGGCCAAAATCTTGTCTTGCTTCTTTCTCACTTACAAATCCCTCCTGTTTATAACTGTGCTAAATGCTCTGACAAAATGCTAAATACAAGTTAGCTCTGCCTTTGAGAGTTTGTAATCCATATCTGCTTCTTCCCCCCTCCTCCTGCTTCCGTTTGGAATCCCAGCAACAATCTTTAAAGGTAAAATGATTCCAAACTACATTATTGATAGCAGTAAGTATCCCATGTCAACAGTGGCATGTGTAGTTAAATTCCCTAAAAATCCTGAAGTATCAGTGCCCTGCTTATAGCCATGAACATCAAACCCAGAGAAATGTGCATGACTCAGTTGGGCAGCTGTCGGGAGCTAAGCTGGGACATGGGAGACGTGTGCTACTTGCTTTGAGTGGGGAGGCTCTGGCTTTGGCTCTCTCAAATGCACAGTTCAGTAAACTTAGGAAGCTCTGCCCAACTCCCATCTGCTCAGATCTGGTGGATCTGGGAGTGCTTCAAAATCCAGCATTGAAGTTCTGTGCACACAGTGGATATTTGCTTAAGGCTGAAGGAGGGTAACTGGCAATGACCCATAAGTCACTCCTGAAGTTTGAAGAACCAAAATGAGCCTCAGTAAATTGTTTGCCCTCATGTAAAATGTGTTTAAAAGGCTTCCCTCCTATCCCTCTGTAAAATATATTCCTCAGTACCATTAAATTTTCCTATCACTGGAAAGTCTGCTCTTCCTTGAAGAAATAAGGCCAAGAGAAGTGACCTTGATTTTGGAATAGATAATAAAATGTTGCATTCCTGCAGCTGTTTTAACTTTTTTTTTTTTCTTTTTCCCTTCCCTTTCAAAGACTTGGAAATTGAGAATATGGACCAGAAATCATCTGAAAATGATTCACACAAACCAACTTCCGAGGAAGCTCCTTCAGAATCTCAGGATGCTGGAGCAGTCAGTGAGGAGCCCGAAGGAGGAGAGGAAAGCTCTGCTGTTGGTGACCCTGATCCTTTGTCCCCTGCCAGTGCAGACAGTGCCAGTGTTCCCATGGCAGATCCGGATCCCCACAGCCCTGGGCCCGCAGAGGCCGCTGCTCCGGAGCCAGCATGTAGCCCAGGGGACAGCCAGCCTCAGGAACAAAACACACAGACAGAGGCCAGCTCTAAAACTCACTGGGAGAGAAGAGTCTCACCTATGGAAACCATATTAGCAGACTGGAGTGAAGATATAGAAGCATTTGAAATGATGGAAAAGGATGAGCTATGACTTGTAATAGTAACTTATTTGTTAATAAACAAATGGAGACCTCTTTGGGTAGAAGTGAGGCCCTGATATCCAAGAAAACATATTCAGTATTGGGATGAGCAGCCAGGTGTCACCTGGAAAACAACACAGAATTCCAGCACAGGCTCTTTGTATGTTTTAATTTTTCCTGTTTAAAAATGGGAACGTGCAATCAAAGCATTGGTGTGGCCCCGTGGCTGGTGCTGTTCCCCAGGTAGCAGCGAGCCTGCCTCGTGCCTTCCAGGCTCCCAGGGACTGCTGGGGCTCTGCCAAGCAGGAGCTGAGCAGGGTGGGCTGACAGACCATGGAATGGTTCTCGATGGGGCACCCACCCCTCCCCAGCTGAAAGCCTTCCTTCCAGCAGCAGGGGAGTTGTCTGCAGGTGTTTGCACAGCTGGAAGAGCAGTCTGGCTCTGTCTGACATATCACAGCATTGCTCAGCACTCCTTGCACCCCTTGCCACCAGGAGCCACACGGGGACCTGGGAGTTCCCCTCCTGCTCTGCTTCCAGCTGGAGGAATTGTACAAACCAAAGGCAGAGTGTGAGCAGGTCCCATCAGTGGGGCCACCAGGAAAAGGTGTGGGAAGGTCCTGCTGGAGGCTGAGGGGAAGCAGACAAGGCAGGTGTTGAGTCCCAGGTGTTTCCCTTGGCCTCCCAGGTGGAAAAACTCCAATTTGCCCCAAAAATATGAAACAGTCTCTGAAAGGACACAGCTCCATCAGCTGTAACAAAACCCTTTTCTACAAGTTTGACTTACAACAGCTTGACTCCATTGTTCTTTTTATATGCAGCTTGTGTATGTGGTGTTTCAGGCAGGGAGGCCAGGGCCAGTGGGGAACAATTCTGGCTGTTGGGTCGATAGTTCAGAGTCCAGGACTCTTATCCCAGGCTCTGGAGTTTGTTACAGGTAAGTGGGAGTCTGAATTTGTTATCCCCATTATATTTAAGTAAAAATGGGGAAGTTAAAACAACCTAGAGGCGTTTTGACTGTGTCCAAAGAAACTGCCAAAAACTAATTAACTTGATTTATATAAACTGCTTTTAGTGAATTGTGGTTCAAAAAATGGTTTTATATTAAAGACTAAATGAACACTGCCTATATGCTGCACCAGGCTAAAAATGCAGGTTTATGTTCATCATTGCAGTGGAGTAAATAAACAGGAAGCCCCACTCTGGACTGCACCTTTCATTTAGCTGGTGAGATTACACGTGCTGAATATGCAACTGTTAATTAGCACAGCCATACTCTGTATTTATACTCTGTACAGTGAGCAGAACAATCCCAGGCAATGTTGGATCCATGTACTCAGCCACACTTGCTTTCAAAAGTCTCAGAATGCACAGGCACCTTTTGAGAGCATGGCAGTCCATCTAAATATCATCCAGAACTTTAAATCACCAGGGTAGGAGGGAATTTGAGGAGGAATAGTGAGTAAGTGTCCTTTGAAAGAAATTAGCTCTTAAATGGAGTTGTCATTCCTTTGCACAAGTAACTGTCTGGAGGTTTGGACTTGAAGCAGCTGGGGGTTTTCAGTTGGGAATGTTGTTATTGATGGGTTTTTGTTCCATGAGTTGACAGAAAGCATTTGACCATGGGAGCCTTGTAAGTGTCCTTGGTTCCTCGGAGCCCTGGGAGCACCGGGACACGGCCAAGTGCAGGATCAAACCATGAGGTGCAGATCAAATGTGTTCACTCAGAGAATCCCACTGATCTGTCAGTGCTCAGTGCCACAAAAGGAGCATCTTTGTTCCCATGCTTTTTGACATGGACATCATCTTCCTGGTAGCTCTTTCGGTGGGAATAGAGTTATTTTTATATCCTAGAGCCTCTGGTCATTACTCTCTCAATATAGCAGCTAAAGGTTTTCTTTTTTTTTTTTTTTTTTACTTGCAGATTTAGGTGTAGATGCCAGATTTTATTAAAAGGTTAACTTTCCTTGCCATCACCAGCTTATTTTTAGTAACTGCTTTCTCCACCTGTTAGTAGAGCAGCAGGCATTACCTTTCAGGGATCCCAGAACTCCATGTGGATTTAGGGGGCAGCATTTTGGTGGTGGCCTACCTCAGATAACTGTTGTGTCCTTCCTTTTGGAGTGGTTTTTATTTCATTTAGTTCAGCTTCACCTTTGAAACCATCATGAGAGCCATAGCTTTGTTTACAGAACTGAATCAGGCAAGGTTGACCTTTTGGGAAAGAGGATTAAATTGGGGGGACAGTTTTATTCAGGTTATTTTCACTTTGTGTTTGCTTATGAGGACATAAGCTTTAGTTTAACCTGTTCATATCATTCTGGAAAGAATTCAGTTTTCTGTTACTATCACCTTAAAAAGCAAAAAGAATGTATTCATCAAAAAGAAAAACCCTTTTGGAAGGGGGAGAGAGTGTTCTTCCCAAGTATTTGGAAGCCTGCTCCCTGCATATGGAATATTGCTCCTAGATCATAAATCAGGAATCACCCTTTGTGTATAGCATTGTACATTTCTTTGTATGGTATTGAACACTGAAAAATTCAGGAATCACAGCTGCAACTAGCACTTATTCCATGCCATGTAATTCAGATCAGTCAATTATTTTCTCATTTGATCTTAGAGGAATCTTCTTAATTGTTTACATTTATTATTTCTTAATGAAGTTTGAGAATGAGCCCAGCTCTGGTTCTCTTCCTCCTGCCAGTGTCCCTGAGTAGGCACCAACGAGTGAGCTGAGAGGTGAAAAACAGGACATCTTATGCAACAGGCATCAGTCAGAACATAGAAAACAAACCATTCTGTGAATGAAAACTGTATGTTCAGATTTTATAAGATTTTGGGTTTGTTTTTTTTTTAGCCAGACCAATTTACAGCCGTATATTTTCTTATGGAAGATGTCTAATAACAGGTGCTGTAACACTATTGTTGGGTTTTACTCTCTGGTGATAAGTGTACACAATATTTCTAAGGGCAACTATGTACTGTGATGTAAAAGTCTGGGCTAAAATGTACATAATCCATGTACATAATTGTGTACTTGATTATAACTGCTGATTGTAAAGATTTAATAAAATGTAAATATTCTGGTCAAGCTGTGGTGAACTGATGCTCATTTCTGCATTTGGCTGTCATTGACTATGACTTGGGTGTTGTTTTATTTTTAAAATCCAGAATTCAGACCCTCAAAAGTTCATTTTAACTGCTTCACCTGTTTTATTTAGAAAGAAAAAAATAGGTCTCACTTGGGCCTGATGAGGTGAGTCTTGGAGGGGTGTATCCTTCATCCTTCCTCTGTTATGAGCTCTCCTCCACCACCTCTATTCCTGTAAATTTTTCCTCTCTGGAAGTTAGGATTAAGAAAATTAGGATTAAGATGCAGGAGCCCTAAATTCAAGTCCTTGTTCAAGTGCTGAGCTGTGTTTATGAAAAGAAGTAGAAACCATTCCCAGCCTTGCTGGGGAAGTGCTAAATTCCTTCAGCCTACTGTTTCCTGTGCTCTGGGAACATCAGGACTTGGGACTGGAGCATTTTGGAGCAAAGGCCCTTTCTGCCTCCTTTGAGCAACATGGGACCCTCTGCAAGTGTCCTGCACCCAGTTCAGGGGTTGTCAGAGGTGCTGCCTGTGCAGGCAGAGGGATGTGGTTGCTTCAAAGGCAAAAATAAAACAATTGACAGCCAGGGTGGGCTGTGCCTCTCCCTGTATTTGTTTTATAAGAAGAAATCAGGACTATTGAGGTGGGGTTTTTTGGGTCTGGCCAGGTTCCTGACACTCCCACTGCCCCAGGATGCTCCTTGCATGGATGGATGGATGCCTGAAGGACAAGGGAGGCATGGTGGCACCCAGTCCTCGCCCCTCCTATTAAAACTATTTATTGATTTGTGCCAGTGGTTGTCTTGAGGGCCTGTTGCTCAATTGTCACATTTCCATTTTCCATGCAGGACACCCAAAGGTGACACCCTTCACCCAAAGGACTTGAGCTGCTCTGACTGAAATTCAGCCACAGCTGCTGCTCATCCCATCAGTCACATTGGCTCAAAGCTGCTGTGGCAGAACTTCCATTTTCTCCCAAAGTGCTCCATGAAAAGGTGATGTTAATAAACCTTCCCAGCTGGAATGGAGCCTGGAGAACACTGTTGACCTGAGAAAGTTCACCCAGGCTATTAATGCCCAGCATGGGCAAATTCATATTTCCTAAAGCTTTGGTGGAGAGCCCGGGGTGATGGGCTGGGGGCCCTGCAGAGGAATTTTAGCCAAAACTGTGCCAAAAACCCTGTGTGGTACTCACTGGTACCCAGAGGTGTTTTTGGGGAGCACCCTGGGGTGACTCGGATGCCCCGCTGGCTGCCACTACAGGACAGACCTGATGGCAGCACTGCAGGGCAGCGAATGAGAAGCAATCCAGGAAAGCAGATTCATCCTTAAAAAACCCAACCCAAACCCCACCCCAGCATTCCTCTGCCCTTTGCCTGGGGCTGCCACCAGTCAGGAACATCGGGCTGGGAAGCATTTTGGGCACAGGCCTTGGCTCAGGGGATGCTCAGGGGGTTCAGGAAGGGACACGGAGCAGCAACGTGGGTGAGAAAAAGGATGAGCTGGTGGAGTTGAATTTGATGCATTTCAAGATTTCCCTGTGGACCTCCTGGCAGGCAGGCTGATGGTATGAAACATGCCTGAGGCTCCCCTCCACAGCAAAAGCCATTTCCTCATCATCCTCTGGCCCAGCGCTCCTCAGGATTGAAGAAAATGAGCAAAGAAGGCTTAGAAAGGCCTAAAGGGGGAGAAATCCAGGCAGAAGATGCTCAGATGAGGACAGAACAGGCATCTCTGCCCCGTGCTGGCTCTCCAGCGCTTTTATGTAATGGAGCACATGGCTCCCCACGTTCCTTGTGGGGCTGGACACGGCTCTCTGACTGCCAGGCTGGAGCATCTCCCTCAAATGATGTCAATCTTCACTGCACTGGCATTACAGCATCATAAAAAATTAAAGAGCTGCTATTTTGGGTAGCAGCTCTCTCCGAGTCAGTGAATAAACGCAGCTCCATATGACTCACTCCGGGGGATTATTAATAGACACAAAAGCAGAATGCCAAAACCCCAGGAATATGCTCTGTTCCCACACGGGGCCTTCGAGCCTCTCGCAGCAACTGCTCTTGAGAACTTTTTGTCTCAAATTTTAATTTAATGTACGAAAAGAATTCAATTCATCAATTTCCCGTAGAACTCGCTCCTGGAAGGCTTTGGCAGGGGGCATCCTGCAGGGATGGAGGAAGGATGGTTGCTCCAGGGTACCAGGCTTCATCCAGGATGGTGGAGCAGCAGGGTGGAGAGAGGGAGTCATTTCAAGAGGGAACAATCACAGGCTTCTCCTTTTGCTGCCAAGGGTGTCCACGAGGCTGCTGTTGGAGCTGGCTTTTATCAAAGAGGTTCACAGTCCCACAGGTGTTGGTGATGAAGATGATGATCCTGATGATGATGATGGTGACTCTCCCATCTTCATACTCAAAGTGAGCGTTTCCCTGGATGTCATGGGTAGATGTGTGCAGCTAAATTGAAAGAAAGTAATATGATTTTTTTATAAAGCAAAGACATGAACATCTTTGAGTTCTATCAGCTTTCCTATCTTGCAGTACCCTGAGCTGGGGCTTCTTCCCCTCTGCCACAACAGCACAGTAATAATAAAAGGAATTTCACTCAGTGCTTACCCAACTTTTTGGATGTCTGATCTCCCCAAAAACAAAGCAAATAAGGTGCCCTTCCAAAGCCATCCCTGCACTTCTTGTCTCCTCTTCCCTGAACACCTACAGAATTAAATTAAACAGATTGCAGCCTGAAAAAGAATTGCCCAGTACCAGGACCCAAGCAGGGTCTCTTGCAGTGGTCAGTTTTCCAAAAAGCATCTTCCATAAAGCCACATTGGCAGAAGTGCCACAAATCTGTGCCTTCTCAGTGAACACCCTAAAAATTGCCTGCACCACAGAGTGACCTTGGCTGAGATCAAAGCTTTTGATTTTCCAGAGTGCAAGTGCTGTTACTTCCCCACTGGGCTGGGGCTGACCCAGACAGGTAAAAGCTTCTTTAGCACAGGGATGTTGCTCAGACTCCCAACACCCCACAAAGGACCTGAGTCAGGGCACTGGTTTTACAGTCATGGAATCCCAGAATGGTTTGGACTGGAAAGGACCTTAAAAATTATCTTGTTCCATGGGCAACTTGGAACAAGGTTCCCTCCTGCCATGGGCAGGGACACCTTCCACTGTCCCAGGTTGCTCCAGGCCCCATCCAGCCTGGCCTTGGACACTGCCAGGGATCCAGGGGCAGCCACAGCTTCCCTGGGCACCCTGTGCCAGTGTCCCACCACCACAGTGGAACTGGAAACCATCTTTTTTGTGCAAAGCCCATATGAGGTTTACTCTTTGACAGACACACACATCACCCAGCCTCTCCTATCCTGAAGGTCTGGTGTGTCAGCCAGGCTGATCTGGAGCTGCAAGACTCCCAAATGAAGGTGACAGGAAATGACTGTTTCACAGACCTGGTAAAACCAAAACAGCTGAGAGCAGAGCATCGATCTCCAGGCCGGCTCTCACGTGATGACAGCGATGTCTCTGGAGCTCAAACACATCTCCCTGGTGCTTCATGGACCCCTCCACTCCTGTCTCATCATCCAGAGTTCCAATACCTGCTGTACTCTGGGGCCTGGGAGCTCTTACAGCAAGGAAGAGGCACACTGCAACAAATCCTGGGGTGCTGCTGCTCTCTCCCCGTGGCAGCACCGGCTGCCATCCAGCTGCTGAGGTCAGAGCCCGCCCGCAGGCACACAGGGATGGCAGGATGAGGGTGTTCCTGGGATGAAGATTGCACCTCCTGTTAAAGCCCTGCTGCTCCTGCTGTTTACAAGGGCATGCAGAGGTGCAGTGAGCCAGCCTGGAGCTGTGCAGCCCATCCGTGGCCACAAAGGGTTGTGGCAGGGCAGGACACAGAGGTGGCTCTGCTGGATCCTGCAGGGAGAGCTAATTCAAAAGAACCAAACCTTTGAAGGCAAGGGAAGAAATTAATGTTAAACTGGGGAGCGGAAGGGGCTGGGAGGGGGCACAGGTGAAGTGGAACTCCCAGTGATTAAACAAGAGAGACATCAGAGGCCAAGGCTGGGCCTGGGGTAGGCAGCCACTCCCCAGTTCCCCTCCCAATGCCTGGGGCAGGCTCCAAGGAGGAAAACCAGCAGAACTCAAAGGGCTCTGGACAAAGGAGAAAGCACTTCAAGGGAAGAAGGTTGATTGCAAAACCCCTTCACCACAATTTTCTCCAACAACCCAGAAAATGATGTGCCACTCAGGAAATACTGCATCAGCCTCCTAAAGAGAAGTTCAGGCCTCAAATCACTTCTCTGGCACTCCTTTTGAGAGGAACCTTGAAATCCCATTTACAGCCAAGCACAGTGTACCAGATAGGAGCAAGTTTTCCTTCTCTTCCCAGCCTCCTCCTTTCCATGCTGCTGAATGTATTTTAGCAGAGCAAAGCAAGGCTCCAAGGAGAGAGACATCTTCAGCCAGAGTAATCTGCTTTCATTTTTACAGACCTTCAGCTGCCACATATATTTAGACTTCTAACAAAATCTGCCAGGATTTTGCAAAGGTGGAAGAATTACAGGTGCCTCCCAGCCAGCAGCACGACAGCCCACCCAGGCCTTCAAATATTGCCAGCTACAGGTCCAGCAGGGAGGCTCTGATGCAGCCAGAACTCCAAAGCACCTGCTGATGTTTGGAATACAAGCACAGGTAAGATGGGAATTGCTTTTCCTCTCTCACAAAACATCCACCAAAGTGCAGGTCTCCAGTGCCAGCAGCAGCAATGAAAATATTAAATAAGAGAACTATTAAAACAAAGAGGTGGCTGAAGGAAAGACCACGATGTGTGTAACACAGTGTTTGTGTGGGGACTTTTACACACAAGGTGTTCAGCACCTGGACAAGGAAATGTTTCAAAAGAACAGAGCCAACCCCACCTCTCTGCACTACTGTGAAAGCTTTCTGAAGTGCTTTGCAGGGAAGGGTTTGTGGGACCAAGCCCCAGGACTCTTTATTAATTAAAGTGTTTTAAATAATTGAAAAGCACAGTCTCTCGACTCTCCCAAGCGTAGTCACCTGCTCAAGAGCTGGCATAAATGATGGAAAAAAATCACATCCAGGAGGAGAGAGACATCACCATGAAGAATTCATCACAAAACCCAACAGCTCTCCAGCACTGAGAGATCCAGAGCCCCAGGAACAGCCATGTGATGGGAGGGAGGCAGAGAAATTGTCTCCAGGGAGGCCAGAATACTTGGGAGGGGCTGCCTGGCCAATGCAGCTGCTCAAATGAGCAAGGATTTGGGGAAATCAGAGCTGGCTGGTGGTTTTTGACCATTAATAGGATAAAGCTGAATATGCCATAGAGGACCCTGACACTGAGCTTTTATAGGGGAAGCTGTTGAAGCTCTTGGGTTGTCTGAGTCCTGGAATACAGCAACCACTGGGCTCAGACTGAGGGGGCCAGGTGCCTGGGGAGCCTGCAGAGCTCACAAATCCCTTCTACCTTTAGGAAACAGCCTCACAGCTGCTGCTTGGAAAGCTGCTCCTGCTGGATGGGCTCACACCCAGCCCTTCAGGATCACCAGCAGCTCCCAGGTCTGCCCCCACTGCTCATCCCCTGCCCAAAAGCCAAAGGTAAATCCAGTGCAGGGATGGCAGCAGGAGGGAGCTGGGGGTTTCTGGAGATACTCCAGGTACAGCACAGCACTGATGGGAATGAAATCCTCTGATGTGGGCTGTCCAGCCTCACTCAGAGTGAACATTCAGGGAAACCTCTTCAGTCAAGAAATCCAGCAATAACTTAGATACCTGCAGAGGTCACAGGTGATCTTTGAGGGACTTAGATCCTTTGGAGGGATGTGATTTTTGGAAAGCCCAGTGAAAAATGACCAATATCTGGGTTGAGTGCCCCCTCAAGATCCTAAGATCCTAAGAGATGCTGTTAATGCACTTCAGTCTGTCCACACCCATCCCACAAACAAAATCAACACAATGGCAGCAAACCACACTGACAAAGCTTCTCCACTGGATGCAGTGCAAACCCTGTCCTCTGATGGCATCAAAGCTGGAAGAAATATCAGCACAGGTAACAATCTTCTTTGAAATAATAAATACAAAAGCTGTATTTTTTTCCTTTTTTTTAACTCATGACAGCATTTGTTAAAAATATTACATCTGCTTTTGAGAAGGTAATATCCTCTCCATTTAATATGGAAAAATAAACTCTACAGGACACACAACACATCCCCCCAGTTGGCACAGAGCTGCTTTAAGAGATCAGATCCACGGGACACATCAAGGCAGAGGAGAGGTTTGGTCTTCCTTGTCCCCAGACTCTTAAAACATCATGTTGTAGGAATGGTAAAAGACAAGAATACATAAAAACAGTAAAATGTTTATTTTCTTAGAAAAAAAGAGATTCAAAATGATTGTGATCACACTCCCATTCGTGCTCAGCAAAGCCAATACTGCAAGCTTAGTCCTTGATTAAGATACCTTTTAAATGAAACTTTTCTCCTCTTAAATTACAAGTTCCTGCTCCTGTATCACTTCCAGTATTTCAGTGATAACATGCTTTTAATGGATAACAGTTTCTCAGCTTCTTCTCAGCTGAGAAACAAGGCCTGCCATGGCAAAAACATCCCATCTCCAAAGCTTGCAACCACCAGCACTAACAAGCACTCCGGCCCCCACACGGACGGACACACAGCTCAGGGGTGTTTCTTAGATGCTTGGATGTTCACTTATGGAAGCTTGGTATAACACTACCTCATCTGATAGAAAACAGGCCAGAAGCCTCAATAAAATCAACAACGTCTTTTGGATTAACTTTTAAGGATTTGCTGCATATCTGGACACAGAAAAAAGTGAGAAGTTGCAACAAGTTTTAACTAGCAGCAACAAAAACAGTTCCTTACGAGTTCTTAGCAATATTCCTCATGTGTTCATTAGGAAACACTGTAACTGAATGGAGCATATAATGTGGAAATGGTCTTCTTCTGTTATGGAGTGCTGTTCACTCGAGCAGACGTCCCAAAGGTTGTATCCAGAAGGCTGGGTTGGATCTATTTACACTGGAGGTGCTCCTGGGGCGAGCGCAGAGCTGGCACTATGTGACATCCTCCTCCTCCTCTGAACAGTAGTCACGACCCTGCAGGGACAAAGGCCAGGCTGTTGGTACACAGAGACAGCACACAGGAATAAATCCAGGGAACACCTACTGAGAGCAGTTCTCTAAACTTGGGGGTTTAAGGTCAGAGCTGGGTGGGAACCCTAGAAACAGGGAATTTGCAGGAAACCAGGATAGGAGACACTTCCCCTTCTGTCACTATTAATCTCATAAGCATCATCCCCCATACACTGAATTCCAGGGGGGATCCAACAAATTGATTTACAAACCTGCCTTATGTAAAGATCTGCCTTGATGGACACAGGCCCGAGATTTGTTGTGAAAGGATAATCTCCGAGGCAAAAGCAACAAAGCACATAATCCTATGAGCAACACAAGGCAGCTGCTGTGAACAAGAATCCCTCATCTGATAACCCCAGTGAAAGTTTAACCCCACAGCAAAAGATACCATTTGTATTGAAATGATGCTGGTACTACAGGGGATTCAGCCTAAGCCTCACAAAACATGGATTTCTTATCAGAGCAGTCATGTTGTGCCTTCTATCCCATCCCAAACACAGGTGTGGAGCAGCATCTCTCTGGGTATTCCCTTGGGATGGTCTGGAGAAGGCACATCCTAGCCCTCCCTACCCAGCTCTTGCAGAGCAGCAAGAAAGGACCTGCTGGGAGCCCCTGTCCTTGTTCCCCTGCACAAAACCAGCTGGAGCTGAGCTGTTCAGTACAAGCCACCCAGGGTATCTTGCATCAAACAAGTGCCTCAAAGGCAGGACCCAAAATCTCAACCTCTGGACTATTTCCCATTGTGTTGGGTGTATCACCTGAGCACCTGGAGAAGGAGAGCCAGAGAGACAAAAAAAAAAAGGAGGGAGAGATGTTTCTTAACAGAGATCAGTTTATTTGGGACACACAACTGGGCTGCACACCAGGAACAAATGGTGCCAATGGTGGGACTGCAGAGCTGGCTTTGCTGGAGCCCAGACCCAGGAATGTGCTCTGAAAACTCCCTGTGGCCCAGCACTGAGAGCAGAAGGGTTTTCTAAGTACATTAAAATAACCCCCAAGAGACTCATCAGCCCAAATTCCGACTCAGCAATCACTGACCCAGAAAGAAGGGAAAAAAATTACATTTTTTGAACTAAAAGCTGTGACTCAAACAGAAGGAATGCTGAAATTCTTTGCAGTGAAGCACAAATCTGCTGGTTTTCTCCAGACCAGGGACCACATTTGGACAAATCCAGGAGGCTGAGCTGGTGGTGGTGAGGAAGGCTTTGTCCAAAATGCTTCAGAGCTGTGAAAGGCAGCAGCAGTGACTGAGGGCTGAGCTCAGGGCATTTCCAGGACATCCATTTACCTGCTCAAGAGGGAGCCCCATGGCCCAGCACTCCCACTGGTGGCCATCACTGCTATTAAGGCCTCAAGCAGACCCACAACTGACAGAAGAAAAGCCATCCTGCTTTTTCCCCCTCCTACTCCTCCTGCTGTTCTTCTGCTTCTGGGTTTGCTCCGTGGCTGCCAAGTGCACCAGTTCTCAAATGGATGCCAAGGAACTGCTCCAAACCAAGGTGCTGAGCAAGTCCTGGCCATGGCACAGACACACCACCTCCCAGCAAGGCCAGAAGGCCACCAGGAGCTGGGCTGATCCTTCCAGACCCGTCACTTCCACCTGCACACTGCTGGGGTGGGGACACATCTGTTTCCTTTTGGTGACTTGACCAGCTGAGGTGATGCCCACGTTGTGGTGAGTGCCAGCAGTGCCCAGCAGAGCTCTGGTCTGAACATTACTCCTCAAGTGCATTTCTGTCAGTAATAACAAGGTCAGCATTGCTCAGGAAGATCAGAGAAGGAAGAAAGTGCCCTGTCATCACAGCCTTCCCCCCTGCACCAGAAATCCAAGACAAGGGTCATGTCCTTGGTGCTCCTTGGGCAGACAGGCAGGGGAGGGCTGCCACTCCCTGCTGGCAGAGGAAAGGCAGCTTCAGCCCCAATCCACTACAATCCTTTAAAATGTCCATTTTTGACCCCTTGGTTGTTTCAGAGGATGTTTGACAGATGCTGGAGGAGATGATCCCTTGATCACTGAGAGGCTGCTGTGCTTGAGATGGGCAGCCATCCTGCTGGGGCTGGGAACTCCTCACGGGAAATGGTCAGCTAAGAGCTCACAGAAACCACACTGCTCTAGTGGAAGTGTCCCTGCTTGCTGCAGGGGCTGGACCAAGGTGGCTTTTAAAGGTCCCTTCCAACCCAAACCACTCTCTGCCTCTATGATTCCAGTCAAACTCTGTCCAGGGGAGCAGGCTCCTGCATCCAGAGGAGCCAGAGGCACAGAGCAGGTGGCTACTGACAGGAATGTGTGGCCCACCCATGGACTGTGTGGACCATGAGTGAGCTGTGGGTTCAATCCCTGCATGGCCACTCACTTAGAAGTTGGACTCAATGATTCTTGTGGGTCCCTTCCGATTCTGTGATTTCCGAGAAGTTTTAATGATTGAAAGTGTAAATGAACTATGTTGAGGAAGATGAGAACTGCAATATGTGCCTCCAAATCCAGCTAATTCCTGAGGAATCCCATCTCCCACCTCTGCAGTTTCAAAATACAACTGTCAGCTTTCACAGATGTCCACGGAACACCCTGAGTGTTTCTAAAGGAGTGAGTGAATTTAAGGTAAATGAAAAAGCATCCTTGATGTTCTTTTCCTGCTGCCTGCACCCAAACCAGAAGGGCTCATCCCCCATCTCCAAAGTGCTCTCCTCCAGGGGATGCATCACAGCTCATGATATCCTTTTAGGGAATAAAAAGAGAAAGAAAAAAAATCGCAGGGAAAAGGCCTTTTCCCCATTGTGTGGGTGACAGGCCAATAAACAACACTGCCTGGCTCAATGGCCCCTTGTGCTGGAGGACTGGGCCAGGCAGGGGAGGGACAGCAGGGACAGGAGGATGAGGATGGAGAGGAAGCAGGGGAGGGAGAGGAGAGAGAAGAGGCAGGGGGAGGGAGAGAAGGAAAGGGTGGGAGAGGTGGGAGGGGAGGAAAAGGAGGCAGGAGAGGCAGAGGGAGAGGGCCAGAAGCCGCAGCAAGCAGCCCTTTCTGCAGCGGGTGCGGGGCTGGGGACACAGTGGCCCCTTTGAGCGCCCGGCTGGGCAGCCCCCGCCCCGCTCCTGCCAGCCCTTTTCACCAGGCTGCTTTTGTTTACAGCGCTCTCAGAAAGGACGGGAAGAAAATGCCGGAGGCGGCACTAAATCATTCTATACCGCGCTAATTTTTGTCCGTTTCTCGTTTTGTTAGGGAGAAAAAATCAATGGAGTCATTAAGAGCAATCCACTTTGCTAATGAGTTTCAGCCTAATGACTGCGCCCTCGCACACGGGGGGTTGGCAGCCCGCTCCCAAAAGGCATTCCCTCCATCCCATACAAGGAGCTGCTTTGTGCCCACTCCCCGCTTCCATGCCCAGTGTTACTAAGGAGGGATGCAGGGAGCTGCTGCCAGGCATCCTTCCCACGGGCTGGGCATTCTCCAGCCAGCTCCCGGGGGCCAGGTGAGTGGAGAAACCCCTGCACAGCCACCCCACCACCAGCGCTGGTGCTCCAGACCGAGCTGACCCACAGTGATATATCCCCCGTGGGGAGGGCAACACCATGTCCCAGGCTCGGGGTACCCAGCAGAGCTCACAGCCACACAAATTCACAGTTTTTAATCTCACTTTTGTCCACGAACATCTTTGCATTGTGATTATTTTTTTTTTACACACCACTGTAGCCATGTAGGAGACAGCTGATGATGATGGGAGCAGTGATGGTTTTCCTATGGTACAGCTGCCCAGGATTGTTTTGCCATGGTTCCTTTTGAACCACAAAGCCAGAGGTGCTTGTCCTGTGGGGTTACAATCCCCAAGTACAATCCCAGGAATTGGTTGTCAGTTGTTCCATTATCCCTCAGCCTTTTCCTACAGGGAGACAGTTGCCTACACATTCTGCCACAGCCTCCAGTAACAACATACACTCCAAGGAGATAATTCCTCCAGGTCACTGCACTGCTCCATGTAGGATTCACAGACAGCACTTGTTTATCCAACCATTTTCCAGGACAGCCATCATCAAGATGTTTTTGCTAGCAAGCACTAAATGGGTACATTTTCCCCAGTCAAGACATCATATGTTACAGCTTTTAATTTTTATTTGTATTTATTTTATGCAAGCCCTAGTAGGACAGGGCCCCTTCAAGGCAATGGACTTGATGTTGCAGGGCTGTACCCAAGATTAACTCTGCTCTGAGCCACCCTGTGCAATCCATGGAATCCCAGAAGGGTTTGGGTGGGAAGGGACCTTAAAGCTCATCCCAGTCCCACCCCCTGCCATGGGCAGGGACACCTTCCACTACCCCAGGTTGCTCCAAGCCCATCCAACCTGGCCTGGGACATTTCCAGAGATCCAGGGGCAGCCACAGCTTCTCTGGGCACCCTGTGCCAGGGCCTCCCCATGCTCACAGGGAAGAATTTCTTCCCAATATCTCATCCAACCCTGCCCTCTGACAGTGGGAAGCCATTCCCAGTTGTCAAATGGTACTCCAGGCCCTTGTCCCAAGTCTCTCTCCAGCAATAGGTCTATGTCCTCCCTGTGCTGCTATTTCTTTTCAGGGGGTAACACAGAATTTTGGAAATGGAGCCCTGTGGAATCAGGGTCCAAATAAATCTGAGATATAGAAAGAAGAAAGAAACAACCTAAGGTTGAAGAAACTTTAGGAGAGACAGGTTAATTCTTCATTATGTGTTTCACAGCAAATCTTTTTGAGTCCAAATGCAACATCTGAGTAAATCAGACCTTGATCTATCAGACTGGAGAGAACCCATGACCTGCCTGAATACCAACACAAATGGTACTTGGGACATGTCTCAATCGGAGCTGATAGTTCAAAACCAGATTCATCCCACCACAGGAGTGCAGTGATTGTCCCAGTCCCAGCTGCAGCCAATGGAGCCCATTTCTCCTCTGCTGGGCACAGCAGATCTCTGATTTATCCAGCAGCAGCAGAGTTTCCTTTAAGAGGACTGTTCAGTCACTCTCTGCTTCCTTCTCTGGTTTCCAAAGCCATATTTCTGTGTATTTCTGCCTTCATCTCTCAGGTCAAGCAAATCACTTGTACTCCTGACCCACATCTTTCTAATTTACTCCAGGGAACACTCTCCACGAGCTTAATTGCTGCTATTACCTGTTGCTCATCCTCCACTGGAATATATTTCTGTGATTTCAGGCTGATTTTCAATAAATGATGATGAGGCTGGCTGCAGATGAGCTGCCTCCTTCCCACTGCCTGCCTGTGTTCCATTTCCCCCTGAACTCTGGAACACACGTGCTTTTTGTCTCCCAAAGCAAAGCCTGTGACTCTGCCCACAATAACCTCAGCAAGTGGGAAGCCCCAAGAGGACTCACTGCAGCTGCTGGCAGATGTTGGGAACATTTCTGAGCCTGTTCTGCCACCAGGGCCTCGTGCTGAGTGCTCACAGGAACTTGGTCTTGCCCTTTGCTCTCCTCTCCGTGGTCTGCCACAGGTCAGAAAGCGCTTGGACAACGCTTTTAGAATCTTGGGGTTGGACTCCCTGCTCCCTGTGGGTCTCTGCCAGCTCAGGATATTCTAACTCCAGCTCCAGTAGTACAGTAACCACAGCTTCTTGTGCTGTCAACTGCTCAGCTCTCTCCAGCTGCTCCCAGTCTCCCACCTAATCTGTAACTCTGGCTTCTCATCAGGGCTTGGGAGTATTTTTACCTCAGATTCTGGTGTTTCTGAAAGGGCTGGGTTGACTCCAGCAGAACCAATATCTGAGCCCACGTCTGAGGCTGACTTCCACATTCTCAGTCAGCCCTACCCCAGCCCTCATCCCAGCACCTCTTCCTTCCAGCAAACCCTCTAAATGGCATTACCACCATCACAGGCAGTTCTGTACACGCCAGCTCAGCTCCAGCTCCTGAAGCAGGGACAGACTCACTCAGAGACAGAACAGATGTCCCCCTCTGAACGACTCACAGTGTTTTGACACTGAATTTTGGTAGACAGAAGCTCCATGCTTCTTACATTCTGTTTTTTACCTTTGGGTGACATTTGCAGGAGGCAGTGGAGCTTTGTAGGGGCAGCCAGGAATGCACTACCGGGGGCAGGACTTGCAGAAGAACTCTCCAGACTGTTTCAATAAGGCTTTTTTTCATCTCCAGGACTCATAAATACTTCCTGTTTGCAGCTGAGGAAACCCCAGCCCATGTTCTTTCCATTTCACACTTTGACTGCAGGAGTTTTATTCCAGCTGCCCTCCCTGTCCATGGAATGGCCCAAGCAGCCGTGTGATGTTCCTGCCCAGTGCTCACACATCAGAGTTGTTGTCACACCTGGCTCTGGTGGCCCAGCCCCCCTCGGGGTCTCAGTGGAGCTGAGGGTGAGCTGCTCCTGGCTGGGGTTTCTGCAGCACAGCCCACGGAGCAGCATCTCCATC
Source organism: Phylloscopus collybita (assembly GCA_027886175.1). Classification (NCBI taxonomy): domain Eukaryota; kingdom Metazoa; phylum Chordata; class Aves; order Passeriformes; family Phylloscopidae; genus Phylloscopus; species Phylloscopus collybita. The sequence continues at coordinate 3,108,248 of JAJNNQ010000065.1, read as the reverse complement.
ACACATCCAACAGCCACGGGAACCATGGGAACACCACAATGTTTGGGACCTCACCAGCCACAGGCAACACCCCCCACACCTCTGCAGACTTTTTCAGCTGCCACTGGTGAGCTGCTCACTGGTACAATTCTAAATGTTCACTGCTGTCCTCCATCCCTCCGGAGAAGGGACTGAAATTTTTATTTAGGGATCAGACAAAACCCTTGTATTTTCCAATCTTTTTGGCATTTGTGACAACAACTAGGAAAAAAAAGTGTTGTGAGCAAAGATGAATTAAAACCCCCCAAATTTCTCTTATGAAACTATTTCCTCAGGCACAGGGGTCCCCAGGGAACACAAATCCCACATTCAGCTGTGTGTTAATTCCTGCCAATCCCATCAGCTGTTAGCAACTTGGTCTGTCTGACAGATAAACTGTGGATTTCCTCTGAACAGACAATCTCCTGACCCCAGAGATAATTAGCCCTGGAGATCACCTGGGAACATCTCAAAGCAGAACTGAACAGCTCCAAACACAGGAGACAGGTCAGCTGCACCTCAGCGTGGCAGCTGGGGAATGAGGGTGTTAGTGCCCTGCCACAGACCTCAGGAACAAAAACTAACCAAAATTCATAGTTAGATACAGCCTGATGGCATTGTCTGGTCGGCAGGTAAGATACATCTTTGGAAAGTCCATTTCACTGGAGACTCTGTGCTCAACATTATGCAAGTTGATGATGTCCAGGAAAAGCATCTGAATATTCATAGGGTGAATTTATTCACAGAAGATATAGCTGTATTATGGATTTGTAGAAATTCAACTTTTAAATACATTAGGTTACATAAAATCTTACCCCTGTGAAATACTGGGTACAGAAATATTCTTCTCATGCGTCTATGAACTCCTCACTTTTACTCTTCCCCTTTCTGTCTTCTTTTGTTTTCATAATTTTTATTTTTTTTAAGAAGAAAGTAACAAATGCATTGCTTGGGACAAACAGGAGATGCACCCACTGTGGCACTCTGACTCCTAGGACCAGGAGTGCTGGCAAAACCAGCAGAAGTTCAGAGCCATGCAAGTAAAAAGTTCCCTTCTACCCTGCAACCCAACATGACAACTTAATAGACTAGAACAGCAAAGAACAGAAGAATAGGCTAGACTAGACTAGACTAGACTAGAAGTATTTCAATTGAGGGGACCTACAATCATCAACTGCCTGAGCACTTCAGGGCTGACCAGAAATCACAGCGTGCTGTTAAGGGCATTGTCCAAATGTCTTCTGGATGCTGGCAGGCCTGGGGCATCCACCAGCTCTCTGGGAAGCCTGTTCCAATGTCTGACTTCCCTTTCCTCATATCCAGTCTGAAACTGGGAGTACAGATTAGGCTACTGCTGCTGAGGAAGCACACATTTAATATAAAGTATTAAACAAGATGCACGACTCCAAAACAGTGTAAAGAGTAAACTGGTGTGTGAACATCAGCCCCCACATCTCCCTCAGCCACTCCCAGTATGAGCTGTGCTCCAGCTCCTTCACTGCTGTCTCACAAAGTCAAGGGTGTCATTTAAAAGGTTTCTGAAACACACAAAAGCTGCTCTCAGGACAGCTGAGATATGCAAAGAATTATTCATCCTCTTCTTCAAAACATCTCCAGCACCATTATTTCACTGGCACAGCCCTGGGGCAGGGTTATCCATACTTACAGCTACACCATCCCCTGGAGCCACTGGCTATTTCGAGGAGATTCAGCAAGAAATTCCTGGGGTATCCCAGCTACTACCAGCATTAAGACCCCAGTTGCCTCCCATGGAGATGAGATGAAAGATCAAATCAGCAATGATGTAAAATCCCACTTTGCTCTTCACCTTCATCCAACCTGTACATCCTGAACATCTGAGTTAGCCTGCCATTAACCCCAGACTGTGACATTCCCACAAAACAAAGGATTCTCTCAGTACCTCCTGCAAACTCTTTACCCTCCTGGTCTTCTTTGTACTTGAACTATCTAACCAAGGAGCTGGAAGGGAAATCTTGGGCCAGACCCCTCCAGATCACGGAGAAGAGAGAGAACTGCAGCAGGCAGGGCACTGTCCTCCCCATGGAGCTGGGAAAGCTGTGTCCACCCCTGAGGGAGATGGGATGTTCACATTACTGTGCCTTACCTTTTCAATTTTTTCATCAAGCATTCTGAAGAATTCTTGTTGGCTTTCAGAGATGTGCATGCTGGAAGACAAAGGAACAGTATCAATACCAACAGGATTTCTTCCACTATGAAACAGCCCAGGGTTGCTGAAGGGCCCAGCCTGTCAGCTTCCACCACTGTGAAAAATAAATCACTTTACGCTTTCATCTACAATGTCAATTTTTAATCTTTTTTCCCCCCTGTTTTTTGTTTGCCCACAAAAAATTACTGCATTTAGTTCTGTGCACATGTGTAACACTTGGGGTGGTAACTGGGATCCACATGCATTTATTTGCATTCAGAGGAGACTGTTCCCTTTTCCAGGCTGACTGCAGGAAGGTAATAGCTCTGAGAGGGAGAGTGAGAGCCCCCTCTCTCTCAGGACAGGAGGTTTTCCAGGACTGCCAACCTCACCACCACAGAATGAGACACCCACAATGTGAGGTTAAAGACTCTGTCCTCTGGTCCTGCCACTTGTTACAGGGCAGAAGAGACTGACAACTGCTACAACCTCCTGTCAGGGAGCTGTGCAGAGCCAGAAGGTGCCCCCTGAGCCTCCTTTTATCCAGGCTGAGCCCCTCCAGCTCCCTCAGCTGCTCCTGGTGCTCCAGACCCTTCACTTCAACTAATTCTGCAGCACCAAGAGGCTCGGTGATATGATTTTGCATTAGTAAAGAGGGCTGGAAAATACTCTTCTTCCATTTCAATAAAACACTGATGGTCACACAAGACCACAGGTCCTTCCCCACGGGGAACTGGTGGGCTAAAAACACAGAAGGGATGGGGAGACAAGGGGGAGGATGGATGGCAGGTGGTGTTTGGGGTGTTTATTTATCTTGGGGGATGGTGAGAGCCTCCTTTCTGCACGAGTACCACCCCTCCAGGAAGGTGAGGCTGGAGCATCCTCTGGACCCGCAGCAGGCTCACAGGCAGCTGGGGAAATGTGCCAGGGACTCCACGTGCAACACAAAAAGATGCAAAAAAGGGAGGATGGGGACTGGTGCCAGTGGCAACAATGATGCCAAACTGTCAGAAGGACATACAGCTCTTGGAGATTTTCCCCAGCACAGAAAGCTGGCTGGGCTCGCTGAATCCTGACCCGTCCCCTCTTCCTCAGTGTGATCCTTTCAGCTGTCATGAGTTAATGCTCTCCCTAAGTGCCCAACAACGGGCTGCACTTCCCCACAAAGCTCAGCATTGAGCCCTCCCCCTATTGGCTGAATGTATACAAAGATCTGCTTATGTGGGACATAAATGAAGCTCAGTTCACAAGAGGAGGGCTCAGAAATGGCATTAAAACCTAAAGCTGGTGATTCAGGAGCAGGAACAATTCACCTTTCAGTGGTTGAGGGAGTTCCTGTCCCCAGCTGTCTGCCTCTTCCTCAGGTTCCCACCTCCACCTCAGCTGGGGAAGAGATGCATTTTTGGGACAGCTGACCCCATCACCTGCATATTCAGGCACCTTGGAGAGGGATTTCAGGGCAGTGCAGCCCTTTCTGAGTCGGGAAGTGCTTGAAAAAGAGTCTTGCTTTTACAACATCATAAATCCAGTTTCTAATAAAATGAGATAATACTGAAGTGACTCACCCCAACCAGAATTCATAAAACTAAAAGAAGGCAAGGGGGGGGAAAAAAAGGAGTATTGTGTAGTCATATCCCTGAAAATCCCCACAGGATAATCCTACAGATCTGGTCTAGTGGAAGGTGTCCTTGCCCATGGCAGGGAGGTTGGCTTAGCTGATTTTTCATGTGCCAGCCCAAACCATTCTGGGAGTCTGTGATCTGGCAGGGTAAAACTGGTCTGAAATAACCACTTTCATTTTATGTTTCAGGCTGGTGTCACTCCCTGAGTTATGAACTTGTCCCAGGGTGCTTGGGTGGGGGTGTTTGATCATTCAAGGTGTCTTTGGGGTCAGTTTGGTGATGAACAGACTGAGCAAGTGCCCATGAGGTCAGGGCAGGGTGCAGGGGGAAGGTGTGGCATGTACCAGGACTGGGTGTGAAGAGGAAGGACCAACCCTTCTCCCTCAGCCAAAGACCCCCATAAAGCTACTGCTGGCTCCCTACATCCCCTGGTTTTAGAGTCCAGGGCTCTGGATGGAAAAATCTAAATCCTCCTGCAGGGGGAAGAGCCCTCACAATCTCACTTTTCAGCTGACATCAAATTATTGTAAAAGAATTTATAATTTGATACTTAGTCCATGTTCAGTTTAGAAGTAACAGATCCATTGTACCATAAGATGCATCTAATGGTCTGTCTATTGATTTTTGCTCTTCCAGCTGAGTAGACCTTTCCCACCCAATGCCACCCCACCCTGCTGTCAGAATTGTCATGGTTTTTAGATGACAAACCTTAAAAAATAAATTGTATATTATAACAGCTGTTTGCTGACTTGGCAATTAGCAACTCAAACACATGTAGCCACTTTGTAAACAGAAATGCAATGGTGGGTTGGGCAAACAGCAGAGCCTTGGGCAAACACTGGAGGATCCACCCAACCACCTTATGTTACATACTGCAGCTCTCTGGGAAGTTTCCTTATTTTTGCAGGTCTGTGACAGAAATATTTATCTCTGTCAATGCAATGTAAAAAATGGGCTTTTTTTGTCAGTTCTGATTTCTGTATGGACTTTTCAAATTAGAGTTTCATAAAGGAATGGAAGCCCTGGCCCCATGCAATTCCTCTGCTGTGGATGTACTAAAAGATGGCCCACCAAAAGAACAGCCCTTTTTTATCCCAGGGTAATTATCTTCATGTTAGAGCACCTGTCTTGGGTTATGGAACCAAAAACGTGTATTCTATTTCATCTGCTGAAAGCAGTGGGGGAGATGTTCTTCTTTATCTCTTGTAACTCTGGGAGGAGGGGGGCAGGTGCCTTCTGATAATGGGCCAGATGTTAAACCTGGTGGGGCAGTGTTTCTTATCTCTGTCACCACCCCTCCTCCCTCCAGGGGGCTATCTTCTGAAATAGGCCATTAAGGCTCACCAAGGACAGGACACATTCCATCATCCCACTGGGAGATGCTCCACCCACTGGGGGGAGCCAACCATTCCTACCTGGATAAAACTGAGATGTAGGAACACAAGATACCTGGTTCCACTGGATTCCTGGAGGAAGACTGGACTTTTCTCACCACCACTGGACCTTTTTCTACAGGATCATCTCTGCTCCAACAGAACCACATCTGCCACTCCAGGACTCACTTTTGGACTGCTTCCAACACCCTGACCAACAGGGTGTCAGGCTGTAGCTCTGACTCTGTCAGGGTTTCTAGGATTGTTGTTTGCTTGCTTGATTTTTGTACTACTACATTTGTATTTTTTAGTATTCCTAGTAAAGAAGTGTTATTCCTATTCCCATAGCTTCGCCTGAAAGCCCTTAATTGCAAAATTATAATAATTTGGAGGGAAGGGGTTTACATTCTCCATTCCAAGGGGAGCTTCAACTTTCCCTGGCAGATACCTGTCTTTCCAAACAGAGACCTTAAGTACATCCCTGACCCTGCTGGGAAGGACTGAGCCACAATAATGGAAGTACAGCTTTGCTGAAGAGTGCTGCTACCTCCACCTCCCTACCAGGAATTTCTTTGCAATTACATCCAAGCCACATGGCTTTTCCCTTTGAAAAGAAGCTGAATTACACTGTCAGCTGATTAGGAAATACCTAAAGTTTCCAGACTTGAAATCATGTTTAAAGCACTTGGCAGGCAGCAAGTTTAAGTTAGTAAGTGCCCTGAGGGCAGGGCACAAGGAACAGCATTTCCACTGGTGTTCAAAACCCAAATCACAAACCTTTATCACTTGCTCTTCACAAACCCGGTCCGTGGCTCTGTAATCTGTTACTTCTCAGCCAATTAGTGATTAAAATGTAACACTGATCAGATAAGAAATGAGTTACTGCTATCAATAACCAGCCCTGCCACAAGAGACAAATATTTCATGTAACACTGACTGACCCTAGGCAGAGCATGGGCACAGAACTGCCAACCAAACAGGGAAGAACTCACAGCTACAGATCAACCCTTCTTTTATCAACCTGACTATTCCCAGTGCCAGGCAGAACAGCAGCTAATCTAAACCAGGAGCTAGCAAAAACCTCCCTGGGACTGACCCAGTTGTATTCAGGAGCACTACTGGATACAGAGAAGTTTTTAAGTTGTACAGAAAGCTGAGGAAATAGCACAGGGTCTTCTGTTAGGCACAACAGGCTGCATCTCACCTTTTTTCAGATCCTGCATCTTTGCTGTGCAAAGGAGAGGTGATCCTACCTGTAGTACTTAACTCAGCATGACTTCAGGGCTGCTGGAGTCATCATTTGGTCTTTGCTAGGCAGTAATTGTGAACCTCACAGACACTGCTTGTGTTTATTTGTATTACCATTTGAACAACAGAAATTGAACTTACTTTGCTCTGGGTTGATGTACTAATCCTGGGATCTCTTTATTAGATTTAAGTCTTGCATTTGAACTGGCACTTTTTTCCTGAAACACACAAAAAGCACACAACAGAGGTAGCATCAGTATTTATGAAGCACACAAAGGGTGGCAGGCATTTGTCATCAGGGTGTCACACTCGGCTGGGTCCAGGCTCTTCTGCCTGCACAACCAAATGAGAAAAGCTCAACAAAAAAGAAATGTAAGGTAACACAAGAGATGAAATGACCCCAGGTGGGCAATTTTTTAATGCCCTGGACTCGGTGGCATGTGGAATTGCTTCTGGGTCACTGAATGAAATCCAGGGATCAAACTCAGTGCTGGCTGGTAACTCTCCAGTGGTCCATGGAAAATGGGGGGTGTTCATATAAATCAATAACAACACCAGCCTCCACCTTGAGCAAAGCAAAGCACTTGGAAGGCAGTCCCAGAGTCACCCAGCACCCAGAGGCTGGCTCAGAACAGAGTGGGGAAACAGCACCATCAAGGAGCTGTCTGCAGCAGGAAGCACGTGTCAAATGTGCCAGTGAAAGGCAGCAAGGGCAGACATGACCTGCTCAGCCACAAAATTGGGCACAAGGGGCCCAAGGAAGCCTAATCAGCTCTGGAGATCCCAAAAATAAGGATGTGGGGCTGCTGAAGAGAGTCCAGAGAAGGCCACAGAGATGCTCCAAGGGCTGGAGCCCCTTGGCTTGAGTTGAATTGAGCTGGGAGAGCTGGGAGTGTTCACATGGAGAAGAGAAAGCTCTGGGAAGACCTCAGAGCCCCTTTCAGTGCCTAAAGGGGCTTCAGGAAAGTTGGAGAGGGACTTGGGACAAGGGCCTGGAGGGAAAAGACAAGGAGAAATGGCTCCCACTGCCAGAGGACAGGGTTAGATGGGATACTGGGAAGGAATTGTTCCCTGTGACAGTGGGGAGGCACAGGTTGCCCAGAGAAGCTGTGGCTGTCCCTGGATCCCTGCAAGTGTCCAAGGCCAGCTTGGACAGGGTTTGGAGCAACCTGGAACAGTGGAAGGTGTCCCTGCCCATGGCAGGGGTAGGACTGGATTGGCTTTAAGGTTTCTTCCACCAGTCTGTATTTATAGACAAGAGCACAACCCTGTCCTTTGCAGAGGACCAGAACCATTAAAAATGTCTTTAAAAAGGCCTGAGAGGGGAAAGAGAGTTGAAAGCTAGCACTGCTTGGTAAGATCCCCTCATCATGTCATGAGCTTCTGTAACCCAAAACTTAGTGCACACACATATCTACTATCTCCAAAATCCTTCAGAGGGATACAGCCCCTTCCAGATCTTCCCAGTGCCATGTGTTAGGGAAAGCTGCTGGTGCAGATGGGAGAGGTCTGAGTCAAATCTTAGAGCTCACCCGCTCCACAAATCCCTTTCTATTTCTTAGGCATGTCACACCCATGGCAATTTAAGAAACATAAACCCAAGAATCAGTGTTTTGTGGGTAATTCTGGTGGTTTTATTTAGCTTTATTTAGTCTTTGAATGTCTGAATCACACAACGAGATTTTGGAAAGGGCTACTAAATCGCTGAATACAAAAAAAAAAAAAGGAGGCTGTCTAGCAGTTAATATTTTAATGAATAATTCTACAAGGGCTGTAAACATCAACTGCCTCAGCATATTTAACACTGTTTAATGCATATCTTCTAATCCTCCTAACCAGGGAACAGTGCCTTGCATGAAAATAGCAGTGAGAGAGAAACAAGCCCTCCTTCCAAGCCTTAACAAGGGTGTCTGTGTTTGCTACACCCCACCAGCCACTGCCTGCTCAGGATCCCGTGAGATCACACCAGAGCAGCAGAACAAAAGGCAAAATCACTTTTTTCAATGCATCTTCCAATTTTAACAGTGCTAGGAGGGCCTGACGTGTATGTAGGTGCTGTGTGTGATGAACACGTGTGTACACAGACACAGCCCATGAGCTCATGTCTGACTCACATGGCTCTCAAAGCAAAACAAAACACAGGGATGGGGTTCATGGAGAAGATATTCATGAAGCCATACATCAGCTAAACTCCAGCCTCCTGCACCAGGTGAGCCTTTATCCTCAGATCTGCTCCATGGGATGGGAAGGGAAACTGATCTCCAGCTCCTGTGTTGGGAGCTGTGATACATCAAGGCACTACAAACCCAGCTTTGCACATCTCTGCTCGTGGTTTGGTGTCAGTGCTGCTCTATCAGGAGCTGGAATCAGCCTAAATCCCAGCCTAAAGAAACTTCTGGCATTTAGGAACAAATAGAAAGACACAAGAAAAGCATATGTTGCCTTTGCAGTGTGGCTCCCAGAGCAATATTCAAAATATTAATTGACATGCATGGGAAAAGAGAAATAAAATTCCTGTTTAGTTGGCTTCCAGATAGCAGAGTTTACTCTCTCCCTCCTATTGCTCCTGGTAATTACCACACCTCAATTATCTATTACAATTCTCCTATTTAAGCGAAGAGTATGTTACCTTCTCCATCTTTGCTCAGCAGGAACAGACAGAAAAGGAAGAGTTAAGAGAAAAACAAAACCCAACCAGGTCTCAAATGGGCTCATTGCTCTTATTTATGGCAGTGATATTCATTCCACGGATCGAAATATTGGCTTGGATAAAAATAGATATTCAAAAATAATTCTTCCAAATGTAGACAAATAGAATTTTTTTCCTCCTCGCTTTGAAGACAAACTGATTCATTAGAAATTAATGGCTTGGCTTCTAATACTAAGCTAAAAAAACCACCTTGAAATGCTTTAATGCAGTCAGATTGTTCTTGCAGACTGACTTGACTTTGGCTGAAGGGTCACTTCTTCCATTCCAACCTCATTTTCTCCCTTATTTAACATTAAATAAGTTACCACGCACCAACAGAACCACAGCTGGTTTTACAGACCTAATTTGTTACAAATCGAAATGAATATGCAGAAGTTTGGTTTTAATCTAGCTTTGCTTATAAGGATTACTGACAATAAATGCAGTAAATGCTACCTCACACCACAGGCTTGAAAGGAAATCCCCCAGGAGCAGCAGTAGCAAAAAGGGAAAATAGTGGACATTTTATTCCACATTATTTTGCAATTAATCATTATCAAGGTAAGGCTGTCATCCAATCAAGGTGATTTCATGTGATAGATTTGTTAATTATTGTTAATTCCTCCATAAAGGATGCACCATCTCCAGGATTTCAGGGCACTAACAGATGGCAGTGACTCTGCTGCCAGATGCTATTAACACAGCAACAGCCACTACTGCCATTATAATTAAATATCTGTCAACATTTCCCTTGATGCCTCCCCTCTGACGAACCCATTTCTAGAGACATGTGAACTTCATTTGAAGTATTTTGCTTTTCTTCATGAGGCTGCCACAGATTGACTCAGGTAAGCTGCTAACAGTCCTTACAAAATAATATTCCTGATTTATATCAAGATGACACTTTTCTTCAAAGGAGCCAACAGCACCTTTAAACTGCTTTCTAGACCCAAGCAAATCATCATTAAAGTCACTTAGAGGAAAAATGAAGTATTTGTTTTCTTTTTATACCATAAATTATTCTTTTAAAATAATTGTATTTGAAAAGGAGGAACCAAATGCATCACTTAGAAATGGACTGAATGATGAGATGTAAGATTTCAATATGCCAGCCCAGCACTTTTTAACCTCACTCAGTCATGAGCACCAGCCTCAGGTAGTAATATCTCATATGGGCTGTCTGGATCCATCAGGATGAACAAGGGAGAAGCACTGACCTGTGAGATTTCACTCGAGTTTCTTTGCTTTATGTGTATATAAGAGCTCATTTCTTGTGCTATCCTTTGGCAGGAAGAGAGCCTCTCTTTTTTTTCTCTATCTACCTGGAAGCAAAACCACCTGAAAATGTTATTTAGAGTAACTTTATAACAAAGAGCCAAATCAAACACAAAAAAAATTCTCAGATACTAGTCAAAGGAGATTATTCTTGGATGCAATTTCATCAGAGGAATCACATTACCCCTGCCAGAATGTGTACAGGCATCCAGTCCAGAAGGGTGTCCTGGGCATGGCATGGATCATGTAGATTGGATGGTGCTGACACAGGAGTCTGAATCCTCCTCTCAGTATCCACACAGGGAATAAGGGATGATGAAAACCATGGACCCATCTGGCTCTGGAAGCCAGGCAGGGGAAGAGCTGTGTGCACACACCAAGCACCAAAGCAGTGCCTCACAGGATCACAGAACATCCTGACTTGGAATGAACCCACAGGGACCAGCTCCTGGTCCTGCACAGGACACTCCAGGACCACAGCAGGAGCCTGAGCACTCCAGATGCACATCACCCCTACAGTACACACCAGACACTAGAGCCAGGGCTTAGCAGTGAATTTAACCATCACAGCACACTGGCAGGAATGGATTCCTGTGGTGAGAAGACACCTAAGAAAGACATTGTCACCACAGTCCCTTGGCTGTCCTGCTGCCTGGAGCACCTTCATCCTCACAGGGAGGACTGGAAAACGTGGCTGTTATTTGTGCATTTGGGTGAAGCTCAAGGTCACATTTCATAATAAAAACCTTGTCTTAAGCAGAACGTTTTAATAAACACTCTTGCTGTGTCAGGTCAATATCTCCTAAGCCCACCCCTGTCAGTATCTCCATCCTTGGAGATGTCTAAAAGGTGTCTGGACATGAGCCTGGGCAGGAGGTTCTAGACAGCCCTGCTTGAGTCACAGGGCTGGACCAGATGATATCCAGAGGTCTCTTCCAACGTCACCCAGCCTTTAGTTCAGTGATAAAGTATAATCAAACCCCAGAAAAAAAAAAACCACCTTTGAGTAGGTTTGTTGAGTTTTATCCCTAAGCAGCAGTGGGAGAGACTGAGGCCATTCAGGCATGCAAAGGGAAGGCAGCAGCAGACACAGTGCCTGGCATTCATTTTAGGTAAAAACCTGATTCTGCAAACCCAGCCAGCATCACGCAGTGAGGCTGCACTGACGCAGGGAGTGTAACCCAGGCTTGGCAGGGGAAAATCCTGTGCCTTCATCAGGGATCCAAAACGTCTTCCAGAGGGCAGACCTTATCCTGAAACCAGTCACTTAATGGAGCTCCTCCTTCTCAGGGAAATTACTGGGAAATTCTGCTGAAGCAACTCCAGCTCCTGGGAATGCAGTATGGAAGAGCAGGATCCCTAAAGCTCCCTGCATCCCCCCCACCAAATTACTAAAAATGGGATAAAAACAGGTAAAAAAAACCAGAAATGTGTAAATCCTGAGCAGCTTTCTGCAGCCTACCAAAAGGCCTCCATTGCTGAGAAGTTAGGGAATGCTGCTTTCAGTGTTTATTTACCAGTCATGCATAGGTAAATGCATGCATAGGTTACTGCACCTACACACAGTGGTGCAGTAACACATTTGTAATTCTTTTTTAATGCTTTTGAGATGTTAAAAACTATGAAAGGATTATTTTCAGAACACCTAACGTGCCCTTAACATTCAACTCAAGCTGCAGGAGCTCAAAAATCAGAAAAGTCCAACCAAAAATATAAAGTCAGGGGAAAAAAAAAGAAGAAAACAGAAAGGAAGATGAAGGAAAAAGCTCCCTCTGGAGTGAGCTGCAGGACTTCTCCTGCAGTACCTCAATATAGTTCACCCTCAGCCCAAGTCAGTGGCCTTTGAGCTTTGATGGAGGACATCACTGAAAAGCAGGGAATAATAAAAGGAGGGCAATTCCCACCACAGAAGGATTTTCACAGAGCATATATTTACTAAGTCTAATGGCTACAACTTTCTAAACATCCTCATCATCTTTTCTCCTAGTCAATATTAGAAAGTCTGGACTAATTAGTTACAGTAATTCCAATTAATTCTGTCGAGTAGCCAAACACCAGGGTTTTGTGTGAAAAGCAGACATGGGAGCAGCTGGCCTGACAACAGGAAATTAGGGCAGGTACACCAATGAAATTACAAATAAGGCACATAAATGATAAGTAAGTACTACCAATAAATCCTGCAAGGAAACCCTTCCCTGCACCTTGCTGTCCTGCTCCTTTTCAGAGCTCTGGGCTTTTATCAACTCACATGTGTGAATCCTTGTGGTTCTTTATAGCTTGGGACACTGAAGTCCAGAAAAATAAAATCTGGATTTCTATCTCCAAGTTCCTTTCTGCAGACAGACTGACGAATCTCAAGGTGTCCCCTACAGAAAACAAGAGGTGTAATCACTGGTGAAATGCCTCTGTTGTGAAATATGAGGATTATGCTGCCCTGACAATCAGGGTTTTCTGGTTCCTTCAGCCTCTGCAGCACCCCGAAAGGTCAGCCAGGATAAGAAAATGAGCGTAGCAGAGATAAATAAAGCCAGAACACTTGTCTCCAAAGGTGCATGAAGCTTTAGGTCACACGGGAAATCACCTTGCTCCTGCAGCAGGAGCCCTGCCCATCCGTGTAACAAACCCAGAGAACACAGAGGGCAGGAAGCAGAGGAAGGGACTTGTCTGCAGGACTGCCAGCAGGAAGGGATTTGCAAAATGAAGATGGGGAACATCCCCTCAAGGAACAACTCAGCAGGAGGCTGGAAACTGTCCCTCACAGCTGTATTCCCTAGAAATCCAGGTGGCAAGGTGCCTTAGAGCATGAAGAACAGTTGCATCAAAAGATATCCAAAATACTGCAAATAAAATGCTATGGGCAGAAAGGCAACCTGCTCTCCAGCTCTCATTAATATACCTGATCTTCAGTGGCTTTGGTACATCAGACTGGTTGAAACTTTTATCTAGCAAATAAAAAATAGATAGAAAGAAGTTAAAAACTCCATTGCTGATGACCTGGAAGACCGGGCTGACTCTTGAGGAAACTTCAGAGAGCATTCGGCAACAAAAAGCACTTGGCAACCTTGCACTTCTGCAGGTATGTCGCTCTTCTGGATTGCAGAGCCACCCTAGATAACAAAACCTGGCTCAAAAATTAATTCGCTGCTAATTAAGCCTGTGTCATCAACTATTCTGTCTCTCTCGCTCAACCAGCTTTTACAAAAATACACTTTATTTATAGTAAATGTAGATATTACTCATGCTCCCAATTCTTCATGCGTGTCTCCTGAAGGCACTTTTCCACCAAGTGCAGTAACCCAGAAGGAGCTGGCAATGAGCATGAAACAACAGGACTGGGTAATGTCTGTGAAACATTTACAGCCAGGGACAAACTGTGAGAGGGAGTCAGGGTGTCAGGTATTCCTGCTCCATGAAGGCACCTTGCTGGAACAGCAGGAGGGTTATAGCTACCACAGTGTTGCAGAACTTTTTACTGGAGGAGTTTTATGCCCTTCAAACATATATGAGAGAACACAGCTAGAGAAGGAGGCATGCCCTGTTTAAATAGCTGGGTCTACATTTTCAGCAGCTGTAGAGATTTCTTAAGAGGCTTTTCTAGAGCCAAAACTGGTCTTTTTCAGCCTGTTTTTGGAACATGCTCTACTTTAACCCTCTGTAAAATCAGTTTCCTGAGCGATGCCCTCACAGGCAAGCAAAGCCTCCTGAGATCTTCCTGTGCTGTCAAAGCCAACCAAGACCGACGGAGATGCACACAGATCCTCCCTCACTGCCTTGATACAACACTTGGGATTACACTGTAGGATGGGCTCCTGGAAATGATGGTGGCCACCAAACAGCCACTTTGAGGAGGAGTTAAAAGTAGCAGTTGGTTGGCCCCACCTGCAAACAACAGCATGGTGATGGTGCTTCCTCTTGCAGAGTCTGGAGTTGTGCTGGTCACTGCCTTTGACCTGTCAACTGCAGGTTTGGGCAGACTATGCTTATTACATTTTTCCTATGACATCCAAGCAGTTCCATGAAGTGCACCGACATCCCCCTAGACGTCAGGATAATGACAGTGCCCCATTAACCAAGTCTTAACAGGGAATTTAGCAGGATACAAGTAAGACGGAGAAGCTCAGCCACAAGGACAGGCTGAGAGAATTGGGATTGTTCAGCCTGGAGAAGAGAAGCTTCAGGATGACCCCATTGTGGCCTTCCAGTGCCTGAAGGAGCCAAAAGGAAACATGGAGAGAGACAGTTTACAAGAGATGGAGTGACAGGACAAGGGGAAATGGCTTCCCACTGCCAGAGGACAGGGACAGATGGGATATTGGGACGGAATTGTTCCCTGTGAGGGTGGTGAGGCCCTGGCACAGGGTGCCCAGAGAAGCTGTGGCTGCCCTTGAGTCTCTGTAAGTGTCCAAGGCCAGCTCAGACAGGGTTTGGAGCAACCTGGTCAGGTGGAAGGTGACCCATGGCAGCGGGTGGGATGAGATGAGCTTAAAGGTTCCTTCATCCCAAACCACTCTATGACTCTATGGAGATAGTTCTTCCTCTCTCTTTTTAACCTGGGATTTACAAAGGATGGAACAAGGGAAAACAATTAAAGACAAAGTCCTTCTGGGTTTGTTGCTTACAATTAAGAGGAAAACCCAAAATAATTAAAGATGTGTTGCAAATGAAAAGATACTTTAAGTCATATGTAAGCAGAGTGGAATGGTAGCAAGAAATTATGAATGAGGTAACCCTGAGAAGTGAGATAACAGAAAACCAAGAGTGGTGCTACTCAGCAATACAAATACATTCACTTCAGGAAGGGTTTGCATGTTCCAAACCAGCAAGAATTCCTTGTAATAAGCTCTCATCCTCCCAGCACTGTCCAAGGCTCTAATTTTGAGATTTTCAGTAATTGCAATTATGTAAATGCCATATGGAACATATTTTCAATGTCTGTATTTTGCTCCTCTCAATGTCTGTTTTATTTGCATTAATTCTCAAATTTGCACCAGGCACAAGATTTAAGACCCAAGAGACTGAAGTAACAGCTCTTGCTACACAGCAAATTTCAGCACGTCTGGGTGAAATGTGCATTTCAAAGGACATAATAGTTGGAATATTATTAAGTATCACATATGTACTATGACACACACGAGAAACATTAGGATTGCAGGAGAAGTCTTACCATCTGACCTGTGTATTTTGTACCATCTTCTCCTTGTTTTATTTAGCAGTTACTTTTGAACAGTAAAAAGAATGATTATTATAGTTTCACAGACTATAGTGGCCTGCTCACTCACTGCATTTCCAATCTTCAGCTGTATAAGCATGGATTTTGCCTGGATTCTCCCAACACTCTGAGAATAATACTCAGAAGAGAAACTATATACATCAGAATGAAAGACAATCATAAACGGCTTAAAATTTTTATAAGCCATTTAAATCAGTAATAGAGGCTGGGTTTTAGGTGTTTATCTCCTGTAAGTTGCCTTGAAAGAAGAGTAGATAAATAAATGTAACTCCTAAGTGCTGGTAAAATGAGGCACCAATATATTCCGAGGATGGAGAAATATAGCTCTGATGCTCAGGGTGGTGCAGATCAGAAGATATCCAAACCAATTCTGGGAGAAGAACTAGCCTAAAATTCAATTACAGGCCTCAAGTCCAACATTTAGGACATTAATGGTTGGATTCAACGAACTTAGAGGTCTTTTCCAACCTTAACAATTCCATGGCTCTACCAATCTAGGATGACCGGTATTTCAGAGTCCCAAAATGACTGTACACCTGTTACAGCCTTTAATATCCACTCTGCTTTTCCATCCTCTCATCTTCTTCCCCTCTTCCCAAAACCACTCCTAGTAAGTGGGAGAGGACATGGAAAAGACTCAAAATGAGCCCTGCCTTTCTTTTCCAGAAGGCAGCAAATCTTTCCTCCAGGAAAGGGTCAGAGCCAGCCCAGGGTAGCTGTGCATCAGTCCCAGCAGTGTACGGCCATGACCCCAGCCAGGGTTGGGATACAGAGTCAGCTCCCTAGGGAGTGACCAGCCATGGAAAAGGAGATACCATGCTGTGCAAGATCAGGCAAGCAGGGATGATGGATCCATCGTTCACCCACAAAATTTCAATGTCTCCTTGATCAGAACATGAAATAGCGTAGTGAAACAAGATCAGTCTCCTCAGATCTTCACCTGGTATCAACCATCACAAAAGAAAGATATTTCAAAATACCACCCAATTGCACCACCCCAGGGCATGTACCCAAACCACTTCAACAGATTTCTGTCTAACCTGTTCTCCAAACTCCTATCCCACAGGTTTTCCCAACAGTCTGTCTTTCATTTTACCACTTCCCTGAAAGTTCAAATGTTTATCCCACTACCCAGCTTTAATCCTTGCCTGATGCCTTCCTGCCTCTCTCAGGAGTAATGAAAAAAAAACGATTTTTGTGCCTTTTAAAGCAACCTTTCCTATATCAGATGACTCGTTTCCTTCTGTATTTTTAGGCTGAACAAATCAATTCCTTCCATCTTCCACCACAGCTTACGTTTGCTAAGTGTCCTATTCTTGTCACTCCCCTCTGGCTCTTCCCCATCTGCCCATATCTTTCCTACCAAGCACACTTCCAATTTCAGCCACAGTATTTAAAGCCCCTCTGAAGTCAGGATGGATCACATGCACTGCCATATATATTTTTTTTTATTCCTGCTTCTAATTCATTACCTCAAACAAGCGAGGTTGACCTGTAAACTATGCATTCATACTCCAAAAAACATAAGGTAAAAAAACGTTGAAGGAGAAATTAGCTAAGCTCACCTTCTCTAAAGGCCACAAAAGATTTGTGGTACGGTGCTCAAGATCTCTCTCCAGCCAAAAAAGTTGGTGGGGATGGTCTGTCTTCCTGCCTCAACGCTTGAAATATTAAACAAAACAATTTGGTGCTAACAGAAATATCAGGAAGTAAGAAATCCACTTGTTCTATGACTCACAGTCCATCAGGTCTTAAAATGAACCAAAATCACATGCAACATGCAAAACAGGTATTCTTAAATCACTTCAATTTTGCTATCTAATGAAAACTGGCTTTCAAGTCTATAAGTTGCTTTCCAGCCATTTGCAGACACCAAGTTTTAACACAAGCTCTATTCTCTTCTCAGGTGAGGTGAGTGTAAAGATAATCACCTCTAAAATTTAACAGGGTTGTCCCATCACAGAAATGCTGAAAAATGATGGACCAGCATGTCCCAAACACAAAAGCTCTCTGCCTGAGTCAGAAGTGCACTCCAATGTATGGTCATAGGCACAGTACTTAAAATGAGGAGAAAACTAGAGTTTAGTATGGAGATTTAGCCTCATTTTTCACTGCAGTGTTGTACTATTAGCATTCAATTACTTCCCTACACTTAATTAACTCCTTGTTGAATCTTAATGTGATAATGAGAACTTTAATTCAAACCATATACCATGTCAATGCTATGATCTTAACAGCAAAAATAGATTTTATTTAAGTCACTCAAGCCCCATAATCCTTCTGCCTTTTTATAACACTGTGATTCATATAAAAGCACAGCAGGTGCATCAGGACAAGAATCATCCCCGATTGCCACTAAAAACGTTAACAAATAAAATCTATTTTGAAACCAAAATCAATTGGCTTCATAGTTCTCACTTGTTCATCTCTCTGCAAACTGAAGAGCAGCAGAGATGGTGATCGAGGCTCTCTGGAGATCCTGTACCTATGTTCAAGCACCTGGTTAGATCATTCATTCTGACAAAACTTTCACCTTTTGAACAACCCACAGCAGAGGCCTGTGATATGAATCTCTCTCTTAGCCCTTCTCTGCCTCATACTCCATGAACTCTTGAAACCAGACTAGAGACCTACCAAACCCAGAACATCAAGACCCAGCAAGGAGCATTGTTGACCTTCCAGTAGGCTCTTTATAAGAAACAGCACCAACAGATCATGTAACTTTACAAAGAAAACTGGAAACATCAAGCTTGGCCCTTAGCAGCCAAATCTAACAATCTGACAAACCCTAAACTTCCCAACCTGAAGGACTGCAAAAGCAGTTTTGAAACAGAGACACAAAATGTGTGTGGGGATCATGTGTTTCCCCCACCAGTGAAATGCAGAATGCTCCAATTCCCTGTCTCCTCACGAAGAGCACAGCCTTCCACATCAACGGGGCTTTGGGATGCAGTGGAGTATGTCCTTAACAAAACATGTGCCTAAATTCACTGTTAACAGTTTTCCTGATGTAAACTTCAACCTGGGCACACTTTGCTCCTGGATCTGCAAAGCTCTTGAAGGACCATGGCATGTCATGGAAGCGCCTAAGTCCCCTGTAGGTCAATGGTGCACAGGCCCATTTGCTGCTCTCCTGAATCACAGCCTGCACAAGTCTTCCAGCATGTGCTGAAGATTTATCTTGCAGTTATGAAACATGATGATAACAGGAATGACTCCAAGCTGGGAGGACTCTGTTTAGAACAGCTGGGTAAGGCCCACAGGGAAGGAAAGCTGAGGGAGAAGATGGGCGAACAACCCGCCTCAGGAACAGCATCCTGTGCTATTGGCAAAATTGCTGAAATAACCTTCAGCAGAGAAAGGAAGGGCGAACAGCAGATGGGAATCACAAGATGAGGGCACATTTTATGATGTTTAAACTTCACTTAAACAACAGCAATCATCTGAGTGTAATGAGCAGAAGGAAATACGTTCCTTTCAGCCAAGGCTCCTCTATTCCTTTCTTCTAAATGAAGAGTCACACATGGCCAAACTTACAGCTATAAATAAGCAGGTGGTAACACTCCACTGTCCTAATTGAGTTCTAGGGCCATTAAATCCTTTCTGTAACTATGCACAGGGCTTGCTGCTTTGCCTCAGCCTTTGCAAGGCCTTGCCATGCACTGCTCACCTGAGTTCCTGCCTCAAACCTGAGCTCCTGTGCCCATGGACTTTCTCCTCCAGCCCTCCCACAGACTTTCCTGCTGCTTGGCAGCACCAAGTGAGCAATCTGTGATCATGCAGCCCCAGACTGGGATGGTTCTCAGCTCTCTCCCCCACCCCCTCACTTCTCAAAGGGCACATGGAGCAGCTCACTCTGCAGCTGGGGTGCAGGGAATGCTCAGGATGTTGTCAAGGCTTATCTGGGAAAACAAATGCTTAGATAATTAGGTACTCTGTTCATAATCCTCAAATTCAGAATTTAGTTTAAGCAGCAAATTCCCAGGGCTTAAAACTGCTTTCAATTCATGTTAATATTAGGTACGTTGGGCCCTGGGGGAACTGCACAGCCAGCACCATGGACACTCAGCACATGCTCTCCTGAAATGACCAGAAACTCTGGCCAGCATTAATAACACAATATGGATTCTGAGAATATTTTTCAATATCTAAAGGTGTTTATTTTCCTCTCAGCAGGTCCCTCTCTCATTAAGAGTGCAACTTCACAGTCAATGTGGAATCAATTTGGAAAATGGAGTGGTTTGGGTTGGAAGGGACCTTAAGGCTCATTCCATGAGCCATGGGCAGGGACACCTTCCACTACCCCAGACTGCTCCAAGCCCCATCCAGTCTGACTTTGGACTGGGGCAGCCATAATCCATGGTCATTTGACTGAGGTCTGCCCCTAAACAAAGAAGATTGCAGAGGAGAACCCACAGATACATCAGGAGTCTTTCATTCCAAACATTCAATAAGTTTGACTTCCCAAATGAATTAGAAAAGCAAATTTTGCAGCATAATTATCTTGCTGAAAGACAAAAGGATCTCTCAAAGCGTTGTTTAAAATTCTTTAACACTGAAGTATTGATTTAAACACTGTAGAGTTACTATTTATCACAAAAAAACAGAGGACAGTGAATAATTTCAAGACAAGAAAAATAATAAAATAACTAGTAATATAATTTTATTCTACATGCAGTACTCTGCTTCTTGTTATATTTGGTCTCAGCTATCAGCCTACTGTAAAAGCCAGCCAAGAATTCTTCAAGCCCTGCCAGAGCTACAAATATTGGCCAGAAATATTTGTCATATCACAGCTCAGTTTCCAAAAAGTAAGATGCTGGACTTTTACAGCCAGAAGAATACACGGCACAAAGGACAATAAAAAAATGAACTTACTTAATATTGTTGGAATGCATCAGATCAAACAAATGCAAGTACTCTTAATCCTGTAAGACTGCAGCATGACAAATACACTTCATTTAGATACTCAGCCCCCGTGAGTCAAACCAGTCTGGAAGATTCAGCCTCACAACTGCTGGATGTTACTCAATTAGCGTGAGGCAGTGATTTCCAGCCCTCAGCAACCAAGGCAGCCTGCTCCTCTGGAGAGCCCAGACAGCTTTACCTTGGATTAAACGGATCGATTTTTCCACTGTGTGCCTAGAACAGCATTGTCAGGCAATTTGAGTTTGCTGGCCACGTTATTAATGGACTTTGCTGATTTTTTTTTCAAAGCACTCATAAAATACAAAACATGGTGTCTTATAATGAGGTGTAATTGCAGCAGCAGCTTCTGCAACACGTGTATCTCCAAGGAAAATGTGTTGACACAGACATGCCCTTAAGAAGTTCAGGCTTTATATTTGCTAACTGTAGAGTACAATATCTTCAGCCACAGGCAGTCCTATTCATTTCAGCCAGCCCACCTGGTGCAGTAAGCCCTGCTTCCAGAAGGACACCAGCAGGAATGAGCATCTCTCAAGGAAACCTCTTTGCTGTGTAATTCAGAACCCAGACATTCAGTAACGCTAGTCAAGGTAAATCCCATGTACAAACCTAATAAATTAGGAAAACATTAGGAACTCTATTTCTTCATCTTGGATCAGGAAAAATTACCAAATTCTGCATTTTGGCTCAGTCACAGGTGTGCAGATACCCAGCCTCCAAGCCACGACAGCTGCTCTAAGATCCTGTTTTCACCCACCACACTGTAAAGCACCAGCAATACTCAGCTGTCCAACTAGAATATTTATCCATTTAAAGTGAAAAAATGCCCTGAAGACTATCAATGACTGGAATCAGTAAAGTTCTTCAGAGGGATTCACATGTAAATATATTCAAGGTACTGACTCTGGAAGAAAGGTAAAGCAGGATTTGTGTACTATTTTAAAGAGGATGAGAAAACCCTTCCCCAAGCTCATTTTGACATAATATAATGTGTAATACTTACACATCTGTGCTAATTGATCAGAATGGCTGAATCTAAGCTTGGACTAATACCAAAGTGCAAAGCTGGCTGAGAAGGTGGTACTTTATGATGGAACATAAAGTTTAACATTTAAACATTGTTTAAATGGAGGAATACATGAAGTACGATTTTGCTGGTGTCTGTCATGGAGCTGGACTTTCTCTAGGAACTGGGATGATGAATAATAATTAATTGGAGACTACAACTGCCTTCCAAAACCCCACAGAGCACCAAGCCAGGAAAGACTCGGTTTTGCAGGATTCAAAGTTATCCTGACAACTTGGAGAAATGTCCTGAGAAAGTCAGGAGTTCATTCCAGGCCCAAGTCCTAGGCAGAACGCTGGCAGAAATAACCAACAGGATACAATAATACATTGATATATCAATAATAAAATAACCAACATGGAAGCACTAGCTTATGCAGCAGCTCTGCTGGACAGGATATGCTCAGTATCCTGCTCTTGCAACCAAGCCAGGCCTCATCCTGATGGATCCAGAAGCTGGGATGGCTGCAGGGTGCGTGTCTTGGCTACAGGAAGGTGTCAAAGAACAAGAACGACAACGGCTCCACATCGAGAAACCACTCTGTGAACTAGAGCTCCTCAGCCTCCAAGGTGACAGCAGTGAGACAAAATGTTCTCCTGCTCTCCATATCTACAACCACCCCAAGAACCACCAGGACATGCAAATGGATGAGTAACATGGATGGCAACGTGTTTAACTAATAGTCTGATGGCAGCTCTCCAGTCCTTGCACTGTATTCTTGACAATCCCAACATGCCTTCCCTCCTCTATCAATCCTGTTCCTAGCTATCAATCCTATTTCATGGATTCTTGATCCTTTTCCTAGTCTACTCCCACAACTTTGTTCCTGACAACTGCTTTATTCATGTAAGGCAATGAGCTTGAAGCAAGAGCAGAATAATTATTTGGTATCTCCCATCCCAGTGTTAAGTTCCTCTAAACTCAATTAATCACAAAGAACCACTGGCAGCTCCCTATTTGCCAGCAAGACACACTAAAGTAATAAGTGATTTCACATTCTGCTTTTGAAGACAAGCTATTAAATTCACATACTGTATTACTTTAATCAAGAATAGTTAATTAAGCTGTTCCCCTGATATGAATTTTTATCATTCTGCACCAGCCATACATAGCTTTTCTAGGACTCAGACTGGGGCCATGATGCATGTTTGCAATCTGTCTTTCCAAGTTAATCTGTCACCACTTGTAAACTCAAAGTGGAACCAATACGTTTTGTCTCAAAGGTAACTGGGCCAAGTCTGGGGACATGGGGGACTGGAGGGCAAGTGATGCTGAAGCACCACTTCCCAAAAGGGTTTCAATGATTTACAACTCACCCACCATGACACAAAACACTTTGTTAATATTTTAGTCTGTTTGCCTTGTTTTATTTCCTTAAGTGAACTCGGCTTCATGCTCTATGCTACCATCATAAAATCAATTCAATAACTTATGTGCTCATAGTAATCATCAGCATCCATAATGCAGGAGTCATAAGTGCAGGCCATAAAGCAAGTGAGATCTGGAGTGTCAGGTTATTAAAAACATTACCCTATGATATGAATCTAAGTATAAATTTATTACAAGCAAAACCCCCAACAACAACTTTCTGCTCCCGGAGCTCAAGGACAGGCTAACGCAATGTTTTTCTAGAAAAAAAGACTTCAAACACAGCAGCCAAGGAGCCAGATATGGATCTCTTCTCTTTTAAAGTACTACAAAAGTAGGATAGCAAAAAGAAAAAAAATGACATCACTATTTGTTTATATGACTTAATCATAAGAAAATAGGTTTATGAAGTAAAAAAATGAACAAAATGAAAACCTGGACAAGTTTTTCAAATACTGGGAATACTCTGTTATTATGCTGTGAGAATAGGCTGGAATTTACCCCCAGGAAAATAAGGAGCATAGGGAAGATGTGTCATCCCATCTAGCCGTTTGTAAATCTATGCCATCACGTCAAGCCAAGTTTTCCGTAATCCCATCCAACCACTTTTATTTAGGTTTTCTAAAAGGCAGACTGATGAGGTTGATGTGAACTGGTTCTTTTCACACTTCACAATTTTACATATTTTTTTAAGGCAATACAACCAAAGGAGGAGGTTTAACAAGGGCCTACTGGATCACCAGCTCCATCAAGAACCCACTGAGCTGGCCCTGGCAAATCCCCCATCTATGGAGACAAAAGGAGAAGCTCATCAGGGCACTTAGGTCACTTATCTTTTAATGAAGATAGAAAAAACAACTATATTTTGCTAAATAAGTGAGAAATCAAGTACAGCCAGAAGAACAGTAACCAAAACCCAGTCAGGCCCACAAGAAATATGCAAGTCCACTCCATGAGCCCTTGAATCAGCTCTTGGCACTTGGGCCTTATATGTGTGTTTCCCATTTAACGGATTTGTTTAGATAAACTCAAAAATATGGGTATTTACACAGCATGACAGAATGGTGTATTTAGAGATTTTAAGTAGAGTAACGTTCTTTCAGGCTCATCATAAAATGAAAGCATGCCAAACTTTAACTAAAGAAACATGTTCTAACACCGAGAAACTTTTATAATTAATCTTCGCCTTAAATCATCTGAGAGAGAGTTATGAGTCTAATTACCATCAGTTGAGAAACTGCTCATGTTACTGAAATGGCTGAAACCAGACCCTGGGTAACAGACAATCTGAATCCCTCCCATCCCATGACCAATTTACAGCTAAGCCCTGACTCACTGCATTAAGTCCGAAAATATTTCTCGGCATTAGCGACAGCTCATTGCAGGAGGAACAACGGACACAGGCGTGGGGGAGAAAATCCCCTCTAAACTTCACTGCTTTACAGAAGGGATGAAGATAATACATTGCTAAAATAGTCTCTTTTTGATGTTGTTCTTTTTTTTTTTTTTTTTTTTTTTGAAGATCATCAGGGCTATTCTTAGAGGAGTTACATGGTGTGCAGGTTGCAGTGAGCGAAGGCTTGGCCGCGGGCCAGCCCTGGCTGGATTTGCTGTGAGGCTGAGCGATGCCTTAGCTTGGGAAGAGATTTCTGCTCGCTTTTCTAATGAAGAAAAGAGGATGCAGAGAACTCCATACACAAGCAGCTAAGAACAAGCTGTACTCTGGGAAGATGTGCCACCGTCTCCTCACATCTGCCGTCAGCCAAGCCTCGCTTCACTGCTGAATGTTTTCCCCAGGAAGGAAATGAGTGTAAACACTTGGGAGGCAGCGTTCCCATACGGATGTTATTCTTTGGAAAAGCTGGGCAGGACGCAGGGACTTAGAGAGCCAGGAGATTTCCAGCAGCAACAAACCCCAGAAATATACAAGCTACTAAACTTGTGAATGCAGCCAAGCCCTTACAAAAAAACATAAGGCACGTTTTGACCTTGACTCACTCTTAGACACTACGAAGCAACTTGAAGCTGGTTACTTCAGAGCCCCACCAGTCATCTGAAATGGCTGAGATTTCCTGTGCCTAGCTCAGGTGACTGCCTGGCTAAGGGAATGTGCTCTCCAACCCTACAAAGAAGTTGCTGATGCCGGAGAAGTGGCTGACACCCCATCCCTGTACGCGTTCAAGGCCAGGTTGGGCGGGGCTTGGAGCAACCTGGGATAGTGGAAAGTGTCCCTGCCACTATCTTTAAGGTCCCTTCCCACCCAAACCAGTCTGTGATTCCATGGAAAAAAAAGGGTAATCTGCAAACCCACAGCATTTCAGTGGAAGTGCCACACTACCAGCATTGCTCCAACCAAACCACCCTCTGTGTTCCACCACACCTGAAAACCAAATCTGTCCCTCCTCTCTCTCACAGCAGCTTTGTTTCTTCGAAAGGCTAAAGGAAAGGAGAAAACCAAGGGAAAAGAGCAGCCTGATGGCAATCCCTCCCAAGCTGCCCCTCCACACCACACCATGGAGCCCAACATCCAAATATCCACAGAGTTTAGATGGAAGGCACCTTAAAATCCACCTCATTCCACCCCTCACCATGGACAGGGACACCTTCCACTATCCCAGGTTGCTCCAAGCCCTCTCCAACCTGACCCTGGATGCTTCCAGGGATCCAGGGGCAGCCAAGCTTTTCTGTGCAACCTGTGCCAGGGACAAATGTCTTCCTAATATCCAATTCAGCACTGCCCTCTGGCAGTTTAAGGCCATTCCCCCTCAGTTTTGTCACTCCAGGCCCTTAACCCAGGTCCCTCTCTCTTGTAGGCTCATACTGGGGGATGCACAACAACCCTGTGTCACAGAACTTTCCCCTCACCAGATTGTGCCTTTTTTTTAACACCATTGGCTTTGGAAACTCCCCCCAGGCCACTCTTCTGGAAGTATATGGATTTTGGAACAAAAGGACTCGTTTGGATAAAATTTTGGGGAAGAACTGGTAGTATGCAAGCCCATTCTTGCTGTGTTTGCAGGCAGAGCAGCTGCCTCTGATTCCCAACACTTGCCTTCAGGTGCTGCTGCAATACAAACTACATTTAAATATACACACACACACACAATTATAATATGATTACCTTATTAAGAAGCACTGGCTTTGTGTTCCCATGCAGAGATTATCTGTTGGCTTAAAATTTTTTAAAGCTTCCTGTCTTTGATGGTATCCCATGGAAAGATTTCTTATTAAATACAGCAGCACATGGTCCATACAGACCAAATGTGGGAGATGAAAGCAGAGCACTGAGAGCTCTGTTTGAGCTCCAAAACTGCTTCTTCCAGGAGCAAGTAACAAACAATTTAAAACAACAAAAAAGGGGTTTCTTCTCGGTGAGAACAAACATGAATCTGCATATTAACTTAGGTCAGTATTACTTTGGTATCTGTACAAACCACTGCTTTCCATTAGAAATTATTCATGAATTATTCAGGAGATTTTTTAACATACCTATATGTAATTCCAAACTCTGTATGTGCAGGAGTCTGAATCACCTGCTCAGCTTTTTCCCAATATTGAAGTACTTGCCTTTACTAGCATAAACTAATTTCCATAGAGTTTTTTTTTTCTGTCCCTAACTTTTTCTTACTTAAAAAAATCCTGAACTCTTGAATGTTATACTCCTACCTCTTACATTGTTTCTCCTTCTCCCAGTCCAATTTCTTACTCTTCCTTCCAGCAGCTGAAATGCAGAAATCCCTTCCAACACACATTTGAGTCTCCCAGCTGCCTGCAAAGCAGCTGGTCTTGGCTATCCACAAAATCAAAGGGAAACAACTAAAGTCCAAAAGCTCAATTATACTGGAAAACAGATGAGGCTGAGCCCCTTCCAGCCCTGGTGTAGGAATACACAGTGCAGAAGGTTGAATACACTCACTGTTTTATTACTGGAGGTGGCTGAGACAGAGGTCCAGCCAGAGGCAGCCCAGCTCCTTTTTCCTGGGGGTGGGTTGTACAGGGCACCAACAAAACCCCAAGAACACCAGGAATGCTGTCGGTCTCCCCGTCTGTGAGTGGAGGTTGCACCCATCCTGCTTTAATCCACCAGCAGGGATAAACCCCCCTGGCTCTTGGCTCACTCACCTGCTCCCTGAGGGTCACACCACGGCTGCACACAGCCCAGCAGCACAGAGCCCCTGGACAGGGTGCAGGTGAGGGTGCTGTGCCCATCACAGAGCTCCCAGAACCGCACACAGGCGAGCGAGCCAGCGCATCCCCAGTTCATGCCAGGTCCTCGGGAAGCCTGGATTTGCCAATCCTGTCACCCTGAGCACACAGCAATTAAGGCTAAAGAGCTCAAGGACCCGTTAATGCAGCTAATGAGCTTCCCCAGCAGCCGTCTCCAGCTCTCTTTCCCTTTCTCTAGAGAAGACACCATTAAATCAAGATCTTGCCTGCTGTGCGCCCTCACATCCCAAAAAGCCCAAGCCTGGGCAGCCCAGCCGCTGCCCAGACCCTGCATTTCCCTGGAAGAATTAAGAAGAAAAGAAGTCCACTCAAAAATGTTCACCACAGTTTCAAGTAATTTTGAGCAAAACACCATTTTCTGCATGACAAATGTGAAACGTTTCCCACCTTTGCTCACATCCAGTGGTGAAGCACAGCCAAAATATGGCACAAGCAAACACAAAACTCCAGCTTGCAGTGGTGGGAATGTTCCTGCTCAAAGATGATGTGAGCATTAAAATTGCCTAACAGATGGAAACCTAACAAAAGCAGCGACTACTGAAACAGGAAAGTAACATTTCATGCTCATTTAGTACAACAGACATTGTCTACTTGAAGCTTAGTTAAATATCCAGTGCTCTCTGCTACAACCTGTCTTCCTGGGAGTACTCCTCACTCTTGGATCTTCTAGTTTATGCCGCCTGGAAAGGTATTTTTCAACTTTTCTTACTAAATAACCAGGAAGAATGGGGGGAAAGTCAAGCTAAAAATAATTTAGGTGATAAAAAAGCCTCATGTGGATTGGATTGTGGAGAAAAATAGCATTTTTGGTGTAAAAAAGGAGACAAAAGCCAAGTTATTTCAAAACAATAATGGTACAAAGTTGACTCAGTGCTTCTGATTTTCTAATCCCAAAACAATGGAGTAACAGGGCTTTTAAAAAATAGTGGCAAATTCAAAGCTGAATATGTTCATTCGAAAAAATAAGTTAGAAAATTGTCAAATAATGACAACTCGGATTATGCAACATGCTGCTATCATGTGCTGTTCATGGCAAGAAGAGAAGTTCTGCAAAGAGCCCTCTGAGTTTCTTCTCACCTCTCCTTGTGGTGCTTCTGCTCCTTTTCCCCTTTTTTGTCACATTTTTCCCTTCCCTCTTTAACCCCCCAGCCTCTTTCTGGGAGGGTCACTTAACTCCCACTAATGCATATTCCTCTTTGGGCTCGGGACTGCTTTAAGGTCCTTCCAACTCAAATCTTCTGAGACTTTATGGTTAAATCCCCAAAACTGGATGCTGGAGATCTTCACATTTTTCATTTGACTGGCTTCAAGTTCACCTCCTTTAACTGCTCTCCAAAGACATCAGTTGGGAACATTTGCAAAAGAAAACACTTTCTACTGAAAAAAATACCCACCCTATAAACAAGTTCCAGCTAAAACACATTGACTGTACAAAGGATCTGCCTGAAACCAGAAGCCACAAGGTCTTCACCTCAGCTTCGAAACATCAAAATTAGTACATTCATAGAATCACAAAGGTTGGAAAATCCCTCTAAGATCACTAGTCCAACCATTGACTCAGCACTGCCAAGGCCACCTTAACCACCACCCCACGCCCCACATTTGTATTGGTTTGGGGTCTAAAATGGCACATCCTTCCCCTCCTTTTCCAGATGCAATACTGTACTCAGACTAAAACTGAGACATCACAAAGGCTGTATGGGTAAATACCTAGTGAAGTACCTCTGGATGAATTTGTTGTTATCTCCATGCTCTACCACAGTCTGAAATTAGCACCTCATCAGATACAGCTCCACAAACACTTTGACTCAAGGAGTCCCTGGAAAGAAAGTGTGCACAGACCCACATAATATCTATAATTAAATGTGAACAGAT
Organism: Phylloscopus collybita; assembly: GCA_027886175.1. Taxonomy (NCBI): domain Eukaryota; kingdom Metazoa; phylum Chordata; class Aves; order Passeriformes; family Phylloscopidae; genus Phylloscopus; species Phylloscopus collybita. Next base: position 3,079,161 of record JAJNNQ010000065.1, on the reverse strand, counting down.
GAAAGGCTGAACTACTTTGCTGCTGTCACAAGGAGGTCAGGAGATCACAGCTCACTGGTGGTCAGAAGAACTCCAAACTGGGACTCTCAGACCATAGCAGCTGCCTGGATTTACAGCTTTAGTCTCTATCAGTGATTCTGATGATTTTAGGTATGTCTTCATGATCCACTCTGCCTGTATCTTGCCTCATCCTCTGTTCCATAACAGCAGTGTTAATTATTAACACCTACTAGGCAATTGCTGAATAGCAAATACCAAAACAGAGGATACAGAGAGCTTCTCTTGCTGAGAGCTTGCAAAATCCTACAGCTCATCTTTCTTAAAGCTTCAGTTCTGCAAGTGTGGAGATGCTCATGTTCTTTAAAAAAAATAGTAAAAAGGATAAAAAATAACCTGAAGGTTCCTGGCCCTCATAATTGTGGAAGAAACTCTTAAATCAAGAACTCTGCCACCTTGCTGTGACTGCTGACTGCTCTGTTTCACCAACAGCTCTGTGTCCATCCTCCTCAACAGCATCAGCTTTCCCAAAGAGGAGGGGAAGAATCCCAGGCAGAAACTCACCTGTTAAAATGATACAGGCATGTAAACAACACAGCCTGCATGGAAAATGATCTGCCTCCACAAGTGACAGTGGGAATGTCTCTGCAGGCTTTCCAAGAATCCCTTCCACCAACAATTTGGGCTGGTCCTGAACCATGTTCCTGAGAGCTGCCCATCACTGCTTCCTTTTCTCCATCATCAAACTCACAATTACATGTGGCTCTGGACACTGTTATTTCAATACACTTTGAAAGAAATAGAATTATATATATTTTAAGCTTTCTACTTTAAAATCACATTCATCAAGAACCTGAGAAATCGTATCATTCTACCTCTCCATAGGGCACTGGGAGGATTTATTCAACAAAGGGGGAAGAAGGAAACAAGGTCTGGTCTGAAGAAACACACCTGGAACACAACAATTTCTGTATGATTTTCTGACTTGCTGGAAGTATTTATTAATGACGTCAATTTATCTTCTAAATTTTCAAAATTAAATACTGGAGGAAAAATGAATACTTCTTCACCAGGACCATTTTAATGGAATCCAGAAGAAGAATATTAATACTTAGTGCAATCATTTACTTTGATGTCTGTATTATATGCAGTGACCTGTAAGTGGAATGAGCTAAAACTGTCATAAATTCATTATGAGAAACCATTCTTTGAAGAATATCAATGCAAATTTGAAATGAAATGGGCAATATGGAAATGAGCTAATTGCAGAGCATTTAAAATAACTGGCTCCAGTAACAATGTCCTTTCTGTGCACTTCTATTTCAGCTGCAAAAAACACTGGAGAGGCTGGGTTATGAAAATTGAAATGCTGTAATTACTTAGTACTGATAGTGATAGGGCAGCATTCATTTAGGATATCAGACTCCAGGGAAAAAAAGAAATCCAAAGGATGATTTTCTGATTCTCATTCCTCTCAGAAAGGAAACCTCGGATGGCATGCAGCGCCAAGTGTGCCTGCTCAGGCCCCGCCAACAAAGACTGGAGGAAAATACTATTATTTCCCAGGGGGTTTTCTAGGTATCATCTTATAAAAGGAGAATGCAAAATTTCTCTTAGTATCCTACAAAGTTCTGGGTTGGGAGGGACCTTGAAGTTCATCCAGTGCCACCCCCTGCCATGAGCAGGGACACCATCCACTACCCCCAGCTGCCTCAGGCCCTGTCCAGCCTGGCCTTGGACACTTTCAGGGATGGGGTACCAGGCATCCAGAACTACAAAGATATTTTCCTCCACGGATCTGTAATGCACCTTCCCCAAGGGGGTCCAGCCCCTGCTTTGCCCTCTCTGTCCCAGTGCTGCTCAGAGTGGCTCTGCCTGGAGGAAGCCCCACCTTTGCCCTTGCAGATGCCCAGGGCAGGGGGCCAGGGGTGCCCAGGCCACCCACCTCCTTTATCCCAGTGTGAACCCTGCCCCCTCGGGCAGAAGGAGCTTGGTATTACACCCTTGCCTCCTTCATCTACTTACTTTTGAATTTTAATCCCTGGCTTCCCTTTACTGACTGATTTTGGAGCTGCACTTCTGTAGCGGCGGCTTTTGTTTGTGGTTTGTTTCTTCAAGTGGAGAGAGGAGAGTCCAGATGTGGAGCAGCTCCATGCTGGGCTGTGAGGAACCTGTGGGACCTGTTCCCACAGAGCTGCCCTGGGCCCTGGGGTTTGGCTGACACAGCATCTGGGCAAAGTGTCTGCCTGCCCCTGAGGGAAAACGTGTGGGGGAGCAGGCTGGCTTTGGAGCCCTCCATTCCCTGCTCTCTCTCCCAGCTCTCAGCAGCACAGGAGCTGGATGGATGAACAGCACAGGAATCTCTGCACGTTATCCCATCTCCATGCACATCTGGTGATGCTCACTTTGTCCTTTTAGCACTCCTATGCCCCAGGAACCAAAGAAAAAGGGCACCTCAATTTCTTTTTCCCCTCCCACAATGACCCAAGCTACATTTTGCTGTGTGTTTTTGTGGGTTTCACCCTGCCTGGATTCCAACACAAGAACCACCATCTCCAAGTATTTCTTTCAGCTGAGGCTATATATGTATATATATATGCTACATCTATATATACTAGTATTCCATACCTAAAGAGGGCCACCTCCAAGAGAGGTGGAGAGGGAATTTTGACAAAGGCCTGGAGTGACAGGACAAGGGGGAATGGTTTCAAACTCACAGAGGGCAGGGCTGTGTGAGTTACTGAGCAGAAACTCCTCCCTGTGAGAGTGGTGAGGCCCTGCCACAGGTTGTTCTATCCCTGAAGTGCCCAAAGCCAGCTTGGATGGGGCTTGGAGCAACCTGCAAGAGTGGAAGGTGTCCCTGCCCATGGCATGGGGTGGCACTGGATAAGCTTTAAGGTCCTTCCAACCTAAACCAACCTGGGATTCTGTGATCTGAAAGCAGAAGGAAAAACAGGTGGGGCAAGATGCAGCAAAATTAATTGCCTCTCCTTTATATACAGCAAATATATTTCTAGGTATCCATCCTTTACGGTGGATAATGAACCAACAGGATGAAGTTTTCCCAACACTTGTACTGGAGCTGACCCTGTGCTGGTGGAACAAGGCTCTGGGAGAATGTCACATGCAGCAAGGAAAGCAAATGAGGGGCAGTGCAGGATTTAACACACCCAAACTCTTCAGGACAGACAAAACCCAGGAAAACCTCTTCTTTCTAAGGGCCTGAAGGCTCTCGGGCATTTTTTGTTTGCTCTCCCTTACAAGCAGAGCATGAGCAAGTTCTATCCTGAAATTGTATGTTCTGAAACACTGCCATGGCACAATGGTTTAAAATAAATAATTAGGACATTAGAGACAGAAATCTTCACACTGGAATATGCATTAATACGTGCTAACTTCAGTTTTTACAAAGCTCTTCCCCAATGTACTGCACCAGTGCTGAAATAAATATGCATTTAAAGTTATGCATTTAAAACACTGCAATTCAAAGCTTACCTAGCAATAATAAGCAGCACTGGCTTCAAGTATTTTAAAGTACCAAATTAATTATATTTCTATGCTTAAATCTGCCCTTGTGGTATTTTACATCTGTAGAAAGGAAGACACCACAAATACCCCAGATAAACTTGGTGGCTACTCTATTTCTCTTAGCTGGCTTATTTCTTTTTTATTTAGTTTTTTTAGCACCTAGATTGGGCAGGTTGGCAATAGAATTAAAATGTATTTTCCTAAATTGATGTGGAATTTGACATATACCAATCTTTGCACTGCACATCAAAAATATTTATGATTGATGTATCTATAACATGCATTTTACATCTTGTGTATAATACATATATTTAAATAGGGGTCCTCCCTTTCACATATTACATTTTATATGGTTATTAAGGAGCTTCATTCCGCATTTTCTGCCAGGCTTTTAATTTCACACACTTCATCTATCAGATATTACTGTCTACTTTAGACACATCACTACAGAAAATGATAACTGGTGTTGAATACAGAGTCACGGAGGCAGGGGATTTGCAATTCCAAGTAATGTGGAGCTGGGTGATAAATGGAGAACAGCAGCTGGGCTGAGAAGCTCAAGAGAGACAAAAATCACATTTGCAGGTAAGTGGAGTGGAAATTTGTGGAAATTGGGTAAAACAAAAAGCAAAACATTGTTATTAAAGGTGGAGTGAGAGGTAGCAAGAGCAACAGAGAGGCAATTTTCTCCTAGCTCCAGCAGGAATTCATCTCAAGCTCTAACATGCAATTTCACTACCGAAGCTCCAGGATGAAACACAGGATTATACCTAATTATTTTGGGGGTTTGGGTAACAAAACATAAAAATCCCAGCAAGTGATGGGCCTTTTGTGCCAGTGCAGCCCAGAAAAGGACGAATAAAAGTTATAAAAACATCCCAAACCTGAACTGCAATAAATATCAAGATAATAAAGAAATGCAGCTTTAGGGATTTGCTGTTTTCAGGGATATCTATACTATGACAGCCCAGTTCACAGGAAAATTGATCTGGCTCCTGAAGTTTGCCAAAGCAATGCTAAGCTGAAGGAATACCACACATCTCATTTTACCTTTTCTGGCAGTAATATTTTACAATGGAAAGCCAGGAGTGCTGTGAGAGTATGTAAATGAGGACAATTAAATTTGCCCTATTGCAGTTATTAAAAAAGCTGTTATGTAATTGTACTCTGTACATTTGACATGATGGTGTAGAGCTAAATAGTCCTTTCCAAACAAAAAGTTAATAGATCTTTATCAATGTGTTATTTATTTTGGTCATACCTTCTTGTAAAATATTAATACTGCCTGAGTTTTGGCATTTTAGCTTTCAAAGTGACAAAACCATGTGACTAGCCACCACTAGCTCTGGCTAATACTTAGGGCCAAAAAACCCCATCCAGATCTGCTGAGTGGCAAACTCGATGCTGGCAAAACTCCCTTTGTTTTGGAGAAGGCTTATCATAAAACCTTTCTCCAAGAAGATGGGGAAATGCAGGAGAGGTTTTGTAGAGCCACTGTGGAGTCATGGGGAGCTGAAGTTTACTTTTAACACACAGTGGAGTTCAGCAACACATGTGGCACACTGGCACCATGCTGGGCATGGAGACAAAGCCCAGGATCCCAATAAACCATCCCAGCCAGGCCTTCTGCTTCTGAACTCACAAACAACCATCCTAGCTGCTCATTTACCTCCAGGAACAATAGCACACACATACACCATCTATGCACCCTCTATGCACCATCTCACAGGAAAATTAGCACAGCTTCCTTGTTTTATTACATGTGTGTGTATGTGTGTGTATATATATATGTGCACAAACCAACACTTGTGATTTAAAAACATATATAAAATGCAGTACAAATTACTTCCTTCTTTCACCTGTCTACTAGCTCTTCATTGATCTGACTCCAGACATCCCTGGTTTAGCTGAGCAGCCACCAAAGCACTTGGTGCAATGACAGCACCCAGGGCAGCCCCAGCTCTCCAGCACCTAATCCTGCTACCATCCCATTCCCACCCTGCAGGCTACAAGGATGTGGGACTATCAGCTCAAGTGCAATGACTCTGCTTTGCTTTGAAGGTGGAAATGCTCTGGAAGGTGTCAGAGGTACCTGGAATGAAACCCGGAGCAGAGAGATGCCAATGGTAGGTAGAGAACTGGAGAAACAACCTGACTAAAGAAGTCAATCAGACCTGTGGGTACAAAGGCATGGCAGGAAAACAAGCTTAGTTTTTCTTTTCTCATTTCCTTTTTTCCCCCTCTTGTCAAAACCCTACATTTTAACCCAAGGGGTCCCTTGATTCTGCCAGAAAATGTCTTCCCATGGAGCATCTTGTGTTTCCCCTGGCAGACAGCCCTAGCACAACCATTCCCATTGGCACTGTGTCTTCAGAGCATTTCTACTTTACTGTGCCAGACCTGCTCAAGTTTTGAGCCTTGCTTAAGCCTCAGGTTGAAGCTGAGAAGGTGGTGATTCACTGACAGAGCCTCAGCTCTCCCACAGATACCCACATTTGCTGTACCAGCCCTTCTCTGGCGGCTCTTCCTCAAGCAGAATCAAGGCCTGGGACTCTGACCTCAGCACCCAGTGTGGAATGGCAGTTTCCCTGATGTCCTCCCATTCTCTTTATCTACTCATGTGGCCTTCTTTCCCCCTGACTCAGAAATACTGCAGCACCAAAGGCAGAGATGGCAGCACATCAAAGAGCCTCAGTTACAAGGGAAGCAGGTTTATTTTCACTTGAGCTTGCTTCTTTTTTTTTTTTTTTTTTTTTTTTTTTTTTTTTTTTTTTTTTTAAGCAAGACTTCAAAATACCTTAAAAAAGTAACAGAATTGATAATGGGATCAAAAAAATTCAGTGGTATCTGAATAACATAATTCAAGCACCAGTATCAAGGGATAAGAGCAGTTCCCAGACACTGAGGTTACACATCTCATCTGGGCTGTGTTTCTGAAGGGGATGTAAATTTGCAGTCCTATGACAATAAAGAAATGTAGGATTAAGAAACAAGAGAAGAGGAAAAAGGACCAGTCAGTTCTCCCACAGCCTTTTCTTGTTCCTAAAATTTCAGTTGCCTGGAAATGGCTGATGAGAAGATGGGATTATGTAAGTGCTTGCCAGCTTCTCACACGTTAAGGAAATGAAAGCCTCAATGATGGGTAGCTTAACCCATCTTCTAAGCAGTGAGCTAAAACGTGTTTACTAAGGAGAGCTCAAATAGTGAAACCCCTTTTAAAAAAACAGAAGTGATGAGGACTTGACAATTCCCAGGATTAAAAAGCTGCATATATTACAGACAAGGTAATCTCCTTATAGTAAGATGAGGAAAAGGAAAAGAAAGCCTTTTTGGTGGGCAAGACAGTTTTTGTTTTAAAGCATGTCCATCCTGTCTGGCTGAAGGCTTTCTTGTGTTATTGTGGTTTTTGGTTTTTTTTGTTTTTTTTCTCCTGATACACATGACAGAGAAGAGCTACACCAGCCTTACAAATCCTTATTGTTACATTTTCCAGCATAACTCACGGCTCCCACCAGTAATAAAATAAGCAGCACTGTGCTCTTCCTACATTTATTCAGGTGAACAAACACTTGGGTGCTACAAGACAGCAAGCACCAACCAAAGTGCAAAATAGCTCGAGCTAGTTTTGAATAGACCTTCAGCAAGGGTGTCACCCCAGCAGACCTGAGTTTTCCTGAGCTCTTCCTCTTCCTCCCTGCCATTCCAGTGACATGGTACCTTCTGCAAATACTCTCACTTAACTACTGAGAGTAGTTAAGCTGAAGGCTTTCAGCTGAAGGCCAGCTGAAAAATCTAACACTGAATCACAGTATATCCAGAGCTGTAAGGGACTCACAGGGATTACTGACTCCAGCTCCTGGCCCTGCACAGGACTCCCCAACAATCTGTTAAAAACCTCTAAAAAAACCTCTAATTCCTGCTCCAAGCTGAAGTTGCACCACCCATTGGAGCATCAACAATGCAAAATTCCAGGTGGCAAATAGCTGATCAGGAGGCTGAAGAAGAAATCGTATTGCCTGCTGCTCAGCCACAGGATGGGACAGCAAAATAAACTCCATTTGCCACAGGAATGCAGCTGTAGCTGTGTAATGTGAGTATGTGTGTCCAGGAGAGGAAATACAAAGTAGCCGGGTTGCTGGAGCTCACATCTTCATGAAAAGTAAAAAAAAAACAACAAAAAAACCCAAACAGTGGCATTTCCCACAGCTGCCCAATAATGGCAAAAGGCAAATCCTCAGCTGGTGATAATGGTTATGGTTCCTCTGGGATCTGCTGCTGATGTTTCCCCTCTGGACCTACAGACAGAGGGGGGAAACCCCAACCATTCTACGTGAAGAAAAGCTGCACTGAATGAGTGCAACCCGACGTGAGAACTTCAATCCAACCACAAGAATTGTGGGATGTCTTTGAAAACTTTGACTGGGCAAAGCCCCAGCCAGCCAATAACAAAACCTACGGTCCTTCAGCTTTAGAAGAGAAGACACAACTTCTCAGAAATGCCAGAAGTGACTCAACCGTGATTTTTAAACTGCTTCAAGAGCATCTTAGTTATTTCAAGTAGCCCTAAGAGTTTACCTGTGATTGCCTTCTCTTAAGTGAAACTACAAGCTGGCAAAGTGCTCAAATCGGGGCAAAAGAAACACACACAATTTTTGTGGCTGCTGTGTTATGAATATATCGGTTTTTTTCTGTTCCAAACTGCCTTCCCTGGGAATTTTAAAATACAGAAAACCAGCAAGTGTAGAGCAAATAATATCTACATAAGTAGGTCATTTTCATAATGGCAGGGAAGTGCTGTTTTACTCCAGCTCGTTTGTAACACAGACACACACATTTCCAAATAAAGCGTATTTTTGGATCTGCAAGGGAGGGGAGTGGCTTATAATCACGGAGGCACTCACTCCAAGATCAAGTAGAGCCTAATTCAGAAAGACAAGCAGGAAAAAGTCGTATTTTGCACCTTCCATGAGAGCTTTGCAGGGAGTTGTGACATTTTGGAGAAAATCCTCTTGCCTCGCACAAGCCGGAGCTGGAGGGTGCTGCACGCTGCATATTCCATTACAAACGCAGAGCCACGTTAGTTCATTAGAGAAGTGATAAGTTCAATCCTTACCAAGTTTTCTTGGTTCCTGGCTGCTATTTTCTGATCATCTTCTCCCCCATTTTTCATGTATTTGACCTCTTCCACTGGTTTGATCCTATACTCATCTGAGCACCAAGAAAAAAAAAAAAAAAAGAAAAAAAATAAATTTGAACCAGTGTAGTTCAGCAGCTGGGATAAAAACCAAACTAAAACCAAAACAGCTGACTAGAATAGACCCTAGTTATGCAAAGCAACTAAAAATTACATGTATATCTTTTCAAAGGCTTACATGTGACTAATACAAAGGAAGTTTCCCCTGCCTGAAGCTTCAACAAGAATTTCAGTAGCTCTCTGGTCAAGTATGGCCATGGCACCAGGAAAGAGGGATGTTTGGTGTACTCTCTCACAAATTCCTAGTTTTCTGTTTAATATGTTCAATACAAACAAGTTCTTTGCTCCTGCACCCTCCCTGGATTTTCAATCTCAGTGGACCAACAAGCCATGTACAGTGGTTACTCGAGAGAAGGCTGCTCATGGGTGTTCCTTGCACAGCAAAGCTGATGGAGGCTACTGAAAATGTAGGTTAAAAGCTGGAAAAAAGCCAAGCCACACCATAACCACTTTGCCTATTTTAAAATTTTCTTTTTCCTGATGTGATGACACAATGCATAGTCATAGAATGATTTCTGGAGAAAGGCCCCATGGTGACCATCTTCCTCTTCCCATTTCCCCCACCAACCATTTTTCCTGCATGCAAACATTACCCAGACAGAAATTCAGCCTGAAAATAAGTAAGAAAAGTAAGATTCTTGGTTTGTCCCTAATATTTATCAGCTCCTCAAATACTAGAATTCCCAGCTCTAAGGCCAGTATGGAAATGTTATCTAACATACAGGTGCTATACCACAGTAAACCCAAAGCTCCAACAAGGCATGTTTTTCCTTGGTAGGACAAGATGGGATTTCAGGAAAAATTATTCTTCCCTGCAGCCTGTGAACCCAGTTAGTGAAGGACCAACACTGCCCTTGCTCAGTCACTTTTTGCTCTGGTTATCTTTGTAGCATGTTAATCTACTGGAAAGAACACCCAGAGTTGTGCACCCACCCTCCTCCAGCCAGAATAAACAATGCAGAAGAGAAACTTCATCCCACAAAAGGGGAAAATATTAATACAAAGTGAAATGACACACAGTACACTCGGAATAAAGGACAAAACTATGGCAAATTGGAAGATGCTGCACAAACTCTCCTTTTTCTTTGGGTTTTCAAGCAATTTCTTTCACTTATACTAAGGGAAAAACAAAGCACAAGAAGATTTTTCTGGGTTACTGTATTTTTTAAAAAAGAATCACTATTATTTAGACAAAGTTGTTTCAGGAAACTGTTAACCAGAGTCTAGAAGTTAATAAGCCTTGCTTTGAAAAATAAGGCTTATTTTTAAACTTGTTTCAAAAAACAATCTTATTTTAAAAAACACATCATGGTTTTGCATTTAGTCTAGTTCACCTCTATACATTTTCTTTATTACAGAGTTCAAATGAGCTGAATCTATCAAATAGAAGCATCTCAGATGCAGAGCCTTAAATCAGATGGAAGAATTTAAGACAGCATTATCAGCTCGGTAAATGTGACCAACTCTGAGAGGGTTTTGTTTGTTTGTTTGTTTGTTTGTTTGTTTTCTTTTTTCCCAGTGTAATTCAGCTAGTCTGGACGTGACAATTCAGAAACCCAAAAGGGCTGAGCACAATAAAGCCTAGGAATTAGAAGGAGGTGATTGACTGCAATTACCTAACTTACATTTTCCTCCCTGCCTCAGTGCTCTCTGTTGTGATTAGCAATAAAACCCACACGCAGAAAAAGCCTCCAACTCCCACAGAGGCACACAGGGATCTGAATGGAGAAACAGATGAGCAAGAGAAAGCAGCACGAAGGACATTTCCCAGCCAACAGCCAGTCTGTGTGCACTGGAGGAGAGAGGAAGTTCAGCCCAGCCTTGTGGAAAATGAGGAAGGTATGGAGGGGCTGACGTTCCATGGCAAACATCACCCTGAAACGTGTCTGCTGCTTATTCCAAGGGATTAATTGTGATCAAAACACCACATCCAGGCAGCAGCTGATCCTGCGGGGATGGTGCAGGAGGGATGTTTCCTTGGACACATCACCCCTTGGAGCAAGTCCACCAGGGCACTGAGGAGTCCCTGACTGACAGCCAGGATAATCAGACTGACATGTGAAATTCTGATACACCTGCATAGGATGGAGTCTTCTTAGAGATGAAAAATTTTAAAGTCACAATGAACATGGGCACAGATCTTTCAAATGCTGCATCATTTGCCAGATGCATCAAGTAGCTCTGAACTGGTGGCAGAGAACTTTGCACAGATTTCTTATGATGTTTTCAGCAGTGTTAGTAAACTTCAGCATTTTCTTGATGATACAATAAGTATCCAATTATGCTGATGTTACTCTCCCCTCCATCCTACCAACTGCAGAAGTGCAGACACCTGGATAATTTATGCCCAAGATATGCAGCAGCAAGGAAGTTTCCAAAAATAAGCTAGTCATTTTTCATAATATGTTTTGGACAAGTTGAATCCACCACAGCAAACAGCAAGTCTTACTTTGGAGAAACCCAACTTTTCCTTAGGAGAATGGCTTCCCCTGGGGCAGGGTTAGATGGGATATTGGGAAGAAATTCTTCCCTGTGAGGGTGGGGAGGCCCTGGCACAGGGTGCCCAGAGAAGCTGTGGCTGCCCTTGGATCTCTGGAAGTGTCCAAGAGCAGGCTGGATGGGGCTTGGAGCAACCTGGGCTATTGGAAGGTGTCCCTGCCCATGGCAGGAGGTGGCACTGGATGGGCTTTAAGATCCCTTCCAATCCAAGCCCATTCTGTGATTCTGTGGATACCAATCAAAAAAAAAAAAAAAAAAAAAAGGAAGCCCCTGCAGTTGTTGGCAGAATCAGCCTAGTAATGGAAAGTGTCTTACAAAATTAATATAAATGTCCTGGCTAAAATAGATGGTGTGTGTGTTGAGCAGAAGAAATCTCTGCTTGTATCTCAAAAAGCAATAAAGCTTTGACACAATCTAAAGCTGAGGACCTCCTTTAAAGGCCAAGAGATTATCTCCTGGGATGAGACACACTGGGGAAGGGGTTGAGGGGCTGGCACTCAGGCTCCAGTGCCTCAGGGAGTGATGAACAGCCCAGAGTGCCAGGCAGTTTCCAGCTCCAGCAATCCCAGGGGCTCTGAGCAAGCCATGCACGCACCAAGATCAGACCAGAAGGCAAAGGCAGCACCAGCCTGTGGAAAGCCAGGGATCAACTTCATTTTGGTTAATAACTGAGCCATCAATATCTATTTTATCAGCTACACACAGAAATGAAGGGAGCAGATCAGAGATTCATCACGTTCGAAGCAACATCATTACTCATAAGCTCTCCTAGTTCCCTATCACAGGCAAAATACTTCCCTTAAAACAAGCAGCACTGATATAATGCATTGGTAACGTTTGTATTGAGCAGTCTCTTGCTGTATAAACAGATATGATTCCACTTTGCAAGGGAAAAGAACAACTAAGTAATTATACAGAATTATATGGCCAGAGAGGACACTGCTTGCTGGTCTAACAGAGAAGTTATTCACAGGTAAGACAACATCCTTTATTTCAAATGTACTTAATATAGGAATTAAAAATCAAATCATTATTTGTAGAAGATGGATCTTGCACTGCATTATGTTATTTTTGGGAGGACACAATGATATACAGACATTTTTTGACTAGGTGAAGACAAAATTTGTCTCCTATAGATACCTTACACATAAGGTAAGGTGCTCAGAAACTACAGATTTTGAGCTATTTATGAGACTGGTCTTGTTCTAAAGTTACTGGCAGGATCAAAGCACTGCAAGTGCAAAAGGGATGTTTACACAATGCACAGACCTTGAAGTAGATCATGAGGTGTACAGTCATTAACAGTTTTAGGTGAATATGAAAATTAGATTACAGACAGGTTGGATGAATGGGCCCTTAATGCCTTTCCTTTAGGCATGTGCAAACTGCTAACCTGGCTCTGCTCAATAAGGTAAGAGTGACCTGGAGTTGAAGAAGGATGATAAGAACCATACTTTAAGTTTTACCTTCTGATTTCTACTGAGGTATGTTGATCTGAGTGATCAGAAACAAATCCAGAGAAACCCTGAAATGTTGATTGAGATCCAGTAGGACCCCATTAAGCCTGGCAGCCAACAAGACCTTTAAAACTGTAAGAAGTTCAGGATAAAGGAAATCTGTACTCTATGCATGTTTACCTTGGTCTTTTCTCTAAATACAGTTTTATATCAAAAAGAAAAGTGAAACATGTTCATGCTTGTTTCTGGCATGGAACTAAAAATCAACTAGTGAATAGGATTTAAAAAATTAGGACACTATCACTCAGAATGTGACACATCATATATAAAGAGAAATGCATCCTTATGCTCCTTTCAGGAGCAAAAACAAAATCAAGTCTTGTCTTCTATTATATGGTGTATTATATAAAAAGAGAAAATTTCCAACAACTCATATGGGGGAGGAATGGCTTTACAGGACTGTCACAGCATCCTGAGTTGAAGAAAAGCAAGTCAATTAAATCAAAAGAAAAACAGCATAAATGAACCACAAAAGACAGAAATATTGCAAGCATAACACCCACCACAAAATCACAGGATATAAACCAGAAAGCAGGAACGCTTCTAGCTCCAAACTGTGGAAAGGCATAGGGAGGAAGAATTTTGAAATTGAATATGCTGCAAAAATTCTCAGCAGGCAAATCTTATGAATGAAGATCTCCATCTGGAAACAGATAATTCCACTCAAACATGTCACCCGGTTGCCACGGCAACGTGACAAAGAAAAACAGCACTCATTAATAACAATTTCAGTGATAAATGAGCATATCAACTTAGAATACTGAAACAATTACTGGGTGGGGGGCACAAAACTGTGGTGGTTCCCATGAGAAAAATGTCTTCAGCACTTCCAGACACGGCTGTAAGTGCCTTTACCACAGGAATATGGGCAACGACACTAATTCCAGCTCAGTTTAAAGCAAAGAGCAACACCAGAGAAAAGCATAAGTTTGTCAAATATATCTAGAGTCACTGTGACTTCCAGAGAAATATTTGGTTAAACAGCAAGCCTTTAAATAAGAAAATAAATAGAATGCTGATTTACACTGCATTCCCATTTCAGCCACCTAAGGACAAACACATTTGGTCCCACTGTCATCCAGAGGGACGATGGGTGAGCCTCCTCTCTATTTTTATCAAGATATCAAGTATCAGGCAGGAGGTGAGTGGTGCTTCAGTCACACCACCAAGAGGGAAGTTTCTAAACACACTTTCATTTTCCCATGCCACATGTTTTTCTGCAGTTTCTCTTGCCTTTCTATCACACGACATGCCAAGATTTATCCTTCATCCACACTTAACCACACGTCTGTTCTGCAAAACAGGAGCTTTCTGTCTAACAAATTCCTCTGCACTGTACTTACTTCTGCCAGGTGCAGAAAGTGCTCCTACTGCTGTGAATGCCACGGATCAAAGCTTCACGTGCTCCCCTCTCCCAAAGGCTTGGAAGCTCAAAGCTATATTTAGATAAAAGACTGAATTGCTTTTTCTAAAAATATTTGTTAAGAACCGTAAGAGATTTTGATGCAATTGAACTGAAACATAGAACAGCAGGTGAGCCACTCAGCAGCTGAGCACAGAAAATGCCAAACATCCCAGAATGGTTTGGGTGGGAAGGGACCTTAAAAATCACCCAATTCCATCCCCCGCCATGGGCAGGGACACCTTCCACTATCCCAAGTTGCTCCAAGCCTCATCCAGCCTGGCACTGGACACTTCTAGGGATCCAGAGGCAGCCACAGCTTCTCTGGGCACCCTGTGCCAGGGCCTTTCCATCCTCACAGGGAAGAATTTCTTCCCAACATCTCATCTACCCCTGCCCTCTGGCAGTGGGAAGCCATTCCTCCTTGTCTTGTCACTCCACCCCTTCTAAACAGTCACTCCATCTTTTTTGTCAGCTCCCTTCAGGCACTGGAAGGCCATTGGATGGCTTCTCTTCTCCAGGCTGAACAATCCTAATTCTCCCAGCCTTCCCTCAAAACAAAGCTGCTCCATCCCTCTGATCATCTTGGTGCCTCCTCTGGACTGGCTCCAACAGCTCCATGTCCTGCCTGTGCTGGGGTGCTGGAGCTGGATGCAGCCCTCCTGGAGTCCATCTCCAGTGCCACTGGGAAGGAGGAACACTCCAAGATCCACAGCTGCACTGGGAGGACATGAATGGTGGACTCAGCTCTAGAAAGAACCAGGCCACACATCAGGAGAAAAAACCCAAATCACAGACCACCAGGACAGTCAAGGAACAGGATTAGACTGCTTGGGTGGCTGCAGTTCCCACCACCTGAGTCATCAACCTTCAGTGCCACGGGTTCATGTCCAGCTGGCCTGGAGGACTGGAAGGGTGAGATGAGCTACTTAGGTTATTCCATCTCTGTTCTGTATTTGGGTATCAACTGCCTGGATACCAGGGAAGTTACATCAAAAATCCCAAAAAAGTCAACAGTCAGAGAAAGTAACTGCAAAAATCCTGCAAATTTGTATTTCTTGAACTAAATATTAAGAAATGGAGGATATCTAAGTTATCTTCTTAGGTCCAGCTTCAAGCACTCACAGAAAGCAGCAGCTCTATGGTTCATTTGCTTCTACAGGGTTGAAACATTTGCTCAGCTGTGGGGGTGAGTTTCTGATCCACTTGGATGTGGACTGGGAGTGAAATTTCATTGGAGGTCAACCAGTATTGGGTGAGCAGCCTGTTGTCTTCTTCTGTTACCAACCCCCAAAGCTATCAATTCACAGGCAGTTCTTGATCCAAGTGATCGTGGTTTTACTAACATGACTAATAAAAACAGCTTAGGAAATAAGCCAACTCATTTTTCTCAAAGGATTATCTGAAAATGCTCATTCGCATTTCCCAAAATAATTTACCTTACCCTAATCCAATCTAAAAATACAGTCACTGCTGGGAGTCGAGGCAGTGGACACCACCAGATACTAAGCAGAGAACAGGTACATGAACAACACACCAATTCTGCCAACAAAAGCTAAATCCTCTGACAGAAGAGCTCTTTAAAAATCAGCACACCACACAGATCGCAGCACATCTGCAAAGCCCACCCTCAAGCACTTTCTCTTCTTCCTACACAACCCTAACATGTACCCAAGGAATGCCAACAACTGCTTCTGCACAAGGCAGATGTGACTGCTGGGGCTGGTTTTTTGGAGGAAAAAAGGGATTGAGACATTCAGTGTAACAAAAGCCATTCCCTAAGTGGAGGATTCCTGCAGAATTGGAGGGACATTCAGTGAGACAAGGGTAGCTCTTTTCTAAGCTATCCAGCAACTCTGTGGCATATCCAGTGCTTTGTGAAATATTTATTCCATCAAGGGTGATGCCTATCTGTAAAAATTTAGCAACTTCCCTTCTCCTTTACCAAACCTCCCTCCTGCAGGCCCAAACCATGACATCTTTCAGTAGCAACCTCTGAGGCCAACAGGTCTGACAGAACACAGCTCCATTAACTCTCCTGGACATGATCTTTGCTGCTGCAGAAGCACAAACCCTCATGCTGCCATATTAACCCACCCCTCACCAGTGCTGCCAGCAGTTTCCAGAGCTGCAGACCTCTCACAGCTCTCCATCCCTTGGGAAACTGTCCTCTCCCAGCCTGATATCTGCCAGTGGGAAAAGGCACTGTCCCCAAGCCCTGCACTGCTGCTGCTGCTCAGGTGCCTCAGTTTGTGTATCCTGGGTTTTCTGACTCCTTTCCCCCCAGTCTAAAGATGGCAGGTGATGATGAAGCCATAATTTAGCTACCTTGTTTCTACAAATTTAATTTCCAAATCTGGCACATGACTTGCAGAAATAAACCACTGTAGATGATACAGCAGGAGATGTGCAGCTGAATCAAGCTTGCTTCCCATCTTCACTTGGCTTCTTCTTAGTTCCCTCTACTTGTTTTTTCTTCTTCGTTCCTACCACTACTTGGGTTTCTTCTTGGTCAAAAAGTCCCCAAGGCTATGCTATGTTTGAGCTGTCATACAGTCCAAGCCCTGTGAAAACTGGAGCTGTACATACAATTTTCTGTCACATTATGAATTAAGGATTGCTTTAACTAACCTTACACCAGGGGCACAGGCCCACTGCTCTGTATCTGCCAGGTCTACCTTAGTTGTAAGGTAAGTCAGAGGAACCATAGCCTCAGAGGCCATTTCATTATCTCAGGAAAAATTTAAAATACAACCCCAACATCCCCAAATCCAGTTAATGCTAAACACACAATTTCTGCCTTGCTCGTACTGTCTTTGTGTTCAAGATCCGAGGAAATACCATATGTGAGATGGTATTGAAAAAACCTGCCATGTGATCATATAATTAAAGACTTTTGTGCACTCCTCTGTAATTACAAAGCCAAAGAACAGTGCTGGTGGTGTGCACTCATAACTATCTTTCAGTTACCCAGATTTCTGCTTGCTGAAACTACGTAATTCATATATACATATATATACATGTACATATATATACACAGACACTTTTTTACCTTTTTGTTTCCATTTAATTAACACATAACTTTGAGGCAGATGCCAGGTTGTTCAAAGGAAACCATTTCTCAGGTGGAGGAGATTACAGCCACAGTGCTTGGCAGGAAGGATACCCAGTAAATGCAATTATCTAGCCCACTAAAAAGATGAAATTGAGAAATGAAAGCAGGAGAGGAAACAAGCAGCAGAGATATTAATTAAAGGAATGGACAGGAAGAAAACAAAGGGTCTGTGCCTTGAAAATATGACTGTTCATATGAAGCCCCCAGGTGGGTGTCTGGATGCAGGCTGCCTTGAACACAGCACTGACAGCTTGGAAAGGCTCCTTCAGCTCCATTTCACTGCTCTGGTTTGAAATTCTCCCTCAGAAAGTTAAAAGAAACACCAAGCATAAAATATTTAATTCTTTTCAGGTTTTTCAAGGTCATTAATGGAACTCCCAGTCTCTGCTGACCCTCCCCCCAAACCCATCTGCCTGTGTATTGAACATTCCTCACTTTGGCACAGAACCAGCCAGGGACTATTGAACTCCAGGAAAAATACCTAACTGACCATTTCTGTGAGCATCCCTTGTGCAGCACTGGAGGCCCTGCCTCTTACAGCCCCTCTAAGGTACCCATCCACCCAAAACCATTCCTGAACAGAGCCGCCCCCAAGTGTTCCCTGGAAAATAAATCATTACCACTCCACACCCTCGAAATTACATATCTCCTATTATTGCAAACACAGGATGAGGTGCCTTCAGTTTCCTTGTCAATAAAAAAGCCAATTCCTCTTTCCTTAACAAGCAATGCCATTCTCAATCAGTCAGCTATTAAATGAGATTGTTGCCCCGCAACGTATGACTTGAAATGGATTTTCATACCCTTTCTGGCATAGTAACTTTCTTCTATTAATATTAAGCTATCAAATTTTCCCTGCTCAAGGACCTCAAAGAGTGTTTGTAAATCAGCAGCTATTTCATTTTTATTAATTCCAATATGGAAGGGACTGAATAAATACCCAGAACCAGTAACATCTCCCCACTGTCAATATTTCTTTAAACCAAGAGGGGAGATCTAACAAAAACTTGATTTATAAAATACAGCACACATTTCCAGATGCAAAAGATACAGAAGTCAATTACATTATTTTACTTACAGACCATCTAGCAGCTCCAGAAGTAACCTATTGGAAATATTAGCATTTTACTCTGGCTACAGATTTTCCATGCCTTCTTCCCTTCCCTTCTCCTTGGGCAACACTTATTAAAAGAAAGCAAAACACTGATGTCTGGAAAAAAAAGAGTTTAGTAATAGCTGAAAAAAATTAAAATAAGAAATACGTGCTTAGAGCACTTGTATTAGAGAGGTACTTTCACCCTAAAAAGATCTCAAGATGCAGCCAGTTCCTACAGTGAGAAATACAGTATATCATGGAATCAGAGGAACAGAGAATCTGCTGAGATGGGAAGGACCCACCAGGGTCATCCAGTCCAACCCCAGTCCCTGCACAGACACCCCAACAATCCCACCCTGTGCATCCCTGAGAGCGTTGTCCAAATGCTCCTGGAGCTCTGGCAGCCTTGGGGGCTGTGACCACTTGACAACAAATTCAGGGGATGACATGCATGTAATTGTAACAAATACAACCATTACACAATTTAGGAGACACTTCAGTGGAAAAAAACCAAACCACTACACCCCCATTCCCCCCCCTCTGAATAGCTCAAGATCATTCCTGAAACAAAGGTGACTGCATGCTCCTTCCCAGTACCACAGAACATGAAGTGCTCTGCATCCCAGTTGCCTGAACAGCCCCTGCAGTGCTCCTGTGACAAGAGCAGAAAGGAAAAATAGAATTTAAAAGCACCCTAAACCTGATCCTTTCTGCCAGAGCCCCCGCTCACACAGGTAAGAATAAAAAGTGCATGGCAGGGCATAATGACACCCACTCAGCAGAAGCCAGGCTTTGTTTCTCACAAGCACATGAGGCAGAAGGCTTAGCATTTTCTGGTTTTTCACATCTTTTTCTGGTGCTAGCTCAAGAGAGAGCACTGTCAGTCTTGGGCCCCTGACCAAGGAGAACATGAGATCACTTAATTATAATATTTATTTAAAATACCCATGATGGCACAGTGTTTTGGAGAATTACTTCCTGGAAAAATGCCTTCTACGTTCACTTCCTCCATCTTCTAAAGGCACCTTTGGCTGTGTATGCCAAAGATACACAAACACTTATTGGTCAGGTACCTTTTCTTTGCATTTAACAGCTATTTTTATCAGGAGATATTTCCTACTAAAAAATTACAGCCTTAGAAATTTCAGCCTTGTATTGCTGAAATGAATACACATCCATGCAGCTACACAAGGCTTACCTGGGGAATTGAGAACTATTCCCCAGAGTGAGTCTTTTCCGGCCAAATTTTGGGCTTTGGGGTTTTCTCTTGGTTTTTTATTTCTCCAAATTTGTGGCCCAGTAATAAAACACTTGGAAAATGGATAAAGGAACACTGCAGTAATTGAAAGTATATGGCATTTTAACCATGATTTTTCCTTGTTTGCACCCACAGGTAGGCAATGAATGCCAGAGATTGTCTTTAAAGGATTAAGTGAAAAACTAAGTGTGTCTGCACCATAAAATAAACGGATTTCCTTTAGCACCAAGGCTGCCAGAAAACACATCCTGGCTCCTTTCTAGCCAGCGCCAAAGGCGGATGTATGGCCCTATTTATAGCCCACTAATGTAATTGTGAAATGCACACCCCTTGCACTTCACTGGGATGGGCTGGGACTGGACTCTCCACGGAGCTAAGCAGCTTGGGGGAAAGGTGACTCCCTAGAACACCACCACGTTCTCTCTGCCCACATTCCAGAGACTGCAGAGTCCCTTGGAGCCCCCTGCCCTCTGGTCGCTCTCTGGGTGCTCTGATGCTGACAGAGAGCTTGCCAAAGGGGAAAGCTCACATGAAAATAAGAAGCAAGGAAGTGATGACCTGCCTGTGATTAATATCTGCTTCTAAAAGAGGGGTATCAACTGTTTCTTCACCTTGGCTCACCCTCTGCCTCTGTACTGTAAATCCCCACTCAAAGTGCCGAGTCCAACTGTGTGTGTATCGCTCCAAACCCAGCACTGCAAAGATCTGGATAAAAACAGCTCCTTTCCACTAAGGAGAATGACTTTGCAGAATAATTCCCTCATTTAACACCATGACAAGGGGTTGTAAAAACAGTCCAAGAAGATTAACCACCAGAAGAAGGTCACTATAGAGTGTGAGAGCTGTCCAACTAATTTATGGACACCTGTTCTAAGTCCAACTCTTTCAGGTAGGAAAACCTCAGCAATCTTTCCATGGCAAAGATCTTATATCCATTCAGGAAGGGCATCTCTTTTTGGGTCTTTCTGATTATTCTTTTCAAATAGGCACCGAGAAATATCTTCAAACACTGTTGCTCTACTGCCTGAACCAGTAATTTTCCAGTACCAGGGTATCTAAAAAGCTACTCTCCCATCACTTCTGAACTGGTTTTCTTCTCTGCTGAATCGGTGAAAACAGACACTGAAAACCAATCCTGCAAAAAGAAGCAAGGTACTTTCTTGGAGTCTGCAGGAACCTTTCCCAGACCTGGATGTCACCCCTAAGGAACACCAGATCAGTATTTCTGCACTTCCAAGGGGGAAGAAAAATGGGGAAAAGAGTAGAAAAAGGGAGAACTATTTCAATTACCATCATTACACACAGACCACAATTAATGGACAGCTGCTGTCAGAGTCCTGAGTGCACTAAGAGGCCACAACCAGCCCCATGAGGCCCCACCTGCATCTCCTCCCTGTGGATCCAGGAGCTGTTTCTGCTGAGACTTGGGCAGGTCTGCCTGTCTCTGGTCCTGCCTTTGGTCCCATCTCCTGGAGGCACCTCAGCCCCATGTCATAGGTAACTTTTCTCCTCTCCCTGTCTCCAGCTTGGTCTCCTGGTGCTCCTCACTGCAATCCCTGGATCTGGTTCATTGCCATGCCTGGGACTGCTCTTTCTGTATTCCTTATATATCTATATATCCTTGCTGGAGAGGGAGGAAGAGCTTGTTTTGTTACTACTCAGAGCCAACCCACAGTCCAGAGCAGCCTCTTCCCTCTTCTGCAAAAGCAGCAATTTTTCCAAGAGCTATAAAGATGAGCCACTTCTGTACATAAGAGGTGAAAATACAGTTTTAATTCATGTGGAAAACACTTTCTTTGCACATATTGATCATGAATACATAACTAGACAAAGCCTAAGGGTGCAGTTTGGTTTTGTTTTGATTTTCTTTAAACTCTGTTGCTTCCTTATGGTAATAAAATAGTAAATTATTGACTTATCAAGGGTGTTCTCAGAGTTACACAAATACATCATAAACCTGGATAACACATGCAATTTTGTTACATTTCCCACATGAATATAACCAGGATAGATAGGGTTTGGTTCTATTCACTTCTCTCACTTCCTGAAACACTTGTTTAGGACTGCCCCCTGTTTACTTAGATAAGAAGCAGGCTATCAACAAATTGCTAAACAAGGCAAGGAAGGAGAATCACAGAATCACAGAGTGGTTTGGGTTGGAAGAGACTTTAAAGATTATCCCATCCACCCCTGCCATGGACAGGAACACCTTCCACTATCCCAGGGTGCTCCAAGCCCCATCCAACCAGGCCTTGGGACAATTCCAGGGATCCAGGGGCAGCCACAGCTTCTCTGGGCACCCTGTGCCAGGGCCTCACCACCCTCACAGGGAAGAATTCCTTCACAATCCCAGATCTAAACATGCCCAGTTAAAAGAGTCCAGTACAATTCTGGAAGATGCTCATGCACTTCAACCCTCTGCTGCAATGGACTCACTCACTCATCTGCTTTTCTTTGGCTTTCAAGCACTGGAACAAGACCTGCTTTACAACATGAGCTGCTGAAACCATGAACAATATGAAACCTTCCTTTCCAGGAGCTCAGCCAGAGCCTAAATTTAAGCAATGAAAATCTCCTCCTTTGAAACTCACTGTGATATTTGGTTTTAGACCCCTGAAACTGAGTTTTCAGAGAATGGGTGCCTACAGGCCACTCACTTCCATGGAGCTTGGATTAAGAACAAGTGCCTGTGATTGCACCAGAACTATTTTTCATGTTTGAAAATGTCTCTAAAAAAAAACTTACAGTCTCAAAGTATGGAATTAGGACACAGCATGGGGCTGGTCTCCTTATGCATCTGTCCCCAGCACGAGTAAGAGCTGATACTGCAGAACATACCAGGAGAGCCACAGGAGCTGGAGCAGCTCCTCGTGGAATTTCCATCAGCTAACCACCACAGTTCATCAAATGAAGGCTGCCAGGCCAAGGGAACTGTGTGTTTGGGTGCAGTGAGACCTTCTGATCCCAGCCCACACCCACACTTGACAGGACACAAGTTCTGTTGCTTAAGCTACAGCACTTCAGACAGCTTCACCTCACTGAGGATAGCCACACTGTCTTCTAGAATAAAGAAATCCTTGTTTTCAATTTTAGCTATTTTTTCCCCCTGACAATTGAGGGGAAGGGAGAAGGGGTATAATGGTGTAAAAACAGGAAGGTGTCATTCACTGAAAACACTTCTCAGGTATTTTTCTGACTGAAAATTGTAACTGAAAACCTCCTCAATTCAAATGGTCAGATGACCTCCAGAATTCTGTGTACCAGAACAGGATGGGTTTAGAAGTTACCTCATAATAATTAGGGACAGTCTGAACAGTCTTGCCAGGCCTAGAGATACTCTGAATTGTCCTGAGCAACATCCCAAGACTGAAGTTTTCAGTAAGATGATACTTCTGGCCTGTTAAGGAAAGAGCCTTCAAAGAAAACTATCTCTACAAAGGTTTGGACACACTATTTTTGGAGATGACAATACATGCTTAGGAAAGGTAAATTACAATCCAAATTTGCCCTTGTTATTCTCCTTCTGCATAGAGTGGACATATTTTAAAGGTTTCAGTTATTTTAGCAGTTTGGCATTTACTTCAAACTAAGTCAGTGTTCTGCTGTTTTTGACAGAGGCAAGGAAGGAAATACCTGTCACAAAACAGGGATGAACAGAAGGGAGACAATCCCATAAAACACAAAGGAAGAAAGGAAACATCCATGTGAGAAAGAAAACTGCCCCAGAACTTGTGAAGCAATCAGATACTATCAGAGAATCCCACAATGGTTTGGGGTGGGAGGGATCTTGGAGCCCATTTCATCACACCCCCTGCCATGGGCACGGACACCCTCCACTATCCCAGAGTGCTCCAAGCCCCATCCAGCCTGCCCTTGTGAATTAATCAGTTTTTCAATCTCATTACAATACTTCACTGCTGAAGATTTCCCTTCCTAACCTTCTCCCAGCTGTTCTGAGATAAACTGGTTTATAAACTATTGTGCTTTGCATTCAGCTTTATTTAGATGGGTTTAGCAATTGGAGCTGCTCTTAGTAACACAAATCCCACCATGATATTCCCGTTTTGTCAGAAAATTCCTACCTGACATGTTCACTCCCCCTCTTGCAAAGCACCCAAGAGCTCCATGGAAATGTATGGATTAAGTCTCTCAGATTTATGAACAGATTCTAGAACATTTTTTCCCAAATCACATTACCACTTTCTTACAGAAAGAATTACTTCAATAACCTCCTCCCCAAATGAACATCCCATAATTTTTTTATAAAGGCATAAATAAAATTAATCTACAGGAGATGTTATATTATTAAAACATATGCTGAAATCAACAATGCTTAAGGCTCTATCATGGCATTTTGTTCTTCATCAGTATTTACATATTATAGCTCTTACGTATTGCCCTGGAAATCAGCTTTGAAGTGGAATGATGAATAAATGAAGATTTATTATTACTATCCTTATTAGAGGGATTTTAAAGTCATTAGAGACCAACAGACATAATAATCATATTATATTCAATCTTCTCCAGAACATCTCCTTTGATAGGCCCGCTAACTCAATTATTTAAATATATATTACAGCAAAATGCAGCATGACTCCTACAGTTTGGGAGAGGGTGGAAATTTTTATGTTTTGGTTACATTTACCAGGATTTGTCCTTACAGAATTCATGGGTTTCATATGGGTTTCTCATTTTAAAACACCAGGGTTTCAAATTCACAGCGAGCACCTGGCTCAATGCATCTGCTCAGCTAAAATAAAAGGTTAAAAGCTGGGGAAGAAATAGAGTACTGAAGATCAATCTTAACCTGCAGTGACTTTTAAAAGTTGAAAAAAAAAAATCTCTCAGAAGCCATGATCTCCCAATAGTCAATAGACCTGGCTGCAACCAATCCCAGCATAAAAGAAGAAAAATAGATCCAGAGGTTCTGAGGAAGAGCCAAAGCAGAACTGCACCACTCCATGAAGCTCAGAAAATTCTCTCTGGATTCAATGTCAGTCAAGTAAAAACTACTCATGGGAAAAAAAAATCCAAACACTGCTTAAGTGGAAAGTACAATCCTTACTATTGACTCTTTCTGCCTGCAGCTTGTCTGGGGCAGGTGCTAGAGGAAGGGAAGTGAACTGTTTCCAGTCACACAGCGAGGGGCAGTTTCCTGTCAGCCACGTCCTTCAGACCCCACTGCCTGCCCAGGGAAGGCAGCACCAGCACCCTGCTCTTTTCCTTTAATCCTCTCATTGCTGTACCAAATCCCTCAGGATTTCCTCCCCTTGTGAAGCATCTGAGGCAATGTGGCTATCACAGCCATGAGACTCATCCCTGCTGGTTCTGCTCAGGCACTTGATGTCACATTAGTCCCCAGCTGCCAACACTGCCTGTGCTCACTGCCCATGCACAGCATGGTTGATGCTCACTGATATTCTCAGGGTGTTACTGACACATCAGTCACCTTCCAACCCCACTTGACTTCTATTTCCTTTACTCTGCAGCCTCCTCCCCAAAAAACTAGCCTCTAATTCCCTTTCCATCACCTCCTGGCTCCTCATTTCCTTACCACTCACCTTGGTTTAGCTCTGCCTAATCATACCACAGGGAACTTTCAATCCCTACAGGCAGCACAGATACTCTGCTCATGGCCACTGGCTGGGTGAGACTCTTTTGTCCCTTTGCAGAAATAAGAAAGGAAGCATCAGGGTGGGGAGGCCCTGGCACAGGGTACCCAGAGAAGCTGTGGCTGCTCCTGGATCCCTGGAAGTGTCCAAGGCCAGACTGGACAGGGCTTAGAGCACCCTGGGACAGTGGAAGGTGTCCCTGCCCAGGGCAGGGGGTGGCATTGGATGATCTGTAAAACTCCAGCTCCACCTCCTCACGCACCCAGTTCTGACCTAGAAGCTGTCTTACACCAGCAAGGGAAAAGAGTGACTTCTTCCTCAGGTTACCATTGAAGCAGCTGTTTAAGTCAGACTCCAACTCTGCTAAGGAATCATAGACTCAGATCTTTAGGAATGACAAATCCCACAGCTAAATTAAAGCATCGGCCAGAAAATGGTTAATAGCAGGTAGTACTCCTGACAGGAAAATACAGAACGATTAACAGCCCTCAAATGGATCCCAGAACAGCTAGATGATACTGCTGACACCAGTCCAGCTCTATAAATGGGAGCCTTTTAAAATCCCTTCAATCTTCTTGATCCTCTGACTCCAGAAGCTACTTTAAGTTTCCTGTGTTAAAGCTACGGTCTTTGGCCCACAGCATGTGGTTAAACCACATTAAAAAAAAAAAAAAGAAAGGAGGCCTTTTGCCAAAAATTGCTCCCTCACTAAGTATAAGCTAAAATCTAAACTCAAATTCCCTTGAGCAACTGATAGAATTTTCTGTTTATGACAGCACTTAAAAGCCTACTTTAAACAAAAGCAAGGTACTGAGCTCACAATTCCAAACCCAGCATCTCCCAGGGATGAGAAGGAGCACTGAACAGTCCTGAAGTTTGTTCAGCAACTACTTTCTCTTCAGGTAACACCTCTGGGAATTCTTACTCTGGGATCCACTGGGAGAGCAAGCTAGCCCTCAGAAAGGCTGGAAAAAGCACCAGGGAGGTTTGATGTACTCAGTAACAAGATGCCTGTTTTAACAATAACAGTACCAAGGCAGCTTATTCACAGTTGACTGAACTTTCAGACAGGCATCCGGGCAGACCTAGAAATTTCATTTCTGAACAGTCTTTCAGATAATTCCAGAAATTTTAAAATCTGTATTTAAAGATTTACATCTTTATATAAAAAACACTTCATGTATACTAACAGAATCTGGGGCAAAAAACCCCACGAAGTTGACTATGATTTTGTCTCCTATCACTTTACCTCTCCTGATGCACAAGACCTGGATCACAGACCAGTCTTCACAGTGAAACAGATGTTCTCATCCCACATTCCCAGCTTCCCAGTGCCACTAAATCCCTCAGTTTCTAGTTTCATTGTACCTTCAAACCCTGTTTGCTACAGGATTTCAGAACTAACATTTTACTGCTTTACAGGACAACAGAAGTGAGGAATTACTTTTCTAACCAAACAGATTTTTATTTTTAGGACATGAGTCAACTGTCTTGGTACCCAATGACAAACATATAACAGAGACACATATATAAATACGTGAGGGGGTCGTGCAACTCGTCGTCTTTGAGCTATTCCAGGATTTGTGGAGGTAAAGGCAGTGTAGTACTGTGTACATCACTTAAAATGTTATTTTTTCACTAAGGATTTCACCTCTGTTTCAAATGTCATGGAACCCTCCCCTGGATGGGCCAACTGCTCTGTCATTGTGATGTATTTTAACACGCATTTTGCTTTATATTTCGTGAAAGGTTAAGACTCCCTCATACACCTTCCAGAACATTCATCGTGCTGGGAGAAAGCCAATCCTGCAACACTCACCCCCAAACACATCTCCGTTCTGGTAGTTCTTGCCCTTCTGAGTTTCCTCTTCATTTTGAACAGTAGACACATGCTTGGCGGAGGCACAGCCCATAGCTTCATTCAGACAGCTCCAGCTGGACCGAACCACAGATCATCTCTAGCAACGCCCGCTCATCCTTGCAGAAATAATCCACCTTCCCGCTCGGCTCTCAAGTCCCTTTCACCTAAACACGGCCAAAGAGAGAGGAAAACATTCACACAAGGTACCCTCTACATGGGGAGCTTCAAGGAGATAAAAAAACGGAGTTTGTGAGGAGGAGCACAAGGGCACGGCCCCCATGGCCTGAGGCTGCTAAAATCATACTCCATAACATCTGGTACAGGCAGGTCATGCTAAAGGTACCTCCACCCTGCCCCTGGGACAGAGCACAGCAGTTGAACTCAAAGCCTCTTCCAGCCTGATTCTTTAATCCATGGCTTGAAGAAAGCAACATGCAGATCTGTTTCCCACCCAGCCAGCTATTCTCACAGAACACAGAGGGGTTTGGGAGAAGAGATAAGAAATTGTCAATATCTGCTCCTCCTGCTCCTTTTACCAATCTACCCATCAAGCCAGATTTCTTAAAAGTGTTTTACTGATTAAGAGGTGCTAATTGCAAGCGTTTGGACTAAATAACCCCTCTAAATCAATTAAAGAGCTTATGTTGCCAGATGTGAAAGGCGATAGTCAGCTGTATTATCTTTTCTCTACATCCTCATTATTCTACTCCATCCATAAAACCTCCACTGCTCAAAAAGACAATTCCCCCCATTTTAACACTCCCTGAACAGTCCAGATGTCACATAAAACAAAAGGGAAAAGAAAAATCAAATCCAGAACTGTAATGTTTTAGGTTAAAAAGAAATACAAATTCATAAACGTTTTATTGCTAAATGGTTCTGCATGGAACAAAAGCTACCTCAAAGTTTGGTGAGATGACCTGGTTTGCCTTTCCACCAGCCAAACTTTTCAGAAGAAAGAAAAGTGAGAAACTTCCCCTTTAGTTCAGCTATAGCATAAGATTATACTCACAATTTCTTAATTCATTACTTCTGAGCATGTACTTTACAAGGCTGTGGCTCATTTTGCTCCTGCCCACAAGTTCCTGTGTAACATCAGACGAGCACTCTTACCTAGGATAGGGAGAGCTGGAGCAAGATGATCTTTAAGGTCCCTTCCAACCCAATGCATTCTATGATACAGCAGTATCCATTCCAGCAGAAATTCCCAAGGGAAATCCTGAGTTTCCTTTCCCCCTGAGCACTCACCACTGGCAGCACACCTGCCCCATGCCAGGGCAGCTCAGTAACACACCAGCACATGGTCTAGGAGGGTTCTGCTCCTGCCCCTGAGGGATGTTCCTGCCCATCCCCAAAGCCAAAGACATGAGGACGTGGCAGCTGGGCTCAGAGTGATCCCATCTCTGCTGCTGCAGACCATGCCTTTCACCAAGCAAGGGGAAGGACTCTGGATGCAGAACCACCTCTAACTCCTACTCACAGCCAGCTTCCCCCTTCTTGCACAGAGCAGTGCTTCTCTCCACTTGGTGAGGGTGTTTCAGAACACACAATGTTTATCTGCTATTCCCTGTTCCCAGCAGCCACCCCTCCTGCACAGTTTTATGTTCAATACATCCCTCAACGTGCTCTACTCCTTTTTTCCTTCTCCTGTACATGCACACCTGAGCCTGAATTTCCCACTGCCCCATCCTTCTCTTCCCCCTTAGCCACAGCTAATCACTCACCCCAAAACACAGCATTTTGTAGGACCAGAGAAAAGCTTGGGTTGGGAGGGCTTGAAGCTCATCTCCCTGCAGCCTCTGCCATGGGCAGGGGCACCGTCCACTAGCCCAGGCTCCTCCAAGCCCTGTCCAACCTGGCCTTGGACACTTCCAGGGGTGGGGCAGCGGAAGTTCTGGGCAACTTACACCAGGCATTGATGCTGTGAGTGGAATAGAGTGAGCATACCCCTCCGGAGCTATTTTTTTTAACCCTATATGGTTACATAACTTCCCCCACCCAGGAAAACCTAGATTTTACAGGAAAAGTCAGTGTAAAGCCAGGGAGATTCCTCAGTTTTGCAGTTCAGGGAGGGTCACAGCTGACAGTTCATCCTCTCATGTGTCCAAGTGGCAGCCTGCACTAAGATCTCCATCTCACTGTTGGGGGGAAACAAGGATCCAGAGGGATTTAAAACATCAGCCATGCTGTGCTTGGAGACAGGTAAAGACACACAGGGGTGTGGGAGATGGAGGAGAAACAGCAGACTGGGAGAGGGAACTGCTACCTCGACTGGAAATGAAATGGGGACTTCTTTTCCCAGAGGACATATATTTGGTTAAAGACAGGAGCTTTTAATGGACCAGCTGAAACAAATGAGGGGGGAAACATGACCAACAGAGTCCTTGCTTCAGATTTCAGAGAAAAGCAGGAGCCTCCAGGCAGACAGAGCCTGAAAACACTGCCTTCGGATTTAAAATACAACCAGTAGTATTATTCCAGGGAAAAGGGTGTGGTCAACTATGGGAAAAGGAGCAAGGCAAGCCTTAATGTAACCCTGGAAAGGATGTGGAGGTGTTTGGGTGAGACCTGGGTAGGAGGCTGTTGTGGGGGAATTACTGCCTGCCACAGCCCAGCACCTCTGAGCAGCAGAACTGCAGGCACAGAAGTACCTGTTGAATGAATTATGCTCCTGCCGTACTCAATTATTTTTCCTGTTTCTTTTTCTGTCTCTCAGCAGGGGTTGTTCACAAAAGGGAAAACAGCTGCTTAGTAATAAAACCCAAATGTATTTCACAAAGGAGTAGTGCGTTGGGTTTAGGATGGAGATTTTTTTTTGTGAAGCCTTATACAGCCAACATACAGCACAACAAATTGCAAAATACTTAATTACTGATTAGTGCCCAGGAAGGTGATGGTCCCATTGAGCTGCAGGAATAATCAGGAGCATGGAGATACAGAACAGGAATACAGAAGGATAAAGCTCTTTTGGGGAAGAAAAGGAAAAAATATCCACAGTCAAACCTCTCCTGCAGCATTTTGGTAACGCACATCAACCTCTAAAAATACGGTCACATTTGAAGGCAAGCTGTGATTAAAGGAAATAGATGGTGATACAAGAACTGGAAATTTCGACTTTTACATTAAAGAACAGCAATCACAGCAGCACCTGAAAAAGCCATACAATTAATAGTTGGGTTATGGAGGCAAACTTCTCCTGGTGCCAATAAACTGGGCTGAGAAAGCTACTGAAAAATGACCTTCAAGGTGAGTCTAACATACACTTCCAGGCATGTTCCTTAGATTGCTCTTAAAGTAGTGATGTGAGACACAGACAACTAAACACAACCCAGGGATAGCTGAGGATTTAATACAGAGTGGGAGGAAAGCAGCATTAATTTCACAGATGAAATCCAAGGTACAGGGCAGCACAAGGCTCCCCAGCCTCTGGAAACCTCCCCTGCCTGAGGACCGGAGCCCTCAGGGATGAGGTTTGTGAATCACTCAGAAGAGGGGTGTTGGTCCTCACTCAGTGGGATGCCTGGCAAAGCTTTGGGGATGTGAAACACAGCACTTCACACGGCAGCAGAACAACACATCCGTTCCTCCTCCCTCACTTGTACACAAATGAAATTTTCCCTTTTGTCTCCCGCAGCATTTTGGGGCACACAGATTTTCAGAAGCCAAAAATAAAAAAAAGGAGAAAACCTCAACCATTTGCAGTTCATGCTCACCACCTACCATCACTAATTATCAAGATTTGAGAGGCAATTTGCAGGCTCCGATCTGCAAAACACTAGTGAGAAAAATCTCTCAGGCAGATCAAAAGTGTCTAAACCACCCCCAAATGCAATGCAGCAGGTTGAGGATTAACATCTTACATGCGGGTCAGAAGAAGACTAGAAACACTCTCAGATGCTGTACTTTGTACCCCAGGATGCTTCTGAGCTAAAAACAGGGGAGCTCAGCTCTTAGAATAGAAAATACCTTCGGAAACCTTAAGCAGTTCCTTTTTTGTTTCTTCTGAGCAATGTCTGTGATGTGATTTTCTTCTACCAACTCTTTCAATACTTCATTAATCTTCTCATTATGCCCTCACCTCTTACTTCTGACGGTCAAAGGCTGCATCCTTGACAAAACACATTTTGCTTCCACAAACACTTCATACAAATGGAGGACTTCCAGTGTTTTACAACAAATGCATGCTAATTCTTCTATTACAACAGGTGTATTTGTTTTCATCTTTATTGCACTGAGATAACTGATCCTTCATTATCTTCAGGCTGAAGATACATCTACGAGTTTCTTTCCGTGTTGACCATACAGGAAATCAGGTTAAAATTTCACAACGCTCAAGAGATCAAAGCAACGAGATTCGTTCAACCATGAAAAACTCCTAAGCTACAAAAAAAACCCACATGAAACAATCTGTTCCAGGCAGAACTCAAGGATTTAACTTGCTGCTATTAATTACATTTATTTCCTACAAGAAATAGGCCTGTTTGATTTCCACTTCATTTTTTTTCGCAAAAAGAAGGAAGCAGAAATTAATTCCAAATTTGTCCTGCACAAGGGCTGCTGGTAGTTAGCACATGGAACTTCTCCACTGCAACATCTCTCTTTCTCAGCTACCCTCTACCAGAGAAGATGACTTTTTGGGTTTTATTCAACAGCCAAAAGGCATTTTGAGAGCCAAACCACAGAGCCAAAAAATATCACTTTTACCTTTGAAGTGCACCAATGGCCTAAGGAGGGAAGTAAAAAAGTATTAAAAAAAAAGAACGTTCATATAAGGTCTCTTTCTCATTTTTCAAATTATTCAAATAGGCAGGAATAGTGCAGTTATATTGAAAATTGACTTGCTAAATGAGCAGGGCTAAATGAAAAGCAGGATGAGAGGTGTGACAGCTACAGCTGCTCTACAGACACACAAACAGACTGGCCCTAACAGACCCCAACCCCACCAGCCTGGGCTCCTTAGAGAACAGAAGGACACCAGTCCCTGGTAAGATGATGCCAGGCTGGATTCAAATCCCAACAGGAGCGCCCGGCCAATCCCACTGAACCATGAATGCACCCATCTCATTGGCCAGTGAGCTGGGCGGAGCTAAGACTCCAACCAATCAGGTGTGAGTGTGGAAAGTCAAAGCCCCTATAAAAGGGGCTGCCCAACAATAAACTCCGGCTGTTGTTGTGGGACCTTCGGTGCCTTCTGTCACCTGCCTGTCTCCAACATCAGCGACAATTGGTGATCTCCAGCATGATACAAGAGCTGCCGCGGGTGCTGCAGGGAGACAGGGCAGCAGGGATTGCTGCCTGCAGGCTGTAGGGCTGCGGAGAGCAGCGGGGAGAGCCGCGGTAGTCCCAGGGGAGTAGCAGGTATAGCTGTGCACAGCAGAGAGAGCCATGGTGGTCCGGACCCTTTGTAAATGGAAGATGCTGCCAGGAAATATGGGAGCATGGGCTTCGGTGGAGGAAGACCCTGTTACCAAGGTATGGACCCTCTTTTTAAGGAAATGGGGGATAAAAGATGAGAAGTAGGCTTTACTAGCCTTGCTAACGTGGTCTGAAAACGGCGGATTGGACGTGACTGAAGGAGCAGCCCTTGACTTAAGAAGGTGGGAGCAGGCTGGCAGATTTATAACTGAGGCAGCTTCCATAGGTGATGAGACCACTATTAATGTCATAAAACCCACATTGTGGAGGGTTCATTGTGGACTTGCTGAGGCACTTAAAGACCAAGCGTGATAAGAGGACAGAGGTGGGGACGCCATGGGCACCTCCCACCAAGGCGTGCAGTGAGGACAGGGCACCGGGCGAGGCAGCGGGAGGCACGTGGGAGAGGAGGACGGGCTGCGTTGTGCTACAAAACCATGCAGCGCTGCAAAGCTGCGCCACGCCAGGATGCCTCACCACTGGAACATCCTGCAGCCATGCAAAACTGCACTACCACCCCCTGCCATTGCAGCCAAGCCAAGCCAAGCCGCTGCCAAGCAGCATCTGCTGCTGTGCTGCTGTATCAGGCAAGCACTCTGCAACCACATCAGACTGCACTTGCCCTGCAGCCACACCACAGTGGCACATGGCTGCTGCAGAAGTGGAGCGCCCTGCGGCTGCACTAAGTGTGCCTGCGCGGCCACTCGAACCACGCACACCAGAGCCACATGCACCCCTTGTCTCCATGGACATGCTTGGACCACCTGCCCCTGGAGCTGACTGGCCTGGCTCTGAGGCCACACCTACGACCCAGCCTCCATTGGGCACACCCACTCGCCACTGTGATTCATGGGCAGACCCTGGGGGACACATCATTGCTGATACCTGGATGCCAAGCCAACATCATACCAGGAGTAGCAGCAGGACAGCAGATCCCCAAGTTGCAGTGCCTCGAGTGTTGTCACCACCACTACTGGAGTTGGAGCAGCCCCTGGGATGTACACTGACTAGGGATTCAAAAGATACCCCCAGAAAGAACTGGAGATATTGCCCCCCTGAGGAACCCTGAGAGAATGCCACTGCCACTGCACTGCCAACGGCTTCAACCAACTCAACCAGCATCTGGCAACAGGTAAAAGCAAGCCGCAGCCGCAAGCGGGGATTTCGAGGGAGCGGACAAAATTCATGTGCCCCTATCAGACAGCTGGGAGCCTGGGACCAGGACACTTGAAGTATACCATGCCAGATAAATACGCACCCTTTCAGTGGCCAGTTCTTTCTGAACTACGACAGCTCGTTGCCAAACATGGACTGGGGTCTCCTGCCATTGCTAACATGCTGTGATTTTTAACCACTGAGGAAGTAACACCTTTTGATATCAAGCAGCTGGCAAAATTGATCTATGTCCCCGTTCAATACATGGTTTATGAATCAACATGGTGATGTGGTGCAGAACAGCAGGAGCTAAGAAACCTAAAGGTCTCACAACAAGACCTATGCTTTGGGGCAGGGGTTACTCAACTCCTAGGACTACCACCAGGGGGGAACCCACAACTTCAAGCCCATGTACACCCATTAGTGCTGGCACAGGTAAAAGATTTGGGGATGCACGTATTATTTAAGGTAGCAAACATTGCTAACCCAACCCAAAGGTATTCCAAGATCGGACAGGGGGTTAAAGAACCATACCTGCAATTCATAGAGAGACTGAAGGATGCCATGGAAGAAACAAATCGTGAATATGGAGGCCAGAAACCAATTAATTTTACAATTGTCAAGGGACAGTGCTAATGAAGATTGCTGGAAAATCATAGAACCGCTGCCAAATGAAAATCCATCATTAGATGAGATGATAAATGCCTGTGCCAAGGTTGGATCTGATTCCCACAACATGTCCTTATTAGCAGAGTCCATTGCAGCTGCCGTAAAGCTGATATCCCAATGTTACAGATATGGACAACAAGGCCACCTGAGAGCAAACTGTCCTCGCAAGCCCACTCTAATGCAGACAGTTCAGGAACAGAAGAATGTAAACATTAACTGTAACCAGTATGGGAAACCCAGTCATATGACCAGATAATGCAAATACAAAGTCTGTACTAACAGACAATCTTTTAAGGACCAGGGAAAGGGAAGACCAAGCGGGAGAGGGAGACACATGGTGACACAAGCATCTTCCTGCCTTCCTGTGCAAGCCTATGTGACCAGCTCACAGGAGGGACTAGAGGATCAGCTGGAATGGATGTTTCCACCTCCATCTCAATAACCATAAGCTCATTAAAGGTACACAGAGTCACTCTCAAGGCCCAGGGGCCCACAGGGAGAGGACTGAGTGTACTGCTTCTAGAGAGACCCAGCGTCACTTTGCAAGGTATCTTTGTACACCCAGGTGTTATAGATGCTGATTCTACAGGACAAATACATGCCATGGTATCAACCCCGTGATTATCCCTGCTAAAACCTGAATTGCTCAACTCATCCCTTTTAAGTCTTCTGTTCCAAAACCAGATCCTGACGTTTCAACAGGAGAACCCCAGGTTTATTGGACCCAGGTCATGTGTGATCGAAGACCTAATATGGTCTGTACCATCACAATGCTTCGGGCAAGTCCCTCTCAAATAGAGGTCAGTGGGATGCTTGACACAGGGGCAGACCCACTATCATCTCTGCCAACACTTGGCCTTCATCGTGACCCACCATGGCTATGTGATCTGCTGTTGCTGGCCTCAGAGGGACCACTCAGAACTGTTTGAAGTAGCAGATCTGTGTTGGTCAAAAATCTGGAGAGTCAGACAGCCACAATCTGGCCATGTATCACTGCTGCACCATGTAGCCTGTGGGGGAGAGATGTTCTGTCAGCATAGGGAGCCCAGGTAGGGATGGATTTTTAACAGGGGCCACTGTATTAAAGGGCATAAAGCATCCCACACTAGCCCTAAAATGGCTTTCAACTCTACCTGTGTGGGTCAAGTCTCAAATCTACTCAAACAGATTTCCAAAGATTCAGGACATTTATCCTCATTACTTTTCAGAAAAAACAAGAACTTTTTTTTTTTTTCATAAAAAGTAAGATTATATGACAATATGCAGAGAACACCTAAATATTTCCTGCTTCTACAGCAGAGATTGCTGTGGTTGTTAGAAGGATGTGACAGAGAGATGTTCACAGAACCATGGAATGGTTTAGGCTGGAAGGGCTTAAAGCCCATACCATCCTACCCCTGCCATGACTCATATCTTCCACTGTCCCAGGTTGCTCCAAGCCCTGCCCAGCCTGGCCTTGGACATTTCCAGGGATGGGGCAGACACAGCTTTTCTGGGCACCCTGTGCCAGGGCCTCACCACCCTCACAGGGAAGAATTTCTTCCCAGTGTCCCATCTAACCCTGACCTCTGGGAGTTTGAAGCCACTACCTTGCCCCATGCTAAAAAAAAAAATACAGTCAACACCAGATAACTAAAAACCCACCAGCAACCACCATGAGGGATCTGATTAAAAGCAACAAGATCTTTCCACTCACTTCAGGTGGCTTGAGGTCACTTCCTGAGCCTCCAGTTTCATGAACCAAAGATTGTTTTGTGATTTATTTCCAAAGGGATTTTGAAAAAGCAGTGCTGATGGTGACACCTCAGGCTTATGTGATGTGAGACACTAGACAGGGACTACAGAAAAGCCAGGTTCAATTCTCAGTACATGACTTTCTTGTGTATCTAAGAATAATCTCCAGTACTTACCGTAATGGGAAGGTAGCTCAAGCACCTCTTAAGTACAAAAAAAAAGCAAGCAATAAGCTCTCCTATTTAATTTTATTTCTGTCTTCATGGTTTAAGAGTAAGATGTGCTTTACTGAGCAGGACACAGTAAAAGGCCCTGAAGTACAGGAACAGAGAATTATACAATATTTTGTATGCTCTAAGCACAGGTCTGAGCATCATCTCCCTTCTGAAGGTTCAATCCTCTTGCTCTGCCTTAATAAAATGATTTAGAGATGCAACCATTACACCTAGGCAATCATCACCATCATGTCAAATCAGACTAAAATAATTGATGTAGAAGCTGCAGCTACTTCATCAGCAAGACCCACTGCTTTGGAGGAGATCCCTGAGGGATAATTACCACACTGAAAAAAAAGCCTTGTTCTCCTGAATTCCTCTCCTCTTCCCACCAGGGCTGGGGGATGCATCTCCAAATGTCAACACTGACTCTGGCCTGGAGCTGAGCTCTTTTAAGGACTGCCCCTCTCCCAAAAAAAGCAGTGGTTTAACAAGTCTCTCCTTAAAATGGAGAAGCACATACTTCTTTATTTCAACAGGAAAGCGCTCAAGGATCTAATACCACCCATTAGTGTGGTAGCAAAGACCTGGAATTTTAAAACCTTAAAGTCTAATCTTCGTTTTTTGTTCTTTCACATTTTGATTTCCTTCCCAAACTACTTCTTAATCTTTCCTGTATGCCACCATGAATGTAGAAATAACCACACTGAGATGGGCCCTAATGCAATTATCTGTAATTGCACATTTGCAGGGTCTCACCTCCCTTTAGACCACTAATTTATCGTAACAGCTCGACAACAAAAAGCCCCACAGTGAGTTGACTGGTTATTCCCTAGAAAATCCTTAAAAATATCCACAAATGATATGAGAGACCCCAGCATTTCCCTCCATCTCCAGCTTCATCAATGAATGATGAAAACGCACAGAGCAGCAATCCACCCTTCTGCTCAAAAATCCTGCACAGAATTACCTCACCACACCTCAGTAAACTGCTTTGACACTGCCTTGAATATACACTCTCCAGTTATGCTGTGAGATTCCAGCTTCCACCTGGAGACCTTTCCTTGCATCCTGGTAGGCTTGGCCAAACAGCATGTTTGGAATAAATTCCTGCCCACAGGGGAAGAGGAATGCAGCTGCAAGCTCGAGAGGGGTGGCCAGATGTCCCTGGATGTCTCGCATCCACACAAAGCCCACAACCCATCCCCTACTCGCTTCCAAGGCATTTTTCATCCATAGAGCTACAGCAGGAGCTACTTTATGTGCCATTGAGGATAAACTTAACACAGAGCAACTGAGCTATGCAGAAGCCAAGCGGCTGAGATGCTGGGGACCTGCTGCTAATGTGTCAGCAAGGAAACATTTGCCATATGCACGTCTGCTGCTGCTGCACAATCAGGGGATGCAGCAGTTCCAAGGGGCCTCCTCTTTTTGCAGATGAGCTAGAGAAATAAGAAATCCTTCTTCACTAACCTGATAACACTTAAATGACAGAATAAGTGCAGAGATGTTGTTCAAAACCACAGGAGGTGACTCATTCAGGCTGCTGAGGAGCGATCCCAGCACAGGCACCCATTCCATGCACGTCTGCCTCCCTCCATGGCTGAACCAGCAGCTGCAGCCTTGCTAAAAATCTGCAGGTAAAATTCAGGGTAAGAGCTAACAAAGCAGCTCACTTCACTCTTAGCTCTTCTGGACAACTGCATAGGGTTCAGTATTTCTACTGGGGTTTTTTTTTTATGATTTCTAACTGAGGGATGCACACTGCAATCTGTGTTCCCAAAATGACACTACTGACTGCTCCCTCCTGCTTTGCAGGATAACTCCTCAGCATCAAGGACGAGAGTACAGGATTTTTGGTGCTGAAGGCCACAGTACCTGAATGTTTGTGCTGGTACAGTTTGATCCAAGAGTCCTATGCCATGCACTATCCAATCTCATACCCTATCCCACAGGTTATCCCTGAGAATCCCCAGCTGGGAGGGGAGCTGAGAAAGCAAGCTGTGCCCTGAGCAGCAGAGCTTCAAAAACCTCCAGCCCAGAACAGGGAGCTGGAAAAACACAGGGGAGAGAGGCATTTACATGCTGCTCGTGTAAAACCTGTTTTGATGCATTCCCTACCTTCATCCCACCTCCCCAAGCAGTACTCAGACACAGGAGCTTCTGGACATCTCTGATGGAGGCAAAAACATTTCATTCAACACAGATTTAGAAGTTTACTCCAGTCCCAGCTTTGGGCAGTGGCTTTCTTCTTTTTTTTTTTTTTTTTTTTTTTAATTTTAAAAAAAATCTTAGAACATCATCAGTTACAGTCCCATGGTGAGATGTTGAATGGATACATCCATAACCAAACCTAGATATTCACAAAATAAGATCTAAACCATGTTTCAGCCTATGATACAAATAAATGAGCAGCAGAGTAGCCAAAACCAATTGCAGCATTTTCAGTTCATGTTAACACAGTTATAACTCAAACACAGCCAGCCAGGGCAGAGCTGGATCAGTGGCACAGGAGCAGGGAGGGCTGCAGATCTCTCCTCCCACTGATGACAAGGAGCAGCCAAGTCAGCAACAGACCTCATTAGGATTTAAAACACAGAAACCAGCTTCTGTCTTTCTTCAACTACCTACATCTTATTCCAGCTGGTAGCATCCTGTCTCTGTATTTTGACTTAATGTTACATTTCCCAAAAGCGACCACAATAATCATCTGTATATAGAGAGGTAGGTCCTATTCTCCATTTCATACACCTCTGTAGTGCTCTTCAGCTTTGAGCTGCAGTTTAAGCACTTGTTTGAACTCAAAAACCACCATTTAAAGCCCGTTGTGTATAAAGCACAACTTTCTGTTTCACATGTAAACTTTTCCTGGATACCACTTGAACAGATTTAAACCAAATACCATGCAGAATAGTAATGATGAAGCAATTTTTGGTACATAAGGAAGTTTAAGAACCACCCTGAGAGCATTTAAACCTTACCCATGAATCCCAGCTCAGCAAAACCCATGCAGACCTGAAGCAAAGGGACACAGCATCCTTTTGGAAAGATTGGTTAGATACTGGGTTAGATTCAGCACCAATGCATGCAAACACCACACCCCTGTTTCCTGCATGCACAGCATGGATGCAGGGACTGCAGAAGGCATTAAATAATGTAAGTCATCCTTGCAAAGTGTGTGTATGCCTTCACATCTCTGCAGGAACAGTGATGGGTATAAACTTACCTGTTTAAGGGTTTGGTGGCTGTCCACCACCAATAACTAAAACTGGAGCTGACCTGGCAGCCAGGAACTACCCAAAACTATTTTGAGTCCTGCTTCCAACTCCCTTTAGGTACCATATGGATTGTAACCCATTGAGGAAGGAGCAGGGGGTCACATGTCAGTCCAGCTGTGGGACTGGGAAGCTTCTGGATGCAGGGAGATGAACTGCTGGCTTGTGGTCCTGCAGTTGTGAAAGGTTTATCACTGAGCAGGGGCAGGCTGGAGGAAATAATCCTGAAAGCACAGGACAAATGGAGCATTCTCCCACGCCCCCTCACAGCCGCCCAGCCAGACCACACTGGCATTTTCCTGCCAAATCGACACATGAATAGAAGGGGGGAAAGCCCAGCTGGAAACAGCCTCACAGCAGTCAAAGCAAGGAGAAAACCCATACAGAGCAGGGAAAAAAATACACATTCTGCTCAGCTGTAGGAGCAGAGACAAAATGTATTATAAATAATTGAAAAGGCTTCCAAAGACCATTGAATACAATCAGTAGGAATTGAAATGTAACAGTGTATTTTTTTTTTTTTTTTTAAGAATTGTAGTGTCAGAACAATACAAATGGCTATAGGATCATAATTCATGTGGAAAACCCAGGTCAAAATAGGCCAGAGCAGGCATCCAAACACACTAAAGCTCTGCAGATATTCCTGCAGTTTTCTCATGAAGAGAAAACTGATGGGAAGAAGAGTTAATGCAACACTGTTCAATTTGTGGGAGTGGGACAAAATAATATAAGGCCCCTGAAAAAATCAGAAATACGGATTGCAAAAGACTGAGATAACCTTGAAAAGCAAGGACAATGTCAGTGCACAGTCTGTTTGGCTGCCTTGAGGAGGGACTGAATAGGGACTGGCTCTGAGAGTGTAAATGCATCCCCCAGGATGGCCCTCACTAGGACCCTCCCTCACACCTGAGAGCAGAAGACAACATTCACAGGTAATGAAAATTTCACCCACCATACAGTTTTCATCATCTTGAGGACAACACTGTCTCAAAAGTATTTTCCAAGTTTTCCCACTATACTGAGCTGACCCTCTAGGAGTTATTTTGAGTCCTTCTCCTCCTGCCCACAAGGATTCTCCTTACAATTACTTTATTATTCAAATGTTCTAATACTGCTCCTTTTCCAACTCAATGTCCTCACATCAGGGCCTCAGTTATTACACAGTGTCAGTTATTACAC
Source organism: Phylloscopus collybita (assembly GCA_027886175.1). Classification (NCBI taxonomy): domain Eukaryota; kingdom Metazoa; phylum Chordata; class Aves; order Passeriformes; family Phylloscopidae; genus Phylloscopus; species Phylloscopus collybita. Next base: position 3,038,380 of record JAJNNQ010000065.1, on the reverse strand, counting down.
AGTGTCACTAGGTAAGGGGCCAGGGAACCTCTGTGAACCATCCACACAGCCACAAAGAATTGCTAACACCTTCAACACCCTTCAAACTTTACATACTTGGGCCTGCTGATAATTTGGGCAGAAATTACAGGAAAATAATCACATTTCAAAGGTGCTTGCTTATACTCAAGTGTCCAAGGCCAGGCTGGATAGGGTTCTGAGCAACCTGGTCTAGTGGAAGGTGTCCCTGCACAGGGCAGGGCATGGAATGAGATGAGCTTTAAGGTCCATTCCAACACAAACCATTCTGGGATTCTATGATTCAACAGCAAAGCATCAGTACAGAATTTCTGAAAGCCTCTCTAAAAGGTTGTCACGGTTTTATGATTTTCCCCAGGGACCTGTCTCTGAAGTTTTTTTAACCCTGTCATTTTTATTAATTTGGGATGTGACGCAGTGACGTTAAATTCCATTTGTATTTTGTTCCTTCTTTTGTTTTGTTGTTATTTTCCTCCTTGTGTCCAGCAAAGCCTAACTGCAGTAACTTGAGGTCTCCATGTCCAGCTCTGCAGGTCCAGCAGGACCATTCCACCATCCAGGGTCCGTGATTCCCCGTGACAGAGGCACTTCAACACAGCTGCATCCCACGTTAAAAGGCAGTGTCCAGTGTCCACCCAGCAGCTGGACACTGTCAAGCTCAAAGGCCCCTTTACTCCCACATTTAGCTTTCTGCACATGAAAATAGCAGCTGCTCTCCTGAGAGTCAATTCTACAATATCTTTATGGGCTTTCTCTCCCCCTTTTAGGGTCAAGTGTGAGGAGTTTCTTTTTTAAAATTAGAAAAAGAGAAGTTTATGAGGGCTGAATCAGGCTGCCTCTCTTAGATGAACTTTTATTATATTAAGAAAGCAATACTGAGACTAAATTCAAAAAGCATTGAATTGGATATTAAAAAGAAGAAGAAGGAAAAAAAAAAAAAAAGAAAAACAGGAGAGCCAATTGTGCAATGTGGTGGCACCACACAAACCCAGCTTTGAAACAGTGCAGCTACAGGGCCCCAGGTATAAACCTGTGCCTGTGCAAGGTCCTGCAGACTGCACACCTCCCTCCCAAACCCATGCCTGGGATGGTCATGGCTGCACAAGGAGCCCGTAGCTGGAAGCTTATTCTATGTTATTTGTAAGAAAAACCATTTAACTGAGTCCAGCTCTCTAGAACAGCATTTAACTTAACACAACTGTAAATGCTGGTGTTATTTATAGCATCTGTAAATCATCCATTTCAGCCAGAAAACCGATAAACCCAGGCTCAGGAAAATCAGCGTCCAGAGCAATATGCACCAAAACACCAGAAATCCTTCAGTACTATTACTGTATTTTTCCATCCCTATGTTACATGCAAATTCTGTGCAACTGAATTATAATATTGTAGCTGAGCACTTACCAATTATATTTTAAACAGACTATTTAAAGGTGCCTTTATCCCACTGAAAAAACATCCTCAGAACAGCAACAGCAGAGAAGCATCCACCCCAGAAATAATAACCAGAATCTTCTCTCTTGACTTTGTTTCTCTTGAGTTGCATGCTTTATAATTAAAAATTACATGACAGAGAGCCACTATTTTCTCATCTCCAGTGAATCATTTAATACATATGTCAGAGCTCATAAAAAAACCTTACTGCACCCAGGTGAAGTTGATATACTCAAAACTCCAAAGGCTAAGTTCAGAACGTCATTGTGAGAGCTAAAAAAGAGCAAGGACAGAAACACTATGTCTGGTTCATTAAGAGCAACCAGTTTCTGTTCAAGGCCAGGTTGGAAGGGACTCAGAGCAATCTGGGCTAGTGGAAGATGTCCCTCCCATGGCAGCAGGTAGAATGAGATGGGGTCCCTCCCAACCCAAACCATTCTAGGATTTTATGACAGGCTTTAAAAGATGCTGAAATAAAAACTAAAAATTTTACGTTTTCCCTAATCTTTTGTTCCTCATTTCCCCTTGGCTAAAAGAGAAGCAAAGTCGAAGTGCTAAAGTTTACCAAAAATGCTGTTAAATTTAAAACCAAAAAGAAAAAAACCAGGACATTCTGCCCAGAAATCATTTCACCTTGCTTTCTGATAGGCAGCTTTCCGTAATGCAACACTCCCTCATCTCCTTACTTTGCTGTGTGGTAACACCTGAGCCCTTCCTATTTATGACACCACCATCACCACCCCTGGAAGGGCTTTTTCAACACAGCCAGACCCAGTGCTTGGCTGGGAACCTGCCATAGGAACTCACAAGGAATCCAAGCAGCACAAGAAGCAGTTTTGATAAGGAATTAGGTGAAATCAGCTTTGTGTTGCACCAGTACCACCCTGCTTCCTCACAGCAGGATAATGGGAAGCGGCTGCTTACTGAGATGGGACCCTCTAAAGTCCACCAAAACATTGGGGAAAGGAGAGAAATGCCATGGGAAGAAAGGAAGAAGTTGCCTAGCAACACTCTTATTCTGATGGCCAGTTGGGTGAAAGAGGTTGAAAGGATAAAGGTGAAAGAATTAAACATAGAAACTTTGTCTTTTCTAAGGTCCTCAGCTGACCTGAGTCACATTATTCAGATGGTTTTTGATGGGCTAAGTCAGCCTGTGCCAGCTGCGGATGTGGGCAAAAATAACAGTAATCAGCAGCTATCCAGTGAAGAAATGAAGCAGCAGAAACCTTGGGAAGGCAGACTTGATCACCTTCAGGAGCTATACAAAGCAGCCACTTGGACTTCCATACTCAAATGCCAACAACTTCCTCCTAAGCAGCCCAAAAAGTGAGTTTCCGAGCAAGCACCAGAGATCAAACTTTAAATACAGCCAAGATGCCAAATCAGGACCAGCAATTCCTGGGGAATTTGCCAGCCAGCACCAGCTGGAACGGAGGCTGTAACCCCAACAGCTCAGTTAATCCTCTCTTTTTAGGCAATAAAAAGATCTTGTACAGGCCTCTGAATTCAAAGAACAAATGATAACATTAAGTTAAAATGTGACAGGAGGAATGATGTGGGTGCTCATGGATCCCAGGGCTTAAAGCAGGGCTTTTCAGTAGCTTCAGCCTGGGAAACATACAGATCCCCGAGCTGAGATCCAACAGAACAAGGGAGTTACTTGATGCAAATGAGTGTTTCTGTAGTGGTGGTTTAAAAAGAAAAATAAAATAAAAAATAAAAGCATTGCTTTTTGCTATTATTTGACACAGAAGATCAATCTGCATGTGACTAGTGCATTTCAGTCTGTAACATATCTATAACTGGTAAAAGTGTACTGGAACATTAATCTTCATTTGGGGTTGTTTAAGTGCTTTATGGGGGGGAGGAAAGGATCTGATTTTATATAAGCCAAAGTACAGCCCCAGAGAGGGACATTAACAGGTTTTTTATCAGTGTGTAAAAACCTAGACCATTATTTCAGTGCATAGCAGACTTATTCATAAGGAGAGGAGTAGATAATCCAATTTTACATGATAAAATCCCAAACTTTTGTATTTTCACCATGGCACTTAGCTTCCCTCAACGGTTTGAGAGTGAAAAGCCAGCCCAGGCTGGCAATTTCCCCCTGAGTCCCCAGGATTTCTTTCTCTCCCTGCAAGCTGCCACACACCCTCTCAGAATACCAATGACATGGGATGGGACAACTGGGAACCAAACCAAGGGGTTCCAGAACAGGCCAGCACAGTGCAGCAGTAAATTCTGTTTATTTTAGCAAATCAAACTAAAGACATGAGGTAAATACATTGCCCTGGTGACTTCTCACCCACTGCACAGTGAGGAGTTAATGGGTGCATTACAGCCAGAGCTCGAGGTGCCCCTGACACTTCCCTGCTCCCCACTCAGCAAGAACATGGTTGACTGATTGATACAAAGCCATAAAATGATTGATTTACTCACAATTTACCTGGGAAAAATATTCCATTTTCCATCCAAGCCAGCTAGAGTGGGAAACACCCTGGAAAGATCTTGAAAATTACAGATTGATCAGCCTTACAAGTTGTTTGAAATCAGAATTAATGATAGTATTTGAAAGCAACTAGAGGAAGATGTCAAATCAAGAAATTTTAAGCTTCAGTCAGGGAAGTCAGTGTGCTTGGTTTTTTGGGATAAATAAAATGCCATGTTAGTTGAACATTCAAAAGCCAGGGACAGTGACTTGAAGGAGCTTTATTGGAGATGTCTGGGAAGTGGCTTGGAAGGAACCTCAGAATGTTACCTGGCCTGCCAGAGGGAAAAGAAGAGGTAAATCTTCACAAAAGCAAGTTCACCCTCAAGAGGCTTCACTGAATGTCAGCATAAGGGAAAAACTCCTCTGGGAACACCCCAGAGCCAGAGCCTAACCTGGGACTGGTGAGTGGTCCTACAGCCTCCCTGCCTCCCTTTAGTCCTCATTAATCCCACTCAGTAATCAACTTCAGTGACAAAAAAAGCCCCCAAACCCCACACCAGCATTTGTCCTTGAATACAGATATGGACTAAAACACATTTCCTGCAAGGAGTGGTCAAGGAAGAGCTACACATGATGGGTGGTAGTAAACTGCAAATTCATCAAGACTACAGAAAATGGCAAAATCCCAAGGGGCCAGAGAACAGCCAGACAATTAAGCTGACTGAACTTGAAATAAACTTATCTTGACAAGCACAAGGTAACACAGATTAGAAGGAATAACATGATGCAGGCTTTTCTGTAGACAACTCAATGACAATGTTTCATTGGGATTCAGAAAAGTCAGTGAAAACCTGACAAAAAACAACACATAAAGCCAGATCAGCACTGTGATATTTTATTTCCTGCCTTCATTTCATAATTTAGCATAGAATATTCTGAATACTGAGCTAAAATACTTTTAAAAAACTACATCAAAATATTTGCACTGATTTGTATATAACAGGATGAGCAGTAACAGATACTCCTATTTTATTTTGGTGATCAGGATTGTATCTCACAATATCCTCACACAAACTTTGTTTATGCACATCAACAGTCAACTGGTCTCACCAGCAAAAAGCTTCACCCTGATAGACTGTAATTCAGTAGATCTCTCACAAATTCTAAAAAGCCCTCTTGAAGGCACAGCACCATTTCACAGCAAGTTCTAGTCACAATAAACACTCTGGAGAGGTGTCATGATGTGGCATCATAACATGCCAGGCAGTTCTTGCAGATTATGCCTGTCTCATACAATCCCTGGTGAAAGCCCCTCACTGCTGGGAACTATTAGCAGACCCATGAGCTGCAGCTCCTCTTCCCTAATTTCTACCAACCAGGGGATGTTGTTCACCCAGATTAAATTTTCACGCTCAGCATGAGAGATTCCATCTGCAGGCCTCGATGCATTCCCTAAGAGGGAAGCATTTGTATTCCTGAGCAGCATCACAGTCAGCTTATGCTCCCAGACAGCTCCTTGCCAACAGCCCTTCATTAAGTCTTCAACTCAACCAAAGCATACCCTTCCATGAGCTGCCCTGTCAATGGATGTTTTCCCTGTAAAGAAGCATCGTTTTTTGTACCAGGAGGCTCAGTCAAAATAGCAGAGCAAGGCGAGCTGAAAAACAATCCTGACTGGCACATTTCCTCCCACTTCCCCAGACTGAGGGCAATGCACTCTTCCCACTTGGATCATTTCCTGCTGGTCCCACACACCGAGTCCAGACATTTTCACTCATCTCACAGTAAGAGTTACTCGAATTTCCTTCTTTCAAGGAGTATTTTGGACTGCTTTTTTAGCCTAGAAAACCTCTGGAGTAAAACCCTACATGAGCTTTTTTTTCTCTCCTTAGACATTTTATGAAAGTTCATTAGATGTTTCCAACAAATTACTGCTGGCTAGAGGAAAAAACCCAGCCATCTTCAGCTCCTCTAGGTACCCTCTTGGTTCAGAGAGCAAAATTTGTATCTTCCAACTCCCCAAGGTAAATGAGGCAAATCTAGGACAAGTCATGAATGAGCAAGTGAGCAGAAGCTGAGGGTACCTCTGAATATGTGTTCCTATTCTCCCCCACATCTTCCCCTCTTGCATGAAAATGTCACAAAGGTGTATCTGCCCATACAGATATATAAAAAGTATGTATACACACACATATATATATGTATATATACGTACGTACATCCTATAAAGCAAAACAAAGCATCTAGAAAGCACCAATACACACATCTTTGCATTTCAAAACCAGGATTCCTAAAAATGCCAGTCCTTACCCCCCCCTCCTCCCATGGTGTCTGGCTCTCTCAGCTCAAACAGATTTAAGAGCACTTTGTGCTAGAGCTTCTGCCAGCTGGTTTCCAGGACAGAAAACATCTCCCATCCTCTTAAATATCAAAACTGCTTTCCAGAGGGGCTGCAAGGCAAGCTTTGAAACTACTTTCCAGTTGTTTATCCCAGCCCTAGTTTTTAAAATATTTTCCAAAACCATTGCAAATACTTTGTGTGATTGTAAAAGCTGCATTTATTTATTGCCTTTAACCTACACCTCAAGTGGTCTTGATTAATATTAATCCAAATGAGATCTCTCCCTGTAAATAACAACACTGTATGGAGCTTCTAAATTAGAGCAGTATATTCTGTGACTCCTCCAAGAAGCTGGGAGGAACTGCCTGCAGGAGAGGAAGGATGGGGTGGGGGAGGAAGGGCCCATAACCCTTGTGACACGTGCACATCAAGCTCCCCAAGACGAGGCACTTATGACTCCAGATGAATTTTCAGTAATCCTGGGAAAACTGCATTCCTGACAGAAACAGCCCCGGCCTTCAGATTTATGTAATTTCTCCTCGATGCCAAGCAACAGCCAGCAGCCTCTGCCGAGTTGTGTTCTGATGGCTCAGGGTAAGAATAAGCCATGAAATCACAGCACAGTCCTGCTCTCCGTGGCTTTCCAAATACAAGATGACAAATATAAAGGACTGCTAAGACTTTCAATGTCTGGCTGAGCACACACCTAAGGAAGTGTCTTGCAACAGAGCGAACACCTTTGGTTGCAACAAATAACAATGCAGGTTTTAATTAAAACACAGCTCTCCAGGAGCATCAGTTTGGTATCTGCTATGAAAGTATATCACTTGGAAATTGTTTTGTTTGGGGTGAGTTTGGGGTTTTTCACTAAAAACAATGCATTTGTTATGCACTGACAATATTCTTATTATACAAAACAAAGCTTTTCACGTTGTACACTACAAAAAAATTTAAAGCAGGAGACAAGGACAAAGTATAAATGCTGACAAAACTACAGTAAAGAACAGTGTCAGAAACCTTCAGATACTAATAATATCCTTTCTTAATTGTAGGCTTTTGTTGTTAGAGCTTCACACTATGGTGATGGGAAAGAGCACACATGAAAAATAAAATAAATTTTAAAAACCGCTCCTGCCATTCACAAGCATGATCCATCCCATCCCCTGCAGAAGACAAACCAAGAAACAGATAATTCTATCAAAACAGCAGGAGAATGGTACAACTTTAAATCACAAAAAAGTTATTAAAAGTCTCCTGCTTGTTTGTTTTTCACCCCTGCTTTAAATTTTACTTTCATCTGCTGAGCAGAATCTTGCTTTCTTGCTTTAGATAACAAAAGCACACTTAGGTGTTTGACAAGATAATCTCACATGGTCTCTCTCTACACCCAAAAATTTTTGTCTCTGAGTGCACATATTTTACAACCCTGAATTCCTTTGCTTTAGTCCCTGCCAAAAACAGCCCTTCCGAAAAATGATGAAATACTCACCAAAGGCCTCCTCAATTCGTACCTGCAGCTGCTCAGGCTGCAAGGCTCTGTTAGAGGTGAATTATTTACAAAACCAGGTTTTAACAACCACAGCTGTCCAAGGAACTTGTCTCGTTTCACCAGGTACAGCACCAGTGTCTGACAAAGGATGCTGATTTGGGGGTGAGCAGCAAAGATGAAGAGTGACTGTACCATTGAATGAGACCAAATTAAAATTCCTGTGTAACCAAACCTACCTGGCTTATCCCTCACAAAGTCACCCCAGGAGAAAGGAGTCAGCCTGGCATCACAACCCTGCCACAGCTGACCACATCCACACTGCTTCTGAAGCTCTTGAAGGACTTATGACAACACTGCATGATGTTTTCAATAATCCTTTGAGACAGCTCCCACTCTTTATTTGACCACTTTTCTTAAGCGTGATGCTATTTTATTGTTAAGGTTTAAATTTATAATATACTGGTTTGAGAGAAGCCACAGTTCACTCAGACAGCTGAACTCCACTAAACAGGATTCCTGCATTGCTCATGAATGTCACCAGAAGAGATGCTACAAGCACATTACAGTATTTATACTGTAAATACTAATTTTAGACTGTAAATGAATACAAATCAGTCCTTCTTTTACATACAGACGTTGCTAGCCTACAGAACATCTATCTTCTTCTAAATATCATGAGTATCTCTTATTATTTCACCTTTGAGCTTTCTCCTTGCACCTGAAAATCCCCTTCTGGTGTCTCTGCAACCTTTCTCACTGCAGCTTTCCTCATGATCAGCCTGTTCTAGAAAAATCCTCACAGGTGAGACCAACCACACCTATCCCAGCATGAGTTATTATGTGGTTATTATTGCATGGGCAAGAGAACCATTCCACCAGGACTTTAAACATTCACCATGCCCTGTCTTGTATTACCTCAAAAGACTGCAAATGTTTCACCCAAGGTGAAGAAGAACTTTGTCTTTCTCAGAGAGCCTCTGCTCCAAGCCTGTGACACGAGGCTGGTGTGGCAATGCCACCTGAATGTGTCTGACTGTCACTGACCCCTTCAACAGCTGCACCATAAATCCTTGGCATTAACAAAAGAACAGGTGGAATGTCCAAAACTTGCAATGTTCAAACCCATCTGGAGCTGCTCTACCAACCACTGGAGGAGGACTGGGAGCAATATTGATCCTACCTGACTCATCTCCCTGAAAAACACGGTTCCTCTAGGCATCCCTTACAGCCCAAAAATTTCCCAGGCAAAAGTAGAAACCTCCACTAATCCCTGGGATCAAAGAGAAGCTTAAAGCTTTAGGGATTTGGCTATCCTTGGAATGGTGTTCCAACAGAACTGTATGTATGTTAGATGCCTTCACTTAAGGCTTTTTTAATGGCATTTGGGGAAAAAGTATCGAGGTTTATCCTTCAAAATGGAGATATGCTGCATTTGAAGAATGAGGGCTTTATAGAAATCATGTAATTTGTACTTGGACAAAAAGATCAAGAAAAATGTGTTGCTTTTTTCACTGTTTAAGTGCAGGTATAATTTTTAAGAAAAAGTTTGCTATCTGCCAAGAAAAAAACTTGTAGCAGAAATTTTTCAGGGGAAAAGCATCATGTCTTATTCAGTTTTTAGAATCCTGAGTATTCCCGAAGGCAAGCAAAGAGTCGAGGAGCATCAGTTAAAGGTTACAATGCTATTGCAATGCAAATAGCAAACCATTACAAAAAGAAATTTTAGCAGACTCAGTAAAATGCATTTTAACACAGCATCTTAAAAAAATTATACCTGCCAGGCATCATGATAGCACAGTTCACTCACTGTGCTTCATGAATAATCACTCATAAGACAAAAGGTACGAGATTATGTAGTCAACAATTGCCAGGAGTGTAATGACCAAAAGGGTGATCACTGCTGACATGGAAAGGGCACAACCTCTTAATGCAATAAAAAAGCACTTTTACAGAAGATAACAATGATTTCAGAGCTGAGGTAATAAGCTGTCATTCTACAAAGATTACTAACCTGCCCGATATACAGATACAAGTGCGCATGAGGCATACAAGCGCTTTTCAGTACGTTATCCACTTCTTAAAATAATTTGTATTTTGGGGAAAAAGCCAAAACTAAACCAACTCCCTGTGGCGCCTCAGGAGAACTTGCCACTAGAGGCAGAGGCCCAGGAGGGCCTGCTATTAATGTAAGAGAAATGCTTTTATCATATGACAGAAAGGTTTCTCTCCTATGGATCCTTGCAGCAACATGTCAGTATCTTTTAGGTTCTGTTACCCAATTGGTTCATGAGGTTGATGTATGATGTAAGCATATGTCACCTCAGCTCAGCCCCTCTTTTCCATATATGTATGTTCCCCAGAATGTTCTCCCTTCCTTCAGTCCTCATTGGTTTCTGTATCCCTGCCTATCTACCCTGGCATCCTCTATTGGTTGTTACCCTTCACCCTGCCCCTGTGCCTTCAGACCATTGGAGCTGATGCTCTGCTCCACCCCCACTTCCCCTGTACTTAAACCCATACCCTCCATTGTTCTGGGTCTTTCTGTCCCTGGAACCCTTCGGTGTGACACCAATAAACTCCACCAGAGCCCCACACAGCAGCCCCTTCCCACCTCTCATTCCCTGACTTCTACCCGTTGTGTGTGTGTGCGGTGTGATTGCCTGTGTGCCTGCCCAAGTGGCTTCATGTAAGGAGACGCTTTTGGGGAAGGTTTTGGGGCGTTTACCATCCGCACACGTCACCACAACAATGGTGCACAATGTAGGGCCCAAGCACAGCCAGGCATAGCAGGATGTGGCTCCCTGGTGACACGTCCTGCTCCCTGAGGAGGCTCTAGGCCTCTCCCGTGCGAGCCCCTGAAAGCGCCCCCAGTGACAGACTGCTGTCAGAAGTCGCAGTTGGGTTCCATTTCCCAGAAGGAGGAATCCAAGTTTTATTGGAGGAATCCAGAAAGGGGCAACCGGCACCCCTCTCGAGGTCTGGAGCTGGAAGGATCGGTCGCGTTGGCAAAACCCCCACAAGATTCTTCAGTTGACCCACTGAAGTAGTGAGTAACCTCAGTATAGGTCACCTTTTTCTTTTATTTTACCTTTTTAATCTTGTGGGAGGGAAGAGGGCAAGATGGGAACAACATCCACCGTCTCACAGCAGGAAGTTTATTTCCAAGTTCTAAATACCCTTGTTAACAAAAGGGCTAAGTTTCCTAAGGGGAATTTAGAATATTTTGTTCTTTGGGTTTTTAAGTGTTTTATGGATGTTTCATGGGCGTCAGAGTTTCATCTTCTGAGTTTTGGAGCAAAGTCAGGAAAAGGTCGCATGTCTTACAGACTGAAGGGGATTTTCGGGTTGGAAAATTTTATTAGATTTTTAGTTCTATTTATGAGTTGTTTGAGGGTTTGGGGAAGAGTTCAGGACCGCAGTTATTGCCCCAGTTTTCATGCGTCTCTCCCTGTGTTCGTAAACACTCTTCCCCGTCGGAGAGGCGATCGGCAGGTGGTTGTCGCTGTTCAGCACAGGGTTGCTGTCGTCTCCCTGACAATTCCCGATCTCTCTCCCCCAGCCAGGACAGCAAAGGCCCTGCTGCCCCTCAGGGAAGGTCAGCAGACGCAAACCGCCAAATGGCGCAGATTGCTACCGTCTCCCTGCCATCTCCTGTCCTCTCCTATCCCTTTTTCAGGACAGTAATGGCCGTGCCATCCTAGGCTCTCACCTTACCCTCATCCCTATGCCCACTTACCCAATTCCCCCATTACATATATTGGCTCAAAATGGTGCCAGCCTCACAAGGGAATCGGCCATTTTGAATGCTTTGGTGCCATATTTCCCTGCCTCCACCACACAAAATGGCACCTGTGACCCTCCTCCTCCTCCCCCTGTCCCCACCTCTCCATCAGGCTCCTCCCCTGTGACATGTCCCACCTTTGCATCGAGTACCGTCTCTGTGTTGGGACCTCTCCTTTCTATTGGGATTCTCTTCCTGATGCAGGTCCCACCTCTTCCCTGGGAAATTCCGCCCCTTCCTCCTCTGGCTCCACCCCTAGCAGTCATGACGCTTCTGGTTCCCACGCCACCAGGACCAGAAGTGGCCATGGTAGCGATTGGAAGGTCACCAACTTGGTTGCCAGCAGCCCCCACCATCGGGCCCCACCGGCCAACCGGAGGCTCTGCGCCCCTGCCAACCCAGTCCTCCTCCTCTGTAGAGGAGAGACCCATATTGGAGCCCCAGCATCAGCAGCTCCATCAGCTGAGCCTCTGGAGTTTCTGGTGTTTGGGGGGAGCAGGTGTGGACCCAGGGTGGGAGTGTGGATCTGGGGTGGGAGTCATTCATGTATGGGAAGGTAGACGAGCTTGTGGGGAAGTCTTTTTAGTTCTGGGGTGGGTCAGGGGGAATCTCCACCCAATTCCGCTACTGTGTGTTCTTTTAGTATGACCAGTTGGGTGTCTTGGAGTTGTTCTGTGGTTAGTGTTATTTCTGGTTTTACACGGATTTTGCTGCTCGAGGTTGCTGCTCAAAGTTGCCTGATGAATTTTGCTGCTCCAAGCTACCTAGTCTACAAACACTAAATGACGACACAAAAATGGAACAAACAAATCTGTGGATGATATAGAACGAACAAAACTTATGGACGAGACTTACAGACAGATACTAAGTTTTAGCAGTGTTTTCAGTACAAGAAGACTTGATATGACATATAGACTATTTATGAACTTTCTATTACTGTCTGCTGTTGCTGCTTGTTTTGATAACATCAATCTCAAGTTATTTCAGTTGTATCTCTGTTGAAGTATTTTAGATTTTACATCAATATGGTGCGTTGTGCTTTGTAGTGGCGAAGGTTTTAAATGCTGCTTAATTTCTAATTTATATATTTTAATGCCTTTTATTGACTCAGAAGTTCTGCCAATCCTAAGTTCTATCAAAGTAATTTTTAGATTTGCTTTGATTTCATAAGAATATAGTAAACCTAAACAAGTCAATGTTATTTTAGTTGTAGTAGAAGCTGTTATTAATATAAATATAAAGAAGAAAAAGTTCAATGGAAAAGGTGCTTCCCAGTGCCTAGAGGGGCTACAGGAGAGCTGGAGAGGGGCTTTGGGACTATGTTGACTCTGTCACTATTATGTTATTAATAGTGACAGAGTTTAATATCGTGAAATTCAGGTGTTAATTGTACGTTAGATTTTATTTATTCATTGATTATGTTATCTTGTTCTGTCGAGTGCTTACAAAGATCCATGGCAAAAGCCTTCTTCTTAATTAAACAGAAAAGGGGAGTTGCGGCGCATCAGGAGAATTTGCCACTAGAGGCAGAGGCCCAGGAGGGCCTGCTATTAATGTAAGAGAAATGCTTTTATCATATGACAGAAAGGTTTCTCTCCTATGGATCCTGGCAGCAACATGTCAGTGTCTTCTAGGTTCTGTTACCCAATTGGTTCATTAGGTTGATGTATGATGTAAGCATATGTCACCTCAGCTCAGCCCCTCTTTTCCATATATGTATGTTCCTCAGAATGTTCTCCCTTCCTTCGGTCCTCACTGGTTTCTGTATCCCTACCTAGCTATCCTGGCATCCTCTATTGGTTGTTACCCTTCACCCTGCCCCTGTCCCCTCAGACCATTGGAGCTGATGCTCTGCTCCACCCCCACTTCCCCTGTACTTAAACCCATACCCTCCATTGTTCTGGGTCTTTCTGTCCCTGGAACCCTTCGGTGTGACACCAATAAACTCCACCAGAACCCCACACAGCAGCCCCTTCCCACCTCTCATTCCCTGACTTCTACCCGTTGTGTGTGTGTGCGGTGTGATTGCCTGTGTGCCTGCCCAAGTGGCTTCATGTAAGGAGACACTTCTGGGGAAGTTCGTGGCATTTACCATCCGCACACGTCACCACAACAACTCCCCCTCCTTCACCAAACAGCCTTAACTTCAACTGCAGAGCCAGAGGTGTTCGAGTTGTAAAAGTAAGCATTTAACAGTTGGGCAGACTAGAGAATAAAAGCTCTGCGCAGACAATGATAATTGAAACTGCAAATTTAACATCTTCTCAGATTCCTGGAGCCACCTTCAAATCTGGGGTAGGAGACCATTCAGGATCTGCCACAGCAGCATTTGGATTCCAGGCACAAGCCAGAGGTGCTCTCGCTGCCAGCACAAACAGGGTTTGAGGAACAAAGCATAGGGGCAAAATGCTAATAAGTTTCTAACTTGCTTTAAAAAAAGAAAAAAAAAAAAACATTTTGGTGTTCAGTATTTCCTGTATCCCAAATGCTCAGAGAAGCAAAAGCAAGAAAAGAAGAAAAAGTTCTATGGAAAAGGTGCTTCCCAGTGCCTAGAGGGGCTACAGGAGAGCTGGAGAGGGGCTTTGGGCCTGACTAAGGATTACCTTTGTTTTCTGCCTCATCCAACACTTTATTGTGACAGCGAATCCATATCCAAAAAATTCAAATACTCACATACCCTGTTCAACATCCCCTCTCAACACGACATCCCACAGGGCTTCCCTTCTGATGCAAGTGGTTTAGTTCTTACAAGTCAACCAACACGCTCACTGAAGTGGCATTCCCTCAGGAAAACATTCAAATGAGCTCCTCTATTAAATTACAAAACAGATCTGCCTGCAGTTGTTTAACATGCACTTGAGTTTCTCTTACAACAGGGCATCCTTCAGTATTTAGCAGAAGCATGTTCCCGTACTATTCAATTATCTTCTTGCTGAAGGAACATCAGACCTCTGAAATGAAGGTTAACCATTTTTGACATGCAAACACCGCGTATGAAGATATTGAGAACACCACTCATGTCATTAATGACAATATTACATTTATATGTAGTCTACCTGCATGAAATTCAATGAAAAAAATTGGCTGCAGGCTGCAAAAGCAGGTTTTAAAATGGATACCATTATCATTCAGCAACATTAAAATCCAAGGGAGGAGAAAACCCCACCAATCTTAACTCTGTGGTCTGCCTTTTATGAACTTAAAATCTACAGAAGGATTTTACTGCAGGGTACTCCTGTTGATAAATAACAATAATAATCCAGAATCCTGATGATCTGCATTAGAGGAAGGTTTCTGCATCCTCAACAGGAATTTTTCTCTAGAAACACAAGATAGCTTTGACCAAGACCTTTTCCACAACTGTGAAGATGCCTTCCTTGCAGAGAGGTGGGGAAACAGCTTGTTGGATCCTTACCAACGCCTCACTCCATATATATATATTTTTTATTTTTAATTTTTTTTTTTTTTTTTTTTTTTTTTTTAACGAATGAGTTCAGGTTCATGAGCTGTGATTCCAGGTGAAGATGCAGAGATGTGCATCCAGGTCACAATGACACATTTATCACTCTGCACTGAGAAGCCTTAATACCAGAACAGCTGGGAACATGGATTCATGCTCCAAGCATCCTGACCCTGGTGAAAACAAGAATGGTTACCACAAACTGTCTATTGCACAGCTGGAACCAGGACCCTCAAAGGCACCAAGGACCAGGAAAACTGCACCCAAGGCTGTGACAGAGCAAGGCAGGACAGAGCAGGGAAAATATCCAGCAACAGAGATAGCTGCTCTACCATGGGTCAGGAAGGAAAAGGCCATGTAATGGTCACCGAGCACAATATGAACATAGTCTGGGGAAAAAAAATTGTGTTGTTTCCAATCAATTGAAAAGAAGTCAATAAAGGAAATTATCACTGCTCTGGTAGGATTCCAGCCCCAAAAGCCAATAAAATCTTCCCCTTTCATGTGCATGTGTTTTCGTTATAACACATAACACGTTATAAAGGAAGGAAGACAATTCCATTAAATGAGAAAATAAATTCATGTAGTTCTCAGCATCATGCTTCATTTTCAGCCACTGACAAAAACCAAATTCTTGTATATTGTACAAGAGGAATGCACTGGCAGTAAGGCATTTCATTTCAATCCTACAGACAGGGATCAGAGAAGCTCTGCCAGGCAGGTCAGTGAGACCCAAAATGGAAGGAGCTCTTTCCCAAGGCTCTCTGCAGATGTGCAGGACAAGCTGCTCCATCCCACAGCACCAGGAGGACCAGTACTCACACAGTTATTCACAAGGAACTCTGCAGTTCTTCTGCCCTGTAATGCTCTCAAGGCTGCATCCACACACCTCAGCAGAAACAGGAGCTCTAGTGTTCCCTTAATTCTTGTACTTGAAGTGTTTCACACGACAGCAGAAGAAAAGAGACCAATAATGGGAAGTAAAAAATTTGGTGGGGAATAGTTCAAATTAAAATTGCTAATTTAATATGCAAAATAGTTCCAGAGGCAGGAAGGGATAGGAAAAAAACCAAAACAAAACAGAATGCTACATCTACTGTAAACAAGTGTGAACACAGAGAATAAATGTATCTACCTTCCAAACTGGGATTTGACTTTCTAATCTCTTGTCTACAGATTTCAGATTTGCTTCTTTTTTAAACACATGTACTGTGAAGGACGTCTCTGCAAGATTAAGACAAGAAGTAAATATTTCAGCATTTAGAAAAGAAACGGGAAAAACTGTTTGTTGTTCAAGATTTCTTGAATTCCTCAGAACATAGCAAACAGCTTCTGCTCCTGTTTAACATAAAGGGTTTACCAGTATGTAAGTAAACAGGGTCCCTTGTTACCAAACAGGCAGCAGAGAGCTGAGACAAGCTCAGAACAATTCTAGGCACAATTCACAGGGCTGCAGATAAGAAAGGAGAAGTTGAACGGCTTAAAGCAGCTTGTGGAGGAGAGGAAAGAGAGCTGCATGCAATTTCATTATTACTTCAATTTCTGTAGTACACAGGAGCAGCATGAGAAAGAATTCCACTGTGCTGGACGCTCTAAACATGGAGCAAGAGCAGGCTCCCCCAAACAAGGCATAAACCAGAAGATAAACAAACATCAGCAGCACAAGGTCACAGAGAAGACAATTCAGAATTCCTACTCAAACTAATTTTACCTCTATTTACACAAAAAACTCACTGGGTTTAACAATAAACACTATAACTACTATCATCCAGTCCCTATAAAATGCTGCTCATTCCAGCCACCAGGCTGAGTTTTGAGAACGGGGTGGGAGCCACACAGAAGATGGAGGGTACCACAATTGCCATCTTACATTGGTGCAAAGACACATCTAAACATAATTGCAGTGGATTCCAGATTAAAATAGATGAGCCCTCAGCCTGTGAACACAATGAATCACCCTCAGCTTAAAAGATGGTGTCCTGGTTTAGGCTGGGAGAGAATTAATTTTCTCCCCAGTAGCTGGTAATGTGCTGAGGTTTGGATTCAGCCTGAGAATAATGTTGGTATTTCAGTTGTTGCTGAGCAGAGCTTACCCCAAGTCAAGGACTCTGCAGTGTCCCAGGCTCTGCCAGCAAGGAGCTGCACCAGAAGCTGGGATGGGGCATGGCCAGGACAGCTGATCCCCTGGGCAGAGGGATATTCCACACCTTGGGATGTCACGTCCAGTGTGAGAACTGGGGCAGTTGGCCAAGGGGGCCGATGGCTGCTGAGGGATGGGCTGGGCATCAGTGGGTGGGTGCTGAGGGACTGCACTGGGATCACTCACCTGTCTGGATTGTATTCCCTTCTTTAATGGTCTCCCTTTTCATTATAATAATAACAATACTAATAATATTATTGCTCAATTCAAGAATTAAACCATTCTTATCTCAACCCACAGGTTTGTTTTACCTTTTTCTGATTCTTCTCCCATTCCCCCATCATCTGTTAAACCATGCCAGATGGTTTCCAGAAGCAGATCCAGTCAGCTGAGGTCTCTGCAGCAAGGCTCCAGCATCAGCTAAAACATTCCATGCTCATAGACTAAACCAATGCTCAGGACACTGCTGGGCTCCTGATAAGAGCAGCTTTATGGGAAAAGAGCAGTAAGCCTTTTGGGGGGAGTTTTGTGGGGAAAAGGGAGATGCAGATAAAGCAGGATAAATCTTATATACACAAACTGACAAGGACAGACACGCAGTGATTGATGCTGTACATAATAAACACAACTGGGAAGAGTCTAGACAGGCTTTCAGTGTGTAAATATCAAATTATATGAAACACGCTGGAGGGACTTGTAGCAACCTCTAATTTTAAGGTTCTACCTGAAATTTAAAAGAAAGGCAGCAATACCCTCCCTGGCTCCTTGCCTAAGCAGATTCTGCTGATTTGCTCAACCAGACAAATCACATAAACCCTGTGGTTTATAAACACCTTTACAAGCTTATTCTCAATGACTAAACTGAGAAAACTTATAGGTCTGGGCTTTTTTTCCCTTGAAGAAAAAGTGGATGAGGGAGGAGAGTGCCCTTTCCCTTCATCCTTCCCCTTAATTCCTCTTCATTTTCACAGTGAGCTACAAAACTGCATTTTGACAGCTCTGTCACTGTCCTGCCCAATGCTCACAGGAGGGACTCTGTTTTCCTTCTGAGAACAACATGAAAATATTTTCCCACTGCATTCTTCCCAAACACTTTGCCTAAATTATTAAAAGGCAATGTTAACTGCTCCTGCCACAACCCTTATGATCTGTAAATGCTTCCCACAAAGCACATCTGAACCACCAATCCTTTATCACCTTTCCAATTTCAGAAATCTATCAGTCCTGCAGTTAGAACTCCTCACATGCTTTTGTGATGGGTAGCAAAACCAAAAAGTCGGTGGTACACTACATAGCTCGCTAAGTAAAGTTAAATGAAAGATTTTGGGGCATCTGAAAAGGGGGTTTCATCTTTCACTCAATAAATAAACAAATAAATAATTGACCCACAAGATGAATGCAGCTCACCCTGAACACATCCAGAGGGATGACCAGATTGTATAAAAAGTCAAGTTCTAAGAGCAACACATGTTTCCTCTCAAATCATTCCTTTTGGGACCGAAGAAAAATCACTAGGTTTCTGCTGGATGCAAAGCCATCAGGTGTAACTCACCTGTCTCACACCTGCTACATGTCAATAATCTCTACCACAGAGCATCACATAATGTGGAAGAAATTGGATCCTCCCCAGACAGCCTGCTCTTTATGTTGATTCCCTCTGAAAATTCAAATTTTTTCTCTCTTCTCTTTAATTTTTGTGCTTCTCAATAAAAAAGCTGGGCAAGGAAGGTTTTAGCAGACCCATCTCAAAATGCTGAAATTGGCTTCAAAGGTTCCCTGATGGAGAAATACCAGCACAAGAGTGAGTTTTTAACAGAAAACCTGAATCCCATGAGAAAAGTTAGTATTTTAAGCAATTTAATACTTCCCATCTCCTTATCAGAATAGTACTGATTTTCTTTTCAGCCAAAGCACTTCGAACACACACATACTTCAACCACAACTCTGAGGGCTCAAAGTTACACATATGCCAAGGGGGTCTGGTGAAAGACAACCAAAACTACCAGCAAAGTCTGCTGAAGTGACCAGCTGGCCACAAGTACTTCCACAGTGGGCCAAAAGCAGCACTGTGTGTTTGTTTTATTAACAGCAAGTTCACTTATCTTAAATATGCCTGACATCACCATTGCTCCACATCAGATGCCATTCTCCAACTCTGTCTCCTCCTCTCCTCCAGGCTTCCAGTAAAATTAGACCTTGCATTAAACTTCCAGTAAAATAATTACAGTTGGCAGGTATTTTCAACACTGATTTGGAAGCCAAGAAACCGAAGCAAAACAAAACAAAATCAAATCAAGCATTGCCCAACTTTTCTCAGAAATAGCTTGTTCTGTAGATCAAATACTGTCACTGGTGGATGGTTTTGCTCTCCACTGTTTCACATGCTCTATGAACTTAACAAAAGCTCTGGCTGTATACCCTACAAATTTTCCTATGAAAAATAGGGGAAAATGTCTCAAGGCCTTCAACAACAAAAATTATGACAGAGGAAGAAGTCCTCCTCAAACACAGTGGACATTTTTATTGTAGAGAAAACAACTAAAAGAAAAAGGAAAGCAAGAAGGAGCCAGAGTCCTTCACACAATTTCTAAGCAGCTTCCATCACCACCATCATTTTCTTCTGCGTGCAGATTATCATCTAACAAGCTCTTCAGATAATTCAGTCCATATATATGCTGTGTAGGTGTTTGCTAAAACATTAATGCCAGCATTCAGTCACTACAACGGGTGTGCTTTCTACTTTATTGCATTAAGAATTGTTAGAAGAAGTCACAGAAAAATGGGACAAGAAAGAGAACTGCATTTTCAGAAGTATTTTAAGTCAGTTCACCTCCATTTATTTTTCACCAGCATCGAGGCTGTCGTTAGGAGCTGCTTCCTCCTGGCATAACTTGGCACTCCCTTGATTCCCACACTTTATCATTCCCCTTTCCTGTTTTTGTACTCACTGCTGCCTATTGAGGATGCTGAGCAGGGGCAGGAGGAAAATGCAGACAAGAGCCCTTAGCTTTCTAAACAGCAACCTCAGGAAGCAAGGCATTTAACAAACACACTGGAATGCTGATCTTTCACTTTCAGGTCATATAGCCAAATATGTGATGTACAGAAAGGAAAAAGTGATGTTCTAACAATCCCTGCAGTTTCAGAAACAACAATTCTGTCCGTTCAGAGAATCATACCTAGGACTTCTTCCTCTGTCTATACCTACCACTTCTCTCTCATTCCACACTCTTAAAAAAATTCAGGATGTTTAACAAAAAGCAAACCAGGTTTGACTGCAAACATCTTTTGCCAGGATAACTCTCAAAATTGCCTAAGGGCTTGAGACCCTCAGATGCTTTAACTAATAATTGAACAGGACACTGCATTTTGTATCGCTCTGAGATGGCTCTGAGACCTTTGTCAGTGGGGTTTTTTTCCCCCCCCCCCACATATATATAGCAAAGAGGATGGATCATTCTGGAGATGAGTCACTACTGAAACAACAGAACAAACTCATGTGAAATGCTGTGGGGTTTCTGCTTAACATTCTCTAGCTCCTTTTTGGGAGAATTTGGCAAGGTACTGGCAAACGCTCCTCCTCCCACAGAAATCAAGCAGCAAATTTGTCAGTGAAATTAATCTAGAAGCGCTAAATATTAATTTCAGTCTCCACTTACCTTCTCTTCCTGCTTCAAGTTTGCTTTCTCACAAAGCAGGCAAAGGAGAATGGAAAGAGCAGGGTGACTGCTGACACCAACCCCACAGCCAGGAGAGATTCCCACAGCTCCAGACAAAGCTCCAGCACATTTGCTACTGTTGTTGTGTTGCATTTCTGAAGATCACCTCAGACAAAGGGCCTGAGTATCTCCAATGCTACAACGTGGTTTAGATTGGCTTCCACTGGTAACAAGTTCGGCAACAACATCTTTTGGCCTAATAAGCAAATTAACACGTGTAAAATGAGGGGAGAGTGAAAGGCAGGGATAAGTGAGGCCTTGGTGCCAAGAAATCAGCAGAAAATTCAACCTAAAGGCAGTGCTTCCTGCTGCCATGGTCTGTCTGTCTGCACAACATCCACCCGCCCTCCCAAAATCCTGACAGGCCTGGACACTCTCCTTCAGCACAGCACCACAGTAATTACTGCCATCCAATTCAATTTGCACACAAATCACTAATTAACTCAGAACATGCGAAAGATACCAAGCCCAGAATCAGAGATAATGTCCCTGTCTGTGACCAACACTAATCTCAGGGTCATCAGGGGACACTGGCTGCTTACCTGGACAGCTGTCCTATGCTGCAATCTGCCCTATTGTCTCTGCACGAGTCCTGCTACTTATTTATCCCTATTATCTTCTTATTTATCCTTATTACTTTCTTATTTATCCTTATTACATTCTTATTTATCCGTATTACCTTCTGGCTCTGCACAACTCCCTGACAGGAGGGGGCAGATGGGTGGGGGTCGGGCTCTGCTCCCAGGGAACAGGGATAGGAGGAGAGGGAATGGCCTCCAACTGTGCCAGGGAAGGTTTAGATTGGGAGTACTGGCTTGAATATTAGGGAAAATTTCCTCATTCAAAGGGCAGTCAGGCACTGGAACAGGCTGCCCAGGGCAGGGATGGAGTAACCATTCCTGGGGGGATTCACAAGTCACGTAGATGTGGCACCTGGGGACACGGGTTAGTGGTGGGCTTGGCAGTTCCGGGGGAACAGCAGGACTAAATCTTAAGAGATCTTTTTAAACTTTAATGACTCTACAATTGTACTTCAAAGCTACGATAAAGATTATTATTATCAATGTCACAAATATACCTTCAGTTACAGACACCTGGACCTTTGATTAGAGTTCCTTTGGAGGAACAGGTGCATTCCTACCATCCCTGCTCCCACATCTGCACAGACGTGGCAGAGACACTTCAGGAGACTGGACATGGCAAAACCTTTGTTCTTAGATTCACTGCCCAATCACTTCAGTCATTTTATACTGTCCTCAGCTAAGGCAGGAATCTGATGGAGAACAGAATAAACTGCTTATTTACCATACAAGTTATAGTAGGACTGAAAACATTCTGATTGGCTGTGCATAGTTGAGTAGGCAGAAAACATGAGGAAAAATGCTACTTGCAGGCTTTGGAGGAAAAAAAATGCAATCTGAAAAAAGGTGACCAATTCTAAAAGTAAATTAATTTTTCTACTGGCTTCAAAGGGACTAAGAATAAGGGAGTTTTACCCAAACAAATCATTAAGCCTATAAACAAGAAAATAAGATTTGTCACTAGCAAACATTCATACACTACAGACACTGAGTAAGAGCACACAAGGAACGAGTGCACTCACAGCGCGCCCAAAATTCACCATTTCAATTAGACTGTCAGTCCCTTAACAGATGATAATCCATCATTCCCCAGAGACTGCAGGGATATCACCACTTCCTTCAGCACTCATCCAAGAGGAAGATGAGAAAACAATGTAAGAGAAATGAAGGACAGGCAACCCCCCCAACCCCAACAGAACAGTTGCTCCTTAATTTTCAGCACAGGGGAAAGCACTTTACACCTTCATTCCTCTGTGTTGAACAGAGGTGGTTGGCATTTTTATACCATTTCACAGACAGGAAAGCAAAGGACAAGTAGCACAGCAGAGGCAAAAGAAAGCTCCACCTTTCCATCCCTCTGCTCTTATATCCATGGAAGAAACAGGCCTTTTTTGTTTCCAAATCTGATGGCAAACTTTCATTATATTCCTTTGCTTTCCTAAATTGTTGTTATCCCAAAAGCTCGGCTGGGGATGTATAGAAACACAGAAAGAAGCAATTCCTTCTTTAGGGAGCCTTCAGTGGAATCCCCCACAGCCATCAGACCCCACAAGCCCACCCAAGACTTAAAAGATGAGTTGACAATGCAGTTATTCCCAACAACTACATCTGGTCCATGAAGTCCATTTCATCCTGCACCCAAGAGAAACCAGAAGCAGATGCATTGGAAACAGTGTAGGACTACAGAAACCATCATGTACTAACACTCTCTGCTACCTCAGCTCAAGTCCAGGGGCAACTCTTTTCTCTTCAAAGAGTAATCAAAGCTGGAGGAAGTGCAAGGCAGCAAGTCAACATGGACTGACCATCATGGCTGTTGGGCTCTCCTGTCCATTTCCTTGTTCCTTCCCTCTTGCTCACCTTGTGAGCTTTGGAAAACCAATCTCCTTGCTGAAAGGCATGACTGCACTTCCCAGAACACCTGATCTCATCTGGAGTTTCCTTGCACCAACATAACACAACTGGTAATGTGGTGAGGGGAAATTTAAGAAGAGGAAATGAGAAATGGTGCTAGTGCTGGTGAGAGGAAACTCCATAAGAACGTCCTTTTTACTCGGAAGCAAAACTAACCAACTAATTTCCTAAGAGCTTTTTAGAAACACCTTAACATTTTAAACCAATAAAGAAGACCCCCATGGAACAACTTTATGCTGCCTAAACCTTTGCAGACACCACACACATGAGCTTCCCTGCCCAAAAGCAGCACTGGAGCTCTTTGTCCTGGACCTGAGGCCCTGCTGCACCAGCTCTGTGCCTTCCCTCCATTACCTTTGCTGACAAGCCAGCTCTTGTTCCTTGGTGTCCTGCCAGGACCTCTCCTGTAAAACATCCCATGTGCCAGTGCAAGTGGCAACATGAAACTGCGTGGAGATTTGTGCTGCTCTGGCTTTTGCAGGTCACTGCAACACCACACAGCACGGGTGGGGACATAAAAGAGACATATCAACAAGCCTCCATCTACAGAGCAGGCCTTTAACCAGCCAAAGCTACTGGAATCACAAATCACTGTATTCCCATAGCCAGTGCTAGTGCTCCCTCTTACCCAACAGTGTGTCCATGCCACAGTGAGACTGATTTCTTCAATCAAGCCCCATCCCAAGTTTAACAAGTGAAGGCTCATCCACTGAACTTCACCCATACCCTCACTTCTTCCCCCAAAACACACACTTGATTAGCTACAGTTAAGGTGCCATAGTAAAATGGATTTTAATCAAACACTATTCCTTTTTTTTTTCTTATTGCTGTTGCTTTGCCTTTTACTTACTTATCTACTTGTCTGTCTTGCAATCAAATTCCAGAATACAAACCAGCACCACTGAGAATCAGGGAACTAATGCAAGTGGTGATTATTTTGCTGTAACACCAATTATCTAAGTGGTTTGTGGTAGAAGGAGAGAAGGTTTAGGGAACAAACAAGGGGTGCAGCCAGAGATCAAAAGAAATCCTGCTCCTAAGTGGAATATTAACATTTCCCCCTGGAATAGATGACAGGAAGATCAGTAAAGCGCATTAAGCATAATCACTGCAGTTCACAACTGGAATATTTACAAGCTTTTTGGCTGATCTTTAGTATTTCAGAATTGAAGAAAAACCCTGACTGAATCTTTCCTCTTCTGCCTTGCCCATACCTAGTGGTGCTGTTCAGCATGATTCGAGAGACAAATTTTCTGTCTGGATCCAGCCTAACTGTTATGTCACCCCTTAAAAGAAAAGGGTGCACAATGAGGAAAAGCAACACAAAGCCATGGCAGCCTACAGAAATCAGCTCTGGCCCTGAGCACTCACTCAGAAAGTTTTTATTCATAACACACACCATATGAAGGACAGGAGAAAGAAGCATTTGATCATTTCTGCCCCTAACCACACACCTTGAGACAGCAATGCAAAGCACACCTGTGCCCTTACACAATTTCCTTTCCAACAGCAAATGCCTCCTTTTGGTTTTGCTAGGCTGTGCCTCAGTTTCTCCTGCTCACATTTCCAGCTTTGTGCCATCAGCTGTTTAGCTCTTCACACTCCATCGCAGCCCTCCACCTTGCCACCTCCTTGTTTATTACATTTAGGAACATCATACGCCCACTCTCCATGTCATTTTTCTGGTTATTGACACCAGCTCTGGATGGTGCCAACCCAGACACAACATGCTCAGGCTCCGCCTTTACCCCAAAATGAAGAGTCAGCCAACATGAAATATCCAAGGCCAGGCTGGATGAGGCTTGGAGCAACCTGGTCTAGTGGAAGGTGCTCCTGCCATTCCAGGGGTTGGAATGACACAGTCTTCAAGGTGCATTCCAACCCAGGCCATGCTGTGAACATCTGTGGATACCTCCTTTGCCTGGCATCACCATGGTGGCCAACCATTACTCTGAACTTCTTCCCAGAAGTAAATTTTTAATACATGCCAAGCCCAAGATTCCTGAAGAGTCCAGTCTGTATGGGGTAGGTAGGGACTGTAGAAAGGTGGTGGGGAGCTGAAGATGGCTCCCCACCCAAGATGACAAACAAACACCAGATGTGCAGGGGAGCCATACACCTTCTAAAGAGGACAACCAGAAAGACATGTGCTAAACCTCATCTGCAATGATATTTAGACAAATTTTCCTATTTGTAAACAAATTAACATAGCCACAATATTTGATTGTACTTCTGTCTTCCATGACCCATGAGTCAGAATTGTTGTTTACAGTTATTAGCAATACAACCCTGCAGTCCATCAGCACTGCCTTCGCCCTGCGGAGGTGAAGCTTTGAAAAGCATCAGGAAATAAGGATGCACACCCCAGCCCCAGGACTGCACTCTGACCATTAGTACTTGTCATAGACAGCAAGACAGAAGAGAGTTACTCTTCGTTGTAATCCTGAACTTAAGAATAGTATTTGACAAGCAAATCTGTTATGAGAACAGAATTAAGCTACTGAGGTTTAAGTTGATCAAAGGATTTTGAAAAATAATCCAGATTTCACTCTGGATTAAAAAAAATAAAAAAAGAATATAACATATCACACCACCCCAAAACCCCAAAAAAGCCACTTCAAATGCAAGAAAAAGAACCCGTTCTTATTTCTGTGATAGCAAAGCACAGAACAAGCTCACCACAAAGACACAGTTGTGGCTGCAGAGAGCCTGGATGGGCAGCTCCCATCACAGCAGCTCCACAGCCCCCTGGAAAATAGAGCTGTGGTCTCCCTACTCCCATCCCAGTGCACCATTCCCTACCCCATGTCGTTTTTCTCCTATTCCAGCAATATCTGGAAGCACATACATTTTCTCCTCATTATCACAGGCTTTGAAACCATTTTACCAGTGCATGCTTGTTCTTTTTTTCCTCAATATTCCCTCAAACAAAGCAACAAACAGGACAGAAACCAGGGGAACTGCCAAAGACAGATGCACACAGCACTCCTACATTTCCAGGTAAGTACAAACAACTGAAGGTCTGAGGTGCTGCCCTTGAGCCCACAGCAATTTCCATCAGTTTTAAACTTAGTCCTAGAGCACCTCAGATCCTTCAACCTGCTCAACCTGGTGGCTAATGACCAGGTAGGAACAAGGAACTGCAGACTGGAGACAGCTTCCAACCCCACCACCAACAGGCATACTCTGCCTTAATGGCCAAAGTCACTCCCATCTTCTGCTTCCCATCACTCCTTTGACATTTAAATCCAAAACCAGTCCTGCAGTCTGATGATACAGAAAGGTCCTTGCACTCCTCCAGTGCCGGGATTTTTCTCCCTCAACATTGGTCAGCATTCTCACAGTCAGCACCTCAGCTTAGTCTGCACTTGGAAAAAACCTTTTGGATATGGATGCTAGCTCAGAGAGTTTCACTGGCACTGAAGCAGCAGGCTGAAGCTCACATGCTACTTTCATTTCTAGACCCTGTCACACTTAGTATTTTGGCAGCAGCAAAACCTTTTCAACACGAAACTTCAGGCATGTTCATGACACGTCAGGGGAGATGGCAGCAGGTAAGGAATGGAAAATTATAGACAAGGAAAAGAAGAATGGGAAATTGAATGCTTAAAAAAGCAGAGAGGTCTCCAGTTTGCCCATTAGAAGAATCCATCAGCAAACTGGACAGCGCCATTCACCAGGCAGCAACCATGAAACAGAAATCCAGAAGTCCTCAGGGCTGCCTCCACTCTTACTTGCAATTTTTATTCCTGAGGATATTCAGTCACAACCAAGATCAAAAGCAGAGCTGACCTCACACACTAGGAAAGCCCATGGATTTGGGGGGATAATTTCCTTATCCTTATGGCATGGTTAATTCACCATGGATCTTTCCTCCCACCTCTGCCTCTGACCAGGACTGCATCAAAACTTGCTTCCTGCTTGGCGAGATGGTACCTCGGGAAGCAGCTGATGCTGATTATGGCCAACAACAGCCTGTTTGTGCCTTTTCAAAGCACAGGATGATGCAAAAATGCCCCAGAAAAGAGTTATTTCCCTTGCATTTGGCTTAAGGCACAAACATACAGAAACACAATTATCCTGGTTATTTACTCTCCGCTAAAGAGATAAGGGCTGTGACAGTGGGTTCTTCATGTGCTTTCCCAGGACAGCAGCAGCTCTTGGGAGAGCAGGATGGAAAAGAAGAGAGGAAGCATTGTCATCAGTCTCCATCACAGCCAGATCATTCCTGTACCTGAAATGAAGTGTTTTATTTCAAATTCAGGTCTTTAGACTGGTGGGGGTTCACACCTTGGGCTTTCTTTTGGAGGGCAAGCAGGAGAGAAGAGGCAGCAGTAAAACAACCACTTGCCTTACCCATCACAAGGGGAGCAAAGAAATCTGTCCTCACACACTGAAGACATTGTAAACCCCAGAAAAACAGGAGCCCTCGACAGGTTACACTTAATGAACACCTTCAGTGAACTCCCCCTTGTTTTGTGTAGTCTCCCTAGCCCTGTGCTGCTGCCCAACCTGTTCTGCCTACAAAGGAAAGCCAGGGCAGGGCCTGGAAGGGTTTGGACCAATTTTTCACCAAGCAGCAACATCACTATGTGCTGATTCTGCCACATTGCTTCAACCTCAGCACCTTCAGAAGCCCAAAGCCCCGAGGCTTTGGCCAGCCACTCTTCCCTGACTCGGCAAGAACGCCATCCCAATGCCCCGTATCCACGAGGGCCTGGCTGGCGCTTGGACACGGGGCAGGAAGGGCGACGGCCCCTGGTGTTTCCACCCTCGGCAGCTGCTGGGTGGGAAGGAGCTGGGAGGGACCCGGGGCACATCCCTAACTCCCAGCTAAGCTGGGCGGCTGAATCAGCGCGGGTGGACGGTGATTTGCTGCTGACACAGAGCTGCAATAAATCACCACCTTTCTGGAGCAACGAGGAAGTTGCAGGGGTGACTTAGTCATCCTCCATCCTGACGCCATTCCAGGAGCAGAGCCACATACATCCCTCGGCTTTGGGCTGTGCCCGTGGCCCAAAAATAGCTTTTAAGCCAAATCCTGCAGTCATCGTTTAAACCTGAAACCCTTTTATTTACACTCAGCAAGAACTCATGTATGTTTTTGACAATGCTGAGAGTAACCAGCGCTTAAATTATTTGCTTAGCAAAGGAGTCTATTTAACTACAAGACTTACACCAAGTATGCAATGTTTTCTGACCCACATAGAAGCTAATAATTTGCATTTTATGGAACCACTTTGCATAGACAACCCATCTTAATGGGCAACAACTTACTGTACGAGAATTAATAATTGAAAAGCAACTCGTCAGCACTGTTATTTGTGTTACAGGTAACTCTCAAACCTCATTACACTGTAGCATTAAATTTCCAATGACCTTCTGGAAAGCTGCTCACTCTGAGAGTCTTTTTTTAAAGCATGATCTCTCAGAATGCCAAGCAATTGCAGAGAAAGTATGTGACAGCTACCCAGATTCTGTGGGAGAGGCCAGGCAAAACACCCTGTCAGAAATGTATCAGCCTGATCCCCCCTTTGGCTGAAGAAGTGACTTTGACTTCATGAATCCCCCCTCTCTCCAGCCAGTCATTTGGCCAAGCTTCTCTCACAAATTTCTGCCTTAATGCCAGATTAATCCTACTTCCTCCAGTCCTCAGACATCTAAGAAGCTCCAGCTCTTTTTCTCTCTAATCATTGGCTTTTAAACTATTTCTGTTGCAGCACCCAAGCATTTGCTGTGGATGAAAGAAGGCTCAGAGACTAGCACAAAAGTGTAAAGGCAAACAAAAATTACATGGCAAAGCCTGGGATTTTCATAGTCTTAGGGAAATTAGGCCCCCTGAATCCCATGGCAACTCTGAGAAGAGTCGAGTGCATAATTTTCCATTATGCTTGTAAAAAATCCCCAAATAAATGTACAACTAAATGCAGCTTCACAAGGCTGAGCATTTATTATTCTGCTAAATGTTGTTCCTAAGCCTGAGGTCTCTTACTCCCTGTTTTAAGGTTTGATTTTTCAGAAAACAGTCTTTTTCTCGCCAAAACGCCAATGATGCAGAATGGTAGCTACAGGAAAACCCAGCTCAGAGTGCTGTCGCTGGGGAAGGCCAGCAGAGCATCCCCACACCTCGAGCTGCCCACCCCAGGACGCCTGTCCCGCTGACAGAGCCTCTCTGTGCTGGGATCACAGTCACTCCTCACCCTGAGGTCCTTGCTCAGGGCTGTGCCCGTGCACAATCTGCTCCAGAACATGCTCACTGACTCTTTGCCATTCCCAAAGCTTCTCTGGCATATTTCTGCCGACTGAAGCAGGAAGATTTGGGGCAGCCAGGGGCTGATTTATCTCTGCGTGAACGCCTGCGGGGGTAATTTGTGCAGCTCTCCCAAACAAAACATTTTCACTGCCATAGCAAAGGCAAATTTGCCCAAACCCAATTTGTTTGGTACTTAATTAGTATCTCTGCTGCAATGCTGGAGACAAAAGAAAGAAGCACTCCCCTCCTCCCATGAGCATCACGACTTTTTAATCTCAAAGATACACCTTATCCAACATGACCAAAGCAGAAAGAATACAGCTCCCTCTTACTAGTAAACAGAGATCATCTCCGGAGCTTGTTCATCATAAGGTTTTGATTTTAATTTCAGTAACCCTGGCTGATAGACTCCCACACCTGAAAACTAGGGAGTAATTTAAACATAAACCGTAAGAAAAAAACAATTATATCAATTAGACTTTTGAGTGGTAAAAAGAATAGAGATGGGATTAGAAAACCCTGGCTGGCTTTCCTTTCACCCACTAATCAAACAATTCCCTGAAGTACTCGCAGGAGTTTCTCCTCTCCACGTTTCTGAGGCGGACGAAAGGGAGAGGCAGATCTGCTTCCCCTGGATTCAGTCTGGCTTATTCAGCAGCCTCAGCTCTGCTATTTCAGATTCCTGCGAAAATGAAGGCTCGGAAGGGAAAGCTGAGCCTCCAGGCATCCACCAGACCACAACTCCTGCACGCACATAAGAGGCACGGCCGCACTGGAGGAGAGGAGCAGCAGCAGCCTGTCCTTCAGCATCACATGGCTGGCCATGCTCAGCAGCCCAAACCACAGCCTGGAACACCCAGCTCCGAGAACGCCCTGGAGCCGGGCACATCCATCGCTAACAAAGGAGCAGCTCCTGCACACTCCGTCAGTGCATTTACTGTGCTCCCTGCAAGATGCAGCTGGGGTGAGCAGGCCTGTAAGATGAAATTAAGCAGCAAGATCCAAAGTGGATGTTGCCAGAACAGAGAAACATCTTAGTCATCCTGCAAAGTTGAAGCAGAAAAGGGCTTACAGCCCTTAGAAAGACAGCATTTGTTTTGGTTTACCAGCCGGTTCTTCCTTCAGACAGTTTTCCACTGGAGAAGTGCAAATGTCTGCTACTCAGAGCTTTACTGAATAGCAATTTAACAGGAATGCTCCAAACACAAAGATGAACTTCAACAAGCCCGCTTCCCCAGGAACAGCACACCAGCATCATGAACGTGCACAGGGCATGGAAAATGCTGCTGCCGCTGCAAAAAAGGGAATAGGAGCGATGTGTTCCTTCCTCTGTGTCTTCCTGCAAAAACAGTCTCCCTGCCCAATATCCAAAACTGCACAGGCTCCACAAATCTAATTAGCCATGACTCCAAAACGCAGAGCTCTGTCTGCCTAAATGCATAAACATTAAAGTTGTTTTGCTTTTATTAATAAAATCTTGGGACGGGATGAGATAAAAATCCCAAGGAGGAAAGTCTAAGAGGAAAGTACCTCCCCCTCCTCGAGTAAAGAGCAGTCTTTGTGTGAATAAACTGGGCAACCTAGATAAACTTCGCCTTGTTTATTATAAAAGCACAAGTTCACCAAGGTCCTTTTATGTCCTGATGTATGAAATTATTCCAGCTACATATAATTTCACAGAGCCAAAGGGGTGAGGCTGTGGTATTTATAGATACATTCAGGGCTAAAATTTTGGTTAGCAGAAACATTTTTATGGCCTCAACACCTAAAATACTTTTGGGAAAATGCCCACCTGTATATATAGATCCTGTGACATTTTCCCTATTAAATACACATTTCAAGTGAACTTGTTCTTTATCTTTTTCTAAACTTGACAGATAAAGTCTGTGTTTTTCTCTTAAAGATTCAGAGACAGAAAAAGAAACTGAGGCCACTTTCATAGCAAGAGGAAAGCCTCTGATCCCATCCTGATGCTTTCAGGCATGTTCACTGGTTTAGGTTTTTTTTTATTCTCCAAAATAGGGCCTCAGATTTTCTAAGCTCATGCCACACATTAATACATGAATCTCTGTAAACAATTTATAAACCTGTTTCTCCAAACTTCTAACCCAGAGCCCTGCCTAAAGTCTGCTGAGGACTCGATCAATACTCCACTTAAATCACTTGGCACCAGCATCTCTTCACTCCAGAACCACCTTCCTTTGAAGCAAGCAACAGCAGACATGCAGGCAAGGGATGCTGTTGGATGAACACTATTCCAGAGATCTTTTCCATATCCATATACTGTTGTTGTGAATAGCATCATTATGTAAGCATCTCTTTTTAAAACAAAATATTTGTCTGGTCAGTCTCCACTATTGTCCCACCTGTAAGCCATCAGGCTGAAATTCCACCCACTTTAATCATACATTTAGAGGCTTAAGGGTGGAATAGTAGTAAAAATGACAAGATGAAGAATTTCTATTTGCTTTAAAAACATGAAAATTTTACCCATTTTTATCAACAGGACTTCAGAAGCCTCCACAATAAGGACACTGCCCAGGCTCCCCAGGGAATGGGCACGGCCCCAAGGCTGCCAGAGCTCCAGAAGTGTTTGGACAATCTCCCAGGGATGCACAGGGTGGGACTGGTGGGGTGTCTGTGCAGGGACAGGCTTGGACTCAATGATCCTCATGAGTCCCTTCCAGCTCAGGATATTCCTTGATTGTGTGACTCTGATAGTAAATTACCAACCTTTGAAGAGCTGCTTTTAAAAAACCAAACACAACTTTACCACCAGTATTCAGAAGTCTGTGACCCAGAGAGCTCCTGTAACTCAGACTCCTGAACCACCAGCACAAAAGCAAATACCATAGGTCAATTCACAGCCAAAGGATCCTGCCTCCCTGCCACACAAAGAAAAAGTGGAATTTAAACCACAACTTTGCTACCGCCCATGTATTCCTGAAATGGTCAAAGATGGTGTGGTGGAAGCCAACCTATACAACAGTTCAGGGACTGAGTTACTGCTGTTTCTGCATCATGCAGCACTTACTAGAACCTGTATTACATAACTTCAAGCTCTTTAATAAAACTTTTAAATTCTGTTCTCCGCACTCTTATGCATCCCCTAAAATGTTGCACCAGATTCTTTGCTAAGATTTACTTTGGTAAATCTTCCAACAACGTTGCTGAAGTTGCTCCTTGACTTGCAGCAACTCTTTTGTTATCTGAATGTTTCTGAATCAAGCCTGACCCCAATTTACCTCCAGGATGCACAGGTGCAGAAATCACTTCTTGTATTTGAACATTTTTTTGCATGCAGTCACCTAAATATGACATCCATAATGGTACCTCTGCATGACAGGTGACTGTAAACAGGGCTGGGATTATACCTCACTGCAAATATAAAGCAGTTATCTTCACATACCTTCTAAGACCGTTTAGCATCCCCAGATATAGTTCATTTCTGTGTAAAAATCTAAAACAGAAATTTATTCTTCTAGAATTCGGATAAAATCACAAGCACTTCAAATGGCAGACTGTAAAATGAAAAAAATAAAATCCTTTCCAGAGTGGACAGCTATACCAGAAGTTCACCAGCACAGCAGGTTGTGAACACTAATGCCATGAAGTTTCCCAAAATTAATTAAGACATTTTTTAGAGAAGACAATCCATCAACAGCTATGAAACACACAAGTCTCCTTGGAACTGCCAGCCCAAAGGTCTCCCAGAGTGGTGACTGCTACGAGGGTTTACCAGGAGGAGAACTTCACTGATCCAGTTCTTCTATGCACCTGGGAGTGGTCCCATCAGAAAAGCTATCAAGCTAGACAGACCTCTAGTCTGACACGGAATGATTACTCTTACTTCATTCACAAGATTGAAGAGGACAAGAGACCAACCTGTTAATAAATCAGAGCAGAAGTAAACCCGTACCGGTAAAAAAAATAGTCTTAACATGACTGATTGCATATCACATTCCACACTGCCTCCTCTGAGCATCCTACAACAACACAGCCTTAATAATACTACCTATTCCCTGAAGTACCTGTATAGATTCCAGTGTACCCAAAATGTGCTTGTGTACATTTATCACAAATGTTATACAGCACACAGAGCAGCCAGTAGCACAGTGACAGACATTTGCAAGTGCCTGTGAAATCCCCTTGTAATTACATATCTGCTTACATAGAATGAAACACAGCCAGCAAGGAAATAAATAACAGCAATAATAAACTCTTTCCAGAGTACTTTTGAACATGTATTCAAAATGTAGTCCTGTTCCATCCCCTGCTAGAGGATGGAAAAGCAGCACCTTCGAGGGTTCCATTCCTTTCCGTGAATGAAAAGAAGATCAGAAGGCTCAGGCTCCACACCTAAACGAAGGCCTCTGGAAAACTGACTGCAGGAGTTGCTTCTTCCTCCTTCCCCCCAAACACTTGATGCCATCACATCCTGTATTTTCAGAACAAGATGCACTCCCAGAGCTGCAGAGCCCACCACGGCGCAGCTGCAGACGGGGGTCCCAGTGAGGCACTGCACACACCATGGAGAGGTCCACGCTGGCCAACACCTCCCTCTCCTCCCCACGCTCTGGAAACTTCCCCCACATCCCAGCCTGCCCCTTCCCCTCTCAGCTCCCATCTCTCCTGGTGGGGTGTCACCTCCAGCACGGCAGCGATGCCTGCGCCAACCCTTGCGGCGCGGCCCGCGTGTCATCGCCTCCTCGCTGAGCAGATTCAGGGAGACAAGCCCTGGAAACCTCTCCTGCAGCAACGCTGCCTCCACACCGACAGCAAGAAATGGCCAACTATTAATGGACCGGTTGAGGGGCTGCCAGCTTCAGCAAACGTGGCTGGAATTGTATTTTTTGCTTAATTTAGGAAGCTTCCAGTTGAGTACTGGTCATCTTGCTTGACCCAACCCCTGGACTGCAGTAGCCCAGAGCCTGCACAGCAGCCCAGGCACCACCGGCTGTGCACAAAGACATTCAACGAGGCCTTGGACTGTCAACTAAATGAAGCCGAAAGTAAGTTTGCCCATGCGTGCAGGCAGCACCCAAGGCTCTGCAGAAGCTCCTGGAGCACAGACGATCGATAGCAAGTACATCATAATCCCAAAGAGATTGCTAAAAATGTATTTAGTACATTACTGTGTCCACTCATTGTGTTTCCCATCCAATATTTGCAACATGCCAAGTGCAGCAGATCTGCCTGATGTAAACAGCTGCCCTAATCCACGTTGTTCTATAGATCGTGTTTACCCAAAGCTGAACGATCATTTCAACCTTTGTTAATCTGATTGCATAACAAACCACAGCAGCCTGAAATAACCAAGCTGCTCTCTCCGGCAC
Source organism: Phylloscopus collybita (assembly GCA_027886175.1). Lineage (NCBI taxonomy): Eukaryota > Metazoa > Chordata > Aves > Passeriformes > Phylloscopidae > Phylloscopus > Phylloscopus collybita. Next base: position 3,003,483 of record JAJNNQ010000065.1, on the reverse strand, counting down.
ACATTAGTCGAAATCAGTCATTTCAGCACCCCGCTTCTTCTGAAAAACAGAACAAACCCGGTCACGGAGAAAGAAGAAAATAAACAAAGCACCTGGCCACTGCTTTGGCAGCCAACCACCACACACATGGCAGCGTGCGGATGCCACGGAGCACACTGGCACCTGGAGCAGGCAGCGAGCACAAGGAAAGCCAAAATGTTCTCAGCCACCCAGCTCCACTGCGCAACGGAAGCACCTTCTGCTGGATCTCGCTCACAGCTCGGGCGCAGGCTCGCAAGCAAAACGTGGATTTTCAAAACATGTAATTGCACGTACATAAACAAAGGCCATAATTTACATGGCAGGTCCTATGAAAGCTTATCTAGCACATGACATCACACCCACAAATTACAACTTAAAGCGACTGTGCCAAACTGCTCCCACCCTCCCACCCCAAAATGAAGATGATTAATATCAAACCCTGCTCATCCATGCCTGAGCCTCTTGGGACACAAGAAGTACCTCCCAAGACAGAGTAGTATTTAAAGATTCTTCAGACAATTAGAAGATTTATAATTATTATTGCATTGCATCATCACAAAGCCTTAAACAAATCAAGCTGCCTCATCATACGACACCTAAGATAATACAAGGTTAAACAGCACCAAGCAGTATCGGTTAACTTCACTTGTACGGAAGGGCAAATACCCCCAGCCACTGGGCACGGGGATCTTCAGCCTCACAGCTATTATTAAACAGCAAGTTAGACAAGCAAAATCAAAACAGACAGATTTCTCTGAACAGGATCAGAACCAGAATTTTTCCATTGAAATTCGACCAACCAGGGCATAGGTAAAGTGAAGGGCAGGCGAACGGGGAACTGAATAAGGTGAGGGACGTGTTTCAGCATCTCTCAGCTTTAGTTCACTGGTCCATCATCAGCTTGGGAGAAATCAAGAGGCAGTATCAGGAGCTAACATGACGCTGCCTATTGATCACAGCCAGCTTTCCACAGCACACAACAGAATTCCTCCTCTGGCCTGATGATACCCGAGGAGGTTGCCTTATGGCACAACTGGCAGACGAGACAGGCATCAGCCGGCTCTCCAACCAAAACACGCCTGAATACCTTTGTAAGGCAAAACCAGCCAAGTATCTCTGCTCCAGGCATAAATATCTGCTGCTCCGAGTCCGCAGCTACCCACAAATAATTGCTAATTCTCGCAGTGCCCCCGCAGCGGGCCCTGCACCGGGGAACAGAGCGGCTCCGCCGGGTCTGGCCGCGCCAGCTGGGTCTGTCCGTCTCCATCACGCTCTGCCCGCACCGAATTCCCATTTCTGCGCGTTATTACCAATCTGACATCACCCCAGAGCAAGCACAGTCTGACATCTACAGTTAACTCGGTGATGGTGTAAGTGCCGCCCGGCGCACAAGCGGTCGGTGTTGCAAGACGCTGCTGCCGAACATCGAAAAAGAACACAGATAAATAGACACGGATCTCGACACACAGCTACACGTATAACACCCCAGGGAGAGCGGCTGGCAGGGTTCGCTCCTGCCCCGGCCGCGGAGCCGCCGCCGAGCCCCCCGGGCGCTGCCGGGCCGGGGGGGACCCCGAGCCGCCCACCCGCAGCCATTTCCCCGCCGCTGCCGGCCGGCCCGCTCCGCACAAAGCCCGCCGGGCCATGAATAAAACATCGCCCGGAGGCGGCGGCGAGGGGGGTCGGGATACGAGAAATAAGGGAATGGAAAGGGAAGCGGGGAAGCGGCGGCGGGAGCGGCCCTGCGGAGAATGGTGGGGGGGGGGCTTCCCCCGGCCCCTGACCCGCGCTGCCCCGGCCCCGGGTGCTCACCTCGGCAGCCGCGCTCGCAGCGGCTCCCCCGGGCCGGAGCGGGCGGCGGGCGCGGGCAGCTGCGGCTCCCGGGCGGTGAGCGGCGGCGGCGGCGGGGAGCGGAGCGGAGCCGAGCGGAGCCGAGCGGCCTCTCGGGGAGCGGGCGGGGCGGGGCGGAGCGGGCGGGGCGGGCGCGGGGCCGTCACCGCGGGGGAGGAGCGCCCGCCCCGCCGGCTCCCGCGGGGTGCGGGGTGCCAGGGGACCGGCCCCGCTCACCCCCAACGCGGAGCCCGGCGGGACCGGCCCCGCTCATCCCGGACACGGATGGATCCCCGGTGTCGCAGGGCAGGGGCTCTGAGCGGAGAGGCCCCCGGTGAGGTCACAGATGCACAAATACAGAATCATGGAATCGACAGGGTTAGGAGGGAGCTCTGGAGATGATGCAGTCCAGCCCCTCCCCGAGGCAGGGTCACCCGGAGCAGGTGACACGGGTGGGTTTGGGATATTTCAGAGTTGGAGACTCCACACCTTCCCTGGGCAGCTGTTCCAAAGCTCAGCAACCTTCCATGAAAAGAAGTTCTTCCCCATGGAAGTGGAGGGGCAGCTCCAATCTCTGCTCTCTGTGCCAGAGAAAGGACCCAGGGAACGGCTGGAGCTGTGCCAGGGAGGTTTATGCTGGAGATCAGGAAATGCTTCTTCCCCCAGAGGGTGCTGGGCACTGCCCAGGCTCCCCAGGGAATGGGCACGGCCCCAGGGCTGCCAGAGCTCCAGGAGTGTTTGGACAATGCTCCCAGGGATGCACAGGCTGGGATTGTTGGGGTGTCTGGGCAGGGCCAGCAGCTGGCCATGTGGATCCTTCAACTCTGGATCTTCCATGGTTCCGTGTTGTTAAACTTCTTGTGTTTTAGTTTTTTGTCCATTGCTCCTTTTTCTATCACTGAGCGCCACTGAAAAGAGTCTGGCACCACCCTCTTGGCACCTGCCTTTGAGATATTTATGTGGATGTCAAACACAGCCCCCTGTGCCTTTGGTGTCCATGTCCCACTCAGTAGGGGGACAGCAGAGTGCTTCTCTTCCTTAGCATGGAAGTTGTTTTCCCAGGAATGCAATGCCTATCAGCTCTATGGCACCACGCACCCAAATTTTCACTGGAAACACATTTTTCTGTTTGCAGAGTTTTTCATGAAAACAACTGAAAAACTGGAGATGGAGGTGAGGCCTCTTTGAAGATTGGGTTATAAAAGCTGTCTCAGACTGTTCCTGCCAGGAAATGCCACCATGTGAACTAGAAAGACTCCAGCAAGCTTACATCCTTTTCATCACTTATGGTTTTAATATCATCCAATAATCCAGGTGGATAAGTTTTCATCTAAGGACATTTTTCCTTCACCATGATGAAAATGTTGAAATAAATAACAGTTTGTTTGCCAAATCCTTGGCAGGATCCCATTTGAAGTCATTTCTACCTTCAACTTTTTAGCAATTAATTATTTTTCGCTACACTGGAAATCACTACCGGAAAGGTGCACATAAACAACATCAAGACATTCCAGAAGAGGGAATATTTTCAACTTTAGGTTGATTACTGTGAAGTTTGGCCAACTTTGTTTTTCTGCAGAGAGCCTGATACTGTTTCCAAAAGTGCTGCTTTTACAGTGAAACATATATGATTGCTATGCCTCTGTAAACTGTGCTTCCAATAAAAAAAGACCATGAAAGAACAGCATGAAGCAAACATATTTTGTTTAGCCTCCACAAACAAACCTCCCTGATGTTTTCCTGATGATGTGTGCAGCTAGTTAACATTCATAATAATTATTTACATGCAAATCCATTTCCTTATGCACAGATTTGTTGATGGAATCTTTGTCTGCCACTCTCTTGTAGTTGACGATATGTCTAAAAGCAGAAAATAGTTATTTCCTGATTTCTGATGTTTGTTTTACTCATCTCTGAGATGAGACAGTGCATACTGGAGAGTTATTTTTAGAAGCTGAAAAATGATAAACAGTGTAAACAATTCCTGATATGTAGGACAATTTTGGTACTAAGAGTAGCATCAATCAGCTGTGCCTAGTGCTCTGTCCCTGCCTAGTGATGCTCAAACCAGGCATCAGTTTATTAACTCAAAAATAAATTATGGGTTTAATATCAAAACCAAGTGCTGGGGGTTGTTCCTGCAAGAAGGGGACAAATTTCATCCTGACTTTTTTGTACATGAGAACAGAAATTTGCTTTCCTGCTTCAGTTCTCCTGCTACTGTGGGAATGAATTGATTGGATCTGAGAGAGTTGTGGACTAAAAGTAGCCAGAGACAAATATTTGCAAAGATAAAATTATCTTTACTTTTATAATAAAATTTATCATTAATTTTATAAGCCTCTCTCTTGGAAAGAGGAAAGATGAGGATATAATTGAGTATGGAAAGTCAATGGCTTGTACCTGGTTGTCTTCTTTTGAAAGCAGCTCTACCTCTGTGCCAAAAGAAAAGAACAAACCACTTAAGATAGCAGGTGAAATAGTGGTGTAGAAACACCAAATTGGCCTATTTATGAGGGGGAAAAATTGGCTTTCAGCACAGTACTGCAGTGTAATCAGTGTGTGCATGCCTCACATGTTGCCTCAGTTATATCAATACAGCAATGCTAATGAGGATCTTCCCCTAAAAATGGGAATGCAGTTCACTTGTCTATGCCAGAAGTATATCTATTGTACCTGTGTCCTACTTGTTATGGGTGAAAAATAGACCATTACTTGGATCAGGTAGCTGCTGTCAGCACAACTGTCTGTTTCAAGCTGAAAGCTGTTTCAAATGCCTAAGTTACCCTGCTTCATTTTCTGAAAGGCACTGATGATTTCCTGATACTTTAGTGAAGCTCTTCACTGCAGAAGTGGGAGAAATGAGAGCAGTCATGGCTCACCTTATAAAAGAATAAGTGAAACTGCTGCACCTTTTTCTCAATTAACAGGAGTCCAGAAGAAAAACTAAAAAGCTGCACAAGCTGCTGCCAGGAGCAGTTTAAGAATTTTGATTAATTGTTATCACCTTGATCCTGGCTAAAGTACATTCCACTATGACAAATTCATTTTCCCTTTAAGTATTGTAGTCCCAAAACATTGAACTACTTCCTAACTGTGCTGATATTCAAAGATTTTTGTAAACATAATCCCTGGGGTTGGAATATATGGTCCCTTGCATGGACTCTGACTGCCAGGGTGATGTAGCTGTTCCTCCATCCCCAAGGACTGCTGGAGAATCAGAGTCAGGCTCACGTGGACCACGCTGCTGGTGCTGCTGGAGAACGAGGAAAGGGCACAGAAAGGCACGAGCCCTGCAGGTGCAGTTTCTTCCCATGGATTTTGCAGGTTCTGTAGAATTTTAAGATGTCAGGTACCAACATTTTTTACAGGATGCCAAAGTTGTTGAGGGGAGTTTGATGCTGCAAACCAACAAGCTGCTCTTTGAGCTGCTCTGCTGCTTGACAAGCGACACAGGAACAGACGTGTGAACTTCCCAGCTCCTTTTTAATGGTGTATTAACATCAAAGACTAGCTTTACATATTTAAAAGACTACAAATTAGCAGACGTTTGTTTTGCACAGTCTGGCTCTGCTTGTTGCATTCACTGTCATTATTAAAATGGAAATGGATGTTAATCTGCAATACAGAAAAACATGGATTACAAATTCTGGGCATATAAGGGAATGCATTTTAACCAATAAATAATTATCTCTGAATAAATAATGCCCTTGGAAGAAGGAACTGCTCACCTCACCCAGCACTACACCTGTTCAGAGGGCAAAAAGGAGAATGAAATATTTAAAAAGAGTCAAAGATTATTCTGTGACACTTAACCCTGCATAATTCTCCAGAGTTTTCTGTTCCACAACTTCATCATCACAGAACAGGGCCTACATTAAAACCCTGGGACACAAAGCAAGCCCAGCTGGAGGGGAAACCTACAGATACATCTGGGAATTTTCAGACAATCTTTACTGATCCCAGTTCTATGTGCAGTGCTTGTTTATTTACTCTGCAGATTCAATTAGTCTCCTTATACCTGAGCTTGCAATTAGGAAAGATAAGACAAAATAGGTAGATAAGCCCTCCAATAAACCACCCACAGTTTGGAAGCTGTACAAACAAGAAGAAAATGTCTGTGGCACAGCATCCAAACCTGAAGTCCTAATTCCAGATGAGCAGTTTAGCAAAGCTGTCTGTTAATTTCAGGCAAGGGCTGAGAGAGGAAAGAATAAGCAGGAACTTTAGTTGTGAACTGTTCAACATTTCGATGCAGCACAGATACTGCCAAAGTTACTACACTGGGGTTGAGCCTGAATTATGCCTTGTGCAGGGACTGGAATCACAGGCCATGTGCCTGTGCTGTAATGGGATAAATCAGCAAAGAATCACAGAATCATGCAACACCCTGAGCTGGAAGGGGCCCACAAGGTTCATCAGATCCAGCTCCCAAGACTGACTTTCTTTTGTGTGCCTGAAGGTCCAGTTCACCAGAACCCTTCTCCCTTTTGTTATGCCACCCCTCTAAACAGACAAATGTGGTCTGAAAACCCAGGGAAGGAGTGGCCAGTGAGGATTGGGTACTATGGTCCTCTTCAGGTCACCAGCAGAAGGTCCCTCTGGTTTTCAAGGTGCAGAATTGGATCCAAAACACAAGCTGAGTTATGCTGGCTACTGAGTTGGCACCAAAAAAGCCAAGAACATTTTCTTCTAGGCTGCACATTTGTTTCTCAGTACCAGTTAGGCTTGCATGACTTTCTCTTTAGGTCTCTTATGCTTCAGCTCATTCTGGCACTAAATTATACAGAGAACACTTGTTTGAGCTGTCCTACCTCCTCCTGGGGAAAGGTGGGCGTCTCCTTTTGAGAGGGACACTGCTCACTGGTGATTTCTTCTCTGGCCCAGGTGTTTGCAAAGCACAGAACCACTCCCACTCCTCACCTCCCTCAGGAATATACACAGTTTTAAGTTAAAGCCTAGTTTTAAGTTAGAGTTTTCAGTGGCAGAAAGAGAACCTGCCCCACCCAGACACCCTGTGCACAGCACTGCTTTGGGCTCTGCAGTACCAACCCCTACAGGCTGCTGGTGATCACAGACCAGGTCCATGTGGATGTGCTCCTGTGGCAAATGCCTCAAGGGAAACTGCTAAGGTCTTGGCTCCAATGGAAGGGTTACTGGGAAGCTATCCTTCATACAGGGATGTTGCACTTTGCTGTCTGGTTATTTGGGGGAGGGTTGAGTTGCTGTGATAGGAAATAAGAGCGGCCATGTCATGGCTCCTTGGCAGGGTGCTAGAATACAATAAAAGCAGTTCACTTGCTGTGATAAGATCTCAGCTGTATCTCGGTCATTAGGAGATAAACACTGTTAAATTTTATGTAAATCAGTCTTTCAGGGCCCATAAAAACACTGCTTGCAAGAACATAAGGCAAAAATCGTGAATGTAACAGTAATGAAGACTTTGGGGATTTTTTTCCATGAATTTTATGCACAAAAAAAAAATCCCAAACAAGCAAAAAGACAACAAACAACATTCTAAGTTCATGACTGTTTGAAAGGTGGCTTTGAGCAGTAGAACTGACATGGGTGAAGTCATCATTTGTGCTCTACCCAGGGCATTTACCAGCATCACAGCAAGGGACTGTGTGCCATGTGCAAACTTAAACCTGTACACAGCTTTTATCAGATCAAGTCTCAGGTCTCAACATCTCAGGCAGGCAAACAGGGATTCAATAAGGAGCCTAAAGCCCGGAGTGGGCTGAGAAGAAAAGCTGCAAGCCATGGCTGAGTCCAGTTCTAACTGCTGGCACAACTTCCCACTTTTCATGCACCGGAAGTGGGCATTAAAAAGAGATATATAATTGGGGTTTCCTGCTTCCCTTTTCATACCAGAAAGGAGAACACACAGACCTTAGAATACCACTGCCTGTGTGGAATTGAAGGTCGATTTCCTTGTGCACCAATGTGTGTTATTCCCTTTTAATTTCCAAGCTGAGGAAATAAAGGAAAAATATTCTTTTCATTATGCTGCTATTATGGCAGAGAATTTAACTGCATTCAAATCAAAGCAAAGTTATGATTCCCTTAGAAACTGTAACTTGAGTTAACACTGAGCTCTTCTGGAGCAATTGTTGCTGTGCACCTTTACAGAAAACATTAAGCTGACAGGAAGTGTGTCCTATGGTTCATAAGGGAGCTATTCCATGGAATTTCACAACTTGTAAGGATATGTGATTAATCACAAATGCATTTTCATCAGAGCTTTTACATATAGCTGATGATAGGGAGCTGTGGGTTAGGATTTGCCTGCCTTGTCCTGACATCTCAGAGTCAGGTATCTGCTGCAGCAAGTTCTCCATGGATCCATTTAGAGCCAGTGATGGGAAATAAGGACCTCCAAAGGCTGGTTTGTGTTGAAATGAAGTGAATGTCCTTCCAGAGGCTTGTGTTTTGCTGGGATAACTGGCACCTGATGTCTAAGCCATGTAAAGTGAATCCATCCTTGGGGCAATCTGATGGTGTTTAGGAAGACAGTAATTTCCTCATCATTTTTGGGAGCTTCCTCTATATAAATCTATCAAAAGTCTTGCCTTTCTTTCTCTCCTACATTATTAGTGTCTATCTGTCCTTCTTCCTCCTTGTCATTTTCAAATTGCAGATCTGTGAAAATGCTCCCACTTCAGCAGTACCTACTGAAAAAAGGGGTTTTCAGTTTGTTAACAAAACAAAACTCTCTTGCTCCCTAGGCTGCTCAAAAGGTTCTCTCTGTGAGGAAGAAGGAAAAAGTTACTAGAAAGGAGGATGTTCCTTACAAAAAGGCAGGGACGGTATTGCTAGCAGTTTTGTCTTAATCATCTTTGTAGGTTAGACACAGAGCGGATCTGGGATGGCAATAGGAGGCATGAAAAGGCAAGTCTTCCACGAAGTCATAATAGAAACTCAAGGCAATTTAAAGTTGCAAAACTCTTAGGAGTTCATTCCAGGTAAGGTTATTTGGTTTGGGGACAAGTCAGAGTAAGCTTTTCCATTAAAATGTGTTAATATATAGCATATTGTTTGGGTGTTATTTATGCATGTTTAATCAAAATGAAAAAACGTGCTTTCCATCATAATGTCTGGACAACGGAGACTATTATGGACCTAGAAATTCAGATTCAATGTCCAGTTCAAAAATTTTTACATCCCAGTGAGAGGCTGTAGAGAGGCTGTTTGGTTAAAAATTGTATGAAAACATTCTGGCCACTCTCAGACCAGTGAAGGGCAGTAGCAGTATGCAGTTCTGTGTTATTTGTTATCACAACATTTGTTATCACAACATTCAACTGTATATAAAGACCTCTGTGAACTGGGGTCTTCTCACCAGCTTCTTCTGTTGCTGAACAATAAGGAGAGGTGAGGGGAAAGCCAGGGCAGGTTCACAGGGTGATGTGGAGAGGGCTGAACATCTTGCCCAACCCTCCCTGAGTCCGCTTTGGTACAACTGTCTCTGAAGAACTGCACAGAAAAGCTACTGGTGTTCCTTATCCCTGTGCAGGGTCCCAAATGGATTGAGTAGGGCACCAGTCTCCTGTCACCCCCTTCAGAAAACAAATCTCTGCAATGAGGAGAGATGCAAGTCTGCCTGTGGGTCAAATGGTGCTTTTCATGGCAAAAAGACAATGGACACCCAGAAGAATCCCCAGTGACCATGGGGGCTGGAAGGGAATCTGACCTTAGGAATAAAAGAGAGAGACATTTCCTCCACAGTCTGAGCTTGGGACAGTCCATGTTAATTGTAGTTTTACAAAACTAGCTGAGGGTCATTAACCACTTCCCTAAATTGCTGAGTCACAGCAGAGGCAGGAGTTGGGCACCTGACTATGTATTCATACCCACCCAGGTGACTCAGCTAAATATAGAGATAATGCAGCCTTTTCTGGGTGGGGGTAAGAGATGAAAGTCTTACTGACAGTGCTACAGGAGAAGAAAGGAAAGCTGCAACCTTTCTGCATCAGCTCCAATCTGGGGTCTGCTGCTGCTGGGATGGGGTGCTTCAGGCTTCAAAAAGTATGGAGGCATCTCCCCTAAGGTTACTCTTGCCCTGGGAGTCTGAAGAAACTGTAGGCCAAACTAAATATTAACCTGCCTCCAAGGACTGTAGCAGTGTCATTTTTTACAGTCTGTTACATCTGAGACCATGCAAACATCTGTTACTGCTTTCTTGTTTGTTTTGAGTCTGTGTGTGTGTGCTTTTTAGAGAGGGAAAGAACTGCCAGTCTCTGGAGCTTGATGTGACTCAGAGAACAAGGTGCCATGCTAAAGAAAAGTTGGATTGAACCAAATTAAAACACTTTAAAGATCCTTAAACAAGTCTCTGCTAATGTTCAGAGGGGGACCACTTCATCTGGCTTCCAAAAACCCTTTATTTTCATCATCCGTGCAATGGTAAAAGGAGATTTCCCACCTTTGCATAACTATGGTAAGGAAATGCAAAGTGTTAATTCCTCCCTCGGGGGCCTTGGGGCTGTGCTCACCTCTGTGACCTGCTATTGCCATTGCAAAGGTGTGGGGCAAACCTAAACCTACAGCTCATGCAATCTGTGACTTCTGCTCTCGACCAAAAAGGGGAAGGGAGTTCCCAGTACCCAACGTCCATCCAGCAAAGCCTTTCACAAATGGAAGAACACTGTTCCATCAGCTTTGTTCAAAACTTTTCTCATAGTTCCTTGTGCATCTCTTTCCCCAGACATGTTTGAGTGGTGTGAAAAGCCTGATTAAATTTGAAGTGTAAGGACTAGCTGAAAATGTGGGTCTAAAGGCATCTGTCAGCAGCAGCCGTGGCATTTGGTGTCTTAGCTGGCGTCAGTCTGCCCTCAAACATCCTCCTTATGCTGGCCTATCCATGTCAGGCTTTGAGGTGTCTGGATGAACAAGACCTGATATTTCATGAGTTCATTTAATGTGCAGCAGGTGGAGGAAAAAGCCTTACCTATTTGTACTCTTTTAGCAGACACCCACGCTTGTGACTTCAGCTGGTGGTGGAGCAGTTAAATGATGGAAAAAACAGAGTAACTAAGAGACTGAGCACATCCCAGTTATCAAAAAGCAGAGGATGATTGTTTCTCTGCTTTCATTTCAGAGAGGACCAAATCAGGCTCCTAAATGTCCTAACACACATCCCAGCAGCTGGGGAATGAGAGTGCTCAACTCATCTCTGCAGCCACCTGCGCCCCTGTACTTCCTTTTGGAAAATAACTGCCCACATTAATCTTATTCCATTTCACTGGATTAAGTGTTATCTAAGTGTTATCTATATTTTCTATACTGTGACCAGACAGGAGCCTGCACACCACACAGGATCTCGTCATGTATTTGTGTGTACAACCAAAGAAGCCCTGGAGGAGGTTCAGCCTTGCCCGACTCGGTGCTTTTTGGACAGGGAGGAAATCAGCCCAATGACTTCTGCATGGAAATTCACCAAAGGTTGTGTTTCTATGGTTCAAAACAGCATTAGGTCTCCTTTGAATGTGACTAACCATTTCCAAAATAAAAGGAGCCTGTTCTTCCCTCGGTGTGGTGGGGGCCAGCACGGGTGTCCCACCTGGGCAGGTACTGGGTTTGTGGGACACAGCATCGCTTCAGCCACTCGCTTCCCAGTGGAACAGGAATAAACTCTTCTTGGTTCCCTACCCCACTGGTGCTAAGCTGTATTTGGCTGTATTTGAAGAGGACTTTGAAGATACAAATCCCAAGCATTACTATTTGTTTCAACATGCATGTCCTGCTAGTAAAGTGCTGTGTAAAACCCAGGGCTGCTCAGAGCCAAAAGGGTATGAGGAACAATGCAAATGATTCAGAAATGTCAGTGGTGCAGAGCCCATAAAGCACAGCAGACGTAAATAAAGCCAACAAAAGAAAGTCTGTGTCCTACAAAGCTGTATTACAAAAGACTCTCATAACAATTGTTGCAGAATATCATTTGTGTCGTAGGAGAAACCCCCAGTATCCTCTCCGGCAAAAAAAATTGTATGCAAATCACAAAAATCTTTTCCAAGATGCTCTAAAAGTACATAAATCTTGTAGGCTAGGAGATGAGTTGGAGACTGGTACTCAATTTGCCCTGCAGCAGGCCAGGGAAGTCGATCCGCTGCTGAAAGAGAAACAATTTCCCTAGATTTATAGACTGTAAATATTTTACTCTCCAAAGAAGGAGTCCATACTCATAGCAAAGAATGTATCCAAAGAGTGTGCAGGGCTGTGTCCTCTTTGGTTTGGTGTGGCTGTGAAAATAAATTACAGCATCACTGGAAGCCAAGGGAGTTCAGGTGTCCTTTGGTCCCATTCTCCACAGGGAGGGACAGGGAGGTTCCTCAGGGACATCCATCCTGCAGAGTCCTCACACACCCATGACTGCAGGAAGGGTTGCTCAGGCCTTCCTCTGACAAAATACAGATGAAACATGAATACAGAGCATTCTGGAATAATTTCCATTGCAGGAGCTTGTGTCCAGCATAAGCTGAGAGCTCTTTCTGCTTTTAGTTTTCTTCCATTTAGGTCTAAGTTAGCTGGGACGGAGCACACCCTGTCCATTGCTCTGTACTCTCCAGGCTGTGCCTAAGGCTAATGAGCAGGGTTTGGTGTTTGCACTCTCCAAGTCTTATTAGGGGTAGCACTAATATTTACCTGTTTGCATTTCAAATGAAAGGGAGTCTATTTAACACCATCAGCGATTTGTCAATATTGCCAGGTGGAGAGCTGGGTGATGTTTTCATTAACTTCAGTACTCTACAGCTCTGTGGACTTCCCCAGGAGATTGTTTTCTGTCACTGGAGTGTGACCAAGGCTATGGAGAAAGGGCACTTACAGGGCTGTCTACTAAAATCTCAGGTTGTTTCCTGAATGATGCTAAAAGGGCTTCCCAGCTTTATTCTCCATCACTGTTGCTTCTGTCCCAGAAACCAGATGTCTGTGCTTGGTCCATTAAGCATCTTCTCTTCCTCCTCCTTTTCCATGGGCTCAGGTTGAGCCCCACAAATCCTCAGCTCCACATGGAGACCTCAGTTTTTGCCCTTTTCCTGCCACACTGCCCCTGTTTTTGGTACAGTTGATCCTTGTCCTTTGGCATCTGTGCTGTAATTTTGATGTGACTGTAATTCTCCATTCCTAGGGTGTAGTTAACTGGGAAGAAGAATACAAAGGATTTCTTTATTCATAGATACCCTTGTGAAAGCCCATCATAGATTACACTGATTAGGCTGCAGTTGTCAGTGGCAGGCATCACAGTATTCTGTAGACAGAAGTGGATTTGTTCTCAGAATTGGTCCAAGGAAGGAATGTGTCCTGATTCCCATGTTAGAGATGGAAAACCTAAGGAGGAAAAGCAAGATGACTTTCAGCTCGAGGAGTTGTCTGTGGAGGAAGAGTGGGAGTGGAAACCCCATCTGCCAAAGAAGGAATTAATCCAGACTACAGGAAACATGGGAGATGACTCAGCTGCAGATGATAAGAAGGTTGAAAGGCAAGTGAAAGCTGGCCTGAAATCTGGATCAATGTGAGAGAGAGGAGCTGCATTTTTGAAATGATGCAGAAGAAAGCCCCTGTACATGTGCAGCTGAAAGGGAAACCAGTGCCTGGGCTGGGCCTGGGCTCATCTGTCAGAAAACAGAGACTGTGAACTGCAAGGTCATCTCCACTTGGCTGGAGCCCTGCTGGGCAGCAGGCTAGGAGCAGAGCTGCCTGCACACAGAGAGGCTGAATTCCAGCCTCTGAGCAAAACACCGGCCCTGGATCAATAGTTCTGTTCACAGCAGAGGTTGCTAGACAGGGTCACAAGAAAGAAATTGTTCTTTTGCTACTGAAAATTTTCCATTTCTAGTCAGCAACCATTGCCATTTTCTGTCTGTTGTATGTTACTGGGCTTAAGGTCATGTTGCTTCATATATTTTAATATTTTTTATCTTTAAAAGTGATGGCAGAATAGTCCTCTGTCACACTCCTAAGTATTTTTATCATTCTCTTTTTTTTTTTTTTTTTTTTTTTTTTTTTGCATAGTGGCAGAGATTTAGGGGTAATCTAAAATTGCAGAAACAGGTTATTCATACGAATTTCAGAAAGTTAATCAACACTGGACCAAGTCTATCAGTCATCTATGGTAGTTTTTCAATTTTCACATATTTCCCAGGCAAACAAGTCCCAGGAAGATTATTTCAGCTCTTAACTCCAAACTTTGTATTCAACCACCAAAACACCCTTTGACCTCTGCATGATGGTTCCTACTCAGTCCTTTAAATAATATCCACACTCATGTCATGAGAGACGTCATAGTGAACAACAAGGTGAAAAAAAAAGAGGAAAAACACAGCATAGTGAAAAAACTTTATTCCTAAAATAAAGGAAAACCGTGTCTTAGGCACAGGATGAAATTCAGCAGTGGCTTAGTTCAGCAACTGTTATCTCGCTGGCGTCAGGATTTCACAGGGCTCTTAATGAAGAAATATTGCACAGTGTGAGTGAAACTCCAGGCTTGGATCACCCAGCACTGGAAGAAGTTACCCAAAGCCTTCCTTTCAGCTGCTGGCAGAGCAAACACGTTGGTGCAGAGCAGTGCCCAAAGGAGCAGGGGCTCCACGGGAATGAGTACAGCCGGGTGCAATGTGAGCAGGCGTGTTTTCCCTGACGAGAGGTCTGACAGCTCCTCTCTCCACCTGGGCTGCAGGTTGTGAGTAGAGATGTTTTCACAGCAGCTCTGAGTTACAGAGGGCAGAAGAAGAGGCAAGCATAAACCCTGGGGACAGGGCACCTCAGGCAGCTGAGTCTGGCAAGCAGCTACAGCTCATTTGCAGGGAAGGTCGGTAGGTGGGCTCGTGGAGTTCCCTTGGCAGCAATAGATGCAATAGATGTGCTCTCGGTTGTGTCCGTGTTGTCAGGTGGCTGCCTGTGTTTCTGGAGCCCCTGTTTGTGCACACCTTGGGGCTGCAACGTGCTGCTGCTTCTTTATCTTCAGCTAAAAGGGAAAACAAGGAAGTCTTGCCTCGCACGGCCCCAGGATGCTGCATTTCCTCTGAGCCAGACCCGAAGTGTCCTGAGCTCTCCCTGTTATTGTCCACTGGCATCTCCTGTGACCACTGCCCAAGGATCAAAACGTGCTGTCTAAGGAAACATAGTACTCCTGATTGACGTGAAGCAACTCTCCTTCCTGGAATCCACACCTTCCTCACAGAGGCATTTCCTGATTTCATTAGCAAAAATAACCCTTCCTTTCTGATAGCTGGTTTTAATTTACCTCATCCCTGCCACAAAATTTCCTCTGGATGCCAGTGAGGGGTGAAAGAAACTTCTAGAAATAAAGACCAAATAAAATATAAATAAAATGTACCTCTAAAGGATGTAGTATTTTAGAAGAAAGACATCCTTCAAAGCAGTCCAGTGGATAGTGAACACGATCCCTGAGAAGCTGGCAAGTGCCCAAACCAGCTTCAGTGTTTAGATAACCGAACATCCTTCTCTGAAATCTGACAGTGGGAGAAATTGATGCGAAGATAAAAATTTCATTTGCAAAGAAGAGAAGAACTGGCAGAGGCATACTTATAATGAGACCTGAAGAGAACTTCTTCATAAAATTACACATTGAGCTGGCTTTGTTGCTGCAGCATTCAAAGTCTTGAATGATGTTGTAATTGCTCTGGTACATTTGCAGTCCCTCACTGGTCAGACACTGCCCAGGCTCCCCAAGGCTGCCAGAGCTCCAGGAGCGTTTGGACAATGCTCCCAGGGATGCACAGGGTGGGATTGTTGGGGGGCATGGGCAGGGCCAGGAGTTGGACTCTGTGATCCCTGTGGGTCCCTTCAAACTGGGGATATTCAATGATTCTATTACTGAACCACCTGTTGGATTCATGTCAAGCCTGCCACCAAAATTAAATATTTTAATACAGTTTAGTTCCTTTAGTCCTTAGGGACACAATAATACCACTTTTATCCTGAGTCATTGTGAGCAGCAGCCTGCCCTAGGTTTAAGGGGAGTTAAAATAAATTTTTGAGGGGATCAAGACAAAATCCTGTCCTTTCCTGAGGTGAGCTGAGGTGTAATTCCCACCTCTTTGCAGTGACTAAGGCTGAACAGCCAGCTTGGGATGAGTGCTGGGCAAGTGATGGACACTCAGCAGAGGGACTGTGCAGGTGATGATCTCATTGCCTAATTTTAACAGCCACACTAGAAAGCTTTGCCTTGTCTCTGCTTGCAGTCAGTGGAGCCCAATTCACATCTGGCCCAGCCCAGCCAAGCTGTGCTGTCTGAGGAAGAGGAGTTTTTAGCATCTCCTAAGGCCCTGGAGCTGGATGCATGGAAGCATAAGCATGAGTGACCCCCCCCCCCCCCGAGGGACACAGTCACCTTGCATTAGGAGAAAAGCTGATGGCAGCAGCCTCCCTGTGAGGATGGAGCTCTGCTCTGCAGAGAAGCACAGTCCCACAGGAGTGAGCCTTGGAAGGATGAAGAAGACAGTGAAAATTAAGGAAAATTTTTGGGTGCTGCATGGCCAGGAATGAAGTAAGGGAGATGAGAATTAGCTTAATAACTGGGAAATCATTTGTTTCCAGAATAATAACCCCTGTGGATTCAGTCCTCAGTCCTCGCTGTGTTTCCATACAGAGCCAGGAGTTCCTCTGGTGACAGTCGGGGAAACTTGTACAGAACCACACACATGTGGTGAGGTGGGTTCCCAAGGGACCCACCAGCTATTGCTTTTAAATCCAATGCTGCAGCAATTCCTTACCAGGAAGAGGAGAAAATGCCCACTTGAGTGTGCAAAATGCCCATTTGTTAGTAATTTCATGTTCTGAAGCTCAGCTTATGCATAGAGGGATCATCTAAGGATCAAAGGGAAAATGCAAGTGGTAGTCTGCAATGGTGACAGCACCTCCCTGAAACTCCAGGTGGGATTTTTGAGAGCAAAATCACACCAAAGTTATGACCTTGTGGGAAGCTGAGTGAAAGCAGATGCAGCCATCAACTCTGATCTGAGAAGGAAGTGTGTTGAAGGTCACAGCAGGAAAACACTACACAAATTCAAAATACACATGGTCTAACTATAAAGGTAAAGGAGTAAACACCTTTGGGGCAAATGAGAGGAGATTTCTTCTCTAGAAGGAAATCTCTTGAAAGAAATCTTCACAGGAAACAGCTGGTATATTAGGGGAATATATTTAAAGTGGCTTAATGTTACTTAGGAGTGTGCCAGGTTAATCATATTCATTAATAGCTCTTCTTAAAAGGCAAAGTCACACAGATAGAGAACCAGGGAAGTGACCAGATTTTATGCTCAGCCCTGAAAAAAAGGCAAGGAATAATAAAACAACTGCAGAAAGGGAAGGAACAGTTTCCCACCCAGGACATAGGCAGAGCCTTGTCCCATGGACACAGGATGTTCATTTTTGGTCTGGTTTGTGTGTATTACACTGCTCCATTTCCAAACTTCCTATCTGATAGCATGGGAAGAAATATGTATTCTAGACAGCTACCTCAATAAAGTACAGATTTGTTTCGTGGAAAGCTGGATGTTTTCAATGACATGTAGGAGTGCTGGAGTTAAAAAGCATTAAAATAGCTGCAGCTTGTGGTGCATGTTAACACAGAGGGAGCCTGCTGGAGAACACGGTGCAAAGAGCTGCACTTCTTCCACTGGGATGGAAATTATTGCCTGGTTTTTCTTGTTAAATGAAAAATGGGCCATAATAAAGATTTGCTTTAGCTTAATATTTTATTTTCCCCATTAAAAAGTGAAGAATAAAATCTTTCATTTTCAATGGCTATTTCAGATATTTTCAGATTTTTGAAATCTGAATCATCCTTGTTATTCCACATCTTTTGGAGGATGTGATTGGGATTTGGAGTGGGGAAGGGATTGTTCAAAGCTCTTCCACAATGTCATGAGTAACTAAAAACCAGTCTTTTCAAAAATCCCATTGAAATAATATGTATTCCTGAATTAACACTCGAATTTGAAATAGCTGTTCATTTACAAATTTCCCAGTGTTTCCCACTGCAGGAATGTAGAAACAACAGGTCTTTAATGTCATGGAGCACCATTTCAGAATTTTCTCGTTTTGTTAGAGGAAGAACCTTTCCAATTATAGGTGCCAAGGACAGTGATTTTCTGATTTATACTATATAGCTAGATATGTATCATTCGGAGAGTGATGTAAGAACAGGGAAGAGCTAAAGCATCCTTGTTGTAAAGTGAAGTTATAAGAATTTGCATTATTTTCTGTTGTCTAAGGATATCAAAGACAACATAGTGGCAAAGAGCAGCTCATGGAATGTCTGTGGCGATCAGGGCCTTGCCTAGAGCTTCTCAGAGACATGCTTCGTGTTGTTAATTCTTGTGATCACACTCAGTTATTCATCTCCTATCAATCAGTTCAGATGACTTTCCTTTGGGGGACAGCCCATCTCTGCTGGAATGGGATGTGTGCTGTGCTGGAAGGCTGCAGCAGATCAGATGGAGCAGCAGGAAGGTGTTCCTGCAGTGCCAAGTGTGACAGCGAGGGCCACTCTGGTGATGGCAGTCAGGAAAAATCAAAGCCTTGGGAGGGAAGGGAGATGCAGAGTGGGAGAATCGCTCTGATCCAGAGCTCCCTTCCATCCTGACATGCTGGGGTGTTGGACCTGCACAGTCCCTCTCAGGAGGAGCTCCGTGTTCCCAGGTGACAGACACACAGGTGACAGGAGTGTGCTCCCAGCTCACAGGGCACCCACTGAAGTCATGTCCTCCTCCTTTCCAGGGACATGAGCAAGCAGGAATGGCAGCCACTCGCCAGGGCCAGCAGCAGGACACGGAGGGCAGAGCTTTCAGTGTGCAGTGTAGGGCTGGCAGGGGGTCCCACTGCACCAATTCATGTTCTGTGCATTTACCCCTGAGAAGACAGCCCTGTACGTGGTCCTGCTGCAGCGTTTAGCTCCTGCCAAAGGAGTCTTCTGGAAAGCAGCTGGAACTGTGTCATTTTCTGTAATTGATCATTTTAAATGTCCTGGACTTCCATACAATGGCAACTGGCCTTTGAGCAAGGCCATCAAGAAATTGAAATGAGACACAGCCTTGGCAGTTTCCAGGACACAAATGGGGCATATGGACAATGGAGATGATTAGAGAAATATAATTTTGTTAGCAGAGGGAAAATGATAAGGAGGAAGCAGAACTTTTGAGCAGTTTACAAACCACACCAGAAATGAGTGTTGCTTCTAGTTGCAGCTAGAGCTGATGCTTTTTCCTTTTGTTGTACGTGTCAGATCAGAATTCCAGCTCTATAGAAGAAAAGACTTTTATAGAGCTAAAGAGGGTAGAGAAAAACTGACATCAGTTGCTCAGACAGGCTGTAAAAGCTCCATCTTTGAAGGTATCCAAAATTTAATTGGACATGGTTCTAAGCACGTTGCTGTACCTGCACTGATGGGGAAGTGGGAGTGAGTAGAGGTCTTCTGGAGGCCCTTTACAACCCCTGAGGTTCTGTGCCAACAGCACCAGGGTCTCCTTCATTGGCACATCAAATACCAACAGAGGTGGATCTGTACAGTGTTCAGTGATATCACCTGTAATTATAAAAGTGCTCAGCAACATCCCTTTCCATACTGTGTTTAATTTAGATTTAAAATAAGAGAAAATGCCACCATCCCAGTTCAATATCAGCTTGGTGAGCAAGTACACGGGCAGGCATGTGCCCAGCTGGAAATCTCAGAATACAACTGCAGCTGAGGAGGATTAACTAGAATGGCAACAGAGACTGCAGTTCCAGTTCCCAGCTAAAACCTGGCGCACAGACCTGCCAGGAGATGACATTAATTTGTTTCTGGGGATGTCCTTGCATCACAGAGAGCAAACACACTGATGCACGGTGTCAGAGGGAGCCTGAGGGCACCAGGGATGACGTGCACCTACAACATGTGGTGGCCTCACGCTGGAGGAGGGGAAGCTTTCAGCCCTGCTCAGCAATGCCATGCAGGACAGGATGTGGAGAAGGATGTGTCCCTCACTCAAAACAATGTGAGGCTTATTTTTTTAATCTAGTCAAAATACAAAGATTGAAATTTGGCTGCAAAACCTGGGCCAGCCTGTCTGCAACAGCAGAGTGAACCAAGCTATTGAAACTTGGTCCTTGGAAGTGTCTTTGGATTTTTACACCATGAGATTCTGAGGCTGCCTTATTTTTTTCAGGGATACCTTTATGATTAAGCTGAAAAATTATGTGTGTTTCTTAAAGCTTTGTCTACTTATCCCTACATTCCTGTTAAGCTCAAAGTCAAACTGCTTCCATGGGAGTGACAGCTCAGATGTGAGTGAAGGGCCAAATGAAAATTTTGTGGAGATCTCATTTGACAAGGCCACTTCAGACAAAAGAAATGTTAAACAAATAGCCTTACACAATGGGAAATGGTGAACTTGGGCTGACCCTTGCTGGTGGCTGAGTGCCAAAGGAAAGTTTGAAGCTACCCACATGTTCCCTTTTGGAAAGCTCTCTGGGTTTAATGTCCGGCGTTTGTATATAATTTAAAATGGAAAATGAAGAGTGTTTAATTATTTTCCCAGGGTATGACAGCTGATGGAAATTTAAATGTCTGCCCAGAACTCCTCTGCTTCACAGAGCAAATCCTGGTAATTACTCAGACAGTATAAACCTGGGCCATGTTAAGCCATAGACCACAAATAGATGAGACTGGATGATTTTGCAGTGCAAAGATAGTACCAAAGAAAATGAAATTATTCAGGTGCATCTCCCTAGATAAGTGCTGCTTTTGGGCTGCTGTCTGCTGCCACAAACAGTTATAAAGATCACAGTCTGGGTAACTTCAGGTTTGTCTGCTTGGGCAGGGAACACAAAACACTGGGGGAGAATATTTTTCTCAGGGTGGATGGAGTTAGAAGAAACTTTTCAGATTTCAGGATGATAAGTCCTTCAAATATTATAATAAAACTTCATTTTCATTGCCTAATATAAACCAAATCATGGCCAGGAATATGAACTCTGCCTTTAACAAAAAGACCCTAACATCCAATCACCTTGCCATATACCTTCTTGTATTCCACATTTACTTTTTGTTGGCCATTGCAGACAAGCTGCTGTCTAATATTTTAAATATTCTGATCATTGCTGTCTGGAGTAATGGCAGAAAACAAATTACTAAAGGGATTGATCTCATAAGGCAAAATTAACTATTTGAAATGGAGAACTGCCACCATGATCTGATGGCACCAGTCACAGTTGCAGGAAAATGCAGCTCAGGGTTTGAGGGAAGAGGACCACAAACCCTTGGCCAAGCTGTTTTAAGGTTTGTGCTGGGCATTCTCCTTTTAACTCAAGATGAATCTGAGGTTCAAATGCAAGTGTCCTGAGAGGCTAGAAGGTGCTTAGGGGCAGGTTTGGGGGTATTGGTCTCTTCTCCCAAGTAACAAGCAATTGGACAAGAGAAAATAGATCATGTTGCACCAGGAAAGTTTTAGGTTGGATATTAGAAAACTTTCTTTGTCCAGAAGGTTGTCAAGCACTGGTACAGTCTGCCCAGGGCAGTTATTGAGTCCCCATCCCTACAGAGATTTCAAAGCCATGTGGATGTGGCACTTGTGGACATGCTTTAATTGTGGCCATGGTAGTGCTGGGGCAGCTGTTGGGTTCGATGGGCTCAGAGGCCTTTTCCAACCTAAATGATTCTAAGATTTTGTATTTCTATGTACCCCACCCCATCCCCCATTTTTAGCAAGAACATTTCTTTCTCCTGGTAGAAGAAGGAGGGATACCTCCAAATGCTCAGAGCTTTGAGTCAAAGATGCTCCTATTTGTAGTTGACTGGAGAAGTTCATGGACTTGCTGGAATTATAACCTGTTTCTCTCCATCCCTTTTCTGTGATGGCTGCAAAATGCTTGGCTGTAAGAGGAGCCACAGTGCCCTCAGACCAAGGCTTAGTGCACTGGTGAAATCAGACTGACACTACCTGCATGTTTGCACTCCCCCCAGGATTTTGGATGACTGATGGGTTGATGGGTTTCAGAGTGAGTTGTCTGGTGAGGATCCTGAGGAGCTGCCACAAACCCAGCTGCTGGCAAACCTTTACCTGGTGAACTTGCTGGGTTGGACATGTTTTGTTGGGAGAAATGTTTCTGCTATCCTCTCCTGGCACAGGCTCCTGAGGTAGAGAAGGGTTGGCTGATGGCTTTGTTGCACTGGTGCCATGACTTTAGGAGACAAGGCTGGCTAGTCAGGGAACACAAGGTTGGCTAATCAGGGGCTGAGCAAATCCTTCTCCATGAGAGGCCTTTGAAACCCCCAGGGGGACCATGGCAATCTCATGGAAATACCCATTATACAAAATGGGCCTGACGAGGGGTTTGTCTTCTGAGGAAAAGACAAGCTGGGTAAAATGTCATGGTTGAATAGGAGGAGGAGCAGAACGGGTCAGTCCTTCTCATTAAATCCTCCTTTGCAGAGATGATTTGACCCCAAGGAGTTGTAAAAATAAACTACAAAGCAGCTGAGCCTTTCACATGGGCCAGACTGCAGCAGTGGTGGGTGTTTTAATACCTGAATCCACAGACTCCTTGCAGGATAATTGCCCATCTCCCTTAATTCAGCTGACACCAGCTGAACACTTTCCAGCATGATGACATGCTCAGTGCAGTTCTCAGGGACAAATGATAAATATTAAAACAAATTATAAACATGTCTAGCTACAGGCTAAACACAACTTGGTTTGCCAAGAGGGGCTGAATGTAAGTTGCATTTCTGCTGATGCAGGAAGACCCATGAACAAACCACCCAGCTTTCTGATTCTTTTCTCTGCAAAACATTAATCCATGGCACAAAAGGTACTGTGGAAGCTATCAAAATGATAAAAAAGAATTCCAGTAGCCTGGTTTCTTGCAGACACTCACACACTGCTGCACCTCTTCCACTGCTACAGCCTCAGGTCCAGCAAACCTCCTACAATACACAGAGCTCTGCTCTCTTCAAAACAAGCTTCAGTTCTGCTCTCCTCTTCTCCTGGATCTTCCATCAGTTCCTCTCTCATGTCACCCATGACCACCACAGAGAATGTTCTCTCTTCACCCAGCCAGAGGACTGCAGAAGCTGTTCCCTTGAGTTTCCTTCCTGTGGATTAGCTGGTGAGTACATCCATGGCCAGCAGCATCTGCTGAAGACAATATCTAGGAGGAAAGTTCTCCCTGTCTTTTCCTCTGTGGCAGCAACAATAACATCACTTTTCTCTCTGTGCTTCTCTAGTCTTACAAAGTTTAGAGGACTTTATTTTTTTTAACTCTTTACTGCAGCCTAGTTTCCCCCTTGGATGAAGCTGATCACAGTCTGATGGTAACAGCCTCATTTCCACAGGAAACCAGGCTAAGGGCCTTCTCCTCACCTGCACTTGGAAGCTGCCAGTTTGACAATCTGCCAGAACCTGCTTGAGACCTCCCCATGCTTCCTCCTGCAAGTACTTTCCCATGGAGCCTAAAGGTGGACTGCCAGGTCATTGATCTCACTGCAAACAAGGTATTGGCAGGAGATCTCCGTGGAGATGAAGTGTCTGGGAATGACACATGCTGGCTGCTCCTTATATCCATCTGTTACTAACTGGTCCCTAAATGAAGAGGAGTCACTGAAAGTCAGCCACAGGCCATTGGACTTTCTTTCATTAGTAGCTCCAAAAAAAGTCACCCACTCAAAAGTTAGACAAGGGCATGGCTTATCACAAGTTATTTTCAGCTTCAGTTCCCTTGCAAGTTCATCCAGTTTCTGAGTGGAACCCTTGCTTTAATCTTTAGAGGAGCACTTAATGCCAAGTCAACACAGCAGGCTGCTTCTTCCTCGTTATGCATTTTTAAACCAGGTAATGTCCACAACTGCTCTGATAGCCTGGCCCCACAAAGAGTTTTCCTGGCACCACTTAGGGCCAGGACACTGTGGTCCAGAGGAAGTCCTTGACTAGCTGGTGATAGCAGTTTTAGGGCCCATTACCCACTTCTGCAGCGGAAGGCAGTGTCATGTCAAACCACGCGTTAACCACACGTTCCTGAGCTCTGTCTGCTCCAGGGAAAAGTGTCTGTAAGCCACTGAACAACAGCTGAGAGAACTGATTTAAGTTGGATATGAAACTTTAATGCTGGCACTTCTGAAGTGCTTGTACTTGCAAATCTAACAGCCCCAGTTTAACACCGATGTTTGCAAGTGTTCAGGCTTTTTAGAAGGAAGATGAGCTCCTGACTGTATCCAGAAATCCCACCCTGAGCTCATCAGAACCAACCTGGACAACCAAGAAGGCTGATATCCTTCAATGTGCTGCCCAGACCTCTGCCTTAATGACCTGAGTGATGGATGATGGGGCAGAGAGCACCCTCAGGAAATTTGCAGGTGACACAAAACTGGGAGGAATGGCTGGTGGACCTAGATTGATGTGCTGCCATCCTTGGGCACCTCAACAGCCTGGAGAAATGGATTTACAGGAGCCACACAAATTTCAGCAAGAAGTACAAGGTCCTGCCCCTCTGGAGCAACAGCTCCAGGCACAAGAAGGTGCTGGGGGCCAACCAGTTGGCAAACAGCCTGGCAGAAATCCTTCCCTGGCTTCCCCATATCCTGGCTGGAGTGCCCTGCCAGGAGTCCCAGTAAGGGGAGCAGGTGGTACCTGCCTGCCAGCAGCTCTGACTGCCTGGATTTGTGCAGATCACCACGGAGAGATGTTAAAACAGTCATCTCAAGAGCTTGGCATGAAGTTTCTTGTGCTGTGGAAGGCACTCAGGCTTCTGCTTAAGGGGTGCAAATCAAAACCAACAGGACTTGTGCATGATCCAATTCACCACCTTCTGCTCTTCTTACCTTATACCTCCAAGTCTATTTTATTCCATTCAGAGATGGGACATGCACCATTTTTTCCATGATGTCTGTCTGGGACAGTGAAATCACAACAAAGTTTTTAACATTAAAAAGAGAACAAATTAATTACAGTGCCCAGACCCCCGGGGAGATCGATTTCTCAACGCCTACAGAAGTCTGAAAAAAGCCAGGGTTTCAATATTTTCTTATTGGAAGCTGGGACAGTGTGTGAGAGCAGGATGAAATGGCTGAAAAAACCTGACTGTTGTCAGGCACCAGTACAAAATGTGACTGAGGATATTTCAGTACATCCCAATATGCTCTTCCAACTCTGTTTGCAGAAAACTTCTTTGTCTCAAGGAGCAGCATGGAGCAGGAGAGTGTCCCACTATTGATTTGCATCTGTGGAAATGCACAGATTTTTGTAATTTGTCTCGTTAACCACAACCACACTTGGTAGGAGAGATTTTTAACTGCAGCAATGAATTTATTAAAGCTACACATGGCACTAACCAACAGTTCATTCCTAACATGATGGAGAAGAGCTGAATTCTCCCTTTTCGCTTTATCACATGGAAGTGTCTAAGCAATGCAACAGACAGAAATCTCATTTTTACACAGCAGTGTTCCCCTGCCCAGGGTAGGCAGTGTCTGCCAGAGGAGTGAAGAGCCAGGGCTGTGCACTCTGAAGGGGCAGGAGGTGCTGTGTGCAGCAGTAATTGGCAGGAGAGAGACTTTCTCCTGAATTATTCAGAGCTGTTAACTAGAAGCCAGTCTAGGGTGAGATGAGACCATGGCATTAATTTTGGTTTAGTTTAGACCAAGACAAAACAAGTGGCAAACCTATTTTCACTGTCCATACACAAACACAACTCCTCTGGTGTCTCAAGGCTTTCAGCTTTATCATCCACTGATATTCTCTGATCAGAAAACCCCTTGGCAAATTTCATCACACCAGAACACAAGTATCACTGGTTGCCAAAGCCTGAGTGCACAAAGCTGCTTTGCAGTTCACATCCTATTCCCTCCTGCTTCACTAGGTTTTGAGTGTGTTCAGGAAGGATGAATTACATGGTCAAAACTTACACTTGGTGGGTTTCATGGCTACCAGCCAGAAGAGTCTGCACTCCAAACATGGCACTCAGTCCCTGTGGCTAAGCCTGGTAAGCAGTATTCATAAAAAAAAAAAAAAACAAAAACAAAAACAAAAAAAAAAAAAAACTCTGGGGTAAGCAGCTTTTATCTTGGTTTTCTAAATTATGCATGTAAGTCATGTTTCTAAGTTTACCCTCCATAGAAAAAGGCCAAAGTTTAACTGGCTTTTCCCCCTCTAACTTCTTTGGCCACAGAAGTTTCCAGTGGTGGAACAAATTCCTTCCAAATGCCAATAAGCAGCCTCAAACTCAACATCCTCATCTGCAGCCCCATGGGGGAATCTTGCCCTACAGTGGGACCTTCAGATGATGTGTTTTAGCCCAGTGGTATCCAAGGGAAAGAATATTTATTTCCCATACCCCCGGGTGCTTCAGGGCCATCACTGCTATTTACAGGCTGATAGAGCTGGGCATGACATGAGTATGAACTTCTTGGGTTTTTCCACTGGAGCTGGGTGCCTGAGGCACTGTGGTGATGTTGTACATCTGCCCAGCACAGCAAGAGTTACTTGATGAGCAAGAGAGAGGGACAAAAAAAGCAGTGTCCTCGAGTTTCTCAGTCCTTGGGAGAGATCCAAGTGGCGTGACTGGATCTTCAGCAATTAAAATTGTGCCATGGGTGTTAACCCGGAGGTGATCAAAGAATGCAGTTGATGCTTCTTTTTTATCAGATAATCCTCAGTGTCCTCAGCTTCCCCCTTGCTGTGGTGCTGCTGAGCTCAGCAGGTGAGGTGACCTGAGCAATGGCTCATGGCCGGGCTCCGATGGCCCTCACATGGCTGCAGGCACAGCAGGATGACCACAGGCTCCTGCAGGCACTGCAGGATGACCACAGGCTCCTGCAGGCAGGAAGACTAACCTAGGATGTTTCTGGAAAAATCCTGCCATGCAACTTTCCATCAACGGATGTTCAGACCTGAACCTTCTGCTCCCTGGCTCCTCTCAGGAACAAGATTGTCAAAGTCACTGTCTTCTCTGTTTGCCTTCAGTTTTGTTTGTAACTAGTGTCAAAGACCCCCTCAGTCCATGTCCATCCTCTCTTCTCCTGTTTTACCAGTGACCCTTATGACCTGCTGCCTTGGAATTGCCACTGAGGTTGAGTCAAAATTTACAGGTGAAGAATAATTTTAACATCAAAATCAGGTTTATCAAAACAGGATTCACTTTCTAATAATTTCTTTGTCAGTTGCTCTAGCATTTGGGACACTTCAGTGTCCAAATGTCATAAAATCATGAAAGGGTTTAGGTTGGAAGAGACCCATGAGCAGGAACACTTTCCACTATCCCAGGCTGCTCCAAGCCCTGTCCAGCCTGGCCTGGGACACTTCCAGGGATGAGGCTCCCACAGCTTCCCTGAGCAACCCTTACCAGGGCCTCACCACCCCATTAGAGAGACAAAAATAGCTGGGTTTGGAGGCCTAGGTTCATAATTTAGAAATTCAAGATAAAGCATTGCCTTGGAATGGCATTTGAGCCACCACCAGCTCCAGGCAGGCTCAGCTCAGCATCCCCATGTTTTGGCAGGTTCTGTGCCAGTTTCCCTATGGAGATGGTCCATCATCAGCCTGGCTAGAGCCAGGCAGGGCCACAGGAAGAGCAGAGGAGAGCAGGGACACCAAGAGAGCCTGAGGGTCTCTGTTCCCTTCAGCCCAAGGACAGCTCCCATCGTGGCCGAGCAGAGAATCACAGTGGTGCCTGCAGAGAGAGCAGAGAACGAACACCCAACACAGCTCAGGGCTGAGGGGATGCCTCATCCCTTCACCAGCAGCAGCTCCTGGGGTTTGTGGAATATCTGGCTGTGTGACAAGGACCATTTTCTAGGAGAGCCTCTGAGCCACTCCCAGGTTTCATGTCTTCATTCCCCAGGGCTTCTAGAAACAAATGGAAAGTATTTTTCTCCTGATGTTTTTAGCAATCACATGCCAGGAACTGACAGGAAAGACTGAATATACTATTTTTGTTTGTTTGTTTGTTTTTTACACATCATGGATGTAAAATCTCAGGGCAGTGACTCAGGACATGAGGGGAATATAATTTCCTGATGGATGCAGTGTGTTGAGCCCGGGGTGCTGCCAGCACATCCATGGTGATGGTTGAGCTGCCAGACCCCCCCAGCCCTGCCCGTGCCACTTGTCATCCTGACCTTATGTTCCAGTCCGAGGGCAAAGGGGCTTGTTTTTTCCTTTCTGTTAATTTTAAAGAGATAAATATAGAGTGAAGCAACCTCCTACCCCCTTGGAAGTCTTTGAGTTTAAAGCCAAACATGTGAAATTTAGCAGTAGCTCTTTTTTATTTATGGGCTGCTCATTGTTTAGCTTAGCATGAGGTTGTGCTGTGTGCCTACAAGCATGGTTAATTAGCAAAGGTCAGCAAGCTTTGCAGAACAATGATGTTTTTTGCTAAAAAAAATATTTTCTAAGAAAAAAAATGCTAGCATGAGTAAATAGTGTCCAATATTGAAACATGACTGTAGTCTTGAATAAAATTTCCCAAATACACATTTTTGTTTGAACAGCCACCTAGGTAGTTTTGGCCCCATTGAATTCACCAGGGCTCAGGTCTGGAGTCCACCCTGACTGATAAAAGTCCCTGCAGTTTTATCACGCAGAGCATGAGCTATATTCAACAAGAGATGGACATCTCTAAGGAAGAAATTCTGTTCCTGTAACAGCAGCTCCGAGGAGGACCCAAGTGAGCAGCACTGACCAAAAAT
The DNA here is from genome assembly GCA_027886175.1 of Phylloscopus collybita. Lineage (NCBI taxonomy): Eukaryota > Metazoa > Chordata > Aves > Passeriformes > Phylloscopidae > Phylloscopus > Phylloscopus collybita. The sequence goes on along the minus strand of JAJNNQ010000065.1, from coordinate 2,974,949 downwards.
AGGCTTGAAATTGAGACCCTTCCTAGAACTGTCCAAAGCTTTTTATTTTACCCACAATGACTGCAGGACTAATAGGACACATGTCCATTAGTCTGCAGGAGGTTACTGTAATGAATAATAATGGATTTGACAGCAACCCCGAGGTAACTCAGTGGCTCTGACACTGCTTCCCAATTCTCCCATGTTTGGCTTTCATCCTCCCTGATTTCTGCCTTCTGCCACATGCAGGAAATAAAAAATGATTGAGACATTACTTTATGGGGGAAAAAAAAAAAAAAGAAAATTAAACTATGACTTAGATTTCTGTTTAGGGAAGACTTTGCATAAGGACCAGGGAAAGGGGCACAGTTACAGTGCCTCCTTGGACAGCCAAGCTTTTTCCCAAAAGAATGGGGAAGCATGTCCACATGCTACAGAAAGGGGCTGGCAACTCCTGTCAGTAAAGTTACAGTGATGTTTCCGGCTGAGGTGACCAGATCACAGAACAGTTGAGGCTGGAGATCTCTCCAGGTGTTTCTGAAGGTGTCTAGTCCAGTCCTCCACAAAGCTGGACCAGCTGGAATAACTTGCCCAGGACTGCATCCAGGCAGTGCTTGAATTTCTCCAGGGTTGGATAGTTCACGGCCTCTACTGACAATCCACAGCTTTGTCCATCCAATTGCACAACAAAAAAGTTCTTATTATGTTTAGGTGGAATTTCCTATATTTGACTTTGTGCCTCTTGTCCTGTCATCACTGAGAAGACCCTGCTCCATCTTTATCCCTTTCCATTTATTTTTAGGTAGGACAGAGACGAGGGAATTTTCCTCACAGAAGACAAACATGAAGGCTGGACCTGCGGAGGATTTATGTGGAGAACCAAAGTTAAGTTTGATGAAATAGGAGCTGTAACTGTAATTAGGATCATCTGTGACTCCAGAAGAGCCCCGGCCATCATCTTTTATGTCAGAGGAAAGCACCAGAGCTTTCTCCTGGAAAAAGCAAGAGCACTTTTCCCAGGTTTGGATTCACCCCAAAGCTGCTGCAGGCGGAGGAGATTCCCAGCTGTGGCTGGGATTGGGAGGCTACTGGCACCCCTCCAAGGGCAGGAGGGTGTTCTTTTCAGCCAGGAAAAGGTGATTTGGGGGAGTGGGTGCTCTCAGAGCCACGCAGAACTGCCAGCATGGCCTCGGGGAGGTGCAGAGGAGAGAGAGCAGAAAGCAGAACTCCCAAGGTCTCCTGCCAGAATAGATGGAAGCTCTTCCCAGGCTGAGCCCAGGGAGGGATGGCACAGCTCAATAAGTGCCTGCAGAGACACCACGAGTGTGAGCACTGGTGTGAGAGGGGAACCAGGGTCTTTTTGAGGGTACCAGAGAGCTGCAAATATCTGGCCAGGCAGAGCTCAGAGCAAATGCCTGCTTGCAGAGTGATTTGCTGCCTCCAGAGAGGGCCAGCATCTCCATCCATCACTTTCTAAGCTCTGCAGGAGGAAGGGATGTTCCTGGTGAAGAGACTGGACCAGCTGGGTGCAGCTTACTGTGCTTTGATGCTTTTGTACAAGGTGCCTGGGTGAGAAGGAAGAAAGGGACCCAGGAATCCAAATTTTTATGGATTTTGCACGGAGCTCTGTGTTCAGGCTGGCAGTCCTAATCACGCTGCATTTCCATTCCACTGAGAAGAAAAACATTTGGTTGTGAAATAGCTCTGAGTAGCACTTTATCTCCTGGGTGGTTGTTTTCTCTTTGGCATGGGGGGAAGTGCTGCACTCTTAAGTGGCATGCCTTGTTACAAACATAGATTGGAGCTCCGTATGTTATAGGAAACGTTTCCTCAGCTAGGACACACAGAGAGCACAGTGTGCAGCTCCTGCTAGACCGCAGGCAGAAATGCTCATTTGAGTCATCACAACATCCAGCTTTGAGCACAGGCTGGAGTTGCTGGCCCCCAGCTGAAGCACAGGGACCCTGTCTCCCTGTAACAAGGGACACCCTCCCAGCTGCCTTGTGTCTTCTTAGCAGGCTTCCCTTTGAAGCACAACTGGAGCTCAGGGCCCTGGGTCAGGCACCCGGCTCTGAACTGTGTTTCTGTGGGATCACTGAGTGCCACAAGAGTGAGCAAAATGGCTACAGAACCCAGGAATTAACTGGATTTGAATCACTTTGATTTCCATGATGGGAAAATATTTCAGAGCTGCAGCCATTTTTATGTAGCTTTTGAAACTTAAATGAAGAAATAAATTCTAAATGTGAATTTGGGCTTGTTCAGCTTCTTCATTTGAGTCAATTTCCACGTCAATTGTAGACATGAAACATCTTTCCCCTCCACCTCTATTAAAGGCTGAATGTACAAATAATTTCTAAAAATACTTGATATTTTCACATCAATTGTTTAACTTTTGCATTAACAGCCCAAATCCGTGGAGCAGCATCACTCTCTGGTACAACCACTCACCCCCTGCCATCTCAATCTGTTTCCTGGAGATGGAGACCACAGGTCCTTTGAAAACACCCAGCATGCTGCAACATCCTCAAAGTTCACACAGGTTCGAGATGGCTGTTCTTGTCCTCTGGAGACAGAAACAAAGCACGGAATGTACCAGCTGGGGTGTACCAGAGTAGATCTGTACCAGAAAATATGTTGCTTGCTTCTATGACAACACTGGAGACATGAGAGAAATAAGACACTGCACATCCCACACATGAAAGAGCTGAAGCTGCCTGAAATCCTGCAGTGACCATAAAGCCCTCTCATCAATTAATATTCATGTTTATTTGCATGTTTGCATGACTAAGGGGTCTTGGTGCACAGCATCTGAGTCTGACATCTCCTTCCATGACCCTCAACAGCAAGTCCTGAGTTGACTGTAGCTGTGGTGCCTCTGATCCAAATTTTAGGAGCCCTGAGGTGAAGGGAGCCTGTGAGGAATGAGCTGGTGGCAGCTCTGTCTTCTGCTTTCTTGATTATAGCAGGGAAGAAGACAACCTCCCACTCTGCAAACAAGATTATCTGTCAATGGTCTGGTACTTCAGAATTTAAGTACAATCTCTACCAAGGGTGGTCCTAAAATCAAGGTCCAAGTGCTGGACATCCCCACTTGGAATGCAGGGTCAGGAGTCTGGGTGGTTTTTTTTCTCTTGGAAGATAAAATGTCTTGCTTGAACCTCATATGCTGGAAAAGCAGTATGAAAGTGAGGACAACACGTGGTGCCCATGGAAAGCTTTCTGGGCCTGCCTTTGTGCAGGGCAGAGAGTTGTGGGTCCCAGTGAAGAGTGGTCAGGGCAGTCACAGACCATTAATGTCCCCAGTCCCACCTGCAGAGGAATGAGGGAATGATAACTCCAGAAGAGATTTCAGGTGTAAATGGAGCCCTAACCTGCACCCCATTCCCAGAGTGTGTCAGTAGGGATTAAGAATGGATTCTCACAAGCAGGAAACACTGTGCTCTCCTGACTGGGACCTGTCTTGTTAGTTCCAGGGACCAGGAGCTGCCTGCAGCCCAGAAGGAGGCTGTGAGTGAGGGGCTCACTTGGGCTGACTCCTGATCCCCTCTGTGGCTGCCCTCCAGGAGCTCCTGAGATGGGGAGGTTTGAAGGTGACACGCTTAACCAGCTTTCTGCTTAGGTTACAAGTGGAGGGTTAGTTTGCTGTCATTGTATGCCTTCTCCTTAGCTCTCTGCTTCCAACTTCACTTGATCCAGTGGGAGCAGGGGGAGAATTTTCCTGAATAATGTCAGCTTGTAACTATGAGCTTGGCATCTGGTGGATCAGAGGCTGAAATAATTTGTGCTGCTGTCTGCACAAGGCTGGGAGTGATGCAGGGGAGGCAGCTTTAATTAAAACCAGCAGCCATAGATCATGAAGCAGCCTTATCAATATGCAGGGCTCTGGAGAGTGCTGGTCAGTGGGGATGGAGATGGCCTCCAGCAGGACCTGGAATAATGGCTGGGGCAAAGCAAACCTATCAGCCCTGATTCTGGCCTTCTCTCCCCAGACAGAAACCCTAAACCAACCTGCTCCACCATGTGTGACAGGGGTGAGCCCATGCTCCCAGGAACAGGCTGAGAGGCTGCTCTGTCCTGCTAAAACCATCGTGTGTGGTCAAGGCTTTGAGCAGGGGACATCCTGGGGACCCAACCACCCCCACCCAGTGCCTCAGGTAAGTCTGAAGCTCCTCTAGACTCCTGTTGCTAAACCACTCAATGGCCTCGGGTATTTGACGTGGGGCAGCAGTGGAGATGAAAAATAGTTTGTATATGTATAAAAAAAATTTACATCCCATCCCTGGGAGTGTTTTCAAAGGCCAGGTTGGACAGAGCTTGGAGCAACCAGATAATGGAAGGTGTCTCTGCCCACTCCCATGCCAGGGAGTGGAACAAGATGATCTTTAAGGTCCCTTCCAACCCAAACCAGTCTGTGATCCTATAATTATGTGCATAAAAAATGCATTAAAAAAATCTTGCTTAAAAAAAAATCTTTATGCAGCAGTGCATACAAAAAAAAAAAGAAAAAAAAAAAAGAAAAAGTCTCTGTGCTGATTGTGCTGGAGAGAATGTCCAATAGTATAAGCCAATATCTATAAATCCCTGTTCTAAAAGGTGAAGCAGCACATTTAAAGAGAAGTCTTTGGCTTTGTGCTCCAGGTTAAGGCAAGCTGAAAGTCTGCATCCTGCCCCTGGCCGTGGATTTGCATTGCCAGGGTCTGATCTGGTGCTCAGTGGAGCTCAAACTGGGAATATGCCTTTGCTTTTCATTAGAGGTTTGGATTTGCTGAAAGCAGCTAGATGTATTATTCATGAGCATCTCCTGTGGAAGTCACAGACCAGTTTTCCTGGACTGCATTCAATGGAACAGATTTCCACGGAGCACGGCAATGAGGTTGAAAGTCTTGTGTGAAACTTCTGTCAGGAATCCGCAGAGAAACTCATGAACACCCCAAAGACTGCAGAATACTGAGTTTGCTGCCTCTAGGAATTTGAAAATTACAAGTCAGGCTTCAGTATTTTTTTTTCTTTTTTTTTTTTTTTTTTAATACAAAGAAACGTCAGGGTCTTTATTTACTTAGTGGTGTGTAAACATTCAGTTCTTGTTCTTAAACACTCAGGCCCTCATAGATGTGGAAATAAATCTATTTCTAAATGAAAAGCCAGATTCTCTGGCAGTAGCAACTCTAGAGAAGCTGACTGCATGTTTCATAACTCTTCTGGGATGAACTGAACCCTCCTGCAGGTTATTGCTACCACCTGGGGTGGATCTGCTCCATCTGGACTTGTGTGTAGTGCAGATTATCACCCCTGAGCTTAGGAACTGGTAGCTGGTTTTAAAAATCTCCCAGATTGAGCCATCCCAACCAAGCAAAGCACATCTGAGGGAAGAGCTTGAATCTGTGGACTTCATGGCCAGGCTGGACAGGGCTTGGAGCAACCAGGGACATTGGAGGTTTTCCTGCCCATGTTGGGGTGGAACTGAAGGAATTTTAAGGTTCCTTCCAATCCAAACCATTCTGGATTCTCTGATTCTATGCATATCCTCAAATAACGGCTATGAAAGAGGAACTTTCTTGGCTTCTGCTCGTCCAGGAGGAGCTGGAGCCTGCACAGGCTGTGCTGGCAGCAGGGGCAAAGAAGCTGGCAAAGTATAGAGGTGCCCTCTGCTCTTGCTTTGGGATGACACAAAGAGATTATTTTAGTCTTAGGTCTGAACTGCTGCCAAGCTTTATTTTATATATATATATATAAAGATATAAAGATATATATAAAGGAAGGCAGGCATGGGAAATTTATGGGTACATTTTAGCCATGTGAATTATGCTGCATCTGTTTCCATTCACTCTTCCCTCCTCCAGTTCCCAAATCTGACTCCTTGGACTGATCCCGTGGCTCTGCCAGGAGAGTGATGGCAAGTGCAGCAAGCACCCAGGGACGGTGTTTGCTCAGATGTTGAGGTGTTGGATCAGCTGCAGCAGGGAAAAGCCAGCACACACAGAGGACTCAAAACTTCAGATGTAGTGAAGTTTCATAACAGAAACCAACAGCTATCCAGCTTGTGTCCTTCCCCCTTGGAAGACAACATAAGCAAAAGAAGACTTTCAAAAGTCATTCATATGGGTGAAATGCTGCCCTTATATGTGGAAGCTTTGGGGTTGCAAAGTGGCTTCTGAAGAAGGTATGTAGCACTTGTGGATGTGATGTTGGATCAAGTTTATCAGCTGACATAGCTGCATTTAACCATCCAAAACTTTGCCTGTTTTAACATGAATCTCACTTGCTGCTGAGCATTTTATTTCAAAGCTGATCCCTTGAAACCAAGTTCCTGTTTATGAGGAAATGGTGCATCTCCAAACCAAACTGGGCTGTTTGTGCCTCCTCCTGTGCTCACCTGGGCTTGTAGGGCAGTGTCTGAGGCTCAGGTTGCACTGGAAACATTCAGCACCGCTCTGCTGACAACCTTTTCACCTCAGCAGTTAATCTCTCCTGCTGGCAACCGTTACTGTTTATCCATCCAAACTGAATGTCCCTTCCTGGAGTGTGTCCCTGCCAGGAGAACCTGGTGGGATGGAGGCAGCTGACTCTGATAAACTGAGTTGTAGCGCAACCTCTGCACCAGGAGACCTGAAACACCCAGTGCCACAGCCATGTCATCAAAGACCAGGAGCTGCCTTTACCTTCTCCCAGAGGGAAAGCTTCCCAGCATTCAGTTGTGTGTTCCTCAGTGCTGAAACAGCTTCAGGAAGAGGATCAGGCTGTGAGGATCAGCTGTGCCACCTCCTTCAGAGCTGCCCTGAGTGCTGCAACCAAGGGCTTGTAAAAACTCACAGTCGCGGCAGGTTCCTCCTCTCACAAATTGCTGAAGCTTTTGGGGAGGATTGAGCCTTGCTGGGCTGTGAGATTCTAAGGAGCTGGGCCAGGGAGGGTGGAATTAGAGCCTGCGGGAAGCTTTCATCTAGAAAGCCAAGCTCTGACTCAAGCAGCTGCACTGACTTTGTACCGTGGCCTCCCATTGCTGCCGAGTGTGGGTGTTCACAGTGGCTGGAAATGCTCCCTGGCATAGGAGGAGTTCCCATCCTGTCAGAGGAGACAAAGAAAGGGCATGGAGGAGAGGTAAAATAATGGATGCTCTGTTAGCCTGTCCTAAAGTGTGAAAAAGCTTAGAAGAAAATTGCATGAGTGTTTTGAGAACTGAAGAGATTGCAGAGGGCACATCTGAGCGTACCATCTGGGATGAGAGTTCTCCCAGCCCTCATTTGGTGCTGTGAAGGTTGGACTGCTGGATATCAGAGAATTTGGCTGCTGCCATGTCACAGCAGGCTGAGTCATTGACTGTTGAGTATTAAAAGTGCTCTGCTTTTCCTCATGCCCTCTGCTCCTGTGCTGCTTCACAGGTGCCCTAAGGCGTCGGCCTTCAGGATGAGCAGGGATGTGCAGACCCTTGGGCTCCCTCCAGCACAGAGTTACAGGAGATTTCTGACTCAAAGGTGGGTTTGGCTTTTGTTCTCTGGGTTTTGGGGAGTTTTTATTTGTTTATTTTGCCTTAGCAAAGGAGTCAAACTTCTAATTTCTTAAGGAAAACAAACTCTTCAAGAAGATGGCAATCCTTTGGAAGGCTTCGGAGGTGCTGAGGTTCTGTGCTCATTTCTGATGGCCCATCTGGCCTGAGACTCCCTGCTCGAGCATCAACAGGATTGGCTTTTATGCAACTTGTAAAAAAGAATAATTTTGGTACTACTCAAGAGGAGCGTGAGTAGTACCAGCACTTGCACAACACCAAGTCTTGTGGGGACACCTAGAAGGGATCTGTGTTTCCTAACACATGAGAGCTCTGAGCTCTGAAGGTCAACAAGTGAGAGTGCTTTTATTCAGGCTTTTTAAATATCTACGTAACTCTAGATTTGGTATGCAAAGTTTTCTGTGTACATATATTTTTATTGTCTCCTTGCAATACCTTTTTGGCTTTGACCTTTGAAGGACGGTAAAATGAATCTCTTTATAAGAGTGCTGAGCCAATGTGGAGACACCTGGGTTTTCTTGCCTTTTTTTTTTTTTTTTTTTTTTTTTTAAGGGACCTTCAGCAAGTTGCTTAGTTTCTTTTGACCTTCCCTTCTTCCCTGGCTTAAACACTTGGGGAACTTAAGAAAAATGCGCTGTAAGAGACTCAATGGTACTCTAACTTGTGAATGAAAAACGAGAATTACTTGGAGATAAAAGATTATTAGCATAGTGGGAATGTCTCCTGGAAACTTAATGCAGGCTATCAAACGTACAGTATATTTAAAATGTTCATAAAATTAGATTTTTATTCTTGCAGAACTTTTAAATGTCTCCTAAGATTGATGAGTACTGGCTGTCTGCATATGGGGGTGCATGGAGACTTGCCTGGAATTTATTTAAATTTTCTTGGAGATCATGTGACTTTCTTGAGGCCAGAAGTCCCAAACCAAGTATTTCTTGTGACAATCAGCACGTTTCCCTTTGTGCCTTTGTGACAGATGCAAGCATGCTATTCTTTTGCTAAAGAAGAGTAGGGCAAAGCAGTGATATCACCCTCCAATTAAGGATGTGGGTAAGAGGCTCGGAAGGGCAGAGGACAGCCTGTCCTGCTCTTGGACAGGGCTCACATAGCCTGGTGACACAATTATAAATGTCCCAACAGGTCTGCCCAGGCTGCTGGGTTTGCTCACTGTAAACAAGTCTCCAAACCCATGTCACACGAGCTTGGGTGTCCTGTAAGCAGATCTCTGACTCTGGGAGATGGAACGTGTCCCAGGACCCACAGTAACGCAGCTCTGTTTGCAGGGGCACACCGAGGGGACAAGGATCCCAGTCCTGATCAGGCCTGCCCAAAGCTAAATTTTAAGGAAAACCAGCAAAGGCTTTTCAGACGCAGTTACGAAAGAGTTGTTTCCCGTGTTTTTTGTGAGCGGAGGCAGGAGGACACACTCAGATGCTGAGCATTCATTACTGGGGCTTTGCTGGTGTTAGAGATGGGTAATATATGGACTGGCTCTCTCAACTAAGAGATGAGTATTTTGTGTATGTTAAGAGAAGTTTTACTGATGTCACTGTTTGTTGTTTGGACGCCCTCCGTTCCCCCCCAGAGCCCCTTCCCACCCCCTCTCTGTTGTCATGGGTCAGCCTTGGCTGTGGGGAAGGCTTGTTGCTGGGGGGCGTGGCATGACAACACCTGGGCTCCAATCAAATTGCAAGGAAGCAATCTCCACCAATAGACAGCGGAGAAGAAGTTGACTGACAGACTCGGTGGGGGCCAGGGTTGGCTGAGGCAACAGCAGGGGTATAAAAGGCGGAGCAGCCATCTTGTGAATGGGCATGTGGGAGGCGGTCACCAAACTTCCAGCGCTCGTATTTTTCCTTATTCAGTCTTTTGTTGTATTTTGTTAAGGTTTCACCAACCTTTAAAATTTTTAAAAAGTGAGGGTCGTTTCTCGGGCTGGTGTAGCAATTGGAGACACCCAGGAGCAACCTCAGCCTGGTGGGCACAGATCACTGCAGGAAGAGCTCAGCCCATGTTTGTGCAGTGGAATGCTGTCCTGTCTCAGTCATGAAACCATGCTGGGGGTCTCATCTGCACAGCCCCAGGGGGATGCAAAACAGGGGGTGACTACTCATCACCTCAACTGCCAAAATTCAGCAAGAAGAGACAATTAAAAGTGCTAAAGATGCCAGTTAGACCTCCAAATATATTGTCTTCTGTGGCTGGAAGAAGCACCATGACTTAATGATACATGGGAAGCTGTGTGGGTGTCAACAGAGACTTCAAGCAGCCCTTTGAGGCTGACGTTTTATTCCTGGTGGAATTTGTTCATTTATTGTTTCCCCAGTAGACATTTGCAGTAAAGTCCCTGCTTGTTCAGAAGCTCCCAGTGAGGTTTTTAATGTCAGTACTGATTAGGAACATGCAAGGTGGATTTTACGAAGAGGTGCTCTAATGTCGTATGCTCTGAATAATTATCTCCTACCTGTGGTCAAACAAAACATTAGAGCAACACAATACTAGAAGCTTCATATTGTTAGATATAAAGGACCCAATAATTGATTACCAATTAGATAAACTTTATTAAAGCGAGAAGTCGAAGTGAACAGCGCACTGGGAAAGCCGGAGAGCACAAGTCTCAGCTCATGCTCCACGCACAGCTTTCAAAAGTTTTCCCCACAAAACCAGTTTTCCCTACTGGTCCCTCCCCAGTCCATGTTTTCCCATACTTGGTCATAGTTGAGTCTTCCAATTCCAGGAGTCTGGGGTCTCCTGCCCTCTCATGGTGGTCGATGGATGAAGTCTCTCCTCTTCCTTGCAGCACATCCCTGTCCCTGGGAACCTTCCACTGTGGTCATCATGGTTTCACCGTATCTCTCGTGTTCTCTCTTTCTTCATGTCTTATGATACAAAGTTACATTACATTATCCTGCACCAAGGCCGGGCTCTCTCTAACTTTTCTGTTTCTGCAGTCTCTGCAACTTAGTTATTGCTTAATATCTTCTGTATATTTACAATTTCTGCAGTTTGCTTAATAGCCCCTACATATTTATAATTATTAACTATAACGTTTAACACAAATTACCTAAATCAGTCATTTCATTTGTAACAATATGAACTCAGTGCTTAACTACATTTTCTTCAAATGGATGCTAAATGATGAAGATATTTTTTCATGGACCAGAATTCATCACTATTGCCTTATTTTATTCAAACTTATTGATACCTGCCTTGTGGTCTGTTACTTTCTGTGCAAAAATGATCTCCTCTGGTGCAAAATTCTCTCTTGCAAGGACCATTAACAGCAAATCTTCCTATGGATATTTAGTCAAAGAACGTTTGAAATTTTCAGCTGAAAAAAGGAAATGGATTGGAAAACCCTCTGAAAACTGGATGACTCTACTGGCATCAGTCAGCTCTGGAGTTGATAAATCAAAGCTTTGCCAGCTAATGTGTCTCATCAGGAGTGCCAGTAAGTAATGTATGAGGTTGTTCTTTGTCAGAGCCTTGATGTATGTGTGTGGCAGGAATGAGCAGCTGGCTTTGAACTTGTTAGGCATCAGAAACCCCCTCTGGAGAGCAAGATCCATCTGTTTTCCAGTCTCTGCCTGGGCTGTGTACTTGGTTATGTGACTTCCCCTTGAGAACATTTCCTCTGAATATTGTTCATAAATATTTCCAAGAAACCAACAAACTATTGTTTGGCTTCTGTCTTTATTTTGTTCTTATTTTTCTTTTTTTTTCTTTTTTTTTTTTTTTTTTTCTGGGTAGCTTTTCAGCAGGGAAACATTACTGCTTGTGGGTCTTTTCAGCAGGTTGGGGAGGGAGGGAGTTATTGTCTCTGGGTTTGGGCAGTTTGTTTGGATGGCTGTTGACTTTGTTGTTGTTGCTGTCTTTCCCCTCCATTTCTGACAGTCTGGGGAAATAGGTGGTTCCCTGTTGTGTTTTTTTGGCCGTTTATGAATTATTTACACAGGCAGGCTTTTCTGGGGGTGAGGTTTTCCTTGGGTTTTGCTGTTTGCTTGTAGGGTTTGTTATATCTTGGGGCACTTGTTGTTGTTGTTGTTCGGCTTTTGTTACCCTGAAGTTCAGTTTGCTCTTTGTAACTTCCAAGTGGCTGCTGTGGCTGGGAGCTTCTGTAGCTGTTTCTTGGCAACCTGACTTAAAACCTAAAATTGCTTTTCCCTTCACTCTCAGGCTGCCCACTGCTCAGGGAGAGTGCAGGGCCAGGAGCTGGACTTCGGTGATCCTTGTGGGTCCCTCTGGACATTCTGTGACTGAATCTGTGGATGAGGGAAAGCAGTGGATGCCACTTGCCTTGTCTTTAGTCAGGCTTTGATGCAGTATCCCTCAATTTTCTTGTATCCAGTTTGGGGTGTTACTGCCTGAATGGGTGGGCAACTAAAAGTGTGGGAAAACTGCCAGGATCATTGGGTCAGAGCAGTGGTCAGTGGTTGGTGCTCTGTCTGGAGGATTTTATTTGGGGGGTTACTCAGGGATTCCCCCAGGCCCTGTCCTGCTTCTGCTTTGGAAGAAGGGTGACTGGAGGCATCTGACTTTGAAGAAAATGCTGTGGGAAGGATGAGCAGTGAGCCCACTGTCAGGTCATGCAGGACTTCAATTGGATCTATTCATTGATTTTCAGGCTTAGATAAACTTTTTGCATTGCTCTACAGTACCCAAATAGCCCCTCTGAGGTTTATTTCTTCAAGTATTGATCCTATAAGGCATTAAAAAAAAAAACCCAAACCAAAACAAAAAACCCCAGCCCCCAATGACAAACAAACAAACAAATCCACACACATATACACAAAACCCAAGAAACCACAGTCACAAAAACTCCAAACACACAAAAAACACTCCACATAATCCCAAATGCATTTATTCATTTGCTTTACCACTCTACAGGTCAAACTGGGTATTTTATCTGCCTGCCTTTGCCAATTCCCAAAAAAGGCCATACCTGGAATGTGTTTTATTCCTAAGGCATCCCTTCAAATAGGTTTCTTCCTTGTCTCTCTGCCTGACCTCCTGAATGTAATTGGGCATCTCTAGTGTAACAGGTCAGGTTTAAAAGACTGAACAAAATTTACAACTGTTTGCACAAATGGCAAAACCCTGAATTGTTGGTTGAACAAAATTAAAATTTGGAAGCTAAAATATTAGATTGGGTTGGTTTTCTTCATTTCTTTTCATTAGTCCTGCATTCACTAAGAGTTATGAGATGGAAGGTGCTTCCTCTGCCTTGCTTTCTTCCCCTCATCCAGCCTGAAGGTTGGTAGGTGAAGATCTGGGAGGTGAAGATCTGGACCAGCAACAGAGTAGGGCTCCTGCAAGTCTGAAAGAGCTGAAAGGGCACCTCTCTTGCCATGCCTTCCTACTTGAACTTCCAAGAGCAGGAAAACTAATCCCAGACTTCTCACCAACCCTCTGACTTGGGAGCTCCAGGTTTTTATTAAACCCAGGGTGCTCTGAAGCTGTTTCATCAACTCTGCCACAGTTCCCCACTGAACTCTCCTGCCAGGCGGAGCCTGTTTTGGAGAAGTGGCCATGGGTTCACATGCATCAGACCTGGACTCCCTTTCCTCCTTTCCCTGGACTCCTTCCCTTACCCACTTCGAAATCTTCCAGCTGGGAAGAAACTCTGACTTTTCATTCCTTTGGCATTTATCAATTCTCTTTTTCTGCAGCCCTAAAAAAGTAAAAATGAGCAGGCAATTACTTCAACACCTTCATGAAAAGATGTAGAAGTATTATAAGCTGATTTCATTCCTGTCTGGTTAAAGGGAAAGAAATAGCCTGTGGTATAAATAATATGCAATTAAAAATAGTAGCAATTAGAGTGTCTCAAGAATGAAACAGGAGCTTGCTGTGAGGTAGAGCTGCTTTCCCTTTTGCCTGTGCTTCTAATTCCAAACTCTTTGACGTCGGGATCTAATCTTAACAGCTGATGCTCAACTTCTGGTTTTGCCACACATGTTAAATGTCATTATGTAAACTCAGTTCTGCCTCAGACCTTTGCTGCCTGTCAGTGCTGCCAGGATAGCCACACCTGGAACCCCCTGCATGCTTTTGCGTGGATCAGCTTTATTATTTTGTGGACAGAGGAAAAAGATGCCTTCTGGGGTGAACCTGGGGCTCCTGCTGTCTCATGTGCTGCTTGGAAGAGCGATATTTGGTACAAGCTGAGATCTCAGCATCACTAAAGATCAGACAGTCCCTGACATGGCCCTATTTCATAGAATCCTGCAATGGCTTGGCTTGGAAGGGACCTTAAAGATCATTTCATTCCATCCCCCTGCCATGGGCAGGGACACTTTCCACTAGACCAGAGCTATTTCAGTAGAGCTGATTGGTCTAGGACAGGCCAGGAGCCTCTGGAGCCCCAGCTGCAATTCTGCAGTATCCTTGAGGCTGTTTTGAACTCTGAGACACTTCAGTGAATGCAAATACTTTTCAAATGAATTCCCCAATCCAGATACCCACCTGCACCCCAGTTGCTCAAGGCTGGCAGTCATGGCTGACCCAGTGTTTGCCCACCACTACCTCCATGTTGTGCTTTTCTGGTTGATATTTCAGAACTTCCAACACAGAGATCACCACAAAGGATATATTTCTGTTAATCCTTCTCATGCCATGCTTCTGGAGCCAGCTGCTCCTCCTGCACCATTCCATGTCCCAAGGTAAAGACATTAGGATGGGCAGAAGTGACAGTAAATGGAGATCTCAAGTCCCTATGTTGCTCAGCAGACAATCCCTTGTGTCCACAGCTGCCTTCAGTCAGAAAAACAAAATACTTAAACCCATGTTTTTTATCTCCTCTCCATTCTTTTTGACATATCCTAGTTGTATTTCTAGTCTAATTTTGACATATTGTTAGTTAAACCTAGAAGGTTAAAGGCTGGGCAGGGAGGCAGCCAGCAGCAAGGCTCTGCTTCAAGGAGTGCTTTCCATTTGTGGATCAAAGCTCTGTGCAAAGCGTGGAGGTGCCCTGAATTTTTAGGCACTGCCTCCCATCTGCAGTAAAGAATTACATGGGCACAAAGCAGCATCTTATGCTCCTGACACATCACGTCCCCTCCACAGCAGTCTCGAGCATGACAAAGAGCTGCTGTTACCAGACTTGTGTCTGACCACTATTGGCTTTTTGTCATTAGTTGTTATACATTCAGACCCTTTCTAAGAATAGCAGCAGTCAATGTATTCCTCAGGCTGTGTGTGCGTGGCCCTGGACCTGTGCATAACTCTGCACACAAGTAGGTGGATGAATAGGACCCACACAGCCTGGATCCCTCTCCACCTGGGAAAACCCTGCATGGATGCACTCACCTGGGAGCAGTGCAGATGGAATTTTACAGGGGTTAGGCACTGGAGTGGTGCTGGCCTCACAAAGAGCTATTTCAGCATTCTCATCCTCTGTGCTGCAGGCAAATGGATGCTGACTCAACCCTCTGAGCAGCCCTTGTGTCCCTGTCTGTTATCATCATCTCTTAGTTTTTGCTGTAACATCTGTGTTTGTCCCCAATGAGATGGCAATTTCCTTGGGGCAGGGAGCACAACTCAAACAGAGGAGTTTAATTATCCCAAACACTCTTTCACTGCTCTCACAGGGATTTTGGCTTCCATGCCTCCTGTTTGGATGAAGCCATGGCTCAGGGAAATGGTTCTACCAACAGACATCCTGTGTCTGGGTTGGAGACAGTCCTTGCAGGACTCTGAGGTTCCCCTCACTGCTGAGAGACCTGCAGGGATGTCCTACACTCTCTTGGAAGGAGGAGTGGATGGTGGGTGGGGAGGACACAGCAGGGTGAGCCAACAGCAAACAGGTCACCACAGTGCTCCTGGCTGCCAGCAGAGCTGAGGTGGGCTGTCAGCACACCTTGGCCAGCAGGTCTGTGTGAGTATTGACAATGCCGTGTTGCAGTCCCTTCTGTGCACGTGGGGAACAAATACAGCCTTAGTGCTCCTGTTCTCCCTGGCTCTCCTCACTTCTGCTCGTAGGGTGGCTGCTCCTTGCAAACAAACACAGGCTGGGTCAGACAGGGTGGTCACAAGCACGGGAGTGACCCTGAGAGCAGACGCCTGTCCTGGGAAGGAGCTTGTTCCCAGGGCTGCGTCCTGGCGGGGGCGACAGCAGACAGCGCAGAGCCTCTGCCCCGAGCCAACCCCGCGGCACCACAGCGACGGATCCTGCTGGCCTGCCGGGACAGAGCCAGTTCAGCCACAACGTCTGGGCACGTCAGGGCTTCCTTCAGTCAGATCCTTTCTGACGTGAGCCCTGGCCCTCCTCTGGCCCTCCTGGTGGCTTTGCTCACAGCCTTGGTGCTATCATAAGATGCAGATGCTTGTCTGAATGCTTAGATGAAGTGTTTACATCTTTTTGTTGTTTTGTTCTCTAGAGAGCTGTGCTTAACTGGCCACGCAGTGGGATGTTTCCCTGCTGTAGGTCAAAAGACAATTGGGAAGAACTTCCCAATTTTTTTATTTAAGGCAGGGACCTGCCTCCTGCATGGCATCAGACCAGCAAGTATGGAAAAGAGCATGTGTCTGAGGTGTGAGAGAAGCCCAGGAAAAGGGACCCGACCCTTGATGCTAACATCCATCTATCTACTTTTTACTAGGTGTCTCCTTCATCTCCACTTGGCAGCCTGGGAAGTGCAGAACTGCCCCAAACCCAGCTTTTACTCATGCTGTCACAGTCCCCAACTCTACTTGCTCCAAGAGCACTTAGAATGTTTTCCCTAACGCTTTGCAGTCCCCATGCTCTGTATGCTTCTCCTCCAGGCCTTTAGCTGAAAGCACAGCAACATCTCCTGGAGCTGGGTGGCTACTGCAAGTTCAGTTGTGTCAAAGTGCCACCATCAAATCCCCACGAGTTCCCTCAATTTGAGAAACTCTAAGTTTGTTCCCATTGTGCAGGTGCCAGGGATGCCTCAGGGGTAATGTGTGTCCTGCACCTTTCCTCACCTCTGTGAGGAGAAGGAAGGACCCACTCTTGGAAACTGCCTATTCATTGTTCAGATGTCCCTCAGGAAAGTTTATCAGACCTTACGAGGCAGGCACCTGGTTGTATGAAGCATTTAGAGGGAAACCAGGGAAAAGGAACTGGATTGGTGGCACCACACTAAAGGAAACAGGAGGGATTCACTCCTTCAATAAGAGGTGCCAAATGGCTGGATCTTATTACCTAACAAATGGTTTCCTGTGAGGAAAAGCAACTGGGGATGTGTGCTGTGGGTACCCCTGGCCCAAGGATAAGGAAACTGGAAGAAGGAGCCACCAAACAAGGTTCTCTGCATGGAAATAAGGCCAAGTGCTGTCCTTGCTGACCTCCTCTATTAAAAAGAGGCAAATGCAGAAGGGCAGTGACTGGCACCTCAGAGGAAGCACAGCAGCAGTGGATCCAGATAGGATTTGTCTCAAGTGCACCTTCCCTGTTTGCAGTGACCTCACATCCTGATGCCACCTCAGGGCACACAACCTCCAGGGGCAGAGCCCACCTGGATGCCAACCCAAGCCCACCTGCACCTTCCCTCCCTTCACCTTCTTATATAAAAAGGTGGAAAATACGGGAAGCAAACAGTTGCTCCCATGGCTTAGAGGAAACAGGACGGAGAGCAAGGGTGGACATGAATGTAGATTTCTTGTCTGGTGCCGTGAAAAGGCACTGCTTGTACTACAAGCCTGGCAGCACCAGCAGCCAAATTATTTGTTTAATTATAACTGCTATCCCTGATGCATCTTGACTTGCTAATTAATATTTTAAGTGCTTGTGAAATAGTTTGGATGTATTCCTTCAGCTTTCAGACACGTCTCTATCGCCATTACTATTCCTTCCTCCTGCCCTGTACCATCACCTAAGTAACATCATTTCTGCTTCCAGACAGGCTGAATTCTCTAAAGCGGGAGGGAAACACAAACTTCTTTGCTTATTCATGCACAGGGAGCTCTTATTTGCATGAGAAGAGATGAGGCTGTGGAGCAGCACGCCCTAAAATCTGGGGAGAAAGGAATCCGTGCTCTAGGCAGGAAATAATGAGGCACAAACGCGGATAAACTGATTTTTTTGTTGTTGTTCTGCAGTGTCTCTGGGTTTTTATACCCTGTTTTCATCACTCAAACCACTCCACTCAGCTGATCCGTGGCAGTGGTGGGCTGGGAGCAGCACTGGCAGTCTGGGTGGTATTGCAGAGGGCAGTTGCTTTGGCGACACACGCAGGCGATGCAGAGGGCACGTCCTGCATGACTGGATTCCAAAAACAGGCACGGATTTCTGAATGGACACCACGGCTGCTGTGTCAGTCAGACTGCTAAATTGGGTTCAGCAGGAATGCTGGCAGGCACAGGCAAAGGTGCAGCCATAGGAGGACTTGTTGGATCTGGACATTAGGTGAGGCATTTGTTAAATTGCCCCCACAAGGAGATGAACTTTGAATTACCCTTACAGGGAACCTCAAATGACGGGTTTTTTTGGTTTGTGTTTTTTTTTTTTTTTTCTTGCACGTAGTATCTGGCAGCTGTAAAAGGACCAAAAAAAATTTCCTTATTTCACAGGTTTCCTCTTAATTTTTGGAATGGTTCTTTCTGTAAGTATGAAGATGGGAACTATTAAAAACCATTTTCAGCATTTCTCAAAGCACACAGTCATGCCAGCTGCTATTTATGAATGATGTTTGGGAGGTTCTGTCAGTGGAAGAACAAATAGATTTTTGTACATGCACAATTCTGGATATTTAACACACAGAGGCACTTTCCAAATGTTTTATGAGAACAAAAAGCCCCTTCCCTGGCTGTTTACAGATGACTTGCAAAGAATAAGTGAGAGGTTCAAGCGTGGCTGAACCAAGCAGCTGCTGAGAATTCAGATAGATGGTTTCCAGCCCTGTTCTTCCACAAGCTCTGCTTCAGAGGCTGCAGAAACGAGACGTTGCAGGGTGATTCTGTCCATCACACCAGGGGTTAGAAGGAAATCTTGTCTCATTTCCATTCTCCCCACCTGCTCTTCGGAAGCTTATTCTTTAAGTGTTATCATTGCTGAAAAAATTTTAGTGTTTAGGTTCCAGCCATGATCTCATGGGCTTTGATGAGGTTTTGGAGCTGAAAGAAGCTTGTGTGAACAAGGAAACGGAGAGAGACCCTTTCACCTGGATGCCCTGGGATGTGTCCATCCTTACAATGAAAAATGCAGACATCATCACCTTTGGTTTCCCCAGCATTGATCCTGAACTTAAGTGGCTTCAGTGGGGCAAAGTCTGGCTTCCCAGACTTTCCAAGGCTCTCTTGTGTATCTTTTGTAGCAATGAAGTGCTGAGATCAAGAATACAGGATTTCTTTCAAAGCCAAGTTGGCTTCCAATTCCTGTGTTGCCAATGTCTGCATCCAAAAAAAGCTAAAAATAAAGTCACCTGTAAGGTATCCTCTGCATCCCCCATCACCAGAGCTAATAAGATAATCCTCCATTAGGCCATTCAAGGCCATAAAAATAGGTTTTAAGTCACAGAAATACGTTGCTTCAGTATAAGCAGTGGGATTTGGTAAGCTTGTTTTACCTCTCCTTGTTTGTTCATGAATTGGGAATCTCTCACGTCCTATACAGATGTGAGGACATTTCTTTCTTTGTAAGTGGGGTTACTGAGCCTGCAGGAATACTTGGCTCAGACTTTACAGGAGGCAAACTGAGGCCTCAAAGGCTATTTGAACCAAAACATAATCAAAGTAAAAATGCACCTCTTAGGAAGGTGTTTCTGCACAGCTACTCTAGAGCAGTGGTGCAGCAGAGCTTTTATGGGGCTTGTTAGACTGGACCTACCTCTCTGTTGTGCTTGAAACTTGTGGAGAGAATTCTTCCCACCTCTGAAAAACAGGTTTCAGCCAGGGCATCCTGAGGGGAGGCTGAACCAGCAGGGACTGCTTTGTCTAACACATCATGCATTGGTCTAGAACATGGAATAAATATCTTCACTGTCAGATGTAAGACATCCTTTAATTTTTCACGGTGGGTTGCTCTGGAGCATCAGAGTTCCTACTGGAATATCCACTAGAAAAAAGAAAGGATGAGTGGTGCTTGTGCTCCACTGCCCTGACACAACAAGGGAATGGAATAAAAAAAAAAAAAAAATCTTAAATTTACATCCTTTCTGCAAGGGCAATAAGATGGCTTGCTCTGCATCAGCTCCTACCTTCACCCATGAATTCCTTAGGCTACAGAAGTTGATTAAATTTGGTCCAAGCTGATGTCTCTTGGCTGGGAATGGGTGTCACATCCACCTCTGTCCTGCACTGAGCAGGGACATCTTAGGGATATTTTCAAAGCAGGTGTTGCTCCAGGTTTTGTGGACAGCTTTGAGAATGTGTCTCTTTTTTGATAGACACAGTAAGTACCCAAGAATGAAATATTGGGTACTTCCAATATTATGAAAGCCTTCAGAAACTGGAGTCAAGGTAAGCAACACTCCAGTCTGAAAGGTCATGGAATCATAGAATCTTTTAGGCTGGAAAAGGCCTCTAAGATCAACTCCAGCTGTTCCCTCAGCACTGCTAAGGCCACCACTGACCCACCAAGTGCTACATCTATACAGCTTTTAGATCCCTCCAGGGATGGGGACTCCACCACTACCCTGCACAGCCTGTGCCAGGGCTGGACAGCCCTTTCCATTAAGAAAATTTCCTAATATCCAACCTGAACTTCTCCTGCTACAGCTTGAGGCCCTTTCCTCTCCTCCTGTCTCTTGTTCCCTGGGAGCCCGACCCCCCTGGCTGTCCCCTCCTGTCAGGCAGCTGTGCAGAGCCAGAAGATCCCCCCTGAGCCTCCTTTTCTCCAGGCTGTGACCCTTTCCCAGCTCTCTCAGCTGCTCTTCATCAGACTTGTGCTCCAGTGGTCAAGTGGTGGTGAAAAAGACCTGGGGACTTGTTAGGGATTTCAAGTTCCCTGTGGGTAGAACTGCCTGGGCAGGTGGGTACACAAAACCTTTGTCATTGGTTGAATTTAGTTTGTGGACTTTCCTGTAATTCAGTACCAGTAAAGGGAGAAGTTGTGACCTGGAAACTTGCTACCTGGTTGATGTGGACAGGTCCCTGTTGCATTTGCTTGAAGCAAACACTGTTTTGTCCTTCCACCTCTAGGGAGTTGTGCTCCCATGCACAGTGGCTCATGTTGGCTGCTGACACACGGCCAGGAGTGTGGGCAGACATCTGCAGGAAGATACATATTCCATGAGGGATTGTTGAGCTGACAGAGAATGCCTGAGACAGACTTCACTCAAACCTGCTCACATGCTGGACATCCTGTCACCCACTCTTCAGATCAAAAGACTGATGGCCCAAGTGCATAATAATGAATTAATAGAGACCTAGGGGGACTGAGAAGTCAAGTGTTTGACAGCAGTGGTCTGCTTTCCCTGTTGTTCTGACAGATTCCCTGTCAGGCCTTATCACACAGTCACTTCTGAGTCTGAGGGATGACAAAAAGGATTAGCTTATCCGAGCTAGATGACGTTGGAAACAAACATCTTTCATCTGCTAAGTACTCCCTCTTGGAGCTGTTCCCATCCCCATGGCTGCAAGGGGCTGTCAGGAGCCACATACTTCCTGCTGCTCCCTTCTGCTGCAGGATGAGCACCCAGCAATGGCATCCCACTGGCACGTGCCAGTGGGAGCTCTCATCCTGGGATTGTCACCAGGGCTGGGTTTCTGCTCAGGACCTTGGAGCTCACAAACTGTGCAGCTAGAGATGAGCAGCTCCAGTGCATTGATGCACCACAGTGCATTGATCAGCAAAGCATGCACAGGCTGTTGGAGTCAGAGGGAAGGTGCTCTATGGGCCTGAAACACTGCTGGATTGCATCCATGCTCCCTCTGAAGTCAGTAGGAGCTGACTTGTTATATTCTTACTTTTTTCTTCTATTTATCTTGGATGAACTAAAAAAATTGGTTTTAGATATCCATGCTGAGAGCATTGATATTGACATGTGAAAACCCCATTTAGGAAAACAGTCCCACTCAGGACAGTGGATTTATTGTAAGGTCAGAGCAGATCCAGTGCATGTGTCAGGGGTGTCTCCCAGACCTGGGGGGTAAAACCATACAAGGCACCACAGAAGCAGCCAGATTAATGGAGGAGAATATTGAGGAGTAGATTTCTTCTTCTCTAACCGGGATTTGAGATTAGGACTTCAGTTGAGCACCTGAGAGGTGCATGTCAGTGGAAAGAGTAACCCTGCCAGTGTTTTTGCTTACTGCCTGCAAAGTATCAGCACAACAGAGCAGTAAGTGACCAGGGGAAGGACCAGCACCACCCACATCTGCCAAGGGTTCACCCCACCCCAAGCTCGTGTATTTGACTACATCAGTCATGCTGGACCTTGAATCAGTTTTTTGCAAAGAAACCTCTGTTCATGAACATAATTTTAAATGCAGATGAAGACCCAAATCCACCTACAGATTCTAAGACAAGTTAGTTTAAAATGAAATCAATTGTCAGTTGAGGTGCCACCTTTGTGCCACCAAAGGACAGAGGAGATGCATTTCAACCCACCTGAATCAGGCTTGTTTCTGCACCAACAGTAATAATCACTTTTCCAGACAGAATTGACATTATAAACGAGTTGATGGTTAATTTGCTGCTTTGTTATCATTGATTCTACAGCTACATCCTTAGGCAACAGTGCCTGAATATAAACTACCCAGCAGCAAAATTATAACTGCATTTGGATGCAGAACACAACCTTCTTATCACCAGACTTTCAGTCCCATCCAGAGTTTCGAAGTTACTCATGCAAAAATAGCTTTTCTGTCTGAGTGAGTGTGTGAGGGCTGTTCATCAGCAGCATGAACCTTTAACCACCAGCAGCTGGGAAGCAGCTCAGGAATATCTGTCTTTCCAGAGACATCCAAACCCACCTCCCAGGGAGCTCCTTGTGGGGATCAGAGCCATGTGAAGGAGCCCAAGTGTTGGCCCATCTCCCATCAGCAGCGCTGCCTCAGCTGGCTCAGACCCTCACCCTGCTCCAGCCAGAGCCAGAACACATCCAGATTTGCTGCTTTGCATAAGGTCATCCACCAGATTAACAGCTGGTCTAGCATTTTGAACACATTAAAATAGCATGAGTTTGAGCACTCACAGGGGCAGGACTGCACAGGTGAGCATGAAGATGCTGGCCTGACGCTGTTCAAGATTAATTAACGCTATTCAAGACACAGACTCTGACCTCAGAAGGCTGAAATTACTCCAATCTATCTTTATTACCTTTATTAATTTATATCTTTATTAATTTATAAAGGGAATTTCCCTTTATACTATTTTACAAAGAACCCACCCAAGGGGTGGAAGAAAGACAAACTTCTTCAACTACATTGGTCAAGTCAGAGGGACATCAAGAGAAGGTCCCTCCTAGGTAAAGGAATGCAAAACATAGGATACAGTTGGAAAAACATGTCTCCTGTTGACAGAACAGTGCCTGGGAAAGAGTTTCAGAGAAATCAAAACATCACAGGCACGAACCATGACTACACTGGTCCTCACCTCAATGGGTGGAATTCCATCTCTTGTGGAAAAGCTCTGTGCTGGAAGTCTAGTGGGAAGTGTCTCTGCCCATGGCAGGACAGGTAGAACTGGATGATCTTTAAGGTCCCTTCCAACCTAAACCCTCCTGGGATCCTGTGATTCTCTCTTTTCAGAGCTCCCCTCCAAAATTTGGCACTATATTTGATTATAACTTCTGCCTTTCCCATCCCAGCCTTACGGGAATGCATCCTGCTCCCTAGGCAGGCGTTGTAAGGAGCTACTCTTGGCAAAGCTTCCAGGCAAAAAACTAAGGAAAGGGGGTGAAAAACAGGAATGTCCCTCACAGGGGGAGCAGCCATGCAAAAAACAGGGACCATGAGTAGTAAAGCAAGCCAGGAGCCCGTGTTGTGCAGCTGCTGGAGCAGAAAGCAGAGCCATAACAGAGCAGTGGGATATTTTTTCCTTAAAGAGTTTGCATTGCTCTCCTCAGGAGTACAAAAAGACCTTTGCTCACCTTGCTGTGACAAGTTATAAATAGAGGTTAAAAAGATTATTAAACCTGACCACTCCTGTCCACCAGAGGAATAAAAAAACCCTTTAAACCCAAATTATTTGATGTAAGTAGGACAGTCCAACCTTTATTCTTTGCCAGGAGCTTGGTTAAATAAATGCTTTTCTCTGAGTGAAAAAATGAACTTCTCAGTAAAACCTGTCAGAAAAACCTTCCAGTGGACAAGGCATTGAGAGGCCAATAGTGACACATCCCCAGACATTCAAAAATACTTTTTTTCCTTACCAAATCTGCTTTTGAGTTAAATAGCCCCCTCTCTCACCTACACCTGTGTGTTTTTATACACACCCACACAGAGATATGTATATATGAATACATAACTATTTATTCCCAAAACTTAAAGCAGCTTTTAAATCGTGTGATGAGATGTAAACAGGCTCATACCCATGCCTGAAATATCAGGTGTGCTCCCACCTGGCTTGGAGCTGGCTCTGGACCCATCAGATGGCAAGCGAGGGATATAGATCCTGATCCTATACATCTCCAAGTCACTGCAGCTAAACCACGTTTCCTTGGCAGCTGAGAAGTGGCATAATAAGATTTCTACTCCAAAGATACGTGCCCAGAGCACCAGGCCTTTAATTATGCAAAGGACTGGAGCCAGCTTCCTCCTGCCTTTTCAGATAAGTGGTTTCACCGAGAGATTACAGCGAGCAGAATTTGGCACGTGGCTCTGCTGGCGCGAAGGGGCTTTTGTTCTTTGCCCATGCAGACTCCTGCCACGGAAATTTGTGCTTATCCCAGGATCCACCCAAGTGGATCCAGTTGTCGTGTCAGCAGATTAGTGCCTACAAAAGACCAGCAGCCCTGGGCAGACATTTAGCACCTCCCAAAACCTCGGAGCTGCGTGGTGCCGATGCTCATTTGTCCTCTTTGTCCCACATTGGAAAAGCTGGCTCAAGCCCCGTTCTGCTCCAGTCCCTCTGGCCTGGGAGCCAGAAAGGAGTGAGCAAGCCTTGCTCCTGCTGAGCTGGGTGTTGCTGGAGGCTGTTTTACTGCAGAACAAACTGGTTCTGTGTGTGCCAGTGATACCTGGGCCATGGCAAATTGCAGAAACCAGCAGAAATTCAGCAAATCCCTCTAATGCCAGCTTGGCAGCCTTGAAACATCTTTCACTGTCTGATAACTAGACACAAAACCAGCCTTGTTTTCCTCTTTTGCAGTCTTGTGGTGGCTGATTGTAGCAAGACAGCTGTTCACCAAGGCAAGGGCACCTTACCCAGGGAGAGGCAGGACAGGGCTGCCTCCTGACTGGGGCTGCTCCTGCTCTCAAATAGTTTCATATCCAGAAATTAGCTGAAATCAGATCTGTAAAAAGTGTCTTTTAGGTTCCTATGGATACAGTGAATGCTGCACTAGCATGAAATGTGCAGAATATGTCTTGGGAGCTTTGGGAGAAGCAAACCCTGGTAGTAGAAACTTGGGTGGAGGCTTTGGAAATTGCCTTGGTGTTGGGTTAATGCTTCTAATTGAAGTGAACACTAAAGCTAATATAGACTTCAAGGGGAAGGGGTACCCCAAGGGTAAATCTTGGAGATAGTTGGAATACTTTCTCTATATTTCAATATTTACACAGAAAGACTTCATAGCTGCATATTTACAGTGAATGTACAGGGTGAGAGTGACATCTGAAGAAATATATAGGCTTTCTTCTCCAAAGAGAAAATTGGATCGAGACAAAAATGACCTAAATAAACACTGGAAGATCATAGGAGAGTATTCCTTGGAGGCAGAGAGAAGGAATATATACATGCAGATAAGTGTTGGGTATTGTTCTTTGGGCAATTTCAGCGCATCAAAGGAGCCTGGTATCAGCCCTGGAATAACATCAGAAGAAATGTTGTCTGAGGAGATGCAGAAGGGCTGAAAGAAATTTATCTGGGCAGAGGAAGGTACAATGGACTCTCCAGTTTTAAATGCTGAGGTGGTTTCTGGCTTTTCCATGTATTGCTCACTGGGGTTGAGAAAGAACAACTTCTCCCAGCTCAGAGGCTTGTGAGTAATGGAGAACTGGACAAGCAGAGTTTGTGTTGGATCCAGGAAACAACAGTAACTTATTGGGTCAGCTTATATGATAAATATTATCATTTATGGGCTCAGTTTTCTATTATAGGCATAAAATAAGGTAACTACAATTGTATCTGCTCTATCCCTATATGAGAACCATTCAGCAGCCCACTCTGTCATAAACCCAGAATATCATTTAGGAAGGAAGAAAACATCAAAGCAATTGAGAGATGGAGTTCAGGAATATTTCAAGCATGTGTACAGCATGGAGCACTGACCTTAGAGTGCAGCTGAAAAGGATATCATAACACATCAGTTAGGAAGCAGAATGTACAGTTCATTGCAAAGAGGAAGGAAAAATCCAGGGTAGAATTTTCTCACTCCTCCTCACCTCCATTTTTCACTGCAGGTAAATCAGATTACAAGAATGTGCAGCTTCTGAAATGACTGTAAACTCAACAAGTAAACTGCTGGGCCTCCTGAGCACCTCCCCTTGTGAAAACAGCCTAAAAACTAAACACAGCTTCAGTTAAGTGGCTGATTTTCAGTGTGCTGTCTGTGTGGATGAGTTGACACTGCCAGGTACAAAGAACAAACAAGCTTTTGAAAACAGGCCTGTGTGCTCCAATCCAGCTGGGTGGCTTCTGCCCTCTGGTTTGTCTGGGTGATAATGGGCATCAGGTGGTGGCTTGTCGTTCTGTGCTGTCCCCATCAGCCCAAGAGGGCTTGGAGTAGTCACTGAGCTATATTTTTAGCACCAGGTTCCTCCTGTTCTCAAGCCCAACAACACCTCTGCAATCCATACTTTGGGTGAGTTACTCATTGTAGGGCTGAATTACCCCACTCTGCTGAGACCCAGCACTCCAGCTGAAATAAACCTGCCCTCCATTCAATTTTCTTTCCTTGTGGCAATAACCTCCCCTCCAACCTCTGTCCCCGTGCTGATAAGCTGTGACAGCCTTTTCAATCACAGTCTGAGATACAGCATCTTTAGGTATTTAGAAAAAAAACCCAAAATGTTGGGTGACAAGGGGCTTTAGATGGCTCAAAATGTTTGGGTGACAATGGGCTTTGGGTGGCCCAAAGTTGGTGGTTGGCCTCTTTTTGTGCAACTGTAGGACCTGCGTGGCAAACCCAAGTCATCCACCCCAAGTCTCCCCCTCTTTCTTCAATTCCAATTCCAAACTGGCTTACACTGGCATATCTAATATTTAGGAATATTTAGGAATACCTCTGACTGCAAGGGAAAGCTGTGCCAGCCTAGAAGAACAGGTTTAGCCTGAGATGCTCTTTCAGGAAGCTCCTGAGTGATGAGCTTCACTGAGAAAGGAAAACCCAGGTTTACCTTCAGCACTAATGAGAGGCTCTCCTGGGTACTCTGCATATCTGGCCAGAGCCCACTGACCGCAATTTCAAAGACATTTGAGGTTATTCTCAGGCCAAGGAGATGCTGCACTAGAGAGAAACTCCACAGGGACCCCACTGGACCCCAGAAAGGGTGTTTGTGTTTTGAACATCAGTTTTCTCCCTTTCCTCTCTTGGCTTTGGGGGAGCCCCACAGGATCTGGGTCCATCCCGATGCCTCTCTCAGCAAAGCCTTTGAAAAGTTTTGCATGAAAGACGTGGAAAGAAATGGGAGATTTAGGTCCCTTTCCCAGCCTGAAGGACCAGCCAAGCGTGTTGTGATGCATTTCAGGGCTGTATTGGGCTGACACATCACCAGGTCATGAAAGGGCTCTTCACACTGAATAAAACCCAGTAAATGTCTGCTGGTGGAGTCACTGCCTGGGGAGGAAGTTGAAAAACTGGCAGCACAGAGAGCTGGGAAGGTGCTCAGTGCCTCCACACTTTGCTGGGGAAGTTATCCCAATCCCTCTGGATCTCATATCCATGGTCCCAGGACCACCATAACCAGTCATGGTCTTCCCAGGGGACACTGCTGCCAGCACATGGTTTTTAAGGCATCTAAGGAAAAACCCTGTACAGCTCCAAACTCTTTGTCCACTAAGAAGAGAACTCAAAGAGCTTTTTGTACAGATGTTCCCACGCTGGATTTATTTGCTGTTATTTTCCTGCCACCTTACTGTGCTTCTTATACACCATCTATCATGCTATTTATACACTATATCTACTTCTGTGCAACCCCATGTGGGCAGAAAGCAATGCAGTGTGGCGCAACCTCATGCCCTAAAGTGCCCTGGCTGGAGCAGGGATGGCAGCAGGGAGGATGCCAAGGAGAAAGAAAATTGTTCCACAAGTAATTGTAATGGGGAGATGTAGGCATGGAGGGGAAAACCTCTGCAGGCACTGTAAGAGGAGGAGGAATGGCTGTGGGATGTGCTCTAGGGAAGGGGAGTGGGCTATGCATCAGGTCCCACTGGCAGAGCTGTAGGCACTGCCTGGACCAGCTCTGACACTGGCACAGGTACAGTCACACAGCAGAAATACAGCTCCTGCTCCCTGGGGCTCAGCCTCTTCCCTAGAAAATGAGGATTTACAAAAATAGGAAGCTGGAAATGCCACTACACAGCAGCTAAATATAGCCTGACCAAGTGAGGAGCTGCAGCGCTCACTCCAAAACCAAAGGTAGGATGGAGGGAGCTGCTGGCCGTGGTAGAGGCTGCCCTGGGGAGCCTGTTCAGTGCCCCACCACCCTCCAGGGGAAGAACCTTTTCCTGATAGCCAGCCTGACTCTCCTCTGGCACAGCTCCAGCTCTTCCCTGTGTCCTCTCACTGGTCACAGGGAGCAGAGATAGGAGCTGGCCCTCAAGAGGAGCTGCAGAAGCACAATTGAGCTGCTCTTCTATAGGAATGCTAATTTTGCTGTCCAGGTGCTCAACCTGTTCACTGCCCCATGAAAAACCCCTTGGTTATAGTTGTGTGTTTGACAAAGGCAGATTTTGGGGGCTGATTCCCCAAAGGCACAGAAGCAGTGGAAGGTGGACGTGGTGTTACCACCACAGCGATGCCGGCAGTGGGGCTGGGGCTCAGCACATGGATCAGTTGGTCTCTGTTTTGCTTTTTAATAGCCAAGCCTCCTTGGAAAAGTTGGTCCAGATCCAGCATGGAGGTAAGCAAATCACTGACATCACAACACAAGGGAAATGCAAATTTATTTTGGGAAGGGGAAAAAGAACAAGAGACTCAGAAGCTGAACTTCAGCACCAACACTAATAATGAGCCACAACAATTCATTGCAGACCTGTTTGGGAAGGGGGCTGGCAGTGAGGACAAAATGAACTAAAAGTGACACTGTTTGGTGAATGGAAAGGCAGAGGCATACTGATGAGGGTTCAAGTGTGGGAAGTTACCTAAAAATAAACAAACAAACAAAGCCCCAAAGCTCTAAGGATTTCAGCACCATCTGGAGACTGGACGAAGAGGAGCAGCTAGCTCCTGTGGGGGATATTGAAAAGCAGGGCTTATGTGTGTCTAAATGTGTATCACAGCAGTGCACATCACTAACAGGGGGGAGCCCAGGGCTCAGAATGCAAATCCAGTCAGTGATGTATGAAGTTACAGTGGAAGATGTCCCTGCTCATGGCAGGGGGTTGGGCTGGGTGACCTTTAAAGGTCCCTTCCCACCCAAACCATTCTGTGATCCTGTGATTCTAAAACTGCACACCAATCCTAGAGCTGCCACTGTCTCGGAAGGGCACAGTAAATCGAACAGAAAACCCACTAAGATTTGAATATATTGGTAGAAAAACAAACCAAGGGAAAGAAAATAGATGTTTTTGCCAGTTTGCTGGGCTGAGGGGCCAAGTGTTGAGAGAGGCAACATTCAGTCAGAGCCCAGCTCTCCATCCCAGGAACACCAAGTGTTGGGAGCTGTGCTGAGCCCTGCCCAGGAGACTGGGACTTGTAGCTGTCTTAACATTGCCTCATGCACAGGGTATATCTCTGAGATGAATTTAAAACAAATAAGGAGGTGTAGGGCTTTATCATCATGATGAGTTTATTTCCAGGCGGACTTGAGGACCCTCAGCACCATGCTGCATCCCTGACAAGGTCCCTTCTCCTCCTTAGATGCCAGTTTAACCTCCTAAAGTGAAGTTTTCTTCAAGGTGTGAAGACTTTGTGGTTTAGCTATTGCTTCCACAGCAGGTTGAACCAGTGAAGGGTAGTAGAATTGCTAGGCATGAGCAATTAAATCAAATTTAAAAGTTAAGCTCTCATTATCTGAAACTGAACACTGGAAATTAGTAGACACTTACAGTCTTAATCTCTGTTCCTCAGATCTCTGGCTGCAAAAGGAAGCAACAGCACCCCTGTCTAATTTCCTCATCTAATTACACAGGATTACAGAGCTGGCAGCTCACTAATATTTATGCTTGTTTGAGATTCTGATGAAACACCCCAAATGCAGGACTTCTGTATTCAGTGTCATGTCCAGACACTCTTTGATTAATAACTTATAAAGTAACATGCAAATGAGAAGGAGAAGAAAGACACTTGAGTGGCTCCACATTTACCAAATGGAAAAATAAGTACTGAAACCTATAAAAAAGGACTTTTCAACACTTACCCACAAGGAGATCAAGTCCAGGATGACCAGAAGATCAGGTTCAGGATGCACCAGCAGCCTGAATTCTGGGATCTCCTAGTGCCAGGCTTTGCAACCCTGAAACTTCCATAACAGACCCAAACTCCCTCTTGTTCTGTGATACCAAACCCAAGGAGGACCCTGCTTGAGGAGACGTCCCTGCTCTTTACAGCCACCGCAGCTGTATCAGGGGAGGTTTAGACTGGATATTAGGAAAAATTCCTTCATCCAAATAGTTGTCCAGCCTGGCACAACTGCCCAAGGCTGGGGTGGAACCCCCATCCCTGGAAGGATCTAAAAGCCCTGTATATGTGGTACTTGGGGATGGGGATTAGTGGTGGCCTTGCCACTGCTGGGGGATGGTTGATTTCAGTGACCTTAGAGGGGTTTTCCAATGTAAATTATTCCATGGTTCTGTTATGGGAAGTCTGTCTCTGGCAGGACTCCAAGGATGAAAGCCAGCACCTCCAAGCTGCTTGGCTGCTCAGGCTATACCAAACCCTCCCTGGGTGCTGCAGGTGGAAAGGGGCAGCAGCAGAGAAGGACTCCACCCACTGCTCCACTCTGCTTTTCTGCTGATTTGTTCAGTTTCAGGTCTTCTCAGATTTTCTCCTAGAATCACACAATCCCAGAACGGTTTGGGTTGGCAGGGACCTTAAAGCTCATCTCATTCCAGCCCTGGCAGGGGCAGGGACACCTTCCACAATCCCAGGGTGCTCCAAGCCCTGTCCAACCTGGCCTTGGACACTGCCAAGGGATCCAGGGGCAGCCACAGCTCCTCTGGGCAACCCGTGCCAGGGCCTCCCCACCCTCACAGGAGAACAGTTCTCCCTAACATCTCATCTAAATCTGTTCTCCTTCAGTTTTTCAGTTTAAAGCCCAAGCTGCCCTACATTAACATCAGGATTTTCCTTTCATAGTTCTAAAAAGACGTGATTTTGTGAAATTTTTCTTTGACAAGTGCTTGTAAAATTCATGTTCCTGAAGTACCCTAGAGATATCCTGCATGGCACAACACCCTTCCTCCATCCCAGCTCTCCTTCTATCAGCACACTAGAACAAAATGATTCAACCAAGTAACAAATGTTGGAGAGACCAGTCCCTGCAGGCCCACAACAATGGCAAGAAAAAAGCTTGGCTAATTATTATCTTCCTTTCCTCACACAGGCTTTTTGTGAGGCTCCAGCAATTAAAGATGCTGCTGGGGAACAAGATAGCTGGGAATTACTCTGACTTGGGGAAATACCACCCAGAGGTTTTTGATTTTTTTTTTTGTGCTGCTATGTAAATTCCCTTTGCTCTGCTAGAACTCTTCTAACCAAATGCATTACTTTGACAACACATTTCTTTAAAAAGACACACTTTAAAGCTGTTTCCAGCCAGCTCTGGCTTCAGAAATACAGCTCTGCCTATATTTCTCATGGTAGTCTTGAAACCAAATTCCTGGATGCAAACACTCTACGGACCCTGTTTCTCAGCTCTCCCAGCAAACCTTTGCCATTCACAAAGAGCTTCAACAGGAAATACAACACAAGAGGGGAAATCACTCACCTGATTATTCATCTAAGCCAGATGTTCCCCTTCCCAGGAGAACCACCCTGTAATCCCAGCACAACCTCTACACTGTGTGAGGCAGCCTGCAGTGCTTCTCCCTCACTCCCAGTGAGGTGAAGAGGGTCTGTGTGTGTGTTACCCTCCGATGGCTCAGGGACCCACTGAGCCTCGGCTGAACTGCTGTTCCACACTGTGGTGTTATCCCAGGCCTGTGCCTCCACTTCCATGAAAACTGAGTTTGACCAGGTGGGTAGGAAACCTTTGAGCATGAGCAGAGGCCTGTGATGTCCTGGCCATGCTCTCTGACCCCACAGCAGGTCCTGCACACCTCTCTTCTGCAGAGACCCACTGTGCCCCAGCCTGGCTGATGGACCCTGGGTGCCCAAGGCTGGCAGGTGTCTTGTTCAGTGCTGGGCCTTTGCTGAGCATGGCCAGTATGTTCAAAGCCTGGTTTCCATTCATCCTAAACTGGAACCCAAAGTTTACAACACAGAAGTTCCGTATTTTTCCATATTTTTGGTGCCTTGTCACTTCATCAACTTTCTGCTTAGGTTTAATCCAACACCATCAATTAGAACACAAACCATACCAGTCCCAAGATCAACCCCTGAACAAGTCCATGAGTAACCTCCTTCCACTCTGATGCTTCCCTTGGTATCTATGACTCATTATTCCTCTTCTAAGCACTTTCTCATCTATCACACTCTCTCATTTCTAAACCCATTTTGCTCATAATTAGAATCACTCTGTTTGGATAATTTCAATTTACCATTGCCTTGGCCAGGCCATCAGCTCAGCCCATCCCTTCCTAGGGATGATTATAAATGCCTGACTAGCAGCAACCTGCCTCTCAGGAAAATAAGCAATGTATTTTAAATGCTGGGCTGCAAGTGATTTAATACTCTTCTTTTACCTTCAATTTTGATTTTTTTCAGTAAATCAGATTTTCCTGGGAGGATGATCAATTTCTTTTTTCACTCTACAATTTCCTGCAGAATGTAACATATTTTTAAGCCCAGCAAGTATTTCTCATCTCTCTCGGCCACTTCTTTTGTACAATACTGTATTATTTATGTTATATTATGTTCTTTTATAGTGAATATGATCTTTTATGGCTAGCTTCAAGCTGCAATTTTCCCTCTGGGTATTTACTCTAGGCTTTCAAAATGTGCATAGCTGAATCCAAGAGCACTGCAAGGCTCTGGGCAGGAGGTGGGTGGGCAGCTAGCATTACCCTCGTGCTGGGGTCAACTCCTAACACAGAGGATGTAATTTTATATCATATGAGGGGGAATTAAATGAGAATGGGTGAGGAATGGGGTAGGTCTCAAGAAGCCTGATAAGCTGGCTGCTCAGTTGGAGGCTGATGCAGTTCTAAGACCTGCAGGCAGCAGAGAAGTGCTGGATGGCTAAAAGTCTCTTTTTGTGGTGTTTTGCTGTAACTTATGGCGAGGCTGACCTTGTTTCACACCCTGCCTCAAGCTCTGGGGCGAAAAATTCCGCTGCGGAGGATCCAGATGGTCAGGAGGGATTGAAACCCCAAAATCTTGGGTTTCTGCTAATAGATGGAGAAATGGGCAACAACTGGTGTATCCATACCCCTGTATGATCTGCATTCCTGCAGCCCCCACACAAGCTGCTGCTTCACAGAGTCATCCTCACAGAATCCTGGAATGGTTTGGGCTGGAAGGGACATTAAGGCTCATCCAGTGCCACCCCCAATCACTATCCCAGGTTGCTCCAAGCCCCATCCAAGCTGGCCTTGGACACTTCCAGGGATGGGGCAGCCACAGCTTCTCTGGGCACCCTGTGCCAGAGCCTCAGCATCCTCACAGGAAAGAATTCCTTCCCAATATCCCATCTAACCCTGCCCTCTGTCAGTTTAAAGCCATTCCCCTTGTCCTGTCACGACATTCCCTTGTCCAAAGTCCTTCTCCAGGGAGGTTTAAGTAATATAATTTCCTTCAGGTAAGAATTGCCATCGCAGGTGTTTCTGCCGACAGGGTTTCCCCCCCTCCTTTTGTTTAGAAGCAGGAGAGGCGTGTGAGGGGAGTTCTGAAAAGCTCCAGCATTCCCAGAGGAGGGAGACTCCGGCTTGGCAGTCTCCAAGCGCCCTCTGGTGCAGACACAATCAGCAGCTCCAGCCACCTCTGCCGGCGGATTCATCCAGCGAACATCCATGCCGGATGTTAATGGGGGTGTTTGGGATTATGGAAAGGGGGGGTGACAGCCACCCTGCCCCATGAAGGAGAGAGGACCTTTTGGTGTCTTCTCCCTGTGACAAGGGACAGGACCCAGGGAATGGCTGGAGCTGTATCAGGGGGGTTGGGATGGGTATCAGGAAAAGGTTCTTCCCCCAGAGGGTGGTGGAGCACCGAACAGGCTCCCCAGGGAACGGGCACGGCATGGCCCCAAGGCTGCCAGAGCTCCAGAAGTGTTTGGACAATGCTCTCAGGGAGGCACAGGGTGGGATTGTTGGGGTGTCTGTGCAGAGACTGGGGCTGGATGATCCCCGTGGGTCCCTTCCAGCTCAGGATATTCTGTGAATCTGTGTTGGCTGGACATTGGCACAGGGCTCACAAGACTTTGCTTCAGAATTTACCCGAATTTTTAGTGGTAAATGGGATTGGTCTGGTGGAATCAAGAGGATCAGCTGGTACCTGGATTGGAGCAGAGAAAGGCATAGATGGCTCTTCATAGACCATCCAGGCACCCCAGCAGAAGACAGAAGGCCTGGAAAGAAAGAGGCGTTTCCAGATAGCATGAAAAGATAAATCTGAGGGTAACTAAGGGTGTGAAATGTGGGTCAGGAGGGCAGCGAACAGTAAGTAAGAAATTTGCTGAGATGACTAGAGCTGTGAGAAAGAGGGGGGCAAAAAAAGCAATGAAAAAGATGAGCAGAGCCATTCTAATTTGGCACTGAGAGCTTGATGGCCAGATGAGATACATGGGGAGAAATGCAGCCAAGTGGGGGTGCAAAGAATGACTAATGAGGCATCAGGCAATGAATTCTGTCTGTCAGGTGCTGCAAACACAACACCCAGCATGGAGCTGAGCAGGAGTCAGAGCATCATTAATTCAGTCGGGTCTGCTGCAGGCAGGGATCCGCGGTCTCACTGGGAGCATCTGAGAAAGGAGGGAATGAACTGAAAAGCCATCAGCTCCCTGGATAAACTGAAACATGAGATGCAGCTGCAGCTATTTTTAGAAGCAGGAAACATCCTGAGTGGGAAGGGACTCACAGGGATCAATCATCCAGTCCAGCTCCTGGCTCAGGACACCCCAACAATCCCAGCCTGTTGCATCTCTGGGAGTGTTGTCCAAATGCTCCTGGAGCTCGGGCAGCCTTGGGGCCGTGCCCATTCCCGGGGGAGCCTGGGCAGTGCCCAGCACCCTCTGAGGGGTCCTCCCAATGTCCTCTCCAAAGACCCCAATGTCCCCTCCATAGCCCTCAGTGTCCCCTTCAAAGCCCCCAATGTCCCGTCCACAGCCCCCAATGTCCGCTCCATAGCCCTGAGTGTCCCCTCTATAGCCCCCTATGTCCCTTCCATAGCCCTCAATATCCCCTCTGGAGCCCCCAATGTCACACCCATAGCCCCCAATGTCCCCTCCATACCCATAATGTCCACTGCATTGCCCCCAATGTCCCCTGTGGAGTCCCCAGTGTCCCCTCTGTAGCCCCCAATGTCCCCTCCACAGCCTGTGGAGGGGACATTTGGGGCTCCAGAAGGGACATTAAGGGCTATGGAGGGGATATTGGGGGCTATGGAGGGGATATTAGGGGACCGGGAGGGGACATTGAGGGCTGTGGAGGGGACATTTGGGGCTCCAGAGGGGACATTGAGGGCTATGGAGGGGACATTGGGGGCTCCAGAGGGGACATTGGGGGCTCCAGATGGGACATTGAGGGCTATGGAGGTGAAATTGGGGGCTCCAGAGGGGACATTGGGGGCTCCAGATGGGACATTGAGGGCTATGGAAGGGAAATTGGGGGCTCCAGAGGGGACATTGAGGGCTATGGAGGGGATATTGTGGGATCCATAGAGGACATTAGGGGCGATGGAGGGGACATTGGGGGCTACATAGGGGACACTGGGGGCTCCAGAGGGGACATTGAGGACTATGGAGAGGACATTGGGGTCTCCAGAGGGGATATTGGAGGCTGTGGAAGGGACATTGGGAGCTTTGGAGGGGACACTGAGGGCTTTGGAGGGGTCATTGAAGGCTCCAGAGGGGACATTGGGGGCTCCAGAGGGGACATTGGGGGCTCCAGAGGGGACACTGAGGCCTATGGAGGGGACATTGGGGGCTCCTGAGGGGACATTGAGGGCTGTAGAAAGGACATTGAGGGCTCCGTAGGGGACATTGGGGGCTCCAGAGGGGACATTGAGTGCTATGGAAGGGACATTGGGGTCTATGGAGAGGACATTGGGGGCTATGGAGGTGACATTGGGGGCTCCAGAGGGGACATTGAGGGCTATCGAATGGACATTGGGGGCTATGGAGAGGACATTGGGGGCTATGGAGGTGACATTGGGGGCTCCAGAGGGGACATTGGGGGCTCCAGAGGGGACATTGAGGGCTATGGAGGGGACATTGGGGGCTACAGAGGGGACTTTGTGGGCTCCATAGGGGACATTGGGGGCTATGGACGGGACATTTGTGGCTCCAGACAGGACATTGTGGGCTGTGGAGGGGACATTTGGGGCTCCAGAGGGGATACTGGGGGATATGGAGGGGACATTGGGGGCTCCAGAGGGAACATTAAGGGCTATGAAGGTGAAATTGGGGACTCCAGAGGGGTCATTGGGGGCTATGGAGGGGACAATGAGGGCTATGGAGGGGACATTGGGGGCTATGGAGGGAACATTGGGGGCTCCTGAGGGGACATTGAGGGCTATGGAAGGAACATTGGGAGCTTTGGAGGGAACACTGAGGGCTATGGAGGAGATATTGGGGGCTATGGAGGGGACATTGGGGGCTCCATAGGGGACATTGGGGGTTATGGAGGGAAAATTGGGGGCTATGGAGGGGACATCGGGGGCTATGGAGGGGTCATTGGGGGCTCAAGAGGAGACATTGGGGGCTATGGAGGGGACATTGGGGGCTCCTTAGGGGACACTGAGGGCTGTGGAAGGGACATTGGGGGCTCCATAGGGGACATTGGGGGCTCCAGAGGGGACATTGACGGCTATGGAGGGGACATTAGAGGCTCTAGAGGGGACATTGGGGGCTATGGAGGGGACATTGGGGGATCCATAGGGGACATTGGGGGTTATGGAGGAGACATTGGGGGCTCCAGAGGGGACATTGGGGGCTCCAGAGGGGACATTGGGAAAGGGACATCTTGGAAAGGTCAAGCAGTGCCGCCAAGCTCACAGTCCGGGGATGCCACGCGCATCGTGGTGGGCTCGAAAGAGTGCTGCAGTACCGCTTTCTGCGCACACGGTGGCAGCACTGTGCCCGAATCAGCCAATGGTCATCACATGCCTTGGAGACGGGCACTGGACAGCGCTGTAGTACCGACCACTGTCCACTAGGTGGCAGCGCTGGCCCTGAGCTCACATCCCGGCCCTGGTATGCTAATCAGGAACGGGC
Source organism: Phylloscopus collybita (assembly GCA_027886175.1). Classification (NCBI taxonomy): domain Eukaryota; kingdom Metazoa; phylum Chordata; class Aves; order Passeriformes; family Phylloscopidae; genus Phylloscopus; species Phylloscopus collybita. The sequence goes on along the minus strand of JAJNNQ010000065.1, from coordinate 2,937,706 downwards.
GTGGGAGAGCGCTGCAGAACCGCTCTCTGTACACAGGGTGGCAGCAATGGCCCCAAGCTCAGCCCTGGGTCTGGGACAGGCAGAGAGCAGAGGCAAAAAAAGGCGTCCAAAGATCCCCTTCCAAAAATTCTCTAAATTAAATGCCTCAAAAGTCTTCCAACCAGAACAACGAGAAACCTGTCACCAATGAAATCCGTCACTCTTGGCCGGCACTGTGGTCGGGTTTATGCGCAGGCAGCTGGCTAGATGTCACCAGGGTCCTTGCTTTTTTCCTGCCCTTTTTGCCGCCATCTTGGAAAGGTCAAGCAGTGCCGCCAAGCTCACAGTCCGGGGCTGCCACGTGCATCGGGATGGGCTCAGGAGAGTGCTGCAGTACCGCTTTCTGTCCACACGGTGGCAGCACTGCGCCCGATCACAGCCATCGGCTGTCACACGCGTTGGGGACGGGCACTGGACAGCGCTGTAGTACCGACTTCTGTCCACCAGATGGCAGCACTGGCCTCGAGCTCAGAGCCCAGGCCTAGTACGCTTATCAGGAATAGGTATGGGACAGTGCTGCAGTATTCCTCTCTGTCCACAAGGTGGCAGCAATGGCCCCAAGCTCAGCCCTGGCTCAGGGACAGGCAGAGAGCAGAGGCAAAAACAGGCGTCCAAAAATCCCCTTCCAAAAACTCTCCAAATTAAATGCCACAAAAGTCTCCCACCCACAACGACGAGAAACCTGTCACCCATGAAATCCGTCACTCTCGGCCGGCGCTGTGGTCGGGTTTTTGCGCAGTCAGCCGGCTAGATGCCATCAGGGTCCTTGCTTTTTTCCCGCCCTTTTTGCCACCATCTTGGAAAGGTCAAGCAGTGCCTCCAAGCTCACAGTCCACAGCTGCAACGTGCATCAGGGTGGGCTCGGGATAGTTCTCCGGTACAGCTTTCTGTTCACACGGTGGCAGCACTGCGCCCGATCTCAGCCAAGGGCTTTCACACGCGTTGGAGACTGGCATGGGAGAGCGAGGCAGTACCGCTCTCTGTCCACTAGGTGGCAGCACTGGCTTAAAATTCGGCCCTGGGTCAGAGATATGCAGAGAGCAGAGGCAAAAAAAGGCATCCAAAATACCCCTACAAAAACTCTCTAAATTAAATGCCACAGAAGTCTCTCAACCACAACGACGAGAAACCTGTAACCAATGAAATTCATCACTCTCGGCCGGCACTGATGTCGGCTTTTTGCGCAGTCAGCCAGCTAGATGCCACCAGGGTCCTTGCTTTTTTCCTGCCCTTTTTGCAGCCATCTTGGAACGGTCAAGCAGTGCCTCCAAGCTCACAGTCCGGGGCTGCCACGTGCATCGGGATGGGCTCGGGAGAGTGCTGCAGTAGCGCTTTCTGTCCACACGGTGGCAGCACTGCGCCCCATCTCAGGCAAGGGCTGTTGCACGCATTGGGAATGGGCACTGGACAGGGCTGCAGTACCAACCTCTGTCCACCAGATGGCAGCAATGGCCTTGAGCTCACAGCCCGGGCCTGGTATGCTCATCAGGAACGGGCATGGGAAAGCGCTGCGGAAATGCTCTCTGTCCACAAGGTGGCAGCACTGGCCCCAAGCTCAGAGCCCAGGCCTAGTACGCTTATCAGGAACACGTACGAGACAGCGCTGCAGTATTCCTCTCTGTCCACAAGGTGGCATCACTGGCCCCAAGCTCAGATCTGGGTCAGGGACAGGCAGAGAGCAGAGGCAAAAACAGGTGTCCAAAAATCCCCTTCCAAAAACTCTCTAAATCAAATGCCACAAAAGTCTCCCAACCACAATGACGAGAAACCTCTCACCCATGAAATCCGTCACTCTCGGCCGGCGCTGTGGTTGGGTTTTTGCGCAGTCAGCCAGCTAGATGCCATCAGGGTCCTTGCTTTTTTCCCGCCCTTTTTGCCGCCATCTTGGAAAGGTCAAGCAGTGCCACCGAGCTCACAGTCCAGGGCTGCCACGTGCATCGGGATGGGCTCGGGATAGTTCTCCGGTACAGCTTTCTGTTCACACGGTGGCAGCACTGCGCCCGATCTCAGCCAAGGGCTTTCACACGCGTTGGAGACTGGCATGGGAGAGCGAGGCAGTACCCCGCTCTGTCCACTAGGTGGCAGCACTGGCTTAAAATTCGGCCCTGGGTCAGAGACATGCAGAGAGCAGAGGCAAAAAAAGGTGTCCAAAGATCCCCTTCACAAAACTCTCTAAATTAAATGCCACAGAAGTCTCCCAACCAAAACGACGAGAAACTTGTCACCAATGAAATTCCTCACTCTCACGCGGCGATGTGGTCGGGTTTATGCGCAGGCAGGTGGCTAGATGCCACCAGGGTCCTTGTTTTTTTCCTGCCCTCTTTGCCGCCGTCTTGGAAAGGTCAACAGTGTCCCCAGGCTCACAGTCTGGGGCTGCCACGCGCATCGGGGTGGGCTGAGGGGGCGTGCTGCAGTACTGCGCTCTGTCCACACGGCTCAGATTTCAGCCAGGGTCTGTCACACACGTCGGGGACGGGCACGGGACAGCGCTGCAATACCGCGCTCTGTCCACCAGGTGGCAGCACTGCCCCAAGCTCGGCACTCGGGGCGGAGGGTGGGAAGGGGCGGAGCCGGCGGCCCGCCCGGGAGCGGTTCCGCCGGACTCCTCGGCACTTCTTGGTCCTGTGTGCACCTCTTGCCTCTGCCCGCTGTGAACACTTTGTGTTGCAGCTCCATGTGGTCCATTTCAATGTTTGTCAGGTTTGATTTTTGTGTGTGATAAAACCACTGGTCAGTTACTGTGAACAATTCCCCTCCTTTCCTGGACACATCCCTGGAGCTGGGACCAGGCTCCCCCTTACCCTGGAGAGGGGGTGAAGCCAAAGCTTAGGAGCAAAGGAAAACAACCAAACCAGGGCATTATGTCCTTGATGCATCCAGCACCATGTGTTTTCCGAGTCCCCAGCACGATGAATCTAAACCAGAAAACGCCCGTTCCTTCACTCCTCCAGCTCTCCCCCCACAGCTCCCCTGCTTCCCCTGCTCTTATCCTTGGTGTGCCAAGGTCCTGCATCTCCCTGGCTCTCCAGCTGCAGCCCTCCTTGTCCTGGCTGTGGCTGATAAAATATGGGCCTGAGGGGTTTTTTTGGCAGCAATCCATTCTTTTAAAGAGCACAAGGAGCTCGCAAGGCAGTAGAGTCTTTAGGAAATATTACCAAAGAAGGGACTCTGTCTTCCTGCCTTTCCTGTAGTTCTCTTTCCTGTTTTCACCTGGGCTGGAAGGATGGGCATGGCCTGTATTTCTCACGTGAAAGTGATGTTACTAAATTTGTGCAGAAGTTCTGATTACAAACACTCATTTTCTGAAAGAAAACATTTTCATTTTGCCTTCTCACGTTGTTTCCAGGTGCTGCCCAGGATGGACAGTGGTCTGTGGTCTCAGACAGTGATTCGCTAGGAGGAAGGGGAGCCTTTGCCTGGCCTGCACAGCTCAGGTGGGTGTGACAGGATTGCTGTGGCCTGACCAGGCAGGCATAAACAGCTGTCTGAGCTCTGGAGAGCCTTGAAACCTTTCTCTGTCAGGTTTTGGAGGGGCTTCTCTTTGGGGTTTCTTGTGATGCAGCATGCCGGGTGCCCCTTCCCTTCCTTTGTGCAAAGTCCAGTGGTAAAGGATGGAATAACTGACAAGTGGGGTCTGGCATGGAAAGGGTTCTGTTGAAATCAGGCAAAGAATGCAATGAGAAAAAGGAGCATCCTTTTCATGTCTGCAAGAGCTAGGAATAAAAATGCTGTTAAAAGGGCACTTTTATATTGGAATTGGTGTCACCTTTCATGAATAAAACCCCATAGTGAGCAATCAGAGCAGAAGTGTGAAAGCTGGGATGCTTTGACAACCGCAGTGGACTTAATTTTCTTTTCCTCCTCTCTTTCAGGACAGGAGAAATCACTGAACTCCTCCCATCTTTGCCAAGAGCTTTGGTGTGTAAGCAGCCGAAGCCAAGAGGCGTCAGCACCAGGGGTCTGCGCTGGAGGGCTCCTGGTCCTGCCCACACTGTGGGGTAAATCAGAGGGTTGCAGGGTTCCTCTTTTCCTCTCTGCTGGGATGAACTGCCCAAGGAATGCCATTTCTGACAGTCTGGTCCTGCCCATGTCTGCTGGAAAAGGGCAGAGGTGAGGAGGCCAATGCCAGAGTTCCTTGGGGATGATGGAGTTCAGGTGTTTGTCTGTGTCCAGAGGGGCAGGGTGGGCGTTTTTTGTGCATCTAAGGATTGGTCTGGAGCTGCGGGAGCCCGGGGAGCTGAGTCGGCGGTTTGTTCCCAGCTCTGGCAGGGATGGCAGCTGTGCAGGGCTGGGTGACAGCCACTGGTTGGGCTGGGGGCAGGCACTGGGCCCGGCACAGGTGCAGGGGGGAGTTGGGAGGATTTGGGAGCAATGGGAGGAAGATGAGGTGCTGGGCAGAGAGATCAGCCTGTGCTGGTGTCCACACTGCCACGCAGGGCCCTGGGCAAAACTCCAGCTCTCGTGATGTTCAGGGATGCAAGGTCTGAGGGACTGGCTTTGCCTGTGGCTTTCCAGGTCAGCAGGGACAGGAGTTAATGTGGTGCCAGAACTGTGTCCCACTAGGTTGTGTTTCCCTCTGAGGACAGAGAGGCTGGGCTGAGGTGAGATTGATGTGAGTGCTTGGATGAGCAATGCAGGGACGAGGGAGCTCGGAATTCCAGGTGCTGATGGCCATTGCCTTAGGTCTGTTTGGTTTGTGTGTGTGAGAACTGAGATTTGGGCTGTTGGGAAGAAAGAATGCAATAAATCCACTCCCCGGATATGCGGCCAAGGACTGTGTAGCAGGGAAGGGGAGTATTTATATGCTCTGTGGCCATTTCACCCAAATTCAGGGTGGAGCAGTGATGGGTTTGGGTGGGTTTGGTTCTTCATGGGCTACCCTCTGTTATTCCTTGTGCAGCCTTTTCATTCTGTTGTAGGATTAACTGTCCACTACCTTTCTAACAGAACCTGTGAGAAGTCTAGATTTAGGATTAGCATTTGGGTCAGTTCACTACAAAATCTTGCTAAGGCCGGAGGACTGGGGAGATGGCTGCTCTCAGCAAAGGTTACTTATTAATACTGTATCAGATTTCCCTCAGCGCTGGGCAGGAAAGGCAGGGTTTGGATCAGGAATTCTGCAAACAAGGCCTGTGTGTGTGATTTCTTGTGTTTTTTGGTGGGCCGGGGCTGGCACAGGGACCCGTGCAGGTGCTGATCTGGCACCGGAGCTGTTGCCCTCTGGAGCCATTTAAAAGGTACCATCCTTGAACATTTTGGAGGCTGTTTCCAGAATTCCATTTGTAGCAGGATCTCGCCGCAGGTGCAGCAGCCCAGCTGAGGGTTCTGACCTCTCTCCAGCCTTGTGCTCACCTTGGAACAGAGTGGGGCTGGCTCAGGTTTCCCAGGGAAGCGGAAGCCACTGAAGCCTGTGCAGCAGGGACCTGCTGGGATTTGCTTTTGCAAATCTGACCTGAAGTTTGTCAAACCAGCACAAAATTCTAATCCCCGTGGGTTTTGTGGAGGAGGTATTGGTGACCCTGAGAACTAGATCAGAACCAGCTTTTGTGGTGGGAGAGTCTGAGGTCTGTAAATGCCACATTTGGTATGATCTGTGTGGCTGAGATGAAGTCACGGCCCCAGAGGCTGACGGTTTCTGGTCATTCCTGTCCCCAGCCTGTTGCTGACCCAGAGGGATCTGCTCTGCTTTCAGGCTGTCTGTGCTGGAGCACCCTGGTCCCTGTCCAAAGGGACCTTTGGCACCTTGTCAGGAATGTGGCTGCAGCCCCGGGAGCAGCTCAGAGGTGAGAACTGGAGCTGTGTTTGAGACTGGTCCACTGGTCAGGTCAGTGTTTATCAGAAATAATTTCAGAATAATTAGAAATTTTAGAAAAATACAGCTAAAAATCTCATCTCCCTCCCCCCTAAGTTATCCCAGTTTTTCCCAGGCAAGAGCTGTAAGGAATTCAGGTGGGGGAAATGACATCAGGGAACAGCTGAAAATTCAAAGGCAGAAAGAGAAGATCTACCAGCAAAGGGCAGGAAAGGGGAGAGGTTTCAGAAAACATTTCTGCGGTCTAATTAATAATTATTTCTGATTCCCCAGTGAGAAGAACACAAGCTCACAGCCATTCAGGCCTGCCAGTTCCCTGCAGCGAGAGCTCAGCACACATCATCCACAGAAGCAAGTCCAGCATCTGGAAGAAAAAAACAAAAAACACAAGACAGAAGAAAAAGGTGATTTATTTTGCTTTTAAGTTATTTCCAGTTCTTAAAGCTCAACCAGCATTTGCTCTTGATTTTGGTTGGGTGAATCAGGAGCAGTGGGCATGGGTCATGGCACTCATTTAGCTGAAAACCTGGTGTAGTGTAGAGGGGACACAAGACCTGTTAGTGTAGGAAAATGTGAGAGGGTGTCGAGGGGAGTGAGGTGGCATTTTTGAGGGAATTGCTGAGGTAATGGAAGGGAGCCCAGCAGACAATTGCCCCGGGAAATCCGAGGCCCCTGGGGACCACAGCCAGGGCTCTCCAGGGGTAGCAGTGAGGGGTCAGCACTCGGGAATCACTGTGTCCTCCTTCCTTGGCAGCAGCCGGTGGGGAAGGGAGAAGAGGCTCCGTGTGGGACGAGGCTGGAAAGAGCGAGCAGAGGAGTGGCCTTGGGCTGGAGAGGGGCAGGAGAAAGGCACCGTGGGCAAAGGGACCTCCCTGCTGTCACCAGGGCGCCCGTGGGGAACAGAACGGACACTTGGAGGGCAAATGGAGGTGAGGAGTGGAGGGTTTGGAGCAAAATCTTCACCTCCAGGGAACAAGTAGTGGATATTTTTGAGTGAAAAGCTGAGGTCACACGTCTGACCACCTTGGCCCAGGTTGTGTTTGCACCAAATGGCACCAGAGGTGAAGGTCAAGCCAAAGCCAACCCTGCCTGACCTCTAAATTCCAGGGTAAGTTTTAAAGGCTGCCAATTGAGGGATTAAAAATACATAAAAAATGAAAATCAAGAGCATTCATGAGATTCCTGGGAATCCCATCACGACCTTGTTGTCATAGAATTCTTAACAGAGTGTTGAGCTCTAGATGACAACAATGCATTTCTTTATTTGGATTATTGGCTCTGTGGGATTTGGAGTTTATTTGGGTTTTTAAGCCCTTATGGTGGGCCTGACAGTGCTCAGGAGCTGGTAGGAGACACAGAGTCAGAGCTCCTGGCAGACACAGGGTGTTTTCCCCCAGAGCAGGCTGCAGAGCAATTGCCTGGGACTTGGATTGTCCCTCTGGGTGATGTCAGTTGCTGTGATTTGTGTAATTCCCTAAGTTTGAGTCCCCAAACTTCCCGGCCCAGGGGCTCGAGCTGACAGGGCAGCACCAAGATTGTTCTCTGTGCGGTGCCTGGATTCGGGGTTCACTGTCACCTTTGCTAGTTTAGAGGAATTATACCCATGGCCCCAAATTCCCTGCTCAATTCCCGCTGCAATAACCTCACAATGCCTGGATATTCCCATGCAGAGCTGCCGCTTGACTGTCAGCTGTGCCAGGAACCAGCAGAGCTTCCAAGGAAGCTCAGGGGGCTTGGGACAGGAGAGGTTTCTATTCCCTAGAATTGGCTAATTATAACCCTCATCCCCTGGGGGGTCACTTGGCAGAGTTGCTTGGAATTCAGCAGATTCCAGCCCCCTGAGCTCGGGCTCCCGTGGATATTTTAAAGCAGGAGAAGGCGGTGGCCGGACGTGCTCCCGGCCCGTGCGGAGGCAGCCCCTGTGCCCACGGGAGGACATCTCTCCCTGCAGCAGCTCAGCTCCTTTCAGAGCCTCAGCAGTGGCCTCTGCAAGTTCTTTTCCCTCAGGAAAGAGATGCACAACCCTGCCTTCAGCGCACCTCCAGTGGGACCCACCTGCAAAGGCTTCCCCTCACTTCTGCACTTCCAAATGGCTCCGTGAAAAACTCCAGACTTCATCCAAACTAAACTCCATCCCACTGAAACCTTTGATTTTCAGGCATCTCCAAGGGCTGTTGCTGGGGATTGAATTTCTGTGAGGGAAGATTGCCTTGGCTTTAATGCTGCTGCTGGATGATGTCCTCAGGCTGGAAGGGCGGGGATTTGGGGTGGCCAGGACATATCTGGAAACTGTGCAGGAGCTCTGGGAGGGTTGGCACCGAGAATTGCTGTCTAAGCCCCTCTGCAAACCCAGTGTGCCACCATTCCCAGGCAATGGCAGCTGTTCCTTGGGGAGCTTCTGGGCTGTTTGGGGGCCTCTGTCTGGGCTGAAGCATCTCCAGGTGCCTGTTGAGAGCAGCCCCTGGCCGAGGAGCTGCAGACAGCCCTTCAGCCGTGTCTGTGACAGCCCTGTCTGAGCCCCCCAGTGCCCGTCCCTGGGACGTGTGTCTGGCACCCTGCATGCCACAGGCAGGACACTGCGGGCACAGCTCCTCCCCTGCAGAGCCCAAGAACAAGAAAGAGGTGCTGCTCGCCTTGCTGGGGCTGCCGGCCTCCTTCCTCCCTGCGTTTCCAGCCACCCGAGACACACAGAGGGAACACCAAGGAACCTTGCTGGCAGCAAGGGGGGCACCAAGGGCTCTGGGCCAGAGCAGCAGCCCCAGCCTCAGCAGCCACCATCATTTTGGCCTGGCAACACTCACCTGCAGGAAACGCCCCTCAGCAGGTGGGACCAGCCCCGCCTCTCTGCAGAACTGGCCGTACAGCAAAGGGAAGCCTCGGGGCTTGTCCTGCTCATTTCTGCCTGGGAAGGGACATTGCGTGAGCCCTTCTATGGCTGTTGGCTAAATCCTGGAAAGGGCAGGCAATGAGCGTTATGGGAAGAGTTTTGTGCTGTCACGTTAGGTGCCAGCCAGTTCTGCCCGAGAGCCCCTGCAGGGGGTGGTGTGTAAAGCAGCTTTAGCAGGCACTGCAATTCCCTTCGTGGTGCCAAGGATTCCCATCCTAGGGAGATCCACCCCCGTGACTCAGAGATTGGCTCAGGTGGTTGGAGCAGAGTCCTAGTAATGCCCAGGTTGTGAGTTAATTCTCAAATGGTCCATTTATTTGAGAGTCAGATTTTAGGATCCCTCTCAAGCTCAGGATATCCTGTGATCCAGAAATAAAGAGGAAAAGTCTCAGCAGAGTTTTAAAAAAAGAGGTTTTGCCGTGGCAGAGTGTGAGTTGCAAAGCACGGGGGGAGGGAGGGGAGCACCTCACCCGGCAGGTGTTGGAGAAGCAGCCGGAGCAAAACTGTGCCCGGGGCACCGGCCGAGTGGCTCCTTCCAGCCACGGTGCTCCAGCCCTGCTGGTTCTGCAGGGGTGCAGCGGGTGAAGCCCCACAGTTGTGTGAACACGGGGAAGGGGGAGCCAGGCGATGCTCTCCCCTGAGGGGTGCGGTGGCTTCAGGGGTGACGGAGCAGAAACTTTGCATGCCCGCAGGGGATACGGGCGGTACCCGCGGGATGGGGGCACCAAGAACGGTGGGATTTAGGGGGGGCCGGGGGTGGGTGCGGCATTCCCCGTGCCCTGGCCGCAATCCGGCGTCTGCCTGAGGACATATCGCCGCTGTTCTCCCGTGCGCGGTTACTGGCAGAGCCCCGGTTGCCTGTGGCCGCAGCAGCACCGTGCCCGGAGCCCCACGCCAGCCGCAGCCGGAGCAGGAGCGGCAGTGCCGGGCTCCGCCCCAGGGACACATGTGAGTCCTACAGGCAGTCACCCAGACTGAGGGTGAAAGTGCCCTCCTACCAGCCCCATCCCAAACTGAGTTTGTCCAGAAAGCATCCAGAGGGGTAAAGTGCTTTATTTCCATGAGGGGGGAAGTAAAGCTTTGGGGGTCATTGGGGATGTTCATAGGAAATGCTTCCAGAGCAAGCTGGAAGAAGGTTACTGGAATGCTAATGCCCCAGCTGTGGCTCCGAGGGCATAACAGTTCACTGAAGTAATGGCTATCGCCCGCGTGCTGAGGGGACAAGAGTGTCCCTGAGGGGAGGTGGATGCGACTCATGTTGCTAAGCGGCACCACAGGGGGGGTGCGCTTCCTGCCCGTCTGTGACGCCCCCGCCCTCAGTGCCCAAGGCAAACCAATTTGGGCTGCTGAAGAATGGAAAGATATTGCTGCCCGGTTAGAGAACCTACCTGTGAAGATTCGCCATGTAGATGCCCATGTCCCCAGAAGCAGAGCTAATGAGGAGCAGCAAAACAATCAGCAGGTAGAT